>OX421894.1:73740272-75070673 GCA_949128065.1 Beris chalybata | reverse complement strand
CAAAAAAAAAATTGTTTTGCGGTGTGCACTACAACTCGAGACTGGATCATCCGAAACAAAAAAATCAAAATGCGTTTATGAGATAAGATGTTTCTCGAGGTAATGCGGTCGTTTTTTTTTTTTATCGACTTTTTTTTCATTTTTGGTGGCATTTTGAAGTCAAAAACCCGATTTTCGCTAAAAAAATTCCGAATTTTTTTTATTGTAAAATTAAAAATAGTGAGAGAAAAGAAAAAAACTCGACGATGTTACCTGCTGATTTATGTGCAGAAATAGTGTAAAAAATTTCAACAGAATCGGTGCATTAGATTTTGAGTTATAGTGCACACCGACTTCAAAAATGACAAGTTTCAGAAAAACGCTTTAAAGTTGTGCACACTAGGCGTCACATACGATAACCGACACCTCTAAACTGCTCATAACTCCGTTAATTTTGCTCCGATCGACTTGAAATTTTGACACAACATTCTTGCAATGTTATACATTCATTTAAAAATTGAAAAATATGGCAAAAAAAATTAAATACCGCACCCTTCCCTTAAAGTTTTGCATACTAGGCGTCACATATGATAACTTACACCTCTAAACTGCTCATAACTCCGTTAATTTTGCTCCAATCAACTTGAAATTTTGACAAAATATTCATGCAATGTTATACATTCGTTTAAAAATTTAAAAAAAAAAATATGCCAAAAAAAAATTTAAATACCAGACCCCTCCCTTAATAATAATATTAATTTTTTTTGACCCCGATTTCTTGAGATCCTAAATCCTGGTCTCCTAAATTCTTCACCTCAAACCGTCTCGATTTAAAGACCTCGTCCTCCAGTAGCTAAGTTTTAAGATAGCAAAGCTTTGCTATCCTAAATTCTTCACCTCAAACCGTCTCGATTTAAAGAATTTAGGAGACCAGGATTTAGGATCTCAAGGAATCGGGGTCAAAAAAAATTAATATTATTATTAAGGGAGGGGTCTGGTATTTAAATTTTTTTTTGGCATATTTTTTTTTAAAATTTTTAAATGAATGTATAACATTGCATGAATATTTTGTCAAAATTTCAAGTTGATTGGAGCAAAATTAACGGAGTTATGAGCAGTTTAGAGGTGTAAGTTATCATATGTGACGCCTAGTATGCAAAACTTTAAGGGAAGGGTGCGGTATTTAAATTTTTTTGCCATATTTTTCAATTTTTAAATGAATGTATAACATTGCAAGAATGTTGTGTCAAAATTTCAAGTCGATCGGAGCAAAATTAACGGAGTTATGAGCAGTTTAGAGGTGTCGGTTATCGTATGTGACGCCTAGTGTGCACAACTTTAAAGCGTTTTTCTGAAACTTGTCATTTTTGAAGTCGGTGTGCACTATAACTCAAAATCTAATGCACCGATTCTGTTGAAATTTTTTACACTATTTCTGCACATAAATCAGCAGGTAACATCGTCGAGTTTTTTTCTTTTCTCTCACTATTTTTAATTTTACAATAAAAAAAATTCGGAATTTTTTTAGCGAAAATCGGGTTTTTGACTTCAAAATGCCACCAAAAATGAAAAAAAGTCGATAAAAAAAAATACGACCGCATTACCTCGAGAAACATCTTATCTCACAAACGCATTTTGATTTTTTTGTTTCGGATGATCCAGTCTCGAGTTGTAGTGCACACCGCAAAACAATTTTTTTTTGAGGCGCCTGCGGGGATTTGCAGCCAACGGCTTATTTATAAATATTTTGAAATTAATTTTTTTTTGATTATAGTTCAGATGTTGTATTAAAATAAAGAAATGAAATGAAATAAACCAGCATTACGTTTGTATTGAAAAAAAATTCTTGAAAATATGCCTTTTTTCGACCGAATAAACCAGACCCCTTCCTTAAGAACTACACTAACCTTAATTGAGAATCACAGATTTTCTTAAATTGTTTTTACCATGATCCCCAAATGGGGATTGAGATATTTAAGGGAAAGACAAAGTCGTTATGATCCTTGAAAAAAACTTGCAAGGATCAGTTTAATTCGTATTATTTTTATATTGCGACAACCTTGAATTTTAAAATAAGTCCTACTTCATTATTCTACGATAAAGACTAAGTACCAGAGATATGCATTTTCGAAGAGGACTCGGACACCACTTTTGTGAAATCTTTAACATACTAAAACTAACAAAAAAAATGAGATAGAAAATAAATTGAAATCATATATTTTTCTTCACTAATTCTTCGAGTACATAGTTTGAGTTTGTCCCCAACCCCCCCCCCCCCCCCCCGTTCCTACGCCAGTGTAAACTGGGTACCTTACCCTATACTTGAAAACAGTGGCAGATCAAGACTTTACTGTTGGGGTGTCTGGTTTTAATTTGGCTATTTCGTTTGATAAAGTTCTGTGTGAATTAAGCTACATCGACAGCACTTAGCAAAAAAATCTGCCAACAGTCTGGGCGCAACTTTACTATTTTTTCGGCAGAAGTTCAGAACGCGTTCAATTCGGGGATGCGGTGTATGTTACTATGTGACTGAAAATCTAACAAAAAGTTCGGGAGGCGGTTAGAAAAGGGTGTAACATATGAACTAAATAATTGGGTCATATTCCGGGATGCGGTCTAGAGGTTGAAAAAAACAAAACTTAAAAACAGGTGATTATTAAACAAGCCTGGGGAAGTGAAAAGATTTTCGATATCCGATCAGACCTGAGAAAAATGGTGGAATTCATAAACAAGTATACAACCAGTTTACACCCCCTTAGGGGTCGAATTTAAAAAAATCTTGAAAACACATTCTAAGTATTCATATGAAGAATCCGTAGTATACAAACGAATTCAATATTTTGAAGACCTAGTAGATATGACGAAAATCGTGAAAATATATGCATTTTATATTAACTGATATTTTTTTTTGCCCCCCCCCCCCTTCTGAACACCATCGAATATTCAAATTTTATTTTATCAGAATTACCTTTCTAGTTAATTTACATATACGTACCGAGCTTCAACTTCCTAGCATAAGCCGTTCTAAAGTTAGGAAAAACACCCCCCACCACCGTACCATACTACCCCTAAAATAAACTTTATTTTTTCACCATGCCACTACTATAGCTCTATCTAAATACTAAGTTTCAGCTTAATATCATTATAGATTCTTAAGATATAAGTATCGGAACTTTTTCCTTCTCACCCTTCCTTACCCTCACCCTCTACACCCACACCCCCAAACTCCCTACGAGGGTTTTATTAGGCCTACTTCTGGTAAAAATTTGAAGCATCTATCTTACTCTGTTATTGTGATATGAAACGTGTTATTTTTGAAAAATTCTTATTCCCTCCACTTACGTACTCTCCCGCCCCTCCTTCAAAGATTTTACTTTGAGCAATCTTTATTTATCAAGCTTTTACTCAAACCAAATTTTGTTTTTCTGGTGCAACTGGTTTGTGAGATGTCGAAGTCTAAAGTTTTTCACCCCCCACCCCCGTACGCCACTACCACCAAAAATTTTATTTCAATCTACTCTCCTAGTATAACTACAGATATTTGTTAAGTTTTAATTGCTTGCTATTAACGGTTTAGGAGATATGGATTTTAGAATGTGTCGATCTCGACTTTTTTGCGTTTCGGACGCATTGCTTCCCCCTCCACTTCCACACCCCTTCACCCATATCATCAATTTTTTGCAAATGGGTCAACTATCAAAGCTTTATAGAAATTTCAAGATTCAGTCTCCTAACATAAGCGGTTGCTGAGATCTAGAAACCAAAATTTTTCGTCTAAAACGCTTCCCCCACCTTCCCCCTCACACCTCCTCCCCTGAATATAGTGTCAATTCAAGGGGTCTGCCCAGTCTATTCCTAGAAAAAATTTTAATTTAATAGCTCCACTGCTCTGAGAGCTACGAGCCTTCAAAGGATTTTGGGGCGGTCGACGCACGGCGTACAGCGAACAGACGGAGTGAAAATTTTTATTGCTTTTTTCGTGTCTACTAGTCATGAAATTTAAATTTTGAGGGCGGCAAATTTTTTTTTTTTAAATCAATAACATTACTGTATTATAAATAATAAAGAAAAAATTTTGAGGGCAGCAAATTTTTTTTTTTTAAAATCAATAGCAATACTGTTTTGTAAATAGTAAAGTAAAAGTAACGAAAAATCTTGTAAAACACACGCTTGGTCGTTCGATTTGGAAATAAACTGCAGTCTGCTGTGTTGTGGTGCTTGATCTGATTCTTCTTCGGTACGCGGCCTTGGTCAGTTCCGGAAAAGGGCTAATTATCTAAGTCTATAGCTTGATTTGATATTCATTTTAGTGTTATTACTGAGAACTAAAGTCGAGGCATGAAAGATGTGTACAATGAGTACAGTGAATGAATGGTAAAAGTAGATGCAATATAGGTTGGTATATAAAGTATGATTTTTCTCAACTTTTTGCGATGGTCAAATCCAAGGGGGGGGGGGGGGGGGGGGCAAGTGCCCCTTCTTGCCCTCCCTGTAAATTCAGGGGGGGCAAGAGCCCCTTCTTGCCCCCCCCCCCTGTGGACTCCCATGTAGTCGAGATGCGTGTACATACGTACATAAATAAATGCTTCAACTATAAAAAATTTGCTAATGTAAATTTTAAATGCAACAAATTTTATAGGCAATGGTGATGGCAATTGCTGCGGGCCAAATCAGAAGAATGTTGTGTTCAAATTTTCCTCACTCCCAAATAGTTTCCACAAATTTTGCATGTACAATAAAAAAGAGTGTATGACCTTCTGCATAATCAAATTCTCCTTTTGCATCAAGAAACAGAAAAGCGATCTGCTTCACCACACCGCCCGTGCCTTCCCATGCACCGTGAACGTAGTGAGAACTGTGAGAAATGGCAATACCTATTGTACGAAGATAGAATGAAAGCAAGAATATCTCATTCATTTATAAAGTTCAATCAACACGGCACGACAGCGAACTCCGCACTCGAGTGCTGTTGTGTTTGAGGCCTTGGAAAAACTATTTTGACTTGAGAAAGTCAAAATAGTCGAAGGATGGGTAAAGGTTCCGGACAGAATGGGCCAATTCCTCCAATTAGCGCCCTGTTCTGCCCACCCTACCTCAGCCACGACTGTCCTGAAAACATTTTAGCGTCGTGGCCCCTCATTGAGGTTCGGGGCGAAGGAGCTAAACGCTCGGGTTCATTTCAACAGTGGCCTCTAGCCGTTAAACATCTTGCCGATATATAAAAAGGAAACAAATGCTCAAAATATGCACGCACGAGAAACCAATAACAAAAAAAAATCAATGCTGAAAACTAAAGGAAATCAAAGCAAAGCAAATAAAAAGAAAAGATTCAAAACAACACTTACACCTTAATATAATTTTTCTGCTTCTCAATTTTTTTATTCTCTCTTTTTTTTTTTTTTTTTGATTATTTATATTAAGTTTCGTCATGTCCTTGTCATGTCTGTCATATTATATATTTTTTTTTGTTTTCTTTATTGCCTATTCATTTATTTATTTATCGCGTATGTATAATTTTTGCATTTGCTTCATGGTTTGTATATTTGTTTATTTATTTATCGCGTATGTATAATTTTTGCATTTACTTCATGGTTTGTATATTTGTTTATTTATTTATCGCGTATGTATAATTTTTGCATTTACTTCATGGTTTGTATATTTATTTATTTATTTATCGCGTATGTATAATTTTTGCATTTACTTCATGGTTTGCCTATTTGCTTATTTATTTAACGCGTATGTATAATTTTTGCATTTACTTCATGGTTTGTATATTTGTTTATTTATTTATCGCGTATGTATAATTTTTGCATTTACTTCATGGTTTGTATATTTGTTTATTTACTTATCGCGTATGTATAATTTTTGCATTTACTTCATGGTTTGTATATTTGTTTATTTATTTATCGCGTATGAATAATTTTTGCATTTACTTCATGGTTTGCCTATTTGTTTATTTATTTATCGCGTATGTATAATTTTTGCATTTACTTCATGGTTTGTATATTTGTTTGGAATATTTTTCCTTTATGAGCCCCTACCTCATAGTTTGCATATTTGTTTATTTATTTATCGCGTATGTATAATTTTTTTATTTAATTCACTATCTTTTAGCATCGCGATACCGAAAGTCTTGTAACAATATTTCCGTGTTATTTAATTCACCCGTTCACGCGAGACGGTTACCGTTAACTTCCATCGATTTCTTAACTCCGTTCGCACAACAAACTCAACCCTTCTTTTATTCCCTCACTCGCTTCAGTCTAAAATTTCGCACAAGCAATTAAATCGCCGCCCGTTACTCGATCGAAGTTACAAGCACACATACAAAGACCCCAAGAGCTGAGCACTTTTCTTCAATGATTTTCGAATTATTTCTGGGTCGGAGTTTAGGAAAATACGGTCGCAAAAAAAATAAACACGCACTTTGAGAATGTTTTAGCGTTTTAGCAATGCCCTGCACTCAATACACATAATTTGTGGTAATTCCAGTGTGCAAAAGATTCCTGGGTACGCGTGCAGGTACCGTCTTCACTTCGAGAGCCCGAAACTTTCTGGCGGGCCGTACCTTTACCGCGCGAAACGATTGTCCCGTCAATAACCAGAGCGATGAAAAGTTTGCGGAAATGTTTCGGGAGCGATTTGCTGCATAAAAAAATTAGTGGCAGCAAAATATCACTGGCAAATCGAGTTAAACAAGCACGGTAATTCGCGACAGTCGAATATGCTTGAAACGCAAACAGAGACCCGCCCGAATCAAAATTTCTTGCCGCTGCTAGTTGCACGCGACCACCCTTTTTCGCGAAACCACAATTTTTCTTCCAGCCGGCATCTACCGAGTAGCGGTACTCTTTTCGTCGCCAAGCCGGTTTCCAGTCGTTCGTTCCAGTGCATTCGATATTTTGTTAAATATCGAAAGCACTTGTAAGCACCGGAAACGACATTCTGGCGGCACTCAACAGTGTTAAAAAAACGAATGAGTGTGAAAGACGCGAGAGCACAAAACCATAAAAAACGATATATGCTGCGCCATCTTTTGAGCTTAGGTGAAGTTATTCGTGATACTACTATAAGATATAAATACAATGATTTATTATTACTATAAGATATAAATACAATGATCAGAACATACAGTCGTAAGTTCTTGTCGGGCTCACCCCCAAGCACTTGCTATGTTCTTTTACTGGGCACAACTCACATGGACACGGCGTCTTTATCTGTCTGCTGTGTATCTGCTGTGTACATGAGAGCTTCCCATACGATTTTCAGCTGTGTTCAGTTGTGTATGGGTGAAAGCTCGAATGAGCTTTTCAAGTCAGAGATCGTCAAATGGCTTTACAACTATTCCCGCCAGAGGCATTCCGGTACTTAGTGAGGCACAAAAGCAGGAATCAGTTGACTCGAGATGTGTAGCGGCACATTGTATTCTGTGTGCTGCTCGTTGTTGTGGCTTTGTGTGGTGCTTGTTTGTTTCGTATGCTGCTTGTTGTTAGTGTTTTGTGTGTTGCTTGAGTGAACTATTTTTGTTTTGCCGTTTCGTGGCAATTGGATTGGATTTATTGTATCACTTTCGCCCTCAGCAGGTTACTTATACATAAGGCAGCCATGAACCTATTTCGTTGCTGGTATAAACGAACAGGCAACAAAAAGAAGTGATATATATATAAAAAAACCTTTTAAAAAATGTAAAAAAAAGGTGTCGGGTTCAACTAAAAGGTATGATATTCACAGAGTCGGTTTTCTTTCTATTGTATATTTCCACTTACGCTTGTATACAAATTTGTGATATTTTCATTTTTCCAAAAAACTCGACCATCGCTCGTCGTGCCAAAAAGTACGTGGCTCACGCTGTGGGCAACAAGCTGGCGCCGACTATCGTTGGAAGGACCAGCGGTACCGCAAGCTGCGTGACCCTATAAATGGCCCGGTCGCTTTGACTCGGGCTCTCTTTCTATTCTCGATTTTGGTCTAGTTCTAGCAGCATTCAGCTCGAGGCTATTTTGGCGTTCAATTTACTAGGTTAACATCAAAGGTAATTGTTGTTCTTTTTCACATTAACAGTACATCCAACGGAAACTTATTAAGAATCGTCTCTATGCTGAAATAAGCTGGGGACGGTGTTTCATAAGCAATACGTTGTTCCAAAAAAACTAAGATTATCACCAGCCAAAGCTAGTGAAGAATGGTTTGTGCATCCCATGATTGTATCCTTAAAAAAAATTATTTTTTTTTGTTTTACCATCGATCAAAGTTTGGTAGTCGATTCGATTAGACTCACGGCTAATTTCGTTAAACTCCAATCCTCTCATTTTCTACCATTCTTCCTGCCTCAAACGGCTCGCGTTCTCTGGCGGGCATCGTATCAAAACTATCATTTTATTTGCCAAAGATGCAAATATATGCTATAGATACCGCAATTGATTGTACCTCCAAGAAATTTTAAGAAATATTAATTTTTCCGCCAAAAAATAACAATCTAAATCATCCAATAATTCACACTCAGAGGAAAATAATTCGAAAGACGATCCTCCGACAACAATTTGTGAATCGATGGCCGGACTATAGGTCGATTTTCAAAATTAGAAAAACCAAAGATGCAAATATATGCTATAGATACCGCAATTGATTGTACTTCCAAGAAATTTTAAGAAATATTAATTTTCCGCCACAAAATAACAATCTAAACCATCCAATAATTCACACTCAGAGGAAAATAATTCGAAAGACGATCCTCCGACAACAATTTGTGAATCGATGGCCGGACTATAGGTCGATTTTCAAAATTCGAAAAACCAAAGATGCAAATATATGCTATAGATACCGCAATTCATTGTACCTCCAAGAAATTTTAAGAAATATTAATTTTTCCGCCAAAAAATAACAATCTAAATCATCCAATAATTCACACTCAGAGGAAAATAATTCGAAAGACGATCCTCCGACAACAATTTGTGAATTGATGGCCGGACTATAGGTCGATTTTCAAAATTCGAAAAACCAAAGATGCAAATATATATGCTATAGATACCGCAATTGATTGTACCTCCAAGAAATTTTAGGAAATACTAATTTTTCCATCAAAAAATAACAATCTAAAACAGCCAATAATTCACACTCAGAGAAAAATAATTCGAAAGACGATCCTCCGACAACACATTATTAATCGATAAGCGGAGTACATGCGATTTCAAAATTCGAAAAACCAAGGATCCAAATATATGCTATAGATACCGTAATTGATTGTACCTCCAAAAAATTTTAGGAAATATGAATTTTTCCATCAAAAAATAACAATCTAAATCAGCCAATAATTCACACTAAGAGGAAAATAATTCGAAAGACGATCCTCCGACAACAATTTGTGAATCGATGGCCGGACTATAGGTCGATTTTCAAAATTAGAAAAACCAAAGATGCAAATATATGCTATAGATACAGCAATTGATTGTACCTCCAAGAAATTTTAGGAAATATGAATTTTTCCATCCAAAAATAACAATCTAAATCAGCCAATAATTCACACTCAGAGAAAAATAATTCGAAAGCCTATCCTCCGACAACACATTATAAATCGATAAGCGGAGTATTCTCGATTTCAAAATTGGAAAAACTAAAGATGCTAACATATTCTATAGGAACCAAATTTGTTTATACCTTCAAGAAATTTTAGGAAATATTAATTTTTGCGTTCGAAACATAACAATATAAATCATCTAATTATTCACCCTCAGAGAAAAATAATTCGAAAGACGATCCTTCGACAACACATTATAAATCGATGAGGGATATCATTATATAAAAACTGTAATATTTTCAGAATAATAATCCGAAATTGGAACATAAAATTTTTGGTTTTCTACCTTTTTACCTATGAATGAATTCCATTTGACTTTCTAAAGGAGTAATTCCTGAGTTTCAAGAATGAAATGTGTATCTACGGACCGAGTCTATTTATTTTAATTAGACCCTTTTTTAAACAAGGTATTGTTCATTTCTTAAATATAAGTTTCTGTGAATGAAAATGTCGGATCTTAAAATCGAATCCTATGCAGAAAATATATACCTCTTTCAAGAAAGTTTAAGGGCCCACATTTTAGACGGTACCTGAATGGAATACGTTTTTGTTATTTCGTCCCGACTACACTTGCTTTATTGGGGGTCAAAAAGTTGCAGTGTAAATTTTGATATTTCGCAAGAAATTAGGATGAAGTGAAATTGCAGACTAACTCTTTAAGCATAGGAGTTTACTTTTCGTTTGCATAAAATATGATTCAAATTTCATACAAATATGAATGATTTTTCTCTGAGGGCTAATTATTGGCTTCGACAACACATTATAAATCGATAAGCAGAGTACATGCGACTTTCAAATTCGAAAAACCAAAGATGCAAATATATGCTATAGATACCGCAATTGATTGTACCTCCAAGAAATTTTAAGAAATATTAATTTTTCCGCCAAAAAATAACAATCTAAATCATCCAATAATTCACACTCAGAGGAAAATAATTCGAAAGACGATCCTCCGACAACAATTTGTGAATCGATGGCCGGACTATAGGTCGATTTTCAAAATTCGAAAAACCAAAGATGCAAATATATGCTATAGATACCGCAATTGATTGTACCTCCAAGAAATTTTAAGAAATATTAATTTTTCCGCCAAAAAATAACAATCTAAATCATCCAATAATTCACACTCAGAGGAAAATAATTCGAAAGACGATCCTTCGCAACACATTATTAATCGATAAGCGGAGTACATGCGATTTCAAAATTCGAAAAACCAAAGATGCAAATATATGCTATAGATACCGCAATTGATTGTACCTCCAAGAAATTTTAAGAAATATTAATTTTTCCGCCAAAAAATAACAATCTAAATAATCCAATAATTCACACTCAGAGAAAAATAATTCGAAAGACGATCCTCCGACAACAATTTGTGAATCGATGGCCGGACTATAGGTCGATTTTCAAAATTAGAAAAACCAAAGATGCAAATATATGCTATAGATACCACAATTGATTGTACCTCCAAGAAATTTTAAGAAATATTAATTTTTCCGCCAAAAAATAACAATCTAAATCATCCAATAATTCACACTCAGAGGAAAATAATTCGAAAGACGATCCTCCGACAACAATTTGTGAATCGATGGCCGGACTGTAGGTCGATTTTCAAAATTCGAAAAACCAAAGATGCAAATATATGCTATAGATACCGCAATTGATTGTACCTCCAAGAAATTTTAAGAAATATTAATTTTTCCGCCAAAAAATAACAATCTAAATCATCCAATAATTCACACTCAGAGGAAAATAATTCGAAAGACGATCCTTCGCAACACATTATTAATCGATAAGCGGAGTACATGCGATTTCAAAATTCGAAAAACCAAAGATGCAAATATATGCTATAGATACCGCAATTGATTGTACCTCCAAGAAATTTTAAGAAATATTAATTTTTCCATCAAAACATAATAATCTAAATCAGCCAATAATTCACACTAAGAGGAAAATAATTCGAAAGACGATCCTCCGACAACAATTTGTGAATCGATGGCCGGACTATAGGTCGATTTTCAAAATTAGAAAAACCAAAGATGCAAATATATGCTATAGATACCGCAATTGATTGTACTTCCAAGAAATTTTAAGAAATATTAATTTTTCCGCCACAAAATAACAAACTAAATCATCCAATAATTCACACTCAGAGGAAAATAGTTCGAAAGACGATCCTCCGACAACAATTTGTGAATCGATGGCCGGACTATAGGTCGATTTTCAAAATTCGAAAAACCAAAGATGCAAATATATGCTATAGATACCGCAATTTATTGTACCTCCAAGAAATTTTAAGAAATATTAATTTTTCCGCCAAAAAATAACAATCTAAATCATCCAATAATTCACACTCAGAGGAAAATAATTCGAAAGACGATCCTCCGACAACAATTTGTGAATTGATGGCCGGACTATAGGTCGATTTTCAAAATTCGAAAAACCAAAGATGCAAATATATATGCTATAGATACCACAATTGATTGTACCTCCAAGAAATTTTAGGAAATATTAATTTTTCCATCAAAAAATAACAATCTAAAACAGCCAATAATTCACACTCAGAGAAAAATAATTCGAAAGACGATCCTCCGACAACACATTATTAATCGATAAGCGGAGTACATGCGATTTCAAAATTCGAAAAACCAAGGATCCAAATATATGCTATAGATACCGTAATTGATTGTACCTCCAAGAAATTTTAGGAAATATGAATTTTTCCATCAAAAAATAACAATCTAAATAATCCAATAATTCACACTCAGAGAAAAATAATTCGAAAGCCTATCCTCCGACAACACATTATAAATCGATAAGCGGAGTATTCTCGATTTCAAAATTGGAAAAACTAAAGATGCTAACATATTCTATAGGAACCAAATTTGATTGTACCTTCAAGAAATTTTAGGAAATATTAATTTTTGCGTTCGAAACATAACAATATAAATCATCCAATTATTCACCCTCAGAGAAAAATAATTCGAAAGACGATCCTTCGACAACACATTATAAATCGATGAGGGATATCATTATATAAAAACTGTAATATTTTCAGAATAATAATCCGAAATTGGAACATAAAATTTTTGGTTTTCTACCTTTTTACCTATGAATGAATTCCATTTGACTTTCTAAAGGAGTAATTCCTGAGTTTCAAGAATGAAATGTGTATCTACGGACCGTGTCTATTTATTTTAATTAGACCCTTTTTTAAACAAGGTATTGTTCATTTCTTAAATATAAGTTTCTGTGAATGAAAATGTCGGATCTTAAAATCGAATCCTATGCAGAAAATATATACCTCTTTCAAGAAAGTTTAAGGGCCCACATTTTAGACGGTACCTGAATGGAATACGTTTTTGTTATTTCGTCCCGACTACACTTGCTTTATTGGGGGTCAAAAAGTTGCAGAGTAAATTTTGATATTTCGCAAGAAATTAGGATGAAGTGAAATTGCAGACTAACTCTTTAAGCATAGGAGTTTACTTTTCGTTTGCATAAAATATGATTCAAATTTCATACAAATATGAATGATTTTTCTCTGAGGGCTAATTATTGGCTTCGACAACACATTATAAATCGATAAGCAGAGTACATGCGACTTTCAAATTCGAAAAACCAAAGATGCAAATATATGCTATAGATACCGCAATTGATTGTACCTCCAAGAAATTTTAAGAAATATTAATTTTTCCGCCAAAAAATAACAATCTAAATCATCCAATAATTCACACTCAGAGGAAAATAATTCGAAAGACGATCCTCCGACAACAATTTGTGAATCGATGGCCGGACTATAGGTCGATTTTCAAAATTCGAAAAACCAAAGATGCAAATATATGCTATAGATACCGCAATTGATTGTACCTCCAAGAAATTTTAAGAAATATTAATTTTTCCGCCAAAAAATAACAATCTAAATAATCCAATAATTCACACTCAGAGGAAAATAATTCGAAAGACGATCCTCCGACAAAAATTTGTGAATCGATGGCCGGACTGTAGGTCGATTTTCAAAATTCGAAAAACCAAAGATGCAAATATATGCTATAGATACCGCAATTTAATGTACCTCCAAGAAATTTTAAGAAATATTAATTTTTCCGCCAAAAAATAACAATCTAAATCATCCAATAATTCACACTCAGAGGAAAATAATTCGAAAGACGATCCTCCGACAACAATTTGTGAATCGATGGCCGGACTATAGGTCGATTTTCAAAATTCGAAAAACCAAAGATGCAAATATATGCTATAGATACCGCAATTGATTGTACCTCCAAGAAATTTTAAGAAATATTAATTTTTCCGACAAAAAATAACAATCTAAATAATCCAATAATTCAAACTCAGAGGAAAATAATTCGAAACACGATCCTCCGACAAAAATTTGTGAATCGATGGCCGGACTATAGGTCGATTTTCAAAATTCGAAAAACCAAAGATGCAAATATATGCTATAGATACCGCAATTGATTGTACCTCCAAGAAATTTTAAGAAATATTAATTTTTCCGCCAAAAAATAACAATCTAAATCATCCAATAATTCACACTCAGAGGAAAATAATTCGAAAGACGATCCTCCGACAACAATTTGTGAATCGATGGCCGGACTATAGGTCGATTTTCAAAATTCGAAAAACCAAAGATGCAAATATATGCTATAGATACCGCAATTGATTGTACCTCCAAGAAATTTTAAGAAATATTAATTTTTCCGCCAAAAAATAACAATCTAAATCATCCAATAATTCACACTCAGAGGAGAATAATTCGAAAGACGATCCTTCGCAACACATTATTAATCGATAAGCGGAGTACATGCGATTTCAAAATTCGAAAAACCAAAGATGCAAATATATGCTATAGATACCGCAATTGATTGTACCTCCAAGAAATTTTAAGAAATATTAATTTTTCCGCCAAAAAATAACAATCTAAATCATCCAATAATTCACACTCAGAGGAAAATAATTCGAAAGACGATCCTCCGACAACAATTTGTGAATCGATGGCCGGACTATAGGTCGATTTTCAAAATTCGAAAAACCAAAGATGCAAATATATGCTATAGATACCGCAATTGATTGTACCTCCAAGAAATTTTAAGAAATATTAATTTTTCCGACAAAAAATAACAATCTAAATAATCCAATAATTCAAACTCAGAGGAAAATAATTCGAAACACGATCCTCCGACAAAAATTTGTGAATCGATGGCCGGACTATAGGTCGATTTTCAAAATTCGAAAAACCAAAGATGCAAATATATGCTATAGATACCGCAATTGATTGTACCTCCAAGAAATTTTAAGAAATATTAATTTTTCCGCCAAAAAATAACAATCTAAATCATCCAATAATTCACACTCAGAGGAGAATAATTCGAAAGACGATCCTTCGCAACACATTATTAATCGATAAGCGGAGTACATGCGATTTCAAAATTCGAAAAACCAAAGATGCAAATATATGCTATAGATACCGCAATTGATTGTACCTCCAAGAAATTTTAAGAAATATTAATTTTTCCATCAAAACATAATAATCTAAATCAGCCAATAATTCACACTAAGAGGAAAATAATTCGAAAGACGATCCTCCGACAACAATTTGTGAATCGGTGGCCGGACTATAGGTCGATTTTCAAAATTCGAAAAACCAAAGATGCAAATATATGCTATAGATACCGCAATTGATTGTACTTCCAAGAAATTTTAAAAAATATTAATTTTTCGAATTCGAAAGACTTAATTATTTTCCTCTGAGTGTGAATTATTGGATGATTTAGATTGTTATTTTTTGGCGGAAAAATTAATATTTCTTAAAATTTCTTGGAGGTACAATCAATTGCGGTATCTATAGCATATATTTGCATCTTTGGTTTTTCGAATTTTGAAAATCGACCTCTAGTCCGGCCATCGATTCACAAATTGTTATCGGAGGATCGTCTTTCGAATTTTTTTCCTCTGAGTGTGAATTATTGGATTACTTAGATTGTTATTTTTTGGCGGAAAAATTAATATTTCTTAAAATTTCTTGGAGGTACAATCAATTGCGGTATCTATAGCATATATTTGCATCTTTGGTTTTTCAAATTTTGAAAATCGACCTATAGTCCGGCAATCGACTCACAAATTGTTGTCGGAGGATCGTCTTTCGAATTATTTTCCTCTGAGTGTGAATTATTGGATGATTTAGATTGTTATTTTTTGGCGGAAAAATTAATATTTCTAAAAATTTCTTGGAGGTACAATCAATTGCGGTATCTATAGCATATATTTGCATCTTTGATTTTTCGAATTTGAAAGTGGCATGTGCTCTGCTTATCGATTTATAATGTGTTGTCGTTTTAATTATTTTACTCTTTGTGTGAAGGATTGGTTGGTTTAGATAGCTAGTTTTGATGTAAATTTTAAAGTATTTTAAAATCGATTGAAGGTACAATCAAGTAGAACCAATTTACAATAGTTTGCCGTCCTTTTTTTTTTTTTTTTTAAAAAAAATTTTTAATTATTTTTTTTTTTTTTTATTGAAAAAAAAAAAATCATTTTCGGTACAATCATTTTTAGACGGGGTACTATCTGAATAAAACATTTCAGTTAATTTGGTGCATGTCGGGTGCTAAGTTCACACGGAGCATTTTTTTCTCCGTACCCTTGGAGGTACAAACGAAATTTTTTTCGGTACAATCAAGTACAAACAAAACTCCACCCGAAAACAATTTTTTTATTCAATTTGGTTAAAGTGGGGTGCTAAGTTAACAGAGGTCAACTTTTTGACCCCCAATAAAGCAAGTGTAGTCGGGACGAAATAACAAAAACGTATTCCATTCAGGTACCGTCTAAAATGTGGGCCCTTAAACTTTCTTGAAAGAGGTATATATTTTCTGCATAGGATTCGATTTTAAGATCCGACATTTTCATTCACAGAAACTTATATTTAAGAAATGAACAATACCTTGTTTAAAAAAGGGTCTAATTAAAATAAATAGACACGGTCCGTAGGTACACATTTCATTCTTGAAACTCAGGAATTACTCCTTTAGAAAGTCAAATGGAATTCATTCATAGGTAAAAAGGTGGAAAACCAAAAATTTTATGTTCCAATTTCGGATTATTATTTTGAAAATATTACAGTTTTTAAATAATGATATCCCTCATCGATTTATAATGTGTTGTCGAAGGATCGTCTTTCGAATTATTTTTCTCTGAGGGTGAATAATTGGATGATTTATATTGTTATGTTTCGACCGCAAAAATTAATATTTCCTAAAATTTCTTGAAGGTACAATCAAATTTGGTTCCTATAGAATATGTTAGCATCTTTAGTTTTTCCAATTTTGAAATCGAGAATACTCCGCTTATCGATTTATAATGTGTTGTCGGAGGATAGGCTTTCGAATTATTTTTCTCTGAGTGTGAATTATTGGCTGATTTAGATTGTTATTTTTTGATGGAAAGATTCATATTTCCTAAAATTTCTTGGAGGTACAATCAATAATGGTTTCTACAGCATATGTTAGTATCTTTGGTTTTTCGAATTTTGAAAATTGATCATACTCCGGTCATCGATTTATAAAGTGTTGTCGTTTTAATTATTTTACTCTTTGTGTGAAGGATTGGTTGGTTTAGATAGCTAGTTTTTGATGTAAATTTTAAAGTATTTTAAAATCGATTGAAGGTACAATCAAATAGAACCAATTTACAATAGTTTGCTGTACTTTTTTTTTTTTTTGTAAAAAAAATATTTTTTTTATTGAAAAAAAAAAAAAAATCATTTTCGGTACAATCATTTTTAGACGGGGTACTATCTGAATAAAAAATTTCAGTTAATTTGGTGCAAGTCGGGTGCTAAGTTCACACGGAGCATTTTTTTCTCCGTACCCTTGGAGGTACAAACGAATTTTTTTTCGGTACAATCAAGTACAAACAAAGCTCCACCCGAAAACAATTTTTTTATTCAATTTGGTTAAAGTGGGGTGCTAAGTTCACAGAGGTAAAAAGTTGCAGAGTAAATTTTGATATTTCGCAAGAAATTGGGATGAAGTGAAATTGCAGACTAACTCTTTAAGCATAGGGGTTTACTTTTCGTTTGCATAAAATATGATTCAAATTTCATACAAATATGAATGATTTTTCTCTGAGGGCTAATTATTGGCTTCGACAACACATAATAAATCGATAAGCAGAGTACATGCGACTTTCAAATTCGAAAAACCAAAGATGCAAATATATGCTATAGATACCGCAATTGATTGTACCTCCAAGAAATTTTAAGAAATATTAATTTTTCCACCAAAAAATAACAATCTAAATAATCCAATAATTCACACTCAGAGGAAAATAATTCGAAAGACGATCCTCCGACAACAATTTGTGAATCGATGGCCGGACTATAGGTCGATTTTCAAAATTCGAAAAACCAAAGATGCAAATATATGCTATAGATACCGCAATTGATTGTACCTCCAAGAAATTTTAAGAAATATTAATTTTTCCGCCAAAAAATAACAATCTAAATCATCCAATAATTCACACTCAGAGGAAAATAATTCGAAAGACGATCCTCCGACAACAATTTGTGAATCGATGGCCGGACTATAGGTCGATTTTCAAAATTCGAAAAACCAAAGATGCAAATATATGCTATAGATACCGCAATTGATTGTACCTCCAAGAAATTTTAAGAAATATTAATTTTTCCGCCAAAAAATAACAATCTAAATCATCCAATAATTCACACTCAGAGGAAAATAATTCGAAAGACGATCCTTCGCAACACATTATTAATCGATAAGCGGAGTACATGCGATTTCAAAATTCGAAAAACCAAAGATGCAAATATATGCTATAGATACCGCAATTGATTGTACCTCCAAGAAATTTTAAGAAATATTAATTTTTCCATCAAAACATAATAATCTAAATCAGCCAATAATTCACACTAAGAGGAAAATAATTCGAAAGACGATCCTCCGACAACAATTTGTGAATCGGTGGCCGGACTATAGGTCGATTTTCAAAATTCGAAAAACCAAAGATGCAAATATATGCTATAGATACCGCAATTGATTGTACTTCCAAGAAATTTTAAGAAATATTAATTTTTCCGCCACAAAATAACAATCTAAATCATCCAATAATTCACACTCAGAGGAAAATAATTCGAAAGACGATACTCCGACAACAATTTGTGAATCGATGGCCGGACTATAGGTCGATTTTCAAAATTCGAAAAACCAAAGATGCAAATATATGCTATAGATACCGCAATTCATTGTACCTCCAAGAAATTTTAAGAAATATTAATTTTTCCGCCAAAAAATAACAATCTAAATCATCCAATAATTCACACTCAGAGGAAAATAATTCGAAAGACGATCCTCCGACAACAATTTGTGAATTGATGGCCGGACTATAGGTCGATTTTCAAAATTCGAAAAACCAAAGATGCAAATATATATGCTATAGATACCGCAATTGATTGTACCTCCAAGAAATTTTAGGAAATATTAATTTTTCCATCAAAAAATAACAATCTAAAACAGCCAATAATTCACACTCAGAGAAAAATAATTCGAAAGACGATCCTCCGACAACACATTATTAATCGATAAGCGGAGTACATGCGATTTCAAAATTCGAAAAACCAAGGATCCAAATATATGCTATAGATACCGTAATTGATTGTACCTCCAAGAAATTTTAGGAAATATGAATTTTTCCATCAAAAAATAACAATCTAAATCAGCCAATAATTCACACTCAGAGAAAAATAATTCGAAAGCCTATCCTCCGACAACACATTATAAATCGATAAGCGGAGTATTCTCGATTTCAAAATTGGAAAAACTAAAGATGCTAACATATTCTATAGGAACCAAATTTGATTGTACCTTCAAGAAATTTTAGGAAATATTAATTTTTGCGTTCGAAACATAACAATATAAATCATTCAATTATTCACCCTCAGAGAAAAATAATTCGAAAGACGATCCTTCGACAACACATTATAAATCGATGAGGGATATCATTATATAAAAACTGTAATATTTTCAGAATAATAATCCGAAATTGGAACATAAAATTTTTGGTTTTCTACCTTTTTACCTATGAATGAATTCCATTTGACTTTCTAAAGGAGTAATTCCTGAGTTTCAAGAATGAAATGTGTATCTACGGACCGTGTCTATTTATTTTAATTAGACCCTTTTTTAAACAAGGTATTGTTCATTTCTTAAATATAAGTTTCTGTGAATGAAAATGTCGGATCTTAAAATCGAATCCTATGCAGAAAATATATACCTCTTTCAAGAAAGTTTAAGGGCCCACATTTTAGACGGTACCTGAATGGAATACGTTTTTGTTATTTCGTCCCGACTACACTTGCTTTATTGGGGGTCAAAAAGTTGCAGAGTAAATTTTGATATTTCGCAAGAAATTAGGATGAAGTGAAATTGCAGACTAACTCTTTAAGCATAGGAGTTTACTTTTCGTTTGCATAAAATATGATTCAAATTTCATACAAATATGAATGATTTTTCTCTGAGGGCTAATTATTGGCTTCGACAACACATTATAAATCGATAAGCAGAGTACATGCGACTTTCAAATTCGAGAAACCAAAGATGCAAATATATGCTATAGATACCGCAATTGATTGTACCTCCAAGAAATTTTAAGAAATATTAATTTTTCCGCCAAAAAATAACAATCTAAATCATCCAATAATTCACACTCAGAGGAAAATAATTCGAAAGACGATCCTCCGACAACAATTTGTGAATCGATGGCCGGACTATAGGTCGATTTTCAAAATTCGAAAAACCAAAGATGCAAATATATGCTATAGATACCGCAATTGATTGTACCTCCAAGAAATTTTAAGAAATATTAGTTTTTCTGCCAAAAAATAACAATCTAAATCATCCAATAATTCACACTCAGAGGAAAATAATTCGAAAGACGATCCTCCGACAACAATTTGTGAATCGATGGCCGGACTATAGGTCGATTTTCAAAATTCGAAAAACCAAAGATGCAAATATATGCTATAGATACCGCAATTTAATGTACCTCCAAGAAATTTTAAGAAATATTAATTTTTCCCCAAAAAATAACAATCTAAATCATCCAATAATTCACACTCAGAGGAAAATAATTCGAAAGACGATCCTCCGACAACAATTTGTGAATCGATGGCCGGACTATAGGTCGATTTTCAAAATTCGAAAAACCAAAGATGCAAATATATGCTATAGATACCGCAATTGATTGTACCTACAAGAAATTTTAAGAAATATTAATTTTTCCGCCAAAAAATAACAATCTAAATCATCCAATAATTCACACTCAGAGGAAAATAATTAAGTCTTTCGAATTCGAAAAATTAATATTTTTTAAAATTTCTTGGAGGTACAATCTATTGCGGTATCTATAGCATATATTTGCATCTTTGGTTTTTCGAATTTTGAAAATCGACCTATAGTACGGCCATCGATTCACAAATTGTTGTCGGAGGATCGTCTTTCGAATTGTTTTCCTCTGAGTGTGAATTATTGGATGATTTAGATTGTTATTTTTTGTCGGAAAAATTAATATTTCTTAAAATTTCTTGGAGGTACAATCAATTGCGGTATCTATAGCATATATTTGCATCTTTGGTTTTTCGAATTTTGAAAATCGACCTCTAGTCCGGCCATCGATTCACAAATTGTTATCGGAGGATCGTCTTTCAAATTTTTTTCCTCTGAGTGTGAATTATTGGATTACTTAGATTGTTATTTTTTGGCGGAAAAATTAGTATTTCTTAAAATTTCTTGGAGGTACAATCAATTGCGGTATCTATAGCATATATTTGCATCTTTGGTTTTTCAAATTTTGAAAATCGACCTATAGTCCGGCAATCGACTCACAAATTGTTGTCGGAGGATCGTCTTTCGAATTATTTTCCTCTGAGTGTGAATTATTGGATGATTTAGATTGTTATTTTTTGGCGGAAAAATTAATATTTCTAAAAATTTCTTGGAGGTACAATCAATTGCGGTATCTATAGCATATATTTGCATTTTTGGTTTCTCGAATTTTGAAAATCGACCTATAGTCCGGCCATCGATTCACAAATTGTTGTCGGAGGATCGTCTTTCGAATTATTTTCCTCTGAGTGTGAATTATTGGATTAATTAGATTGTTATTTTTTGGCGGAAAAATTAATATTTCTTAAAATTTCTTGGAGGTACAATCAATTGCGGTATCTATAGCATATATTTGCATCTTTGATTTTTCGAATTTGAAAGTGGCATGTGCTCTGCTTATCGATTTATAATGTGTTGTCGTTTTAATTATTTTACTCTTTGTGTGAAGGATTGGTTGGTTTAGATAGCTAGTTTTGATGTAAATTTTAAAGTATTTTAAAATCGATTGAAGGTACAATCAAATAGAACCAATTTACAATAGTTTGCCGTCCTTTTTTTTTTTTTTTTTAAAAAAAATTTTTAATTTTTTTTTTTTTTTTTTTATTGAAAAAAAAAAAAAAATCATTTTCGGTACAATCATTTTTAGACGGGGTACTATCTGAATAAAACATTTCAGTTAATTTGGTGCATGTCGGGTGCTAAGTTCACACGGAGCATTTTTTTCTCCGTACCCTTGGAGGTACAAACGAAATTTTTTTCGGTACAATCAAGTACAAACAAAACTCCACCCGAAAACAATTTTTTTATTCAATTTGGTTAAAGTGGGGTGCTAAGTTTACAGAGGTCAACTTTTTGACCCCCAATAAAGCAAGTGTAGTCGGGACGAAATAACAAAAACGTATTCCATTCAGGTACCGTCTAAAATGTGGGCCCTTAAACTTTCTTGAAAGAGGTATATATTTTCTGCATAGGATTCGATTTTAAGATCCGACATTTTCATTCACAGAAACTTATATTTAAGAAATGAACAATACCTTGTTTAAAAAAGGGTCTAATTAAAATAAATAGACACGGTCCGTAGGTACACATTTCATTCTTGAAACTCAGGAATTACTCCTTTAGAAAGTCAAATGGAATTCATTCATAGGTAAAAAGGTGGAAAACCAAAAATTTTATGTTCCAATTTCGAATTATTATTTTGAAAATATTACAGTTTTTAAATAATGATATCCCTCATCGATTTATAATGTGTTGTCGAAGGATCGTCTTTCGAATTATTTTTCTCTGAGGGTGAATAATTGGATGATTTATATTGTTATGTTTCGACCGAAAAATTAATATTTCCTAAAATTTCTTGAAGGTACAATCAAATTTGGTTCCTATAGAATATGTTAGCATCTTTAGTTATTCCAATTTTGAAATCGAAAATACTCCGTTTATCGATTTATAATGTGTTGTCGGAGGATAGGCTTTCGAATTATTTTTCTCTGAGTGTGAATTATTGGCTGATTTAGATTGTTATTTTTTGATGGAAAAATTCATATTTCCTAAAATTTCTTGGAGGTACAATCAATAACGGTTTCTATAGCATATGTAAGCATCTTTGGTTTTTCGAATTTTGAAAATTGATCATATTCCGGTCATCGATGTATAAAGTGTTGTCGTTTTAATTATTTTACTCTTTGTGTGAAGGATTGGTTGGTTTAGATAGCTAGTTTTGATGTAAATTTTAAAGTATTTTAAAATCGATTGAAGGTACAATCAATTTTTTTCATTGAAAAAAAAAAAAAATCATTTTCGGTACAATCATTTTTAGACGGGGTACTATCTGAATAAAACATTTCAGTTAATTTGGTGCATGTCGGGTGCTAAGTTCACACGGAGTTTTTTTTTTCTCCGTACCCTTGGAGGTACAAACGAATTTTTTTTCGGTACAATCAAGTACAAACAAAACTCCACCCGAAAACAATTTTTTTATTCAATTTGGTTAAAGTGGGGTGCTAAGTTTACAGAGGTACAAATTAATCACGATAAATTACTAAAATCCAGTAATGACATTCGAGAGCATATTTAAAACATTACCCAACAATTAGAAAAACGTTTACTCGAAAACTCCACTAATTATTTTATTACTGTTATGAACAATCACACGAAAGTTCTAAATGATATTAATGATTTCATACATTTTCAACAAATATTAAATCTAGCCAGAGAGAAAATCGATCAGATATTCGAAATATTCTTAAACAATAAGGTACACCTGCTTCACAGAAACATTTTAACTGACGACGACATCAAATCATACAAAATCACTCCCTTACAATTACAGTATGTAAAATCAGACGTACTAATCGAAAACAACAAATTGACAATTTTTATCGACCTACCTTTAAATATGGAACCAGTATCCATCATTGAGATATTCCCATTACTTAATCAAAGTAACCTGCAATTGCATCCCCGATTTAATAAATATTTTGTTCAAAATGGTATCGCGAAAAATATTGATAGTAATGAACCAATTCAGGATGCTTGTGTTAGATCTATTCATAAACAAAAACCAATAAACTGTACATTAATCGAAGATGATACACAACACTTTTATCAAATTAATCAAAATACTATTTTATTTACAAACATATTGTCAAAACATATGAGCTACTCTTGCAATAACTCCTATGAAAAACAGTCGATGATAGAATATAAGAACTTTATTGTAAAATTTGAATTCTGTAAAATTACAATTGATAAGTATGTTTTCTTTAATAGCATTAGGGAACAATTTAAACCACAAATATTAACCCAAATCAATCCAATTGTTAATTATTCAATATTACAACCACTTAAACTTCAACATTTGTTAGAGATAAAAAACAAAACTATTGAACTTGGAAAAACTCAAAACCTTCTGAAATTTGATATGTCACATAATTTTCTCAAATTTACAATACCAACAGGCATAATCGCCACTTTATCATTTGTATTAATACTAGCATATATATTCAAACAAAAATTCTGTAACAATAGAGCAAATATCAACATTATTCCCAAATCCGAGGACAGATTTTCGTCAGTTACGTCAGAACATCTGACTCACCAAATCAAGCCACATGACGCATTGGCATTAAGTACGATCCCGAGAAAGTGGCTTGATTAGATAATCACCCGTATTGTGAATGTCGCGCTCACGTCACTTCGATGCCGATGCGAAGTGTCACGTCGATCGGAAAAAGCGATTGTGTAACTCCATCGACGTGACTCAATGGCATTGCCATATTGATATGTATGTATCAGCTGTAAATTGCGAATTTAAGGTTTTGTATGTCTTCGTTTACAACTATGACGTTATTTTTATGCAATATCAAATCCTACATTCAAATTTAAGATGCGGATAATGCTTTTTTCTAAAGTGGAAAAGCTATACATCTTGCTCGGCCCGTTTTTGGCTCTCACTTCTGCTTGCATCTCGTGACGGTAGTCCCAAAGAATTTTACAGTGCCGAAAATTGGAGCCGTATTTCTTTAATGTGTGTCGATCTACACCACTTTTAATGACGATTACTTGTTGCGAATCCATCAAAATAAGGAAAGAAACATCTTTTTGTCAAATCTATACTTGCATTTTTGCATCAACGTTAATTTTCTTCAGGCGTCACGGACTCGGAATGTCATCGACGAAAAATGACGATCAAAGTGACAACGCTCGATGACAATCGACACTCACAATCGCCTTTTCATGCGCCGATATCGAATCGTCATCGAAGTGACGCGACGTGACAATCACAATACGGTCGAATATGTAAGTGCCCTTTGCTAAGGCAAACACTCATTAGATAAGAATGGAACGCATCATCACACAAGTGATTATTACTTTGACCCTTGTGCGATGAAGCGTCAATATAGGATAAGAAGTTATTATATATAGAGCATTTTTATCCGAGAGTCCGGAGAAGTAAGTAATAAACGTTGTACATCAGGACAAGAGTTTTAATTCGTGATAGGGAATTTAAGTCCCTAAAAGTGTAAACGAAATACGTTTACGTAACTACGGCAAAACTCCGAACTGGGCAATCGTTCACACTGTATAAACCATACAATGTGAACTTCTACGTTCTGAATCTGAACGTAGACTGAGAAAATCACCGTCAACACAGCACTCAGCAGCACCAAGGGAGAAGGGACCCAAGAGAGCAGGCAGCAGCAGCAAGCACAGAGAATCACACCAGATCTCGAAAGATATAGGAAAAAGAGACATGATTTCAGCAGCACCAAGAGAGAAGGGACCCAAGAGAGCAGGCAGCAGCAGCAAGCACAGAGAATCACACCAGATCTCTTCACTGCGCGCCGCTCGAAAGATATAGGAAAGAGAGATATGACTTGCAGGGATGCCGTTTGCTCTCGATTAAATTACCCAAACAAAATGTTCAAATTTCCCGAAATTCACTACAATTCCCCAAAAAATATTGAAATTCCCCGCATAATACCCAAAATGTAGACCTTGGAATGAAAACTAATAAAATATCACAACAGTACTATCAACTTATTTATACTTTAAGTGTAATACACTTTACACTGAAAGTGGAGGGTGCATTTCGCGCAAAAAGAACGGGTTAGGTCCTGTATTTCAAAACAAAGTTAACTCGAGTGGTTTTGATTAACTGATTGTTGAAATATTTTCCATATTTCAATATCAGATAACCAACAAAGTGTTAGTAAAAGTGACTTTCTAGTTAACTCATACTTCAGGTATCAGTTAACTTCTGACAGTTGCTAGTTGATAACCTTAAAAATTTGAAGTAATTTCTAAATTGACTGTAATTGTTTCTGTTTGTTGAATTTATTTATTATCAATTAACTGTTAAGCATACTTAAGTACTTATACTGTTAAGTACACTTACTTACATACAATTTATAAACTTGAAACCAAACGTTTTTGTTTAATTATAAGTTAACTACTAGTTAACTCCCAGTTAACTTTTTGGCATTAGCTACGAAACTTACAAGTTAACTCTACATTGAAATATTGGGCCTTAGTGTAGAAACGTGACAGCTAAAACTCCGAACTTTTTTATTTGCTTTATTCTTACACTTCTATCAATGCAAATTTATTCGTATTCAAAATTCTTGCATGTATTTAATCAAAACAGTAGTTTCATAAATTCAAAAAGTCTCATTTTTATTTGCATACAGACATTAATTTTGGCAGATGGTAAAGAAGAAGAACTTACACCTGCTCCGACTCAGTGGGAAGGAATCGCCCATTTTGCATGAAGGGACTAAATCTATTATTATTATTATTATTATTAAAGTGTACACTGAGTACACTACACTCGACAAAAAGAACCTCTGACGTCACACTGACAAAGAGAACAGCAAAAGAATAAAAACTGTGAAAAGTGTAGAAAAGGCAGGGAAAAACCAAACTAATACAGCAGCGGTTGCGACAGCAGCGCAACTTTCTGCTCAACTGAATGAATTTAATTGAAAGCAGAAGCAAACAAAAAAGTGTTTGGGCAAACTGTCAAAGTGTCAACAGACCCAATTATTTTAGACTCTTGTTTGCGTGACCGAAAACATTTTGTTTCATTTAAGTTTTATGAGATTTTAATAAATTTTTTTTAGTAAATACGAGTATACAGTGGCTCACAGCTTATTTCAACCAGCACGTAAAAAAAACTTAACTGCCTATAAAAGCTAAACTAAAGAAGATATCAATATTATATAAACGCAGGTTATTAGTCTAATGTTTAAACTAATCAAATATGACATCATTTATTTTTTTATATTTTTTCAATATTCTAAAACAATTAAAAACGAAAAATGCATCAAAAAACAATGCCACAGCTTATTTCAACCAAACACTTTGCAGGTATGCAATGATCCTTTATTTTGCAATGTAGCGGTTATTTTTTCTTCTGTGATTTAGTTATTATATTCGTAATGTGTTCAAGTTGATTCTGCCTGAATTCTTTGAGAGGATCGTGCAGAAAAATTAGTTTTGCGAAATGGGACCACGTACAACAATTGATCAGCGAGAACTGGTTCTCAGTAATTTTAAAAAAGGTCATTGGCGCAGGAAAATTGGTGAGATGGTGGAATAAGGGATTCTACTGTGCAGAGCATCATATACCGATTTATCCGCGAAAATAGAACGCACGATAAAGAGAGAAATGCCCCCAACAAAATTTTCAATCCAACGGAAGATCGTTATATTGTCCGGAAAATCCGGGAAACCCCAAGACTATTGTCTCGCAAAATTGCCAGTAGAGTGGAAGCTGAGTTGGGCAAGTCATGCCACCCGTCAAACTATTCCTTGTGTGCATAGAGAGCAAGAGACCAATGGTAGAATAGCGCGCAAGAAGCCATTTATAAGCGCCAAAAATCAAAAGTGACGTTTAAAATTGGCCAAGGAACATTTATATAAGGATTCTAAATTTTGCAATACCAGTATATTCGCTTATGAGTCGAAGTTTAATATTTTTTGCTCTAATGGAGCCTCATATGTTTGGCGTAAGCCAAATACAGAATTGCAAAACAAAAATTTGAAAGCTACAATCAAATACGGAGGTGGTATGTTTTGGACTTGTATGTTCTCCGCGGGAGTTAGAAATTTGCAATTTATTGAGACTACAATGGATAGGTCTCATTATCTCGAAATTTTAATGTCCAATTTGCTTGATAGTCGGGAAAAAACTGGGCCTTCGCGATGACTTCAGACTTTATCAAGACAATGACCAGAAGCATAAGTCGGTATTGTACAGACATGGCTGGTTTGGAACTGTCCGCATGCTATCAAACCACCGGCAGCACAGTCGCCCGACATTAACGTCATCGAAAATTTGTGGGCTATTTTGGATAGAAACATCCGAAAACAGAAAATATCTAACAAAAGCGATCTGCAAAATGCATTCATTGAAGAATGGGTCAAACTTACCCCAGAAGTGACACAAAAACTGGTCGATTCAATGCTTAAGTGGCTTAAAATGGTGGTTGACCAAAAGGGTGGTCATACAAAATATTGGAATTTTTTGGTGTTAACTTAATTTAAACATTGAATCTGTTACTTGGTTGAAATAAGCTGTGGCATTGTTTTTTGTTGCGTTTTTCGTTTTTAAATGTTTTAGCATATTAAAAAAATATAAAAAAAATAAATGAAGTCATATTTAACAAGTTTAAACATTAGACTAATAACCTGCGTTTAAATAATGTTGATATCTTTTTTAGTTTAGTTTTTATAAGCAGTTAAGGTTTTTTTTACGTGCTGGTTGAAATAAGCTGTGAGCCACTGTATGAAAAAATTTTGACTTCTTCATCACGTCTATTGCTGTCAACATTTCCAATTCTTAAGGGATCTTAGAACTAAAAATTAGAATAGCTTTCGTGGCTGCTTCTGCCTCTGCTTTTATTTACAAGCAGAAGTTTTGCTCTGTGTGTAAATTTTACATTGAACATTTGATTCGATGGCGGTTTTTGACGCAGATCAAAGCGATATGCGTGTAGCATATGCTTGCCGTTTCCACATATGCCTAGACATTCGTGCTCATCACATATGCGCTACGCATATGAAGGCATAGGTGGAAACTCGGCATTAGAACAATATTACTAGCTGTCACATTTTTCATACAAAATCAATAAGTACGAGTTGAATTGGAAAATTCAGAGTCACCTGTTGGTTCTCTCTCAAAAATGTTGTGAATCGAGCGAGCCGAGTACAAAATTTTAATACAAATCAAGTTTTTATGAAATTTGAACGTTGTAAATATAAATAATTAATTACAAAAAATATAAAATTTTATAAGAAATTATACTGTTCATGATTTCAAATTAGCAGTATTAGGAATATTGTCGGCAATGATTCTGGCTTTAATTGTGTATATTATATAAAGATTGCTGCAATGATTGAATCATGGGCTTAACAGTTAACTGTCAATACATTTCTCACGTATCATTTCATCTTTTATAAAAATGTATATATCTCAACATTTTGACAGCTGAAATGCAGTACAGAAACCACAAAAATGCATAAAAACCTAGCCTACTTAGACAAAAATTGTCGTTACGAATGTTTTGCATAATGCAATTATTTGCAATAATAGAGATATTGGTTCGTATTTCCGCGAAATTTTGCACGCTGGGTAAAAATTCTGTAGAAGAATTGCGATATTGCTATGTATGTCCACGAAATTTTACACGCTGGGTAAAAATTCTGTTTTGCTATGTATGTCCACAAAATTTTGGACGCTGGGTAAAAATGAACATTGGAATGTTGTAAATCAGAAGATTTTGTACTAAAATCTGTTTTTAGTACGTGAACATAAACTGACTGCAGTTCCCCAAAATGCATCGCAATTCCCCACAATTTACCCAAATTGTGCTTGAATTCCCCACATTTATCCATTCCCCGCAAACAACCCACACAACGTTGAAATTCCCCAATTTTGGGGAATTCTCACAGATCGACAACCCTGATGACTTGACTTCTGAACTACGAAGAAGAAAGGAAATGAACCAGGCGGGTGCAATACCGTAAAAGTCAGGCGGGTGCAATATCGTATAAGTACACATAAAATTGACGAAGTAAATTCACACGTATTAAAGAGAGGAAACCGAATTTTTCGAGAGAGCAGAACCCGTCTAACCGGTTAACCGTGTTAAGCCCGTTAATTCGATTGGTGACCCCGACCCCGTATCAAGGTGAAAAATCATTGAAAGGGCCTTTGGGGCACGGGTTAATAATAAAATTTAGAGCAGATTTCACTTTTAAAAATCATTTTTAGTCTTCCGAGTCAATTGAAGGGGTGAGAGAAAATTTTTTTTTATTAAGGGCCACCCTAATATATATAGGTATAAAGCGTAACCCAATCGATATCGAAGCGGATGGTACTCTAGATGAAATACTTAGCTCTGACTTTCATTGTAGTTGGGGATAAAGTACAATAAGGAGAGGCATATCGTTTGGCCTTCAATAAGGACTCTCAATTGGGTGCTACTCGCAAGTAAAAGACAATACCTTCATTATTCTATTTCAAATCTGAAACATGGAGAATCACCGAACCATTTAAAACTTATTGTGTACTCAATTTAAATAACCTGCACTAAACTGCACTAACATTAAAAAGATATCAGAAAATATTCTTGAATACTTGTCTTTAGGAGTTTTTGTATGCGAGTAACCCGAACAAAGGAGTAGAATGATTTCACCGACAAGCACGCTTTTCACTCAAAACTAATTGTACTAAATTTTCACTGTGTGGCTAAACAATTACTTGGGAAATGGTGAAATCCGTAAATAAAGTTAGGAAATTTTAAAAGAATATTTGTATGATACCTACACGAAGGACACATGAATTTTTTTTTCATATTCACTCATTTAACTGCAATTATTATTAAATTGCCGTATTCAAAATATCAAAATCGTAGCGTAAAGTGTTCTGAAGCTACCGTTCAATATTGGTAAACACGTGTTTTAAGGACAGATAGAATGAGTTTGTGGGGAGTTGTTTTGCGGCCAAACACTCAGCCCGAAAACATTCCTCAGAAATCGGATCACAGATACGAGCAGGCTGGTTGTCATTTCGATTCCTATATAAGGACGAGAAATCGAAGCAGCCGGTCGTTCGTCGATTGGCGGGCGACTCAGAACACGGCTCTAAAGCGATGACGCGATTGTCATCCTGCAGTCACACACAACACTGCTGCGCTAAACCAGCGGTAGCAACCAGCCGTACACGGCGGTTGCGCTTTCCACTGCAGCTTTCACCACAGGTGCGAAAGACGTCGGCACAGAACATTGCCGACGCAGCAACCGCTACGACACAGCGGTCAACCGCACGACTCTGCGGTCAGACGTCACCAGCAACATGGCACGAGCCAGCAATGTTGACGGCGTGGCTCGACGGCAGCGACTAATTCCGTCGCCCCTAAGACGATAGCTGCGACTTCAGACTTACAAATCGGATGACAGATTCGAAAAAGTTATAGTAGAACGGCTTGATGATTTCTGCAGGGAGAAGAGACTGATCCCGGACGAACAATTCGGTTTCAGACAAGGAATTTCCACGGAACACGCCCTTTTAAAAATCCATAATGGTATCACCTGCGAGTTAAGAAACAAGAAAGCGACGGTATTGGTTAAGCTGGACATAAAAAAAGCCTTTGACTCCCTGTGGATCAAAGGTCTTCTCTTCAAATTAGAAGCCTTGAATATACCTAAAGAACTAAGGAAATTACTCCACAGCTTCCTTATGGACAGAAAACTATTTGTTGACATAGATGGTATCACATCCATACCAGTAGAGGTGAACAGAGGGGTCCCTCAGGGCTCAATCCTTGGTCCAAAATTATACAACATCAACCTGCACGACTTTCCGCACTATGAAGTGGACTCCCTTTTGCAAATAAACTCCACTGCCTTATTATACGCAGATGACACGGTGATCTACGCCAAGGATAAGGACCCTGAAATAGCCCTAAGTTCCACGAAAAGCCACCTAAACAGGGTAAATGATTACTACAGGAAATGGGGCCTGGAAATCAATCCAAGCAAATCTGAGTTCATCTGTATCCGGAATGCTAGTGGGAAGGGTCCAAGTGGCACGGCAAAAAAGTCTAAAAACCTTAAACTATTCTTAGATGGCATAAACATTCCTTTAAAAAATACCATCAAATACTTAGGAGTTAATTTTAACAACCTTTTCAAGTTTAACCCGCACGTTTCGGTACAGCTGACTAAAGCAAACAATGTCCGCCTGAGATATGCGAAATTGTTCCATTACAAGAGTAAACTGCATAAAAAAACTAAACTTCTGCTGTACAAACAATTAGTTAAACCGATACTTACCTACGGGTTTTCATGCTGGTTTTCAATCTCCACATCCTATGCTAGAAAGCTGGATCTTTTTGAAAGGAGAATGCTCAGGGACTGTCTGGCCATGAAATTTAACACCGATGACAAGTATTTCTCAAATAAAACCATATACAAGGAAGCAAAAATGTCACCCATCATAACGTACATGGCCGACTTATGGAATAAAAGAATCGAGAAACTAGAATCTCAGGATAATACCCTTTTAAGGAATATCTTCAGAGAAAATCATCTGGACAGAATAGGCGATCACCATTATCTCTCTCCTTGTAACTTATTTAATGACCCATCCATTTCGGCTATAAGGGATATGAAGAAACTGATTGACTTTTACGAGGGTTGGGATTCCACTCACCACAGAGGTTAATTACTGTTGGAAATCGGAGGTTACTCACATCTTCTCGGTAATTCCCATACCGTTCCTGAACACTTCACACGTAATAATCAACAATCTTAACCAGCTTCTCCATCGGTAATAGAAATCAACTTAATAATTGTCACTCGGCTCAGTTGTTTTGGCAGTACATTTATATAGTCACATCCACTGGTTCAAAAGAAACTCCTACCTTTAGGTTTATTTTCATTTTATAATCGGATATTAAATATATTTTATAAATGCGAGATCTTTGTAATTCACCGCAATTAAGTAATAAATCAAAACTCTAAGTTCAATATCATGCACCTTTTTGTAATTGGTAAGCGCCATGATTTCTCATCAGAACATTAAATTAATCTTTTTGTAAGCATATTGTATTGTAATATAAAAAAAAAAAAAAAAAAAAAAAAAAAAAAAGGAAGGAAGGCCCTATAACGAATTTGATTTAGGTTAGGATAAAGAAGAAAAAATCTTGAATTTTGTTTTCTCTTTGGCCTTATTATTTTATTTTTATTTATGACTTATTTGTTTTACTCTTTTTTTTTTTTTCTTCTTCTTTTCTATTATTTTTTTAACTTTTCACTTTTCTTTCTTAGTACATAAGTATTTATATTTTATTTATTTTTATATCGAGCACAAAATGTTAAGTATACCTCCTTATTGTCCAGGTATGCTGCAATAAATTAGAAAAACAGTCAATTATTATCAAAGTAGAATCATATTGTCCAGCTTTAAGCTGTTGTATTTGAATTTCCATTTGTTTTCAAAAAAGACACCCCAGTGTCAAGAAAAACTCAATATTTTATTATTGTAAATCTAGTTATAATTGTAAGAGTTATTTGAATTGACAATAAATTGAACTTGAACTTGAACTTGACAGATTCGAGCAGGCTGGTTGTCATTTCGATTCCTATAAGGACGAGAAATCGAAGTGGCAGCCGGTCGTTCGTCGACTGGCGGGCGACTCAGAACACGGCTGTAAAGCGATGACGCGATTGTCATCCTGCAGGCACACACAACACAGCTGCGCTAAACCAGCGGTAGCAACCAGTCGTACACGGCGCTTTCCGCTGCAGCATACACCACAGGTGCAAAAGACGTCGGCACCGAACATTGCCGACGCAGCAACCGCTACGACGCAGCGGTCAACCGAACGACTCTGCGGTCAGCCGTCACCGGCAACATGGTACGGGCCAGCGATGGTGACGGCGCGGCTCGACGGTAGCGACTAATGCCGTCGCCACTAAGACGATGGCTGCGACTTCAGCTATCGCAGCAAAGTCGACGCAGCGACAACCATACTCAAGCCACGCAACGGCACCGAATACTGCCGTCACTTCACGATCTTATTTATGTTGGACTCGCGGCATAGCCGGGAGAACTATAACACATTATGGTATAAACACAATTGAGACGCTGTCGCTATGGTATAAACACAATTCAGACGAACTTCGCAAGCGACGAGCAAATTTCGTCGAAGAAGTTCGTTTTCGCTAATGGAGAAATGGAATATTTTCAACTCAAGTAAACCTGTCACATTCATTTCCTTTCCTACACATTCCCATACTTTAGACTTTTTATCTACGCGCTTATATTCTGCGTGCCCTAAATCAAAAAGAATGGGCTTTGCCCGGACAGCCTCGATCAATTTTTCCTCAAAAGACATTTCGGAATCTGCAATGTAAATTAGTTCCATAAATAATTATTTATGACACATTTTATGCTTTTTACTTACCAAAGAATAAAAAAAACTACAAATCACTTTTAAAAAAAACCGTGTCGGAAGAAATCGTTGCGTTTCACTGTCAACAAATCTGACAGAAAACACACTGACACCTGTGGCGGAGACGGCAAAATTAGAAATTAGATGTTATCCAACGGCAACGAAATGTTCGCACAACCGCTCGCCGCCGTAATTGTGCTTCAGTACGTGTCGCGGTACAATTTTAAAATTTTGACAGCGAACTTCACCGCCGCTGGCGAACTTCGTCTCAATTGTGTTTATACCATTAGGTTGTGACGCAAGTCCTTAACAAGTTATCGGATGTTATAATTAATGTAATGATTCTTTGTTTTTGAACATGGCGGATGATAGTGATGAAGGTGAATCTGCTCTGTGCGGATTGTGTAAAAAGCTAGTTAAATCCGGTGAAAATGGAATTAAATGCGATGGAAATTGCAAGAAGTGGTATCACACGAAGTGTGTTAAAATTAGCGACAAGGAATATGCTAAACTCCAGAAGTTGGAAATGAAAGTGTTGTGGCTTTGTCCAAGTGACCAGTTGATCTTTGGTAGTTTTGCAAACAATAATATCAGTGAACTTTTGAGTGCTTGTGCCCGAACCGATAGACAACTGAAGGAACTGGTTGAGATCACGGGGTTAATTACCACTAAGGTAAGTGACATTATTGAAAAGGTCAGTCCACCGATAAGTATCTTATGCCTCGGTTGCAAAAATAGCAACCAAACGGCACATCAATGAGCACCAAGGACGTACAGAACATGTCAATACCAGTCTGCCAAAATTTAACCGTGGCATAGTGATTAAGCCTAAACGCACACAGGAATCCGATGACACACTAAAGCAACTGCAAGAGGTTATTGGTCCTAAAGCACTAAAAACACCAATTGTCTATAAACGTAGCATACAAAACGGTGGAATTCTAATAAAATCTGACAATGAGGAAAACAATAACAAACTTATTATGAACATCAGGGCTAAGTTGACTGACTCATACATAAGCACTAAGCAAAGAATGCCCAGAATGGTCATACATGGTTTCCAAAAACAGTATAGTTCTGACGAACTTAAACAGGAAACAAACAACCTGAACCATTCGATACCAGACAAATTTAAGTTGAACGTTGTACACACGAGACAGTTTAAAAATACTAGCACTTGGACTCACTATATTGAAGTATCTGGCAATATTTTCATAAGACTAGTTGATAATAATATAAACATTGGATTCAATCACCACGTTGTGCGGGAGGATTATAATATTCTTAGATGCTATAAGTGTCAAAACTATGGACACTCATCAAAGACATGCAAAAACCTAAATGAAGTTTGCACTAAGTGCGCTGGCTGTCATCGCACAGCTGATTGTGCTGAGAATAAAGTGGAATGTGTTCCCTGTAAAGTAAACCATCCGCAGCATTGCCAACATAGAGCTGACAGCAATATCTGCCCGGAATACGTTAAGGCGATAAAAATTACTCAGAGGAAAACTGACTACCTATCAAATTAAAATGTCAGAAATGAGGAAATTAAAATTGTTTTATGCCAATCTGAGAAGCTTACGTAGTAAGATAGCTGACGTAGAGGCTTTTATCTCAGTAAATACAGATATTGATATTCTAATATTTTCGGAAACATGGCTATATTCTCTTGAAGCGCAGTATTTTAATATATCAGGCTATACTGCTGTCCACAACTGTCGTGACATTAGTAGAGGGGGAGGGACAGTAATGTTCGTTAAGGATAGTATTGCGTTTACTTCTACATATATTGATACAAGATTCAACACCACTGTAATTGACGTAAATATAAATAATGAGACTACCAGAGTTATGACGTTTTATAAAGCACCAAATGAACCTGACAATGAGCTCATAGAACATCTTGATCTGCTATATTCCAATTCCAAGTATCCCAGAATTATATCCATTGCAGACGTGAATATTAACGTGCTATTTGATTCAGCGACTACTCGAAATTATTTTGAAATGCTGGAGAGCAACAATTGTACTATTCTGAACGATTCAATGCCAACAAGATGTACAAATTCGACGGAAACTTTGATTGACCACATAGTTACCAACATAAGTGACCCTGTCACCGATCTGACTCTTGACGATTGGCCAGAATTAGACCACAAAGTTATGACCTTGACCATATACAACAAGACTATGGCAAAAAAACCAATGACGAAAGCACATGTTACAATAACAAATTATGGCATTTTAAAAGATGAGACAAGGAGCCATTTATTAAAACTCCAAAACTTTTCCTTTGAGGGTATAATTAATGCCATCGTAACAGCTAAGGAAGCAGCCACTCGGGAAAAAACATTGAGGACGCGTAACAGCAAGTGGATGACACAGGAGATTTTATCGCTAATTACACAAAAAATCTGCCAACAGTCTGGGCGCAACTGTATTATTTTTCCGGCAGAAGTTCAGAACGCGTTCAATTCGGGGATGCGGTGTATGTTACTATGTGACTGAAAACCTAACAAAAAGTTCGGGAAGCGGTTAGAAAAGGGTGTGTGGCGATACCAAAGAAACGAAATTCGTAATCATTATTATTTTATTAAAATTAAATTTCATTCAATTTTAGTGTAAATCAATTTTTATTTGAATTAGACGATTAGAGTAAATTCCCTATATTTTGTAATTTGTATAATTTGTTAGATCGGGCAACATTGTTATATTGTATTGTATAAAAACCCAAGAATTTAATATAAAGCCCTTCTTCTATACCGAACAGCCGAACGTTTCATTTTTCAAGCACCCAATCATCCTCCACAGGTACCTGCTAATCCATTAACTACTATAACTGGTGACCCTCGACTACGCGCAACACAAAAATTTTTTTTGTCTTCGAATAATTTTATTTTTCGCTACTGTAAGTATGCTTGAATTTAATAGTGACCAAAGCGAAAATAGTGAAACAAAAGTGTTTTAAAATTCGTAGTGGAGATACGAATAGTTTCATAGTAAAGTTCGGTTTCGGAAAATTACTGAAACAGTGCCGTAAATTACTTAAAAATAAGCACATAAAATTTAAAATACACGTAAAAATTATAAAATAAGTGAGCAATAAAATTGAAATAACGTAAATATACGAGATCGAATTAAAATAGCGTGAATTCCAAAATTGTGTATACGTGGTTAATATCAGTTTAAACAAAAAGAAAATTTTTTCCGCAACACGCGGGTTCTACACAAAGTGAATAACAACGGTAAAAGTAAAAAAGAAAAGTTTTTTTTTTCCAACACGCGGGTGCAATAAAAGAAGTGAACAACGGTAAAGCGAAAAAAAAATTTTTTTTTCCAACACGCGGGTGCAACAAAAGAATAAACAACGGTACAGTAAAAAAAAAATGTTTTCTCAACACGCGGATTCCAAAAAGAAAGTGAATAACGGTGCATAAAAAAGATAAAACTGTTCAACACGCGGTTGTAACAAAAGAAAAGCGAGCATCGGTAAAAAATATTTTTTTTTGTGTTTTTTTTTTTTTTTCCAACACGCGGTTTCGAAAAGGTCAAAAGAGCATCACTCCATAAAAATTCAAAGTGAAGTTATAGTGAAATTACATAAGTAAAAATTCCGAAATGCGAAATAAGAGATCTTTTCCCTAACAAAAACGTGAAATACGTGGCTTGAATTCAACGTAAAACGAAAAGCCGCACAGCAAAAAAAACAGATTGGAAAGACCTAGCCAAGAGCAATAACAATACAAAAGTCAACTAAGGTAAATTGTATCGAAAATAAAACACATATAAATATTTTTTTTTTTTTTTTTTTCCCAAACATCGAAAAGATTTGCCGATTTATTTTTTTTTTAATGATAAACAATGTTTCGTGATTCGATTTCGGATAGTCGACGCGAGTAAAAAAACAGAATTCCACATTATTTTGAACACTGAAAAATAAACTATAAAGGTACTCGACAATGTCTGAAACTGACAAAATCGAAAAAAAACCAACCAGTCCTTCGTCAAAAGGGCTGGACCCCGTCAATGAGGTGAGCAAAATTGCGAGCCACATCAAATTTCCACCATTTTGGCGTAATGATCCGGAACTATGGTTTGCCCAAATTGAGGCTCAATTTTATAATGCGGGAATAAAAGCCGAAAAATCAAAATATTATCAATTGATCGGATCAATTGAACCCGAAGTTCTTCATCAGGTGAGTGACATCATCAAGGATCCATCTGATGAAGATAAATATAACAAATTGAAGCAAAGGATAATCAGTAAATTTACGGAAACTGAAAAACAAAAAATTCGGAAACTTGTAACTGGTGTTAGTTTCTCTGAAAAGAGACCATCCGACGTACTTTTTGAGATGCGTGCACTAGCGCAAAATAAAGTACCTGAGGAATTTTTAAAAACATTGTGGCTGGAAGGATTGCCATTGTCAATGCAATCCATTCTCTCCATAAGCGACTCAAGTTCGTTAGACAAATTGGCAGACATGGCCAACAAAATTTCAGAATGCCAAGGTCCACCAAACCAATCAGAACTGTCACATGTGAGTGAATTAAAAAAACAAGTGGCAGATTTGCAACAACAAATTTCTTCTCTACAAGTTCCTCAAGAGAGAAGATCTCGACCACGTTTTCGATCAAACAAACGATCACAATCGCATACTCGTTCACAATCGAAACGAAAAGTTTACGATAAAAACGGAAAATTTTGCTGGTATCATTTTCGCTACGGAAAAGAAGCCACTAAATGTACGAAACCATGCAAATTTGAGCCAAAGGAAAACTCCCAGGGTTGAGTGCATCGTTAGCGACATGCACCCAATCCCGTCAAAATAGTCGCTTATTCATACGAGACGCATTAACCGAGATGGATTTTCTAATCGACACTGGAGCGGACTTATCAATATGTCCTCCGTCCTTTTATGATAAAAAGAAAAAACCATCGCCATTTAAATTGTATGCTGCAAACGGGTCAACTATTGATACGTATGGCGAAAAAATGTTGTCTTTAACATTAGGTCTTAGACGAAAATTTAATTGGACATTCGTAATTGCCAATGTTAGTAAGCCAATAATAGGCGCGGATTTTTTGAAGGAATTCAACCTACTCGTTGATCTTAAGAGTAGACGTTTGATCGATACTGCAACTAACATTAGTTCAGTAGCCACAATAACAAAAGGCAGTAAAAGTGAAACAATTACAACAGTACGAAACACAAATTATTTTACAAATATATTAGTCAACTATCCTAAAATAACTAAGCCACAATCAAACTATGCAGTCATAAAAAACCAAACAACGGTTACACATGTAATCGAAACTCGTGGACAGCCTCTTTGTTCAAGACCACGAAGATTATCACCTGTACGATATAAAATCGCCAAAAATCATTTTCAAATAATGGTTGAACAAGGAATTTGCCGACCTTCCAAGAGCCGTTGGGCAAATCCGCTACATCTGGTACCCAAAAAAGGAGGGGACTGGAGACCTTGTGGGGACTATAGGCGCCTCAACGCTATAACAACACCTGATAGATATCCTATACCACACCTGCAAGACGTCACACATTTTTTACATGGAAAAACTATATTTTCAAAATTAGATTTGATTAGAGCATATCACCACATACCAATGAACGATAGAGACATCGAAAAAACAGCAGTCACCACACCATTCGGATTATTCGAATTCGTGGTGATGCCCTTTGGACTGTGCAACGCCGCACAGACGTTCCAAAGATATATCAACGGCATTCTAAGCGATCTCCCATTTTGTTTCGCGTATATCGACGATATATTAATCGCTTCATCATCACAAGCGGAACATGAAGAACACTTAAAGATCATATTTCAACGTCTCAGTAAAAACCACATTTCTATCAATTCCACAAAATGTATTTTTGGAACAAGCACCATCAACTTTTTGGGATATGAGCTTTCTAATGACGGTGCAAAACCCTCAGAAGAGAAGGTTCAGGCAATAGTTAACATGACTAAACCAACGAACGTTAAATCGTTGCGTCGATTTCTTGGGATGCTCAATTTTTACCGTCGTTTCCTTCCATCAGCAGCAGCAGTACAAACACCATTAAACAACCTGACAACAGGAAATAAAAAGGAGAACAGAACCATACAGGGGTCTACTGAAACAGAGGAAGCATTTAAAAAATGCAAGGAGGCAGTAATTCAAGCAACAACTTTAGCTCATGCAGCACCTTCAGCATCACTTGTACTAATGACAGATGCATCTGATACATCAATCGGTTCAGCTCTCAATCAAGTACAAAACGGCCGAATGGAACCTTTAGGATTTTATTCAAAGAAATTATCTGAAACTCAAACCAAGTACAGCACATATGATCGGGAACTTTTAGCAATTTATGAATCAATAAAACATTTTAGACATATGCTAGAAGCAAGACCTTTCACAATAGTTACTGATCATAAACCATTGATATACGTTTTTCAACAAAAACCGGAAAAAGCATCACCACGTCAACTACGCCAACTAGATTTTATATCACAATTTTCAACAGACATAAAATACACTGCCGGTAAGGATAACACTGTCGCTGATTTTTTATCTCGTTTAGAGACAATAACAGTGCCATCAACCTTCGACTACAACAATATCCAAACAGATCAAAAGCAAGATGATGAATTAAAGAAATTGCTAAGCGAACCTGACACACATTCATTAAAACTAACATTAGTAGAAATTCCTAGTACAGAATTTAAAATTTATTTTGATACAAGTAAGAAAAACGCAAGACTTTATGTTCCAAAGAACACCAGACGTCAAGTTTTTAACATTATACATAACATGGCTCATCCAGGCATTAAAAAAACAATTCATCAGATTAAAGAAAAATATATTTGGCCGTCTATTAACGAAGATACAAAACAGTGGGTACAATCGTGTGCAGCGTGTCAAAAATGTAAAATAGGACGACATACAAAATCTGGTTTCGCACACTATCCTGAAGTGTCTTCAAGATTTCAACACATCAACATCGATCTAATAGGACCATTACCAATGTCTGAAGGAAATCTCTATTGCTTAACCTGTATTGACAGGTACAGCAATTGGCCAGAAGCAATACCAATCGAAAATATTACCGCAGAAACAGTCGCTCGAGCTTTGTACAACAATTGGATCGCTAGATACGGAGTACCAGCAAAGATAACAACTGATCAAGGCCGTCAATTTGAGTGTGAATTATTCAAAAATCTCACAAAATTGTTAGGCATACAACACATAAGAACAACACCATACCATCCACAGTCTAATGGAAAAATAGAGCGATTACATCGAACTCTTAAAACAGCTTTAAAGTGTCACGCAAACAATCGGTGGACAGAAATTTTACCAACAGTGCTATTAGGGCTTCGTTCAGTGATAACAAATAGTAACGCTACCCCCGCGGAAATCGTTTACGGACAATCATTAAGATTACCTGGTGAATTCTTTGATGACAGTAACATTAACACAGAACCATTAACATTCGTGAATAATTTAAAAGAGACAATAAAATCATTTAAACCAGTACCCATTAAACATAATAACCCTAATAAAAACATTTTTATTCACCCTGCACTTAATACGTGCACACACGTTTTCGTACGTCACGATGCCATCCGAAAACCTTTACAACCACCCTATGATGGACCCTTCAAGATAACAGCGCGATCAGAAAAATATTTTAGTATTGATATAAATAATAAAACAAAAAATATTTCTATTGATAGATTAAAACCTATGTTCACCACTCAGGATAATCAGCCACAACCAACAGATTCCGATACAGCTATACAACAAACCACACAATCTACACACATCACGAATAAAAGCGAAGATGAGAATCAGCCACAGCCAACAGATTCTGATCCAGCTACACAACAAGCAACACCATCTACACACATCACGAATAACAGCGAAGAAACCAAGGCTACAACACCAAAATTTTCACGATATGGACGAAAATTAACAAGAACCGTCCGCTTCGCAAAGTAACGCATCTGCTGGAAGGGGAGTACTGTGGCGATACCAAAGAAACGAAATTCGTAATCATTATTATTTTATTAAAATTAAATTTCATTCAATTTTAGTGTAAATCAATTTTTATTTGAATTAGACGATTAGAGTAAATTCCCTATATTTTGTAATTTGTATAATTTGTTAGATCGGGCAACATTGTTATATTGTATTGTATAAAAACCCAAGAATTTAATATAAAGCCCTTCTTCTATACCGAACAGCCGAACGTTTCATTTTTCAAGCACCCAATCATCCTCCACAGGTACCTGCTAATCCATTAACTACTATAGGTGTAACATATGAATTAAATAATTGGGTCATATTCCGGGATGCGGTCTAGAGGTTGAAAAAAACAAAACTTAAAAATAGGTGATTATTAAACAAACCTGGGGAAGTGAAAAGATATTCGATATCTGATCAGACCTGAGAAACATGGTGGAATTCATGAAAAAGTATACAACCAGTGTACACCCTCTTAGGGGTCGAATTTCAAAAAACCTTGAAAACACTTTCTAGGTATTCACATGAAGAATCCGTAGAAAAAAAATGAACTCAATATTTCGAAAGACCTAGTAGATATGACGAAAATCGTGAAAATATATGCATTTTATACTAACCGATATTTTTTTTTGCCCCCCCCCCCCCTTCTGAACGCCAATGAATATTCAAATTTTTTTTTTATCAGAATTACTTTTCTAGTTAATTTACATATACGTACAGAGTTTCAACTTCTTAGCATAAGCCGTTCTAAAGTTAGGAAAAACACCCCCCACCACCGTACCATACTACCCCTAAAAAATTTTTTATTTTTCCACCATGCCACTACTATAGCTCTATCTAAATACCAAGTTTCAGCTTCCTATCATTATAGATTCTTAAGATATAAGCATCGGACCTTTTTCTTTCTCACCCTTCCCCACCCTCACCCTCTACACCCACACCCCCAAACTTTTTTTCCCTACTAGGGTTCTATTAGGCCTACTTCTGGTAAAAATTTGAAGCAACCATCTCACACTGTTATTGAGATATGAAACGTGTTATTTTTGAAAAATTCTTATCCCCTCCACTTACGTACTCCCCCACCCCCTTCAAAGATTTTACTTTGAGCAATCTTTATTTATCAAGCTTTGTATCCAAACCGAATTTTGTTTTTCTGGTGCCACTGGTTTGGGAGATATTGTAATGTTAAGTATTTCAACCCCCACCCCCGTACGTCACTACCCTCACCCAAAAATTTTGTTTCAATCTACTCTCCTAGTATAACTACAGATATTTGTTAAGTTTTAATTGCTTGCTATTAACGGTTTAGGAGATATGGATTTTAGAATGTGTCGATCTCGACTTTTTTGCGTTTCGGACGCATTGCTTCCCCCTCCACTCCCACACTCCTTCACCCATATCTGTTTTTTTTTTGCAAATGGGTCCATTATCAAAGCTCTATAGAAATTCTAAGTTTCAGCCTCCTAACACAAGCGGTTCCTGAAATCTAGAAACCAAAATTTTTCGTCTAAAACGCTTCCCCCACCTTCTTCTCACACCCCCACCCCTGAAAATAATGTCAGTCCAAGGGGTCTACCCAGTCTATTCCTAGAAAAAAATTTAATTTAATAGCTCCACTGGCTTGAGAGCTACGAGCCTTGAAAGGATTTTGGCGGTCGACGTACGGCGTACGGGGTACGGCGTACAGACGGAGTGAAAATTTTTATTGCTTTTTTCGCGTCTACTAGTCATGAAACGTGGACAAAAAAATTTTGAGGGCAGCAAATTTTTTTTTTTTAAAAATCGATAACAATACTGTATTATAAATAATACAGTAAAAAGGAACACTTACAACAAACTATGAAAGGATGGCACTAACAAAGCATTGCGGGATGAATACAAGAGAGTTAAAAACAAAACAAGCAAAGTAATTAGATTGACAAGGGATATGCATTTCAACAAAAGACTTTTAGACGCTGCTGGTAACGCAAGGAAGCTGTGGAAAGTAGTCGGCGAGGCAATAGGGAAAAGCTCTAACTCTCAGTCATCGTCAGGAATTACACAAATAGACACCACTCTGAATACAATAACGAACGAGGGTCAAATAGCAAATCACATGAATTCCCACTTTGCTAATGTAGGAAAAAACTTAGCCAATGAATTGCCGTGTGATAACAATAAACGACGAGGTAATAGTAGAATAACTAAAACTATGTACTTATATCCTACAGACAAGGCTGAAATCAGTAGCATCATCGCAACACTCAAGTCGAACACATCGCCAGGACTTGACGACATAACATCAAATGACTTAAAAATATTAACCAATATTATATCTGATCCACTTGCTGAAGTTATAAACTCTCATCTGCCACTTGGTACTTTTCCAGACATACTTAAAACGACAGTTCTTATCCCAGTTTTAAAAAGTGGTAATGCCAAAGACCCGGACAATTACATACCAATTGCGATTATATATATATATTTATATATAATATATATACGATATATACAACAGGAACAATCATAGACGTAATGCAATTTATTAATAAAGAACTAGATGATGCTAAATATGCTGTTGCAGTTTTCGTTAACTTGAGGAAAGCTTTTGACACATGTACGATTTTTCAGCCTTATGTACGATGTACGATGAGAACCCTTCATCGTACGCAAAATGTATGACTTTTCAACCATATGTCGAAATAAAAAATTATAATGAAACATTTTTGCCAAACTATCCTTAAGGAACGCGAGGTAATAAATATAGTCCCAGTAGGAAATGGGAGCATCCCATGATGAATCCCAGACTACTCCTTGGGGAGGTTTAGAGACCTCGTTTTCTCCTCCATTTGACCTCCTTTTTGGAAGAGCATGTCCGCTAAAATCAGATCTCCAATATACCTCCAAAGAAAGCATTTAAAAATACTTGTAAGGGAGCTTAAAACGAGATCTCTAATGGGACTAGTTCTGCAGTAAAACTCAAAAATGGTCTTCATATAGTCCCATTTTCATCCATTCGGAGCAAAAAAAGAGAAGTGACGGTTTTCTGCATAATTTTGTTATTTATCTCCTTTTTTGCTCCATTGTGAGGGATAGTAGATACCTTGTTATTTGCTCCCTCACGGAGTTCTCCTCAAATTTCCTAGTGGGGTTAGAAAATGTTCCAAGAAAGGATAGTATCAATGGAATGAATTCACAGATATATGTATGCGAGGGGAATACAAGTGACGGTGTGAGTGAGTAAGAAGTTGAAGGTTTTTTATATGCGCCTGGAATCGATGATTCGATAAGTCACTGAAACTAATAGTTTTCTCGTATTGAAACTTAAAACGCGATTATCTCAAAACTAGATCTTCAAAAACTGCTCCCATTGTAGCTCAAAAAGTTATGGATCGATTTGGTTAATTGGGAGCTTTCTGTTTGTATAAATATCAGAAGGATGTACCTAAAATTTTGAGGATATCGCGTAAATAAACCACTTTTTTGGGGTAAAAACTGTAACGAAAATATTCGAAAAATTAACATTTGAGAGAAAAGCCTCATATCTTTTTTGTTTTATTTTTTTTTATAATTGTTTAGGTATATCCTTTCCATTCATCTGTTACTATTCCAAAAATATTTTAGTTTTCAGTTTTAGATCAATAGAATAAATATGACAAATGGAGCAGTTTTCGATGTCACACAAAAGTCACCTAAAAAAAACAACACTTGAAAGTTGTAATAATATCAAGTCAAAATCTTAAAATGATGCCATTATTTTATCACCATAAAAATATGCATGAAAAATGACTCATTTTTGGGCGTCTATAGGGTTTGCTCCCCTTAAATATGTAGTGTGTACAGAACACTTCCATGTTTGACTGATAAAATTTAACATAAAAGTGAATTGTACGATGAAATCTCCCTCGGTACGACTTTTTTTTATGGTATGGTACGATTTTTTAGGTTTGCAAATCTGGCAGCACTACTGGTCACTTACTTTTGTCCCATTGCACAAAATCGCTAAAACCGACAAGGGACAAAACGATATGGGCGAGTTGAAACGCCTTTGCACAAAATCCCACTACAGGTTCGTTGCTCAGTTTTCGAAATTTATGTTTGATATTTATGGTATATAATAGTACTAGCCGCGTACCGCGGCCATTACCACTGTTAATCTCGTCTCTCCCGTTGAGCGGAGACGCTACTCACGCCAACGCTAATCTTATGGTAAATTAATCTATTTATAACAAATAAATTAAAAAAAACCCACATGTTCCTAGTCGGTAGGATTCCAACCTACGCTACGGAGTGAATCTGATTTCTAGAGAGACGCCTTACCCGCTCGGCCACGACTGCGTGGTGTAAACCTAAGCTTAGGTCAGGTTCAACTGTTTCAAGTTAAATTTATTTTATTTATAACAAATTTACAAACCAAATTTATATAATTATGTTCTTCGGGCCTATTACGAAACTCACGTCGAGTGAGTAACTCACTCACATTTGAACTCGACACGAGCTGTAGTGAGTATTATGAAACTGGACTTTTTATGCTCGAGTCGACGAAACAGTGCTGCCCATTTAAACTAATAAAAATGTCTCTGTTTCCTACTTGTGGCAAACTTCATGCCAATATTTTTTGTTTGTTATATATTTAAAATATCAAAAATAAATTCAATTTGGTTGTTAAGTGTTCAAAATGATTAGCAGTGTTGCATTTTTTTCGGAGGATATGAACAATATTGTTGCTCTTAAAAGGAAAATAATAAGAGATTACTCCAACTCTTTGAGCATACCCGAAAATCAGTAAGTAAACGTGTTTTTTTAAATTTATAGTACAAAACAAGAGTTTTTCTACGTATGTTTCAGATTTCTGAAGAATTTCCGTCTTAATAAAGACGATTTTATCTACTTGTTAGAAGAAGTCAGGGACAAATTTCCGAAAAATTATAAAACAACAGCAGTTCCAGAAATTTTGAAAGTGGCCGCAGCTCTTACATTCTTTGCCGAGGGAAGCTACCAAAGAGCTGTTGGCAATGATTTCAATTTGGATCTAGCACAACCTACAGTATCTAAAATTATAACCGAATTTGTGGGCATCATGGAAGATCATTTATGCTCAAAGTGGATTAAATCCCGCCTCACACAGGAAGAGAAGCGATCAGCAAATATGTTTTTCCATGGTAGGACCGGTTTCCCTGGTGTTATTGGCTGTATTGATGGAACACACATAGCCATTGTGCCACCGAATAAGGAACGTCAACCTATATTCCGCAATAGGAAAGGATTCTTCAGTATAAATGCTATGATAGTAAGTTGTATCTTGAATTGGCTGAACCCTTATTAAAGTTTATATTTTTATAGGTATGCGATCACAATATGAGCATCAGATCTATTGATAAGAGATACGGAGGTGCTAATCATGACTCCCTGGTTTGGAACTTAAGTAGTCTAAAACGAAGATTACTTGAAACCTCCAGTAATGACAGTGAGGTGAACACTTGGTTGTTGGGTAATAAAATTAATGACTTTGTACAAACATATATAATAGAATGCCTTTACAGGTGACGGTGTTTATCCATTGGCAACATTTTTAATAACACCATTTCGCTCAGCGATCAGCGGTAGTTCAGAGGCACGTTTTAACCATTTACACTCGAGTACGAGAAACATTATTGAAAGAGTAATTGGACTACTGAAGTCTAGATTTCGGTGTCTGCATGTTGACAGAAAAGTGCATTATACCCTAGAGAATGCCCCATCTATCATTAACGCCTGTTGTGCTCTTCACAATATATGTCTACATTATTAAAATATTAAAGACAAATAATAAATTTTTCGTAAAAAACTTACGTCTTTTTTTTTTTATTTTCCATCTTCAACCAATTTTTCTTGGCTCTCACTTCACTTGCAGTAGTTGAGTGAATTTGACGTTTCAGTCGATTAAATACTCACTCACTAGACTATCAGAATATGCGATTATTTTCACTCGCATTTTTCTCCCGACTCAAAGTCGACAGATAGCCACTCGATCGAATTTCGTAATCGCCGAATGTGAGTTTTTTGATCGAGTCGAGTTTCGTAATAGGCCCGCTTGACTAGTCAGGTAGTCTCGAGAATGTACATGGAATTTGGGAGGGAACGGTTCACAGGTGTAGATTTACATTCGCATCCAGCATTGAATGCTTGTATTTTTATATAATATTATGATAGATGTTTACATGGAGAATCTAAAGATCGAAAGATTCAAGTTTGGATCGCGTTCGCTAGAACACCGGATCAAAAGATCGAAAAATTGAGATGGCATTAAAATGAACGACATAACTGGTTTCGATTCGATCTAGACCGCGAAGTTGGTTTGGATCAAGTCGATCTCATTTCAGTCCGATCTGCGTCTACATGCGATTTAAGAGGATTAAAGCCTCAGTTATAATGATTCCGTTCCGATCCGGCAACCTCGGAGGAGTAAATTGTCTAGACACAATAATTCCGTTCCGACTGTAATCAAAGTGACATTATCGAGTTGTAATTTTGATTTTTAGTGTGGTGAAATTCATTAATTCACCTCTTACCGTCGGAACGGATAGAAGTTGAAAGTTGGTCAGCTTTACCCCTTTGTTTTGTGTCTCGGCTATTTACCGGAATGATTGTGACTAGGCGTTCCGAATTTCCCTTTAAATGTGTGTCGGATGAAGAAACTCAACACTCACCGTTTTCCGGATCGGATCGGATCGGAACCATTATAACTGAGGCTTAAGTCCGGATTCAATCCTCCGTGTATTATTATCATAACAGCGAGAATGCACGTTCTCGCGCTTGCGAACTAATCGCTAGTAGCGACTCTGTTGATAATAACGAGAAGCTGTACCAGTTTCAAAAAGGTGTCTACCCCCACCACGGCAGTTTCGAGACCTAGATATACGACCGTGGTACAGATAATAGATGCGTTTTTTTAACTGGATCAGATCAAACGATGGATAAAATTTAAGGTCTTCTCCTATAACTCTATTTAAACAACCTTTCGACTTAACTGATGTTTATTAAAATATTTCCAAAATCTTATATAGTTAAGTTATGCTTACGTCTATGGGAATTAAAAGAAAAGTATACATTTATTATAGTGGCTGCATATAGTATATAGGATATTTGGATGTCTGGGACTGTATGGAAAGATATGCTTTGGACACATGATATTTGGACTTGAGGTAATTTTGGGAAAACATTAAATGTGCAAAAATATTATTATTATCGTGGGAAGAAATGCGGTGTGTGTAATAAGATAAAATTAAAATGCCGTGCGAAAATTTAACAATCAAAGCTCAAAAAGATCAAAGATCAAAAGCTAATTTAGCAATTTTTAACAATCCTGTTTATAAATGCCTCGGATAAACTGTCAGCTGCCCTGGCGAAAAAGTTTCGCATACAATACCACGAAACGGTACTGTACAAAGGTCATATAAACAAAGACTTTTCAATAATTTTGTACATTCTGTCTCTATCAAAAATTTGACCTGAGGGAAGAATATAAAAATCAGCAACTGTCATTCATTCAAATTTCAGTTGATTTTAGTAAGAGATGCGCTGATGGCAGTTAAAAGAAGCCTATATGGTATAAGCTAAAGATTATCGAATTTCCATACAAGGATTAGGTTGGATATTACGTTGATATCAGCTCGTTGACGTACTATATGCACATTATTATGGTTTGTACATAAGCAGTGTATCCATGGTATAACTGTCACTGTCACAAGTAGTCACTTGTTTAACGATAATATTTTGTTTCAGTTAAGTTTTGTGAGTTTATATAATTTAAGAGCAAGAGCAACACTGTTTTCACCGCTGCCTTTAATTAATTGAACGTGATATGTTTCAATGATTTTTTAAAAAAAAATCCATTCTCTTCTTTTATTGTATCGCGGCTCTTATGCTGGATTACAGGCGTTAATAGATGAACCTAAAATATTATAGATTCTATCTGCGGGATTCAAGAACTGAGTGCTATACTATAGTGCACATAGTCTTAATTTTCACATAATCTGAAATTAGATCAGTTTAATTTTTATTCATTGTGTAGTACTGAGTTGGCAGCAATTTAATTTGAATTCAAAATTATCCAAAGACCTGTGTTGAATCCATTATCAGACGCGATTATTAAACTGGATTACAATACTTCTTAACTTATCGTAAATAAGTTACATGGTATTAAAGCTTAACAATTGAATAAAACTAAAAAAAAAATACAACTTGTCTAGAAATTGGTATTTATTATAAAGAATGGAGTGTTAACACCAGAAAATATATTCCTTGTCTCCATTCTTTTTACTTTAAACCATCAATTAAATTTTATTTCCATGTTTCTGAAAGCTCCATCGAGAGCGTCTAAGCACTTTTCGGTTTTTTCTAATTTATTCGATTTTTCATATGCCAGATTTAAAGCCCACTGACCTAAGATTTGCGCTTCCTTACGTTTAGAAATAATTGCTTTAGAGTTGGCAATATGACTACAACACTATAAAAAAAACATTTATTATTATAAATTTTTAAATAAAGAAAAAATACTTACCAAATATAAGCCATAGAGCGCACGGAGATTGTTAAAGTTCAATTTCACTGCTTGGGAAAAATATGATTTGGCAATGTCTATATTTTCAATTCCACCCTATAATATAAATAAATTGCGTTAAAAGTGTAAATAAAATAGTATTATGTAAATAAAATAATATTATGTAAATAAAATAATATTATCTGAAAAAATTTCACATTGTAATAATTTCGATATGCCAGTGTAGTAGTGTAGTGTACATGGATGCAATACATAGTATAAAAATCTCAGATCACTGCGGAACCAGAGAAACAAGTTCTTCAAAAAACTTAAAAAACGAGTACGACTACTCCCGATCTTCAGAAAAAATATGACAAGCTGGCCTCGGAATTCTCTTCTTAATCACGAGCAGCGTATGAGTCTTATGTAAACAAAATTGGCGTAGATATCATTACTTGACCATTACTTGGCTACGAAAAATTTATTGAATTTTTTGTTATTTTTTTGCATTCGATTTTACACAAAATAAAACAAACAGCAGATTTTTCCGATCGATAAAAGGGCTTAAAAAGTTAGTTCAAAGTGGGAAAGTTCGGTAATATTTTGGTATTACGTATACATTTTCATATGTATTACTTTATTATTTTAATGCCCTAGACACACGGCAGCGTTAATATCGTATTATCTGCCATTTGGCTATTAACTCGACTAAATAAGCAATTATGACTATTATCTCACTAATTTAACACGTTGACTGCCAGGTCACTCATTTTCGGGACACAGCCAAAGTTCTCATCAGGCCCTGTCACCCGTATTCGGGTGACGCTTATTTGGCTAGGGTTATTCCACTAAGAATCGCCAAAAACCATGAAATTTGGAAAATTACCATCGCCGATTCTTTGGAAAATTGATATACTGAAAGAATTAGTGAAGTTAGTGAGTTTTTGTTAGTTATAGCATGTTAAAGTTGACGCAAAAATGGTGTCAGAGTCCTCTTTGAAAATTCACATCTCTGGTAATTTTTATCCTACAATAATGAAATAGGGCTTATTTTAAAGAGGGCGGTTGTCGCAATATAAAATACAAATACAAATAAAAATTATCCTTTAAATTTTGTTTGAATATCTTCACTGCTGTACTCACTAAGCACAAACTTTCTCAATTTTCTTTTCAATATTAAACAAAATTGGGGCAAAGATTGTAAGTTATAGCACCTGCTTGATACTTAGCAAAGATTCCATATGTTCATGTAGAGTAGCGAGGTGATAAGTGCGGATCGATCTTTCGATACAAAGAAACATACGAACGGATATAAGCCAGCAGCGCACGCTTCCTACAGCGGCACTGGTGGCCTAACGGCGATTTTCGCTTGGCAGTCAACGTGTTAATACAGATCGAAAGACTATTAAATTGTGCGACGATATTATTAAAAGCTTGACGCAATGCGATGCATCGAAGAGCTTCTGTTTTTTCTCCAGTAACATATATTTTTGACATTTGTTGAATGAAATTGAACGCAAACCTGTTTAAGGAATTATAGTTGCCAAACCCAATGAGCTATTCAATTGAATCTTTTTTCTGAATAGACATGGTAGATCCCTTGAAGACATTTTTTTTGAGGGGTGAGGGTGTGAGGGGGAAGGTTTTAGACGAAAAATGTTGGCTTCTAGATCTCAGAACCGATTATGGTAGGAAGCTGAAACTTAGAATTTCTATAGAGCTTTGATAATGAAAAAATTGCTGATATGGGTGAAAGGGTGTGGGAGTGGAGGGGGAAATCATGCCTCCGAAACGCAAGAATGCCGAGATTGATACCTACATTCTAAAATCAATATCCCTTAAACCCTTAATGGCAAGCAATGAAAACTTAACAAATATCTGTAGTTACACTAGGAGTGTAGATTGAAACTAAATTTTTTCCTAGGGGTAGTGGCGTACGACCCCTAATAGGGTGTAATTTGATTGTATACTTTTTCATGAATTTCACCATATCTCTCAGGTCTGATCAGATATCGAATATCTTTTCACTTCCACGGGCTTCTTCAATAATCGCCTATTTTAAAGTTTTTCTTTTTCAACCTCTAGACCGCATCCCGGAATATGACCCAATTATATAATTCATATGTTACACCCTATTCTAACCGGTTCCCGAACTTTTTGTAAGGTTTTTAGTCACATAGTAACATACACCGTATTCTCGAATTGAACACGTTCCGAACTTCTGCCGGAAAAATAATAAAGTTGCGCCCAGACTGTTGGCAGCTTTTTCTATTATATTTCAAATGAAAAACAACACTTAATCTGATAAAAAATAGAAAAAAATTTTAAAACAGAACCAATGCCATCTGTGTTATTTGTATTAACAATATAAAGAAAACATAATTTCAACTTGGTAAGGAAACCATTGAAAAATGATTTAAAGTAAGCGAGATTTTAGTTTTTTCGCTCTTCTGAACAAATTTTTTTTCCCATTAATGTCCCTTTTTTTCAAAACTGATAGATATAAAGACGATTTTTACTTGATTTAAAAAAAAAAAAAGTTAGCTACCCTGAAAATTTTTTTTAGTTGTTTCATAACTAGTACACAGGAAAAAAGCAATAAAAATTGTCAGTCCGTCTGTCTGCCGTACGTAAAATCGTTTGAAGGCTCGTAGCTCCCAAGTGCTTTGAGATATTAAATTGAAAATTTTTTTACGAATAGACGGGGTAGGCTTTTTAATGAGACCAAATTTTTTGGGGTGGGGGTGTGAGGGGGAAGCGTTTCAGACAGAAAATTTTGGTTTCTAGATCTCAACAACCGCTTATGATAGGAAGCTGAAACTTGGAGTTCTATAGAGCTCTGATAGTAGATTTATTTGCATCAAGATTTTGAATATTGATCAAGGTGTGTGGGAGTGGGGGGAAAAATAATGGGTCCAAAACGCAAAAAAGCCGAGACAAGTACATTCTAAAATCCATATCTCCTAAACCGAATAAGAATGAATTCAATATTTTGGAAGACCTAGTAGATATGAGGAAAATCATGGAAAAATATGCTTTCTATTTTTCTGATCATAATTTTTGCCCCCCCCCCCCCCCTTTCTGAACGCTATTGGATATTCTTTTTCATTAATGGATATTTTTATACTCTAGATGAACATATAGAGTATTACAAGTTTAATCCAGCCCGAAAAGTTTGTAACGCATAGAACCAAGCCTCGGACGAAAAAAAGTTATATATTATTTTGTGTTTATTTTTGGCCAAAACCCCCAAATCCGTTTGCTGTCCGTCCGTCCGTCCGTTAGCACGATAACTCAAGAACGCGTTGGCCTAGGAAGTTGAAATTTTGTCACAACCTGTAAAATGGAAAAAGTAAGGCTAAGTTCGTTAATGGGCGATATCCTTCGACTCCTTCGAGTACCTCCCATACAAGAGTCCTTAAAACACGTTTTCAAAAGTATTGCTCGAATGCTTCAAGTTAGGAACTTGAAATTTTGCATACTTAAGGTTTACAATGTGTGAATATGATGCAAAACGAATGAGTCCTTCGTGTAGCAGCCTAAAAGTCCTTCAAAAATGTATGCATGTTACTGAATCCACTATAACTAAAGAACGAATTAAACCAGGAATTTAAAATTTTACAAGAATTAGTTTTATACCAAAACCAAAAGGGAGTTCATTAATTAGCGCCATCTGTTGACTTCTTTGGGTAGCTGTCATACAAAAGTCCTTAATAAACATGTTCACCAATATTGAACGATAACTTTAGAACACTTTAATTTACGACTTTGAAATTTTATACACATTAATTTTATAATAGTCGCAGCTGAAACTATTAATATGAAAAATATCCCATAAATCTTTCATGTAGTTGCCATACAAAAATTCTGTAATATGTCCTAACTTACTTTAGGGAACTCACTATAAATCAAAAAATCGAGTAGCCACTATACAATAATGTCTACCTATAAGTAAAAGGTCATGTAATAATTGCTTGTGCTCTCCTCATTCTTTTCATATATTTCCAACTAAAATATGAATTCTCCTGTCTTTTTGAAGTTGGAGAAAAGCATTTTTTTCATATACTATAAAGAGGAAACTAGTTAAAATTTAAGAGAGATTTTTACCAACTAGTGACCAAAGACCACACAAATTTTACCAAGGTTATCAGTTGTAATGCTTGGTGTGGCGTTACATGTGCCTTGTTTCTTCTACAGCCTTCCGATAAAAAGCTGTATAGAAGATCGGATTAGATTCTATATTTTAAATTATTTTTTGAAATAAAAGACGACTGTTTTATTTGAGCGTAGTTTTTATTTGTGTGGTCTTTGGTTATTAGTTGGCGAAGACCACTTTACATTTTAACTAGTTTCCTCTTTATAGGACATGAAAAAACAGTGAAGCCCGTCTGCCATAACGGAAAAGAAACTGGGAACGGAGTATTTTCCAGTGCAAACCACCCTGTAAAACCGGAAACCTTTCTAACGCGGCAACGGAACGTGATTAGCGGAACGAAATTTTTCGTAAAACGGAAACAGTTGAAATGTGACATAAGTGGATTTGAGTATAACTGACTGCAAATGAAAGACAGAAAAATACTTTTAATTTATTATGGAACTAGAGTGTTGTTCTGTCGCTGCTGTCAGCAATCTTATGACTAAATTCGGCTCACTTACCAATGATACAAACTCCAATTTTGAGTTATTGGTTAAATGATCGAGGAATTGATTGATCCCGTGCACGGCTAAATGATGATAGGTGAGATTGTCGGGGAGCACCTGATTTGGAACCGTACGGGTCATGGAAAGCGAAACGTCTAATGCTAGTATTGTCGGCAGGATTTAAGCTTTACTTTAATTACATCTAAGTTCACTTCCAACGTTGAAACGTAATCGGAATTTTTTTTAAAAACAAAAATCATTCGCTTGATTTTTCAGTCAGGGTTCGAGCAAACAACACACAAATTTTGACATCCGGTTGGCATTAAAATTTTCGAGCTTCTTTCGGGTGCAGGGATGGGATTTCTTGGTAAATTGGCATAATTTCGTTGATTTGACAGTGAAATTGGCGGTAAATAAACTTTTAAGTGCTCGCTCGACTCCAATTGTTGTATTCTTTAAAAAAAAAACTAAATTTTAACAATAATTTTGTGTGGTAATGAAGTGTACGATTCCGGAAATTTCGTGGCACAATCGTGACCCAGTGTTGTGTCGCCGCTGTCAGAACGTTAAAAGGTCCATGTGGAGCTGTTGCGATTACAATTCAACTTTGCGATGAATTGTGATCGCATCAGCTCGACTGCGACCAACCTCACGGGAAGAGAGATTGGTTTGGAGTTGGTGTGCGTGCGGTTGGGGTTTTTGGCTGGGTTGAAAAAAGAGATAGAGAAAAGAATGGATGACAGCCGGAATTCTTGGTGGTAAAGATTCGCGATCGCGGCTTCTAAATCTTCGTCAAGTGTTCTTTTAAATAATTTACGGAAAAAAAACGTGCTTCATGGTGTCCGATTGATTTTGTGACGATCGTAGAAGTGAGTTTGAGTGATTTGACGGTCGAAAAGCGTGTTGAAAATTGTTCGGTGCAAACAAAATGGCTCCAAGCCTGGAAGAAATGCGCGCCTCGTCTTGAGGACTTTCAAAGGCGGAGTTTTAGAAGTCAAAAGAAATAGATAAAAATTTAAAGTAAACATAAAATCAAATGAATTAAGAGTGTTGCTTCCGAGCTTTGTGGTTTCTCCAAATAAACCAATATAAATAAAATTAAAAATAAAACCAAATCTGAAATGAATTAATATTAACTAAAATAACTGACTTAATAAGAGTAGGAAAAAAATTTTAAAAAAAAAATTTTTAAATTAATATAATGACATGACAGGACTGACGAGGACAGAAATAATTTAAACAACTAAAATTTAAAATCAACCTTTAAAACTAGCAGAAGCGAATCATGGGGTAAGTTTTTTTGTTAACTTTTGTAGGTACTTTACGCATTTTGATATTTTTCTTGGTTTTTTATTCTTTTTTGGGTTATTTGTTTAGGGGTTAAATTTTTTAATTATGCTAGGCTAACGGCCATACAGTTATCGAAAAAAAAAAAAAATGCTGCAAGGCTAGAAGAGCCATACTAAAATGAACCCGAGCGTTTAGCTCCTTCGCCCGAACCTCAATAAGGGGCCACGACGCTAAAATGTTTTCAGTCGTGGCTGAGGTAGGGTGGGCAGAACAGGGCGCTACTTACACCTAAGCGCCCTGACAAATCGTGAAGTCGCGCAACTCCACCGCTTCTTGGTCTTTCACGACCTATTGGGAAGATATTCCAATTTTAAATACCCTGGAGTAAGCTGACACGAAATTTTTGTTGTCTAGGTCTAGGGTTTATGGTCTGAGGTAGAACAAGAACCACCCCACACTGCCGTAGCTAGTCCCGGCCGCCAGCAAGCGTGTCGCTTCCGTTCTACTTCAGCCACCAGTTCAGACGTAGGAGGAATTGGCCCATTCTGTCCCGAACCTTTACCCATCCTTCGACTATTTTGACTTTCTCAAGTCAAAATAGTTTTTCCAAGGCCTCAAAAACAACAAATGGCGCCCAACGTGGGGCTGGCCTAAGCTACGCTTCGAGCACAAAGCTTAGCCCTTCAACACGCGCGAGTACAGAAAAATTAGTTTTTTTTTGTATTTAAAATTTTTCTAAGTCTTTTGATGACAGATTTTAACGTAGTTTTATTTTGCTGATTTTACTGTATTATTAATAATTATTAATAATACAATATTGTTATCGATTTAAAAAAAAAAAAAATTTGCTGCCCTCAAAAAATTTTTTTCCACGTTTCATGACTAGTAGACGCGAAAAAAGCAATAAAAATTTTCACTCCGTCTGTACGCTGTACCCCGTACGCCGTACCCCGTACGCCGTACCCCGTACGCCGTACGTCGACCGCCCCAAAATCTTTGAAGGCTCGTAGCTCTCAAACCAGTGGAGCTATTAAATTAAAATTTTTTCTAAGAATAGACTTGGTGGACTCCTTGAATTGACATTATTTTCAGGGGAGGAAGTGTAAGGGGGAAGGCGGGGTAAGCGTTTTAGACGAAAAATTTAGGTTTCTAGATCTCAGGAACCGCTTGTGTTAGGAGGCTGAAACTTAGAATTTCTATAGAGCTTTGATAATGGACCCATTTGCAAAAAAGCAAGCAATTAAAACTTAACAAATATCTGTAGTTATACTAGGAGAGTAGATTGAAACAAAATTTTTGGGTGGGGGTAGTGGCGTACGGGGGTGGGGGGTGAAAAACTTTAGATTACGATATCTCACAAACTAATTGGACCAGAAAAACAAAATTCGGTTTTAATATAAAGATTGATAAATAAAGATTGCTCAAAGTAAAATATTTGAAGGGGGTGGAGGAGCACGGAAGTGGGAGGGATTAGAATTTTTCAAAAATAACACGATTCATATCTCAATAACAGTGTAAGATGGATGTTTCAAATTTTTACCAGAAGTAGGCCTAATAGAACCCTAGTAGGGAAAAAAAGTTTGGGGGTGTGGGTGTAGAGGGTGAGGGTGGGGAAGGGTGAGAAAGAAAAAGTTCCGATGCTTATATCTTAAGAATCTATAATGATAGGAAGCTGAAACTTGGTATTTAGATAAAGCTATAGTAGTGGCATGGTGGAAAAATATTTTTTTTTTAGGGGTAGTATGGTACGGTGGTGGGGGGTGTTTTCCCTAACTTCAGAACGGCTTATGCTAGGAAGTTGAAACTCGGTACGTACATGTAAATTAACTAGAAAAGTAGTTCTGATAAAAAAAAATTCAAACATTCACTGGCGTTCAGAAGAGGGGGCAAAAAAAAATATCGGTTAATATAAAATACATATATTTTCACGATTTTCGTCATATCTACTAGGTCGTTCGAAATATTGAATCGATTTTTTGAAATTCGACCCCTAAGAGGGTGTAAACTGGTTGTATACTTTTTCATGAATTCCACCATGTTCCTCAGGTCTGATCTGATATTGAATATCTTTTCACTTCCCCAGGTTTGTTTAATAATCACCTATTTTTAAGTTTTGTTTTTTTCAACCTCTAGACCGCATCCCGGAATATGACCCAATTATTTAATTCATATGTTACACCCTTTTCTAACCGCTTCCCGATTTTTTTGTTAGGTTTTCAGTCACATAGTAACATACACCGCATCCCCGAATTGAACGCGTTCTGAACTTCTGCCGGAAAAATAATACAGTTGCGCCCAGACTGTTGGCAGATTTTTTGATTTATTTTTGTGTTGCTAATTTTTCCCCAGTTTTTTTTCTAATTACAAATTTTATCGCGATCCAGATTTTCCCAGTGAGTCGGGAAAGAACAAGATCGGCTTCGCGATTTGTTCTGCATATGAGGGGAGGGGAAAGGTTGCGACAACGTGAGGGTTCATTTTTTTTTGAATTCATACAAAATATAATTACAACATTCAATCATTTTTCCTTCGTTCAAGCATTCACACATTCTCATTCACACATTTATTCGATCGTTCATTCTTTTTTTTTTCATACAATCATACAATCACCAATTCGTTCATTCATTTTTTTTCATACGTTCATTCGTTTTGTTTTACATTCATTCGTTCGTCGTGTTGAAAAAAAAAAAAAATTTTTTTTTTCGTTCAAACACCCATTCAAAAAAATTCAAACTACGCATACAGTTTTTCATCCATTCATTTTTCTATCCGCAACATACGTTCATCCACACATTCACTCATCGAATCGCACAGTTTTTCCTTCTCATACACACATTTCACAACTTTAATTATCACTCATTCTTTTTTTTTCGATACATTCGTTCGAGCATTTGCACAATCGTTTCATACATTTATAATTACTTTTTTCGTTCATTCAGTTGACAGTCAATCCTACACTCAATCGTTCATTCATACATAGATCATTCGTCCAATCACACTCAATAATTCGCATTCGCTCTTTCGATTTGACTCACTTCGTAGTACTCACATAGTCTTTTAGTCATGCCACTGCCACGGTCGCCGTTGGGGCGAAATGACGAAATGTGTACGATGTGCCAACATATCGTGGGGGACGAAGACGAAGCGCGGACGAAATGTCGGCACACTTTTCACCTGCATTGTGTGGAAGAGTGGGTGCTGCGCCACAAAACGTGTCCCAATTGTCGCCAAGCATTCGAACCGCAGGACTATTGGACAGTTAGGGGCGTGGAGGGCGCCACAGCCAGAACCGGAGCCGTGACACGTAGCAGAGCTAAGTCAGCGGCCGGCGGACTTTCACCAAGGCGGTTAAATCTAGATTTTCCGCTGGAAACGGTCAGCGGTGGGGTCTTTTACGCCCCTGACGGTTCAATTGGTCAAGAGCAGGGGGTGAACCAGCTCGCGAATCGACTGTGGGTCACCAGAAAGGGTAGTAGGCGAACGACCACGTTGGTCCGATATACACGACACAGGTATTCCGGCTACGGCGAATCCAGCGCCAGGGCGTACACGTTCACCAGTGGTACGAACCGAACTGGGAGTGGAACAACTAATAGAGTTGATGAGAAGGGTTTTTCGGGAAGAGCAGGCGTCTCAGAGACCGGTGAGGGCCCATTATTCGGCGGCAGAGGGAGACTCGCGTGTTGGGAGGGCAGATCAGCGGACCGGAGCGGCCGCGTCGGTCAGCGATCGCGTTAGCCACGGCCCTAATCATCGAACAAGAAATTCCTACAGCCCATTAAGGCATTGGTGTCTGCGTTTTAAGGGGGATAGCCAGCTCCTACGCGCAGAGGAGCTGATTTTTCGGGCCGAGACTCTCGCGATGAGCGACTTGCGCGGCAATTTAGATCTGCTGACGCAGGGATTCCATCTGCTGCTAGATGGTAGGCCCAACACAACATTTTCAGAACCCAATCCCCATCCTTTTAACGTAAAATCATCCAAACCCAATTCTCCGACGATCAACACTCCGCACGTCAAAATTTTAACAAGACCAAGCGATGAGACGGAGCCGGCTGTTTCCCGGCTTGAAGATGAACTCATCGCAGATCAAAGTCCAAGACGACATTCCCACCATCCTCTCAAGCCATACCATCTTCGGCTAAAGGAGTATATGGAGGCGCGGGAGCGAATTTTCGGACCTACTTCAGTCGCAAGTGTTGATCAGGTATCAGCACTAACGAGTGGATCCGGTCGCAGGAAATCAATCGCGCGCCTTCGTATATTCTGGAGGATGGTGCGTGAAAAAAAGAAAGCGATTCTCTCTACTATCATTACCAATCCGTTGGACATACGTCCGTACGCCATGGTATCCTTGTACGGAGTGGACGTTGAAGGACTCCTAGATAGTGGGGCTAGCATCAGTTGCCTGGGGGCTAACGCTCTACAACGTCTCCATGATGCACAGGTGAATTATCGACCGGTCTGTCAAGAGGTGAAGACCGCTGATGGTGCAGCACAAAAGGTATTGGGCACAGTAACTACCGATATTACCTTTCGTGGTATTACCAAACCCATTACGCTATACATAGTGCCAAGCCTATCGCAGAAATTGTACCTGGGGGTAGATTTCTGGCGAGCATTTCAACTAGCTCCTAGCACCATCAGCGCGGTCGATACTCCCGATACTGCATCGCAACTGATAGCTCCGGATGCCCACCATTTAACGCACACAGATGTAAAGAGGTTGGAAATGGTAAAGTCCAAATTTTCATCATACGAAATATACGGACTCGGTGTGACCAACGTCGAACAACACAGTATAGACGTTGGTGATGCAAGTCCCATCAAACAGCGACATTATCCTGTGTCTCGTGAGGAAGCCAGGCAAGGTCAGGCTTGGACTCGCGGAAAGTCAATAGTGTGACGAAGAGGGATGCATATCCATTACCACACATTGATGGTATCTTAAGTCGTTTGCCGCGAGCCAATTTAATTACTTGCCTGGACCTCAAAGACGCGTTTTGGCAGATTCCTCTCGAGAACAAATCCAAGGAGTACACTGCGTGATGGACAAAGTCATCCTACCCGAGCTGAAGGAGCAGGTATTCGTATATTTGGACGATCTCTGCTGTTAATTTCTGAAGATTTCGATTCACATCTGGTTTTATTGGCTGAAGTCGCAGAATGTTTGCGAAAGGCTGGCTTGACTATTAACGTCAACAAGAGTAAGTTTTGTCTAAGAGAGGTGAAATATCTCGGATACATTGTTGGAGATGGAGGATTGAAAACTGATTCCAACAAAGTTTCAGCCATCGTCGATTACCCTTCGCCTAAGTCCGCACGTCAAGTACAACGCTTCCTTGGTATGGCAGGCTGGTATCGACGATTCGTTCCCAACTTTGCTGCTACTGTTTCACCAATTTCAGACACTCTAAAGAAGTCCAACCAGTTTGCTTGGACTACAGAGGCACAAACTTCCTTCCTGTTAGTGAAAGACTTGTTGACGAAAGCCCCCTTATTAATCAATCCTGATTTTAAGAGGCCTTTCGTAATTCAATGCGACGCCAGTAAATCAGGGGTGGGTAGCGTTCTCTTCCAAGAAAACGACGACGGATCGCAATCTCCGGTGGCGTATATGTCACAGAAGCTCACTTCCGGTCAACGCAACTACAGCGTAACCGAACTCGAGTGTTATGCAGCTGTGTTGAGCGTGAAAAAATTTCGAGCCTATGTAGAAGGGACTGCGTTCAAAATCATTACGGATCACACAAGTCTCAAATGGCTTATGTCGCAGAAAGACCTACAAGGACGGTTGGCAAGATGGAGTTTAAAACTCCAAGGTTACGACTTCCCAATCGAGCACCGACGAGGGAGCCTGAACGTTGTACCCGACGCTCTCTCTCGTGTATACGAAGAGGGATTAAATGCGCTGATCGACGTAGCACCGATGGTGGACATGGACTCTCCAGAATTCTCTAGCAAAGAATATAAAGAGTAAGTGTCCACTGTCGATGCGAACGCCGAGCGGCTTCCTGACGTATGCGTGAGGGATGGTTTCGTATACAAGCGCACAGAGCCTCACAACGGTGACCCGATTGCTGAAGACAGGGCCTGGAAATTATGGATTCCATCGAGTCTTACGTCAGATGCGATCGATCAGGCGCACGAGGCGGACACCACGGTCCATGGTGGTTATGCCAAAACGCTAGAGCGAGTCAGGCGATTTTTTTACTGGCCCGAAATGGCTACACAAGTACGCACCTACGTTCTGGCGTGCGACACTTGTAAAGAGACAAAGTCCCCGAACAGACCTCTACGAGCGCCTATGGGAGGACCGTTCCAGACTAATCAGCCATTCCAACATCTTTATATCGACGTACTTGGACCATATCCGCGTACCAAACGGGATAAGATCGCTATCTTGATCGTCTTGGATCACTTCACAAAATTTCCCCTGTTATATCCTTTGGGGCGGATCACTGCTGAAGAGATCACCAACTTTTTGGAGGGGCAGGTTTTCCATACGTTTGGAACACCCGAGACGATCCTCTCCGATAACGGCTCTCAATTTAGGTCGAATGTGTTTAACACCATGCTGAACATATACGGAGTTAAACACCTGTACACCCCCAGCTACTCACCGCAAGCGAATGCTTCGGAGCGTGTCAATCAGGCCATCCTGGCCGAAATTCGAGCATTCATCACTGACGACCAAACACGATGGGATGAGAGTCTAAGCAAAATTGGATGTGCTCTTCGTAGCTCACTCCACCAAGCCACTGGATTTTCTCCTTATCAGGTTTTGTTTGGGAATCACATGATGTTGCACGGGAAGGACTACGAACTGCTGAAGCATTTGCGAGCGTTGGGAGAGTCAAATGTACAGCTTCGACCTCGCGAGGGAACTCCTATCGAGAGGCAACTGGCGCAGACGAAAATAAGGGTCGCACATGAGGACAGTAGCAGGCGTTATAATCTGCGTGCTGCTAAAACACAATTTTGTGTAGGTCAAGAAGTATACCGGAGAAATTTTTCCTTGTCCACAGCCGCGCAGAACTATAACGCCAAGCTGGCAAAGAAGTTCCTCAAGTGCAGGATTCGTCGTGTGCTGGGAAGCTCACGATATGAATTGGAGGATCTAGGAGGCAAACGTCTGGGAACTTACCACTCCAAGGATCTGCGGCAGTGATCCGAGGGGTCACAACTCCTATTGCCCGGCACTCAGTCGTGCGCACGAGACTCATGAGCGCGAAGACCTTTGTAGTCGTTTCGGCGCATAAAAACAACGGCGAACCACCAATGCTGTTGTGTCGCCGCTGTCAGCAATCTTATGACTAAATTCGGCTCACTTACCAATGATACAAACTCCAATTTTGAGTTATTGGTTAAATGATCGAGGAATTGATTGATCCCGTGCACGGCTAAATGATGATAGGTGAGATTGTCGGGGAGCACCTGATTTGGAACCGTACGGGTCATGGAAAGCGAAACGTCTAGTGCTAGTATTGTCGGCAGGATTTAAGCTTTACTTTAATTACATCTAACTTCACTTCCAACGTTGAAACGTAATCGGAATTTTTTTTAAAAACAAAAATCATTCGCTTGATTTTTTAGTCAGGGTTCGAGCAAACAACACACAAATTTTGACAGCCGGTTGGCATTAAAATTTTCGAACTTCGTTCGGGTGCAGGGATGGGATTTCTTGGTAAATTGGCATAATTTCGTTGATTTGACAGTGAAGTTGGCGGTAAATAAACTTTTAAGTGCTCGCTCGACTCCAATTGTTGTATTCTTTAAAAAAAAACTAAATTTTAACAATAATTTTGTGTGGTAATGAAGTGTACGATTCCGGAAATTTCGTGGCACAATCGTGACCCAGTGTTGTGTCGCCGCTGTCAGAACGTTAAAAGGTCCATGTGGAGCTGTTGCGATTACAATTCAACTTTGCGATGAACTGTGATCGCATCAGCTCGACTGCGACCAACTTCACGGGTAGAGAGATCGTTTTTGAGTTGGTGTGCGTGCGGTTGGGGTTTTTGGCGCAAAAAACGGGTTGAAAAAGGAGATAGAAAAAAGAATGGATGACAGCCGGAATTCTTGGTGGTAAAGATTCGCGATCGCGGCTTCTAAATCTTCGTCAAGTGTTCTTTTAAATAATTTACGGAAAAAAAAACGTGCCTCATGGTGTCTGATTGATTTTGTGACGATCGTAGAAGTGAGTTTGAGTGATTTGACGGTCGAAAAGCGTGTTGAAAATTGTTCGGTGCAAACAAAATGGCTCCAAGCCTGGAAGAAATGCGCGCCTCGTCTTGAGGACTTTCAAAGGCGGAATTTTGGAAGTCAAAAGAAATAGATAAAAATTTAAAGTAAACATAAAATCAAATGAATTAAGAGTGTTGCTTCCGAGCTTAGTGGTTTCTCCATATAAACCAATATAAATAAAATTAAAAATAAAACCAAATGAATGAAATGAATTAATATTAACTAAAATAAGGGTTGAGTTAAAATTGACTTAATAAGAGTAATAAAAAAAATAAAAAAAATTTCAAATTAATATAATGACATGACAAGACTGACGAGGACAGAAATAATTTAAATAATTAAAATTTAAAATCAACCTTTAAAACTAGCAGAAGCGAATCATGGGGTAAGTTTTTTTGTTAACTTTTGTAGGTACTTTACGCATTTTGATATTTTTCTTGGTTTTTTATTCCTTTTTGGGTTATTTGTTTAGGGGTTAAATTTTTTTAATTATGCTAGGCTCACGGCCATACAGTTATCGAAAAAAAAAAAAAATGCTGCAAGGCTAGAAGAGCCATACTAAAATGAACCCGAGCGTTTAGCTCCTTCGCCCGAACCTCAATAAGGGGCTACGACGCTAAAATGTTTTCAGGACAGTCGTGGCTGAGGTAGGGTGGGCAGAACAGGGCGCTACTTACACCTAAGCGCCCTGACAAATCGTGAAGTCGCGCAACTCCACTGCTTCTTGGCCTTTCACGACCTATTGGGAAGATATTCCAATTTTAAATACCCTGGAGTAAGCCGACACGAAATTTTTGTTGTCTAGGTCTAGGGTTTATGGTCTGAGGTAGAACAAGAACCACCCCACACTGCCGTAGCTAGTCCCGGCCGCCAGCAAGCGTGTCGCTTCCGTTCTACTTAAGCCACCAGTTCAGACGTAGGAGGAATTGGCCCATTCTGTCCGGAACCTTTACCCATCATTCGACTATTTTGACTTTCTCAAGTCAAAATAGTTTTTCCAAGGCCTCAAAAACAACAGTGTTACAAAAACTTTTAAAATAATTTTGAGCATCTGTTTTGAAATTTTTTGTAGTTCAGACTGTGGCAAATTGTTAGTAAGGTGCAGAAAGCGAAAGCAAAAGCAAAAAGCAAAACCAAGTTTCCAATGGACTTGCGACCAAAACTTATTTTCTGATGATGCTTATTTTCATCTCAGTGGATACGTCAACAAACAGAGTTGCAGAATAGGGGCTGATAAAAATTCAGGGCACTCTTTGAAAAGCAAATGCATTTAGAAAATCTCACTTTGTAGTTTGCATTTTGCGTTGGTGGAGTGATGGTCGGTTTTTTTTCGAAAATGCACCTGGCAACTCTGTCGGAGTGAACGGGAAAGGTACCGTGTTATGATCACCAACTTCTTGTAGCCAATATTGTATGATTGTGGCATCGATGTGGTTTCAGCAAGATGGTGCGATGTGCCACACAGCTGATGTTTCCTGGGCCAATAATCTCCAGAAACAGCGAAATGAATTGGCCACCGAGATCGTTTTATTTCATTCCGTTGCACTTCATTCTTCGGGGTTACCTCAAAAGTATAGTTTACCGCAACAAAATCAACACCATTTAACAACTGAAGGATCAATTGGTCTAATTAAGGAGAATTTATGCTGTGATGTCTTCAAAAATTTGTACCCAACTGGTCGAGGAGTGCCGTAGGAGCATTTGAGTAATATTCTTTCCCATATTTAATTGGTATGGGCAAGATAATATTTTTAATAAAATTTACTTTAACTCCATCATCCTCTTGTTTTCAATTTTGATTTAACTTTACTGAGTGAGTATAACAAACTTACATCCAAAGACGTATACGATCTGTTTTTAACGAAGTTTCATATCAGTGTGGTAAGCTCACGCGGTTAGAGACAACAGATTTTATAATAAGCAGATTATTAACACTACTACATGAGAAAACCGAGAATTTAGTTGAAAAGAATAATTTTTTGGAGGCACAACTCAAAGACAGGGAAAGACGATTAATAGAATACAAACGCCAACTACAGCTTGCAAACGGGGAAGTAGAGGAAAGTGCATTGCAAACAGTGGGGTAATCATTGAAGTTACGGTAACCGTTAGCAAGAGAAAAAAAAACTGGAAGTGAAATTAAAAAAACAAGACGCCACAATACAGTCATTACAAGACGCCACAATACAGTCATTACAAGACAAACTCGAACAAACCAGCAGCGAGAAAGAGCTAACCATAATGCCAGTTTTCCACCAAACGGACAAAACAAAAACTCGTGTCGAAAAAAACAAGTCTTCGAGTTTTCATTAAGGATATATTTTTTTCGACACGAGCTTTTGTTTTGTCCGTTTGGTGGAAAACCGGCATAAGGGTTTTCGAGGGAAAAGTTAGACAACTGGTAAATATCCTAAAATTTAAGACTTTTTTGTTGTCCCAGCCAAAACCGAACCAAGCGCAAGAGCTTCAACAACCCAGTGTCGAGTCAAACTCTGTTCTGATAAACTAAGTTCTGATAAATCAAGACCAGCAGCATGTCAACTTACGAGGTAATAGGGAAAACAGTGCCCCGCCTGATAACTATGTTCAACGGAACTCGTTCTCCGGACCTTTCAGGCAGGGGGGGTACACGAGTTCATAAATGCATGCGAACTTGCGTTCAAATGTCTGGGCGAAAAGGATGAGGAAATTTGCATATCCCTCCTGTCAGAGCCTCCTATATATGAAAGCCGTCGGGTAGGTTCTATGATAGTGTGCGTGGGTGACCATTTGATGTTTGATAGTTTCGTTTTTCGTGTGGAAATAAGAAGTGCGCGGTGAATATCGTGGGTAAGTTTTGTGTAATAATTTTAATTTAGTGATAATTTACAAGTGACAATGGTAGAAAATGAAAACATTTCAAGTCTGTACTTCATTTTCTCTTTAAATCTTTTGCGAATTTGCAATTGATTTAGAGGAAACTGATGAAAAGATTTTGCGGCCAAAAAATGTGGTTAGACTAGAAATGTTTACACTGTTCAGAATTTTGTTTTATTTGTATAATTATTAAGTGAAATAATTGAACTAAGTTTTGTTTTCAATATTAATTAATATGTTCAAGAGTGCGTTATGTGAAAAATGTGATTGTGGGTATGTCACATTAATATGAAAGCTTTTTCGATTCACAGGTACACTAGCCTGCAAGCTGTTAATAAATTTAGCAATTTTTGTTCATAATTTAAATATTCGAGTAAAATTTATACTTTCACTTAACAGGAGTTGTTTTTTTTATATAAAATTGGGAGATATGTACGCACTATTTATTGTCACTTAATAATTAAATGCAATGAAATAAATTTTCTACATTTTGGGCTTGTATCACCCAACTGGTTCAGAATAATATAAAAAGAAACATTATTTGTCTCAAACAAGACACCTGAGGATCCTTGTACGGCACACACGAACTGCAATTGATTTTGCATTATCTTTAGGATAAGTATGAGTTATTTAAATAGCCAAATCTACCAATCTATAATAGTTTGCCGAGGAAGTGCTGCGTTCCGGGATGCCGATCCAATTATCACGGCACTATTGAAGAGGGAGGGAAAACAATAGTAACGTTCTTCTTTCCAGCCAAGGAAGATCAACGAGCTGCCTGGATGAAGACGATTCCACGAGATAATTGGAGTCCCACGAAATTTAATTACGTATGTATAAGCATACCAACTGTACTTATTTAGTGAGTACAGTACTTACTTTCAGTTTGTCGTTGTTGTTGTTGTTGTTGTTGTTGTTGTTTGGGGTAGGGAAGACACACTGAAAGGCGAGTCTTGAGCATTCAGGCCACAATGGCCCATTATACTCGAATCCCCAACCTCTACCCGAACTTTTTCAGTTTGTCGTACTTATTTATCAAATCGTACTTATTTTGTACTGATTTTCTGTGTTTTTCAAAATAATATTATATATGAACAGTTCGATCGTATTAAAAAGTTCGATTGGGCCGCATTCCGAGCTATGTTTTCCTGGGCACAAGTTGAAAAAATGATGGATGAGATTGCTGCATTTGATGTGGACGGCAATGCGGCAAAAGTTTTCACTTAATACTGCTACTTAAGTATTGCACTGCCGAAAAATTTGACGAATGGAAAGAGAAAAAAATCTGCCAACAGTCTGGGCGCAACTTTATTATTTTTCCGGCAGAAGTTCAGAACGCGTTCAATTCGGGGATGCGGTGTATGTTACTATGTGACTGAAAACCTAACAAAAAGTTCGGGAAGCGGTTAGAAAAGGGTGTAACATATGAATTAAATAATTGGGTCATATTCCGGGATGCGGTCTAGAGGTTGAAAAATAAAAAACTTAAAAATAGGTGATTATTAAAACAAGCCTGGAGAAGTGAACAGATAGTCGATATCTGATCAGACCTGAGAAACATGGTGGAATTCATGAAAAAGTATACAACCAGTTTACACCCTCTTAGGGGTCAAATTTCAAAAAATCTTGAAAACGCATTCTAGGTATTCATATGAAGAATCCGTAGAATAAAAATGAATTCAATATTTGGAAAGACCTAGTAGATATGACGAAAATCGTGAAAATATATGCATTTTAAATATACTGATCATTTTTTTTGCCCCCCCTTCTGAACGCCAATGAATATTCGATTTTTTTTTTTATTAGAATTACATTTCTAGCTAATTTACATATACGTAACGAGTTTCAACTTCCTAGCATAAGCCGTTCTGAAGTTAGGAAAAACACCCCCACCACCGTACCATACTACCCTTAAAAAAAAATTATTTTTCCACCATGCCACTACTATAGCTCTATCTAAATACCAAGTTTCAGTTTCCTATCATTATAGATTCTTAAGATATAAGCATCGGAACTTTTTCTTTCTCACCCTTCCCCACCCTCACCCTCTACAGCCACACCCCCAAATTTTCCCTACTAGGGTTTTATTAGGCCTACTTCTGGTAAAAATTTGAAGCAGCCATCTTACACTGTTATTGAGATATGAAACGTGTTATTTTTGAAAAATTCTTATCCCCTCCACTTACATACTCCCCCGCCCTTTTCAAAAATTTTACTTTGAGCAATCTTTATTTATCAAGCTTTATATCCAAACCAAATTTTGCTTTTCTGGTGCCACTGGTTTGGGAGATATCGTAATGTTAAGTATCTCAACCCTCACCTCCGTACGCCACTACCCCCACCAAAAAATTTTGTTTCAATCTACTCTCCTAGTATAACTACAGATATTTGTTAAGTTTAAATTGCTTGCTATTAACGGTTTAGGAGATATAGATTTTAGAATGTGTCGATCTCCACTTTTTTGCGTTTCGGACGCATTGCTTCCCCCTCCACTCCCACACCCCTTCACTCATTTCATCAATTTTTTTCGCAAATGGGTCCACTATCAAAGCTTTATAGAAATTCCAAGTTTCAGTCTCCTAACATAAGCGGTTGCTGAGATCTAGAAACCAAAATTTTTCGTCTAAAACGCTTCCCCCACCTTCCCCCTCACACCCCCACCCCTGAAAATAATGTCAATTCAAGGGGTCTACCCAGTCTATTCCTAGAAAAAATTTAATAGCTCCACTGGTTTGAGAGCTACGAGCCTTCAAAGGATTTTGGCGGTCGACGTACGGCGGACAGACGGAGTGAAAATTTTTATTGCTTTTTTCGTGTCTACTAGTCATGAAATGTTCACAAAAAAATTTTGAGGGCAGCAAATTTTTTTTTTTTTTAAAATCAATAACAATACTGTATTATTACTAATAAAGTAAAATTACCATCTGAAGAACGTTGGGTTGAAGTCTTAAAAACACATGGAAGTTGCACATGTGCCTTATTTAGAGTTTTCTCGTTTCATCGAATTTATTCTGTGCTTACCTGGAACAAGCGCGTGTTTTCATCAGCAAAAAACGGCTGGAAAAATGAGTCCACTTAGCTTCATGTGAATACATACTCTCAAAGCGATTTTGCTTGTCAAAAACAATTTGGAATACAAATGCGTGGTCGCGTGGATTTTTATAACTTCTTAAAAACGCAGCCGCAGCTATTGAGAAATATTTCATCGCAAGAGAAGTACACTTTCAAAGAGTCACAGCGCACAGACGGTGCCTCATCCAATAAAATGTCGACTGATAGTACACAGAACGACATCGAACATTAATCCTTTCTTTACATTTCTGAAGATGTTATTTTTTCATTTCCAATAAAGATTTTTTGATTTAAAAACCATATCTCGAAATCGTACCTTTTTGTACTTATTCTTAACAATTTTGATTTCAGGCAAATGTACTTATTTGTCCTAACTCAGAGTTGGTATGCTTACGTATGTATAAACTATTGTGTTAAGTATATACAATAATATATAAGTATATATATAATACGACTTGTCTCGTTGACTACATTTATTGAACTGCTCTATAAAGCATTATTGTAGTGGTATACAAGATGATATACAACATCTCCCTTTATACTATATTTTTTTTTTTTTTTTTTTTTTTTTTTTTTTTTTTTTTTTTTTTTTTTTTTTTTTTTTACAAATATTATTTCATTATTTTGATAGGTATTCAATACATTATAATATTATAAAATTGTTTCTTTTCCATATATTAATTCATTATTTTAAAAGAATTCAATACATAAATTTTTAACAAAATGTTTAAAATAAAATAAAAATATAATTCATTATTTTTTAAAAGTTAATATACAAATAAATTTATGTTTTAATAAAATTGTGTCTTTTACAAATTATTTTTTAATATAATCTTTAGGGTAAGCGAGTTTGTCTGGAGGTAATAGAAGTCTACCAGACCGACTAAATTTCGATACATCATTATTATCGCTTATTTTTTCCGCGCATTGAGTAGATGCAGCAATATTGTCATCATTTTCTTTTTGATCTAAGGATGAATTCAATGTTTCTGGAGCATTATCACTAGTTTTTGTTGATTCTATTATATGTTGTCTATTACGTCTAAATATTCCTGTACCAACGTTGTCTTGTATTAAATAAGACCGTGGTTCCTTACATTTCTCAATGATTGTACCCGGTTGCCAGTTCGCATTAGGGGTTTTTTTGAAATAAATTTGTTTAGCTTCTTCTAACGGTTTCAGAATTTTAGTTCCACGATTATAGTATGACTTTGAACGATCTAGATTTTTAGTAACTAGTTTTTGATGAAGATTTGTGTCTACAGTTTTTGGTTTTAAAGTTTTTATAGCTGTCGGTATTTTTGTTCTCAGTGAACGAGACATTAGGAGCTGAGCAGGAGAGCTTATGCTACCCTTAGGAGTCGTTCTATAATGTAAAAGGGCTGTATAAGGATCGCTTTTTGTTTCCTGAGACTTTCTTAAAAGTTTTTTAATTGTTTGAACTGATCTTTCGGCCAGACCGTTTGAACGTGCTAAATATGGACTAGACGTGAAGTGCTCGATGCACCATTCCTTGCAAAAAAATTTTAAGTTTTCTGAATTGAATGGCGGGCCATTATCTGTTATCATTACTGACGGTATTCCATGTCTCGCAAAGAATGATTTTATTTATATTTTCAATATGTTTAGCAAATGTTTGTTTAACTTTTTAGAAAACTATTTTTATATTTAGTTTTTTATACACTTGACTTGGTTCTATTATTTTTTTTTTTTTTTTTTTTTTTTTCACATCTGACACCATATTGTGTTAAGTAAAATACGACTTGTCTCGTTGACTACATTTATTGAACTGCTCTATAAAGCATTATTGTAGTGGTATACAAGATATACAACATAAACCATTTTTCTGAATGTGACGTAATAAAAACGAAGCATGTTGACGGGCGAGATCTTGGTCGCCCGTTAAAGTTTTTTAGATTACGTGAAGATGCCATGCCGAGGATTTTCCCGAATTTGCCGATTTATTTAACTTCAACAGAAGCACAAACTCGGAGAGATCCTCAGGAAAGGCGTGAGGCCCATTTAACGAGAATGGAGCAATTGAAAATGGAGGCACTTTCAGCGGATTTTATGATTAATTTAATTTTTATTTGTTTTGTTTTATTTCCCAATCATTATAGACTTCAATTAATATACGGTAATTTTAATTAAAAGCAATGGCCGCTATTCACAGTCGTCATAAAGTTGGCTTTGGGTTAGAGCTGACTTTAGTGTCGTATAATTTATATGACACTAAAGTCAGCTCTAACTTAAAGCCAACTTTATGACGACTGTGAATAGCGGCCAATATTTTTATTATTTATTAATAAATTTATTTAAAAATAATAATAAAATTTTTTTTTAATAGAGTCTTTTGTATTATTTCACGCATAAATTTGTTTCCCTTTCCTCAATCCATTAAAGACTCTTGGGAAGTGACATGAATTACGCAAGCTGAAATTTACGACGTGCTGGAAACTATTGGATTTTTGAGTTTTATATTAGAACTTTCGTATAATACTACCTATATAAATTATTCCTAAAACTTATTGGACAGAGTAATTGGATATTTATACAGAAATGTGTATTCCAGACTTCGGATAGAACAACCTCGTAGTTAAAGTGATCCCAAGCAATGGATACTAGTAAATTCAATAGTTTCATACTTTCAAAAGTAATTGGGTAACTATTTTTCTTCCATAAGACTTTAGTAGCCAGAACTACCTACTAAATTTATAAAATATATTAAATCACTAAACATTTTTTTCTGGCATAACGCAAAAGGTTTCTCGGTGCCATCTTCCAGTCTTCCGAATGAAAATCTGTGTCGGAATACTGAAAGGCGTCTTAAAACTGTCATTCTATTATGTCTCCAAGATATGTATTTACACTATCTGCAATTATTACTTGATACCGCACAAACTAATTCTTTTAATATTAATTCTATCGTACTAAACATTACCCTATTTAGAACAAAGTGCCTGGTATAGCAGTGAAACAGTCGGCCACTCTTGGCCTATGCATGTGTGAGTGCGAGATTCTACCCGACGGCTTTCATATATAGGAGGCTCTGCTCCTGTCGACCATTTAAGCAGGGGACACGTTCGAGTTAATTAGGGGTAGGAATTTCAATACACTGAGTGAATTTCGGTCCCTGATAAAAAATACATACCTTACGACTAGAACACTGGAAAGCGTGTTGATGAAAATCAAAACAGCCGACCAATGTCCCACAGAGAATATTAAAACTTTCTCGAGGCGTATGAGCAGCTCAGTGTTGACTTAATACAACTACGTCTGACTCTGTTGCTGGTTGACGTGCGACTGATGCCGACCGCTATCCACTACTCTAGCCTTCGGTCACCAATACATATAACATCTTCCTCTTTTAATAAGCATCTTAATTCATAGTTACAAATCAGAATTCAAAGCACAATAATTCAACTTAACTATTCAATGTAAAGCACAATAATTCAATGATTAATTCAATGATTAATTCAATAATTAATTCAATGATATATAGTATATAATTCATAGTTCAATTAATACTCAAACGTAATATTTGTTCATTTAAGGGGTAATATCTAGTCTAAAATTTTTTTTTTCCATTTTTTTTATTGGCTAAAATGGTGTAATAACATGTCAAGAGTGATGTCTGACATCATTTTTTATTGAAAACAAATTTTAAGTAGTCGTAAAAGACGAATTTTCAAACCAAGGCAGAGCGCTTGAAAATGACAAATTGAGTTTCGGAGTGAGTTTCGAAGTGAGTTTCGCCCCTTTTACTCGTTATCGGCGGTGCAAAGGTACACTACATAGTTTCTAAATAAGGTATAAGGTAAAAGACCCTATTTTCGTCATGTTAAGGAGATTTCTGCGATTTCGGAATCAGAAGGTTAAAAAATTGCGCTACATTTACAAACTATGCTCATAAATATTACGTTTGGAAAGTTGACTATGGAATTATAATTTCGAAAAACCGCAATGTGTTTATTATTTAAAGGTTTTTAGAAAAAATTTAAAATGTCTTTATGCCCCTAATTTCGTCATAAAAAATGGCCGTGTTCTTAACTTCGTCATGGCGGGCACCTAATTTCGGCTATGAAAAATATCTGTTTCAAATGTCAATTTAATAACAATAAAAAAACATATTTAATTATTAAATGATATCCAAATTGTATAATACTTAAAATACATATGAAAAACAAATAATGGGCAATTCATAAAACAATAAATAACAAAAATATCACAAAACATTTCAGTGACTAAATATCTTCATTAAAAATATTTACATTATTATTTGAAATTCTAAAGGCGAAGTACTTAGATATTAGGTGTGTTTTTTGCGCATATATCCTGATCAGAGCAGGCCAGAAAATTTATATACAAAACAACAACAAAATTGCTGTTTTCATGACGTCTTCATATTTTTATATTTTTTTCCATAGATAACTTTTTTTCTGCTGCAGTTAGAACTGTAAGAAGGTGCACCTATTTTCTTGATATGTTTCCGCGATCCTGGAACTACCTTTTGGCTACTTCGCTAGTCGATTGAGTCTTTTCGATATCTTTTACAGCCATAGAAATCTGGTCTTGATGGTATTTTTTTGTTGTCATAGCGATTCTGCAAGAAATTGACTAAATAATTTGCATTCTCAATACCTATTAAGTCGAATTTCTATTTTACTTTTTCTTCATTCCTTTTATATTTTGCAATTTACTAAGATGACGAGTGTAAGAACACTTTGAATGTGAAATAATTTAAATTTCGTCATAGTGACGAACTAAAGTTATCGCACATTGTACTAAACCGAATTTCGTCACCATTGATAATACGATTTGAAAGCATATTTTGATGTACTATTTTTAATAGTACTTTAATTTTACTGTTACTGAACGATTCTATTAATTATTATTCACTAGTATTATAACTTACACTCAATAAAAAGTTTTTTGAAGATCTCTGGTGAATCTGTCTTAAAAAAAACTGATGCGAATTATGGCCAAACCTAACGAAGATTGGTTGAAACAACAGTGACGAAATTAAGTGTTAGTTATATTTGCACTTTTAAGGAGATTTTAACACCAAAATATCACTAAAATTTTAATTATGGCAAAGGAAATGTTGCATAACAAATTGTTTATCCAAGACCTAATTTCGTCATCATGACGAAATTACGCTCATGACGATTATCACTATGATCCTAACTTCGTCATCCTTTTTTTAAAACTAACCACAATAGAATGCAAATTATTAATCGATAAATAGAATAACAAAAGCATATTTCATCTAAAACAAAATAAAAGAATAATTTACTTACTATTTCATGCACAGCACTTAAGAACAACACACTAGTCCACTGGTCGAAACATTAACTGACACAGCTCAATTCACACATTTCAGTTCTCTCGATATTCGGTGTTCTTTTAAACTTACAAATGTAGTGCAATAAAATTAACAAATAGCTCACATCAATTGCATATTACCTCTATATTCAGAAAATAATAAGGGTTTTGAGTAGGTGCATTATATGTTCCTATTTAATTTGAAAATATCTAATGTGACGAAATAAGGTGCCCTGACGAAATATGGGTCATTTACCTTAGATGGCGTTAATATGTAGTTTCAGTCGTGAACGCAGGGGGGGGGGGGGGGGGGTTTGGGGGTTCAAACTAGAGATGGGTAACTCAGATCTGAGCCGGCTCAATGAACCGGCACAAGTAAAAGATCCAACTGAGGCATCTTCTTCACGGATCTGGACGGTTAGCCCAGTCACCAGGGACAAAATTTCAGAAAATTTCGGAGTTAAATGGAAGGCGAAATGTTTTGAAGTGGTTAGGTTCCAATGAAAGAGTAGAATATGGAATCACAGTTTCAGACCAAAATTTGATATGGCATGTGTCCATTTCTCGCTAAAAATGGTGAGAACCAAATTTATGGACTGAATTTCAAAGAATTCCGTTAGTGCAATTAGCTGTTCACAAGGCCAACCGAGAAATTGTTTCTATTGTCCCGACCGCAGGTAGTCATACCTGCCGTTATACATTGGTCGCACGAAAAACTGGTTTAAACGAAACTTGTAGGGAGTTTAGTCCTCTACATGTTTGCCATGTTAATACCGTGGTGGCCAAATAAAAGTTAGCACCTATAAATATGTGGTGATATTGCCTCTACATAACGATATCTGATTATAAATAAAACGAACTGGCCTTAATTTATTTAATTTTAGTGTTATACTTAAAATTTGTAAAACTTAAAAACAAACCATTTATTTATCTTGAAGGTACTTTTATAGCCACTTTTATGTTTTATCAGCAAAATGAGCATTTTCGCAATAAAAGTTTTTATTATTATTATTATATTTTTATTTTGGATTCTTAATAGGGAATTTGTATGTAAAGTTACTAGTAGGTAGGTAGGAACAATATTCTTTAATGAATAGCTAAAACTAATATTTTGTGTATCCTCCGCGAGCCTTGATGACAGCGTCAATCCTTCGAGGCATAGATTTTATCAAAGTTTGACAGTAATCGATGCTTATGTCGTCCTTCCAAGAGTCTTTGATGGCGTTTTTGAACTCCTCCTTAGTCCTAGTTCTCCGACTTTCCACTTTTCGTTTGAGTTCGGCCCAACAATACGAGCGCGATGATATGGCGCAGCGTCATCTTGAAAAATTGGGACGTAAATGACTGGGAAGAGCCTATCCATCGACGGGATCAAATGGTTGTCAATTATTCTGATGTAACTGATTGCATTCATTGATCCTTCTATAAAAGCCAAATTTCCGGTGCCAAAATAGGAAATGCAACCCCAAACCATGTAACTCAGAGGGAATTTGTTTCGAGTCACTACACAGTCTTCGTGAAGTTCCTCTCCGATTCTGCGACGTACATACTGCAATCCGTCCGATTGGTTCAGGTTACATTTTGATTCGTCGGTGAAGAGTACTGTCTTCCAGTCATTTTCCGACCAATTTCGATGAGATCGGGCGAAGTTCAGCCTCGCTGACCTCATTTTAGCCGTTGAAGATGGTTTTTTTCGGGGTCGCCGAGCTAAAAGTCCACCTAACTGTAGCCTTCTTCGAACAGTTCTGTCGCTAATAACTGTTCCAGTCGCTTCCTGACAATGCATGTCAACTTCCCCAGCGGTTCTTTTTCGGTCGCTTAGGCTCAAGTTCATAAGATGTCGGTCATCTCTCTCGGTCGTCTTTTTGTTCCCAAGTCCTGTTCCTGGTTTCCGCTGGAGAGGTCCTTTAGCGTTTTTTATTAAAATTTTTGACACTGTCACATGGCTACAACCAATTCTTCTGGGTATAGCCCTAGTGGAAAGCCCTTCGTTGCTTAACGCGATAATACTCCCTTTTTTTCACTACTCAATTGTGGTGTCATGTTTACTCATTAACGGCTCAACTACAATAAACGCTTGGCAGCAGCCGACCTTGCCAAGAAACCGACAGGTAGTAAACAACAAACCGACTGGTAGTCATCTATTTTTAATAAAAATGGTCCAAAAGTTTAAAAAACTGGGACAATCTCCTAATATTTCACACTTTACGCTTATTATTTGCAATAAATAGTTTGGCAAAAAAGTTGTTCAGATAAAAAAGATAGACAATTTAATTCTCCATAAATTGGTTCTTACAATTTTTAGCGAGATATTCAAAATATGGCTACAAATCAACAGAACATAAGATTCAAAATTTCGGGCCTTTCTATCTCCCATTTTCAGTTCATAATCTTTAATCTTTTATTTGTTCATCTTTTATCATTTTTAACCATTTTTTTTTTCATTATTTATCATCTTTACCATTTTTTATCATTATTTACCATTCTTTATCTATTTTTATCATTTTTTATAATTTGATATCATTTTTTACCATTTGTTTTTATCATTTTATATCTTTTTTATCATTTTTTAACATTTGTTACCATTTTTTACCATTTGTTATCATTTTTAATCATTTTATATCTTTTTTATCATTTTTTAACATTTGTTACCATTTTTTATTATTTGTTATCATTTTTACCATTTTTTACAATTTTTTGTCATTTTTTATCATGTGTTATCGTTTTTACCATTTTTTACAATTTTTTTCAATTTTTTACCATTTCTAATAATTTTTTACCATTTCTCATCATTTTGTACCACTTTTTATCATTTTGTATCATTTTTATAATTATTTTTTTACTATATCTTATCATACTTTACTACTTTTTCCTAATTTTTATAATTTTTTACCATTTCTTATCATACTTTACCACTTTTTCCTATTTTTTATAACTTTGTATGATTTTTTATCATTTTTATAATTTTTTACCAATTTTTACTATTTTTTACCATTCTTTATCATTTTTTATCATTCATTATCGTTCTTTATCACTTTTTATAATTTTTTTCATTTCTTACCATTTTTTACCATTGTTAACCATATTTTATAATTTTTTTCCATTTTTTAATCATTGTTTATCATTTTTTACCATTTTTAATCCTTTTTTACCACTTTTTATCATTGTTTACCATTTTCTATAATTTTTTACCATTTATAATAATTTTTATCATTTTTTACCTTTTTTTATCATTTTTTACTATTTCTATAATTTTTTACCATTTTTTATCATTTTTCATCATTTTTTATCATTTTTTATCATTTTTTACCATTTCTACCATTTTCACCATTTTTTATTATTCTTTTACCATTTTTTTATAATTTTTTCCACTATCCCTCAATAATCACTAATCAATCACCAATCCCCAACCCTCAATCCTCAACTTTAGTTCGCGAACTATGAGGAACTATAGTTCCTCTATCCCTCAATCCTTCATCTACCATCCTTAATACTCCATCCTCCATCCACCATCCTTCATCATCCATCCTCCATCCACCATCCTTCATCATCCATCCTCCATCCCCGATCCTTCATCGCCCATCATCCATCCTCCTTTCTCCATCCTCCTTTCTCCATCCTCCATCGAACATCATCCATCATTCATCCTCTATCCTCCATCGTCCATCATCCATCGTCCATCACCCATCGTCCATCATCCATCCCCCATCTTCCATCCTCCATTGACCATCCTCCATTGTCCATCCTCCATCTTCCATTGTATATCCACCATCCTCCATCATCCACCCTCTATCGAACATTGTTGTCTTCGAGGCCTTGGAAAAACTATTTTGACTTGAGAAAGTCAAAATAGTCGAAGGATGGGTAAAGGTTCGGGACAGAATGGGCCAATTCCTCCTACGTCTGAACTGGTGGCTGAAGTAGAACGGAAGCGACACGCTTGCTGGCGGCCGGGACTAGCTACGGCAGTGTGGGGTGGTTCTTGTTCTACCTCAGACCATAAACCCTAGACCTATACAACAAAAATTTCGTGTCGGCTTACTCCAGGGTATTTAAAATTGGAATATCTTCCCAATAGGTCGTGAAAGACCAAGAAGCGGTGGAGTTGCGCGACTTCGCGATTTGTCAGGGCGCTCTGGTGTTATTAGCGCCCTGTTCTGCCCACCCTACCTCAGCCACGACTGTCCTTCAAACATTTATCGTCGTGGCCCCTTATTGAGGTTCGGGGCAAAGGAGCTGAACGCTCGGGTTCATCTTCATAAATTGGCCTTTAGCCTATCATTATCAAATCAAAGAGAAAAAAAACCGAACAACGAGAAAACATAATAAAACCTAAATTCAAAAAATTCATGCAAGAAAACCCAACAAAATATATATAATAGAAACTCACCCCTTTGATTTTGGTTTTGACATCTAGTTCACGTTCATTTTTCCTTTTTTTTTTATTGTTATTGTTTTAATTATATTTTTTTAAGGGGTATTTATTTTTAATTAATTGCATTCCGTCCCGTCCTTGTCATGTCATGTCTTTTATTAATTTAATTTAATTCGTAATTGCTTTTTTTTTTATTATTTAAGAATTTTAGTAAAAAAAAAATGGTTTTAATTCTCAATTCATTTTGTTTTCTTATTAGTTTTCATAATTAACTTTATTTAATTCGTAATTTTTATTGAATTCGTAATTCTTTTTTTTTTTTGATAACTTTTCGATTTCCAGGCGATTAAACGATTTCACGACAATGAGGTAGAACGAAGACCATCTTAAATGTTTCGCGAACAGTTGTTCATCGACGCGATTACCGCACTCAGCTCGGAAGTAACACTCTTAATTCTTAATTGCCCGACATTAATGCCCATCACATTTAGTGAAATAAGAAGACAGAATCTTTTCAGAAATAACATAATTACTGAATAAGTAATAGTGAATAAACATTAAAAGTTATTTGGAGTTGTTGAAATAAAATATGAATTTAAAACTGAACGTGATATTTTCAACATTTAATTGTACTTTGCTTTCTAACACTCTATTTTTTCCTCGTTTACTATTAATTTTTGTTTTCCTTTTCTATTCCATTAAAAATTTTACTTTAAAATTCATTTAGGTTTGCTTTCTAACACACTATTTTTTCCCTCGTTTATTATTAATTTTTGTTTTCCTTTTCTATTCCATTAAAAATTTTACTTTAAAATTCATTTAGGTTTGCTTTCTAACCCACTATTTTTTTCTCGTTTATTATTAATTTTTGTTTTCCTTTTTCGGACAAACTACTTATTTCGGGAATTATCACGAAAACTTTCAATTTAGCAACCCAGTCACAGCACGCTTCCAACAACACGAGAAGTATTCACACCTTCAAGAATTACCGCTCGAACCTTATTAAGATGCGGTCCCCCGAATACTAATTGGCCTTGATAACTGGAGGCTCGGCATTCCGCGCTGATTCGCTGAAAATTTATCCATTTTTGGTTAAAGTCCACCGATATGTGCATAAGTTCAACAAGTTGTTACAACAAAGAAACCTCTCATTAAAAAAACAGCGCAGCCGATCGGTTTCCGAAAAATCTGACGCGGTTAAGGAAACTTCCGAGTTAATCGGAAAACAGGTTTTATGAGTTTTTTTAAGCGCACCAATCACATGAGCAGCATTAACCAATATTATTTCCGATTAGCTTTATCGCCACACCCAAAATCATCGTTTTACAGTCCCGAGCGATATCACAACCGATAAAACACGCACGAAAGGTTTTAGAATGCAGAACCCGAACTCAGTTGACAGCCATCTTCCAATTACTTCCTCCTCGATCTTTTCTGTCAACCGCGAACGACGCGCTTTTTCCCGCCAAAAATCCGAACCGCACCCACACCAACGAAAAACCATCTCTCCCGCGTGAAGTTGGTCGCAGTCGAGCTGCCACGATCACAATTCATTGCAGGGTTGAACTGCAATCGCAACAGCTCTACATAGACCTTTTAGCTTTTTAACAGCGGCGACACCACTCTGGGTCACGATTGTGCCACGAAATTTCCGGAATTGTACATGACATTACCGCACAAAATTATTGTTAATATTTAGCTTTTCTCGAATACAACAATTGGAGTCGAGCGAGCACTCAAAAGTTCATTTACCACCAACTTCACTCTCAACTCAACGAAATTATGCCAATTTACCAAGAAATCCCATCCCTGCACCCGAACGAAGTTCGACAATTTTAATGCCAACCCTGCTGTCAAAATTTGTGTGTTGTTTGCTCGAACCCTGACTGAAACGTCAAGCGAAGGATTTTTGTTTATAAATAATTCCGATTACGTTTCAACGTTGGAAGTGAACTTAAATGTGATTAACGTAAAGATTAAATCCTGCCGACAATACTAGCGTCAGACGTTTCGCTTTCCGTGACCCGTAAGGTTCCAAATCAGGTGCTCTCCGACAATCTCACCGATCATCATTTAGCCGTGCACGGGATGAAACCATTCTTCGATCACCCAAACAACAACTCAAACTTGGAGTTTGTATCATTGGTAATTGAGTCGAATTTTAGTCTTAAGATTCGCAACGACGACCCAACAACATCCTGCATCGAACATCCTCCATTGTCCATCATCCATCCTCTATCCTCCATCGTCCATCATCCATCGTTCATTGTCCATCCTCCATCGAACATCCTCCATTGTCCATCCTCCATCGTCCATCCTCAATCCTCTATCCTCCATCGTCCATCCTGATCTGTGATCTGTTCAGATCTGTGATGTTTCAGATCTGTGATGTTTCCGATCTGTGATCTGTGATCTGTTTAAGATCTGTGATCTGTTCAGATCTGTGATCTGTTTCAGATCTGTGATCTGTTTCAGATCTGTGATCCGTTTCAGATCTTTGATCTGCTCAGATCTGTTCAGATCTGTTCAGATCTGTTCAGATCTGTTCAGGATGGACGATGGAGGATAGAGGATGGAGGATGGACGATGGATGATGGACAATGGAGGATGTTCGATGGAGGATGGACAATGAACGATGGATGATGGATGATGGACGATGGAGGATGAATGATGGACGATGGAGGATGGACGATGGATGATGGACAATGGAGGATGTTCGATGAAGGATGGACAATGAACGATAGATGATGGACGATGGAGGATAGAGGATGGAGGATGGACGATGGAGGATGGACAATGGAGGATGTTCGATGGAGGATGGCGGATGGGCAATGGAATATGAAGGATGGACGATGGGGGATGGACGATGGAAGAAGGATGATGCACAATAGAGGGACGATGTAGGATAGAGGACGGAGGATGGATGATGGACAATGGAGGGTAGAGGATGGAGGATGGACAATGGACGATGGATGAAGGACGACGGAGGATAGAGGATGGATGACGGACAATGGAGGATGGACAATGGAGGATGTTTGATGAAGGATGTTCGATAAAGGTAGGATCATGGAGGATGGTGGATGGACAATGGAAGATGGAGGATGGACAATGGAGGATGGACAATGGACGATAGAGGATGGTCAATGGAGGATGTTCGATAGAGGATGGACGATGGAGGATAGAGGATGGAGGATGGACAATGGAGGATGTTCGATGGAGGATGGATGATGGAGGATGGCGGATGGACAGTGGAATATGGAGGATGGACGATGGGGGATGGACGATGGAAGATGGATGATTGACAATAGAGGAGGGACGATGTAGGATAGAGGACGGAGGATGGATGATGGACAATGGAGGGTAGAGGATGGAGGATGGACAATGGACGATGGATGATGGACGACGGAGGATAGAGGATGGATGATGGACAATGCAGGATGGACAATGGAGGATGGACAATGGAGGATGTTTGATGAAGGATGTTCGATAGAGGGTGGATGATGGAGGATGGTGGATGGACAATGGACAATGGAAGATGGAGGATGGACAATGGAGGATGGACAATGGACGATAGAGGATGGATAATAGAGGATAGAGGATGGATGATGGACAATGGAGGATAGACAATGGAGGATAGAGGATGCAGGATGGACGATGGATGATGGAGGATGATGGACAATGGAGGATAGAGGATGCAGGATGGACGATGGAGGATGTTTGAAGGCGGATGGACGATGGAGGATGGATGAAGGAGGCGACGGTGGATAGGGACGGAGGATGGATGATGGACAATGGTGGATGGAGGATGAAGGATGGTAGATGGAGGATTGAGGGATAGAGGAACTATAGTTCCACATAGTTCGCGAACTATAGTTGAGAATTGAGGACTGATTATTGAGGATTGAGGATTTAGAGAAACAAATGATAAAAAATGGTAAGAAATGGTAAAATATGATAAAAAAATCTGCCAACAATCTGGGCGTAACTTTATTATTTTTCCAGCAGAAGTTAGGAACGCGTTCAATTCTGAAATGCGGTGTAGGCTACTATGTGACTGAAAACCTATCAAAAAGAATAAGATCATGGAAGTGAAAATCTGATTGGATCTGAGAGATATGGAATAGTTTATGAAAAAGACCACAATCACTTTACACCCCCTTAGGGGTTAGTTTTCAGAAAATCTTGAAAACACTGTCTTGGTATTCATATGGAGAATACATAGAATAAAATTAGATTCATTATTTGGGACGAGGTAGTAGATACATATGTCGAAAATCGTCGGAAAATATGCATTCTATTTTCACAGATAATTTTTTTTGCCCCACTTCTGAACGCCAATAGATATTCGTTTTTTTATTCAAAATTATTTTTTAGTTGATTTAGATATACACACCGAGTTTCAACATTGTAGCTTAAGCCGTTCTATATATAGGTAAAACACCTACCACTTGTACCACACTACCCTTAGGGGTCGAATTTCAAAAAACCTTAAAACACTTTCTAGGTATTCATACGAAGAATCCGTAGAATAAAAATGAATTCAATATTTGGAAAGACCTAGTAGATATGACGAAAATCGTAAAAATATATGCATTTTATATTTATTATATTTCCAAATATTTTTTTTGCCCCCCCCCTTCTGAACGCCAATGAATATTCAAATTTTTTTTATCACTATTACTTTTCTAGTTGATTTACATATACACACCGAGTTTCAACATTGTAGCTTAAGCCGTTCTATATATAGGAAAAACACCCCCACTTGTACCACACTACCCTTAGGGGTCGAATTTCAAAAAACCTTGAAAACGCTTTCTAGGTATTCATACGAAGAATCCGTAGAATAAAAATGAATTCAATATTTGGAAAGACCTAGTAGATATGACGAAAATCGTGAAAATATATGTATTTTATATATATTATTTTTACAAATATTTTTTTTTGCCCCCCCCCCTTCTGAATGCCAATGAATATTCAAATTTTTTTTTATCACAATTACTTTTTTAGTTGATTTACATATACACACCGAGTTTCAACATTGTAGCTTAAGCCGTTCCATATATAAGAAAAACACCCCCACTTGTACCACACTACCCTCAGGGGTCAAATTTCAAAAAAACCTTGAAAACACTTTCTAGGTATTCATACGAAGAATCCGTAGAATAAAAATGAATTCAATATATGGAAAGACCTAGTAGATATGACGAAAATCGTGAAAATATTTGCATTTTATATTTATCATATTTATAAATATTTTTTTGCCCCCCCCCCCCCCTTCTAAACGCCAATGAATATTCAAATTTTTTTTTATCACAATTACCTTTCTAGTTAATTTACATATACACACTGAGTTTCAACATTGTAGCTTAAGCCGTCCCATATATAGGAAAAACACCTTCACTTGTACCACACTACCCTTAGGGGTCGAATTTCAAAAAAAAGTGAAAACACATTTTAGGAATTCATACGAAGAATCCGTAGAATAAAAATGAATTCAATATTTCGAAAGACCTAGTAGATATGACGAAAATCGTGAAAATATATGAATTTTATATCTATTATATTTACAAATAATTTTTTTTGCCCCCCTTTCTAAACGCCAATGAATATTCAAATTTTTTTTTATCACAATTACTTTTCTAGTTGATTTACATATACACACCGAGTTTCAACTTTCTAGCATAAACCGTTTAATAGTTATGAAAAACACCCCCTACCCCCGTAGCATACTACCCCTAAAAAAAAATATATTTTTCCAACATTCCGCTACTATAGCTCTATATAAATACCAAGTTTAAGGCTTATATCATTACAGGTTCTCAAGATATAAGCATCGGAACTTTTTCCTTTTCAACCCACCCCCATACACAACTTCCCCCACCCAAAATTTTTCTTCATTCTGTTCTCCTAGTATAACTACAAATATGTTTTAAGTTTGAATAGTGTGCCATTAACGGTTTAGGAGATATGGATTTTAGAATGTGTCTATCTCACCTTTTTTGGGTTTCGGACGCATTACATTTCCCCCCACTCCCACACCCCTTGATCAATATTGACAATTTTTCTGCAAATGGGTTTACTATCAGAGCTCTATAGAAATTCCAAGTTTCAGCTTCCTAACATTAGGGGTTACTGAGATCTGGAAACCAAAATTTTCGGTCGAAAACACTTCCCCCTCCTTCCCCCTCACACCCCAACACCTAAAAATTTGGTCACTTCAAGGCGCCTACCCCATCTATTCGTTAAAAAAATTTCAATTTAATATCTCAAAGCGTTTGGCAGCTACAAGCCTCCAAACGATCTTGCGTACGGCGTACAGCGGACAGACGGACTGAAAATTTTTATTGCTTTTTTCGCGTCTACTAGTTATGAAACGTGAAAATAAAAATTTTGAGGGTAGCAAATTTTTTTTTTTTAAAAATCAATCACAATACTTAATTATTAAAATAATAAAGTAAAATGATAAAAAATGGTAAAAATGATACAAAATAATAAAAAAAATCTGCCAACAATCTGGGCGTAACTTTATTATTTTTCCGGCAGAAGCTAGAAACGCGTCCAATTCCGAGATGCGGTGTAGGTAACTATGTGACTGAAAACCTATCAAAAAGAACAAGCCCGTGGAAGTGAAAATCTGATCGGATCTGAGAGATATGTAATAATTTATGAAAAAGTACACAATCACTTTACACCCCCTTAGGGGTCAATTTTCAAAAAATCTTGAAAACCCTTTCTAGGTATTCATATGAAAAATCCGTAGAATAAAAGTGAATTCAATATTTTGGAAGACCTAGTAGATATGACGAAAATCGTGAAAATATATGCACTCCATTTTGACTGAACATTTTTTTGCCCCCACTTCTGAACTCCAATAAACATTCGTTTTTTTTTTAGTCCAAATTACTTTTCTAGCTGATTTACATATACACACCGAGTTTCAACTTTCTTGCATAAGCCGTTACATAGTTAAAAAAAACACCCCCCACCCTGTACCATACTACCCATATAAAAAAAATATTTTTCCAATATGCCACTACTTTAGCTCCATCTAAATACCAAGTTTCAGCTTTTTATCATTTTACTTTCTTAAGATATACCCATCAGAACCTTTTCCTTTCCACCCTCACCCTCTACACCCACACCCCGAAAAAAAATTTCTCTCCGAGAGTTCTATTGGGCCTACGTCTGGTAAAAAATTTGTGCATCTACCTTTTACTGTTCTTGAGATATGAAACGTGATTTTTTTGAATATTTCTTATCCCCCCCACTGCCATGTTCCACCACCCCCTTAAAAAATTTTACTTTGAGCAATCTTAATTTTTTGACCTTTCTACTCAAACCGAATTTCATTTTTCCAGAGCAATTGGTTTGTGAGATATCGTAGTCTAAAGTCTTACACCCCCACCCCCGTACCCCACTACCCCTACTCACAATTTTTTTTCAATCCTTTGTTCTAGTATAGGTTCAGATATTTGTTAAGTTTGAATTTCGTGCCATCAACGGTTTAGGAGATACGGATTTAAGAATGTGTCGATCTCGGCATTTTTGCTTCTTGGACGAATTATTTTCCCCTCACTCCCACACCCCTTCACCCATTTCAAAATTTTTTTTTGCAAATGGGTCCACTAGCAGAAGCGGTTACTCAGATCTAGAAACCAAAATTTTTCCTCCAAAACTTTCCCCACTCCTCCCCCCTCTTACCCACACCCCTCTAAAAGATATCAGTCGTTGAGGTTTACCCAACCTACCCACCATAAAAATTTCATGATAATACCTCATCGGGTTTGGGAGCTACGCGCCTTCAAACTATTCTTGCGTATGGCATACGGCGTACGGCGTATAGACGGACATATTTTTTTACTGCTTTTTTGAGATCTACTAGTCCTAAAACGTGAAAATAAAAAATTTCAGGGTAGCAAATTTTTTTTAAATTTCAGGTCGATCACAATACTTTATTATTAAATAATAATAAAGTAAAAATCTGCCAACAATCTGGGCGTAACTTTATTATTTTTCCGGCAGAAGTAAGGAACGCGTTCAATTCTGAAATGCGGTGTAGGCTACTATGTGACTGAAAACCTATCAAAAAGAACAAGATCATGGAAGTGAAAATCTGATTGGATCTGAGAGATATGGAATAGTTTATGAAAAAGTACACAATCACTTTACACCCCCTTAGGGGTCAATTTTCAGAAAATCTTGAAAACACTGTCTTGGTATTCATATGGAGAAAACATAGAATAAAATTAAATTCATTATTTGGGACGAGGTAGTAGATATGTCGAAAATCGTGGGAAAATATGCATTCTATTTTCACCGATAATTTTTTTTGCCCCCCTTCTGAACGCCAATAGATATTCGTTTTTTTATTCAAAATTATTTTTTTAGTTGATTTAGATATACACACCGAGTTTCAACATTGTAGCTTAAGCCGTTCTATATATAGGAAAAACACCTCCCACTTGTACCACACTACCCTTAGGGGTCGAATTTCAAAAAACCTTGAAAACACTTTCTAGGTATTCATACGAAGAATCCGTAGAATAAAAATGAATTCAATATTTGGAAAGACCTAGTAGATATGACGAAAATCGTGAAAATATATGCATTTTATATATATTATATTTACAAATATTTTTTTTGCCCCCCCCCCTTCTGAACGCCAATGAATATTCAAATTTTTTCTTATCACAATTACTTTTCTAGTTGATTTACATATACACACCGAGTTTCAACATTGTAGCTTAAGCCGTTCCATATATAAGAAAAACACCCCCACTTGTACCACACTACCCTTAGGGGTCGAATTTCAAAAAACCTTGAAAACGCTTTCTAGGTATTCATACGAAGAATCCGTAGAATAAAAATGAATTCAATATTTGGAAAGTTCTAGTAGATATGACGAAAATCGTAAGAATATATGAATTTTATATCTATTACATTTACAAATAATTTTTTTTGCCCCCCTTTCTAAACGCCAATGAATATTCAAATTTTTTTTTATCACAATTACTTTTCTAGTTGATTTACATATACACACCGAGTTTCAACTTTCTAGCATAAACCGTTTAATAGTTAGAAAAAACACCCCCTACCCCCGTAGCATACTACCCCTAAAAAAAATTTTATTTTTCCAACATTCCGCTACTATAGCTCTATCTAAATACCAAGTTTAAGGCTTATATCATTACAGGTTCTCAAGATATTAGCATCGGAACTTTTTCCTTTTCACCCTCCCCCACCCTCCCCCTCTTCACCCTCAACCCCAAAACTTTTTTCCCTACTAGGGTTTAATTAGCGCTACTTCTGGTAAAAATTCTAAGCATCTATCTTAAACTGTTCTTGAGATATGAAATGTGTTTGATTTGAAAAATTCTCATCCCCTCCACTTCTATGCTCCACCTCCCACTTAAAAAATTTTACTTTGATCAATCTTTTTTTGTCAACCTTTATACCCAAACCAAATTTTATTTTTCTAGAGCAATTGGTTCATGAGATATCGTAATCTTAAGTTTTTCACCCCCCACTCCCATACACAACTTCCCCCCACCTAAAATTTTTCTTCATTCTGTTCTCCTAGTATAACTACAAATATGTTTTAAGTTTGAATAGTGTGCCATTAACGGTTTAGGAGATATGGATTTTAGAATGTGTCTATCTCACCTTTTTTGGGTTTCGGACGCATTACATTTACCCCCACTCCTACACCCCTTGATCAATATTGACAATTTTTCTGCAAATGGGTCTACTATCAGAGCTCTATAGAAATTCCAAGTTTCAGCTTCCTAACATAAGGGGTTACTGAGATCTGAAAACCAAAATTTTCGGTCTAAAACACTTCCCCCTCCTTCCCCCTCACACCCCCACCCCTAAAAATTTGGTCACTTCAAGGCGCCTACCCCATCTATTCGTTAAAAAAATTTCAATTTAATATCTCAAAGCGTTTGGCAGCTACGAGCCTCCAAACGATCTTGCGTACGGCGTACGGCGTACGGCGGACAGACGGACTGAAAATTTTTATTGCTTTTTTCGCGTCTACTAGTTATGAAACGTGAAAATAAAAATTTTGAGGGTAGCAAATTTTTTTTTTTAAAAAATCAATCACAATACTTAATTATTAAAATAATAAAGTAAAAGGTAAAAAATTATAATAAAAGGTAAAAAATAATAAAAAATGGTGAAAAATTATAAAAAAAGGTACAAAATGATATAAGATGGTAAGAAATGGTTATTAATTATAAAAAATTATAAAAATGATATCAAATGATAAAAAAAGATAAAAAATGGTAACATATGTTAAAAAATGATAAAAAAGATATAAAATGATAACAAATGGTAAAAATGGTAACAAATGTTAAAAAATGATATAAAATATATAAAATTATAAAAAATGATAACAAATGGTAAAATATGATATTATATTATAAAAATGATAAAAATAGATAAATAATGATAAAAAATGGTAAAGAATGATAAAAAATGGTAAAAAATGAAAAAAAAAAAAAAAAAATGGTTAAAAATGATAAAAGATGAACAAATAAAAGATTAAAGATTATAAACTGAAAATAGGAGATAGATTTAAAGGAATCTCGCTAAAAGTTGTAAGAACCAATTTATGGAGAATTAAATTGTCTAACTTTTTTGCCAAATTATTTATTGCATAATATTATTATAGGCGTAAAGTGTACAAAATTAGAGTTTGTCCCAATTTTTTAAACTTTTGGACCATTTGGTATAAAACAGTTTTTCGTACGACGAAAGGAATTTCTCAGTCGGCCTTGTGAAGAGCTACTCACACTAACGTTCTTTAAGATTATTTCGTTTTTTTTTTTTTTTTTTTTCTTTTTTTTTCACCACATACCGATGTATCTTTTGAACGGGCTAAAAGAGCCGGATCTTTGAAAAGAGCGAGATCCGGTGAGCCGGTTCACTGAAAAGATCCGAATTTCTCATCTCTAGTTCAAACCAACATTTTAGTCATTGGAATAGAACTCTAATGGGAATAAACGGCTATAATTTTCAATGACGGATTATCTGGTGTAATGAAGGTCATGGATGTACTAGGTATAACTATTGGTCGTCAATGTTTCGATTTTTACAAAGGAAGCGACTCGCGCCGCATTGAACTGGCCGAGCGCGCATTGACTCATGAGGCAAAAATCAGCCGCCGTTACGCTAAATCGGCGAGAAAAAAAATCGACAGCAGTCAAATCGACGCAGAAGGCCAGTTATATGGTGCTGGGATAGCAGAGTAAAGGTACAAAAATCAACAAGCCTGTATCTTTAAAATTTAATGTAGTAAACACATTGTGAAACTTTAAACGCGTTTTTCTCGAAACCACGTTTTCAAAAACGGCTAGCAGTAGAACTCGAGTAATTTTTATCCGATCGATATGAAATTTTGGCTGTACCATCTTAGATAGATTATCTAGTGAAGTACAAACGATTTTTGAGTTTCATAAACAATTACGATTTTTATAAACAAACTAAGGCCGATTTATTAGTTGAAAAATCGAAATTTTTTTCAAAGTGCTCTCAAATTTTCCAAAATTCAAATTTTTCAATATCCATGTGTACTTCAACAGTAAAACTCGTGCATAACATGAAAAAAATTTTTTCATTATACTAGATACGCTCGTTAAAGACTTGTGCTGCTAGACGCGGGACGTGTACAAAAAATCGACCTTCGTTCCGTGCACTGCTCAGTCGCCATTTTTTCATAAAAATTAAAATAAAAAATTTTTTTTTGTAGTTCAAGATAAGTGTAATGATCCCTCAATATTTCGCATTAATCGATTTTTTAATAAGGACACAAAAAATAAACAAAAAACCGTCTCATTTTTTGCTTTCGACTAGATATTACCCCTTAACTTATCCTAATACAATTTTAGTTACAATTAACTTACAATTCAATAATTCCATGTTTATCTTATCTTCTACGGTTAGTCACAAAAATTCAACAATACCAATACAATTTTAGTTACAATTAACTTACAATTCAATAATTCCATGTTTATCTTATCTTCTACGGTTTGTCAAAAAAATTAAAAAATACCAAGTATCCTCCATATTTTTTACCAGATCGAATGTATCGTCCTTCAATTTTGTTTTCATTATTGGCATACCTATCATTGCGTGTTATGCAATCATCTTGACCGATATTATTTTCTTTTTCGCTGTAAGATGTTCCTTTCGTGTTCTTGGTTTGAAAGTTGGTAAAATTGCATTCTTTCTTGTAGGTTGTGTTCTTTTTAAAAATGTGCTCCCTGTTCCGTTTGTATGAAGTCCCGTCTTTTGTATCTTTAACCAGGTATGAACGTGGTTCTTTACAAGTGTCTAATATGGTACCTGAAACCCAAGGTGAATTTGGATTTTTCTTGTAATAAATGTCCTCTACTTTCTGAAGAGGGTCCAGGGTTTTTGTTTTTCGGTCAAAATAAAATTTCATTTGTGATTGTTTTGATTGTCGAAATTTTGTATATTTCTCGCTATCGATAAGGTTAGGTTGCAAGACAAACGGATGTGTAGGCATATTGGTTCGAAGTTTCCTCGACATTAACAGTTCAGAAGGACTATACCCGCTAGAGTTTGGTGAGGTTCGGTAATGCTAAAGTGCTAAATAAGGGTCAGTTTTGGCGTCTTGACTTTTTTTGAACAGGGTTTTAATTGTGCCAACGCTTCGTTCCGCTAGACTATTGGAACGAGGTAAATATGGGCTTTAGGTAATATGTTCAATGTCCCAGTCGTTTACAAATTTTCTAAAATCTCACGAACTGAATGGTGTCCGTTATCGCTAACCATTATACGTGGTATGCCATGACGCGCATAAATTGATTTTAATTTATTTATAACTTGATTAGCGGAGTGTCCTGCTGCCATTAAGGCTATTTCCACATATAATGAAAAGTAATCAACGACAAGTAAGTAAGTTTGTAAGTTTGTTTTGAAGACAACTCCTCTTGCCAGGTTCTTACACTTTTCGATACCCATATGGCCTTCATGAATACGCGATATTATTCCTTGTCGCATTTTTGTGGGAGTTATAAGACTATGTTCCTTAAAGAGTAGATCATCGTATGCAAAGAGTTCGTCTCGGATATTAAAATAAGGTCGTAGCTCCTCCTTAATATCCTTCTTTTGGCTAGGCCATCCATTATTAAAGTAATGTTTAAGTTGTGTGAGTACGACATCGTCGCTAACTGTTTGACGAATTTCTTTTAACTTGTTATCAGAGACAGACAAAGATGAGATAAGCATGTTGCAACTTAGTTTGATTTCCTCTTCTAAGTCTATACGAGCTAGATTTGGTAGAGCAGCCCTTAAAAGTGTGTCCGCAACATACATTTGCTTTCCCGGTTTGTACTTGACGATAAGATCATAAGCAGTTAGCTTGAGCATCATCCGCTGTAGTAGAGCGGAAACATCGTATAGTGGCTTAGAAAATAGAGCTACCAAAGGTTTATGACCAGTTTCGACTGTAACAGTATGACCGTAGATGAATTGGTGAAATTTTATACACCCGAATAATATTGAAAATAGTTCCTTTTGTATTTGAGCATACCGCTGTTGGCACTCAGATAGACTTGCCGAGGCATATGCTATGGGACGTCCATTATGTGAAATAACCGCCCCAACTGCATTTTTTTATGCGTCTGTACTTAGTGTTAAAGGCTGACTTGCGTCAAAGTAGACCAGAGTTTGAGCATTCGTTAGAAGCTCTTTTAGACCGTTAAACTCGTGCTCATGATGTTCATTCCAATGCCATGGTGTGGTTTTCTTTAAAAGATCGCGAAGATGACTTGTTTTTGGCGATAAATTTGGAATCAACGAGCCTAGATACGTAACCATTCCCAGAAACCTTTGTAACTCAGTTACCGAACTTGGACTTGACATTTTGGAAATAGCTTCTATTTTTGATGAGTCTGGCCTTACGCCCTTATCTCCGAAAATGTGACCTTTATATGATATCTCTGACACATCGAATCTTGATTTTGATTTATTAAATTTAAGTCCCACTTCCCTTGCTCTTTGGAGTACACGTTCCAATGTTGAATTGTGTTCCGCATGAGTCTTTCCAAATATCAAGAAATCGTCGATGTAAATAATTATACTATTTATGTCACCAAACAGTTGTTCCATTTTTGCGTGAGAGACTTCAGAAGCCGCATTGATGCCAAATGGAAGGCGGAGAAACCTAAACTTTCCAAAAGGTGTGATGAAAGTGCACAGCTAAGATGACTCTTCATCCATTGGAATGGCCCAAAATCCAGAAGTAGCATTTAATGATGAAAATATCTTTGCTCCAGCTAGCTTTGACTTAACGTCATCAACTTTGGGAAACTGATAATGCGATCGCATTATGACTTTATTTAAACTACGTGGATCAAGGCATAGTCGGATTTGCCCGTTTGCTTTGGTTACTATAACAATTGGACTTACCCACTCTGAAGGCTCTTCGTGTTTTCGTATAATTTGCAGCTTGACTAGGCGTTCGAGTTCGTTTTTTAATGGAAGAGTTAAGGCAAATGGAATTCTTCGGGGTGGCACTATTACCGGCTCTGCGTCCGGTTTGTTTCGTAATTGACATTTGTCTGTTAAGCATCCAATTCCTTTGAAGACGTCACTATATCGATTTAAAATGTCAGTTTCATAACCAAGAACACGAGAAGAATTTACAGTGCTTACATTGATTTCATCTGACCGCTTAATTAAATTCATTTCTACTGCCGAGTTTCATGGAATATACCTTATTGTTTACATGACACTGAACATAACATTCACCAACTACTGGTAATTTCTCGCCGCTGAATGTCTTTACATTAATCTGCGCTGGCTTCACTGACTTCTCTAGATTTAGTTGGCGAAATACGGATAAACTCATGACGTTGGTTTGCGCGCCGGTATCGATTTGACAGACTATATCTTGGTTATGTATTTTGACGACGACCGTCCAGTTGTTTTCCGTCAGGTCCTTTTCTTTGGGTATTTTTTTGTTGTAGTTCATGTTGTTAACCTCCAATGATTCGATGAAGCGTGTGTCGTCGTCTGAAGATTCTTCTTCCGATCCATCCGCATCAACTCCTTTAACCCATACTGGCGAGCGGCACATAGAAGCGATATGATTTAATTTTCTGCACTTGTTGCACACCATGCCTAGTGCTGGACATTTGTACCGGTGAATTTGTCCGCATTTCATGCAGTTTTTTGATAGTAACTGCGAGCTCGTTCTCTCCCTCTGGTTGTTCTGCGTAAAGTTTTGCCATTTATTTGGATTGCTATTGTTTTTCATAGCTGCTGCGGTTGTTTTTGTCCTTGTGAAAAATTTTTGATAGCGGCTACAGTGGTATTAGTGTTAAATGACGACACATTTCCATGCTGTAGTTGTTGTGAGCCTTTGTTAATTGGTTGTTTCTGGCTATTTCGATGGCTTTATCCAGAGTTATATCTCCTTCATTTAACAATTTTTCGTTTATGTATGCATGTTCGTCACATATCCCGCACACAGAAATGTCTCTTACTAATTTTTCGCGAAGCCCCTCAAATTCGCATGACATGCTTAAATTTTTTAAAGCCGTCACGTACTCGTCGATGGACTCGTGTTGTTTTTGCGTTTTCATAAAAAATTTATGTCTTTCGACCGCAATATTGGTTTTAGGCACGAAATAGTTGTCGAATTTCTTTACCAAGGTATCATACTTTATTTCGTCAATTTCTTCGTTAAGGGAATTAAAAGTTATCAAAGCACCCGGTCCCATGCAGTGTAGTAGAATTGCCACCTTGGTTTCATTTGGCATGCCTTCAATGCCTGTCGCTCTTGTTTATATTTTGAATTGTACATACCACGATTTCCATTCAGCTGCGATATTGGATACTTCTAGCTTGAAAGGTGCTATTACGAAATGTAGATGTCCACTCGAATTGCTCAAAGCGACGGCCATTTTGTCCTGCGTTAGTCCCGCTTCTGACACCATGTTGACTTAATAAAACTACGTCTGACTCTGTTGCTGGTTGACGTGCGACTGATGCCAGTTGGACTCACAGGAGCACCCGCCATTGATTTAACCAATACCCCCATCCCGGACGCGGAAGTCATGACCGTCGCTAAGGCTTTCTACGACGAAGTAACAACCAGGGGCCGTATGATGTATTCCGTCGCTCGTCGTTCACTGCCAACGACGAGTGGCGTTGTTAGTATTTTGGTATGATGTAAGCCAACGCGTCGTGGTTTTGGACATTTCAACGGCGCACATTGTACGCGCGAACGACATAGTTACAGATTGCCAAACTGGACGACGCGACGTTTGGATCGTCAACGCCCGTCGATGCGAACGTCACCACGTTCTTTACATCATAAGGCCCCAGGTTAAGATTGCCCAAAATTTTTGTTACCGACAACGGCACGAATTTTACCTCAAAGTTATTTTCAGACACTTGCAAGCTGCCTTCATATGCTGGAGTCAGATCTATTCGTACTTTGTCTACTCTTAGAAAAACGAAATTGCATCTGTTTAAGTCAGTCAAGAAATACAGGTTTTTTTGGTTATTGGTTCGTGTAGTTATTGCTTTTATATTCGCTATTGTTTTTGGTTGTAGGTATGAACATTTCTCCTGGTACTTTGATACTTTGTCGGTATACCAGTTCTGCTGGTGAGCACTGTAAGTCGTCTCTAATGGCAGTTCGAATTCCTAACATTACTAAAGGCAGTTCTTCGTACCAATGTGTAGAGTTATTTTTGGCCATTATTGATGCTTTCAGATGTCTGTGGAAACGTTCTACTAGCCCGTTTGACTGTGGGTGATATGCGGCTGTATGAATTCGGTGCGATCCTAGGGTCTTCGTTAATTCCGCGAAAAATTTCGATTTAAATAGGCTACCTTGGTCGAGAGGAATCTCTAAAGCTATCCTGAAACGAGAAATATACTGTTGCACGAAGGTTTCAGCGATGGCTATGACAGACATGTCTTTCAACGGATACACCTCGGGCCATCTCGTGAATCGGTCTATTAGAGTTAGGATATAGGAGTTTTCTCCAGAAGGTGGAAGTGGACCAACAATATCCATGTGGATATGTTCGAATCTTTGGGATGGTAATTCGAAATAGTCGAATTTTGTTTTTGTATGTCAGTGTATTTTTGCCAGCCTATGCATGATTGACCAATTGGTTGAGTCTTTATTAATCGAGGGCCAAAAGTATCCGGGGTGTGGCAGGTCATGTATGGTGTTAAACACTTGTTTCCTCAGTTCTAATGGAATGTATGGACGGTTCTTATTTGTATTTGTTTCGCACCAAACCTTTTTCTCTGATAGGGGCACTGTCAATAATTCTAGCTTCACTTTGGATTTCGCTTGAGTAGGATTCTCTAACATACCGCTATTTGCATATCTGACAAGTTTTGGAGATTAAAGGTGACATCATTTATGTCAATGCAGTCAATGCGTGAAAGTGCGTCAGCAACATGATTACTTTTTCCACTAATGTGTTTTATATCAGTAGTAAACTGTGATATGCGAGTATAATCTAAATGTCTGGTTTGTCTGGGCGAGCGTTCGGTTTTGGAAGGAATTGCTGTTAAGGGCTCATGCGGACACTTCAAAAAGATATTTTTTTGAAAAAAATGTGTAGAATAGAACATTATGTCAGGAATGTTGTTTCAAAATTTCAAGTCGATCGGAGCAACACTGTAGGAGTGAAAGAGATTTAAAGCGCCTTGTACCCATTAAACATGTCTTTACCGGCAACCCGAACCCGGCCACCGAGCATCTCAGGTATGCCTACATACAAGCAGAAGCTGAGCCCCGAGATTCCAGAATTTGACTCAGACTGGAACAAAAGGATGAGTTGGTCCTTGCTTGAACGAAGGATTTTTACCTTCAATTACAACTCATTTTATAAGCCAAATATGGCCAAAATTTATGAAAAAAATTACATTTTTCGCAAAAAAACGCTACCAAAAATTCAATTTTCAACTTTTAAGAAAATCCTTCGTTCAAAATCCCAAGCCATATTCACATAACAACAGAACAATTTCGGTTTTTTGATTTCTGATAAAAATTACTCGATTTACGGTGACTACCGTAAGAGCACTTTTTTTGGCATGGTCAACTTCACGAGACTCTCAATGGCAGATTTGTTGAGATTTTCGTTTGAAATTTTCACAAAATGTTGTTTAACTATAGTACTTTTGTTAAGAGTTTGTTGTTCTTTCCGGTGTCAGTGGAGTGAAGCTCCAATACGAAATCCCCGACTGTTGATTGACCGTAGTACTTGACGAAATTTTGGAAAGAACTTTCACTGGAGAGGCCAGTTTATCATAAGATTTTGTGTTGGACTAGGTCCGAAGGAGCTGTTTCGTCATCGGAAACCACTGGGCCCCGGACTTAACAACAGATTTTCAAGATTCATAGCCATATGGTTATCCAAGGTTACAACCATTTCATAGCCATATACGTCCCACCTTTAGTATAAGGTAGATGTCAGGCGAGTTCCCGATTACATTATTCGTGGAAATGAATTTGGATTACGATGTGGCTATATAGAATTTGCCTCAGCAATTCCACCAGCTGTCAGGGTGTTTCGGAAGTTGGCTAGAATACACCCTCTGAAGAGTCTTCTGCATTCCGATGACGAAACAGCTCCTTCGGACCTAGTCCAACACAAAATCTTATGATAAACTGGCCTCTCCAGTGAAAGTTCTTTCCAAAATTTCGTCAAGTACTACGGTCAATCAACAGTCGGGGATTTCGTATTGGAGCTTCACTCCACTGACACCGGAAAGAACAACAAACTCTTAACATTTAATAGCTTCAATGGTAGCATGACCATGAAAAACTAGTAACATATAGTACTTTTATATACAATAAATTAGAATTGTACAATTCTTGTAGTATATGCTTTTTTGGCCTTTTAGACCCGCATAAGCCCTTAACAATGGCTTGTGGTCTGTGAAAATTGTGAAATTTTGACCTTCGACAAACCGAAATGTTTAACTGCCAGATAAATTGTCAGTAACTCTCTATCGAAAGCTGAATATTTTATTTCGGCTGGAGATAGTTTCTTTGAAAAAAATGCCAGTGGCTGTCAATGTCCTACGTTAAGTTGTTACAAAACTGCTCCTACATCTGAATTTGATGCTTCCGTAATGATGTTAAAAGAGGCTCCCTCTATAGGATGCGAGAGGAGTGTAGCGTTGGCGAGCGCTTCCTTAGTTTTACAGAAACTGGTTTCGCATTCCGCGGTCCAGGCGAATTGTTTCTTCGAACCTTTTTGTCTGTTTAGTTCGGCAAGGTGATTATGAATCGGTGCTAATAAAGTTGCTAGTTTTGGTATAAATCTATTGTAATAATTTATCATACCGACAAATTTTTGAAATTTGTTTTATTGAAGCAGGTGTTTTAAAATTTTTTATTACCTGCACCTTTTCAATTGATGTCAAAATTCCTTTTTCAGATACAGTGTGACCTAGAAAAGTCAATTCCGAAACTCCAAACAACCACTTGGATGGCTTAATATTTAAGCCGTATTCTGATAGTCTCTGAAAAAGTTGCTCTAGATGCTTTACATGTTCATTTTCGTCGCGACTGGCAACGAGAATGTAGTCGATATATATAAAAAAAAAAACATGTGTGCAGTGCACAATGCGATAAAAGTGAAATCTTCGGAAAACTAAACAGCGAGAGAATGAGAAGGATGCAGTATCAGGAGTGGGATAGTTATAGGGTTTATTTATTATAATATTGGTACCAAGCTTAAAAATTATTGCACATTTTATTATTCAGTCTCCATGTTTTCGATTTCAATAAATGACACACACAAGCCTCCATATGTACAACGCTTGGTAGACAAGAGTAGGTAGGCCTGGATTTTTTTCAATGTGATGTAGGAGAGGGTAGGCGGTAGATAGGAGAGTGGGGGGTGAGGAAATAGAGAAAGTAGATGAGGGCAAACAATATGTCGGGTGAGGGATAGAATAACAAGGGTTCACAGAGGGGGGTATGCAGTCTGGGGGTGGGGGGGGGGGGGAGGTGAATTTTGGTGGAGGTAAGGGGAAGAAAGGAGGGTGGGGGATATAAAAAGAAGATGAGGGGGCACAATATGTAGGGTGAGGGGTAGAATGATAAGGGTACACAGAGGGAGGGTATAGAGTGGGGTGGTGAAGCGTTGAATTTTAGAGGGGTAGGGGTAGAGAGGTGGGTGGGTGGTGGGGGGATAGAGAAAGTAGATGAGGGGGAACAATATGTAGGGTGAGGGGTAGAATGATATGGGGTAAACAGAGGGAGGTATATAGGGGGGGGGGGGTGAAGGGTTGAATTTTAGAGGGGTAGAGGGTAGAGAGGTGGTTGGGGGTGGGGGAATAGAGAAAGTAGATGAGGGGGAACAATATGTAGGGTGAGGGGTAGAATGATAAGGGTACACAGAGGGGGGGGGGGGTATACAGTGGGGAGTGAAGGGTTGAATTTTGGAGAATGGGGTGTAAGAAGAAAAGTGAGGGGTGAGAGAGGGGTGAGGGAAATCAGTTGTTTTTAAAGGGAAGAGGGGGAAGAGAAAGGAGTAGAGGAGAGAAGAGATAGGAGTAGTATTTCAAATTGTATGGGTGTTTTTACTGTCGCTTTTTCGTTTCATCGAGTTTCAAATCACAACGTGGCTAAAGAAGTTTTCACTTCAAAAATAAAATTGTTCGGTCGACAAATTCCTAGCTGTATCATATGCTCGAATTCGAATTTTACCGCTTTATGTTTTAGTCGTGTAGGGAACATTTATCCTACATTTATACATTCATAAAAGACTTGATCTTTAACTTTTGTTACAAGATAATTTATTATTATTTTTATTTCAATAAGATTTTAATATAAACATTTATTTTTATAATCAGTAAACAACAACGTATTTTAATAACATTAATAATTAATTTATTTATTAAACAATTAATGTTTATCAATTCAAAATTAACGAAGAACTGAATTTTCTCTGACTATCAATTATTTTTCATGATTTTCGGAAACTCAATGATCACTTTGATTAAATAAACTAAATTGAAAACGACAGTGGCGAAACGTTAACAAGAGTACCATACTCGCCACAGTGGCTCTAATCTTCTTGGGCGGCTCGAAAGAAATGTCCCTTGGGTCACAATATGATGTTGAACCGTATGCTTAATGGCGCAGTCAAAATTTGGTGCTGTACACACTGAAGGAAATTTTGTAAATAATGCTTAGAATTTATTTTCGATGCCGAGATGTATTGGGGTTGGTGTATCTGAATTAATTGTACTCGTTTCGGCAGCTAACTTTGTTGTGTTGTCAATTAATTTCTTGTTTCGAATGTCGACAAGGATATTAAATTGCTCTAGAAAATCTGCTCCGATTAGTGGTTTATTGATTGAAGCGATTAAGAAAGGATGCATAAAATCTCGACGGAGACCTAAGTTTAATTTTAGCAACTTGGTTCCAAACACTTTGATTCCCTAGCCGTTTGCTGCCGTTAAATTATATTCGCATTTCTTGCTAGTAGATGGAAATAAGTATTGGGATACTGCTGAAACATCAACTCCAGTGTCTATCAGAAAGTCAATTTTATTGTTATGATCTGCTATAGAAGAGTTATTTAGTTTTTTGGTTTCTTTATAGCATCGGATTTCGTGGCTAAATGTAAATCGTTGAATTTGCAAGGTATAACACCCTTCTGCGCTTTTGTTCCGTATTTCTCATGATACCAACTGGTCTCTTCGCATTCCTTTTTATTAAATTTGGTATTTCAAGAAAAACTGCGCGAGCGATTACGTCTGTGATTTTTATTGAAAGACAATAAACATTCAATTTTTTCTTTAATTTCGGCAATTTCTTGAAAAAATGGTTGGTCTATTTTCTATAGCACATATAGAACTAGAATTTGAGAGAGCGTCCCAAATTTTATCTGCTAAGGAAGATAATTTCTCAATTGGCTTATCACTTTGAGATATCAAATCGATAGCAATTGGCGCATCCAAAGATTGCGAAGAAGTTTTTCGCTGAAAGTATCACTGGAACCAGCCATATTAAACAATGGGCGGTAAAAATCTGAAGGTTTCTTATCTCCCATTTCGATATTGCCTAAAAGTTGTTCAATGCTTCTTTCTTCGCTCACCGTATGTCGTTTAATGAGGATTGTTTTGATATTGTCATATAGGTTTTGTTTGGGGGGTTTTTGAATTGTATTGATAACTGTCTCCATGGGCACCCACAGGTAGGGGCAAGAAGGGGCACTTGCCCCCCCCCCCCTGGATTTGACCATCACTTAAAGTTGAGACAAATCAAATACTTTATATACCAAACCTTGTTGTAACTATTTTACCATTACCATTATTGTACACATCTTTCATGCTTCGACTTTAGTTCTTAGTAATGAATATCAAATCAATATCAAATCTTTTGTAACGTTTTTGTACTTTAAGCCTAGTACGGACCTCGATGAAAATTTTCATTCCCATACCAAATGCATGTAAAAAAAACGGATGAAAATTTTCAACGCAAATTTTTGCGTCGGATTTCTGTTTGCGGTACAGAGTTCGAATGAAAATTTTCATTCGTTCTGACAGTTCACGTATTCACCACCAGACAACGCTGAAAGCATGGAGACCATATTTTTCCGTCCAATTAAATGTGCCGCTATTTAATTTTTCATTACCGGGATGAAAATTTTGGCATCTTTGTCATTCGTTTGAATTTATTTGTCAGTTTATTTTTTCAAACCGACTAAAGAGTGTGTGTTGTCGGAAGTGGATATTTTTGAAGTCGGAAGTGGATATTTTGAGTTGTGCTTTTATTTTAAAATTTATCTTGTGATTTCAATTTAATTTTTATGTTAAAAAAAGGCCCATATAAAGGGTTTTCCAATAAGGACTTGACAACTTTTTTTCAAAATAAAATGCAAACCATTTGAGATATTTCAAAAACTTTATTATCGGGTTGAAGTACAATCAAAACATTTATGAATGGAACTCGACTTCGTTCATATGGCCACCGCGGGCACGTTTGCAGCGGTCGATTCGTTGGACCCAATTTTCGATGACTCGGCCACACATTTCGGCCGAAACGGCTGCTATTTCGTGTTCAATGTCGGCTCTGAGCTCTTCCAACGTCGTCGGCTTGTTGGCATAGACCAACGACTTGACGTGGCCCCAAAGAAAAAAGTCCAGAGGCGTTAAATCGCACGAACGAGGCGGCCAATCGACTGGTCCATTTCTTGAGATAACACGCTCATCAAACTTACTCTTCAATAAATCGATTGTAACGTGTGCTGTGTGGCTTGTGGCACCGTCCTGTTGAAACCACATGTTGTCCAAGTCCATATCTTCCAATTCGGGCCAAAAATAATCGGTAATCATGGCGCGATAACGATTACCATTCACAGTAACGTGACGATCATTATCGTCGACGAAAAAATATGGCCCTATGACGCCGCCGGCATGCAAACCGCACCAAACAGTTATTTTTTGTGGATGAAGCGGTCTTTCATGAAGCACATGTGGATTTTCACCAGACCAATAACGCATATTTTGCTTATTGACGAACCCACTGAGCCAAAAATGAGCTTCGTCACTGAAGATGATTTTGCGATGAAATTGATCATCTTGGCGCATCTTTTCCAGAGCCCAATCGGAGAACGTACGTCGCTTCAAATGGTCCATCGGCTTCAATTCTTGAGTCAGCTTGATCTTGTATGGGTGTAAACCAAGATCCTTACGCAAAATTCGCCATAACGTGGTCTGGGCGATGCCCAACTCTTGAGAACGCCGTGGAATTGACTGATTTGGATCATTTGCTACGGACGTTTCAACGGCAGCGATATTTTCGACACTTCGACCAACTCGTTATCTCACTGGCACGGCAACATCACACAACGAATATGAAGACTCAAATTTTTGCACTAAACTTGTTACTGCCTGTCTACTAGGGCGAGAATTACGACCGAAAATCTGAGTTAACGCTCTTAAAGTTGCGGTCACCGACTCCGAATTTCTGTAGTAAATTTTTATAATTTGCAGACGTTGTTCCTTCGTGTACTTTACCATGATAAAAATGTTAAGTTTACTGAATAAATTGACAGTGACAGTTCGATGATTAGTGAAAGGGTGCGTTCACAAATTGAATTCAAAGTTGTCAAGTCCCTATTGGAAAACCCTTTATTAATGTCCATGATACTACATTTTCAAAAAATCGTCACTTTGACAATTGTAAAAGTCAAACAGAAGATCAGCTGTTTACTTCTCCACATTATTCTACACAACGATTTTTTCATTGTGGAGATGGGAGAGATATATAGTAAATTTGCGAATGAAAATTTTTATCGAGGTCCGTACTGAGCTTTAAGAACTAAAATTTTTTTCAATGATAGTGATTTTGTTATTTATCCTTAAATATCTCCAAATACGTTTTTTTTATATTTTTAAAACACACCAAAAAATTAAAATGGAATGTCAATGGGCAAAAAAATCAAAGAGCATTATAGTGATTCTCAATTATTTTATAGAAAAAGGGTAATTTAATCAAGAATCATCAAAAGTGTGACCTTATCATCGCCGATTCTTTTGAAAGTTTGTGTACTCGAAGAATTCGTGAAAAAAAAGTTGATTTCAATTTCTTGGTTCCTATCTCATTTTTTTTTTATAAGTTATAGTACGTTAAAAATTTCCCAAAAATGATGTCCGAATCCTCTTTGAAAGTTCATATCTCTGGTAATTTTTATCCTTGAATAATAAAGTGGGGCTTATTTAAAGATTGTTATTGTTTTTGTTAGTTAAAAAATGAGATAGAAACCGAACCATGAGTTTCAATTATTTTTTTCACTTATTCCTCAAGTACAAACATTTTGAAAAGAATCAGAAATGGTAAGGTCACAACTTTGGCGATTCTTGATGGAATAATCCATAATATGGTGAAAACAATTTGACCCCTTCTTCAGATGACCCTTTTTTTGCTAAGTGCATCTATGAAGCTAAATTCACACAGAACTTTATCAAATGAAATAGACAAATTAAAAAACAAATTCTGACACCCCAACAGTAAGGTCCTGGTTCTGCAAATGATATCAAATATATTTTACTTTATTATTTTAACAATAAAGTAATGTTCTCGATTTAAAAATTTGCCAATAGTCTGGGCGAAACTTTATTATTTTCAGGTCAAAGTTCGGGAGCGATCAAAATCGGAGTATATCATCAATTGCTTCGAGATTATGGCTCTTCTTGGAAAATTGATTTTATTTTAAAAATAAAAATACATACTTACATATGTAGGTAGTTAAAATTGAAATAACGAATTTCATATCTCATCAGAACTAAGGGATAGCAAAAATTGTGAAAACATATGCAAACCCTGGGAACTTGAATGTCGAAAAATTGTGAAATGGGTTTCCAGGCGATGTAAGAATCTGTGAAAACATATGCAACCTATTTACACCCACTTGGGGGTGGAATATTCAAAAATCCTGGAAAGAGTTAAGAGATATGTAAATAGAAAGACAGCACGAGAAAGTAAAAGCCAATTCAATTTCTTGCCACTTCTAATAGAAATTACGGGACTCGTGAAAACGTGTTCAAAACTAGTTTTATGCGATTATTACGCAAGCCCATGAAATTAAAGGAAAAATCGATATCATATCAGGGCTGGGCGATATGGCAGAATTACTGAAAAAGTATAACTCCTTGCACCCACCTCCAGAGGGGTGAACCACTTTTGATTACAATATCTCACGAACCAATTGCACTTTAAAAATAAAATTCGGTTTCTGTACAAATTTTGACAAATAAAGTAAATTTTTTTAAGGAGGTGATGAAGCATGAAAGTGGAAGGGATAACATTTTTCCGCAAATACAGAAACTACTAGTATATGGCGAGAAATATCATCAATCTATAAAAACATTGGCACATTGTCGAAATATTGCCTAGAATGATATTGCCCGCTCCACTAGTTTTGGCCATACTCGTCGGACAATTAATTGTTTTAAAAATTGCTCGTGTTCAAGCACCTTCCTTACTGGGATTAAAGCGATTTAAGCGTTCCGAAGCTATCAGCTAATATTCTTGAGCGCATGTTTTAAGGCCTTTGTTTGGACCCGAAGGAGTAGAACGATTATGCCCGTTAAGGAACTTAATTTAAAAATTTCAACCCAAAGTTCAGATTCTAAATGGAGTGGGGCGTTATTTTATAAAACTTTTGCCTTGCCCCCCCTGACAGAAGTTCTATGGGCGCCCTTGACTGTCTCTATCACTTCTTGAGGAAGTGCAGCTGACGTATAATTTTATTTTGTGAGATCTACCATAATTGTATTCTTCCGATCTCGAAGTGTGAATGAGTGTATCCAGAATGAAGGAAGTCTTACATGGTAAGCAGAAGTTTTTTCGGAATAATCTTCCTTCATTATTGAAATATTACTACTGCTTGTGCCCGCGTTAGTTTCTTGTGCAGTAACTTCTTCGTTGTTAATTTTAAAATCAAAATTTTATAGAGAAAAATAAGTATTAGGTTCACATTTACTTTATCTCTAAAGGTTTTTCATAAGCTTGGCTGGCTTATTATATAAATTCGATAAGTTGAGTTTCGAATTTTTTCAGAATGAATTTCAAATTATATTCCTAAATAAATCTATACCTACATGCAGAGCCTTTTCTAGCAGTGGTGCAAGTGGTGCGGCGCACCAGGGCGCCAACGTGCCAGAAGCGCCGAAGGCGCCAACACAATTAAAACGCCGAATGCGCCCTGGCGCGCTTTGGAAATTCAGTCCTCAAACGCGCGGCTCATGCATTTCCGTGACACTCCCCATGTAAGAAAAGCAGAACGGCACAGAACAGGCTTAGTACTGGTGCCAGAGTTGTCAGTACTGGCAAATGGGTCGGGTCCAGTATGTGCCCTTAGACCAAATCACTGCCGAGTCAATGTCGATTTGATCACACCCAGTTGCGTGGCGTGATAATTCAACAAGGGGAAGCAATTGGTTAATATCCACAATTTTTTATTAATATTTTAGCTATCAATTTACTGCATATTGATTGAACCTCCTCCATTAGTACCCAGCAGGGATCTACGAGGCTATTTAGAACGTTGGTGTTTAGGTTGTCAGTCGCAATCACCTACACATAGTTCATCATTAAACGCTTTCCGGACTCCTATCAAAAAAATTATAAGGTTTCGATCATAGTACCTACATATTGGCAGATTTTTTTTTATTTCTTACGTATTTTTTGGAATAGAAGAGTCAATAGAAATAAATACTAATAATAAAATAATTCGATCTCATTAACCCTAAAAGTTTTTCGGAATTCGTTAAAAATCAGAGTTTTCTTCGATTCAATATAATAATAGAAGTAAAAGTGAATTAAATATCTCATTAGACCCAATATATAATAAAAATTCTTGAAAATGTACACAACCTTTTTACACACCGTGAAGGGTTGGATATCGAAAAATTAGAAAAAAATATTTCTAGGTGCTGACATAAGGAGCTCGCAAAAGTAAAATTTATTTCGGCATGTCCAATATAAATATATATATAACGAAATCGTGGAAATGTGGAAAAATCCCTTTTCACGGACAATTGTTTTACTCAACCTCTATGCTAATAAAAATCATTTTTTTTTCTTTAGTTACTTCATATACATACGTACTAAGCTCCAACTTTCTTCTTCATAAGCCGTTTTTGAGATATAAAACATACTGCAGTCACGATCGGCTGCAAGCCAATCGTATAATACTCTAGATGATAAAGAACTCCGATGGATATTGAAGTTGGAGATGAAGAAGTATTACGTGTGTACATGTTGTATGTCCTTCATTAAGGAGTTTCGCTGTTTAATTTTATATCTTGAACTGGAAAAAAAATATAATTTTTGAAGGACTTTCATATGGGAGGCGGAGCAAGGACTCACTCGATTTCTTACATATTCATCCTTTTCCTTGGAACCATTCAAAAATTAATGTGTACAAAATTTCAAATTTGCAGTTTGAAGCGTTCGAAAGTTATCGAAAAATATTGTTGAACACGTGTCTTAAGGATTTTTTGTATGGAAGGTACCAGAAGGAGTAAAAGGATTTAGCTGACTAGTAAACTCGAACTTTGTTTCCACTCAAAACAAAATTCTGTACAAAATTCTGAATTCATAGCTAAACGATTACTTGAGTTATAGTAAGTTTCGTAAATTAAGTGGTCATTTTTACAGGATATTTGTATAGCAGCCCCTCGAAGGACTATTGGAATTTTCTTCATAATCATACAGTTAGCTCCAACTCTTGGAAAAATAACACATACAAAATTTCAAAGTCGTAGCTTAAATACTTATAAAGGTATCAGCCAATGTTCTTGAACTAGTGTTTTAAGGATTTTTTTTTGTATGGGAGGTACGAGAAGGAGTTAAAAGATTTCACTGACTAGTAAACTTGAACTTCGTCTTCACTCGAAACTAATTTGTATAAGATTCCGAATTTGTAGCTAAAAGATTACTTGAGTTATAGTGAGTTTCGTAAATTAAGTGAAGTCATTTTTACAGGATATTTGTATGGCAGCCCCTCGAAGGACTATTAGGATTTTCTTCATAATCATACAGTTAGCTTCAACTCTTCGAAAAATAACACTTGCGAAATTTCAAAGACCTAGGTTAAGCCCTTCTGAAGTTATCGACCAACATTCTTGAACACGTGTTTTAATGACACTTTGTATGGCAGCTACCCGAAGGAGTAGGACGATTTTGTCCGTTAACGAACTTTTCCTTACAAATTCAACCAAACACCCAGATTCAAAATTTCAAGATCTTAGGTCAAGGCGTTCTTGAGTTATCGTGTTCACGGACAGACGGACGGACGGACGGGCGGACGTCAAGCGGATTTGAGGTTTTTTTTTTTGTCCGAGGCTTGGGTTCTATGCGTTACATAATTTTCGGCTGGATCAAACTTATAATACTCTATTTGATTTCATCAGTATAAAAATTACCCATATAGTTTTTTCTAGGATACCTCTTTATTAGCTCTATGTAGTAATTTTTTACCTTTCTATGGTTTGTAGTTTTTCAAAAATAAAAATAGATGTTATTTCCTTTAAACGCCCTCCCACCATCAGCCCCTTCACCAGTACCTCCAGAATTTGTTTTCCCAGTTAAAAGTGTACTGGACCTAACTCCTGTAAAATTTCTAAGATCATATATGGTACGGTTCTTGATATATAAAAATGAAATATTGTAAAAATGGCCTCACTTTTGTGGTCTACCTCTCACATAATGAATTTTATATTCAATGAGCTTCTCCGCATATCCTATATACACAAACTAAATTATACCTTCCTGATTGATTCGAAAGATATTCTAATCCAAAGTTTTTTACCCCAACCCCTACTCACCACCTTCTGATTCAAAAATTTTAGCTCTTGATTAATCTGCTACCTATTATTTCTGAAAACAACTACAAGTTTCAATCTTCTGACATCAACCATTCAGAAGATACGTATTTTAGAATGTTTCAACCTCAGCTTTCAAGCACTCCGAAGACATTGCTTTCCCTCCACTCTCACACGCCTCAAACCTTATCGTAAATTTTGCAGACAGGTCCACTATTATACTTTTATATAAGTTCCGAGTTTCAGTATCCTAACATACCATAAGTGGTTCCTGAGATCTAAGAACTAGATTAAATATGTACAATTGAACTATTTACCACAATTCAATTCAAAACTTCAATCAGAGTTCAATTCCAATCCTACTCTGGTAGCACCAATTTCTGATCAGATCTCTCGCTGCAAGCTTTTCCGTTACAGCCAAGAATGTGTTGTACGAAGTACGACCCGTGCAGATTGTGCAGAGAAGCAAACAGCTTATTGCTTCCACCGAAGCTACTACCTTCTAGCGTGTGTGTGACGTCACAGTGAGTTTACTGCGAACTGATTTCAACGCTCATACATGCATTGCTTTTCCGCGGGGTGTTTTTTTGAGTTTCTTTTCGCTTGCCGTGGTGCTGCCAAGTCGGCTGTGTGCGATTTCCGCGTGTAGTTTCTTACGAACTTTTATTTAGACTGCGAAAATGTGTGATATAAAATTTTTTTTTTACGATTTTTCTGCGCGTGAACCATTTAATTACATGTTCATTAGTAGTCTTAGTTTGTGATTAGGCTTGTGTCTCTACAACAATGGTTGGAAACTAACAATGGCTGTATTGAAATAAAATTAGTTAGATTGGCTTGAAGGAAAAATGGTTAAGAAAACGTATTTTAGATATACTATTTTTCAGCAAAGTGTAAGGGAAGCAATGCTTCCCTCGCTTCCATGGACGCCACGCCACTGATCACACCGATCCTACTCATGGTGAAACTCTGGGCCGATACTGGGACGTCGGTAAAAAAAACAATTTTTTTTTAGTAAAGTGTTTTTTTTTTTCTTAACTACGATTTTATTTCCCTGTAAATATTTAAAAAAATAAGAAACCTTTTAAAAAATGTAAAAAAAGGTGTCGGGTCCAACAAAAAGTGATGATATTCACAGAGTCGGCTTTCTTTCTATTAAATATTTCCACTTACGTTTGTATACAAATTTGTGATATTCATTTACTCAAGAAACTCGACAATCGCTCGTCGTATCGCAAAATGATGATGAGCAAAGTTTACTTATTGGTTGTTTTTAATCTGGAAAATTTGGAGGGTGGTATTTCTCCGAGCGATTGTCGGGTTTCTCGAGAAAATTAATACAACAAATTTTTAGTTGATATTATTTCTTTTTGTTGCCCTCTTAACAACTGCGATTAAAAAGTTCTAATTTACATGTTTACTTGGCAGCACCTCCTACGAATTGCGCAGCGGGATATGTTAATACAGTTATATTTGCTGGTCTAAATATACAAATTTGAATAAAAACTTGCATATATGAAATTTTGAAAATTTCAAAATTAAACAAAATACTTTAACTTTTGGAATTGCCCAAATGTGCTGATTTCGTTAATTTTTAAAAACCATGATCTCATAATCGGTATAAGAAACCGATTCAATTCAAACTTTGGACTGAAGGAATATAAGTCATTGCGACTGTGATTGTTCCATTGTCTGGATCGAAAAGAAACCGCTTTGAAATAAATTAACTAAAACCAAATTTAAATTAATTTACATATAAAATTACATTTGTCCTTGGCAATCGAACAATGTCTTAGATACCCTCGTGCCATATGCTTTAAGTTCCTATCCCAGTGCTGAATTTGAGGAAAAGCCAAAAACAGGAATTATTTTAAAACACTATAACTCAAATACCAAGAGTAACATATTTGCAATCTTGTAACGAACAGCAAACTTGTTTCGAATTCCGTTGTGACCATTGATTAGCATCGGTTTTCTTGATTATTCATTCTCATGCGAGTGTACTTGAGACAATTTTTTGTTCATGAATTTAGCTATTGAGGAAATAGATTTTCAAAACAAAATTACATGAAACGCTGCATAGAGAAACAAACATTTCAACTTACATAGTAACAAATCAAATGTAGACCACCATTGCACGTATTATTTAAGCAAAGATCGCTTAATTCTTTCCGAATTAAAACAAATTGATATCCTTCGAGATTTCGAATAACACTTAACAATAATATTGCTACTTTAAAAATTGTGGACATTTTTAAATATTTTATGAATAGCTTTTCAATTGACTTTTGAAAATTGACGTTCACGTATGTTCTGCTTAAAGCTTAATAGTCGGAAGAACTGATTTTACATAAAAATCATCGAGTTTTTTCCCAGTTTTTTGATGATTTTTCATGAAAATGTATGGCGAGCTATTAGAAAGCTCTCATGTACACAGCATACAGATAAATCTCCCGTGTCCGTGTGAGATCCGTACAGTAAAGGTACGTAGTCGGTGCTGGGGGTCTTGGACCCGACAAGCACTTTCGACCGAACGTCCTGATTATTTTTTTTTTTAAATGCAAATTGATTTTTCTTACACCTTGCACACTTTTGGGTTCGAACTGTGATCATGTCACACATAAGTCCGCTACGCTACCCACTAGGCTAATCTGCTACATTCTCGTGATAGTGTTAAAGCCGAATCAAAATTGATTTTGAGAAACAAAAAATATTTTTGCCAATATGTGCCCAATACAGAGCCGACCGTCAAGCCAATGCCGAAAGAGGTTAACACCAATAATAGGCCAATTCTTGGCCCGACATTTGTCTGGTAGTTTGTCAGTACCAAAAGAATACCGATACACAAGTCTTGGCGGACAATACGATGATAATTCTAGGCAGTGTGCACAACTCCGTTGGACTCCGGCATTTCGCACATGGGTCTCCATAAATGAACATAATGTCCTCATATTCTTCATTGGAGTACTCAGGCATTTCGAAATAATTTTTTAAATTCTACTGACACCTTCTTCTTTTAGCAACGGCGATACGCTATTCTATTGACGGTTTTCCACCAAACAGACAAGTAAGTTTTTGTTTTTTTCATGTTTTCGAATGCACGGAAAACAAAAACTCGAACTCCAACAAATTCAAAACACTGTATCAACAAAACCGACAATGTTTATCGCCGTTTCGTTAAAGACTAGTTTACATGACGACTGCAAACAATTTTTACTAAGATAAGGGCGCTAGCTTATCGAATTTTCAATGGAGTAGAAAGCAACCACTGCAAAAAATGACATTCACACAAATATCGTCAATATTTTTTACTGGATATAATATCTGTTCGTTTCGCTCCTGATCAGTTTTTCATTAGAGACTTTCCTTCTCCCTTACAATCTCAGTGAAAATTGTATGAAGTCGCCATGTAAACCGGCCTTACATGCCTGCTGCAAACAATTTTTACCGAGATTGTGAGGAAGCTAGCTTACCGGATTTTCAATGGAGTAGAACGCAACCACTGCGAAAAACAAAATTCACAGAAATATCGTCAACATTCAGCATTCGTCATGTAAACCAGAATTTTCATGACGAATGCAAACAGTTCTTACTGAGATTGTGAGGGAGAAGGAAAATCTCTAATGAGAAGCTGATCAGGAGTGAAACGAACAGATATTATATCCAGCAAAAAATATTGACAATATTTGTGTATGGTATTTTTTGCAGTGGTTGCTTTCTACTCCATTGAAAACTCGATAAGCTAGCTCCCTCACAATCTCACTAAAAAATACACTCTTCGAAAGGTTAAAAACAATTAAGTGTGTAAGAGGCTTTCAAATAAAATTTTTTAATATTTTTAGACATTCAATAGTTATGCCGTCAAATCCAGGACTAGAGCCAATATTTTTTTAAAACTGCTTTCTTATTATTTCCCGCTATATTCGGCATTGAGAATTTTCATTAAAGCACATAATGTATTCAAATTTTTTTTTAAAGATTAGTATTCGGTTTTTCAATATTAATCTGCAGTTCCCTTGTACGGCAGTGCAAAAGATCCACCTGGATCTTTTGAACCGGCTCAAAGAGCCGGTTCAATGAAAAGAGCGAGATCCGGTGAACCGGTTCATTGAAAAGATCCGAATTTCCCATCTCTATTTCAAATCACAACGTCGCTAAAGAAGTTTTCACTTCAAAAAAAATCCTACGTACTCTGATGGACAAAATAGTTTTAAAGATATATCAAAAATTTCAAGTGAATCGGTTGAAAACTGTCTGAGTTATGTTTCCGGCCAGCTTGAAAAATGTAGTTTTGAGATAAACGCGTTTGAAGTTATCATGTAGTAACATAGTAGCAAAAAATTGGCAATAGTAGCATTTTGCTACCATCGTAGCACTTGTGGTCACACTGCTTGGTACCCATGCAAGGAAGATATTTCCGGTCGAATAGAGCAAGTTTCGCAGAGTTTTAACTGCAACGCATTTTTAGATGGGTTATTAAATGCCTGAAGGACTTCCAGATTGTCCGTCCATATCTTTGTGACATGGTTATTTTTTAGGCAACTTGGCTATTCGTAAGTCGATGATATTTTCATTGGCAGTATTGCATTGGCTAGACTCACTTCATTCGCAATGTTTGTAATATTTGGAAGAGGGTATCAGTCCGGCTACGTGAGATATTCCTGATTTAGGAGTGGGCTACTGGTGATAGGTTTGTATATTTCAGTTCACATAATAAGGTGCAGTGGGTTGAATTTTTCGGAGAGTGCTCTACTGGAAAGCTTAATTCCTCTTAACGTTGCATAGTCCTCCAAGGATGAGTAGTAGGGTGGGCCGAAAAAATAAAATTTTCGATTTTCGTGTCGCTATACTGCGGAAAATATGGGGTTCGTAGATAGAAAAAACCTTGCGAAATCCCAAAAAAATCAAAAAATTTCTTCCGGTCGCGCAAAGGGTCCAAAGTTTGAAAAAATTTAAATAAAATCATTATTTGTCATAATTTTTTTTTTATTTTTTTTAATTTTTACATTGAATTGTATACTTATAGAGTAGAGGTATAGCAATCATTCCTCAAAAAAAAATAGTTTGTTATTAAATCACTTACAATATTGGTAAAATGTAAAAAAGGCTGATTTTCCAATATAATTGTTTTTTTTTTAAAGCATTGCGCGACCGAAAGGAATTTTCCGATCTTAAATTTTTTTTTTTAAATTTTATATTGGTTTGTATACTTGTAGAGTGGAAGTATAGCAATCATCCCGTGACAATGTACATATATGACTGTAAAAAATTATGAAAAATATTGATTTTTTTCAAACTTTTTCAAACTTTGGATCCTTTGCGCGACCGGAAGAAATTTTTTGATTTTTTGGGATTTCGCGAGGTTTTTTCTATCTACGAACCCCATATTTTCCGCAGTATAGCGACACGAAAAACGAAAATTTTGTTTTTTCGGCCCACCCTAATGAGTAGGTTGCCTCAACACGTAGTGTTTCAACTCGCGTTGGTCTTAGTATTACAGAAGCAGACCGAAGGCAGTTATTGATAGCTCCATCGATTTTCTTTTTATTTGTTTCCGTTGTAAATCCATAGAGGGTAACACCGTGCTGTAATTCACCGGAAATAATGGTTTTCGCTTTTTTGATGGCCGTGTCTATATGTGGTTCTTTCTTAAGAGAGCAAAGCATTTTAAGAACGTTGCTCTTCTTTTGGATATTGGAGCGACTACACGCAATTTGCTTAGTCCACGAGAGGTTTCCAGTGAAGATAATGCCAAAAATTCGTAAGTCTCTTTGAAGCGGAACTAGACGATCACGCAGTTGAAGGTATATAGACATACATTTCTTTTTTCGGCAGACGTGAAGCGCATCGAATTTTGTGGTAGGAATTATAGCTACCACACCCTGTGGCCCATTCATAAATTTTTTTCCAGCCATTTTCAGGGTAGCATAGAAATTAAAGTAGTTCAGTATTTTATATGATTAGCTTGCATGCAGCCGATCGTGGATCGTGGCAGTTTAATTTAATTACTTAATAGTGGCATGTGCATAACATTTAACAAGTGGAGAACTTACCAGTGTGTATCGAATTTCAGCTAATCGTTGGTGTATTAAATGACTGTGTGGATTATGTAGTAGTACTTCCTCCATACAAAAAGCAGCTTTCGCATAATCACCTTCTTGTAAATATAAATTGCAAAGCTCGTGCCATGCCTCTTGATCGGACATGAATCTGTAAATAAAAAATATATAATTTTTTTTTTTCGCAATTTTACTTCTATTCTTTCAATATAATAAAGTAGTACATATTTTATATTTATATAAAAAATACAATTCTTTCACTTCATTATTTTAATATAATAAACTATTGTGATCGACAAAAGAAAATCATTTCCTAAACAATTGTACTTTATTATTTTAATAAAAAAATTTGCTACATTGAAAAATGTTGTTGCAAAGTCAGGTGGGATCGCGTTACGTTCTATATGGGCCCAGTATAACCGTCGGCGAGAACGAATACGATCCCCTATAACTTGTTTGTGAAAACGCAAAACATCTGAGTAAATACTAAAGTCCAAGCTTAAATGAGACGCAGGTTTGCGGTGTAGTGTAGGTTACTATGCCTCCTTGCCTCCTAGTTATCCTTTAAGTTATCAGTCGCAATTTTATTTTTCTGGGATGTCTCTATACTCTTATATTGTCGATTTCAGCATTCTATGCTTCGCGGTTTTCCAGAAATAAAAATCAGAACCTTTATGTTCCACCCGCTTTCACCTGCACCCCCAAAATTTTATTTCCTGCTTCATGTCTACTAGGCCTAACTGTAAGAATTCTTAGCTCATATCTGGTACAATTCTTGAAATATAAAAATTCATTTTTTTTTACAAATAGCTATCCACCTCAACTCTCGTGCTTCCATCTCCTCCTCAAAAATCGTATCTACATTCAATGAACCCCACTTGTAATCATATACACCCGAACAAAATTTTATCATCCTGGTACAATTGGTTCGGAAGATATTGTAATCCAAGGTTTTTTACCCTTACATACACTTTCCGTCTTAAAATCTTAAGCAATTTTCAACTGCCTCCGCTTCGGACACATTGTTTTCCTCCCGCTCCCGCGCTCTCAAACCCTTTCGCCAATTTTTTGCAAATTGGTCCACTATTTAAAATTTCCATTTTCAGCCTCCTAACATAAGCGCTTCCAGAAATCTAGAAACCTAAAATGTCTAAATGTCTAAAATGTACCATCCACCTCCTCCACCGAAATATTCGAAATTGGTTTACACCTACGCTAAATGTAGTATGTATGTATGTACATACCTACGCGAAAATTTTATTGTACATTACACCTGGCAAAAAGAACAAACCAATAACTACCTGTATTAACGATGCATCGTTTCATCATACACCTGTCAATTAATAACCAATTAAATTCATGTTCGTTCGGTCATAGATTTCCATTTCCATACAACCCATTCATCGAAATTTCGATCGGTGAAATTGTTATTCGAGTTGATTTGCTTTTATTGCGATAAAGAATCCAACAAAACCACATTCATCCGTACGCACTCCCTTCGCGTTCGCAGGTCCCGCATCTCCATCGTATTCCATCGTTCTATCATGCAGACCGAATAGCGAACGATCAAGCATCGTTCTTTGAGACCCGTTCGATCAAGCATCGCTATTTAAGAACGAGCGAGCAGGCCTCGTTCAAGAAGACTGTACGATCAAGCATCGTTCTTTGAGACCCGTTCTGTGAGAGCGAACGATGAAGCATCGTTCTTTGAGACCCGTTTCTTGTTGTGTTTTAGGCCGTGGTATGATTATTCTGACTTGAAAAAGTTAAAATAATCGAAGGGAAAGGTACGGTTCGGGACAGAAGGACCAATTCTGCCTACCGATGCGACACGCTTGCAGGCGGCCGGGACTAGCTACGGCAGTGTGAGCGGGGTACTTGTTTCGGACTCAGACCATACACCCTAAGCCAGGACAATAAAAATTTCGTGTCAGCTTACTCCGGGTTGGGTAAAAATTGAGACTATCTTCCCAATAGGTCATGAAAGACCAAGAAGCGGTTTGATTGCGCGACTTCGCGATTTGTCAGGGCGCTCTGGTGTTATAGCGCCCTGTTCTGCCCACCCTACCTCAGTCACGACATTCCTCAAATAAATTTTCCGTCGTGACCCCTTATCGCGGTTCGGGGCACAGAGATTATCCGCTCGGGTTCACTTCATATTGGCTCTTCTAGCCTCTCAACATTTTACAAACTAAAAAAAAAAAACCCCAAACAAACAAAAAAAGAATGCCATCAAGGAAACCAATGCTGGAAAAAAAAATTTAAGAAAAGAAAATAAAACCAACAGGGGGAAAAACAATGTATGTATTGGGTATATTTTAATCAAGGGAGTACTTGTTAAATTAGTAAAAATAAAAGAAACGACTGGTGTCGTTGGCAGCTAAATTCTGACTAAAAATTTTTATTATCACTACTTACGAACTAACTTATTTTCTATTGTATTTCAAGTAAAATTCAGACGTTTTTCCGTTATTGAAAAACGGTGCGGATTAATTCGGTATTCAATTGTTTCGAATTCTATTTTTGGATTTATATGACTATTTGGTATTGTAACATTTTAGACTTTGCCGCTGCATGATATTTTATCATCGCGATTTAAATTTCGAATTGAAATAAATTTAATGTTCTGCTACACACTCCCTTTCCAGCGAAGCGTTATTTATGTTATTTTTTTAAAATATGTGCAGGCTTTACTCGATCTACGGCGACTGTTATTGATTTACCGTTTATTTCTATAATAAATTGTTTTCGGAGTCGACGAATAACTTTATAGGGACCTTCGTATGGTGGATTTAACCCAGTTCTTACTTTGTCAACTCGCAAAAAAACAAATTCGCAATTTTCCAAATCGCTTGCAAAATATATATTTTTTTGGTTGGTAATGCGTGTGTCGGTAGGTTTAATATTGCTCATGGATTGTTTTAGTTGAGTTACGTATTCTTGAGGATTGTTATCACCGTTTTTAGGGTTTGGTATGAAAAATTCTCCTGGCACTTTGAGAGATTGACCATATACGAGATCTGCAGGTGAACATTTTAAGTCTTCTCGAATGGCAGTTCGAATTCCGAGTAAAACTAATGGTAATTCAGTGTACCAATTTTTTGCATTGTCTCGCGCCATTATGGATGCTTTCATATGACGATGAAATCTTTCGACCATTCCATTGGCTTGAGGATGATATGCGGTAGTGTGTATACGATGAGTTCCTAGAGTTTTTGTTAATTCGGCGAAAAGCCTTGATTTAAATTGGGTACCTTGATCCATGGTTATTTCTAAGGGAATTCCGAATCGCGGAATGTACTGCTGTACAAATGTTTCGGCTATCGTTTTCGCTGATATGTCTTTTATGGCGTATGCTTCTGGCCACCTTGTAAATCTATCTACAATTGTTAGTAGGTATAAGTAACCTGCTGAGGGCGGAAGGGGTCCTACTATATCCATGTGAAGGTGTTCGAATCTTTTTGAAGGTACGTCGAAACGCTCGAATTTTGTTCGAGTATGTTTGTGAATTTTTGCCTTCTGGCAGCCGACACAAGCTTTGGTCCACGTATTCGCATTAACATTCATTGATGGCCAAAAATACTTTGTTGCTAATATTTTTTTCGTTGCTCTAATCCCTGGGTGTGAGAGGTTGTGTATAGAATTAAATACGTCTTGCCGTAGTTCTATAGGAACGTATGGACGATTTTTACCAGTGCTGGTTTCGCACCATAGCTTGTGTTGTGTTAAAGGGACGTGCATGGATTCCAATTTATATTTTACTTCATTTTTATTTTGTTTCTCTAATAGATCTTTTAATTCATTATCGTTTACTTGCTGATCTGATAGAGTTTGCAGATTAAAGGAGATTTTTTCTATGTCGATGCTATCAATTCGTGATAGTGCATCGGCTACATGGTTTTCTTTTCCAGTGATGTGACTAATGTCTGTTGTAAATTGCGATATATAGTCTAGGTGTCGCGTTTGTCGTGGCGAACGTTCTGTTTTGGATGGAATAGCCCTAACTAATGGCTTATGATCCGTGAAGACAGTAAAATTTCGACCTTCAACGAAATATCTAAAGTGTTTTATTGACAAATATATAGCGAGGAGTTCTCTATCAAAGGTGGAGTACTTCATTTCGCTAGGGGACATTTTCTTTGAGAAAAAGGCTAATGGTTGCCAATGCCCTGCGTCGAGTTGTTGAAGAACTGCTCCGACGGCTGTGTTTGATGCATCTGTAGTAATGCTATATTGTGTGTTTTCCATCGGATGTGTTAACAGAGTAACGTTCGCGAGAGCCTCTTTAGTGTTCCTAAAACTCGCTTCACATTCTTCTGTCCAACTGAATTCCTTTTTGGAGCCTTTTTGCCGTAAAAGTTCTGCTAGGTGATTGTGAATAGGGGTTAATATATCTGCTAGATTTGGAATAAATCTGTTGTAATAGTTTACCATTCCAACAAATTGTTGTATTTTTTTTATCGTGGTTGGTGTTGGCAAATTCTTTATCACTTGAACTTTTTCGTTTGAAGGTAGTATTCCTTTCTTGGAAATAGTGTGGCTGAGGAAAGTTAGTTCCGATGTGCCAAAAAGACATTTGGAAGGTTTAATGTTCAGACCATATTCTGATAATCTTTGGAAAAGAATTTGTAGGTGATTTTCGTGTTCTCTTTCATCACGACTGGCTACCAATATGTCGTCGATGTACACGAAAACGAATTCCAAACCATTTACTACTTGGTTGATGAATCGTTGGAAAGTCTGTGCAGAATTTTTTAAACCAAATGGCATGCGTGTAAATTCGAAAAGTCCGAATGGGGTTATTATTGCCGTTTTATGTATGTCTTCTGGTGCGACGGGTATTTGGTGATATGCTCTTACTAAATCAATTTTGGAAAATATCGTACAACCATTAAGATTCATGGAAAAGTTTTGAATGTGGGGTACCGGATATCGGTCTGGAATTGTTATAGCGTTTAGGCGGCGGTAATCTCCGCATGGTCGCCAGTCTTTACAATCCTTTTTGGGGACCATATGTAAAGGTGAAGCTACTGGTGATGCAGACGGTCGGCAAATTCCCAACTGAACCATGTGTTCAAATTCAAATTTTGCTGCCTTATGTTGCAGTGGGTTAAGTCTTCTCGGATGAGATGAAGGAAGTGAATCTCGTGTGATTATGTGGTGTTGAATTGAATGTTTAATTGGTAAGTTAAAATTGGGCGGTTGATATATGGATGGATATTTTTTTAATAACATACCATATCTATTCTCGATGCTGTAGTTAAGCGGGGTTGGGGTGTGTGATGTAGTATGAGACATATCTGTGGTTAAGTTTGTTGTATTATCGATTAATCGTTTCTCTTTAATGTTTACGCTGATATCGAATTTTTCTAAAAAATCAGCGCCTATTATGGGTTTGTTTACTGATGCTACCAGGAAAGCATGTACGAAATCTCGCCTGAGACCTAAATTTAATTTTAACAGCTTTGTTCCGAAAACTTTAATTCCGGATCCGTTAGCTGCTGTTAATATGTGGTCGCTAGGTTTAACCATAGATGCGAAAAGATAGTGGGGTACCACGGAGACGTCTGCTCCCGTGTCTATTAGGAAATTTATTTTGTTATATTGGTCTCTTATGTATAGGCGGCGAGTTTTTATTTTTATTCCCCCACTTACCGCTGATAAAGGGGATATTTCTAGTTTTTTGGTGGGTTACTTGGGTTTGTTAATGTTTCTGTAATTATCTCGTTATAATTACAGGGTTTTATACATTTCTTTGCCTTGTTTTCGTATTTTTCATGATACCAACAAAGTGTTTTGCTACTGTCTTTGTTGTGTGTTGTGTTTTTGTTTCGAGAATGGCTTCGAGATCTTCCTCTGTCTCTATTATGGTTTCTTTGTAAAGACAGTCGTTCTATTTGTTTTTTAAGATCTGCTATGTCTTGTTTTAATGAAAATATGGTAGGGTTAGTTTCAATGCTACAAATAGTTTTTGAGTTTGGTAGGGAATCCCAAATTCGATCTGCCAATGTTATTAATTCTTCCATTGGTTTCTCGTTTTGTGAAATCAGTGCGATTGTAATAGGTTGTGGTAATCTTCGCATCCATAAATTGCGAATTAATTTATCACTGATTACTTCGCTTGATCCGGCCATGTTTCTCATTGAACGATAGAACTCGGAAGGTGTCCTATCTCCTATTTCAACATTGCCGAGGAGCTGCTTAATTCTGCGCTCTTCGCTTATAGAGTGTCGATTTATTAGCGTTGTTTTTAGAAACTCATATTTGCTTTCTGTTGGAGGCTTTTGTATGGTGTCAATCACTGTTTCGATAACTTCTTGTGGAAGTGCTGATAACGTATAGTTATATTTGCTTAAGTCTTGTGTGATTCTGCCTATCGCAAATTGAGCTTCTGCCTGTATAAACCATGTTGCAGGTGAATTTATCCAAAAGGATGGAAGCCTTACTGCATAAGCATAAATTTCTTTAGCATCCTCATGCAGTTTGGAATCTATTTCTTGCTTTGTGTTCTCATTCGTGCTGTCGTTTGATTTCGACATTGTAAAAGGGATGGAAAGAAATATTTTCCCAACCTATCAAAATATTTTAAAATAGCTTCCTTTTTTTAAATAAAAAATAAAAAAAATAAGAGAGAAAAGAAATTGTATTTGGTGTTGACAAAGTAAGAACTGTGTAAGATTTTTAATTATTTTCGGTGCTATGAAAATTCTGAATCAGAATTATTCTAAATGTTTAAAGTTGTTCGTTTTTTACTACTCCCTATCCCAATTTATTTAGCTTAATTGCTATTGCTTGCAATTTAAATGTTTTACGCACACTAATAGTTTTAGTAACTTTTGTTCTATAAAAAATACCTATTCATAAAAAAAAAATTTTATAGAGCTTTTCTAAGTTAACTTTGTACTTAACGCCTTGCTGGATCCAGTGTGGAATTTTACGTTTCCCTTTTTCTTTCGATGTTCGAGAAAATTATTCCGCACTGTTTTTTTACACTTTCTTATTCTTAGTTTTATATTTATCTGTTTCTTATTGTTTTATTTTGAATATATGTATGTGTTTATATTTAATTGTGATGTTGAATAAATTAATATTTTATTTTATTTGATAAATTAAAAGGAAATAATTCAAAAGAATTTAAAATTTACTTTTGATGTTTTATTCTACAAAGTACTTAATTTAATAGATGTTACTTGTTTTTTTATTTTGATTTTCGGCCGTGTTGACTTGGTGATGATTTTATCGTTGTTGTTTTCTGTGTGCCGCTCGTTGTCGTTGCTTTGTGTGCTTCGTTAGGGTTTTGTTGGTGCTTTGCATGCTACTTGTTGTTAGTGTTTCGTATGTTGCTTGTTGTTGGTGTTTCGTACGTTGCTTGTTGTTAGTGTTTCGTATGTTGCTTGTTGTTGGTGTTTCGTACGCTGCTTGTACGAATTATTGCTGTTTTTTTTTTGTGGCAATTGCGATTTTTGATTGTTGAAACTTTTATTTGGACACAAAGAATTGGGCGTTCTGGTATTTTACCATATTCCCTTTGGCGCACAATTAATTTGTGACTTTTGTTTAACAAAACTTTTATTTTATAGCACTTTTTATTTTGGGCGTCTCACTTTTGGGATTTAATTAAATTTTAATTAGGGTGGATCACCACTTATTCGTGAGTTAATTACTTTAATTCGTGTACTCTTTTCCACTTGGGGTCACCATTTATTGGGTATATTTTAATCAAGGGAGTACTTGTTAAATTAGTAAAAATAAAAGAAACGACTGGTGTCGTTGGCAGCTAAATTCTGACTAAAAATTTTTATTATCACTACTTACGAACTAACTTATTTTCTATTGTATTTCAAGTAAAATTCAGACGTTTTTCCGTTATTGAAAAACGGTGCGGATTAATTCGGTATTCAATTGTTTCGAATTCTATTTTTGGATTTATATGACTATTTGGTATTGTAACATTTTAGACTTTGCCGCTGCATGATATTTTATCATCGCGATTTAAATTTCGAATTGAAATAAATTTAATGTTCTGCTACATATGTATACAGAAATAAAAAGCAAATTACAATTTGATTAGTTTTTTTTTTTTTTTAATTTGTATTGAATTTTTATTATTTTATTTAAATTTTTAAGTTCCGTCCGTCCTTGTCGTGTCTTTTTTATCTTGCTTTCAATATTTTACTTTATTTTAAAAATTCATTTTATATTTTTAATTTTGCGTAATTTGTTTATTTTAATTTTAAAATTCATATTTTTCTAAGTTTTTTTTTATTCATGTTTAATTATTTTATATCTTAATTTTAATTTGAGTTTGAATCCATTTACAGTAGAGTCTCACTAATCCGGATACGGCCTAATCCGGATCCTTCGGTAGTCCGGATGGGATGAAAAATTGAAAAATTTCCATTATGTTCCTTGTAATCCGGATCGACCACAGTTTCGCTAATCCGGATTGCATGTTAAATAAAGCAATGATCAACAATACAGTGAAATCAAACAAATGTAGAACGGGAAATTCCCGAATATTCTCATAGACACTTTATATGCATCGTTTTGTATGTATGAATGTACATATTTCATATGGCAATAAGTATTGGTACTCTGTGCAACCAAGCCAACTTTGGCTTGTGAGCGTTTTTCCGTTCACTAAATTTAGAGTTTATGTATATTTCATTACTTTTTACTTATTTCTAACGTTTATCTTGAAAGTATTGTTTTTGTTTTTTGGAGATACTATATGTGTATTACGGGATTGGTAGAACGTTACGGTTCGTGTGAGTTGTGCACATTTTCATATCGAAGTTAAAATTGAATTATAAAAAGTTGGAAGTTGATATTATCTCGAAGATATTCAAGAAAGTGATCATTTAGTTGAGGAGTTCTAGTTGAATAAAAATCAGTGTGAAAAAACTAATATAAAAAATTCCGATCGAAAAGAAAGAACATTTCGGACTATTTATTTTTTTTATTTTTTTTTTTTAAACACCTAAAGCAAACATTTTGGGAAGACCGCTAAAAATGAGCAAGTGTTCGAAGTGCAATACAGACACGTCGAAACCCGGCAGTAGTGTTACTTGCGATAGCTGCAATTCCATAGTGTGTGTGAAATGTTCTGAGTTGTCAGCAACAGAAATCAGATGTGTTGAACTTAAAACACGACGAGTTTTAAAATTCATATGCGCCCAATGCGAGACTGGACTGCAGCAAATACCAACAATTTTAAAATTAATTAAGGAACTGCAAGAGGAAATCGTCAATATGAAAAATCGCCAAACCATGAATGAAACAGAAGAGCTCCTCTTGGAAGTTCATGAAAGAAGGCAGCGCGAAAATAATATTATTATTTATGGTATTGCGGAGAGTAGTTCATCTGCTACAGCTGATCGGATCCAGCATGACACAGCCGAGTGTCAAAAGATCGTAAACAAATGTACACCAGCTACAGAAAACGCACAGGTAAACTTTAAACTAATACGGCTAGGAAAAATTATAAACAACACAAATAAGCCTCGTCCCATTAAACTGATTTTGTCTTCATCATACCATGCTCGTCAACTTCTAAGGAACAAAAAGAATGTTGATAGTACAATATCAATGAAAGCTGATCTCACTCCAATACAACGCGAGTCTCTGAACAAGTTGCGAACCGAATTATCAGATCGAATGGAATCGGGCGAGAATAACCTAACTATCCGCTATGTTAGAGGGCTGCCGAAGATCGTTACAAAAAACTAAGCAATAATTCCGCATTAATTAATTTTCCAATACTATACACCAATGTTGCATCAATTACCGCCAAATTTGATTTACTACTACTCGAAATACAAAAAACGAAACCAGCTATAATAGCAATTACAGAGACCTGGCTGAGCGAGAAAATTACCGATTCAATAGTCAATGTTCCTGGTTATACCTTATGCAGAAAAGATCGCGAGGGTCAGCTGGGTGGTGGAGTGGCTATCTACTTTGCGAACAAAATACTAGAACACCCAATTTCATTCACAAAAATTAGCGATTACTGTTTACCACTAAAGGTGGACTCTCTCTGGTATGATGTTCGCATAGGCTCATTTGAATTTATTTGTGGTTGTGTTTATAGACCTAATACCACCTTGCAGAAAGAAGACAATTTACTACTACACGAAGCTATTAAGACAATTTCTAACAGCATGAAGCCAATAATTTTAATCGGTGATTTTAACTATCCAGAAATTACATGGCATATTACTAACTTCAATCCCGGTATTAGTTCAGGAAAAGAGTTTGAACAAATGTTTTTAGAAAGCAACTTAACGCAATTTGTTCAGGAGCCAACACGATTCCGTCAGGGTAATAGACCATCACTGCTTGATTTAGTTTTATCTAATGATGCTGATTTAGTGTCTGAAGTAGAATACCGCCCACCATTAGGAAAAAGCGATCACATCGTAATAATATGCACATTACAATATCAATTAATGCAGAAAAGAACCAGTAGTTTCGAACCTCGTCTTAACTATTTTAAAGCAAATTTTGAAGCTATATCAAACGCACTCGTCACTAACTTACCAGCTACTAATTATAATAAACCAATCGAGGAGCAATGGAGGCTTTTCAGGCAAATCGTCTTGGATGAAACGAAGCAGTATACCCCGATTACCAAAGAAAGGAGAATTAATAATAAACCATGGATGAGTAAGACATTAATTACCGAAATATCCACGAAAGCTAAATTATGGAAAAAATATAGGCAAACTGGATCAATAGAGGATTACAAAAGTTACATGCACCAAAATATTGTTGTTAATATCGGTAGAAGACTAGCCAGCATGGAATTCGAAGCAAATATAGTCAGAATGGGTAATAAGGCGTTTTACGGTTATATACGGAAGAATGTTTCCAGCAGAATTTCCATTCCCCCAACAATTCGTGACGTTCAATCAGGAGAATTACTTACGGAGCCAAATGCTATTACAGATAAGTTTGCACAATACTTTGAAACAACCTTTACGTTGGAACCAGATGGAAACTTACCCGAAATAACAGAGACTGAGAGAATCCAGGCATCATTAGAGACCATAGAATTTCCAGAACATATTGTATACCAAACACTTCTTGGTTTGGGAGAAGGATCAGCGGCTGGGCCAGACGAGATACCAACGATTGTACTGAAGCAATGTGCGGCCGGACACCGAATATTTTCCGAACAAAACATTTCGAAAATTAATTGTCAAAGCGAATGACAACGCGAATGAATTCATCGGACTTTCTCGTAAAAAAAAATTTACTACTTCGACGACTGAATCACAGCGCGACGGATATTTGGGAATCTGGGGTTTTCTCTTCAAACAGCACGTGTCTCAGATCCAACCTAACCTCACTTCCCGCGAATCAACGGAGCACGCATGTAAACGGCGCGAATATCCGGAAATGAAACACAAAACGATCACAAATTTATGTACAGTGAAAATTAACTCGAACAAATTTTCGTTGACGACGAGACTAGGCGCGTTTTTTCATAAAATCGCAGCCAAACACTCAGAACGCTTCTCCGTTCCGCACGGACTTTTCTTGCAACCCCACAAACACTCCTCGGCCCGTCTTTTTTCTTTCTCTCAACCAAATTTCACTGCGCGATCCAGAATACAGCACTTTTTCTACACCACAAGAAATTCTGACCATAAGCCATTACAGGGGCCTTCTCAGGGAGCGATAATAGGTGTGTTTTTTTGCGATTTATCCAGATCAAGAGTAGTGATTCAAATTTGTAGAAAACACCAAGAATACTGTCGTTTTTTTATTTTTTTATTGCTTTTTCCTGTAGGTAGTAGGCTAGAATATAGATTTTAACCGGATAGCCCCAGTAAGCTTACTGGGGTAGCTTTTCGCGATAAACTCTCAAATCTAGCCTACTATCTACAGGATCAAGCAATAAAAACATTAAAAAACAACAGTATTATTGGTGTTTTCTATACGAACTTAAATCACTACTCTCGATCTGGATAAATCGAAAAAAAAACACACCTAATAAAGAAAATCTACAGCCGTATGTGATTACATCGGATTCGATCGAAACTCCCCACTCGTCTTGTTTGCGAGGAAAATACCAGAACGTTGCACCAGAAAACACTTTTAGAGACGGGGACGTGAACTACGCGCTTTTTTACGACTTGAAGGAGCAATTTTTTTTTGCTGTTTTCATTAGGGTCCTTCGGCGTTTGAACGGTTGTGAACAGAAAAACCCAATCCTCAAGAAATCGAAACACACGCAACGAAAAAACCTCGCACCACCTGTCGTTCTCGCTTCTCGAGCCGGCATCTCTCAGGTAGCGGGACCTTTCCCAGCCAAGCCAGATTCCTGCCGCTCCAGCTGATGGTACCGCAGTTGTGCTCTCTGTACATAATTATGTACATAAAAAACAACTGCGGCACCATACAGACTGGTACAGCTTCTGCAGCCAAGGTGGTAACAGTTGTTGCGTTTCGGCGACAGCTCAACATCTTTGAGACCCGTTCTATGAGACCCGTTTTTTGAGAACGAATTCGCATCGTTCGTGGACACCTGCGAACGATGGGGAAACATGCGCACGATGGAAAATTGGGAACATTCCAACGATGGAACCGGTGTTACCGTAAGGCGGGTTTTTTTGGGGTAGCAAAATCTGCTACCTTTTTTAAAAAAAAGGTAGTAAGAATCGAGTTGACTTTCAAGAATTATTGCAAAACGTTGTGTTTCATGACTTGAAATAGTAGTAAATCTGCTACTTATGCCGTAAAACTGTAACGCCGGATTGAATCAACCCGGGTTACAATTTCACTGATCGAAATTCTGAAGAATGGGTTGTATGGATATGGATTGGTTTTGCTTTGTATGTAAATAATGGATTCAACTCGGATTATAATTGTATAGATTCGATCATTCGATGCGTCGTAACTCGTAAGAAATAATTTTAGTTGGATGAGTTTGCGCTTGCAAACATCGCGTTACGTCGCCGAGATGTTTATCTATTTGTAACGGATTTGGTATGTTTATAAACAATGCTCGTAAGAACATGTGAACATGTCTCGAGCGAAATAAATTTAGATTAATTTTATTTTACAAAATGGACCCTTGGCTGGTAGTGCTGTATTCTGTCTTTTGTTGGAAGTAAAGATTTGTCATGTAAAATACAGTTCAAGTTCTATATAGTAAGTCCAACTGCGCCCAACTTAAGCACTATGCTGGAGAACTGTACCTATTCGAGATAAAGAAGTTATACTGTATGTGTTCAAACAAAAATTAAAGAATATATGCAATTTTTTTTTTTTTTTTTTATAAATGCTTTATTCAAAAATAATCTTATTCTAATTATGTTATTGCACTACTCCCCCTGCTGAGGATATATCCTTGTGTTAGGGGTGAGGAGTCTTCTACAATTTAATATGAAAACATTCTAGATACCTGTCCATACATTTCTAATTACAATGCTCATTTGTTAGAATTCATAATACTTATCAACAGTTTTCTGTATTCATGATTCTTTTCTTACAATTTCTTAATAAAGTTCAATTCAAAGATAAACTAATATAATATAATTCACTAATGTAAATCAATAATTCAATACGGTTTTTTTTTAAAATTAATTCATTTAAAGGTAAAAATAATAAAATTCAATATATTTTTTTTTTTTTTTTTTAAAGTCATTTTCAAATTAACGAAGCTGTTGCTTTTTTTATGATCTATATTACCGTAACAATTTCTTTTCTTATTAATAGTTGATGTCAAATTGTTTTATTTCTGACTATTATAATGTAATACAATATATATATATTTTTTTTTTTATTTATTTAATTTTAAAGTTAAACTAATATAATCCAGTATAATAAAATTTTTTTAAATTCATTTTAAAGTTAACAACGTTGTTGCTTTTTTTTTAAATAACTTGGCAACTCATTGAACATATACAATACAGGGAACATCGGAATAAGTTACGAGACCTGGGTTTGAATTCTCTTCAATTTCGGGATGCATAACCAGGTAGAAAAATGTAGTCATCCTTTTACGCCAGCCACTTGGCAAAAAAAGTAAACGCGGTACAATACAGGGACATTGGAAGAAATTACATGAACGGGGTTTGAATTCAGTTGAAATTTCGGGATGTATCAATAGGCCGAAAAATGTGATCCTTTTATGGCAGCCACATAGGTAAGGAAGTTATAGCGGCGGTTGGGTCTGGGTTTGGTTTGGTCAATTACGGGTGTAAGAAACAAAGAAATATTTACTTCCTTGTCATCCTTTGAAACAACCAATTACATTTTTTCATGGGTGGTTTGATCAAGATCCAAGTATTGTAGTAAAAAAGGGACATCGTTCAATTTGAATGGGTCAAATTGGTGACCCGGGTCAGTTAGACCGGGTCACATCAGTGACTCGTGTTTCCCATCTCTATCCCGGAAGATGAATTATGTAATTTATTATATTGTTTGAGGCAGCGGCGTAAGTATTCTAGCTCGACCCTATTCTAACCGCTTCCCGAACTTTTTGTTAGGTTTTCAATCACATAGTAACTACACCGCATCTCAGAATTGAACGCGTTCCGAACTCCTACCGGAAAAATAATAAAGTTGCGCCTAGACAGTTGGCAGTTTTTTTTTGTTTACATTTCAATATTTAACCTTAAGAAAAAAATCGTGTGTGTCAGTACGCCGTGCGTTGCAGGAATGTTAAAAAAATATCGATATAAAAATGCAGGATGTCCAGTACTCCGGGGACATCCTTGTAAAGGGTTATTCCTTGGTAATATATTTTGAGACAAAAATTGCTATACAGTGTGTGCCAATTTTCAATATCTGTTGAGATACAGGGTAATCAAGAAAAGTGCTTCGGGCCTGTACTCACTCACTTACAACGTTACATATATCTTAAAAGCTAATAATCAGAATTCAAAGAAGAATACTAACTTGTTTTGTAAGGATTTTTTTTTTATTGCAGTTACAAATTTTTATAAAATAAAGTGTACATAAAATCAAATGTTTACTAACTATCGCTACTTTAACCCTAAAATTCGTTTTTTAACTGCTTTTATTACTGAAGGGGTTTCCGTATCTTTACTGCCTGAATTTTCCATTAGCAATGGACAAAGTTTGTCAATGACTCTTCGGAAAACTCCTGTTTGTGTTCGTACATCGGCAACTCTGACCATCTCATCGTTTCCGGTTGTGGTGGATTCGTTCCTATTGCCATTTTAAGGGAGGGATATTGTCGTCTTTGAATAGAACCAGGTGCGAACGCAGAAAGTTATTTCGGAGGGGGTTTTCAGAAAAATTTTATCACTAGTTGAATACTTATTAAAAAATTAATTTCGATTTCCAGTATGTTCCCTTAAATCAAATCTACATTATACCTGTTAAGATATCATTTAAAAATAATTCTCGTGGAGCTTAAAACGAGGTCTCTCATTGGACTATTTTTACAGTACTGGCCCAACCCGTAAATGTCCCGTGATTAATCCTAGAGCACTCTTCAGGGAGAATAATTCGTTTTATCTGTTGAGTGCCGCCAGAATGTCGTTTCCGGTGCTTACAAGTGGTTTCGATATGTAACAAAATATCGAATGCATTTGTGAGCACTGGAACGAACGACTGGAAACCGGCTTGGCTGGCTGGGAAGAGTACCGCTAGCTGGTAGATGCCGGCTCGAGGAAGAAAAAACGGGTTTGGAGACGAGAGAGAAGCGCGCGTCTATTTTGCGTCATTAATTTGGCCAATTTTATTTTCATTTTCTGGCGGAAATTTCGACAGTTTCGTGAGAAATTGACGCCGAAAATCGAGTTGAGTGTGGCGCGTGTCGAATTCCGTGCAAGTACGCGCGTTTTAAACGAGTGATAAGGAAGTTGCAACTTGACGTGTCGTAAAAGTTTTTTGCCGATGCGTGCCGTGGCATGAGGTGTGGTGTTTTTGTATCGGTGCTGGACAAACGGTCGAAATTGGCATATTGAAAGACTCAAAGAGGCGTCGGGCTCGTTACAAGTATCTTGTGTTCGTGAGAAAATTTTCAATTTGCCTCGAATGGGCCCACAAATTGACGAAAATACTTTTCGAGTGTCCGCAGATGAGATGTGCGACAGCGATATCATGTTGACCTTTTCGCACGCCCGTATAGGACAAGTGCCGATTATTTCCTATGTTCTTTTGTGTGAAGAAAACTCAAAGACAAGCCAAATTCAGTCGAGTTTCCGATTTTTTTTCCCTTGAATTTGTCCAAAATCGATCCCGATAGCGAGTGCAGTTTATCCGAAATTTCGGCCGAATTATCCTGGTTTCCTTTCGGTGTGCAGCAGTGCCTAAGTTCCATCATTTCCGGCGATAACGATCACAAATTCAGATGTACATCGACTGAACAAACTAAAATCGATCACAGCTTTCACAGAGATCGTTATACACAGTTTTGAAGTTAATTTTCCGAACCTTTTTTCGTTTTTTTTTAAACCACTGTTAGACTTATTTCTGTCGGTCGACGATTTCTACCAACACATAGTACGAAAGTATGCACGTCATTGTCATATGTTTCGAGTGGCCTACGGTATTTACGACAAACTCCACACGCGCAAATATCAGTCAATAAATCCTAACCATATTAAATATGCGTGCAATGACACTGTAATTGAGCATCCTGAATGCAGAGAATTTAAAAAAACAAAAACAAAAACTAAACGAGTGAACGAACGTCGGAAGAAAAATAAATTAGAATGAATAAGATTAAATTTACAAAAAACAACTAATTGATGAATTAGTAAACCATAATAACAAGAAAAGAAAATATAAATTAGATAAGAATAAACGCACCCATAATTTAGTAAATTAAAATGAATTAGATTAAATTTACAAAAAAAACATAACGCAGTCACGATCGGCTCCAAGCCAATCGTATGTTACTCTAGATAAAATACTGAACTCCGATTTATATTTAAGTTGGAAATATATCAAAAGAATGAGGAGTGCACAAGCAATTATTACATGACCTTTTACTTACAGGTAGAAACTATTGTATAGAGGCTACTCGATTTTTTGATTTATAGTGAGTTCCATAAAGTAAGTTAGGACATTTTACAGAATTTTTGTATGGCAACTACATGAAGGACTTATGGGATATTTTTCATATTAATAGTTTCAGTTGCGACTATTATAAAATGAATATGTATAACATTTCAAAGTCGTAACTTAAAGCGTTCTAAAGTTATCGTTCAATATTGGTGAACATATTTATTAAGGACTTTTGTATGGCAGCTACCCAAAGGAATCAACGGATGGCGCTAATTAATGAACTTCGTCTTGGTTTTGGTATAAAACTAGTTCCTGTAAAATTTTAAATTCCTGCTTTAACTCGTTCTGGAGTTATAGTGGATTCAGTAACAAGCATACATTTTTGAAGGACTTTTCTAGGCTGATACACGAAGGACTCATTCGATTTGCATCATATTCGGAACTTTTGATTCAAACATTGAAAACCTTAAGTATGCAAAATTTCAAGTTCCTAACTTGAAGCATTCGAGCAATAATTATGAAAACGTGTTTTAAGGACTCTTGTATGGGAGGTACCCGAAGGAGTCGAAGAATATCGCCCATTAACAAACTTAGCCTTACTTTTCCTATTTTACAAGTTGTGACAAAATTTCAACTTCCTAGGTCAACGCGTTCTTGAGTTATTGTGCTAACGAACGGACGGACGGACGGACAGCAAGCGGATTTCGGGGTTTTGGCCAAAAATAAACACAAAATACTGTATAAATTTTTTTCGTCCGAGGCTCGGTTCTATGCGTTACAAACTTTTCGGGCTGGATTAAACTTATTTAAAAAAATTAAAAAAAAAAAAAAAAATTATTAGTAAAATTAAAACTACTAAATTAACTAAATGAAATCCGAATAAAACAAAGAATTAAATATATAAAAAATTTTGCTGAATGAAAATGGGGTGAGTAATTTTCCTTTTTATTTATTTTATTAGATATATTGCTTTTCACCCTGTTGTTTTGATTTTGGTTCTAGGCATTTGTTTTGGGTTTTTTTTTCTCTTTTCGATTGTCAGCATGGTTTCTTTCCGCTTAAAATTTGGTATTCTATTGAAATGATTAAAGGCTAAAGGCCGAATTTAAAATGAACCCGAGCGTATAAGCTCCTTCGCCCCGAACCTCAAAAAGGGGCCACGACGCGAAAAATGTTTAAGGACAGTCGTGGCTGAGGTAGGGTGGGCAGAGCAGGGCGCTAACAACACCAGAGCGCCCTGACAAGTCGTGAAGTCGCGCAACTCCACCGCCTCTTGGTCTTTCACGACCTATTGGGAAGATATTCTAATTTTAAATACCCTGGAGTAAGCCGACACGAAATTTTTGTTGTCTAGGTCTAGGGTTTATGGCCTGAGTCGGAACAAGTACCACCCCACACTGCCGTAGCTAGTCCCGGCCGCCAGCAAGCGTGTCGCTTCCGTTCCGGCTCAGTCACCAATTCAGACGTAAGTGGAATTGGCCCATTCTGTCCCGAACCTTTACCCATCCTTCGACTATTTTGACTTTCTCAAGTCAAAATAGTTCTTCCACGGCCTCAAACACAACATATCCTCCATTTGACCTTCTTTTTGCAAGAGCATGTCAACTGAAATCAAATCTCCATTGTATTTCCCAAGAAATCATATAATAACTGTTGGAAGAGTGCATAAAACGTGGTATCTTGCACTTCTTTAGAGATGCTGGAACCCCCGTGTTGCTCTTTCTTTCTCCTTCTTTTTTTCTGATGTGCAATCTAACAGAAGTGGAATTATTCTAAAAAAATCTGCCAACAGATTTTGTTTTCACGGCTATATAGGAAGCCTTAAGGCTGGTTTATATGACGACTACAAACAATTTTTTCTAAGGTTGTGAGGGAGCTAAAAAAAAAGTAAAAAGCAACCACTGCAAAAAATTACATTCATACAAATATCGTCAATATTTTTTGCTGGATATAACATATGTACCTTTCACTCCTGATCAGTTTCTCATTAGAAATTTTCCTACTCTCTCACAATCTCAGTGAAAATTGTATGCAGTCACCACGTAAACCGGCCTTTAGAAAGTAAAAATCAATTTGATATCTCATTAGAATCAAGAAATTTGTAGGAATTTGTAAGAACACATGTAACCTCCTTGCGCCGACTTTGTGGTTGAATATCCAAAAATCATGATATGTGTTTTTAGATATATTATATAAAGAAAGCCCGAGGAAGTGAAAACCAATCCGATGTCTTATCAGTCCTAAGAGATGTGTTGTTCTGTGTTGCGTTTGGTGTGGGGAGGACACACTGAAAGGTTACGAGTCTTGAGCATTCAGGCCACCATGGCCCATTATACTCGAATCCCCAGCAGCGCGGCCTGTAGGTTTGGATCTGGTTTAATCAGGAGAGACAAAAGGGAACTCCTTTAACAGGCCCTTTAATCAAAGAGAAAGCGATCGTATTCCACGAACGATTAAAACCTGGGCAGCCATTCTCAGCTAGTGAAGGTTGGCTCCAAAAGTGGAAAAAAAGACACGGAATCCATCAAATTACCATCTCTGGAGAAAAGCGATCTGCAGATCACCTTGCCGCTGAAAATTTCATTGAAGAATTTGCAAACATTGTACGAGAAAATGAACTAACTCCCGAGCAGCTCTACAATATCGATGAAACAGGTCTTAACTACAAAATGCTCCCAGGTAAAACCCTTGCTTCTAGACAGGAGAAAGATGTGAGTGGTTATAAGCAGTCCAAAGAGAGATTGACCATAGCTCCATGTAGTAACGCAAGTGGGAGCCACAAGCTTTCCCTTGTTGTGATAGGTAAATCACGAAAGCCAAGGGCTTTTAAACACATGAACTTACGGTCCCTGCCAGTTTATTATCGGGCTCAAAAATCCGCATGGATGGACCGTGCACTTTTTAAAGAATGGTTCGATGAAATATTTGTACCTCAAGTTTCTGCACATTTAAAATCAAAAAATCTTCCTCTAAAAGCCCTTATTGTTTTGGATAATGCGCCTTCACATCAGAATGTAAAAGATTTGAAGAAAGATGGAATACGTGCAATTTTCTTACCAGCTAATGTAACATCTTTGATTCAACCCATGGATCAAGGTGTTATAGAATGCTTGAAAAGAAAATATCGGCGAAAGCTTTTGACTTCGTTACTCGAAAAAATGGAAAATGGAGTTGGATTAATTGAAGCAATCAAATATGAAATACAAACTATACAAGGTGGTGAGATAGTGGACCAGTCTGATATTCAAGACTGGTTCATTGCAGACAACAATCCATTTGGTAACTTGCACGATGAAGAAATATTAGAAAAAGTTCTGGGGATAGCTCAAGAAACGCCAACTGCCGCAACCAGTACTGACTCTGATTCTTACGTGGAGACTTCTAAGGTTAGCCATTCTACGGCAGTTGAGACTTCAGAAACACTGCTTAATTACGTCGAACAACAAGATTCAGCTAAGGCGATGGACATCCTTTGCTTGAAAAAATGGAGGGACTACGCAGCACACAATCGGAAATTAAATTTTAAGCAAAGTAAAATGACAGATTTTTTGTAATAAAAAGATATAACATATACATACATGTGTAAAAAAAATTAAACATATGAAGTACAGTAGTTTTCTTTAAAATTCCAATGTCTCTCCCAAACCGGACTTTTTCCCAAACCGGACTTTTTCCCAAACCGGACCCGCCTTCGGTCCCATGGTGGTTCAGTTTCAGAGGTTCTACTGTATTTGTGTTTTTTACTTTGTTTTTTTAATATTAAAGTATTTTTATAATAGTAAGATACCAAAAATTAGATTTAAGGAAGGCCCGAAATTTTGAATTCTATGTTTTGTCGATTTGTAGCCGTATTTTGCATATCTCGCTAAAAATTGTAAAAACCAATTTATGGAGAATTAAATTGTCTATCTTTTTTATCTGAACAAATTTTTTGCCAAATTATTTATTGCAAATAATAAGCGTAAAGTGTAAAATATTAGGAGATTGTCCCAGTTTTTTAAACTTTTGGACCATTTTTATTAAAAATAGATGACATATTTACATGGCAAACTTGTAGAGGACTGAACTCCCTACAAATTTCGTTTAAACCAGTTTTTCGTGCGACCAATGTATAACGGCCGGGAGCACGTTAAACACAGATGCCGGGGGAACTCGCAGGTATGACTACCTGCGGTCGGGACAATAGAAAGAATTTCTCGGTTGGCCTTGCGAACAGCTATTCGCACTAACGGAATTCTTTAAAATTCAGTCGTTCTCCAGCATTGCTCCATAAATTTGGTTCTCACCAATTTTAGCGAGAAATGGAAAATACGGCTACAAATCGACAAAACAGAAAATTTAAAATTTCGGGCACATGCCATATCAAATCTTAGTCTGAAACTGTGATTCCATATTCTACTCCATCATTGGAACCTAAGCACGTCAAAACATTTCGCCTTCCATTTAACTCCGAAATTTACTGAAATTTTGTCTCTGGTGACCGGGCTAACCGCCCAGATCCGTGGAGAAGATCTAGCTCAGTTGGATTTTTTGCTTGAGCCGGTTCATTGAGCCGGCTCAGATCTGAGTTACCCATCACCCCCCTCACCATACATTACTGCATTACGCTAGCTTGAAGACAATAAATGCTAACGTTGCCACTAGTGACCAACTGGTCTGCTGTGGCGCATAATGATACGAATATTCTCCATGCAACTGACCAAGTTAACTTATCGACAAAATCTGGACAGACACTCCTACTACGAGCCTTGATTGATCATGGTTCACAATCATCCTTTGTGACGTCAAAAACTATTAAGCAACTTGGACATCCAAACCAAAGTATTTTGGCCAGCATATCTGGTATCGGTGGAACTACTCCAACAAAAGTTCGAAGCAATGTTATTCTTACGGTTTCACCAAAATTTTCATAAAATTTTACGCTACTAATGGAGGCACTGATAATGCCCAAACTCACTACGTTGATACCTGATCAGCGGGTGCACATAAGCAATTCCAGTTGACTCAGTACATTAAATCTCACAGATCCCAGTTTTGCAAAACCTGGAAGAATTAATATGATTCTTGGTGCGGATGCCTTCGAAGAGATAATTGAAGAGGGCCTTAGAAAAGAATATCCGTTACTCGCACAAAAAACGAAAAACAATGAATTCCTAGAGTATCTTGAGCTTGGGCATATGGACAAAATTCTACCTACCGTACTTCAATCTGGATGAAGAACAACTTAAGGCGTGCATGATTGAAGAAGACTTACATTTATGTATTCCTGATATGGTCAAGAACATGAACACTAACCCGAACTGTGCTCTAGACGAACTATACAATAGGCACAAAAGGAAACCATGTCCAACGATCGAAACACAAACTCTGTGGAATGAGTTGATGATGACTAACACCTGGCTCTAACAGACAAGCCAGCGGTAGCATCCGTGGACTCCAGAGAAGAGATCCTTCTGCAAAGCATCAGTATAATACAGCTCAAAGACAACTGCATCATCCAGATTACACTTCGAAGGGTTATCAGCAGCTTTTCACGTGAAATACCTCCTCACGTTTTGGAGCTTAGTTCCGTAACTAGGTGTTGAGTGCCGCCAGAAATTCTTTTCAGGTGCTTGCAAAGGCTTCGAGAGGAAAATAAATATCGAAGCATTTGAGAGCACTGGCGAGCACTGGAACGAACAACGAAACCGGCTTGGCTGGAAAGAAAGTTTCGCGATTCGGTAAAAAGAAAGAAAAAGAAGAGGAAAAAACGCGAGGTCTTGGAGGTTAGCGAACGTGGAGCGGCATTTTTTTGCTCGGTCGAATTTCAGTCGGTTTCGGATTAAAAAAACAAAAGCGAAAATCAAGAAACATTGTCCGGAACATGTCCGTGGAGTGTTTTCGGTAGAAATTCGGTCGATTGTGGGTCGCAAAGTGCAAGAAAATTGCGAAAGAAAGGGCGCATTGGATAGGCCTTTGAACTCCGCGTGTACAAAGGAAAATATAATCCGTTAACCTTGTGTGAAATTTCACGTCGCGCTAGTCCGATTGGCAGTCTCGAAAGTGCTCTCAGAGAGTTCATATCGTAACATAACGAAGTCGATTTAGTATTTATTAATTTCGCGCGGAACCGCATTTTATTACTAAATATTCATATTTCTGTTTGCGCGGGCCATAAATTAAAGTCATATTGTTGCCAAGTGGAATTAAACGGGTACGAGATGTACCCCAAAATACTTTGATAAGGGACAAAATAAAAATGGCGAAACCGTCCTTTAAAGCTACACCTACGGCCGGTTTGGCCAGTTCTTCGAACAGATTCCAACCTCTATCTGCCCTAGAGGAAAACGAGAGCAATACCAGTCCAACGACACCTCTTCCTAAGCAAGTTAAGCCTCCAGCACTTGTATTTCCATCGCTGGATCGTAAAACCATCGACATAATAATGGAGTCACTCGGCATCAATGACCACGCTATAAGTCTAATGTCAACAGGTAAAAAACTGCTCTTAACCTCAATTGAAGCATTCGAGAAGACCGTCGAGTATCTAACTACGAAAAAAGTACACTTTTTTACCTTCAGCCGCAGAGACACACGGCCAGTAAAAATTCTTCTGTCAGGGCTGCACTCAATGGATCCTGCTACTTTAAAAAAGCATCTCCTGCAAATCGACATTCCGTGCATCGACGTGAAACAATTTCACACTCAAAACAAAAAATATGCCGAGGAAAGCTTCTACATTCTCCATTTTTCTCCTGGCACTATCAAAATCGCTGACCTTCGGAAAGTAAAAGCGGTCATGCATACTACTGTTCATTGGAAGTACTACAAAAATAAGCGCATAGGACCTACTCAGTGCCGCAATTGCCAAATGTTTGGCCACGGATCATCCAATTGTCACATGGAGGTTAAGTGCATGATATGCAGTGCTGCCCATCCACACACTAAATGCACAGCATCGAACGACGAGGAAATCAAATGCGCAAACTGGACACTTTGCATCAGACAAATCATGCCCAAAATTAAAGCAGTATGTTGCGATCAAAAATAACATCTCCCAACGTCATTATCAGTCACCAAAAAATAATAACGTCACTTCGAAAGCTCAAGTCAACATGTCAAGTACGCGAGACTTTCCACAATTACCAAGCCAAAACTTGAAAAATCGTTCAACACTCACAGTCGCACACCCATCCGCACCGATGTCTATTCCTTACAGCAGCGTAGCCGCGGATAAATCTGCTGAAGTCCTATTCACTACTGATGAGTTACTCCAAATTTCAACAGAGCTAATTTCCAAACTAGCCGGCTGCCGAAGCAGACAGCAACAGTGCATGACACTAATCGAACTGGCTTGCAAATTCCTCTACAATGGATAATCTCGATATGAAGTGTTTACTCTGGAATGCTCAAAGCATTCGTAACAAAAGAACAGAAATTTTAGACTATTTAGAAACCAATTCTATAGACATAGTAATAATAACTGAGTCGTGGCTCAAACCTAGTGATAAGTTCTTTAGCTCTAAGTATAAAGTGTACAGAAACGACAGAGAGAACCAAACCGGAGGAGGCGTAATGATCTTGATCAATCGGAAACTAAAACACGTTGCGCTCCCATTCACTAACACCAAGGTAATTGAAAATATTTCAATCAAATTAAACGACTCCCTACTAATCACAGCAGCCTATTTCCCTGGTACTAAGGTTAATGCGGAAAAGTTAAAGCACTTTCGGAATGACTTGAAAGAACTTACTAGAAATAAAAACAATTTTCTCCTCTGTGGTGATTTCAATGCGAAACACCGCAACTGGAACTGCTTAAGAGCGAATCCAGCAGGCAAGGAACTGTTTAACTTTCTAGGAAACAGCCAATGTGTTGTGCATCCACCTAGCAGTCATACTTTCTTCTCCAATTTGGGTAGGGGCTCCACTCTGGACCTTGTCATCAACTCTGGAGTTAACATATCCCAACCAACTACAATTAATGACCTCTCTTCGCCTCACCTTCCGGTGGAGTTTTTTATTCTTAACCAACCCAAATCTCCCCACAATACTCTTAATTTCCCCAATTTCTCTAAAACCAATTGGGTAAAATACAAACGATTGGTAACCGATAAACTTTGTCTTAACGAATTCGATTTACGTTATACCTCCCCTAGTGTCATTGACCAAATGGTTGATACATTTTCCAATACAATAATGGAAGTTGCTAATCAATGTGCACCTAAAGTTAAGACCCTCCGCAAGGAAAATTTACTGGCTCCGTATATAAAGGAACTTATTACAAAGCGAAACATCAAACGACGCCAATGGCAAAGAACTCGGGACCCAGTATTCAAAACCGAGGTCAACCGCCTTCAAAAGGTAATAAACCTCGAGAAATTCAAGGACATTAACTTAAGCTGGAACAAAATGTTATCCGAAATTGACAAAGGTCTAGAAAACTCTGGAAACTTAATAGAGTATTCAGGAGAGGCAGGAAAAATATTCCGATTTTGCTTTCAGACAACCATACCTTTTCAACGGATGAGGATAAAGCAGAGATACTAGCGGATAAATTTCATGTCGCGCACCGAATTTCCGAAAACCTCGGCGATCATTCCACCTCAGAATTAGTCAAGAATAAAATACAAAACTTTAATTCTCACCAAATAAAACTCGGAGCAAACGATTTGTGCAAGCCGAAAGAAATTAAACAAATTCTAGGGCGTCTGAAAAAAGCAAAATGTCCAGGATCCGATCTCATCCCTAACATACTATTAAAAAATCTCCCCAAAAAGGGATTGACATACCTCAACGCAATATTTAATAGCTGCCTTTCAACTGGTTATTTTCCGAACAAATGGAAAAGTGCCATAGTGATCCCTCTTCCCAAAGTCGGGAAAGACTCATCCAACCCGAAATGCTACAGACCAATAAGCTTACTCAGCGGAATCTCAAAAATCTTCGAAAAAGTAGTCCTTGATCGACTCCGCAATCATGCGGAACAATACAATATTATTCCTGATCACCAGTTTGGATTCCGTCCTTCATACTCTTCGAATCACCAACTTGTAAGAGTTAAATCCTTCATCAATGAGGCACTTCATGGTCAACGGTCTGTCGGAATGATAACGCTAGATATTGAAAAGGTATTTGACTCCGTGTGGCACGACGGACTCCTATTCAAACTTTTAAAAAATTCCTTCCCCCTTTACCTCATTAAATTAATTCAGTCCTTTATTGCAAATAGATCTTTTGCTACAAAAGTTTCATCATCATTCTCTAAAGTGCGTTCCATCCCTGCTGGCGTTCCCCAAGGATCTTGTCTCAGTCCCTTTTTATTTAACGTGTTCACCTCTGACATGCCGAAGGACCCCACATGTGAACTCGCTACATATGCCGACGACACCGCTGTATTCACTAGTTCTGCAGACCCGTGCAAAATTATAGACGTACTCACTAGGCAACTGAATAAATTGTCACAATACTTTAAAACATGGAAAATTAAAGTAAATACGGAAAAAACCCAGGCCATTTACTTCACGAAAAGACGAGCCCACAAGTATCTACCAAACCCTTCGATCAACATCCTAGGAGCAACAATCCCTTGGGAGAAATCAATTAAATATCTAGGAGTTCATTTCGATGCCAAACTTACGTTCCACAAGCACATTTCGGAAGCCTGCTCAAAATTATTGAAAAGCATCGCAATACTCTACCCACTAATTAATCGAAACTCCAAACTATCAATACCGAACAAACTGCTAATTTACAAGTCTGTCATGAGACCAATACTTTTGTACGGCGCTCCTACTTGGAACTGCTGTGCCTCATCTCACAAAAAACGCATGCAAGTAATTCAGAACAAATGCCTAAAAATCATTCTAAATAAGCCTTGGCACTTCTCAACCCGCGAACTACATATCATTGCGCAACTTCCAACAGTAACTGAAGTAACTTCTAAACAAGAAGAAAATTTTAAAATCAATTGCGAAAAGTCATGCAACCCGTTGATTCTCTCTGTACTCTATAGATAACCCTTTTATCTCACTTAATTAGTTGTACCTTAGTTTAAGTTTAGTTCTAAGTTAACACATAAAAATAAGGTTTTGCTTCCCTTTTCCTTATAAACTGTTCTAATTTCTCGAAACTTTATTAATAACAGCTTGTAGCTACATATGTAACTAGGGATGTAAAGTTTGCTAACTGACCACCTAATCAACCAATTTACCAGCTATGTCTAGTTTTAAGTACATATATTGTGGAAATAAATTTAAATTGAATTGAATTGAATAGTCCGATTGGTAAATTTACCCCGAAAAGTGGATCAATCGATCTGATCGCACCAGCAAAAGGTTCTGGAGGCACGCGAATCGCACGAACGCTAACTGTGCGGCTAAAAATCGCAAAGAAAATACCGCAGCCCGACTTCGTGAAACGTCATCAAAAAAAAAAAAAATTAAATTTTATTGTTGCAACAACAACAACAACGAAAACGGAAAAACCCTCGTGTCCGTCCAAATTTCTGGTTCGTTTTGTCGCTGTTTTGAGTTTTAGTCTGCGCTGGACGAATTCTAAACTGTTCGTCGTAATCGAAAATTCGTCGGTCGTATGTCGAGGCCCAAGTGCGCTTGTCAAATTCGTTGACAGTTTCAAGGAGAAATAAGATAATCGGCTTGACTCGACGATAGCAATTATCGTAGAACCTACAGCTGGTGCTCCGCTATGACAAATGGTGCCGTATGTCACGAGTGAGTCATATTTTCGACTTGGGACACCCTGGAGAAGTAAACACCTCACCGAAAATCTTCCCTAAACGACTCGTCGACGCATCAAAAGTCAACACGCCAAAGGATCGTCGTCGCACTTCCATTAAAACCCCTGATACCTTCCTCCGAAAAATTTACAAATAGGAAAACAGGCGATTCGACGTTTCCATACGAAAGCGTGCGATTATTTTATCGTCTCCTCGATGGCTCAATACCGCCAACCCACATTCCATTGACCCTGATGACCTCAAGCTGCATTGTGATTCGGTCGCTTTAAATTGTGCCACGTCTTATCTGAAAATAATTGTAATCTGCGACAACCTCAGTAATCTAATTATCGATTGCGTCGATTTAAATGTGGCGCGGAAAAATCTTCGCTCTATGAACTTAAATGCAAAGAGAAATATGCGTGCACTGGCACTGTAATTGAGCATCCTGAATGCGGCGATTTTTTTTTTTTAAACAAAGTGATTGAGCAATGAACGAGTGAAGTAGAAGGATAAAATAAATAATGTCATGAACGAGTAGATTAGTAAATGGGGTGAGTTGAACTTTATTTTAAATTATTATTCCATTTCGGTTGATTACATTGCTTTTGTTTCTTTGGTGCGTTTTTTTTTTTTTCAGTTTTCTTTTGCATGATATTTTTTTTGGTAAAACAATGAACGGCTAGAAGGCCAAGTATAAAATGAACCCGAGCGTTTAGCTCCTAAGCCCCAAACCTCAAAAAGGGGCCACGACACAAAATGGTTACAGGACAGTCGTGGCTGAGGTAGGGTGGGCAGAGCAGGGCGCTATTAACACCAGAGCGCCCTGACAAATCGCGGAGCCGCGCCATCCAACCGCTTCTTGGTCTTTCACGACCTCTTGGGAAAATTATCCCAATTTTGAGACAATTCCCTTGGATAAGTCGGCGCTGACAAATTTTGTTGTACAGGCCAAGGGTTTATGGTCTGAGTTAAAGCAAGTACCCCCCCCCCCCCACACTGCCGTAGCTAGTCCCGGCCGCCAGCAAGAGCGTCGCACCAGCTAAAACTCAGCCACCAATTCGGACTTAGGTGGAATTGGCCCTTCTGTCCCGAACCTTCCTTTTCCTTTCGACTACTTTGACTTTTTCAAGTCGAAATAGTCCTTCCAAGGCCTCAAATACAACAAATGGCGCCCAACGTGGGGCCCGATTGCTGAAGACAGGGCCTGGAAATTATGGATTCCATCAAGTCTTACGTCAGCTGCGATCGCTCAGGCGCACGAGGCGGACACCACGGTCCATGGTGGTTATGCTAAAACGCTAGAGCGAGTCAGGCGATTTTTGTACTGGCCCGGAATGGCTACACAAGTACGCACCTACGTTCTGGCGTGCGACACTTGTAAAGAGACAAAGTCCCCGAACAGACCTCTACGAGCGCCTATGGGAGAACCGTTCCAGACTGATCAGCCATTCCAACATCTGTATATCGACGTACTTGGACCATATCCGCGTACCAAACGGGGTAAGATCGCGATCTTGATCGTCTTGGATCATTTCACTAAATTTCCCATGTTACATCCTTTGGGGCGGATCACTGCTGAAGAGATCACCAACTACTTGGAGGGGCAGGTCTTCCATACGTTTGGAACATCTGAGACGATCCTCTCCGATAATGGCTCTCAATTTAGGTCGAATGTGTTTAACTCCATGCTGAACAAATACGGAGTTAAACACCTGTACACCCCGAGCTACTCACCGCAAGCGAATGCTTCGGAACGTGTCAATCAGTCCATCCTGGCCGGAATTCGAGCATTCATCACTGATGACCAAACACGATGGGATGAGAGTCTAAGCAAAATTGGATGTGCTCTTCGTAGCTCACTCAACCAAGCCACTGGATTTTCTCCTTATCAGGTTTTGTTCGGTAATCATATGATGTTGCACGGGAAGGACTACGAACTGCTGAAGCATTTGCGAGCGTTGGGAGAGTCAAATGTACGGCTTCGACCTCGAGAGGGAATCCCTATCGCGAGGAAACTAGCGCAGACGAAAATAAGGGTCGCACATGAGGACAGCAGCAGGCGTTATAATCTGCGTGCTGCTAAAACACAATTTTGTGTAGGTCAAGAGGTATTCCGAAGAAATTTTTCCTTGTCCACAGCCGCGCAGAACTATAACGCCAAGCTGGCAAAGAAGTTCCTCAAGTGCAGAATTCGTCGTGTGCTAGGTAACTCACGTTACGAATTGGAGGATTTAGGAGGCAAACGTCTGGGGACTTACCACTCCAAGGATCTGCGGCAGTGATCCGAGGGAGTACACCGATTGCCCGGCACTCAGTCGTGCGCACAAGACTCTTCTACGCGGCCACTTTTCGTAGTCGTTTCGGCGATGGAAACCATCGGCGAATCGCTTATGTTGTTGAGTGCCGCCAGAAATTCTTTTCAGGTGCTTGCAAAGGCTTCGAGAGGAAAATAAATATCGAAGCATTTGAGAGCACTGGCGAGCACTGGAACGAACAACAAAACCGGCTTGGCTGGAAAGAAAGTTCCGCGATTCGGTAGAGGCCGGCGCGACAGAAAGAGAAGAGGAAAAAACGCGAGGTCTTGGAGGTTAGCGAACGTGGAGCGGCATTTTTTTGCTCGGTCGAATTTCAGTCGGTTTCGGATTAAAAAAAACAAAAGCGAAAATCAAGAAACATTGTCCGGAACATGTCCGTGGAGTGTTTTCGGTAGAAATTCGGTCGATTGTGGGTCGCAAAGTGCAAGAAAATTGCGAAAGAAAGGGCGCATTGGATAGGCCTTTGAACTCCGCGTGTACAAAGGAAAATATAATCCGTTAACCTTGTGTGAAATTTCACGTCGCGCTAGTCCGATTGGTAAATTTACCCCGAAAAGTGGATCAATCGATCTGATCGCACCAGCAAAAGGTTCTGGAGGCACGCGAATCGCACGAACGCTAACTGTGCGGCTAAAAATCGCAAAGAAAATACCGCAGCCCGACTTCGTGAAACGTCATCAAAAAAAAAAAATTAAATTTTATTGTTGCAACAACAACAACAACGAAAACGGAAAAACCCTCGTGTCCGTCCAAATTTCTGGTTCGTTTTGTCGCTGTTTTGAGTTTTAGTCTGCGCTGGACGAATTCTAAACTGTTCGTCGTAATCGAAAATTCGTCGGTCGTATGTCGAGGCCCAAGTGCGCTTGTCAAATTCGTTGACAGTTTCAATGAGAAATAAGATAATCGGCTTGACTCGACGATAGCAATTATCGTAGAACCTACAGCTGGTGCTCCGCTATGACAAATGGTGCCGTATGTCACGAGTGAGTCATATTTTCGACTTGGGACACCCTGGAGAAGTAAACACCTCACCGAAAATCTTCCCTAAACGACTCGTCGACGCATCAAAAGTCAACACGCCAAAGGATCGTCGTCGCACTTCCATTAAAACGCCTGATACCTTCCTCCGAAAAATTTACAAATAGGAAAACAGGCGATTCGACGTTTCCATACGAAAGCGTGCGATTATTTTATCGTCTCCTCGATGGCTCAATACCGCCAACCCACATTCCATTGACCCTGATGACCTCAAGCTGCATTGTGATTCGGTCGCTTTAAATTGTGCCACGTCTTATCTGAAAATAATTGTAATCTGCGACAACCTCAGTAATCTAATTATCGATTGCGTCGATTTAAATGTGGCGCGGAAAAATCTTCGCTCTATGAACTTAAATGCAAAGAGAAATATGCGTGCACTGGCACTGTAATTGAGCATCCTGAATGCGGCGATTTTTTTTTTTTAAACAAAGTGATTGAGCAATGAACGAGTGAAGTAGAAGGATAAAATAAATAATGTCATGAACGAGTAGATTAGTAAATGGGATGAGTTGAACTTTATTTTAAATTATTATTCCATTTCGGTTGATTACATTGCTTTTGTTTCTTTGGTGCGTTTTTTTTCAGTTTTCTTTTGCATGATATTTTTTTTGGTAAAACAATGAACGGCTAGAAGGCCAAGTATAAAATGAACCCGAGCGTTTAGCTCCTAAGCCCCAAACCTCAAAAAGGGGCCACGACACAAAATGGTTACAGGACAGTCGTGGCTGAGGTAGGGTGGGCAGAGCAGGGCGCTATTAACACCAGAGCGCCCTGACAAATCGCGGAGCCGCGCCATCCAACCGCTTCTTGGTCTTTCACGACCTCTTGGGAAAATTATCCCAATTTTGAGACAATTCCCTTGGATAAGTCGGCGCTGACAAATTTTGTTGTACAGGCCAAGGGTTTATGGTCTGAGTTAAAGCAAGTACCCCCCCCCACACTGCCGTAGCTAGTCCCGGCCGCCAGCAAGAGCGTCGCACCAGCTAAAACTCAGCCACCAATTCGGACTTAGGTGGAATTGGCCCTTCTGTCCCGAACCTTCCTTTTCCTTTCGACTACTTTGACTTTTTCAAGTCGAAATAGTCCTTCCAAGGCCTCAAATACAACAAATGGCGCCCAACGTGGGGCCCGATTGCTGAAGACAGGGCCTGGAAATTATGGATTCCATCAAGTCTTACGTCAGCTGCGATCGCTCAGGCGCACGAGGCGGACACCACGGTCCATGGTGGTTATGCCAAAACGCTAGAGCGAGTCAGGCGATTTTTGTACTGGCCCGGAATGGCTACACAAGTACGCACCTACGTTCTGGCGTGCGACACTTGTAAAGAGACAAAGTCCCCGAACAGACCTCTACGAGCGCCTATGGGAGAACCGTTCCAGACTGATCAGCCATTCCAACATCTGTATATCGACGTACTTGGACCATATCCGCGTACCAAACGGGGTAAGATCGCGATCTTGATCGTCTTGGATCATTTCACTAAATTTCCCATGTTACATCCTTTGGGGCGGATCACTGCTGAAGAGATCACAAACTACTTGGAGGGGCAGGTCTTCCATACGTTTGGAACACCTGAGACAATCCTCTCCGATAATGGCTCTCAATTTAGGTCGAATGTGTTTAACTCCATGCTGAACAAATACGGAGTTAAACACCTGTACACCCCGAGCTACTCACCGCAAGCGAATGCTTCGGAACGTGTCAATCAGTCCATCCTGGCCGGAATTCGAGCATTCATCACTGATGACCAAACACGATGGGATGAGAGTCTAAGCAAAATTGGATGTGCTCTTCGTAGCTCACTCAACCAAGCCACTGGATTTTCTCCTTATCAGGTTTTGTTCGGTAATCATATGATGTTGCACGGGAAGGACTACGAACTGCTGAAGCATTTGCGAGCGTTGGGAGAGTCAAATGTACGGCTTCGACCTCGAGAGGGAATCCCTATCGCGAGGAAACTAGCGCAGACGAAAATAAGGGTCGCACATGAGGACAGCAGCAGGCGTTATAATCTGCGTGCTGCTAAAACACAATTTTGTGTAGGTCAAGAGGTATTCCGAAGAAATTTTTCCTTGTCCACAGCCGCGCAGAACTATAACGCCAAGCTGGCAAAGAAGTTCCTCAAGTGCAGAATTCGTCGTGTGCTAGGTAACTCACGTTACGAATTGGAGGATTTAGGAGGCAAACGTCTGGGGACTTACCACTCCAAGGATCTGCGGCAGTGATCCGAGGGAGTACACCGATTGCCCGGCACTCAGTCGTGCGCACAAGACTCTTCTACGCGGCCACTTTTCGTAGTCGTTTCGGCGATGGAAACCATCGGCGAATCGCTTATGTTGTTGAGTGCCGCCAGAAATTCTTTTCAGGTGCTTGCAAAGGCTTCGAGAGGAAAATAAATATCGAAGCATTTGAGAGCACTGGCGAGCACTGGAACGAACAACAAAACCGGCTTGGCTGGAAAGAAAGTTCCGCGATTCGGTAGAGGCCGGCGCGACAGAAAGAGAAGAGGAAAAAACGCGAGGTCTTGGAGGTTAGCGAACGTGGAGCGGCATTTTTTTGCTCGGTCGAATTTCAGTCGGTTTCGGATTAAAAAAAACAAAAGCGAAAATCAAGAAACATTGTCCGGAACATGTCCGTGGAGTGTTTTCGGTAGAAATTCGGTCGATTGTGGGTCGCAAAGTGCAAGAAAATTGCGAAAGAAAGGGCGCATTGGATAGGCCTTTGAACTCCGCGTGTACAAAGGAAAATATAATCCGTTAACCTTGTGTGAAATTTCACGTCGCGCTAGTCCGATTGGTAAATTTACCCCGAAAAGTGGATCAATCGATCTGATCGCACCAGCAAAAGGTTCTGGAGGCACGCGAATCGCACGAACGCTAACTGTGCGGCTAAAAATCGCAAAGAAAATACCGCAGCCCGACTTCGTGAAACGTCATCAAAAAAAAAAAAAATTAAATTTTATTGTTGCAACAACAACAACAACGAAAACGGAAAAACCCTCGTATCCGTCCAAATTTCTGGTTCGTTTTGTCGCTGTTTTGAGTTTTAGTCTGCGCTGGACGAATTCTAAACTGTTCGTCGTAATCGAAAATTCGTCGGTCGTATGTCGAGGCCCAAGTGCGCTTGTCAAATTCGTTGACAGTTTCAAGGAGAAATAAGATAATCGGCTTGACTCGACGATAGCAATTATCGTAGAACCTACAGCTGGTGCTCCGCTATGACAAATGGTGCCGTATGTCACGAGTGAGTCATATTTTCGACTTGGGACACCCTGGAGAAGTAAACACCTCACCGAAAATCTTCCCTAAACGACTCGTCGACGCATCAAAAGTCAACACGCCAAAGGATCGTCGTCGCACTTCCATTAAAACGCCTGATACCTTCCTCCGAAAAATTTACAAATAGGAAAACAGGCGATTCGACGTTTCCATACGAAAGCGTGCGATTATTTTATCGTCTCCTCGATGGCTCAATACCGCCAACCCACATTCCATTGACCCTGATGACCTCAAGCTGCATTGTGATTCGGTCGCTTTAAATTGTGCCACGTCTTATCTGAAAATAATTGTAATCTGCGACAACCTCAGTAATCTAATTATCGATTGCGTCGATTTAAATGTGGCGCGGAAAAATCTTCGCTCTATGAACTTAAATGCAAAGAGAAATATGCGTGCACTGGCACTGTAATTGAGCATCCTGAATGCGGCGATTTTTTTTTTTTAAACAAAGTGATTGAGCAATGAACGAGTGAAGTAGAAGGATAAAATAAATAATGTCATGAACGAGTAGATTAGTAAATGGGATGAGTTGAACTTTATTTTAAATTATTATTCCATTTCGGTTGATTACATTGCTTTTGTTTCTTTGGTGCGTTTTTTTTCAGTTTTCTTTTGCATGATATTTTTTTTGGTAAAACAATGAACGGCTAGAAGGCCAAGTATAAAATGAACCCGAGCGTTTAGCTCCTAAGCCCCAAACCTCAAAAAGGGGCCACGACACAAAATGGTTACAGGACAGTTGTGGCTGAGGTAGGGTGGGCAGAGCAGGGCGCTATTAACACCAGAGCGCCCTGACAAATCGCGGAGCCGCGCCATCCAACCGCTTCTTGGTCTTTCACGACCTCTTGGGAAAATTATCCCAATTTTGAGACAATTCCCTTGGATAAGTCGGCGCTGACAAATTTTGTTGTACAGGCCAAGGGTTTATGGTCTGAGTTAAAGCAAGTACCCCCCCCCCCACACTGCCGTAGCTAGTCCCGGCCGCCAGCAAGAGCGTCGCACCAGCTAAAACTCAGCCACCAATTCGGACTTAGGTGGAATTGGCCCTTCTGTCCCGAACCTTCCTTTTCCTTTCGACTACTTTGACTTTTTCAAGTCGAAATAGTCCTTCCAAGGCCTCAAATACAACAAATGGCGCCCAACGTGGGGCCCGATTGCTGAAGACAGGGCCTGGAAATTATGGATTCCATCAAGTCTTACGTCAGCTGCGATCGCTCAGGCGCACGAGGCGGACACCACGGTCCATGGTGGTTATGCCAAAACGCTAGAGCGAGTCAGGCGATTTTTGTACTGGCCCGGAATGGCTACACAAGTACGCACCTACGTTCTGGCGTGCGACACTTGTAAAGAGACAAAGTCCCCGAACAGACCTCTACGAGCGCCTATGGGAGAACCGTTCCAGACTGATCAGCCATTCCAACATCTGTATATCGACGTACTTGGACCATATCCGCGTACCAAACGGGGTAAGATCGCGATCTTGATCGTCTTGGATCATTTCACTAAATTTCCCATGTTACATCCTTTGGGGCGGATCACTGCTGAAGAGATCACAAACTACTTGGAGGGGCAGGTCTTCCATACGTTTGGAACACCTGAGACAATCCTCTCCGATAATGGCTCTCAATTTAGGTCGAATGTGTTTAACTCCATGCTGAACAAATACGGAGTTAAACACCTGTACACCCCGAGCTACTCACCGCAAGCGAATGCTTCGGAACGTGTCAATCAGTCCATCCTGGCCGGAATTCGAGCATTCATCACTGATGACCAAACACGATGGGATGAGAGTCTAAGCAAAATTGGATGTGCTCTTCGTAGCTCACTCAACCAAGCCACTGGATTTTCTCCTTATCAGGTTTTGTTCGGTAATCATATGATGTTGCACGGGAAGGACTACGAACTGCTGAAGCATTTGCGAGCGTTGGGAGAGTCAAATGTACGGCTTCGACCTCGAGAGGGAATCCCTATCGCGAGGAAACTAGCGCAGACGAAAATAAGGGTCGCACATGAGGACAGCAGCAGGCGTTATAATCTGCGTGCTGCTAAAACACAATTTTGTGTAGGTCAAGAGGTATTCCGAAGAAATTTTTCCTTGTCCACAGCCGCGCAGAACTATAACGCCAAGCTGGCAAAGAAGTTCCTCAAGTGCAGAATTCGTCGTGTGCTAGGTAACTCACGTTACGAATTGGAGGATTTAGGAGGCAAACGTCTGGGGACTTACCACTCCAAGGATCTGCGGCAGTGATCCGAGGGAGTACACCGATTGCCCGGCACTCAGTCGTGCGCACAAGACTCTTCTACGCGGCCACTTTTCGTAGTCGTTTCGGCGATGGAAACCATCGGCGAATCGCTTATGTTGTTGAGTGCCGCCAGAAATTCTTTTCAGGTGCTTGCAAAGGCTTCGAGAGGAAAATAAATATCGAAGCATTTGAGAGCACTGGCGAGCACTGGAACGAACAACAAAACCGGCTTGGCTGGAAAGAAAGTTCCGCGATTCGGTAGAGGCCGGCGCGACAGAAAGAGAAGAGGAAAAAACGCGAGGTCTTGGAGGTTAGCGAACGTGGAGCGGCATTTTTTTGCTCGGTCGAATTTCAGTCGGTTTCGGATTAAAAAAAACAAAAGCGAAAATCAAGAAACATTGTCCGGAACATGTCCGTGGAGTGTTTTCGGTAGAAATTCGGTCGATTGTGGGTCGCAAAGTGCAAGAAAATTGCGAAAGAAAGGGCGCATTGGATAGGCCTTTGAACTCCGCGTGTACAAAGGAAAATATAATCCGTTAACCTTGTGTGAAATTTCACGTCGCGCTAGTCCGATTGGTAAATTTACCCCGAAAAGTGGATCAATCGATCTGATCGCACCAGCAAAAGGTTCTGGAGGCACGCGAATCGCACGAACGCTAACTGTGCGGCTAAAAATCGCAAAGAAAATACCGCAGCCCGACTTCGTAAAACGTCATCAAAAAAAAAAAAAATTAAATTTTATTGTTGCAACAACAACAACAACGAAAACGGAAAAACCCTCGTGTCCGTCCAAATTTCTGGTTCGTTTTGTCGCTGTTTTGAGTTTTAGTCTGCGCTGGACGAATTCTAAACTGTTCGTCGTAATCGAAAATTCGTCGGTCGTATGTCGAGGCCCAAGTGCGCTTGTCAAATTCGTCAGTTTCAAGGAGAAATAAGATAATCGGCTTGACTCGACGATAGCAATTATCGTAGAACCTACAGCTGGTGCTCCGCTATGACAAATGGTGCCGTATGTCACGAGTGAGTCATATTTTCGACTTGGGACACCCTGGAGAAGTAAACACCTCACCGAAAATCTTCCCTAAACGACTCGTCGACGCATCAAAAGTCAACACGCCAAAGGATCGTCGTCGCACTTCCATTAAAACGCCTGATACCTTCCTCCGAAAAATTTACAAATAGGAAAACAGACGATTCGACGTTTCCATACGAAAGCGTGCGATTATTTTATCGTCTCCTCGATGGCTCAATACCGCCAACCCACATTCCATTGACCCTGATGACCTCAAGCTGCATTGTGATTCGGTCGCTTTAAATTGTGCCACGTCTTATCTGAAAATAATTGTAATCTGCGACAACCTCAGTAATCTAATTATCGATTGCGTCGATTTAAATGTGGCGCGGAAAAATCTTCGCTCTATGAACTTAAATGCAAAGAGAAATATGCGTGCACTGGCACTGTAATTGAGCATCCTGAATGCGGCGATTTTTTTTTTTTAAACAAAGTGATTGAGCAATGAACGAGTGAAGTAGAAGGATAAAATAAATAATGTCATGAACGAGTAGATTAGTAAATGGGATGAGTTGAACTTTATTTTAAATTATTATTCCATTTCGGTTGATTACATTGCTTTTGTTTCTTTGGTGCGTTTTTTTCAGTTTTCTTTTGCATGATATTTTTTTTGGTAAAACAATGAACGGCTAGAAGGCCAAGTATAAAATGAACCCGAGCGTTTAGCTCCTAAGCCCCAAACCTCAAAAAGCGGCCACGACACAAAATGGTTACAGGACAGTCGTGGCTGAGGTAGGGTGGGCAGAGCAGGGCGCTATTAACACCAGAGCGCCCTGACAAATCGCGGAGCCGCGCCAATCCAACCGCTTCTTGGTCTTTCACGACCTCTTGGGAAAATTATCCCAATTTTGAGACAATTCCCTTGGATAAGTCGGCGCTGACAAATTTTGTTGTACAGGCCAAGGGTTTATGGTCTGAGTTAAAGCAAGTACCCCCCCCCCCCCACACTGCCGTAGCTAGTCCCGGCCGCCAGCAAGAGCGTCGCACCAGCTAAAACTCAGCCACCAATTCGGACTTAGGTGGAATTGGCCCTTCTGTCCCGAACCTTCCTTTTCCTTTCGACTATTTTGACTTTTTCAAGTCGAAATAGTCCTTACAAGGCCTCAAATACAACATAGGAGAAGAGTCATGAAACTATTTCTAAGGTTTCAGAACAATTATTCAACGGTCCTTCCTATCACACAAGAGTCTGCAACTATACTTGCAACTATCAAGAGACATGCCGCACCAACTGCAACTACAATTCTCATCAACGTTATCATCGTTCTGATAATACTGCAACGTAGAAGATGTAGAAATACCTGGACACCAGCCAAAAACCAAGAGTTCAATGATATCCGGCCAGATGCTGAATAAACACTTCAGGGAAGGTTCAATGCGGTTATTGCTGCCCGAGGCCCAACCTGTAGCAGAACATGAGGCAGTATAATTTTATTTGTTTTGTTAACACAATTGAGTGAATGATCGCACATAATTACCAGTTAAGAACTTGCGTCACGACCTCATGCGTTGGAGCTCTCCCGGCTATGCCCAGAGTCCAACATAAATAAGATCGTGACAGCTGTATTTGGTGCCGTTGCGTGTCTGGGGGTGTAGCTGCGTCGGCAATGTTGCTGCCGACGTCTTTACTGCGACGGCTCAAGTCACAGCCATCGTCTTTGCGGTGACGGCATCGCGTCATCACTTTGCAGTGCGTTGCGAGTCGGCCGCCGGTTGGCTAAAGACCGGCTGCCACTTCGATTTCTCGTCCTTATATAGGAATCGAAATGACACTCAGCCTCCTTGGATCCGCGAATCAAAGTTGTGAGGAGTGTTAATGGACTAAGTTGTTTGGCCACTAAAAACTACCCACAATTACCCATCAAAGATAAATAACTTTTCGTATGCTAACATTCAAACAATTGACCAACTGTAAAGCTAGTATTATACTGTATGACCACGCTGTCAAATTGCAGTAGTAAGCAATGCAAAATAGTGAATTTGACCGAATGAATACTGTGAGATTTATTTGTATTCGCCTACTTCGCATTGCATATTACTGCAATTTGACAGCGTGGTCATACAGTGTAATACAAGCTTAAGTAATGTAAAATGATCGCACAATACATTTTTTCATACGTATGCACTTTTTCATGCTAAATTTTCCGTATACATTGTGCGATCATTAAACTGATAGTATCAATATTTTTTTTACCATGTTAAGCATTTTTATCATTATAAATAGACGTAAGGAGACTGAGATAAAACACTCTATCTAAACCTGGCAAACGAAACGTATTTTCTTTTGCTATTCCCAAGTATTCCAAAACCTTCAATTTTGTAGCAGCGGCTAGTGGCCGGTGTCTACAAATCCTTCAATAGATCAACGGCTTCACTCGAGTTTCATTTCCCCTTTCTCGACTGAAGCTACAGCAACATACGATTAAAACAGCTGGTGTGGCTGGTTTTCCCTGCCGCCGAAACACACTGATTAGACGCGTGCCTCCAAGGCACACTGAAAGAGCAACCACAAAAACGTTCTAACATTCTCACCACATCACATTTCCACACACGGTATTTTCCGCATTGTAAATAAACATACGGATATAAGTCTATGTTTATTTACAATGATCATACTTATTTCCTCGTAAAAAGATTCTTCTTTCCGCTTGTTTGCAATGTATCAGCCTCGAAACCCAACGACCTTCTTGCACGAAATGCAAGTCCGCATTACCGCCGGTCAGCAGTACCTAGGGAATGCCGACATGAATTTCGTACACAATACACAGTGGTACGACCGGATGACGTAATGACCAGAAATGCAATCGACTCATAATGTGTTGACCTAATGCCTACCGGCATAGCATAACAAGGTCAACGTTAACCCTTTAATGCCCAATTTTTTTTTTTTCGGGCAAAGATTGATATGTTGTAGAGGAGACAATTCTGAACAACTTTTGTTCTACGACTTTTCATATAACTCACCTGGGTATGTGACAGGTAATTTCAGGTAGTGCGTACACGCTTGTCATAGCTCACAAAAAAAGGATGAAATTTTTGAAATTTTTTATTTTGAATACTCACATCACTTTCTAGACACAATAATAAACACGGAAATAATTCTTTCAGCGTCGGATTCGACCGATTTACCACAAATATGTAAGTATGTTTGAAAATCGCAAATTCACAAAAAATGCGTATCGTCGTGCGGCGCAAACTCAACTGAATTTCAAGCTTTCAAATGTAGTTGGTTTCAAGCGGCAACCGGTGCAAACTGTGTCGCTTGTATCGTAGAACAAACCTTCTGTTCAAAGAGTGCGTGCCCAAAATAGACATGTGGGCATTTAAGGGTTAAGGGTCGAGTGCATTTTTCAAGAATAAGCCAAGTTGTAAGCCAAGTTGTAAGCCAAGGAGAGTAAACCAGGCCATTTTAGTGATGTTTATTCAAAACGGATTTTTTGTAAAAAAGCTCATTACAAGTTATAAATGAAAAAGGTAGTTTTTAAACAAAACTTTTCCTTTTCACGACTAACAGGCTTCCTTCAAGTCGCTAGGTCCTCCTTACTAAAAAGCCCCGAAAGATGCTAGGCATTTCCCCACTCCCTTTTCAGGTACTACGTTATATAAGATTCAACATTTTAAGTACATCATCATAGATGATACTACACCACAAGGCATTGGTGAGTTTGGTAATGGAAGATATCGCCGAAACGTCGGAAAAGTACCTTATATCTTTATCCTTCCTTTTAGAGTTCCTTTGTAGAGTAGATTACTTTTTTTTTTAGTAAAAGTAACGTAGTTTTTTTGTTAGTACCTACTTAAATTTTTCTTCGGACAAAATTTTATATAAGTTTTTTTTTGTTGATTTTCTTGATTTTTTTGTTTCGCTATTTTTCCCCATTTTTTTTTTTTTTTTTGTTGCGATTTTATCGCGGTACCGATTTTTCCGATGGGTCGGAAAAGAACAAGATCGGCTTCGCGATTTGATCTGCAATTGAAGGGGGAAAGGAGCAGATCCGTGAGGGTTCATTTTTGTTGTTTTGAACTTAATTTACGCATATATGGTATACCCACAATCATTCATTTGTTCAATCACTCATTCGTTTTTTTTTTCGTACAAACATTCATTCAGAATTTCATTCGTTTGTGACGCACTAGGTTGATTACATTCAATCACTCGTTCGTAAAAAAAAACGCTCGTTCAATTTTTTTTTTTATTCAAATTGAATAGACGTTCTAACATTCTTCTTTTCAATTACACATATATTTATTCAATCATTTACTTAAGCACGCCTACAATTTTTTTTCTCATTCAAATTATACAGTTAGTTCATTCGTTTATTCATACACTCAGAATTCATTCTAACATTCATTTTTTTTTCTTGCATACTACGTACACATTCGTACTTATATTCACACATTCACTCAACGATTCGTACAGTCATTCGTTTTTACAATCATTCATTCGGTTTCTTTTTATATACATTCTTCTGACGTTCACACAATCGTTTATTAATACAATCATAAATTCATTCGCTCGCTCATTCAATCGATTGGATTCATTCATTCTTGCGTTTGTTTTCTGCTTGCTTTCAGCCATTCGTTCAGAAAATCGTACTACGTAAGATACATACAATAACTCCTATATTCAATCGTTCAATCACTTTTTTTTTCTCCATACTGCATGCACTCGTTCATTTGTTCCAACATTCAACTGTTTGAATCCATGCTTTACACACTTACATTCGATATATATTTTTGAAGTGAAACTTCTTTAGCGGCGAGTGAAATTTCAAGGTCGCGTCACGTTTAAGCACATTTCGTTACATGATAGAGAAGAAAGATATTATGTAGAGCCAAAACGATGAAACGAAGCTCGATGAAACGATGGTACGAAAAATTGACACAGCGAGAGAGTGGTTTTCCCTTCTGACTACACCATGGAGCTTTATATAACGGAGATGGCAACACGCCGTTTCTGCATAAAGCACTGTGAAGCATTTTGAAGTTTAAGCGACTGTTTTTGTATGGAGCGTTTCATGCCCGGTAGCAGTGAAATGCAACTATTAGCCTAGTATTTAAAGGTTGGGCTTTTTTTCTTTTCAATACCGGGGTTTAACATATATGTGAGTAAGATGCTGATAGTAGCATAGTGAATATCGCCGGTCCTTTGCGAGAAAACCTCCGGCTTCAAAACAGTCGCTGCTCGCCATCTCCATTATACATATAGCTCTATGGACTATACCCATAGAGTTTGAAATACTACTTCTATCTCTTCCTCCTCTTCACCTATCTCTTTTTAAACAACTGATTTCCCTCACCCCTTACTTGGCTTCTTACACCCCTTTCTCCTAGCTTCAACCCTTGACCCTCCCACTGTATACCCCCCCCCCCCTTTGTGTACCCTTATCATTCTACCCTCACCCTACATATTGTTCCCCCTCATCTACTTTCTATATCCCCCCCCCCTCCTCTCTACCAACAAAAACATTGAACAACTCAGAAAATTTATTTGGAATACTACTCCTATCTCTTCCCCCTCTTCACCTATCCCTTTTTAGACAACTGATTTCCCTCACCCCTCTTTCACCTCTTACAGTTCTTCTTACACCCCTTTCTCCAAACTTCAACCCTTCACCCCCTCCCCACTGTATACCCCCCCTCTGTGTACCATTATCATTCTTCCCCTCATCCTACATATTGTTCCCCTCATCTACTTTCTCTATCCTTCCACCCCCATCCTCCTCTCTACCCTCCTACCTTCTCCTACGTCACATTGAAAAAACTCAGTAAATTTATTTTTAACCTGCGTGGTATTCCCTTCTGACTACACCCATACAATTTTAAATACTACTTCTATCTCTTCCCCCTCTTCACCAATCCCTTTTAAAACAACCGATTTCCCTCACCTTTTTCTCACCCTTTACTTTTCTTCTTACACCCAATTCTCCTAAATTCAACCCTCCCCCCCCCCCTCTGTATACCCTTATCATTCTACCACTCACCCTACATATTGTTCCCTCTCATCTACTTTCTCTATCCCCCACCCCCACCCTCCTCTCTACCGCCCACCCTTTCCTACAACACATTGAAAAAACTCAAGCTTCCCTACTCTTGTCTACCAAGCGTTGTACATATGGGGGCTTGTGTGTGTCATTTAATGACATCGAAAACATGGAGACTGAATAATAAAATGTGCAATAATTTGTAACTTGGTACCAATATTATAATAAATAAACCCTATAACTATCCCACTGCATCCTTCTCATTCTCTCGCTGTTTAGTTTTCCGAAGGTTTCACTTCTACCGTGCACACATGTTTTTATTTTAACTCAAGCTAAATTCATCGAACATTTTTCAAAATCAAAAGATCGCGAAAGTTTAAGAAAACAATTTCAAAGGAAGGCAATTTTTTTAACGTTCAAAGTTTTGATTAAATTCTGGAAAATGACTATGTCGGGAAAGAAGAACTATTTGAAGGAGATGCTTCCTCCAACGATCAAAAGGGTTAGTAAAACCAGAAAAACCTAAGTAGAATCTATAAAAAATACAATTTTCAAATCAAATATAATATGTAATTATTAACTTACAGTATTATAGGTAACACGCACAACACCACTCTTTGGCTTTCGATCGTTTACTGTTAAGATTTTGGAATCAATCTTTTGCACTGCATGGTTGGCAATTCTCAGAATTGACAATGACAAAAATAGACTTATAGCTATATGCAATGAATTGATAATTATTGCCAAAAGGTTGCCTTGTGCTGAGATGGCAAGTGTTTGAACGTGTGAAATGAGTGCCAACATGATAAAAACGCAGTGAATTGCCAAACAAGAGTAAACATGATAAAAATGCAAGAGTTTTCTAGAATTTTTATCACTGCAGTAATATTACTTTTTTATTGGTAAGGCAAAATTTGCCTAAATGTTGGCTGGGCACTGTCAGGCTGACGAGACATTCAAAACCTCTAAAGGAATATCCCCATCGTACTGATTACGGTCGAAATGAACCCATCAATAGATGCTGTAGAACATTTAACATTTTCAGCGTACATTTCACACCTCCAATAAGTAAGCCAACATACAAACTGAAACTTCGTTCGATCTTATCAGCTCCTCATCATCCCGTTTAACCAACCAACCAGTGCGTCTAATTAAAGTATATTAAACTAATTAAATTAAGTCAAATTATATTGTATTAATGTAGATTAATTTAAGTTAATATTGAATCTTTATATAGGTATATCTTGTTTGATGAATAAATAAATAAATAAAATATAAGGTCATTCGACGCCTTCGCAAACAATTCGCACTAGAAATGAATGGAAAGACAGTATCAATAAGTATAGACCGCTTAAAGCCCGCGTACACTCTATCGGATTAACAGAGTGCAATATCATGAATTAACGCTACGCCGGAAGGGGAGTGTGTAGTGGTATCATACCAATGACGTACCCGAAAAGCATTTTTATTTTAAAATTTATCGCAAAAATATTTGAGTTCAAAATTTAGTTTCGATAAACGTGATTTGAATGAGACAAAGCATTGGATGCTAAAAATAAATTCGGGATAACTTCAAAGAAGAGCCTAGCCCGCACGGTTGTTCCAAAACAGAAAATATCGCTTATTGAATTCGAGAAGTTGTAGCCAGGTACCTGAAATCATCCTAACTACAACTAGAAGTAAGTAGAAAATTGTAATGTTTTAGGAATAAAATTTTAGTCTATTTCGAACAATCGTCGGAGACGGATACTTTTATTACAAAATAATTTCACCTCTCAAATCCTAATCAATCCCAATAAGTACTTCAATAAGAAACTTAAAAGTATTACAGAGCTCTGGAAGAGTTTCCAGGCAAATCATGACAATCTTCTAGCGAACACCCGTATTTTAGAGAAGAATTGTATGAGGCCATTAGAGTCCAATACGAGGCGACGAAAGCCATGTATGACGAAGGAAAACGTCTTCTATAACAACTGTTGTGTTTGAGGCCTTGGAAGAATTATTTTGACTTAGAAAAGTCAAAATAATTGAAGGATAGGAAAGGTTCGGGACAGAAGGGCCAATTCCGCCTACGTCCGAATTGGTGGCTGAAGTAGAACGGAAGCGACACGCTTGCTGGCGGCCGGGACTAGCTACGGCAGTGTGGGGTGGTTCTTGCTCTACCTCAGACCATAAACCCTAGGCCTGGACAACAAAGTTTCGTGTCGGCTTACTCCAGGGTGATTAAAATTGGGACTATCTTCCCAATAGGTCGTGAAAGACCAAGAAGCGGTGGAGTTGCGCGACTTCGCGATTTGTCAGGGCGCTTAGGTGTAAGTAGCGCCCTGCTCTGCCCACCCTACCTCAGCCACGACTGTCCTTTAAAACATTTCGCGTCGTGGCCCCTTATTGAGGTTCGGGGCTAAGGAGCTAAACGCTCGGGTTCACTATAAATGGCTCTTTCTAGCCGTTAATCATCATTAATGAGATTATTGTCACAAAAAAAAAACCATACAAAATTGCTGAAAAAAAAACCCAAAAAAAAGAAAAAAGGAAATCCTGCAAAATATAATATAATATTTTATAAAAAAAAAGGAAACAAAATCAAAACTCACCCCATTTGTTTATTTCATCCTTTTTTGGTTCTCTCTCGTCCTAATTCCTCCTATTCTTTTTGTGCACTATTTCTAATTTTTCCATTTTTAACCTAATTCATTTCTTCTGCTGTGCCCTACTTCTAAACATTTTTTCTATTTTAAACTAACTTAAATTTTCATTCCATTTTAACTTTTTCTATTTCATTTTTCCTATTTCATTCCTTTATAACTTTTTCTATTTCATTTTTCCTATTTCATTCCTTTATAACTTTTTCTATTTCATTTTTCCTATTTCATTCCTTTATAATTTTTCTATTTCATTTTTCCTATTTCATTCCTTTATAACTTTTTCTATTTCATTTTTCCTATTTCATTCCTTTATAACTTTTTCTATTTCATTTTTCCTATTTCATTCCTTTATAACTTTTTCTATTTCATTTTTCCTATTTCATTCACTGTTGCAGGACACGATGGTGTATTTTCCATGAATGTGTTTCGCGTTTCGTATTCTCCGAAGACGAGGCTTACTGAACGGAAAATTCCCAATAGCGAAAATTCCAAAAATTCCGAGCAGGTATAACCTTGAACTTTCCTTTTCGCGGAACTCGAACGCATTACGATGTCGCCGATACACCGTCGATCGGGGCGAGAAAAGCGAGCGTACCGAGTTGCACTTTCAATGTGGACAGAATAGCGCGGCGGGGTTACGACGGCGGTGGCGGGCACACCACAACGGAATTTTCTTGTACCCTTAATCCCTTCGGGAACGAATTACAAGATAAAAATCGCGAACGTCGGGTTTTTACAAATCCACGGGACGATAATAAACAGGAAACTTTGCGTCTTCACGGCTAATCGTTCGACTGTGGCGGCGGCGAAATGAAATCATCAAAGCGCGGATTCGGTCGAGCGAAACAGGGCACTTTGTTGGGCGGAGGCTGTGGGGATATGTCAGTGCCGCTCGTTGCTTTCCTTTGCTACTTTTTTGTCTGCTGGAATGTTTCTTCTTTCGCGAATGGAATTCCAGCCGGAACGAGCAATTGAAACTTTTTTTTTTTGTTTTAGGGGGAGGATTTGTGCAAAATCAGGATTTGCCCAGATTGAAACGCGACGCGCGTTCGGAGCCTTTTCCTGTAAACTTTAACACACGACGGCGACCACAAAACTTCACGACTTTCGTGAAAGATTTCCACTTTGAGTTGCTGTTGTTGTTATTGCTGCCTTTCTTCACCCCCCGATTTTTTCCGGGAACGAAAAATTCACTTTGCACGACAAAAACAACACAAGACGCACACCCGCGACCCGTATGTCATCTCGTCGGGGTTTCTCTATTTTCCTTGCAAATAATGCACTTGCGATGCCGATATGGCGATTAAATTTTCGTGCTACGAGAAACGGAGAAGTGGAAAAGGCCGACACTGAACTTGGGAACGCACTCTTTCTGCTGTATTTCGTTTAATTTCACGACTACCGTGACTTTATTTCGAATCGGAAAAAAAACGTTTGAGCGATTTGTCGTCGAATTAATCGGATTTCGTTTCTCGCGTCACCCAGCACAGTCACACGGTCACCTCGTTTTTTCTCTGTCCCGTTTCAACCCGGCTACTATCGAGTAGCGGAACCCTCTTTCCAGCCAAGCCGGTTTTGCTTTTTCGTTCGTTCCAGTGCTTACAAGTGCGTTCGGTACTTTATCGAGTATCGAAGCACCCGTAAGCAAAAGCAAACGAAATTCCAGCGGCACTCAACACAACAGAGGATTGCTGATCCTGTCACTTTTCTGCTGTAACCACATCAATACCAGCTACTTCCATAGCCAATACCTTCGCTGGGACACCATCTACGACTAGTACCCACGAAACGAAATCGCTAGTATGGCCAGGAACGGTAAATCCTTCCGTGAGGCAAGGTTCAACAACAACGACAACGGGGAATTTCAAGATGACTGAAACGACATGGCATCCTCCTACGAATATCGAAGGGTCAGTATCCCATGGCTCACTGAACAATCCAGTAAATTACATTGCCAACAATTTCCCAAGCCTACCACGCTTAGAAATACCAAAGTTCAACGGGGACTACAGGAATTGAATTTTTTGACATGTTCAAAAACATCATACATGTCAACCCAACGATCGCTGGCATCCAGAAGATGCAATATCTCCTCAGTTACCTGGATGAAGACGCACGAGACGCCATCGCTCATCTCACACTCGATGAGTCCAATTATAAAGCTGCATTAACGATCTTACAAGAACGATTTTGACCACCCACTATGCTTTTTCAAAAACATGTCTCAACCTGTCGGCCTAAGCCCCCGCTAGCCTAAGACCCTGCTTGCCTAAGTTTCGGATAGCTTAAGTCCCTCGCTAGCCTAAGCCCCGACAACAACCGAATTAGCTCAACCTAAGCACCGACCACAACAGCCCAATTTTATGCAACGGAAAACAAAAAAAAACGCCTAATTTTATGCAATAAAAAAACAGCTCAACGAAAAAAAACGCCATCATCATGAAAAAGCTCCACCGTTCATGCAAAAGCTCGGGGGAGTGAATTCCTTATCAGCTTCATACAAGTCTATAACGTCACCATACAAAAACTCCACCGCCAAAAGCTGATGGTGTTAATTCCTTATCATTTTCATACAAGTCTATAACGTCACCATACAAAAGCTCCACCGCCAAAAGCTTCCCCATCGCCTGGCTTAGGACCCGCACATCCACACTACTTATGCCAAACAGTTTATTAGAGTGTCAGAAAGTTTCGATGACCAACTTTTTCTACATCGAGTAGTGCATCGATGTACACTACCGTGCAAAAGTTTAAGAACATCATTCAAAAAACCAATTTTTTGAGTATGTGATTATTTCTTATTGTGCTCAACTGAATTTTATGATTAAATCTTGTATATAAACTAGAAAGTAAGCTTTTTTTGCTTAGGCTAGCGAGGGACTTAAGCTATCCGAAACTTAGGCAAGCAGGGTCTTAGGCTAGCGGGGGCTTAGGCCGACAGGTTGAGACATGTTTTTGAAAAAGCATAGCGGGTGGTCTATTGATGAGTCATAGCAAGCCCGACAAGTTGAAACATGTTTTTGAAAAAGCATAGCGGGTGAGTCATATTTCTTTGTTTTATTGACGAGTCAGCATAATTGTTGCAGGTGGTATTAACCGAAGCTGTGAAATTGAGCAGGTGGTTACCATGTTTTATGAGTCATATTTTTTCGAAAATATGAACTTTTAAATGAGAACACATTCTTTTTCAAACTTAAAATCTTTTTTTATAAATTCTTTCCCTATGATCACTACATATTATTAAATCTAATATTTTCGATAAATCTAAAATTCTTTTTTGGAATCTGGCTCTGTCTCGGGCACACATTTCCCATGTTCCTTTTCGACTACTACGATATGCGAAACTCCATGTAACAAGGTGTTTGATGGCAGGCGTACCGTTAAACCTTACTTGTTTTTTCATAATGTTTTCCGTTATTTATCAAAGCTTTTAAGCTCTTCTTCTATTCGTTGGATTTTAGCATCTATTACTTCAGTACCTTTAAAATTTCCTTCTTTACAAAGTTTTAGTTATTTTTTCTTTTAAATCTGCAAGCTCTCGTTCCACTCGTTTGATTTCGTTGTCTATTTTTATATAAGGATGAAGAGCTTCATTCCTACGAAAAACTTCCCTCAATTGTTCCTCATCTGCCGACGTTTTCCAATCACCGCCATCACCGAACGGGCAATCTCTCGGAAAAATTTGGTTTGCTTTATAACCACTAAAGCCAGATAAAACATTTCCTGATATAGTAATTTCACCGCCTTAAGTAAAAAACTATTAGCAACAATTAATTTTTTTAATCATTTTTTGCATACCGAATACTTGGATTTTAACATGCTGCCAAGTTTGGAAAGAAAATGCCAAGTCCAAATTTCTGCAATTATCTCCATTTCTAAATCGTAGTAGAAGACATCTCGTTCCATCTTCCGGGGTTAAAAACACTTCCTTAGATTTGCGTAAATTCTCGCATTCACTATATTGAAATTTCGCCAAATCGCTTCACGAATACAATATTTACACTTGCGGGATATCTGCTCAATCCAAAACATTTTGTCTGTTCTACTTCAAATCCACAAATAACTTACACATAATTCAGCTCAAGAAACTAAAAACACTAGAATTTCACTAATAATATTTCCCCTCCCCTCCCCTACCAATCCTCAGCCAACAACGTTATCCAGCTAGACAAAACTGGAACAACGTGGGTATTGTTTGAACCATACACCAGTAAACATGGAATACAAGCGCTTCGGTGACGAGCATAAGGATTAAATTTTGGAAGAGCACTTAGAGAGATTAACAAAATATTTTAAATTTGTGGAAACATATACTCAAATGGAGCAGAAAATAACCCGATTCGAAAAGCACTTTATTAACTGTTCTTGGGCTTATGATGATGCAACATGTGGATCCTTGAGATACTTGTGATAGCATTCACAGCAGTGGATATTATGTGAAATAAAAAAACTTTTAACTTTTTACATGAAATTATTAAAAAATTGAATTTATTTACAAAGTATTCCATTTACATTTATCCAGGAATTGTGTTTTGATGAAAATCCTAACCACTTAACAAACACCTTGTCTCCATTCTTTCTAACAGTTTTTTCTACTAGATACAACGATGGGTTCTTAGCTTTTAGTAATTCAGCTTCATAGAATCCACCTTCAATTCGATTTCGTTCATAGTCTTCTAGCAAATATGTTACAGGATTGGTGTTTTGAACTTTTCGAATCTTAAAGATTTCTTTTGTCCAGTTTGGTGTGTAACCTTTTTCAAATATATGTTTATATTTACTACTTCGAACATGATCACCGACTTCATATTTTGCCGCACCAACCACTTTTATATTGTTGTATACGATAGAAAGAAGTCTTTTTTTATTTAAGCTATTCACTGCTGAAGGTTTCGTTTTAATTGTTCGATGCTTTGTGTTATTATATGTATTGATGAGTACATTAACTAAGTCAATCCATTGGTAATTTCCATTCATACTTAACTCTTTCCATATCATACTTTTCTGTCTACGATTAAATCGCTCTACAATTGATGCTTTAAGAGTGCTGTACGTAGAATAATGATTAATTTGATGTTTTTCCATTACGTTTTTAAGAATTTTATTGAAAAATTCCTTTCCATCATCCATTTGCAAGTTCTTGGGAATCCGACCATGCTTGAAAATGGGCTCAATTTGTTGTGTTTAAGGCCATGGAAGGACTATTTCGACTTGAAAAAGTCAAAATAGTCGAAAGGAAAAGGAAGGTTCGGGACAGAAGGGCCAATTCCACCTAAGTCCGAATTGGTTTGCTGGTGCGACGCTCTTGCTGGCGGCCGGGACTAGCTACGGCAGTGTGGGGGGGGAGGGGGTACTTGCTCCGACTCAGACCATAAACCCTTGGCCTGTACAACAAAAATTGTAAGCGCCGACTTATCCAAGGGAAGGTAAACATTGAGATTATTTTCCCAAGAGGTCGTGAAAGACCAAGAAGCGGTTGGATTGGCGCGGCTTCGCGATTTGTCAGGGCGCTCTGGTGTTATTAGCGCCCTGTTCTGCCCACCCTACCTCAGTCACGACGTTCCGAAAAAAATTTACATGTCGTGACCCCTTTTTGAGGTCCAGGGAAAAGGAGCTTAAACGCTCGGGTTCATTCTTGTATGGCCTTCTTAGCCTCTCAACATTTCAAAGAAAAAAAAGTCTAACTTTTACTCAATTATCTGAAAAACATTACACCAGAATAGAATGTACACAAATGAATCAACAGGAGAAAAAAAAATATGTAATAAAGAGATATATAAAAAAAAACTCACCACATAAATTTTTAGTTGCCGCCATGCATTTTTAATTTTTTAATTTGTTTATTATGGTTTTTATATTATTTTTTTTTTTCTTTTATTCGTTCATCGTTCTGTCAGTCTGTCATTGTTATATTTTCATTTTTTTTTTTTTTTTTTAATTTTTTTATTAATTCAATTCATATCTTAATGATTTTATTTATATCTTAATTCGTTTGAAAATTAGTTTTAATTTTTTTTTTTTTGTTTTTTTTTTATTTTTTTTTTTGTTGTTTATTTTATTTTTTTTAATTTATTTTTTTAATTGATTTTATTTTTTTGAAAAAGGTTAATTATGGGTTTCTTTACGATTGTATTGTGATTAAAAAAAAAACAACGAACATAATGTGATACTGGTAAGGCTTCAATTCCGCAATAAGAAAAAATAATGTTAAAATTTCCATTGAAACTGAACGATGCAGCAAAACCCATTCGTTTATGTGGAACTGGCGTTTTTTTAGTGGCAAACTACTGGTGCAGAACTTTTATTGAATAAATTTATCATTATTTTGTTATCTTTTTCAGTTACGCTAGCTTCGAAGTAAAGTGACTACTATCGAAATTCTTTAATATAGGAATGTATTTTGTATTTAATGTATCATAGACTATAATATACGTTTTTTAAATATGTATTTAATAAATTGCTTTGTTCCTCTGCTAGTTATCCATTCCACAACAATTGTCCGTGCTTCATGTTAATTTTACAGTTCAATTGTTCACAATCTAATTGCCGTTTCGCATTAATCCCTCTGCAGTTTCAAATTATTTAGGCCTTGCCCTTTATATAATTGAACCGTTCTCTTGATTTAGATTTAGTTACGCTTTATTTTATGTTTATTTTTACATTGGTATAGTTTCGGTGAAATTTTTCCACAAGAATTCATTCACATTCGATCTGATTCAGATAACCAAAAATGACTATTGGCAAATTTCAAGGTGTCTCTATTCCAAAACTTTTTAATTTTAGGCGCATATTGACTTCTACTGTAGCTGCCAATCACTTCGTGGTTATACTAAAAGAAATATTTATAACGTCGTTTCAACTTTTAAACTTTGACTCTATCTTAGAGAGATTTAAACTTATCGAGAAATGTATATAAAAAAAAGAACCGAAACAAAAGGTGCGAAAGCCGATGCTTGTTTGGTTTTCTTTTAAAACATCTAACCGAATGCTTTCAATAAATAAATGACACTCGCAAAATTATCAATAGTACAGGCGCAAAACGCCACAAACTGATGAAAAAAAACTCGTGAAAAAAAAACGCACTCGAAACTCGACGATTCGTATTGCACTCTGTTGTCGCCTCCTCGTCTCCCAGACTATCTCCCTCTCCCTCACTCGTCTCACTTCCGGCATCACCAAAGCAACGGCTCTTCTTTTGCCTGTGTCCGTACACGGTGAAGTTGGTGACAGTGGAGCTCATGCGATCACAATTCATCGCAGAGTTGAACTATGATCGCAACAGCTCCACAGGGACTTTTTATTTTTCCGCTTTCTGCGGCGACTCAACACCTTTTAATAACGCCGCAACAAGAAACTAGATCTGTCAAAGCTGAAGGAAAGGAAAGGTAAATCGATGTACCGTCGTCCGGTTGCTAAGTTTCGGTTTAATTTCTGTTTTTTCCTGCTCGACGTAGTGTCCTGCTTTAATTAAAATCAATTTTATGTTCAGACCTCCTTTAAGAATCTTTTCGGTCAACCATGGAAACAGAAGAAGAGTACGACCCGCTCGATTCACTGGCCCATAATTGTACCGATTTGGGCGAGCGCCTGGGACTGACAAAAACAATCGAAGAACCGGACGAAACACTGTGAAAATATCTCGAAAAGGCAGACGCCAATACCAAGGGCATACCGGAATTCAAAGAAGGTAATTGATGAAACTGCTTGGCAGTTTGCACTGCATGACATCAAAGGACAACTTAAGGAAGTCGTCATTGGCCCAATGGCGCCATTTATCTGACGGGCTACAACTTGCAACCGCTCCTTTGTAATTAGGTCTGTTGGTCCTTTCTGGATTGACTTGTTAGACGAGACTTGAAATTATTTCGAAATCCGAAAAGACTTCTTTCAGTTTTTTCTTTTACTTAATCCGAAAATTGAACATCAGTTGCTCAGTCCACAGGGACCCCTTATTCTTCGCGGCGACTCAACAAATTGCTTTAGTGACTTCAATGCTTGTCTTCGATTTAATATGGACAACCCAAGCATATTTTGAAAACGTGTCAATTATTGTGAATAGAAATCGAAATCCTGTATTTTCGGAAGCGTATGCGCCCATCACAACTTAATCAGCTTGCCATAAGTCATCCAAACCTTTTATAATAACCCGTCGTCGCTTACTAATGATTAAAAAGATTAATTTTTGTTTATAACAACTTAGCTATTTATTGAATTTTTTATAGCAAAGTTTTTTAAAAGATATGCATTTTGTATAGAACAACATCCAGTATAAAAAGAACATCTTTGTGTATCAGGATTTTCCTTTTTCATTGTCTTGAGATTAGGAGAACCAAAACTATCCAGGTCGAATACCTGAACAACAATACTGTTCAATAAGCTTTCAAGAAAGATTTTCTTTTCCAATCCCTTGACGTATATTATAGTATTTTTCATGTCGAGTAGTAAATATTTTTTCAGGTCATACGATAGAATGAAGTTTCACCACCATCCTATTTGAATCCGTGATGATTTTCATATAACCATTGTACTTGATGTTTCAGATTATCTGGAAGCGTTTCAAAATTGTACGGTGGTTTCATTATAAAATGTTTTCATCGATGTGTACGATAGTCAATTCGTTTACAATAAATTTATTTTGTGGTCCTCTAAAGCCTTGCATCTCGATAACAACATCCATCGTGGTTGACAATCTATCTCAAACTGAACAGTGTTCCATTTTTACACAAGTTCTTGAACTGCGCTAGTGAAAGGATTATACTCGATTATGCGATCGTGAAGCAATAGGCAATAGGCTGTCGTTAATGTTGATATATTTGCTGATGTTTTAATTTCTAGCCGAATATCAACTGAGCCCGCTTTTATTGTTTCATTTTGACGTGAACTGTCAATTACTATAATTGGATCATCTTCTTTGTATTCCGTTCGCGAAAGTATTGGCTGTGCCTGGACATCATAATAAGATTGTTGAAAATTGGCATACATATCATATAATATAGCATATCGATCACGTTGAAATTTAATATTTAAATCATCATATGGATACGATGAAGAGTTTAAGTATACTTAACATTTGTGAGTTCACAATGATCAAATTTGCTTGCATCCTTATCCTTTTGATTTTTTCGATTTGTCTGCAAAGCTATAATAATATATCGTGGTTTTTCCAGTTGACTTGTAGTTTTAACACTCCATACATGATCGGTTGTTATTGGTAAAACTGGATATTCATATAAATCCCAATTTCGAAAACACATTTGAACTGCTTGGCCAGACTCAATATTTTTCAGCATTTTTAATTTTTCAGAACCATCTAAGGTTACGTGAGTCACTTTCCATTATAGTTTAAAAATTTTGAATTGTACATCATCAGTGGGTGATAGAAATGCGTTTTCGTCGGTTCTTGTGAGAACTAACATTAGTTCATGTTTGGCGTTTACAATAATTTTTTTAAAATCCTCGGCAAATTTCAAGAGTTTTCGTAATGGTAAGCTAAAGTTGAAGTAGCCATTAGAGGGTGTTATTAGCTCGTTCGGTGACCAGCCTCCATTATACAACATTTTACTCTCGTTCTCATTTAATGATATGTAGTTCTTCATTGTTGAAGTTACTCCTACATTTGTATTTCGATCGATTTCTACTCCATTTAGTTCATATCTAATCTCGTTGAATAGAAAGACTATGGTATTATTGGATAGCTTTGCAGTTGTTGATGTAGTTCCATCTGCTTTAGTAAAAACAACTTCAATATAAATAAAACTATGAATTGGTAAAACACACAAGTCCTGCTGCTGTAGAGATATTCTGATTTCATCGCTAGAGTTTAGCCCAGGCAATAAATGCACAGAAACGAGTGTAGAGGCAAATTTTAGAGACAGAAAATTTGACTTCAGAACTTTGTTTGGACTAGTCTGGAGATGAACATATCAAAAGTCCCCACTCCTAGGTGGTGAGCGGGGGGGGGGGAGGGAACTGATTGGACTAACACTACAACATTCTGGGGCATTAAATGAAGCCTAATGGTTATCGTTTCTCCTTTAAAGCTAATTAGATCTCCGTCTTGATCAACAAGCTTAAGAGTTAACGTACTTATTCGCTTTACGTTTATCGGTAAAAAGATTACATCCTTAAGAACCTTAACTATTTTATAGCCTGGCCCCACTTCAGGTGAGAATTCATGAATTGTATGTGATGATATATTATTGATGTATGAGTTTCCAACTATACTGCATCCAATTCGAATTACACTAACTTTAGTTATGTTTACAGGTAAATCTGAGTAATTTTTGACATTGATGGCTTATTCTCGTTTATCGAATCCTAGCAATTGTCCAATGGTTCTCTCTCTATAAAAGAAATGGGGACACTTGTCTTAATTTCACTGTATAGAGTATTATTATTTGCCTATATTGTGAGATTTATTCCGCTGTTAATCTTTGTTATTTCCTTATACAAGTAATTGGCAATATCATCGATTTCATACGATCCGATAGGAAACTCTATAACATGTTTTCCTAATATGGAATAAATTATTTCTTTCATCAACATTCGGTATAGAATTATACGTTTGGAAATCAACTAGTCCACAAACATAGTCGTCGTGCAAGTCTATTGGTGAAAAATACTCTGTTGTAAGTATGGATGTGTTACCGATCAACGTTAACGAGTAAGCCATGATAGCAAATAATACAATTAAAGAATTTTTAAAAAATATTTATTTATATACTAAATTTACAAAAGTTTATATAAAATTTTTTAACATATATGTCCACAATTATACGATTCATAGTTTTAATATGTATTACAGTTATAATATTTTATATTATCTCCTAAATAGTTTATTAATTCGACAGGAGGTGGTAGATTTCCAAAACTATCAGATTACTCGATATGATTTTTTTTCTTTTTATACGCTACCCAATGTGTGCCAGGTCCTTCCATTGAATCCACATTTCCACTTTCATTTTTCTTAGGTTTCTTTGGTAGGGTACTCCGCATAAAACACCTCTGAAATCAGGCAGAAACTTTCCAAATTTACGTTTATCATTTTCATGCAATGGTCTCTTGGGTAACGTCCTTAAAAGTTTTTTGGTTGAGGATTTAAGTACAGTCTTAATCCTTTCCTATACGGTTTCAAGTATAGTCCACGACCTACAGCTATCTGCTCCATTTTCTGATTGTGTCGTTTCTGCTCCTCTAACATTTTCTTTGCATTTTTAGCATCGTTAACAGCTTTAGCTATTCCTGCAGCTCCACCCGATAATGCTCCTATAGCTGACAACACGCAAAAAGTGGAACCAAGAATGGTAGGACTCCACCAACTTTAGGAATGGGAGTAATTCTAGGAGTTTTAACGTCTTTATAGTTTTTAATTATACTCTTTGCAGTACTCAATGCTTATTTAATAGCAGCTTTCATGTTTTCAGGTTCCTTTTATTTGAGAACATTTCGAGCTGAACGAACAGCAATTCTAAGTCTTGGTGAACACGAATGTGAATTCTTATGCAATATAGGAATTGCGGAAGGGGTGGATGCAACGAGGTTGCGAAGGAAAGAATTGCGAAATGTGTGGTGGTGACGCTAGATCAGAAGCAGAAAGAAGAAATGGTTGAAGAAGAAGAGAAAAAAAAATAATTGTCACCGAAATAGAAGTACTTCGGTGACACGCCGGGGTTCGTAGAATTATTTTTCTTTTTAGAAGAGGCAATTCCGGGATGCCAGACCGTTCAACCAGCTCGGCTGGTACAAATAATAAGTGCAATGCGTATTTCTCATGAGAAATTGTTTTCTGCTGTAACAGCAAAAATGACAATCTCTAATGAGATTCCGCAATGTAAACGATTATACCTTACAAATGAAATGCTGAAATCAGCCGAGCGAAACGCTTCTCCAAATTTTTAAATAGTGATTGAATAATCGACTAGAGGCCGAATCAACGGCGGCCGGGCCTTTTATAGGGCCGGTTAGCTTTATGTGCCGTTTATCCTTTCGACGGATAACCGGCGCCAACTCTACTGGACCACAGTGGCACGTGAAATTGTGCATCAAGTTCACGCCGTGGTGAGTAGCGTTTACGCGCGTATGTTTGAATTTCAAATTTAATGTGTAATTTCAATGTAACGTATTTGAAGTTCAAACATTTTCCCGGGCGCAAAAAAAAAAAAAAAATGAACTAAATGAGAAAAAACCGATCACTTGTTTATAGTAGTATTATGTGTATTCACGAATTCATGATAACTGCAATAAAACAAGAAATGAAAAAAATTAAAAAATTAAGATAATAAAAAATAAAAACAGTAAAAAAGGAAAATAATAAAAATATCAAGATAGAATGCGGAAGAAAAAAAATGTGATGCATCTAGTGTTGGTGCTTGCATTTTAACGCGAACCACGTTGTCTTCCTCTTCGCAACGCGAACACGCACCTTATCCCCGCCGTTAAAAAACAGTGTGTAAATCGGTCGTTTGAACGATTTGATGCGATTCCATGGTATTGTTTCTAGTTCGTCGTAGGTGACGTCGAAGATTTCTCCTTTATTAGTCACTAGACTGTAAGTGGGTCCCATCCCTCGGTTGCTTGCATCGTACGGCCGTGGTCTTGTGTGGGTTTTTGGCATGGGTGGCGGTTGCTGCGTGCTGTCAGCTGCGGACCGCGCTGGTGATTCCAGGGTTTTGCCTGGCGTTACTGGCAGTGGTACGGGTGTGGTAACCAGTGGTGGAGTGGACGACCGTTCCGTACTAGATGAGTCTGCGACGGCGGAGGTTGTCGGGGGTACGCTCGGAGGCGGGGATGGTTCTTCCAACAATTCCTCCTCTGAATATCGCGGCCAGTTGAGTAGGTTTTCGAAATCGTCGTCAAAGGTCAGTTCAAGATAATCGAAATCCATCTAGACTAGATATGGGTAGCTCAGATATGAGCCGGCGCAACGAACCGGCTCACGCAAAAGATCCAACTGAGCCAGATCTTCTCCACGGATCTTTTCGGTTCATGGATCTGGACGGTTAGCCCGGTCACCAGAGACAAAATTTCAGTAAGTTTCGGAGTTAAATGGAAGGTGAAATGTTTTGACGTGGCTAGGTTCCAATGAAGGAGTAGAATATGGAATCACAGTTTCAGACCAAAATTTGATATGGCATATGCCCGAAATTTTGAATTTTCTGTTTTGTTGATTTGTAGCCGTATTTTCCATTTCTCGCTAAAAATGGTGAGAACGAAATTTATGGAGCAATGCTGGAGAATGACTGAATTTCAAAGAATTCCGTTAGTGCGAATAGCTGTTCACAAGGCCAACCGAAAAATTCTTTCTATTCTCCCGACCGCAGGTAGTGATACTTGCGAGTTCCCCGGCCTCTGTGTTTAACGTGCTCCCGGCCGTTATACATTGGTCGCACAAAAAACTGGTTTAAGCGAAACTTGTAGGGAGTTCAGTCCTCTACAAGTTTGAGATGTAAATATGTTACCTATTTTTAATAAAAATAGTCCAAAAGTTTAAAAACTGAGGCAATATCCTAATATTTTACACTTTACGCTTATTATTTGCAATAAATAATTTGGCAAAAAAGTTGTTCAAATAAAAAAAGACAATTTAACTCTCCATAAACTGGCTACAAATCGACAACACATAAAAATCAAAATTTCGGGCCTTCCTTAAATGTATCTTTTATTTTCAGTTTATAATCTTTAATTTTTTTCTTTGTTTATCTTTCATCTATCATTTCTAACCATTTTTTAACATTTTTTACCTTTCTTTACCATTTTTTATAACTTTTTATAAATTTTTATCATTTTTCAACCTTTTAAACAATTTTTTTATAATTTTTTACCATTTTTTATAATTTTTAACCATTTTTTACCCTTTTCTACCATTTTTTACCATTAGCAATAAAAATTAAATAAAAAGCAATAAAAATTGTTAGTCCGTCTGTGCTCCGTACACCGTACGCAAACTCGTTTGAGGAATTATAGTTCCCAAACCCTATGAGCTATTAAATTGATTTTTTTTTCTGAATAGACATGGTAGACCTCTTGAAGTGAGAGTTTTTTCAGGGGTGGGGGTGCGAGGGGGAAGGTGGGGGAAGCGTTTTAGACGAAAAATTTTGGTTTCTATATCTCAGCAACCGCTAATGGTAGGAGGCAGAAACTTAGAATTTCTATAGAGCTTTGATAGTGGAACCATTTGCAAAAAAACTGCTGATATGGGTGAAGGGGGGGAAGTCCATATCTCTTAAGCCGTTAACGGCAAGCAATTAAAACTTAACAAATATCTGTAGCTATACTAGGAGAGTAGATTGAAATAAAATTTTTTGGTGGGGGTGGTGGCGTGCGGGAGTGGGGTTTGATAAAGTAAAGATTACGATATCTCACAAACCAATTGCACCAGAAAAACAAAATTCGGTTTGGGTATAAAGCTTGATAAATAAAGATTAATCAAAGTAAAATCTTTGAAGGGGGCGGGGGAGCATAGAAGTGGGGGGGGGGGGGGGATGAGAATTCTTCAAAATTATCACTTTTCAAAAGCTATGGAGTTCCATAGTTTTATGGTCCTTAATGTTTGTATGCATCCATCGTGGGATTTGGATTTTTCCTAACTGATGGACATCGCTCTTGTGTTCGAGCCACTCTCGTTCTAGTTCTGGTGGCACCGGGCCATCCCAGGTGCAGCCTGAGACCCATAATTCTTGCATCAGAATTTTTGCCGTGATGATTGATGGAGAAACCCACCCAAGTGGGTCAAATAATTTGGAGATCTCAGATAGGATAGCTTGATAAATAAAGATTGCTCAAAGTAAAATCTTTGAAGGGGGCGGGGGAGCATAGAAGTGGGGGGGAGGATAAGAATTTTTCAAAAATATCACTTTTCATATATCAATAACAGTGTGAGATAGATGGTTCAAATTTGAATTTGGCCCAATAGAACCCAAGTAGGGAAAAATAAATTTAAAGGTGGGGTGAAGAGGGTGAGGGTGGGAAAGGGTGAGAAGGAAAAAGTTCCGATGCTTATATCTTAAGAACTTGTGAGGATATAAACCTTAAACTTGGTATTTAGATAGAACTATATTAGTGGCATAGTGAAAAAATAAAATTTTTTTTAAGGGTAGCATGGTGCGAGGGTGGGGGGTGTTTTTCCTAACTTTTGAACGGCTTATGCTAGGAAGTTGAAACTTGGTACGTATATGTAAATCAACTAGAAAAGTAATTCCGATAAAAAATTTTCGATATTCATTGGGGTTCCTATAGGGGGGGGGCAGAAAAAATTTCAGTATATATAAAATGCATATATTTTCACGATTTTCGTTATATCTACTAGGTCTTTCGAAATATTGAATTCATTTTTATTCTACGGATTCTTCATATGAATACCTAGAATGTGTTTTCAAGATTTTTTGAAATTCGACCCCTAAGGGAGTGTAAAGTGGTTGCATACTTTTTCATAAATTCCACCATATCTCTCAGGTCTGATCAGATATCGAATATCTTTTCACTTCCACGGGCTTGTTTAATAATCACCTATTTTTAAGTTTTTTTCTTTTCCAACCTCTAGACCGCATCCCGGAATATGACCCAATTATATAATTCATATATTACACTCTATTCTAACCGTTTGCCGAATTTTTTGTTAGGTTTTCAGTCACATAGTAACATACACCGCATCCCCGAATTAAACACGTTCCGAACTTCTGCCGGAAAAATAATAAAGTTGCGCCCAGACTGATGGAAGATTTTTTATTATCTTTCACCATTTTTTTATAATTTTTTATCATTTTTTACCTTTTTTTATAATTTTTTAAAAAAATTTTATCAGTATTTACCATTTCTTTTATAATTTTTTACCATTTATTATCTTTCACCATTTTTTATCATTTTTTATCATTTTTTATCATTTTTTCCTCTATCCCACAATCTTCAATCCTCAACTATAGTTCGCGAACTATGAGGAACTATAGTTCCTCTATCCCTTAAACCTCCATCTACCGTCCTTAATCCTCCATCCTCTGTCCACCATCCTCCATCATACATCCTCCATCCCCGATCCTTTATCGCCCATCATTTATCTTCCTTTCTCCATCCTGCTTTCTCCATCCTCCTCTCTCCATCCTCTATCAAACATCCTCCATCATTCATCCTCTATCCTCCATCATTCATCCTCCATCATTCATCCTCTATCCTCCATCGTCCATCCTCCATCGTCCATCCCCCATTGTCAATCCTCCATTGTCATCCTCCATCTTTCATTGTCCATCCACCATCCTCCATCATCCATCCTACATCTCCATTGTCCATCCTCAACCACAAAGATCCGTAAAGATCCGTTGAGCCGTAAAGATCCGCGAACCGCAAAGACTCGTAAAGATCCGTAGAGCAGTTGTGCGGCTGAGCCATTCTGAGCGGTTGAGCCATTCTGAGCGGTTGAGCGGCTGAGCCATTCTGAGCGGTTGAGCGGCTGAGCCATTCTGAGCGGTTGAGCGGCTGAGCCATTCTGAGCGGCTGAGCCATTCTGAGCGGCTGAGCCATTCCGAGCGGCTGAGCCATTCTCAGCCGCTCAACCGCTCTATGGATCTTTACGGATCTTTGCGGTTCGCGGATCTTTACGGCTCAACGGATCTTTACGGCTCAACGGATCTTTGTGGTTGAGGATGGACAATGGACGATGGAGGATGGATGTTGGAGGATGGACGATGGAAGATGAACGATGGAGGATGGACAATGGAGGATGTTCGATGGAGGATGGAGGATGGACAATGCAGGATGTTCGATGGAGGATGGACGATGTACAATGGAGGATGGACGATGGAGGATAGAGGATAGAGGATGGATGATGGACGATGGAGGATAGAGGATGGATGATGAATGATGGCCGATGGACGATGGAAGATAGAGAATGGATGATGGACGATGGAGGATGTACGATGGATGATGGACAATGGAGAGGATGTTCGATTGACGATGGAGGTTGGACGATGGATGATGGACAATGGAGGATGGACGATGGACGATGGATGATGGACAATGGAGGATGGATGATGGACGATGGAGGATAGAGGATATAGAATGGATGATGGACAATGGAGGATAGAGGATGGAGGATAGAGGATGGATGATGGACGATGGACGATGGAGGATGGACAATGGAGGATAGAGGATGGAGGATAGAGGATGGATGATGGACGATGGACGATGGAGGATAGACGATGGAGGATAGAGGATAGAGGATGGATGATGAACGATGGAGGATGGACGATGGAGGATGGACGATGGAGGATAGAGGATAGAGGATGGATGATGGACGATGGATGATGGACGATGGAGGATGGACGATGGAGGATAGAGGATAGAGGATGGATGATGAACGATGGAGGATGGACGATGGAGGATGGACGATGGAGGATGGACGATGGAGGATGGACGATGGAGGATGGACGCTGGAGGATAGAGTATAAAGGATGGATGATGGACGATGGAGGATAGAGGACAGAGGATGGATGATGGATGATGGCCGATGGAGGATAGAGGATGGATGATGGACGATGGAGGATGGACGATGGATGATGGACAATGGAGGATGTTCGATGGACGATGGAGGATGGACGATGGACGATGGATGATGGACAATGGAGGATGTTCGATGGAGGATGGAGGATGGAGGATGGAGGATGGATGATGGACGATGGACGATGGAGGATAGACGATGGAGGATGGATGATGGACAATGGAGGATGTTCGATGGAGGATGGAGGATGGAGGATAGAGGATGGATGATGGACGATGGACGATGGAGGATAGACGATGGAGGATAGAGGATAGAGGATGGATGATGAACGATGGAGGATGGACGATGGAGGATGGACGATGGAGGATAGAGGATAGAGGATGGATGATGGACGATGGAGGATAGAGGACAGATGATGGATGATGGATGATGGCCGATGGACGATGAAGGATAGAGGATGGATGATGGATGATGGACGATGGAGGATGGACGATGGAGGATAGAGGATGGATGATGAACGATGGAGGATGGAAGATGGAGGATGGACGATGGAGGAATGACGATGGAGGATGGACGATGGAGGATGGACGATGGAGGATGGACGCTGGAGGATAGAGTATAAAGGATGGATGATGGACGATGGAGGATAGAGGACAGAGGATGGATGATGGATGATGGCCGATGGAGGATAGAGGATGGATGATGGACGATGGAGGATGGACGATGGATGATGGACAATGGAGGATGTTCGATGGTCGATGGAGGATGGACGATGGAGGATGGATGATGGACAATGGAGGATGTTCGATGGAGGATGGAGGATGGACGATGGAGGAAAGAGGATAGAGGATGGATGATGGACGATGGAGGAAAGAGGATAGAGGATGGATGATGGATGATGGACGATGGAGGAAAGAGGATGGATGATGGACGATAGATGATGGAAGATGGTGATGGACGATAGATGATGAACGATGGAGGATAGAGGTTGAATGATGGAGGATGTTCGATGCAGGATGAAAAAAGAAGGATGGAGAAAGGAGGATGGATGATGGAGGATGGTGGATGGAGGATTAAGGATAGTAGATAGAGGATTAAGGATGGTAGATGGAGGATTAAGGATGGTAGATGGAGGATTGAGGGATAGAGGAACTATAGTTCCTCATAGTTCGCGAACTATAGTTGAGGATTGAGGATTCAGGATCGATTATTAAGGATTGAGGGATAGAGGAAAAAATGATAAAAAAATGATAAAAATGATACAAAATGATAAAAAAGTGATAGAAATTAAAAGAAATGTTTAAAAATGATAAAAAATGGTAGATAAAACATGGTAAAATATGGTAAAAAATGGTAAAAAATGATAAAAATATTAAAAAAAAATGGTAAAAAATTATAGAAAATGATAAAAAATGGTAAACAATGATAAGAAATTACAAAAAATGATAAAATTTGTAAAATATTAAAAATATTTTATAAAATGATATAAAATGGTAAGAATGATAAAAAATAAAAAAAATTATTAAAAATTGGTAATAAATGATAAAAAATGTAAAAACTGACAAAAAATGGTAAAAACTGACAAAAAATGGTAAAAAATTATAAAAAATTGTAAAAAAAGATAAAATATTATAAAAAATGGTATAAAATGATAAAAAAAATTATAAAAAATGGTAAAAAATGATAAAAAAAATTATAAAAAATGGTAAAATATTATAGAAGGTGGTCAAAAATGATAAGAAATTAAAAAAAAAATTATAAAAAATGATAAAAAATGGTAAAAATGATAAAACATTATAAAATATGGTAATAAATAATAAAAAATGTAAAAAGTGACAAAAAATGGTAAAAAATTATAAAAAATTGTAAAAATGATAAAATATTATAAAAAATGGTATAAAATGATAAAAAAATGGTAAAAAATTATAAAAAATTATAAAAAATGGTAAAATTTGGTAAAAAAGGGTAAAAGAATGATAAAAAGTTATAAGAAATGGTAAACATTATAAAAAATGGTAAAAAAATAATAGAAAATGGTAAGGGTAAAAAATTATAAAAATTTATAAAAAGTTATAAAAAATGGTAAAAAATGGTGAAAAATGGTAAAAAATGATAAAAGAATGGTAAAAAATGGTTAAAATGATTAAAAATGATGAAAAATAATAAGAAATGGTAAAATATTATAAAAAATGATAAAAAATTATAAAACATGGTTAAAAAATTATAAAAAATGGTTAAAAAGGGAAAAAATGATAAAAATTTATAGAAAATGGTAAAAAATTATAAAAAAATGGTAAGAACAAGTTGTTTAAGGTTAGTTTGCAATAAGATAATCTAATGTACATATACGAATATATTATTCGTATTAACGAATATTCTTATTTTACTAATTGTTGGTAATTTTCTTTTATTATTATTATTTTTTATTATTATTATTTTTTATTATTACAATATAGTTAAACAAATTAAATTTATGTTACTAGTTTTTCATGGTCATGCTACCATTGAAGCTATTAAATGTTAAGAGTTTGTTGTTCTTTTCCAGTGTCAGTGGAGTGAAGCTCCAATACGAAATCCCCGACTGTTGATTGACCGTAGTACTTGACGAATTTTTGGAAAGAACTTTCACTGGAGAGGCCAGTTTATCATAAGATTTTGTGTTGGACTAGGTCCGAAGGAGCTGTTTCGTCATCGGAATGCAGAAGACTCTTCAGAGGGTGTATTCTAGCCAACTTCCGAAACACCCTGACAGCTGGTGGAATTGCTGAGGCAAATTCTATATAGCCACATCGTAATCCAAGTTCATTTCCACGAATAATGTAATCGGGAACTCGCCGGACATCTACCTTATACTAAAGGCGGGACGTATATGGCTATGAAATGGTTGTAACCTTGGATAACCATATGGCTATGAATCTTGAAAATCTGTTGTTAAGTCCGGGGCCCAGTGGGTCCAACGCAAAACTTATTTTTACCAATACTTTTATGTTACTAGTTTTTCATGGTCATGCTACCATTGAAGCTATTAAATGTTAAGAGTTTGTTGTTCTTTTCCAGTGTCAGTGGAGTGAAGCTCCAATACGAAATCCCCGACTGTTGATTGACCGTAGTACTTGACGAATTTTTGGAAAGAACTTTCACTGGAGAGGCCAGTTTATCATAAGATTTTGTGTTGGACTAGGTCCGAAGGAGCTGTTTCGTCATCGGAATGCAGAAGACTCTTCAGAGGGTGTATTCTAGCCAACTTCCGAAACACCCTGACAGCTGGTGGAATTGCTGAGGCAAATTCTATATAGCCACATCGTAATCCAAGTTCATTTCCACGAATAATGTAATCGGGAACTCGCCGGACATCTACCTTATACTAAAGGCGGGACGTATATGGCTATGAAATGGTTGTAACCTTGGATAACCATATGGCTATGAATTAAATTTGTCTCGAAACAATTAAGGCCGTCAATTTTTTTTATACATATGAATATTCTGAGAACGTATTCAAAAGTTGAGTACCATACATAGAAATAATATTTCCTCTTCCTGTGCACGTACGTACATATATGCATGAAGAGAATTATTTCCGGTGTACCACTGAGTAAAGTGTTTATATCAGTTTTGATTTGTCCACTTTGAACATTTTTCTATATATGTTATTTTTATTCTAGATATAAAATTTTATATTTAGGTGTAGTAAAAAAAGGGAGATATGTTCGTTCTTGCGATAGAAATATTTTCATTTTCGTTTAATATTTTATGTGTTTAAAGAAACTCATTAATTTCTTTTTTGCAACCTATTCAATTATTTTTCCAACGTTATACCTACATAATATATTAAGGATATATGATAATAATTGTTGAGTTTAGGGAATACACTCTTCGAAAGGTTAAAAACAATTAAGTGTGTAAGAGGCTTTGAATCTCTTAATATTTTTAGACATTCAATAGTTATGCCGTCAAATCCAGGACTAGAGCCAATATTTTTTTAAAACTTTATTCTTACTATTTCCCGCATTATTCAGCATTGCCTTAAAATAATCAACTTTGAGTATTTTCATTAAAGCTCATAATGTATTCATTTTTTTTTTTAATTAGTTTTCGGTTTAATCTGCAGTTCCCTTGTACTTGTACGGCAGTGTAAAAGATCCACCTGGATCTTTTGAACCGGCTCAAAGAGCCGGTTCAATGAAAAGAGCGAGATCCGGTGAACCGGTTCATTGAAAAGATCCGAATTTCCCATCTCTAATCTAGACAGAGGTAAAAATATGTTAGTTTATTCGATGGGAAGCGGACACACCTTGGAGATGGGTCTCTGAAGGGTCTTAGATTGTGTTTCTAGCGTCACCACCCTAACCAGTCCATCATTCCCTGGGTGGATATCTTTGATCTTTCCCAGATGCCATTTTGACGGTGGGACATTGTCTTCTCGTACCAAAACGAAATTATTTGGTTTGAGGTTGTTTTTACATAGTCACTACTTTTGTCTTTGTTGTAGTTGGTGTAAATACTCCTGGGACCACTTACTCCAAAAGGTTTGTACTAGCTTTTGGCAGTATTTCCAACGTTTGAGGGAATGGTCGTTGGTCGTTTCTAAAGAAGGTTCAGGAGGCAATATGATAGAGGATCCTATAAGAAAATGACCTGGAGTTAAAGCTTCGATGTTGTCTGAATCAGAGCTAAGGGTGCAGAGGGGCCGAGAGTTCAAGCAAGCTCCTTCTTGGATTAGCACCGTGGTTATTTCCTCAAAGGTTAGCGTTGCATTCCCGATAATGCGTTTGAGATGATGTTTCACCGATTTGACGCCTGATTCCCAGAGCCCGCCGAAATGCGGAGCAGCTGGAGGGTTGAAGTGCCATTTTATCCCATCTTTTACTGTTTTGTCCATGGCGTGCAGAGAGCCTTCCTTGATGGCTTTCTTTAAATTTTCTTTCATGATACGATCTGCTCCGACGAAGTTTGTTCCACAGTCGGAGTATATGTCGGTGCATAAACCGCGTCTTCCCACAAAACGCCGGAAGGCTGCGAGAAAAGCTTCCGATGACAAATCGGAAACTACTTCAATGTGTATTGCTTTGGTCGCGAAGCAAATGAAAAGACAGAAGTACCCTTTGGTACATCGTGACTTCTTCAAATTGGATTCCTTAATTTCGAAAGGACCCGCAAAATCAATACCGCAATGTTGAAATGGTCTTGTCATTTGTACGCGGGCAGAGGGCAAATCCCCCATTTGTTGTTCGGCTGGCTTAGCCCGAAAGCGGTAACATGTGGTGCACTTTGAGATGATGTGCTGCACGACATGTCGAATGTGTATTATCCAATATTCATGTCGAATTGTGCTGATGACCAAATCGTGACCTCCGTGAAGTGTTCGTATGTGGCAGTCACGTATGACGAGATCAGAATAATGGTGTTTCTTTGGAAGAATCAATCATTTTTACCCGAAGGATTCCCTCTTCATCCATGAATGGATTCAGGCTGCTGAGTTGGTTGCTGGGTGGCAAACGTTGTTTCCTTTGCAGCAGGCTGATTTGCTTGGTGTATTTTTCCGCTTGAATGACTTTCACCAAAACTTTCTTAGCCGAGTTGTATTATGCTACTTGTATAATTCCCGTTGTTCTTTGATCCTTAACACGCTTTTGGTAATTGCGATAAAACCTTAAACAATAAGCTGTCACTCTGATTAAAGTAGTTAGTGAAGAAAATTTCTCCAATAGCGAAAACGCGTTTATGTCTTCATGTTGAGTGATTAGCGCTATGGGTGACTTGGCCTCCAGTATGGCGGTTGGAAAATCTAAACTTTGTTGGTCTGATGGCCAATCTTCCTCGTTGTTTATTAGCCACTTAGGCCCGATCCACCATAGTGCATTGTGTCTGAGATCGCTGGGCTTCATCCCTCGTGAAGCTATGTCAGCAGGATTGTCTTTGGACGGAACGTACCTCCATTGGTTGTTGTTCGTGTTGTCCCGGATTGTCACCACTCTATTTGCTACAAATGTGGTCCATTTGGTATGGTCCTTGTATCCAGGCCAGCGTTATCTTAGAATCTGTCCAAGAAAAACTTTGAACTTCTTTCATGTCAAGGTCTTCCCTTGTATTTTTCATTCATTTTGAGAGCAACTCGGCCGCACATAACTCTAAACACGGCAAAGTGACGAGCTTGAGAGGTGTCACCTTTGTTTTGGATGCAATCAGACTGATGTGTACTGTGTCGTTTGAACCAAGGACTCGTAGGTATAAAACCGCTGCATATGCCCGAATAGAAGCATCGCAAAAGCCATGGAGTTCCATAGTTTTATGGTCCTTAATGTTTGTATGCCCCCATCGTGGGATTTGGATTTTTCCTAGCTGATGGACGTCGCTCTTGTATTCGAGCCACTCTCGTTCTAATTCTGGTGGCACCGGGCCATCCCAGGTGCAGCCTGAGACCCATAATTTTTGCATCAGAATTTTTGCCGTGATGATTGATGGAGAAACCCACCCAAGTGGGTCAAATAATTTGGAGATCTCAGATAAGATAGCTTGATAAATAAAGATTGTTCAAAGTAAAATCTTTGAAGGGGGCGGGGGAGCATAGAAGTGGGGGGGGGGATAAGAATTTTTCAAAAATATCACTTTTCATATATCAATAACAGTGTAAGATAGATGGTTCAAATTTGAACTAGAACTAGGCCCAATAGAACCCTAGTAAGGAAAAATAAATTTAAAGGTGGGGGTGTAGAGGGTGAGGGTGGGGAAGGGTGAGAAGGAAAAAGTTCCGATGCTTATATCTTAAGAACTTGTAAGGATATAAGCCTTAAACTTCGTATTTAGATAGAACTATATTAGTGGCATAGTGGAAAAATAAAATTTTTTTTAAGGGTAGCATGGTGCGAGGGTGGGAGGTGTTTTTCCTAACTTTTGAACGGCTTATGCTAGGAAGTTGAAACTCGGTACGTATATGTAAATCAACTAGAAAAGTAATTCCGATAAAAAAAATTTCAATATTCATTGGGGTTCCTATAGCGGGGAAGGGGGCAGAAAAAATTTCAGTAAATATAAAATGCATATATTTTCACGATTTTCGTTATATCTACTAGGTCTTTCGAAATATTGAATTCATTTTTATTCCACGGATTCTTCATATGAATACCTAGAATGTGTTTTCAAGATTTTTTGAAATTTTACCCCTAAGGGAGTGTAAAGTGGTTGCATACTTTTTCATAAATTCCACCATATCTCTCAGGTCTGATCAGATATCGAATATCTTTTCACTTCCACGGGCTTGTTTAATAATCACCTATTTTTAAGTTTTTTTCTTTTCCAACCTCTAGACCGCAATCCGGAAAGAACTATAGTTCCTCTATCCCTTAATCCTCCATCTACCGTCCTTAATCCTCCATCCTCTGTCCACCATCCTCCATAATACATCCTGCATCCCCGATCCTTTATCGCCCATCATTCATCTTTCTTTCTCCATCCTGCTTTCTCCATCCTCCTCTCTCCATCCTCTCTCAAACATCCTCCATCATTCATCCTCTATCCTCCATCATTCATCCTCCATCATTCATCCTCCATCCTCCATCGTCCATCATTCATCGTCCATCCTCCATCGTCCATCCACCATTGTCAATCCTCCATTGTCATCCTCCATCTTTCATTGTCCGTCCACCATCCTCCATCATCCATCCTACATCTCCATTGTCCATCCTCAACCACAAAGATCCGTAAAGATCCGTTGAGCCGTAAAGATCCGCGAACCGCAAAGATTCGTAAAGATCCGTACAGCGGTTGAGCGGCTGAGCCATTCTGAGCGGCTGAGCCATTCTGAGCGGCTGAGCCATTTTGAGCGGGTGAGCCATTCTGAGCGGTTGGGCGGCTGAGCCATTCTGAGCGGCTGAGCCATTCTGAGCGGCTGAGCCATTCTGAGCGGCTGAGCCATTCTGAGCGGCTGAGCCATTCTGAGCGGCTGAGCCATTCTGAGCGGCTGAGCCATTCTGAGCGGCTGAGCCATTCTGAGCGGCTGAGCCATTCTGAGCGGCTGAGCCATTCTGAGCGGCTGAGCCATTCTGAGCGGCTGAGCCATTCTGAGCGGCTGAGCCATTCTGAGCAGTTGAGCGGCTGAGCCATTCTGAGCAGCCATATGGCTCAGCCACTCAACCGCTCAGAATGGCTCAGCCGCTCAACCACTCTATGGATCTTTACGGATCTTTGCGGTTCGCGGATCTTTACGGCTCAACGGATCTTTACGGCTCAACGGATCTTTACGGCTCAACGGATCTCTGTGGTTGAGGATGGACAATGGACGATGGAGGATGGAGGATGGATGATGGAGGATGGACGATGGAAGATGAACGATGGAGGATGGACAATGGAGGATGTTCGATGGAGGATGGAGGATGGAGGATGGACAATGCAGGATGTTCGATGGAGGATGGAGGATGTACTATGGAGGATGGACGATGGAGGATAGAGGATAGAGGATGGATGAGGGACTATGGATAATAGAGGATGGATGATGAATTATGGCCGATGGACGATGGAGGATGTTCGATGGAGGATGGAGGATGTACAATGGAGGATGGACGATGGAGGATAGAGGATAGAGGATGGATGAGGGACTATGGATAATAGAGGATGGATGATGAATTATGGCCGATGGACGATGGAGGATAGAGGATAGAGGATGGATGAGGGACTATGGATAATAGAGGATGGATGATGAATTATGGCCGATGGACGATGGAGGATGGATGATGGACGATGGAGGATGTACGATGGATGATGGACAAGGGAGAGGATGTTCGATGGAGGATGGACGATGGAAGTTGGACGATGGATGATGGACAATGGAGGATGGACGATGGATGATGGACAATGGAGGATGGAGGATGGATGATGGACGATGGAGGATAGAGGATATAGCATGGATAATGGACAATGGAGGATAGAGGATGGATGATGGACGATGGACGATGGAGGATGGACGATGGAGGATAGAGGATAGAGGATGGATGATGAACGATGGAGGATGGACGATGGAGGATGGACGATGGAGGATGGACGATGGAGGATAGAGGATAGAGGATGGATGATGGACGATGGAGGATAGAGGACAGATGATGGATGATGGATGATGGATGATGGATGATGGCCGATGGACGATGGAGGATAGAGGATGGACGATGGACGATGGAGGATGGACGATGGATGATGGATGATGGATGATGGACGATGGACAATGCACATAACTCTACACGCAGCAAAGTGACGAGCTTGAGAGGTGTCACCTTTGTTTTGGATGCAATCAGACTGATGTGTACTGTGTCGTTTGAACCAAGGACTCCTAGGTATAAAACCGCTGCATATGCCCGAATAGAAGCATCGCAAAAGCCATGGAGTTCCATAGTTTTATGGTCCTTAATGTTTGTATGCATCCATCGTGGGATTTGAATTTTTCCTAGCTGATGGACGTCGCTCTTGTATTCGAGCCACTCTCGTTCTAATTCTGGTGGCACCGGGCCATCCCAGGTGCAGCCTGAGACCCATAATTTTTGCATCAGAATTTTTTTTAAGGGTAGCATGGTGCGAGGGTGGGGGTGTTTTTCCTAACTTTTGAACGGCTTATGCTAGGAAGTTGAAACGGTACGTATATGTAAATCAACTAGAAAAGTAATTCCGATAAAAAAATTTCAGTAAATATAAAATGCATATATTTTCACGATTTTCGTTATATCTACTAGGTCTTTCGAAATATTGAATTCATTTTTATTCTACGGATTCTTCATATGAATACCTAGAATGTGTTTTCAAGATTTTTTGAAATTCGACCCCTAAGGGAGTGTAAAGTGGTTGCATACTTTTTCATAAATTCCACCATATCTCTCAGGTCTGATCAGATATCGAATATCTTTTCACTTCCACGGGCTTGTTTAATAATCACCTATTTTTAAGTTTTTTTCTTTTCCAACCTCTAGACCGCATCCCGGAATATGACCCAATTATATAATTCATATATTACACTCTATTCTAACCGTTTCCCGAATTTTTTGTTAGGTTTTTAGTCACATAGTAACATACACCGCATCCCCGAATTAAACACGTTCCGAACTTCTGCTGGAAAAATAATAAAGTTGCGCCCAGACTGATGGCAGATTTTTTAATATTTTTTACCATTTTTTTATAATTTTTTATCATTTTTTACCTTTTTTTTATAATTTTTTTTAAAAATTTATCATTGTTTACCGTTTTTTTTATAATTTTTTACCACTTTTTATCATTTTTTATCATTTTTTCCTCTATCCCTCAATCTTCAATCCTCAACTATAGTTCGCGAACTATGAGGAACTATAGTTCCTCTATCCCTTTATCCTCCATCTACCGTCCTTAATCCTCCATCCTCTGTCCACCATCCTCCATAATACATCCTCCATCCCGATCCTTTATCGTCCATCATTCATCTTCCTTTCTCCATCCTGCTTTCTCCATCCTCCTCTCTCCATCCTCTATCAAACATCCTCCATCATTCATCCTCTATCCTCCATCATTCATCCTCCATCATTTATCCTCCATCATTCATCCTCTATCCTCCATCGTCCATCATTCATCGTCCATCCTCCATCGTCCATCCACCATTGTCAATCCTCCATTGTCATCCTCCATCTTTCATTGTCCATCCACCATCCTCCATCATCCATCCTACATCTCCATTGTCCATTCTCAACCACAAAGATCCGTAAAGATCCGTTGAGCCGTAAAGATCCGCGAACCGCAAAGATTCGTAAAGATCCGTACAGCGGCTGAGCGGCTGAGCCATTCTGAGCGGTTGAGCCATTCTGAACGGTTGAGACATTCTGAGCGGCTGAGCCATTCTGATCGGCTGAGCCATTCTGAGCGGCTGAGCCATTCCGAGCGGCTGAGCCATTCTGAGCCGTTGAGCGGCTGAGCCATTCTGAGCGGCTGAGCCATTCTGAGCGGCTGAGCCATTCTGAGCAGTTGAGCGGCTGAGCCATTCTGAGCAGTTGAGCGGCTGAGCCATATGGCTCAGCCACTCAACCGCTCAGAATGGCTCAGCCGCTCAACCGCTCTATGGATCTTTACGGATCTTTGCGGTTCGCGGATCTTTACGGCTCAACGGATCTTTACGGCTCAACGGATCTTTACGGCTCAACGGATCTCTGTGGTTGAGGATGGACAATGGACGATGGAGGATGGAGGATGGATGATGGAGGATGGACGATGGAAGATGAACGATGGAGGATGGACAATGGAGGATGTTCGATAGAGGATGGAGGATGGACAATGCAGGATGTTCGATGGAGGATGGAGGATGTACAATGGAGGATGGACGATGGAGGATAGAGGATAGAGGATGGATGATGGACGATGGAGGATAGAGGATGGATGATGAATGATGGCCGATGGACGAAGGAGGATAGAGAATGGATGATGGACGATGGAGGATGTACGATGGATGATGGACAATGGAGAGGATGTTCGATGGACGATGGAGGATGGACGATGGAGGTTGGACGATGGATGATGGACAATGGATGATGGACAATGGATGATGGACAATGGAGGATGGATGATGGACGATGGAGGATAGAGGATATAGAATGGATGATGGACAATGGAGGATAGAGGATGGATGATGGACGATGGAGGATAGAGGACAGATGATGGACGATGGAGGATAGAGGATGGATGATGGACGATGGAGGATGGACGATGGATGATGGATGATGGATGATGGATGATGGACGATGGAGGATGGACGATGCACATAACTCTAAACGCGGCAAAGTGACGAGCTTGAGAGGTGTCACCTTTGTTTTGGATGCAATCAGACTGATGTGTACTGTGTCGTTTGAACCAAGGACTCGTAGGTATAAAACCGCTGCATATGCCCGAATAGAAGCATCGCAAAAGCCATGGAGTTCCATAGTTTTATGGTCCTTAATGTTTGTATGCATCCATCGTGGGATTTGAATTTTTCCTAGCTGATGGACGTCGCTCTTGTATTCGAGCCACTCTCGTTCTAATTCTGGTGGCACCGGGCCATCCCAGGTGCAGCCTGAGACCCATAATTTTTGCATCAGAATTTTTGCCGTGATGATTGATAAAGAAACCCACCCAAGTGGGTCAAATAATTTGGAGATCTCAGATAGGATAGCTTGATAAATAAAGATTGCTCAAAGTAAAATCTTTGAAGGGGGCGGGGGAGCATAGAAGTGGGGGGGAGGATAAGAATTTTTCAAAAATATCACTTTTCATATATCAATAACAGTGTGAGATAGATGGTTCAAATTTGAACTAGAACTAGGCCCAATAGAACCCTAGCAGGGAAAAATAAATTTAAAGGTTGGGGTGTAGAGGGTGAGGGTGGGAAAGGGTGAGAAGGAAAAAGTTCCGATGCTTATATCTTAAGAACTTGTAAGGATATAAACCTTAAACTTCGTATTTAGATAGAACTATATTAGTGGCATAGTGGAAAAATAGAATTTTTTTTAAGGGTAGCATGGTGCGAGGGTGGGGGTGTTTTTCCTAACTTTTGAACGGCTTATGCTAGGAAGTTGAAACTCGGTACGTATATGTAAATCAACTAGAAAAGTAATTCCGGTAAAAAAATTTCAGTAAATATAAAATGCATATATTTTCACGATTTTCGTTATATCTACTAGGTCTTTCGATATTGAATTCATTTTTATTCTACGGATTCTTCATATGAAGACCTAGAATGTGTTTTCAAGATTTTTTGAAAGTCAACCCCTAAGGGAGTGTAAAGTGGTTGCATACTTTTTCATAAATTCCACCATATCTCTCAGGTCTGATCAGATATCGAATATCTTTTCACTTCCACGGGCTTGTTTATTAATCACCTATTTTTAAGTTTTTTTCTTTTCCAACCTCTAGACCGCATCCCGGAATATGACCCAATTATATAATTCATATATTACACTCTATTCTAACCGTTTCCCGAATTTTTTGTTAGGTTTTCAGTCACATAGTAACATACACCGCATCCCCGAATTAAACACGTTCCGAACTTCTGCCGGAAAAGTAATAAAGTTGCGCCCAGACTGATGGCAGGTTTTTTATTATTTTTTACCATTTTTTTATAATTTTTTATCATTTTTTACCTTTTTTTATAATTTTTTAAAAAAAATTTATCATTATTTACCATTTCTTTTATAATTTTTCACCATTTTTTATCATTTTTTATCATTTTTTATCATTTTTTCCTCTATCCCTCAATCTTCAATCCTCAACTATAGTTCGCGAACTATGAGGAATTGTAGTTCCTCTATCCCTTAATCCTCCATCTACCGTCCTTAATCCTCCATCCTCTGTCCACCATCCTCCATCATACATCCTCCATCCCCGATCCTTTATCGCCCATCATTCATCTTCCTTTCTCCATCCTGCTTTCTCCATCCTCCTCTCTCCATCCTCTATCAAACATCCGCCATCATTCATCCTCTATCCTCCATCATTCATCCTCCATCATTCATCCTCTATCCTCCATCGTCCATCATTCATCGTCCATCCTCCATCGTCCATCCACCATTGTCAATCCTCCATTGTCATCCTCCATCTTTCATTGTCCATCCACCATCCTCCATCATCCATCCTACATCTCCATTGTCCATCCTCAACTACAAAGATCCGTAAAGATCCGTTGAGCCGTAAAGATCCGCGAACCGCAAAGATTCGTAAAGATCTGTAGAGCGGTTGAGCGGCTGAGCCATTCTGAGCGGTTGAGCCATTCTGAGCGGCTGAGCCATTCTAAGCGGCTGAGCCATTCTGAGTGGCTGAGCCATTCTGAGCGGTTGAGCGGCTGAGCCATTCCGAGCGGCTGAGCCATTCTGAGCGGCTGAGCCATTCTGTGGATTCTATGGATCTCTACGGATCTTTGCGGTTCGCGGATCTTTACGGCTCAACGGATTTCTGTGGTTGAGGATGGACAATGGACGATGGAGGATGGATGATGGAGGATGGACGATGAAAGATGAACGATGGAGGATGGACAATGGAGGATGTTCGATGGAGGATGGAGGATGGACAATGCAGGATGTTCGATGGAGGATGGAGGATGTACAATGGAGGATGGACGATGGAGGATAGAGGATAGAGGATGGATGATGGACGATGGAGGATAGAGGATGGATGATGAATGATGGCCGATGGACGATGGAGGATAGAGAATGGATGATGGACGATGGAGGATGCACGATAGATGATGGACAATGGAGAGGATGTTCGATGGACGATGGAGGATGGACGATGGAGGTTGGACTATGGATGATGGACAATGGAGGATGGACGATGGATGATGGACAATGGAGGAAGGAAGATGGACGATGGATGATGGACAATGGAGGATGGAGGATGGATGATGGAGGATAGAGGATATAGAATGGATGATGGACAATGGAGGATAGAGGATGGATGATGGACGATGGACGATGGAGGATGGACGATGGAGGATAGAGGATAGAGGATGGATGATGAACGATGGAGGATGGACGATGGACGATGGAGGATAGAGGATAGAGGATGGATGATGGACGATGGAGGATAGAGGACAGATGATAGATGATGGATGATGGCCGATGGACGATGGAGGATAGAGGATGGACGATGGAGGATGGACGATGGACGATGGATGATGGATGATGGACGATGGAGGATGGACGATGCACATAACTCTAAACGCGGCAAAGTGATGAGCTTGAGAGGTGTCACCTTTGTTTTGGATGCAATCAGACTGATGTGTACTGTGTCGTTTGAACCAAGGACTCGTAGGTATAAAACCGCTGCATATGCCCGAATAGAAGCATCGCAAAAGCCATGGAGTTCCATAGTTTTATGGTCCTTAATGTTTGTATGCATCCATCGTGGGATTTGGATTTTTCCTAGCTGATGGACGTCGCTCTTGTATTCGAGCCACTCTCGTTCTAATTCTGGTGGCACCGGGCCATCCCAGGTGCAGCCTGAGACCCATAATTTTTGCATCGGAATTTTTGCCGTGATGATTGATGGAGAAACCCACCCAAGTGGGTCAAATAATTTGGAGATCTCAGATAGGATAGTTCGTTTCGTTGATTGTTTTGATTCGTGATCTACTGTTTCATTCGTGGATAGCGTGAACTGGTCTCGTTCTGGGTTTCAGATGATTCCTAATGCCTTCACACAGTCTTTCTCGCCCAGTTTTATTGGTGATTGGAATTCGCGGTCTTCGACTGGAATGTGATTTAGAAGGCTAGGTTCGTTGCTTGACCACTTCCGTAAACGGAAACCCAACCGCCCAATAATTTATTAATTTCGGTTTGCAGATTCCGTGCGCTGTCGATTTCGTGACTTCCCGTCAGCAGATCATCGACATAGAAATCTTCTTGAGTTACCTTTGAACCCAAAGGGTATTTTGAAGCATCGTCAGTTGCTAACTGTTGTAAAGTTTTAATTGCTAAATACGGAGCTGATGTTAACCCAAAAGTCACCGTAGTAAGGCAATATTCCTTGATTGGGTCAGTTTGGTGTTCCCGCCAAAGTATCCGTTGATACTGTTGACTTCCTGAATCCACCTTTACCATTCGGTACATTCTCTCGATGTCGGCGGAAAGTGCATATCGATGCAGTCTCCACTTCATGATTGTTGGAAACAGCTTTCTTTGCAAGGTGGGACCAGTTAACATCTGTTCATTCAAGGATTTTTCGTTTCAGGTTTTCGCGGACGCGTCGAATACTACTCTTAATTTGGTAGTCGTGCTGTCCTTAATAACCGCGTGATGTGGCAAGTAATAATGTTGCTTATCGCGTTCGTTCGTGGTAGAACCTACATGAACGGGTATCATATGCTTTAGTTCTATATATTCGTTGATGCAACTGGAATACAGCTCTTTCAATTCTGGATTCTTATCGAGTTGTCGTTCAGTGCTTTGAAACCGTTTCATAGCAATGTGCCTTGACTCTCCCAAGATTGGAGCGTTTGGTTTGAAAGGAATGGATACTCTGTAGGTTCCGTCTGAAAGACGCTCATGTGTGGACGAATAGAGTCCTTCCCACAGCCTTTCATCGGCGGTTAATTGTCGTTTTGGCTGTAACTTTTCGATTTCCCAAAATTTTCTTAATTGCTCATTCAACAGTGCGTTCGAATTTGTGACCGTTGTGAAACCGGAAAATTTCGGTAGGTTTGTTACAGGATTCTGTGGCATTTGTCCAAACAAAATCCAACCTAGTAAGGTTTCTTGTGCTATCGGGTGATTCTTGGATCCATACCGGAGGCCTGATCGCAAAATCTGCGCATATGTCTGGACTTCAAGGAGTAAATCAATTGATCCTAGTTCCATGAATTTTGAATCCGCAAGAACAATATCATTTATGTAGGGCCATTGTTTTGCTGGAATGCTGCAGGAAGAGCGCATCTGCGTTATATTCTTGATTACGTAAGCTTGAGTTTGTATTTCTTTCCCGTTTCCGATTTTTGGGATGATGTTAAAGCTGACTTCTTGAGTTGACGTACTTACATTTGTTGAATTTAAACCAGTAATATTTATGGATGTAGGTTGGGCTTTTGTTCGTAGAAGTTGATAAGCAGCAGTGGATATAAAAGAGTTTTCTGAACCAGAATCTATTAATGCTCGAAGGGAAAGGATGTTTCCTTCCACAGTTTTGATGGTGACGATGGCGGTTGCTAACAGACCCTGCTTGATTTCCTTGTTGAATGTTGCAGACTTTGAACAAAGTGCCTGAGTGCTTAAAACAGGCGCAGGTTGTGGAGTAATTATGGGCGTTGCAGTTGAGTGTAAAGACGACTTATCAGTTCTGTGTGGGGAAGTATGATGTTTCTTGTCACAAGTAAAGCAAGTTTTCTTACTTTTGCACTCGTTCGGGGGGTGTTTGTTTAAACAGTTGAAGCATAGATGTTGGGTCTTTACAAAAGTCCACTTCGTAGTTGTGTCGAGATTGTGGAATGTTTGACATTTAAAAAGGATATGATCCTTTTTGCAATAAGTACAAAATGGTTGGGTTGTTTTCGTAAAATTGCTTGAACTTTTGCGTTGATTGTTGTTGTTTTATGCGGCAGATTGAGAATGTGTCTTGGATGCAGCTAATACTTCCAGCGTTCTGTGGCGACATTCGATGAATTTTTCAAATTCTTTATACGTTGGTAACGACTCTGTTGTCGATACCTGTTGTTCCCAAAGGCTTCGAATTAGTGGAGGCAGTTTAGCTGTTAGCAAATACAAAATAATCGGATCCCAATTTTTCGTATCAAGATCTAATTGTTGTAGTTCGTGTATACACTCGTTTGTAGTGTCTAACATTTCTTTGAAGCTCTGCTCTGATTCGGAGCGAATTTCGGGTGTGTTGAACAAAGTTTGTAAGTGGATGTTGCACGTGATACGCTTATTGTCGAATCTTTTGGTGAGTAAAGTCCAAGCGGGCTCGTAATTTGAGTCTAGACTTTCAAACTGGTTTAGAATTTTAGCCGCGTCCCCAACCAGGCTACCTTTCAAATAGTGAAGTTTATGTACCTTTGGAAGATGGTTGTTGTCATGAATAATTGACTTAAAAGTGTCTCTGAAGACACGCCAGGTTTTAAATTTCCCATAAAAACTTTGGGAGGCTTACGGTTGGAAGCTTAAATGACGTCTGTGGTTGTTGTCTCGGCTCGAAGTGTTGTTTGGGAAGCTCTGCTTCGGGCTTTTTAATCAGCTGGTGCAGATCACCAATATACTCAAACACGGCTTGTTCTGTCTCGCCGTAGGTTGAAAGCCTTAACTGATTCACCGATCTCGCTCTGACTTGTTATTATTGTCATATGCGCGTCTTCGCAATGAGACCAAATTTCGTTGATGTGTTCGAGTCGGCCGCTGGCGTAGCCAACGGTTCTCCGTACTTCGCTAGTCTTCTTGAAATTCGAGATCGCTTGTCGTACGAGGGCAAAGAAACCCGTTTGCTTCTCTATTGCTTGCTCCATGGCTTGGGAATAGTGCAATGCAAGTGCAATACAGACAAACGATCGGAAATGTGTGAAGCTATACGAGAGAACTCCGGTCGTTTGTTTTGATACAAGTAACCGGCCAACAACGTGGGATATTGCTTGAGATAACTCGACCTTCGATTGTTTATGTGATTATAAATTTTTGTCGGCTCGATCGTTGACAGCTTTGTTTGCGCGTTGCCGGCTCGAGGATCGACGAATTTTGCAGGTGCGATGCGGAAACTTATTGTACGCGCGACGTTTATAATCTTTGTGAATTTCTGTATGGCGGCGTGTCGGCAGAAAATTTTTCGGGTATTTCAGATTCCTCTGGTTGCAATTTCGGCACGAAAATTTGCCTACGGGATGGTTTTGTTTGAAATCCCGGAGATTTCGATTGTGTTTTAGATTCCGCGATAAATTGTCGGCGGAATTAGGTGAAATTATCGCAATTGCGATTATGTGTTCCGTGCGACGGTGTTTCGTCGGAAACTGTTTGTGAAATCACGGAAATTTGAGTTGAATTTTGTGAATTCCGTACGGTGATGTGCCGACGGGATTAAATTTCGCAAACTCACGGAGATTTTGATTTCACCTTTGTCCGTAAATTCCGTACGGTGATATGCCGACGGGATTAAATTTCGCAAACTCACGGAGATTTTGATTTCACCTTTGTCCGTAAATTCCGTACGGTGATATGCCGACGGAACCTGAATTTACGAAATCACGGAGATTTCGATTTGGTGATTTTTCGTTGTTGTGGATTCCATACGGTGGGGTTACGACGGAATTGCTTTGCGTGAAATCACGGAGATTTCGGCTGAGTTTTGTGGTTTGTGATTTCCGTACGGTGATGTGCCGACGGAGTTGAAATCACGAAATTACGGGGATTTCGATGTGCGTTTGATTGCTAGTTCCGTACGGTGTTGTGCCGACGGGACTTAAATTGTGCGAAATCACGGAGATTCCGGGTTGTTTTGATAGTGAATTCTGTGCTGCGGTGTTCCGACGGAATTACTATGCGCTAAATCACGTAGATTTGGGCTTAAGTTTTGTTGAGTTCCGTAAGGTGGTGTACCGACGGAGTTGATGTTGCGAATTTACGAAAATTCGGTTTTTTGATTGTGAGTTCCGTGCAGTAAGCACCGACGGAATCACTTTGTGCAAATTCGTGAAGAATTTGACTTTGTTGATTGTGAATTCCGTACGGTAATCGCCGACGGAATTGTTTGTGCGAATTTATGAGAAATTCGGCTTTTGTGTGTAAATTCCGTACGCTAGATGTCGACGGAATTACTTGTGCGAATTTATGAGAAATTCGGCTTTTGTGTGTAAATTCCGTACGCTAGATGTCGACGGAATTACTTGTGCGAATTTATGAGAAATTCGGCTTTTGTGTGTAAATTCCGTACGCTAGATGTCGACGGAATTACTTGTGCGAATTTATGAGAAATTCGGCTTGTGCTTGTGAATTCCGTGCGGTGCAAGTGCAGACATAATTGTGTGTGAAAATTGCGAAATTATGGAAATTTCGGCTTGATGCGAAAAAACGGAGTTTTTCGGTTCGGTGCGAAAATACGGGATTTTCGGCTTGGTGCGAAATTACGCTGAATCTCGGCTTTGTGCGAAATTACGGGAATTTTCGGCTTTGTGCGGAAATACGGAATTTTCGCTTTGTGTGAAATTACGAAGAATTTCAGTTTTGGTGCATGTAAAAAAGGAACCACATCGAGGTCACCAATAATTATGCAACACGAATATTGCGCGAAATCACGGAAATTTCGGGCTCTTCATAGAGTTTCCTAGAGAATAGGCGTAAAATGGAACAAGTCAACTATCCGGCTCGAAGGACCATGAACACGAATGTGAATTCTTATGCAATATAGGAATTGCGGAAGGGGAGGATGCAACGAGGTTGCGAAGGAAAGAATTGCGAAATGTGTGGTGGTGACGCTAGATCAGAAGCAGAAAGAAGAAATGGTTGAAGAAGAAGAGAAAAAAAGTAATTGTCACCGAAATAGCAGTACTTCGGTGACACGCCGGGGTTCGTAGAATTATTTTTCTTTTTAGAAGAGGCAATTTCGGGATGCCAGACCGTTCAACCAGCTCGGCTGGTACAAATAATAAGTGCAATGCGTATTTCTCATGAGAAATTGTTTTCTGCTGTAACAGCAAAAATGACAATCTCTAATGAGATTCCGCAATGTAAACGACTATACCTTAAAAATGAAATGATGAAATCAGCCGAGCGAAACGCTTCTCCAAATTTTTAAATAGTGATTGAATAATCGACTAGAGGCCGAATCAACGGCGGCCGGGCCTTTTATAGGGCCGGTTAGTTTTATGTACCGTTTATCCTTTCGACGGATAACCGGCGCCAACTCTACTGGTCCACAGTGGCACGTGAAATTGTGCATCAAGTTCACGCCGTGGTGAGTAGCGTTTACGCGCGTATGTTTGAATTTCAATTTTAATGTGTAATTTCAATGTAACGTATTTGAAGTTCAAACACTTGGTTTACCCATTCCGAATTTAACTTGAGCTTTCATCATATTTGTAACAAGTAATGCATGCGCGCGCTCTGCTAAGTTTGCGTCTTTGGATTTAACTCGCTGCCAGGTCTTTTCAGATAATATCTTATCAAGTATGTGACGATCATTACTTTCTTTATATTTGGAATATCCAATATCGTGCTCTTTACACGCTAGATCCAATGGATTTATTCCAGAATCACCGCTAGCAAGTCGTTCGCTTAATTTCGTACCAGGTCCACAATACTGATAACTCGGTAAATGTAGTTCAATTGGCAATTTATTGATGAGTGTGTTGTGTTGGAGGCCTTGGAAGAACTATTTTGACTTAAAAAAGTCAAAATATAAGTAATATATTTTGACTTTTTTAAGTCAAAATAGTCGAAAGGAAAAAGAAGGTTCGGGACAGAAGGGCCAATTCCACCTACGTCCGAATTGGTGGCTGAGTTTTTGCTGGTGCGACGCTCTTGCTGGCGGCCGGGACTAGCTACGGCAGTGTGGGGGTTCTTGCTCCAACTCAGACCATAAACCCTTGGCCTGTACAACAAAAATTATCAGCGCCGACTTATCCAAGGGAATTGTAAAAATTGGGATTATTTTCCCAACAGGTCGTGAAAGACCAAGAAGCGGTTGGATGGCGCGGCTCCGCGATTTGTCAGGGCGCCCTAGTGTTGCCGCCCTATTCTGCCCACCCTACCTCATCGGACATTCCAAAAACGAGTATCTCGTCGTGACCCCTTTTCGAGGTTCGGGGCGAAGGAGCTTACACGCTCGGGTTCATTTTAATACTACACTTGCGCGCTTCGCGACATTACAACGTATTTAAGAAAGAAAAAAAACGAATCAAAAAAAATCAAGAAAAATCCAAAAACTGAAAAGAATTCATCCAGAAACTGAAAAGAATTCATCAAAAAAAAAACTGAAAGGAAGTCATGCAAAAAGGAAAAATATACAAATGTGGGTAAAAGAAGAAAAAAATTATATAACCAGGACTCACCCCATTAACTTCGGCTCCATTTTTAGTTTTTTTTTTGTTCTGACATTCCTTTAATTTATTTATTTATTTTGTTTTTATTTTAATCAATTCCGTCCTCGTCTGTCCTGTCCGTCTGTCCCTTTTTTTCTGGTATGTTTCTATATTTATTTGTTTCATTAACTCGCAATTCATTTAGTTATGACATTAAAATTTAATTCATTTTCATGTATTCTTAATTCATTTCATCTTTGTCCTTTCTTTTTTTTCTCAATTCGTCAGCAAATCCACAAAGACAAAGTGGGCCGATCAGATCAAGCCCAAACAATACATAGGTACATCGTTCACGTAATGTTCCCAAGGACAAGAAGAAATTTCCACCACGTGGCATTTAATTCGCGCGCGTACTTTTCATTTTCAGGTACCGCAAAACTTTCACTTTGCCCGCTTTACAGGACGAATCGCTCCCAATCACTCGATTCAGCAGAAAAACTTTAATTTTTAATTGTGCGATTTGAATGATTCACTATAGTGCTTCTCTTACCCGGACTTTGACGTATTTTCAATTCTTTTAATTTTTCGGAAATTAAAACAGATCATTGCGATAACACTTCACAACACATTCGGGAACTCGCACAGAACCAGCATAATTCGCGTTTTTTTGTTAGGCTATGGAATTTTGAAGCTCGGACATTGGTTCGACCTTGAGCACCGTTCCGTTCTTCCCGCTCGCGACAAGCTGTCGTCGTCACAGAACAGGGCTTCTTGAGACGGCAGTAAAATTACAAAACAGATGTTCTGAAGGAATTGCGCAACGACGATAAGGAGACAAAGCCCCCGAAAATCAAGGAATACACAGCGACTAAAGAATTTTTGGATTTTATGCGGTTCCGAAGCACGGACCGTCCGTGCGGTTCAATTCGAACTCCACCCAGAAAACTCGACACGTATTCTGCTCCGTCGTGCTGTTCAGCACTCTTTAATTGCACGGAATTTAATTACCCCTTTATTGCGAATGGTCACTGACAAGCACCAACTAACAAAAGAAGGCGATATATTTTTACGATTTTTGACTCGCAAAGCGAAAATTCGGTTCCCTTTTCTTTCGTATTTAGCACACGACACGATCTACTGCGCAGACTCCCACCACTGCTTAAACTTAATTCCAGGAAGATTCTAGAATTTTGTTGGGATTTGACAAATCACTAATTTTTCTTTATTTATGATGCACATTTCACAAATCGTATCGTTACTCTCTTCACACCGTCACTGCGTTTATTTGTGAACTTTTCATATCCACATTCAAAATTGTATATGGAAAGAGACACTTTCAATTCGTTATAAGAACAATCACTTCCAGCAGGCGAATAATACGTGAAGCCTAGCAGTGGCTAGAAAAACTCTTGATTCCCGCTAGCCGAGCCGATCTCTTTCAGCCGGTATCTACCTGCTAGCCGGACCTTTCGTCGCCAAGCCGGTTTCCAGTTCGCTTCCAGTGCTCACAATTGCGTTCGTTATTTTGTTACTCATCGAACGCACTTGTAAGCACCGGAAACAATATTCCGGCGACACTCAACAAGTGAATTAACTAAACCTCAATTTTTGATGAAGGTTTTTACAGTACATTTCGAATTGAAAATACAAGGTTTTCCGGTGACAACTGTTATATTTATTTTGTGTGACGTTTCGAAGTTTTATCAAACTGATCAACAATATCTCTACAACTGTTATTTATACAAATGACAGCAGGTAAAAAAATCTGCCAACAGTCTGGGCGCAACTTTATTATTTCCGGCAGAAGTTCGGAACGCGTGTAACCTAACAAAAAGTTCGGGAAGTGGTTAGACTAGGGCGTAACATGTGAATAACGTAATTGTGTCATATTCCGGGATGCAGTCTAGGGGTTGAAAAAGTAAAAAACTTGTAAATAGGTGTTTATTAAACAAGCCCGTGGAAGTTAAAAGATATTCGATATCTGATCAGACCTGAGAGATATGAAAGAATTCATGAAAAAGTATATAATAACTTAACACCCCCTTAGGGGTCAATTTTCAAAAAATCTTGAAAACGCTTTCTAGGTATTCATATGGAGAATCCATAGAATAAAAATGAATTCAATATGTTTAAAGACCTAGTAGATATGACGAAAATCATGGAAAAATATGCATTCTATTTTCACTGATCATAATTGTTGCCCCCCTCTTGAACGCCAATGGATATTCGAATTTTGTTTCATCAACTTTGCTGTTCGAGACGAGAGACGGCAACGAACGGGACGAAGTAAATCAACGGATCACACTAGCAAATAAGGCATATTTCACGGTTCTCCCGATCTTAAAAACGAAAAAAGTGCACAGGCTGAGCAAACTTCGCATATACAAGAGCATAATAAGACCTGTGCTACTATATGCAAGTGAAACGTGGACTCTCACCCAAGCGTCTGAAAAATCAATAGACGCTTTTGAACGACGAATTCTTCGAAGAATTTTGGGACCAGTAAGAGAAGGCACTGAATGGCGTATTCGGTACAACAACGAGTTGTATAACATCTATGACGACCCAGCCGCATCGACTCTTATAAAATTCCGTAAGCTGCAATGGGCAGGTCATGTGGAGCGAATGGAGGACGGAAGAATTCCCAAGCGCACATTGAAAGGTAGAGCCCATGGCAAGCGACCGGTGGGAAAACCGCGAAAAAGATACGAGGATTCAGTTGACGCAGATTGCAAACCGCTTCTTAGATGCACAAACTGGAGGACGCGGGCGCTGAACCGAGATGACTTCAGACAATGTATCCTGCAGGCCCTGGCCCGATTTGGGCTGTCGCGCCATTGATGATGAAATTTGCTGTTCTAGTTGATTTTCATTTACACACCAAATTTCAACTTTCTAGCATAAGCCGTTCTTTAGTTAGGAAAAATACCCCCACCCCCGTACCATACTACCCCCAAAAAAAATTATATTTTTCCAACATGCCGCTACTATAGTTTTACCGAAATACCAAGTTTAAGCTTTATATCCTTTCAGGTTCTTAAGATATAAACATCGGAACTTTTTCCTTTCCACCCTCCCCCACCCTCACCCACTACACTCTTATCCCAATTTTTTTCCCCCTATTAGGGTTCAATTAGCGCTACTTCTGGTAAAAATTTTAAGCATCTCTCTTACACTGTTCTTGAAATATGAAATGTGCTGCTTTTGAAAAATTCTTATCCCCTCCATTTCTATGCTCCACCTTTCACTTAAAAAATTTTACTTTGATCAGTTTTTATTTGTTGACCTTTATACCCAAACCGAACTTTATTTGTCTAGAGCAATTGGATCATGAGATATCGTAATCTAAATTTTTAACCCCCCCCCCCCCCCCCCATATGCAACTGCCTCAACCCAATTTTTTTTTTCAATCTGTTCTCCTAGTATAACTACAAATATTTCTTAAGTTTGAATAGTGTGCCATTAACGGTTTAGGAGATATGGATTTTAGAATGTGTCTATCTCGGCTTTCTTGCGTTTTCGACGTATTAAATTTCCCCCCTGTTGGCACGAACGTATAGAGGGCAGACTGGCCAGTAGATGTTATTCTATTATACTCTAGATGAACATATAGAGTATTATAAGTTTAATCCAGCCCGAAAAGTTTGTAACGCATAGAACCGAGCCTCGGACGAAAAAAAGTTATATATTATTTTGTGTTTATTTTTGGCCAAAACCCCCAAATCCGTTTGCTGTCCGTCCGTTAGCACGATAACTCAAGAACGCGTTGACCTAGGAAGTTGAAATTTTGTCACAGCTTGTAAAAAGGAAAAAGTAAGGCTAAGTTCGTTAATGGGCGATATCCTTCCACTCCTTCGGGTACCTCCCATACAAGAGTCCTTAAAACACGTTTTCACAATTATTGCTCGAATGCTTCAAGTTAGGAAATTTTGCATACTTAAAGTTTACAATGTTTGAATCAAAAGTTCAAAATATGATGCAAATCGAATGAGTCCTTCGTGTAGCAGCCTAGAAAAGTCCTTCAAAAATGTATGCATGTTACTGAATCCACTACAACTCCAGAACGAATTAAAGCAGGAATTTAAAATTTTACAGGAATTAGTTTTATACCAAAACCAAAACCAAAACCAAAACGAAGTTCATTAATTAGCGCCATCTGTTGACTCCTTCGGGTAGCTGTCATACAAAAGTCCTTAATAAACATGTTCACCAATATTGAACGATAACTTTAGAACACTTAAAGTTACGACTTTGAAATTTTGTACACATTAATTTTATAATAGTCGCAGCTGAAACTATTAATATGAAAAATATCCCATAAGTCTTTCATGTAGTTGCCATACAAAAATTCTGTAAAATGTCCTAACTTACTTTATGGAACTCACTATAAATCAAAAAATCGAGCAGCCACTATACAATAGTTTCTACCTGTAAGTAAAAGGTCATGTAATAATTGCTTGTGCTCTCCTCATTCTTTTGATATATTTCCAACTAAAATATAAGTCGGAGTTCAGTACTTCATCTAGAGTATCATACGATTGGCTTGCAGCCGATCGTGAATGCGTTATGTTTTTTATTCAAGTTTCTTTTTTATTTTATTTTTCTTCTATTATCACTACTTTTTTCTTTTCCTTTTCCTGCCTGAAACAACGTGGTGGAGGCTGCGGAGAACTAGCCGAGCTTCTAAAATATAACTAAGGTTAATTTAAACATCTCCTAACAGTCTGGGCGCAACTTTATTATTTTTCCGGAAGAAGTGCGGTACGTGTTCAATTCGGGTATGCGGTGTATGTTACTATGTGACTGAAAACCTAACAAAAAGTTCGAGAAGCGGTTAGATTATGGTGTAACATATGAATTACATAATTGGGTCATATTCCAGGATGTGGTCTAGAGGTTAAAAAAGACAAAACTTAAAAATAGGTGATTATTAAACAAACCTGGGAAAGTGAAAAGATATTCGACATCTGATCAGACCTGAGAGATATGGTGGAATTTATGAAAAAGTATACATCCACTTTACACCCCCTTAGAGGTCGAATTTCAAATCTTGAAAACACTTTCTAGGTATTCATATGAAGAATCCGTAGAATAAAATTGAATTCAATATTTGGAAAGACCTAGTAGATATGACGAAAATCGTGAATATATATATGAATATATATGAATTTTATATTTACTGATATTTTTTTTGCCCCCCCTTCTGAACGCCAATGAATATTCGATTTTTTTTTTATCAGAATTACTTTTCTAGTTGATTTACATATACGTACCGAGTTTCAACTTTCTAGCATCAGCCGTTCTAAAGTTAGGAAAAACACCCCCCACCCTCGTACCATGCTACCCCTAAAAAAAAAATTATTTTTCCACCATGCCACTATTTTAGTTCTATCTTAATACGTAGTTTAAGGTTTATATCATTACAGGTTCTTAAGATATAAACATCTGAACTTTTTCCTTCTCATCCTTCCCCACCTTCACCCTCTACACCCCTACCTTTTTCCCTACTAGAGCTATATCAAGCCTATTTCTGGTCAAAATTTGAAGCATCTATCTTACACTGTTATTGAGATATGAAAAATGATATTTTTTAAAAATTCTTATCCCCCCCACTTCTATGCTCCCCTGCCCCCTTCCAAGTTTTTTCTTTGAGCAATCTTTATTTATCAAGCTTTATACCCAAACCGAATTTTGTTGTTCTGGTGCAATTGGTTTGTGAGATATCGTAATCTTAAGTATTTCAACCTCCACCTCCGTACGCCACCACCCCACCAAAAATTTTTGTTTCAATCTACTCTCCTAGTATAACTACAGATATTTGTTAAGTTTTAATTGCTTGCCATTAACGGTTTGGTTTAAGAGATATGGATTTTAGAATGTGTCGATATCGGCATTTTTGAGTTTCGGACGCATTATTTCCCCCTCCACTCCCACACCCCTTCACCCATTTCAGCATTTTTTTTGCAGATGGGTCCCCTATCAAACCTCTATAGAAATTCCAAGTTTCAGCCTCCTACCATAAGTGGATGCTGAGATTTAAAAACCAAAATTTTGCGTCTAAAACGCTTCCCCCACCTTCCCCCTCACTTCCTCACCACTCAAAAAAATTTCACTTCTAGGGGTCCACCACGTCTACTCAGAAAAAAAAATTCAATTTAATTAGCTTATAGGGTTTGGGAACTATAATTCCTCAAACGAGTTTGCGTACGGCGGACGGCGTACGGCGCACAGACGGAGTGAAATTTTTTTTTTGCTTTTTTGGCGTTTATTAGTTATAAAACGTGTAAAAAAAATTTCAGGGTAGCAAATTTTTTTTTTTAAAAAATCCATAACAATACTTTATTATTAAAATAATAAAGTAAAAGGGGTAACAAAATTAACTAACAGAAGGCTCAATTCGAAAACAAAGGGGAAAATTACGTCCATAAGGCAGGTCATAAGAACATTAAATGGAGGCGGGGGTTTATAAGAAGGGAAACAATTATGAAAGTTGAAATTAATTAATTAGTTGTTGGGATCGAAGATTTTTGGTAAACGTTGTTTTTTCCAAAACGTAGACAAGGTAGCCAAAGTGAAGAGAGGTTGTATCTTGCATCTCGGTTAAAATTTTGTGGATGTTTGGTGATCTCAATTGCTTCTCTTACAATTCTTTGAAGATAGTGTTTCGTCCTGGCCAATATTTTGACGTTGTTGAAATCGATTGAATGGTTTTCTACCGCTGCATGTTCCGCAATTGCTCTTCTGTTAGTTAATTTTGTTACTCCTTTTTTACCTGCTTTCATTTGTATAAATAACAGTTGTGGAGATATTGTCGATCAGTTTGATAAGGGACTCAGTCGAGTCCGAAACGTCACACAAAATAAATATAACAGTATTCACCAGAAAAACCTTGTATTTTCAATTAACTAAACCTCTTCCACCAACAACTTTCCGTAGACTGTGGCTCAGTTTGTGATCAATCATTTTATCTCTTCTACTACCTTTAGAAGACTATTCGATTTTAAACGATGTTCATCCATTTTATATGATTAAATAATATATTCATATTTTACGATTACTTCTTAGGGCCGGTTTCACAGTCTAAGTTTAAGCCTTGAGTACATCAGATACCTACGCATTGATGAAAATCATGATACCATAAAAAAAAATACTGCAGTCACGATCGGCTGCAAGCCAATCGTATCATACTCTAGATGATACAGAATTCCGATGTATATTGAAGTTTGGGATGAAGAAGTATTACGTGTGTGCATGTTGTATGTCCTTCATTAAGGAGTCCCATTAAATTGCTACTCAAAACTAAAAGACAATACTCACTGTTTAATTTCATATCTTGAACTGGAAAAAATATATCCTTTTTGAAGGACTTCATATGGGAGGAGGAGCAAGGACTCACTCAATATCTTACATACTCATCCTTTTCCTTGGAACCATTCAAAAATGAATGTGTTTGAAGCGTTCAAAAGTTATCGAAAAATATTGTTGAACACGTCTCTTAAGGATTTTTTGTATAGAAGGTGCCAGAAGAAGTAAAAGGATTTCGCTGACTAGTACACTTGAACTTTGTTTTCACTCATAACTAATTTGTAAAAAATTCTGAATTCATAGCTAAACGATTACTAGAGTTATAGTGAGTTTCGTAAATTAAGTGAAGTCATTTTTACAGGATTTTTGTATGGCAGCCCCTCGAAGGACTATTAGGATTTTCTTCATAATCATACAGTTAGCTCCAACTCTTGGAAAAATAACACATTCAAAATTTCAAAGTCGTAGCTTAAATACTTATGAAGGTATCGGCCAATATTCTTGAACTAGTTTTTTAAGGATTTTTTGTATGGAAGGTACCAGAAGGAGTTAAAGGTTTTCGCTGACTAGGTAACTTGAACTTTGTCTTCACTCGAAACTAATTTGTATAAAATTCCGAATTCGTAGCTACATGATTACTTGAGTTATAGTGAGTTTCGTAAATTAAGTGAAGTCATTTTTACAGGATATTTGTATGGCAGCCACTCGAAGGACTATTAGGATTTTCTTCATAATCATACAGTTACCTCCAACTCTTGGAAAAATAACCCATGCGAAATTTCAAAGACCTAGGTTCAGCCCTTCTGAAGTTACCGACCAATATTCTTGAACACGTGTTTTAAGGACACTTTGTATGGCAGCTACCCGAAGGAGTGGGACGATTTTGCCCGTTAACGTACTTCGCCTTACAAATTCAACCAAACACCCAGATTCAAAATTTCAAGAGCCTAGGTGAAGGCGCTTTTGAGTTATCGTGCTAACGGACGGACGGACGTCAAGTGGATTTGAGGTTTTTGGCCACAAATAAACCAAAACTTTTTGTCGTCCGAGGCTTGGTTCTATGCGTTACATATTTTTCGGCTGGATCAAACTTATAATACTCTATATGATTTCATCTAGAGTACAATAAACTTTGATGTTTCCGTTTGTGGTCAAAATAAATATTTGGCATTTTCAGCCTATAACTAAAAAAAAAAACGATTTCAAACATCTAGTTTTGCTCAACCAGTCCATTTTATTCGAACCGGCTTGACGGTTAAGTTTGACGTTTCACGTCACACATGAACGCGAAAAAAGGGAGTTGAAATCCCAGAGGGCGCCAGCCAGACATCAACGCGAAAAGGGAGTTTAAAGCCTCAGTTACAATGGTTCCGATTCGGAAAACGGAGAGTGTTGAGTTTCTCCATCCGACACACATCTAAAGGGAATTTCGGAAAGCCCAGTCACAACCATTCCGGTAATTAGCCGAGACACAAAACGGATGGGTAAAGTTGACCAACTTTCGACTTCTATCCGTTCCGACGCTAAGAGGTGAATTATTGAATTTCACACCTGCTTCGCCACTCTAAAATTCAAAATTACACCTCGATAGTGTCATTCTGATGCAAGTCGGAACGGAATCATTGTGACTAGAAATGTTTCCCTTCCGACGTTGCCGGATCGGATCGGAACCATTGTAACTGAGGCTTTAATCCCTGAGCCCCGCAGGGCTGCGCGAAAGGAAGTTGGAGCGCAGCGCGCGTGAGCCAAACATGGCGGCTCGAATTGTACTGGATGGATGAAATCGAACATTTTAAATCGATGAAATCAAAAATTTTAAATCGTTTGATTTCATTGTTTTACGTCCCAAATGTCAAAAAAAAATATTTTCCACATCCTAAAACACACCAAAGTTTCATTTCGAAAGTAAATGAAATATATGAAAAAATCTCTTACATTACTTTTTCGCTTGTATCCGGTTAGAAAAATTTTCCGACTAATCAGTGTGCTCTGATAATTTAATTACTATTTAAACAGCGACATATTCTTGATTTGTCAAAAATGTTTTTGACTAATAGTCTTTTTGCTCTTTCAGTGTGCGGCCAGCCTAAAACTGCAATTAGCAAAAGTAGTCTTTTATAGCGAATATGCCAATCGTTAATATATAACCTACATATTTTTTCCGTACAGTTCGCTAATACTGAAGCCGAAATTAAGATAATATATTTACCTTTTTAGATATTCACAAAGTTCCTTGATTGCTTCTGCGTTGCGTCCTTTGGCCTTTAATATAGCAACTTTCCTTTTACGGGGAGCGGAATTGTTCTCATCTTTTTTAATAATTTCGTCTAAAGCATCTATCGCGTCGTCATACCGTTCCAAGGCCTCGAAACGCATCGCTTTGTATTTCTGGATACGTAAACTCCCAGGAAAATCTCCGGACAACTCTTTAATGCATTTGTCGACGATTTCAATTCGGTCGCAGTCAAACGCAGCAATTATAACTTGTTCCAGTATGAGATGCCGTTCAATACCAACTTTATACAATTTATCCTCTAACACTGCATCCCATAATTGAATAATCTCATCGCTTTTTCTTTCATTGTCCTCACGCCACTTACGAAAAAGTTCTCGAGCACCTTAACACAAGAAGTTTTTATAATACTTTATACAAGTTTTCAAACTCCATAGTAAATGAAATACTATGATTCAGACAAACTTATTAAATAAATCTTACCTGACCAACCCAATTCTTCAAAATTAAACATTACTATTTTATATTTTACTGCAACACTAAAGATATTATTCCTACTAAATCAAATTCTGTTGAGAGATTTCCACTAGCGACGTACGTCAGCGAGTTGTAATTTCAAAAAATGATTAGTTGGAGGAAAAGCCAAGCGGTGGTGATTCGGGTAAAATCCGTGTACATGAGTGTAATGTTCATGGAAGTATGTGGAACAAGCAGTGGTGATACCCGTAAAATTTGTGTGCAGGAGCGTAATTTTTCATGAGAAGGAGAAAGGTTGAAAATTGGTTTGTAGGGGAAGTGAGATGCACGGGATTCAAGTGTCAAACGAAAGAGACTGAAGAATAACAGTTTGTAGGGGAAGTGAGGTGCAAGCATGCTGCAAGGGACGCAATTTCGGTGTTCGGGCCTGAAGTGTCAAGTTTGTTTACAACCGTGTTACATGCGCCGTGTTTGTTTACAACCGTGTTAAGGCAAATTTTTGTTTTAGTCAGTGTCAATGAAGACTTTTATAAAATAAATTAACTAATTTATAACTTAGATCGTGTAAAATTTGTTTGTGATTCATGCGATAAACTCTGAAAATACAACTTTTATATGGGCCTGCACTGCTGCCACTAATCCAAAAACGAGTGGTTGTGAACGTTACTAACGCAACCAGATTTCATTACGAATTGTCAAGTTCTTAGCCATTCCATACACTTCCATGATGTGGAATGGCTATTACGAGCATACAGTGGCTCACAGCTTATTTCAACTAGAGTCACTGTATAAGAACTAACACAAACATCCACTATCTTGAGTACGGACAATGACCGCTTTTGGTACCTTTTTAGTACTCTTAAACCCTGCGAACTCCAAAGTTCGCAGGTTTCTTAAATGGCATAGTTTTAGTGTGTATACGTGTAGCAGATGGATTTTGATTAACGTTTCACGGAATCGAGATACATATGTGTCATGAAATGTCAACTAAATACAGCGTTTATCCACTTTAGTGGAGATAAAAATGAAAAATCGGACAACTGCAAAAAAATTTCAAATGTACTGGTTTCAAATGAAACACACATTGTCCGTACTCAAGATAATGGATCCACTATCATGAGTACGGACAATCACCACTTTTGGTACATATTTAGTACTAAAAAACCTGCGAATTAAAAAAATCGAAGGTTTCTTAAATGGCATAGTTTTAGTATGTATACGTGTAGCAGATGGATTTTGATGGACGTTTCACGGAATCGAGATATGTCTCATGAAATGTCAACTAAATACAGCGTTTATCCACTTTAGTGGAGATCCTTAAAAAGAAAAATCGAGACAACTGCAAAAAAATTTCAAATGTACTGGTTTCAAATGAAACACACATTGTCCGTACTCAAGATAATGGATGTTTGTGTTAGTTCGTATAAAGTGACTCTAATTTCAACCAGCACTTAAAAAAAACTTTAACTGCCTATAAAAACTAAACTAAAGAAGATATCAACATTATTTAAACGCAGGCTATTAGTCTAATGTTTAACCTAATCAAATATGACTTAATTTTTTTTTTTTTTTTTTTTTAACATGCTAAAACATTTAAAAACGAAAAACGCAACAAAAAACAATGCCACAGCTTATTTCAACCATGTAACAGATTCAGTGTTTAAATTAAGTTAAAAAGCACAGCAAAAAATTTCAATATTTAGTATGACCACCCTTTTTGTCAACCACAATTTTAAGCCTCTTAAGCATTGAATCGACCAGTTTTTGTGTTACTTCTGGGGTAAGTTTGGCCCATTCTTCATTCAATGCAGTTTGCAGATCGCTTTTGTTGAATATTTTCTGTTTTTGGAAGTTTCTGTCCAAAACGACCCACAACTTTTCGATGACGTTAATGTCGGGCGACTGTGCCGGTGGTTTGATAACATGCGGACAGTTCCAAACCAGACATGTCTGTAAAATACCCGACTTATGCTTCTGGTCATTGTCTTGATAAATCTGAAGTCATCGCGAAGGCCTAGTTTTTCCCGGCTTTCAAGCAAATTGGACCTCAAAATTTCGAGATAACGAGACCTATCCATTGTAGTCTCGATAAATTGCAAATTTCTAACTCCCGCGGCGAACATACAGGCCCACAACATAACGCTACCACCTCCGTATTTGACTGTAGCCTTCAAATTTTCGTTTTGCAATTCTGTATTTGGATTACGCCAAACATATGAGGCTCCGTCAGAGCCAAGAATATTAAACTTCGACTTATCAGCGAATATACCGGTATTTCAAAATTTAGAATCCTTATATAAATGTTCCTTGGCCAATTTTAAACGTCACTTCTGGTTTTTGGCGCTTATAAATGGGCTCTTGCCCGCTATTCTACCATTGGTCTTATGCTCTCTATGCACACAACGAAAAGTTTGACGGGTGGCATGACTTGTCCAACTCAGCTTCCACTCTACTGACACTTTTGGGAGCCGATAGTCTTGGGGTTTCCCGAATTTTCCGGACAAAATACCGATCTTCCGACCTCTGTGAACTTAGCACCCCTCTTTAACCAAATTGAATAAAAAAATTGTTTTCGGGTGGAGCTTTGTTTGTACTTGATTGAACCGAAAAAAATTTCGTTTGTACCTACAAGGGTACGGAGAAAAAAATGCTCCGTGTGAACTTAGCACCCGACTTGCACCAAATTAACTGAAATTTTTTATTCAGATAGTACCCCGTCTGCAAATGATTGTACCGAAAATTATTTTTTTTTTCCAATAAAAAAAAAAAAAAAAAAAACTATTGTAAATTGGTTCTATTTGATTGTACCTTAAATCGATTTTAAAATACTTTAAAATCTACATCAAAAACTAGCTATCTAAACCAACCAATCCTTCACACAAAGAGTAAAATAATTAAAACGACAACACTTTATAAATCGATGACCGGAGTATGATCAATTTTCAAAATTAGAAAAACCAAAGATGCTAACATATGCTATAGAAACCGTTATTTATTGTACCTCCAAGAAATTTTAAGATATATTCATTTTTCCATCAAAAAATAACAATCTAAATCAGCCAATAATTCACACTCAGAGGAAAATAATTCGAAAGCCTATCCTCCGACAACACATTATAAATCGATAAGCGGAGTATTCTCGATTTCAAAATAGGAAAAACCAAAGATGCTAACATATTCTATAGGAACCAAATTTGATTGTACCTTCAAGAAATTTTAGGAAATATTAATTTTTCGGTCGAAACATAACAATATTAATCATCCAATTATTCACCCTCAGACAAAAATCATTCGAAAGACAATCCTTCGACAACACATTATAAATCGATGAGGGATATCATTATTTAAAAACTGTAATATTTTCAGAATAATAATCCGAAATTGGAACATAAAATTTTTGGTTTTCCACCTTTTTACCTATGAATGAATTTCATTTGACTTTCTAAAGGAGTAATTCCTGAGTTTCAAGAATGAAATGTGTACCTACGGACCGTGTCTATTTGTTTTAATTAGATCCTTTTTTAAACAAGGTATTGTTCATTTCTTAAACATAAGTTTCTGTGAATGGAAATGTCGGATCTTAAAATCGAATCCTATGCAGAAAATATATACCTCTTTCAAGAAAGTTTAAGGGCCCACATTTTAGACGGTACCTGAATGGAATACGTTTTTGTTATTTCGTCCCGACTACACTTGCTTTATTGGGGGTCAAAAAGTTGCAGAGTAAATTTTGATATTTCGCAAGACATTAGGCTGAAGTGAAATTGCAGCCTAACTCTTTAAGCATAGGGGTTTACTTTTCGTTTGCATAAAATATGATTCAAATTTCATACATATATGAATAATTTTTCTCTGAGGGCTAATTATTGGCTTCGACAACACATTATAAATCGATAAGCAGAGTACATGCCACTTTCAAATTCGAAAAACCAAAGATGCTAACATATTCTATAGGAACCGAAATTGATTGTAAATTCAAGAAATTTTAAAAAATATTAATTTTTCCATCAAAAAATAACAATCTAAATCAGCCAATAATTCACACTCAGAGAAAAATAGTTCGAAAGACGATCCTTCGACAACACATTATTAATCGATAAGCGGAGTACATGCGCTTTCAAAATTCGAAAAACCAAAGATGCAAATATATGCTATAGATACCGTAATTGATTGTACCTCCAAGAAATTTTAGGAAATATTAATTTTTCCATCAAAAACTAACAATCTAAACCAGCCAATAATTCACACTCAGAGGAAAATAATTCGAAAGACGATCCTCCGACAACAATTTGTGAATCGATGGCCGGACTGTAGGTCGATTTTCAAAATTCGAAAAACCAAAGATGCAAATATATGCTATAGATACCGTAATTGATTGTACCTCCAAGAAATTTTAGGATATATTAATTTTTCCATCAAAAAATAACAATCTAAATCAGCCAATAATCCGAAAGACGATCCTCCGACAACAATTTGTGAATCGATGGCCGGACTATAGGTCGATTTTCAAAATTCGAAAAACCAAAGATGCAAATATATGCTCTAGATACCGCAATTGATTGTACCTCCAAGAAATTTTAAGAAATATTAATTTTTCCGCCAAAAAATAACAATCTAAATCATCCAATAATTCACACTCAGAGGAAAATAGTTCGAAAGACGATCCTCCGACAACAATTTGTAAATCGATGGACGGACTATAGGTCGATTTTCAAAATTCGAAAAACCAAAGATGCAAATATATGCTATAGATACCGCAATTGATTGTACCTCCAAGGAATTTTAAGAAATATTAATTTTTTCGCCAAAAAATAACAATCTAAATCAGCCAATAATTCACACTCAGAGGAAAATAATTCGAAAGACGATCCTCCGAAAACAATTTGTGAATCGATGGCCGGACAATCTAAATCATCCAATAATTCACACTCAGAAGAAAATAATTCGAAAGACGATCCTCCGAAAACAATTTGTGAATCGATGGCCGGACTATAGGTCGATTTTCAAAATTCGAAAAACCAAAGATGCAAATATATGCTCTAGATACCGCAATTGATTGTACCTCCAAGAAATTTAAAGAAATATTAATTTTTTCGCCAAAAAATAGCAATCTAAATCATCCAATAATTCACACTCAGAGGAAAATAATTCGAAAGACGATCCTCCGACAACAATTTGTGAATCGATGGCCGGACTATAGGTCGATTTTCAAAATTCGAAAAACCAAAGATGCAAATATATGCTTTAGATACCGTAATTGATTGTACCTCCAAGAAATTTTAAGAAATATTAATTTTTCCGCCAAAAAATAACAATCTAAATCATCCAATAATTCACACTCAGAGGAAAATAGTTCGAAAGACGATCCTCCGACAACAATTTGTGAATCGATGGCCGGACTATAGGTCGATTTTCAAAATTCGAAAAACCAAAGATGCAAATATATGCTTTAGATACCGTAATTGATTGTACCTCCAAGAAATTTTAAGAAATATTAATTTTTCCGCCAAAAAATAGCAATCTAAATCATCCAATAATTCACACTCAGAGGAAAATAACTCGAAAGACGATCCTCCGACAACAATTTGTGAATCGATGGCCGGACTGTAGGTCGATTTTCAAGACATTAGGCTGAAGTGAAATTGCAGCCTAACTCTTTAAGCATAGGGGTTTACTTTTCGTTTGCATAAAATATGATTCAAATTTCATACATATATGAATAATTTTTCTCTGAGGGCTAATTATTGGCTTCGACAACACATTATAAATCGATAAGCAGAGTACATGCCACTTTCAAATTCGAAAAACCAAAGATGCTAACATATTCTATAGGAACCGAAATTGATTGAAAATTCAAGAAATTTTAAAAAATATTAATTTTTCCATCAAAAAATAACAATCTAAATCATCCAATAATTCACACTCAGAGGAAAATAATTCGAAAGACGATCCTCCGACAACAATTTGTGAATCGATGGCCGGACTGTAGGTCGATTTTCAAAATTCGAAAAACCAAAGATGCAAATATATGCTTTAGATACCGCAATTGATTGTACCTCCAAGAAATTTTAAGAAATATTAATTTTTCCGCCAAAAAATAGCAATCTAAATCAGCCAATAATTCACACTCAGAGGAAAATAATTCGAAAGACGATCCTCCGACAACAATTTGTGAATCGATGGCCGGACGCTAGGTCGATTTTCAAAATTCGAAAAACCAAAGATGCAAATATATATGCTATAGATACCGTAATTGATTGTACCTCCAAGAAATTTTAGGAAACATTAATTTTTCCATCAAAAAATAACAATCTAAATCAGCCAATAATTCACACTCAGAGGAAAATAATTCGAAAGACGATCCTCCGACAACAATTTGTGAATCGATGGCCGGACAATCTAAATCATCCAATAACTCACACTCAGAAGAAAATAATTCGAAAGACGATCCTCCGAAAACAATTTGTGAATCGATGGCCGGACTATAGGTCGATTTTCAAAATTCGAAAAACCAAAGATGCAAATATATGCTCTAGATACCGCAATTGATTGCACCTCCAAGAAATTTTAAGAAATATTAATTTTTCCGCCAAAAAATAACAATCTAAATCATCCAATAATTCACACTCAGAGGAAAATAATTCGAAAGACGATCCTCCGACAACAATTTGTGAATCGATGGCCGGACGATAGATCGATTTTCAAAATTCGAAAAACCAAAGATGCAAATATATGCTTTAGATACCGCAATTGATTGTACCTCCAAGAAATTTTAAGAAATATTAATTTTTCCGCCAAAAAATAACAATTTAAATCATCCAATAATTCACACTCAGAGGAAAATAATTCGAAAGACGATCCTCCGACAACAATTTATGAATCGATGGCCGGACTGTAGGTCGATTTTCAAAATTCGAAAAACCAAAGATGCAAACAATTAATATTGATTGTACCTCCAAGAAATTTTATGAAATATTAATTTTTCCATCAAAAAATAACAATCTAAATCAGCCAATAATTCACACTCAGAGGAAAATAATTCGAAATACGATCCTCCGACAACAATTTGTGAATCGATGACCGGACTATAGGTCGATTTTCAAAATTCGAAAAACCAAAGATGCAAATATATATGCTATAGATACCGCAATTGATTGTACCTCCAAGAAATTTTAAGAAATATTAATTTTTCCGCCAAAAAATAACAATCTAAATCAGCCAATCGATTCACAAATTGTTGTCGGAGGATCGTCTTTCGAATTATTTTCCTCTGAGTGTGAATTATTGGCTGATTTAGATTATTTTTTGATGGAAAAATTAATATTTCTTAAAATTTCTTGGAGGTACAATCAATTACGGTATCTATAGCATATATTTGCATCTTTGGTTTTCGAATTTTGAAAGCGCATGTACTCCGCTTATCGATTAATAATGTGTTGTCGAAGGATCGTCTTTCGAACTATTTTTCTCTGAGTGTGAATTATTGGCTGATTTAGATTGTTATTTTTTGATGGAAAAATTAATATTTTTTAAAATTTCTTGAATTTACAATCAATTTCGGTTCCTATAGAATATGTTAGCATCTTTGGTTTTTCGAATTTGAAAGTGGCATGTACTCTGCTTATCGATTTATAATGTGTTGTCGAAGCCAATAATTAGCCCTCAGAGAAAAATTATTCATATATGTATGAAATTTGAATCATATTTTATGCAAACGAAAAGTAAACCCCTATGCTTAAAGAGTTAGGCTGCAATTTCACTTCAGCCTAATGTCTTGCGAAATATCAAAATTTACTCTGCAACTTTTTGACCCCCAATAAAGCAAGTGTAGTCGGGACGAAATAACAAAAACGTATTCCATTCAGGTACCGTCTAAAATGTGGGCCCTTAAACTTTCTTGAAAGAGGTATATATTTTCTGCATAGGATTCGATTTTAAGATCCGACATTTCCATTCACAGAAACTTATGTTTAAGAAATGAACAATACCTTGTTTAAAAAAGGGTCTAATTAAAACAAATAGACACGGTCCGAAGGTACACATTTCATTCTTGAAACTCAGGAATTACTCCTTTAGAAAGTCAAATGAAATTCATTCATAGGTAAAAAGGTGGAAAACCAAAAATTTTATGTTCCAATTTCGGATTATTATTCTGAAAATATTACAGTTTTTAAATAATGATATCCCTCATCGATTTATAATGTGTTCGAAGGATTGTCTTTCGAATTATTTTTGTCTGAGGGTGAATAATTGGATGATTTATATTGTTATGTTTCGACCGAAAAATTAATATTTCCTAAAATTTCTTGAAGGTACAATCAAATTTGGTTCCTATAGAATATGTTAGCATCTTTAGTTTTTTCAATTTTAAAATCGAGAATACTCCGCTTATCGATTTATAATGTGTTGTCGGAGGATAGGCTTTCGAATTATTTTCCTCTGAGTGTGAATTATTGGCTGATCTAGATTGTTATTTTTTGATGGAAAAATTAATATTTCTTAAAATTTCTTGGAGGTACAATAAATAACGGTTTCTATAGCATATGTTAGCATCTTTGGTTTTTCTAATTTTGAAAACTGATCATACTCCGGTCATCGATATATAAAGTGTTGTCGTTCTAATTATTTTACTCTTTGTGTGAAGGATTGGTTGGTTTAGATAGCTAGTTTTTGATGTAAATTTTAAAGTATTTTAAAATCGATTGAAGGTACAATCAAATAGAACCAATTTACAATAGTTTGCCGTACTTTTTTTTTTTTTTGAAAAAAAAAATTTTTAATTATTTTTTTTTTATTGGAAAAAAAAATCATTTTCGGTACAATCATTTGCAGACGGGGTACTATCTGAATAAAAAATTTCAGTTAATTTGGTGCAAGTCGGGTGCTAAGTTCACACGGATCATTTTTTTCTCCGTACCCTTGGAGGTACAAACGAAATTTTTTTCGGTACAATCAAGTACAAACAAAGCTCCACCCGAAAACAATTTTTTTATTCAATTTGGTTAAAGTGGGGTGCTAAGTTCACAGAGGTTCATCTTGCTTGAATATTATAATAAAATTGGCATTATCTCGAATTAAATGCTTTGGTATTCTCGTATAGGTCTGGCAGAGATAAAAACTATCAATATTATGATGACGTCCCATACAGAAATATGATCGAATATTATCTTGCTTTTCACTTGCAATATCATCGAAAATAAACACAGAACTAGATTCAGCTTCTTCAGGTGCAATCACTTCACTATTATTTGAAAATGTATGAAAACCTAGCCCAGAAATCAGAACTTTCGATAGAAAGTGCTTGTCGGGTTCACCTTGCACCTTGCACTTGCAATGTTCTTTTACTGGGCACAACTCACATGGACATGGCGTCTTTATCTGTCTGATGTGTACATGAGAGCTTCCCATACGATTTTCAGTGTGTTCAGTTGTGTGTGCGTGAAAAGCTCGGGTGAAAAGTAACGCGTTGAAAGTTCTCCGCTCGTTTTTGTGTTTGGAATCTCGCCAATACGTCGTGATGGCAAACTCATTCCGTACGAAGAAATATGGCTATCTGATTTCGGCCTCCTACCGTGCGGAACAATTAAAATATCCGATCATGTTGTCGATCGCGAAAACTACGAAATCTACGATGTCCGCATGGGCTCGACATTCGACGAGATTTTCATTTTCATTCGAAATGACAACGTGCTGGAAATGTTGATTTTCGAAAACAATATTCTATCGAAATATGCACCGCCTCTGTTGAATTTGGCCATCAAGCATGGATATTTTGAATACTTTAAAGTATTGAGTTCTTTCGTGTTGGACAATTATTTACTATTGTTTTTCAGCTACATAAACGAAACGATCAGTGTATTATCGAGGCGTGCGAAACAGTTCTACTTGAGATGGATAACAAAATACGCCAATTCACAGCCGGAAGGATCGATTTCAGCCGATTTCCTCGAATTGCTCATGTTCGGATATCCGTCGGAAGCCTTGGAGCAGTTTCTTGTACAGTGAGTAAATCAAATCGTCGTAATTCATCGTCTATCAAAATATTTTTGCAGAGATTTGACTGAGAAAGGATTGAAAAAACTGGGCGATTCAATTGAGCTGAGCTATTCAACTATCCAGAAATTGGTGATCAAACCATTGCATAACGCTGCTATTAACTTGTTTTACTACTTGAACAAACTTAAGGGACTAAGTAGAAATACGTATTCCTACAGTGTAAGCCTGTTCAAAACTTTTCGGTCACACTTAAATTGAATCTGTTACAATTGCAGGCTTTAATTGTGCCGAAAGCTTCCGAAACCACCCTATCGAGTGCCGGAGCGTTCTTGATAAAAATTTTCGAATTACAACAGACAATCGCTCAATCTGTGACTGACTATAAGACATTTTGGTGCTGGCTTTATGGCGATAATACGACTTATGGACGAAACTGTGCCGGACGAAGTTTCGTCAGTAACACAACAGGACATAACGTACTTGGCCGAATTTTTAAACAATTTTGATGACTGTATATTCGAGAAAGGTTCGGATTTGTAAGAATTTTCTAATAAACAAAATAATTGATAGGCTATTTAAATAATAGAGGACGGAAGCATCGGAAAACGAAAATTCAACTTGGAACGAGTTGGACAATACCTGGAGGATTGTGACTTACAAAATCCGAGCAAACAACATGAATGGAACAATTTACTTCACGAGAATGATTGTTTGCGCGCCTCTGGTCTTATATTTCCACATCATAAAAATTTCTCATTGATACAAGAGTTCAATCTGCTGAAGAAGAACATCAACGAGTTATTCGCTCGATGAAATTCTTTAATGCTAATGATATATGCGTCCAAGCATATCCTAGTATTGAGGACTGGCAAGAATGTCGAAGGACGAGTTGGAACGAATTGAGAAGCAAAGAAACAGCCTGGGTGTTGATGGATTGAAGAAAAAAGGCTATGGCTATGAACGAGGTTTGCATTAATTTTAATTTGAAATAAAAACGAAAAATTTTATACAAACAAACATTTTCATTTAATAAAAGATAATAAAAAGAAACATAACACAAAATACTTCAAAATATTATTATTAAAAAAAAATTATGTTTAGGGCAATATCTCACTGGAATGCCAGGCTACGACATCCCGGTGAGATATTGTCCTAAACATAAGGTCTGTTCTATTTGACGGGTGTTGTGTTGAAGGCCTTGGAAGGACTATTTCGACTTGAAAAAGTCAAAATAGTCGAAAGGAAAAAGAAGGTTCGGGACAGAAGGGCCAATTCCACCTAAGTCCGAATTGGTGTCTGAGTTCAGCTGGTGCGACGCTCTTGCTGGCGGCCGGGACTAGCTACGGCAGTGTGGGGGGGTACTTGCTAAACTCAGGCCATTAAACCCTTGGCCTGTACAACAAAAGAATTATCAGCGCCGACTTATCCAAGGAAATCAAAAAAAATTGGGATTATTTTCCCAATTGGTCGTGAAAGACCAAGAAGCGGTTGGATGGCGCGGCTCCGCGATTTGTCAGGGCGCTCTGATGTTAATAGCGCCCTGCTCTGCCCACCCTACCTCAGCCACGACTGTCCTTAAAACATTTTTCGAGTCGTGGCCCCTTATTGAGGTTCGGGGCGAAAGGAGCTAAACGCTCGGGTTCATTCTTTATCGGGCTATACTAGCCTCTAAACATCGAAAAAAAAGGAATACACAAAAAAATAAAAAAAATCTGAAAAAAAACACAAACCAGAAAAAAAAACAACACAAAAAAAATTCAATGCAAGAAAATAAAATCAAGAAATAGACTCACCCCATTGATATTTTTTTTTTCTTCTGCTTTCTTTTAAATTTTTATTTTAAAAATTCTTTATTATTTGATTACTTCTGTCGGTCTGTCCTGTCAGTCTGGTCCTTTAAATTTTTATTTTAAAATTACTTAATTAAATTTTTTCAATTTCTATTTAACCCATATTTTAGTTAATTTTCAATTCAATTTTTAAATCATTCCTTGTGTGTTTTTATTTCATTTTTAAATTTTTGTTAGATGCTTTGTAGGTTTTAATTCTTTTCATTTTTCTTTTCTTTCCCCTAATGGTTTTTTTAAAATTCTTTCTTCATTCGACGTTGAACTTTGATGGCAGCCAGCGCGTTATTTATCCTTATTTTGTTATCTTTTCTAGTTACGCTAGCTTCGAAGTAAAGTGACTACTATCGAAATTCTTTAATTTCGTATCGGTCGTTGCGAGCCCGTATATAAATTTTTTTTTTTTTTTTAATTAATTAATCGAATTATTTACTGTCTTTTGTAGCCCGGTAATTTCGATTTAATTGCGACAGATTTCCGTGAGAAATGAGAATTGTTCGTGTGGCTTAATTACGAGGTCGACTGAGCTATTAATTTTGAGAGTTTGTCGAAATTTGAAACTTAAAAATAAACCGAACAACGCATGTGCACTAGGAAATTATTTTCGTTTTCACGATTGTATGTTTTGTTCTTTCCATTTTGGAAATTTTCGACGGGAAAAAAAAATCACACAAACTTTGTAATATTCAGTTTTGAAATTGATGTGATCCGTTCGAAAACGGATTTAATTTTTTTTTCCGATTTGAACCGTTTGAAATTTCTGAAAACTGTTCACAATATCATCACCAACAAAAACACAGTAATCGGAATTTGTAACTAGATCCGTTCGATTATTTGATCTGAACCGCGCGAATAAAGTTAAACTGAAGAACGGAACGAGGATATTTTCGCGGTCTCCGCGCGATTACTATCGCAAATCTGTGCGATTTATCCGGTAAAACGCTCGGCACAGAATATTTATTTAGAAAAAAAAACCCATGCACCTTTCGTGCGATCAGAAAAACACTAGCCAGTGGCTAGAAGAATGTATTTTGTATTTACTGTATCATAGACTATAATATACGTTCTTTTAAATATGTCTTTAATAAATTGCTTTGTTCCTCTGCTAGTTATCCATTCCACAACAATTGTCCGTGCTTCATGTTAATTTTACCGTTCAATTGTTCACAATCTAATTGCCGTTTCGCATTAATCCCTCTGCAGTTTCAAATTATTTAGGCCTTGCCCTTTATATAATTGAACCGTTCTCTTGATTTAGATTTAGTTACGCTTTATTTTAATTTTTATTTTTACATTGGTATAGTTTCGGTGAAATTTTTCCACAAGAATTCATTCACATTCGATCTGATTCAGATAACCAAAAATGACTATTGGCAAATTTCAAGGTGTCTCTATTCCAAAACTTTTTAATTTTAGGCGCATATTGACTTCTACTGTAGCTGCCAATCACTTCGTGGTTATACTAAAAGAAATATTTATAACGTCGTTTCACTTTTTAAACTTTGACTCTATCTTAGACAGATTTAAACTTGTCGAGAAATGTATAAAAAAAAGAACCGAAACAAAAGGTGCGAAAGCCGATGCTTGTTTGGTTTTCTTTTAAAACATCTAACCGAATGCTTTCAATAAATAAATGACACTCACAAAATTATCATTAGTACAGGCGCAAAACGCCACAACTGATAAAAAAAACTCGTGAAAAAAACAACGCACTCGAAACTCGACGATTCGTATTCCACTCTGTTGTCGCCTCCTCGTCTCCCTCGAACGACGCGCGCTTCCAGCCGGCATCTATCTCCCAGCGGTGCCCTTCCCGTCGCCAAGCCGGTTTCGTTTTGTTCGTTCCAGTGCTTACAAGTGCGTTCGGTACTTTATTAAGTATCGAAAGCACCCGTAAGCACCGGAAACGAAATTCCGGCGGCACTCAACAACATAGGCGATTCGCCGATGATTTTCATCGCCGAAACGACTACAGAAAGTAGCCGGTGCCAGCGGTACCCTCGGTTCCATGGCGAGTATAGCCGACGAGCGACCTGTTAAGCGATCGCAAACATTTTCACCGAGTGCAGCAGTTAGTAAATCGCGTTACATTTGTCGATTGAATCGTAGCGATTCGGATTCTGCCATGCATTTCGGTGTAACGCCGCATCATTTTCAACGCGGTGCTGTCGAAAGACGATCGCTTCGGTTTCATACGAAGGCTCCGAAATCCTCCACAAAAATGCATCATACACATATTCCAAGGACTAGTTTAGATTTAGAACTGGACTTGCAAGCACAACACAGCAAATTAGATACTCTGAATGACGAAATTCAAAAACTTAAGAATCTTAAAGAAACGCTTGAACAAGCCAGAGACAATAAAGATAGTAAGATTGCCACATGGGCTATAGAGAATGAAGACTTTCAACGATTGGTTGAGCGCGTAGATCCTGCGAATTCTCCCGAGGAGAAACAATTGCAAAAACTTCTACAAAAGACATCAAAGGAAATTTACAAGCTGCGAAAAACCAAAATAACAAAAGGCGCACCAGATTTGGTTTCCTTCAAAGAAAAAATGGCATTTTTTACCCGTAAAGGCCTATCAGTACCTGAACTGCCAGCCGAACTGTCCGTACCAGAAGGGGGATCAATTTACGAATTATGTGATCACGAAGAAGAAGACGAAGAAGAGGAAGACGACGAAGAAGAAGTATGTGACGAAAATGATGATAACGAGACAAGTCCGGTAGAAGGCAACGAACAAAAAGAAATAGAATCAATAGAAATTGTCGATGGTGATAGTTTATCGTCGCCAACGATCGCAACAACTGCGTCAACTTCAACGTCAGTTTCGACGTCAACGTTAACAGATGATGATTCAAGTGCGGATCGATTCGATTACGTAATCGATCGAACGTATGGCGTTGAAGTTTAAGCTGAAAACAAATTATAATTTTTTATTACAACTCAAGTCCAAGTTAATACGAAGAAATAGTAAAACAAAAAACATAAAGAAAGTTAAATGTGCCTTAAAATGATTTAGTTTTTTTTTATTAATCTTTAATTATAAATTCTATGATATTCATACAAATTTCGTATGTAAGAAGTGGATGGGAAATTTTGATCATTTGTTTCCCATTCTTATTTTAATTTTTTTCCAGTTCGCCAATACGTCGTGATGGCAAACTCATTCCGTACGAAGAAGTTGTTGCCGCATTAGAAAAGGACACCATATCGACAGGCTCAAGTCTCGGTGTACAGCCGAATTCAAATTTTAATTGTGAGCCGTTTGCAAACACTGCCGTTATTATTTCGTTCGAATCATCGAACGATGACAATTGCTCGAAATTTTCCAATCTAGGGAGAGGAATACAAGCAATATTTGAAAGCAATGTCAAATTGTTGCAATATTGTCGCAACTAACACGATGTTGCCCGGTATTGCTACATTAATCGCCCAACTGGCTTTGGCAACAGTCGTCGGGCAATTAATTGCTGAAACAAAATTTCATGTACGAGCTCCTTATTTATCTTATATTAAAATTTTAAATAAAAACGACAAATTTTATATAAACAAACATTTTCATTTAATAAAAGAAACATAATTAATATAAAAATACATCAAAATATTATTATTAAAAAAAAATTATGTTTAGGGCAATATCTCACTGGGATGCCAGGCTACGACATCCCGGTAAGATATTGTCCTAAACATAATTTTTTTTTTCCAATCAGTTTCTCGGCTCCCTTCGATTGCGACGTCTGGCAATATCTCGTCTTGAGAACTGCCATAACGCCGCCATAAACCGATTTCTTTGTTGATAAAGCCAATTTCTGTTTCGACCTGTAAATATAGAAGAAGATATATACAGATACATACAAGAGTTTTAAACTCATCCTGGTTTCTTACCTTGAACTCGGCCTCCACTTCTACCTCGTTGCTGTTGCTGCTCCTGTTACTGTTGTGGTTGCTGCTGATGAGCCTCCACCACATCATTAAAATTACCTCGACAAACGGAAGACCCTTGGTCAGAGCAATTCGATTCTCATTCAATGCCCTGTTCGTAAATTCCGTTCGATCGAATGTACTCGACATACAAACCGAATCGATTCCGCATTTACGTAACGATTCTGCAAGTCCTTCAATCATTTCATCACAGAGAAACTTAACTTTTGTTGCGCGATTACTGAAACGAACGGAAGAAATCATATATCATCCAAAAAATGTCTGTAAAAACTTTCAAAACAAAACTCACCTAGTAACAACTAATTCGTTTTCAACAATTTCCACTTTTTGTTTATTAGCCGGCGGTTTCTTCTTGGACTTCTTTAAAATACTATCGAAAAGTGTGTTATCCGTGAAATCGGTAATATCGATTCCTAAACTATTCAGTTTCGTCTGTATAATATCGTAAAGTTCCAAAAGGCAGTATGCATCCAAAGCTGCAAGAATTGTTTGTTATTATATAATTGTTTGTTTTTTTCTATTTTATTCGTTTAAACAAACCCGCATAAATAATTTGATCTTTCCGCAACGGTCGATTGCCCCAATTGGAAAGTTGATTCGATTTATCTAGTTGCTTGCCCAAACATAGTTCGACTAAAGTACTCAAACCGATTGAAGAGTTCGTCGAGTAGCTTGCTATAGTACAGAATAAACAAAAGAATATTATTGGCACTCAGTTGAGTAAAAAAACAAATTCTTACCACGATACGGAAAATAAAAGCCCTCCATTACGTTTACTTTACGCCAAACAATTTGCAAATCGATATACGACGACCGAACTTGTAACGATATTCCCAGTGCGGGCAATGTTTTCTGAAACATGGTAATATCGCCGGTCAACGAGAAGCTGATTTTTATAATTTCGCCATTATTGAAAACCGAACAGCCCAACTCGGACCACATTTGTTCAGTTATTCGAGGCTCGAGTGCGTCGATTAAGTATAAAAACAGTATGTAAACAGTACTACGCGTCACATGGACACGCCGTCTTTATCTGACTGCGTGTGTACATGAGAATTTCCCATACAATTTTCAGTTGTGCTCAGATGTGTATGTTGAAATTGAAAAGCTCGGATGAAAATTTCAAGTCACAGTTTGAGAATCGCAGATTCATTCTGCGTTAGCTTTCCAAATATTTCCACCAGAGGCAGTGTGTTAGCAAAAGTAGCGCGGCCGGCTTCTGTCAAACGAACGCGTTGAAAGTTCTCCGCTCGTTTTGTGAAGAACAGGCCGGCTATTCTCGCCTGAAATTTAGGTCGTTTCTCAATTCCTTGCTAAGTCTACGTCTACGTCTATGTTGACGTCACAGCATAGCATTGCTATTATAACAGTCTAGAAAGCCTTGCTATTAAAACAGTTTAGAAAGCTTTGATATTATAACAGTTTAGAAGAAGCTTGGATAAACCGACAAAATGGATCAGCTGCTTTTTGACATTCAGAAATAATGGAAAATTCAAATATTTTAATTCAAATTGTCGCGAGTTTTTGGTCAAATTCTATGCAAATTTGCAACATGAACGATGATGATGATGAAAGTGATAGTGAAAATACTGCAGTAAGAACAAGGCAACAAAAAGAAGTGATATATAATAAAAAAAAAACAAGCTACCAAAAAGTGAACTTTGCACATCATCTTTTTGCCACGACGAGCGATTGTCGAGTTTCTTGGAAAAATGAAAATATCACAAATTTGAATACGAGCGTAAGTGGAAATATTCAATCGAAAGAAAGCCGACTCTGTGAATATCATACCTTTTTGTTGAACCCGACACCTTTTTTTACATTTTTTAAAATGTTTTTTTTTTATTATATCAATTTCACAAGACAGAAGTCTGCTGACTTTTCGACTCGATGGATCAAACTCTTCGAGCAACCATAGAGTAGAAATTTTCGGGAAAATCCAAATTTGTATATACATTTTTGTAGCAGTATTGGTTTAACTGCCCCAGCAAATAACGTAATCATTATATAAGCCTTAATTACGTACAATCTATTCCTTAGTATAAAAAGGCCTATGCATTGTAAGAGAAACTTAAACGCAAACGAATTACCTTATATTATCCCTGATTCTAACATGGGCCATGTCATTGGCAATCAGGTATAAAGCGGATACAGTATTATGTACCTTATGATCATGATCATTAATAATTAAAATAAAAATTTAAAAGAAAGCAGAAGAAAAAAAAAATATCAATGGGGTGAGTCTATTTCTTGATTTTATTTTCTTGCATTGAATTTTTTTGTGTTGTTTTTTTTTCTGGTTTGTGTTTTTTTTTCAGATTTTTTTTATTTTTTTGTGTATTCCTTTTTTTTACGATGTTTAGAGGCTAGTTAGCCATTTGAAATGAACCCGAGCGGTTAGCTCCTTCGCCCCGAACCTCAATAAGGGGCCACGACGCGAAATGTTTTAGAGGACAGTCGTGGCTGAGGTAGGGTGGGCAGAGCAGGGCGCTATTAACACCAGAGCGCCCTGACAAATCGCGGAGCCGCGCCATCCAACCGCTTCTTGGTCTTTCACGACCAATTGGGAAAATAATCCCAATTTTTTTTATTTCCTTGGATAAGTCGGCGCTGATAATAATTTTGTTGTACAGGCCAAGGGTTTAATGGCCTGAGTTTAGCAAGTACCCCCCCACACTGCCGTAGCTAGTCCCGGCCGCCAGCAAGAGCGTCGCACCAGCTGAACTCAGACACCAATTCGGACTTAGGTGGAATTGGCCCTTCTGTCCCGAACCTTCTTTTTCCTTTCGACTATTTTGACTTTTTCAAGTCGAAATAGTCCTTCCAAGGCCTTCAACACAACACGGGTGTAGTGTACACCTTCTACACTTTTTGCACTGGCTCTCGAGCTAGTGCAGGAAAGTGTAATTTATGTAAACGGATATAAACTTTATTGAATATTATCAACGGCAGTATTATTAAATATAAACCATTTAGCTTTGTTGTTGATAATGTTATCAACACGCAACAAAAAGAAGTGATATATATAAAAAAAACATTTCAAAGAAAAATGGAAATATGGAAAAATGGAAATATTCAATCGAAAGAAAGCCGACTCTGTGATTTTAAAATTTACAAAGCAACTGATGGTGTTCAAATGTTAATTTTGCCGAATTTCCAGTTTACGCTGAAATCTATGATATTCATACAAATTTCGTATGTAAGAAGTGGATGGGAAATTTTGATCATTTGTTTCCCATTCTTATTTTAATTTTTTTCCAGTTCGCCAATACGTCGTGATGGCAAACTCATTCCGTACGAAGAAGTTGTTGCCGCATTAGAAAAGGACACCATATCGACAGGCTCAAGTCTCGGTGTACAGCCGAATTCAAATTTTAATTGTGAGCCGTTTGCAAACACTGCCGTTATTATTTCGTTCGAATCATCGAACGATGACAATTGCTCGAAATTTTCCAATCTAGTGAAAATACAGCAGCTATAGGGAGAGGAATACAAGCAATATTTGAAAGCAATGTCAAATTGTTGCAATATTGTCGCAACTAACACGATGTTGCCCGGTATTGCTACATTAATCGCCCAACTGGCTTTGGCAACAGTCGTCGGGCAATTAATTGCTGAAACAAAATTTCATGTACGAGCTCCTTATTTATCTTATATTAAAATTTTAAATAAAAACGACAAATTTTATATAAACAAACATTTTCATTTAATAAAAGAAACATAATTAATATAAAAATACATCAAAATATTATTATTAAAAAAAAATTATGTTTAGGGCAATATCTCACTGGGATGCCAGGCTACGACATCCCGGTAAGATATTGTCCTAAACATAATTTTTTTTTTCCAATCAGTTTCTCGGCTCCCTTCGATTGCGACGTCTGGCAATATCTCGTCTTGAGAACTGCCATAACGCCGCCATAAACCGATTTCTTTGTTGATAAAGCCAATTTCTGTTTCGACCTGTAAATATAGAAGAAGATATATACAGATACATACAAGAGTTTTAAACTCATCCTGGTTTCTTACCTTGAACTCGGCCTCCACTTCTACCTCGTTGCTGTTGCTGCTCCTGTTACTGTTGTGGTTGCTGCTGATGAGCCTCCACCACATCATTAAAATTACCTCGACAAACGGAAGACCCTTGGTCAGAGCAATTCGATTCTCATTCAATGCCCTGTTCGTAAATTCCGTTCGATCGAATGTACTCGACATACAAACCGAATCGATTCCGCATTTACGTAACGATTCTGCAAGTCCTTCAATCATTTCATCACAGAGAAACTTAACTTTTGTTGCGCGATTACTGAAACGAACGGAAGAAATCATATATCATCCAAAAAATGTCTGTAAAAACTTTCAAAACAAAACTCACCTAGTAACAACTAATTCGTTTTCAACAATTTCCACTTTTTGTTTATTAGCCGGCGGTTTCTTCTTGGACTTCTTTAAAATACTATCGAAAAGTGTGTTATCCGTGAAATCGGTAATATCGATTCCTAAACTATTCAGTTTCGTCTGTATAATATCGTAAAGTTCCAAAAGGCAGTATGCATCCAAAGCTGCAAGAATTGTTTGTTATTATATAATTGTTTGTTTTTTTCTATTTTATTCGTTTAAACAAACCCGCATAAATAATTTGATCTTTCCGCAACGGTCGATTGCCCCAATTGGAAAGTTGATTCGATTTATCTAGTTGCTTGCCCAAACATAGTTCGACTAAAGTACTCAAACCGATTGAAGAGTTCGTCGAGTAGCTTGCTATAGTACAGAATAAACAAAAGAATATTATTGGCACTCAGTTGAGTAAAAAAACAAATTCTTACCACGATACGGAAAATAAAAGCCCTCCATTACGTTTACTTTACGCCAAACAATTTGCAAATCGATATACGACGACCGAACTTGTAACGATATTCCCAGTGCGGGCAATGTTTTCTGAAACATGGTAATATCGCCGGTCAACGAGAAGCTGATTTTTATAATTTCGCCATTATTGAAAACCGAACAGCCCAACTCGGACCACATTTGTTCAGTTATTCGAGGCTCGAGTGCGTCGATTAAGTATAAAAACAGTATGTAAACAGTACTACGCGTCACATGGACACGCCGTCTTTATCTGACTGCGTGTGTACATGAGAATTTCCCATACAATTTTCAGTTGTGCTCAGATGTGTATGTTGAAATTGAAAAGCTCGGATGAAAATTTCAAGTCACAGTTTGAGAATCGCAGATTCATTCTGCGTTAGCTTTCCAAATATTTCCACCAGAGGCAGTGCGTTAGCAAAAGTAGCGCGGCCGGCTTCTGTCAAACGAACGCGTTGAAAGTTCTCCGCTCGTTTTGTGAAGAACAGGCCGGCTATTCTCGCCTGAAATTTAGGTCGTTTCTCAATTCCTTGCTAAGTCTACGTCTACGTCTATGTTGACGTCACAGCATAGCATTGCTATTATAACAGTCTAGAAAGCCTTGCTATTAAAACAGTTTAGAAAGCTTTGATATTATAACAGTTTAGAAGAAGCTTGGATAAACCGACAAAATGGATCAGCTGCTTTTTGACATTCAGAAATAATGGAAAATTCAAATATTTTAATTCAAATTGTCGCGAGTTTTTGGTCAAATTCTATGCAAATTTGCAACATGAACGATGATGATGATGAAAGTGATAGTGAAAATACTGCAGTAAGAACAAGGCAACAAAAAGAAGTGATATATAATAAAAAAAAAACAAGCTACCAAAAAGTGAACTTTGCACATCATCTTTTTGCCACGACGAGCGATTGTCGAGTTTCTTGGAAAAATGAAAATATCACAAATTTGAATACGAGCGTAAGTGGAAATATTCAATCGAAAGAAAGCCGACTCTGTGAATATCATACCTTTTTGTTGAACCCGACACCTTTTTTTACATTTTTTAAAATGTTTTTTTTTTTATTATATCAATTTCACAAGACAGAAGTCTGCTGACTTTTCGACTCGATGGATCAAACTCTTCGAGCAACCATAGAGTAGAAATTTTCGGGAAAATCCAAATTTGTATATACATTTTTGTAGCAGTATTGGTTTAACTGCCCCAGCAAATAACGTAATCATTATATAAGCCTTAATTACGTACAATCTATTCCTTAGTATAAAAAGGCCTATGCATTGTAAGAGAAACTTAAACGCAAACGAATTACCTTATATTATCCCTGATTCTAACATGGGCCATGTCATTGGCAATCAGGTATAAAGCGGATACAGTATTATGTACCTTATGATCATGCTTATGTAAGAATTAGGTTAAGCCTTATACTAAGCTTTACTTTTGTTACTGATCTGGATTAATAAAAGGATTAGGTTATGCCTTATACTAACCTTTACTTTTGTCAATGGTCAGGCTTAGTAATACGATTAGGTTAAAGATTTTATAAGAACGATGTAATGATTTTCTTTTCTCGAAGTTCTCGTCCAATGATTAAGTAATTACATTATTAAGAACACCTATTATAGATTGTGTTGCTGTAAGGGAAGTAATAATAAAAACATAACGCAGTCACGATCGGCTGCAAGCCAATCGTATGATACTCTAGATGAAATACTGAACTCCGATTTATGTTTTAGCTGGAAATACATCTAAAGAATAAGGAGTGCACAAGCAATTATTACATGACCTTTTACTTACAGGTAAAAACTATTGTATAGTGGCTACTCAATTTTTTGATTAGGATATTTTATAGAATTTTTGTATGGCAACTACATGAAGGACTTATGGGATATTTTTCATATTAATAGTTTCAGCTGCGACTATCATAAAGTAAAAGTGTATAAAATTTCAAAGTCGTAACTTAAAGCGTTCTAAAGTTATCGTTCAATATTGGTGAACATGTTTATTAAGGACATTTGTATGGCAGCTACCCGAAGGAATTAACGGATGGCGCTGATTAATGAACTACGTCTTGGTTTTGGTATAAAACTAATTCCTGTAAAATTTTAAACTCCTGCTTTAACTCGTTCTGGAGTTATAGTGGATTCAGTAACAAGGACAAATTTTTGAAGGACTTTTCTAGGCTGATACACGAAGGACTCATTCGATTTGCATCATAATCAGAACTTTTGATTCAAACATCGTAAACCTTAAGTATGCAAAATTTCAAGTTCCTAACTTGAAGCATTCGAGCAATAAATGTGAAAACGTGTTTCAAGGACTCTTGTATGGGAGGTACCCGAAGGAGTGGAAGGATTTTGCCCATTAACGAACTTAGCCTTACTTTTTCCATTTTACAAGTTGTGACAAAATTTCAACTTCCTAGGTCAACACGTTCTTGAGTTATCGTGCTAACGGACGGACGGACGGACAGCAAACGGATTTGGGGGTTTTGGCCAAAAATAAACACAAAATATTATATAACTTTTTTTCGTCCGAGGCTCGGTTCTATGCGTTACAAACTTTTCGAGCTGGATTAAACTTATAATACTCTATATGTTCATCTAGAGTATAAAAATAATACGAATTTCAATTAAAAACTTCAACTTTCATAAAAACAGCGTATTCCATACGAAATTAAATTTATTCTGTAGCTTATTATTTCTCCACATTTTTAAAAAAATTAATTTTTTCATTCTTAAGATTAATATACATATATATCACACATTATAATATAGATATACTATATGAAACTAAAAAAAATCAGTGCTTAAAGAACTACGTTTCTTTTATGGACTGCAGGCGTAGTTGATGCCGTCGCTGATCCATGCGGTTTTTCCCTTTTTTCATAGCTTCCATCAAATCCTTTTCATACTCCTCAAAGGAGCCATAAATTTGATGTAGGCAACCTAATTGTGAAAATACATTTAACCATGAATGAAATTTTATAATTATGCTAAGAATATTTGACACTTACCGTATAATGTGGAATCAAAAAATTTATATTTGTTTATGGCCTTCATTTTTTTCCGACCGTTCCAGTTTATCTCACTTAACAGAGAGTCAGCTATTAAAAGGCTAAAATTTTGCGAAATTTTACCTCTTATCTTTGTTGTCATCAATATATTCTGATAAAAAAAGATTTTAAGATTGTTTGTTAAAAAAATAGTTTGTAACCAAACAGATAAAATATATATAATTACTTACTACGTCTGCTTCAAATTTTGAATCTATCATTAGCCTCTTGTCCAATATTTCAAGCTCCTGGAGATTTGTAGCGGATATATTCAAAATATTTCATTTAAATTTATATCCGAATTCAAAATTTCCAATCGAATCCAATGAAGCAAATATTCGATAACGGACACGTTCAAAAATAGAATTTCAAAATTTATAAAACAAAGGAACCAAATATTCTCGGTTCAGTAAAATTATATTTTAAACAATGGAAACTAAATTCGATGCCAAACTAAATTACCGAAATAATCCGGACCGATATTTGAGACCGGTACATCAAAATAGTTTTGTAAATTAGATTAGAAAAATAGACAATAGAATTATCAAAAAAAAAACTGTAAATAGAAATTAACATTTTAAGTTAGAAAATAAATTTTAACTAGTCTAATTGGAACCACCAACGACAGCAGTCGTGCTTTTTATTTTATTAAACCAAGTATTTGGTATCGTGGTTTTTTAGCACTAAAGTGGAGTCCCTGGACTCCACAAGTGGTGACCCCGACGTGAAGCGGGAATTGATACACATCAGGTGTGCTACCGTGAAACAACTTTTCATATATTGTGTTGAGTTTTAGTGACTGCTCTGCGATTGCTGGTCCAAAGTTTTTTTCATTGTCAGCATTGTTTCTTTCAGATCTATGAGTTGATACTTAAAAGTTAAGGTCTACAGCTTGATCAAAACTTACCTTGAAGCTCACCAATCATCCTAGGATCGGACGAGAAACTAACCACTGTTGTAGCTATTGATGACGGAGATAAGGGTGGGACTGGCACGTCATTATTGTCTTCTGGTGGTACAACAACTAAAAACGGTTGTTCTTGAAATGGTTGTAATTCTAAAATAGAATAATACACATAAATAAAATTCCTTTATTATTAATGCGAAATTAACCATTACCTGCTTGCGGATCCATAGCTACTGATAAATATGATATGATGTAGTAAATATTCTTATTTTTATTTATTTTTTTAATTTTAGGCAAAATTTATAATAACTTAAAAAGTCTCGAATCGCTAATGGGACTGGGAAAATATTTCATGTACATATTTTAATTAAAGTAAATTACTTTATAATAAAAAAAAACATTTTAAAAAATGTAAAAAAAAGGTGTCGGGTTCAACAAAAAGGTATGATATCCACAGAGTCGGCTTTCTTTCGATTGAATATTTCCACTTACGCTCGTATTCAAATTTGTGATATTTTCATTTTTCCAAGAAACTCGACAATCGCTCGTCGTGGCAAAAAGATGATGTTCAAACTTCACTTTTTGGTAGCTTTTAATCTGGAAAATTTTCGCAAGTATTTTCTATGTGAGTTTGGAAAGTTAATTTTCTATCTAGAACAAGACCTATGAACTATGGACACGCCATTTAGGACCAGTAGTCTGCTAGGGAGTGAAAAATATTGGAAATTGATTGAGTTATCGTGCCGACCGTGACTAAAAACATAGTTTCGAGAAAAATGCGTTTAAAGATTTTGATAGGTACAACATGACTTTACGGCTAGTCTCCCATTCCAGCTTCGTACTGTACACCTTCTTCCTCTTGTACCTTCGTGTTTTTCACAGATGATGCTATAAATGACCTTGTTTTCTATGATAGGTACTCTGCTTTTGCGAAAAAAATATATGCTAAGCGCGGCTGTTAAGAGTGGCGCGACAAATAGCCAGGAAGCGGGATCGGGTAAATATCACCAATCCCCCACCCCAAATTTTCCAGATTATTAAAAGCTACCAAAAAGTAGACTTTGCACATCATCTTTTTCCACGACGAGCGATTGTCGAGTTTCTTGGAAAAATGAAAATATCACAAATTTGAATACGAGCGTAAGTGGAAATATTCAATCGAAAGAAAGCCGACTCTGTGAATATCATACCTTTTTGTTGAACCCGACACCTTTTTTTAGATTTTTTAAAATGTTTTTTTTTTATTATATATCACTTCTTTTTGTTGCCTTGTTCTTACTGCAGTATTTTCACTATCACTTTCATCATCATCATCGTTCATGTTGCAAATTTGCATAGAATTTGACCAAAAACTCGCGACAATTTGAATTTTCCATTATTTCTGAATGTCAAAAAGCAGCTGATCCATTTTGTCGGTTTATCCAAGCTTCTTCTAAACTGTTATAATATCAAAGCTTTCTAAACTGTTTTAATAGCAAGGCTTTCTAGACTGTTATAATAGCAATGCTATGCTGTGACGTCAACATAGACGTAGACGTAGACTTAGCAAGGAATTGAGAAACGACCTAAATTTCAGGCGAGAATAGCCGGCCTGTTCTTCACAAAACGAGCGGAGAACTTTCAACGCGTTCGTTTGACAGAAGCCGGCCGCGCTACTTTTGCTAACACACTGCCTCTGGTGGAAATATTTGGAAAGCTAACGCAGAATGAATCTGCGATTCTCAAACTGTGACTTGAAATTTTCATCCGAACTTTTCAATTTCAACATACACATCTGAGCACAACTGAAAATCGTATGGGAAATTCTCATGTACACACGCAGTCAGATAAAGACGGCGTGTCCATGTGACGCGTAGTACTGTTTGCATACTGTTTTTATACTTAATCGACGCACTCGAGCCTCGAATAACCGAACAAATGTGGTCCGAGTTGGGCTGTTCGGTTTTCAATAATGGCGAAATTATAAAAATCGGCTTCTCGTTGACCGGCGATATTACCATGTTTCAGAAAACATTGCCCGCACTGGAAATATCGTTACAAGTGCGGTCGTCGTATATCGATTTGCAAATTGTTTGGCGTAAAGTAAACGTAATGGATGGCTTTTATTTTCCGTATCGTGGTAAGAATTTGTTCTTTTACTCAACTGAGTGCCAATAATATTCTTTTGTTTATTCTGTACTATAGCAAGCTACTCGACGAACTCTTCAATCGGTTTGAGTACTTTAGTCGAACTATGTTTGGGCAAGCAACTAGATAAATCGAATCAACTTTCCAATTGGGGCAATCGACCGTTGCGGAAAGATCAAATTATTTATGCAGGTTTGTTTAAACGAATAAAATAGAAAAAAAATCTGCCAACAGTCTGGGCGCAACTTTATTATTTTTCCGGCAGAAGTTCGGAACGTGGTTTATTTGGGGATGCGGCATATGTTACTATGTGACTGAAAACCTAACAAAAAGCGGTTAGAAAAGGGTGTAACATATGAATTAAATAATTGGGTCATATTCCGGAATGCGGTCTAGAGGTTGAAAAATAAAAAACTTAAAAATAGGTGATTATTAAACAAGCCTGGGGAAGTGAAAAGATATTCCATATTTGATCAGAACTGAGAAACATGGTGGAATTCATGAAAAAGTATACAACCAGCTTACACCCTCTTAGGGGTCGAATTTCAAAAAATCTTGAAAACTCATTCTAGGTATTCATATGAAGAATCCGTAGAATAAAAATGAACTCAATACTTGGAAAGACCTAGTAGATATGACGAAAATCGTGAAAATATGTGCATTTTATATATACTGATAATTTTTTTTGCCCCCCCCCCTTCTGAACGCCAATGAATATTCGAAATTTTTTTTGTCAGAATTACTTTTCTGGTTAATTTACGTATACGTACCGAGTTTCAACTTCGTAGCATAAGCCGTTCAAAAGTTAGGAAAAACACCCCCCACCACCGTACCATACTACCCCTAAAAAAAAAATTTATTTTTCCACTATGCCACTACTATAGCTCTATCTAAAAACCAAGTTCCAGCTTCCTATCATTATAGATTCATAAGATATAAGCATCGGAACTTTTTCTTTCTCACCCTTCCCCACCACCTTCCCTACTAGGGTTCTATTAGGCCTACTTCTGGTAAAAATTTGAAGCGTCCATCTTACACTGTTATTGAGATATGAAACGTGTTATTTTTGCAAAATTGCTATCCCCTCCACTTACGTATTCCCCCGCCCCCTTCAAAGATTTTACTTTGAGCAATCTTTATTTATCAGGCTTTATATCCAAACCGAATTTTGTTTTTCTGGTGCCTCTGGTTTGGGAGATATCGTAATGTTAAGTATTTCACCCCCCACCCCCGTACGCCACTACCCCCACCCAAAAATGTTGTTTCAATCTACTCTCCTAGTATAACTACAGATATTTGTTAAGTTTTAATTGCTTGCTATTAACGGTTTAGGAGATATAGATTTTAGAATGTGTAGATCTCCACTTTTTTGCGTTTCAGACGCATTGCTTCCCCCTCCACTCCCACACCCCTTCACCCATATCATCAATTTTTTTGCAAATGGGTCCAAGTTTCAGTCTCCTAACATAAGCGGTTGCTGAGATCTGGAAACCAAAATTTTTCGTCTAAAACGCTTCCCCCACCTTCCCCCTCACACTCCCACCCCTGAAAATAATGTCAATTCAAGGGGTCTACCCAGTCTATTCCTAGAAAAAAATTAAATTTAATAGCTCCACTGGTTTGAGAGCTACGAGCCTTCAAAGGATTTTGGCGGTCGACGTACGGCGTACGGCGGACAGACGGAGTGAAAATTTTTATTGCTTTTTTCGTGTCTACTAGTCATGAAATGTACACAAAAAAATTTTGAGGGCAGCAAATTTTTTTTTTTTTGAAAATCAATAACAATACTGTATTATTACTAATAAAGTAAAACAAACGAAATTGTTAAACAATTCTTGCAGCTTTGGATGCATACTGCCTTTTGGAACTTAACGATATTATACAGACGAAACTGAATAGCTTAGGAATCGATATTACCGATTTCACGGATAACACACTTTTCGATAGTATTTTAAAGAAGTCCAAGAAGAAACCGCCGGCTAATAAACAAAAAATGGAAATTGTTGAAAACGAATTAGTTGTTACTAGGTGAGTTTTGTTTTGAAAGTTTTTACAGACATTTTTTGGATGATATATGATTTCTTCCGTTCGTTTCAGTAATCGCGCAACAAAAGTTAAGTTTCTCTGTGATGAAATGATTGAAGGACTTGCAGAATCGTTACGTAAATGCGGAATCGATTCGGTTTGTATGTCGAGTACATTCGATCGAACGGAATTTACGAACAGGGCATTGAATGAGAATCGAATTGCTCTGACCAAGGGTCTTCCGTTTGTCGAGGTAATTTTAATGATGTGGTGGAGGCTCATCAGCAGCAACCACAACAGTAACAGGAGCAGCAACAGCAACGAGGTAGAAGTGGAGGCCGAGTTCAAGGTAAGAAACCAGGATGAGTTTAAAACTCTTGTATGTATCTGTATATATCTTCTTCTATATTTACAGGTCGAAACAGAAATTGGCTTTATCAACAAAGAAATCGGTTTATGGCGGCGTTATGGCAGTTCTCAAGACGAGATATTGCCAGACGTCGCAATCGAAGGGAGCCGAGAAACTGATTGGAAAAAAAAAATTATGTTTAGGACAATATCTTACCGGGATGTCGTAGCCTGGCATCCCAGTGAGATATTGCCCTAAACATAATTTTTTTTTAATAATAATATTTTGATGTATTTTTATATTAATTATGTTTCTTTTATTAAATGAAAATGTTTGTTTATATAAAATTTGTCGTTTTTATTTAAAATTTTAATATAAGATAAATAAGGAGCTCGTACATGAAATTTTGTTTCAGCAATTAATTGCCTGACGACTGTTGCCAAAGCCAGTTGGGCGATTAATGTAGCAATACCGGGCAACATCGTGTTAGTTGCGACAATATTGCAACAATTTGACATTGCTTTCAAATATTGCTTGTATTCCTCTCCCTATAGCTGCTGTATTTTCACTAGATTGGAAAATTTCGAGCAATTGTCATCGTTCGATGATTCGAACGAAATAATAACGGCAGTGTTTGCAAACGGCTCACAATTAAAATTTGAATTCGGCTGTACACCGAGACTTGAGCCTGTCGATATGGTGTCCTTTTCTAATGCGGCAACAACTTCTTCGTACGGAATGAGTTTGCCATCACGACGTATTGGCGAACTGGAAAAAAATTAAAATAAGAGTGGGAAACAAATGATCAAAATTTTCCATCCACTTCTTACATACGAAATTTGTATGAATATCATAGATTTCAGCGTAAACTGGAAATTCGGCAAAATTAACATTTGAACACCATCAGTTGCTTTGTAAATTTTAAAATCACAGAGTCGGCTTTCTTTCGATTGAATATTTCCATTTTTCCATTTTTCTTTGAAATGTTTTTTTTTATATATATCACTTCTTTTTGTTGCGTGTTGATAACATTATCAACAACAAAGCTAAACGGTTTATATTTAATAATACTGCCGTTGATAATATTCAATAAAGTTTATATCCGTTTACATAAATTACACTTTCCTGCACTAGCTCGAGAACCAGTGCAAAAAGTGTAGAAGGTGTACACTACACCCGTCAAATAGAACAGACATTATGTTTAGGACAATATCTCACCGGGATGTCGTAGCCTGGCATCCCAGTGAGATATTGCCCTAAACATAATTTTTTTTTAATAATAATATTTTGAAGTATTTTGTGTTATGTTTCTTTTTATTATCTTTTATTAAATGAAAATGTTTGTTTGTATAAAATTTTTCGTTTTTATTTCAAATCAAAATTAATGCAAACCTCGTTCATAGCCATAGCCTTTTTTCTTCAATCCATCAACACCCAGGCTGTTTCTTTGCTTCTCAATTCGTTCCAACTCGTCCTTCGACATTCTTGCCAGTCCTCAATACTAGGATATGCTCGGACGCATATTTCATTAGCATTAAAGAATTTCATCGAGCGAATAACTCGTTGATGTTCTTCTTCAGCAGATTGAACTCTTGTATCAATGAGAAATTTTTATGATGTGGAAATATAAGACCAGAGGCGCGCAAACAATCATTCTCGTGAAGTAAATTGTTCCATTCATGTTGTTTGCTCGGATTTTGTAAGTCACAATCCTCCAGGTATTGTCCAACTCGTTCCAAGTTGAATTTTCGTTTTCCGATGCTTCCGTCCTCTATTATTTAAATAGCCTATCAATTATTTTGTTTATTAGAAAATTCTTACAAATCCGAACCTTTCTCGAATATACAGTCATCAAAATTGTTTAAAAATTCGGCCAAGTACGTTATGTCCTGTTGTGTTACTGACGAAACTTCGTCCGGCACAGTTTCGTCCATAAGTCGTATTATCGCCATAAAGCCAGCACCAAAATGTCTTATAGTCAGTCACAGATTGAGCGATTGTCTGTTGTAATTCGAAAATTTTTATCAAGAACGCTCCGGCACTCGATAGGGTGGTTTCGGGAGCTTTCGGCACAATTAAAGCCTGCAATTGTAACAGATTCAATTTAAGTGTGACCGAAAAGTTTTGAACAGGCTTACACTGTAGGAATACGTATTTCTACTTAGTCCCTTAAGTTTGTTCAAGTAGTAAAACAAGTTAATAGCAGCGTTATGCAATGGTTTGATCACCAATTTCTGGATAGTTGAATAGCTCAGCTCAATTGAATCGCCCAGTTTTTTCAATCCTTTCTCAGTCAAATCTCTGCAAAAATATTTTGATAGACGATGAATTACGACGATTTGATTTACTCACTGTACAAGAAACTGCTCCAAGGCTACTGACGGATATCCGAACATGAGCAATTCGAGGAAATCGGCTGAAATCGATCCTTCCGGCTGTGAATTGGCGTATTTTGTTATCCATCTCAAGTAGAACTATTTCCCACGCTTCGATAATGCACTGGATCGTTTCGTTTATGTAGCTAAAAAACAATAGTTAATAATTGTCCAACACGAAAGAACTCAATACTTTAAAGTATTCAAAATATCCATGCTTGATGGCCAAATTCAACAGAGGCGGTGCATATTTCGATAGAATATTGTTTTCGAAAATCAACATTTCCAGCACGTTGTCATTTCGAATGAAAATGAAAATCTCGTCGAATGTCGAGCCCATGCGGACATCATAGATTTCGTAGTTTTCGCGATCGACAACATGATCGGATATTTTAATTGTTCCGCACGGTAGGAGGCCGAAAACAGATAGCCATATTTCTTCGTACGGAATGAGTTTGCCATCACGACGTATTGGCGAGATTCCAAACACAAAAACGAGCGGAGAACTTTCAACGCGTTACTTTGATTGATGATTGACAGATGCCGGCCGCGATACGAACGACATATCGAGTCAGCTGATTCCAGCTAACGCCTCTGGCGAGAATATTTGTAATGTCAGACTTTTTCAATCAGCTGTGACGGATTGAAAAATTCATCCGAGCTCTTCACGCACACACATCTGAACACACTGAAAATCGTATGGGAAGCTCTCATGTACACAGCAGACAGATAAAGACGCCGTGTCCATGTGAGTTGTGCCCAGTAAAAGAACATAGCAAGTGCTTGGGGGTGAACCCGACAAGCACTTTCTATCGAAAGTTCTGATCTTGAAGTGAAAGTAAGTGTTTTTTCAATGTCAACCGTGAATAAAAAAAGGAAAAATGTTACTTCCTCATTGGATACAAAAGTTAAAGCACTTGAAAGGCTAGATAAAGGTGAAAGTTTGCATAGTGTTGCGCGAAGCGTTGATGTCGGCAATACTACTCTCAAACGGTGGAAAAAAGAACGCGCAAAATTACAATCGGCTTCGGTTTCCATACATTCGGAAAGCGGTCTTAAAGTGCGAAAAACTATCAAAACACCAAGGTTGGAAGCGGTTGATGAAGCGGTGAGGTTTTCAACAGTCGAATTTCATAAAAAAAAATGTTACTAACGTTCATATGATATTAATGTCTATAGGTTTGGATCTGGTTTAATCAGGAGAGACAAAAGAGAACTCCTTTAGCAGGCCCTTTAATCAAAGAGAAAGCGATCGTATTCCACGAACGATTAAAACCTGGGGAGTCATTCTCAGCTAGTGAAGGTTGGCTGCAAAAGTGGAAAAAAAGACACGGAATCCATCAAATTACCATCTCTGGAGAAAAGTGGTCTGCAGATCACCTTGCCGCTGAAAATTTCATTAAAGAATTTGCAAACATTGTACGAGAAAATGAACTAACTCCCGAGCAGCTCTACAATATCGATGAAACAGGTCTTAACTACAAAATGCTCCCAGGTAAAACCCTTGCTTCTAGACAGGAGAAAGATGTGAGTGGTTATAAGCAGTCCAAAGAGAGATTGACCATAGCTCCATGTAGTAACGCAAGTGGGAGCCACAAGCTTTCCCTTGTTGTGATAGGTAAATCACGAAAGCCAAGGGCTTTTAAACACATGAACTTACGGTCCCTGCCAGTTTATTATCGGGCTCAAAAATCCGCATGGATGGACCGTGCACTTTTTAAAGAATGGTTCGATGAAATATTTGTACCTCAAGTTTCTGCACATTTGAAATCAAAAAATCTTCCTCTAAAAGCCCTTATTGTTTTGGATAATGCGCCTTCACATCCAAATGTAAAAGATTTGAAGAAAGATGGAATACGAGCAATTTTCTTACCAGCTAATGTAACATCTTTGATTCAACCCATGGATCAAGGTGTTATAGAATGCTTGAAAAGAAAATATCGGCGGAAGCTTTTGACTTCGTTACTCGAAAAAATGGAAAATGGAGTTGGATTAATTGAAGCAATCAAATCCCTTAATATCAAAGATATAATTTGCATAGTAGCACGTGCTTGGGATGAAATTAGCGCCACCACTTTACTCAAATCGTGGAAGAAAATTTTGCCTGATGTCGAAGAAGATGATATCGAGATGGATGCTATTCCTGATGATATTGAGCCGTTGCTAAATGAAATACAAACTATACAAGGTGGTGAGATAGTGGACCAGTCTGATATTCAAGACTGGTTCATTGCAGACAACAATCCATTTGGTAACTTGCACGATGAAGAAATATTAGAAAAAGTTCTGGGGATAGCTCAAGAAACGCCAACTGCCGCAACCAGTATTGACTCTGATTCTGACGTGGAGACTTCTAAGGTTAGCCATTCTACGGCAGTTGAGGCTTCAGAAACACTGCTTAATTACGTCGAACAACAAGATTCAGCTAAGGCGATGGACATTCTTTGCTTGAAAAAATGGAGGGACTACGCAGCACACAATCGGAAATTAAATTTTAAGCAAAGTAAAATGACAGATTTTTTGTAATAAAAAGATATAACATAATATGAAGTACAGTAGTTTTCTTTAAAATTCCAATGTCTCTCCCAAACCGGACTTTTTTCCAAACCGGACCCGCCTTCGGTCCCATGGTGGTCCAGTTTCAGAGGTTCTACTGTATATAGTTCCTTCGAACTAAAACGAACTAAAAATAAAAAATCTGCCAACAATCTGGGCGTAACTTTATTATTTTTCCGGCAGAAGATAGGAACGCGTTCAATTCTGAAATGCGGTCTAGGCTACTATGTGACTGAAAGCCTATCAAAAAGAACAAGATCATGGAAGTGAAAATCTGATTGGATCTGAGAGATATGGAATAGTTTATGAAAAAGTACACAATCACTTTACACCCCCTTAGGGGTCAATTTTCAGAAAATCTTGAAAACACTTTCATGGTATTCATATGGAGAATACAAAGAATAAAATTAAATTCATTATTTGGGACGATGTAGTAGATATGTCGGAAGTCGTGGAAAAATATGCATTCTATTTTTACAGATAATTTTTTTTGCCCCCCTTCTGAACGCCAATAGATATTCGTTTTTTTTATTCAAAATTATTTTTCTAGTTGATTTAGATATACACACCGAGTTTCAACATTGTAGCTTAAGCCGTTCTATATATAGGAAAAACACCCCCCACTTGTACCACACTACCCTTAGGGGTCGAATTTCAAAAAACCTTGAAAACACTTTCTAGGTATTTATACGAAGAATCCGTAGAATAAAAATGAATTCAATATTTGGAAAGACCTAGTAGATATGACGAAAATCGTGAAAATATATGCATTTTATATACCTATATTATATTTACAAATGTTTTTTTTTGCCCCCCCCCCCCTTCTGAACGCCAATAAATACTCAAATTTTTTTTTATCACAATTACTTTTCTAGTTGATTTACATATACACACCGAGTTTCAACATTGTAGCTTAAGCCGTTCCATATATAGGAAAAACACCCCCACTTGTACCACACTACCCTTAGGGGTCGAATTTCAAAAAACCTTGAAAACACTTTCTAGGTATTTATACGAAGAATCCGTAGAATAAAAATGAATTCAATATTTGGAAAGACCTAGTAGATATGACGAAAATCGTGAAAATATATGAATTTTATATACATTATATTTACAAATAACTTTTTTTGCCCCCCTTTCTAAACGCCAATGAATATTCAAATTTTTTTTTATCACAATTACTTTTCTAGTTGATTTACATATACACACCGAGTTTCAACTTTCTAGCATGAACCGTTTAATAGTTAGGAAAAACACCCCCTACCCCCGTAGCATACTACCCCTAAAAAAAATTTTATTTTTCCAACATTTCGCTACTATAGCTCTATCTAAACACCAAGTTTAAGGCTTATATCATTACAGGTTCACAAGATATAAGCATCGGAACTTTTTCCTTTTCACCCTCCCCCACCCTCCCCCTCTTCACCCACAACCCCAAAACTTTTTTCCCTACTAGGGTTTAATTAGCGCTACTTCTGGTAAAAATTCTAAGCATCTATTTTAAACTGTTCTTGAGATATGAAATGTGTTTGATTTGAAAAATTCTCATCCCCTCCACTTCTATGCTACACCTCCCACTTAAAAAATTTTACTTTGATCAATCTTTATTTGTCAACCTTTATACCCAAACCAAATTCTATTTTTCTAGAGCAATTGGTTCATGAGATATCGTAATCTTAAGTTTTACACCCCCCACCCCCATACACAACTTCCCCCACCCAAAATTTTTCTTCATTCTGTTCTCCTAGTATAACTACAAATATTTTTTAAGTTTGAATAGTGTGCCATTAACGGTTTAGGAGATATGGATTTTAGAATGTGTCTATCTCGCCTTTTTTGGGTTTCGGACGCATTACATATCCCCCCACTCCCACACCCCTTAATCAATATTGACAATTTTTCTGCAAATGGGTCTACTATCAGAGCTCTATAGAAATTCCAAGTTTCAGCTTCCTAACATAAGGGGTTACTGAGATCTGGAAACCAAAATTTTCGGTCTAAAACACTTCCCCCTCCTTCCCCCTCACACCCCCACCCCTAAAAATTTGGTCACTTCAAGGCGCCAACCCCATCTATTCGTTAAGAAAATTTCAATTTAATATCTCAAAGCGTTTGGCAGCTACGAGCCTCCAAACGATCTTGCGTACGGCGGACGCCGTACGGCGTACGGCGTACGGCGTACGGCGGACGCCGTACGGCGTACGGCGTACGGCGTACGGCGGACAGACGGACTGAAAATTTTTATTGCTTTTTTCGCGTCTACTAGTTATGAAACGTGAAAATAAAAATTTTGAGGGTAGCAAATTTTTTTTTTTAAAAAATCAATCACAATACTTAATTATTAAAATAATAAAGTAAAATGATAACAAGTGATAAAAAACGATAAGAAATGATAACAAATAATAAAAAATGATTAAAATATGATAACAAATGATAACAAATGATAAAAAAATTATACAAAATAATAAGAAATGATAAATGGTAAGATTAAAGATTATAAATTTAAAATAGGAGATAGAAGATAGATTTAAGAAAGGCCCGAAATTTTGAATTTTCTGTTTTATTGATTTGTAGCCGTACTTTGCATTTCTCGCTAAAAAAATGGTAAGAACAATTTTTTTGGAGAATTAAATTTTAATCGAAGACAGCCCCATACATCACAACAACTCCGCCCGTTGACTAGGTCCGTTGTTGCTCGAACACAACGTCAACACCAGAGCAACAATTCACCTTTTGATGTTTCATCGGTCATGCCGGTGACCACTTTAGATGGACGAAATAGGCAACGAATGAAATGGACATATCAGTTAAATGAGTACATGGCTCCAACCGCCGAACAAAGCAGTGACAATATAGCAGATATTTCTGCGAGTATCAGAAGGAGCATCATCGAACAAGATGTCTCCCACCTCGATCTGGAGATTCAGAACATGTTCCAGATTGCAAGGGCGGAATTCTTTGACTTGTGTCCACTTCATAGGCCTAGGATTCCTAAACTGAAGATGACCTCAATTACGAAAGACATCATCGTAAAAGTCAACGAGGTGCTTACATCTGTGCTGGAACCACAAACCTCTATTGCAGATTTACATAGCACAATATATTGTGCTGCGGTTGCGACCATTCGACTACACAATCAACAAGTAGTCCGAACACCAACTGGTGTTCAGCGGGAGAGAAGGGAGCCTCGGTGGATGCGCAGGTTACACCACCGCAGAGAAAAATTTCGGCGAGAAATTGGTCGAGTGCAACAAGTGGTGTTCGGAAACCAATCGGCTAGTGTTTTGCGACATCTTAGCGTGATTAGGAACAATTACAACCTGAATGGGCTAATGCCAGAGGTTGAAGTGTTGGAATGGTTGGAGCAGAAACTTGCTGTAGTGGTGAATAGGATTCGCAGATTCACCAAGAGCTATAAGCGCAGAACACAGAACGCGCTCTTCAATCGTGGCAAAAAACTTGTGTATCGTAACATCCGATCAAATGATAACGATACTCCGACTTACATCCAGTTGACACAAGCTGAAGAGTATTGGAGGAACGAGTGGAGTAACTCAGCGAATTATAATATAGAACCAAGTTGGCTCCCCACCATTAACCAGACATGTGCTACGATTCCGGTCATGTATCTTCCACGCATTTCCAAGCTAGATATTTCAGAAGCAGTACGGAAACTTGCCAACTGGAAATCTCCCGGCCCTTGAGCATGTCCAAAACTATTGGTTAAAGAAGTTCATACCAATACATAAGTTCCTGGCTGCAACTTTCAATACAGCTATAAGAAATCCAAACACCATCTCGGATTTCTTTACAATCGGAACAACTTACTTAATTCCTAAGGAAAGAGGTTGCTCTGATCCCGCCAAGCAAAGACCGATCACTTGCCTGGGGACAATATACAAGCTGTTAACGTCTGTCATTGCCAAAAAGATCCGATACCATCTAGATCTTAACAACATCATGACGGAAGAGCAAAAAGGATGTACGAAGGGCTCCAAAGGTTGTAAAGAGCAATTGGTCATCGATACTGTAGCGATTCGGCAAGCGGTTTTAAGCAGAAGAGAAATCTCCACACCGCTTATATCGATTACAAATCAGCGTTTAACTCTGTATCGCATAAGAGGCTCCTCCAAGTTCTCAGACTATATAAGGTCCATCCAAGCACCATTAATCTACTTCAGCATATGATGATGCATTGGCGGACCCGTCTACGAATAGACCGAACAGGGTTTCAGAACATCCGACGAAATCCGCATCAGCAGAGGTATATTTCAAGGTGATTCACTTAGCGCATTGTGGTTTTGTTTGGCTTTGAATCCGCTATCCCAATTGCATAGAATAAGCAAGTACGGGTTTGCTATAAAACATGGCATTATATCACAACATATGTTGAGCCATCTAATGTATGTTGACGACATCAAGATATATGCCAAAGATGAACAACAGCTGAGGTCAATGTTGAATATCACCATCTTATTTAGCAGAGATATCGGCAGAAATTCGAGAATTGGAAGCGAAAAGTTGTACATGGCGGACACAATAACAATTTACTTACACCAGGCATACATGTAGAGGGATCCAATAAGTGGTTAACAACATCGTCACTTTTCTATGAAACCGAAGCGTTTCTGGTTGCAATTCAAGACGCTGTAATCGGAACCAGGAATCGGAAAGATTCATCTACAATGATGTAACTGTTACAACGACTCTGTGCAGATTGTGTAATGTGCAGCAAGAGACCATCCAACATATTACAAGTGGATGCAGTGCGATATGTGGAACCGATTACTTGGCCAGGCATAATTCCGTAGCGAAGATTTTGCATCAACAACTGGCACTAAAGTACGGAATAAGGCGTGATCAGCTGCCGTACTACAAATACGTACCAGAAACGATCGAGCAAAATGAGAATGTCAAAATACTTTGGAATTATTCGGTAGTCACTGATCACACGGTTCGACATAATAAACCCGACATTATCGTACATGAGTTGAAACAGAAGATATGCTATTTGATTGATGTGGCTGTACCTATGGATCGTAAGACCATCGAAAAGCAGGGAGAGAAAATCCGAAAATTCTGAGACTTGGCGGATGACTTGAAATGTACATGGCAGCTGAACCATATAGATATCGTCCCAATTGTAATTTCTGCGACCGGATTGATACCGTCATCACTCCACACCAGCAGTGTGCACTGCTTATTGAATTGCCATTGAAACAACGACATAGTTATGTTTAGTCAAAAACGTTTGTGACAAAAACTGTTATTAATATGTCAGTGTGCGGCCAAGTTAAGTCCACCAGGTTCGCATCTAAAATTTCGGTAATGACGATTACCAACTGGACGCACTAGCGGACTAATATCGTTACACGTCCTAATAGTCCAAGAGTTTGCTACGAAAAATTCCGCGAGTTGGGGTGTCTGACCATTGTTTTTCAGTTTTTCATTGTAAAAACTACGTCTTGGCAAATTTTCAGCTTTCTTAAAACTCTCGCATGATTATTGCGCGCATAGTAATAGAAATCGCACGTACCCGATTTAGCAACTTTGCGGGGGGCTGACTGGGTGGGTCTTACTGTTGGGGTGTCGTCTGCCCATTGTTTTTCAGTTTTTCGTTGTAAAAACTACGTCTTGGCAAATTTTCAGCTTTCTTAAAACTCTTGCATGATTATTGCGCGCATAGTAACAGAACGTACCCGATTTAAGAGCTTTGCGGGGGGCAGACTGGGTGGGTCCCACTGTTGGGGTGTCTGACCATTGTTTTTCAGTTTTTCATTGTAAAAACTACGTCTTGGCAAATTTTCAGCTTTCTTAAAACTGTTAAATTATTCAATTTTTTTTACATCTTTGACAAGTCACCAAAGCCAGTTGTCCCGACGTCAGACCTGCTGTTTCTAGTATATTAACATACACCCTAAATGCAACCAAATACTAATGGTGATTTGTTTTCTCAAAAAAAATGTGACCTGTAAAGATGCAAAATTATTGCAGTTCTGCCCTCTTTTTTGACAGTTCCGTCCGACAGGTCAATTTACAATAGAACGTTTTCAGGTCAAAAAGCTATTATGAAAATTTAAATATATTTACACAACACTCCGTATGATTTATAATTACCGTATGACCAGTTGGACAGTTCAATTTATGCTTTTAAATCGTTTGCCGCTGTTGTCGTAGGATATTTTTTTCTTATTTTCATCATTTCTTACGCACATTTGAGGTTAAAGGAGTTGCACCGCCGAAATTTTCGGGGCAAGAAATGCGAGTTTTCAGGTCAATTTTAGCCACGGAATCAAACCCCTTTTTCTAGCAGGTCAAAAAAAATTTGAGAATAGAACAGCGGAACTGCTAGAACAAAAATTGAGGGCAGAAACGGGTCACATTTTTTTGCAGAAAAGAAATCACCATAAAATCAATATCTCCTTAACCGTTACTGGCACACTATTCAAACTTCAGAAATATTTGAAGTTATACTAGGAGAACAGATTGAACTTTTTGGGTGGGGGCAGTTGCGTATGGGGGTGGGGGGGGGAGGGTGTAAAACTTTAGATTAAAATATCTCATGAACCATTTGCTCTAGACAGGGTATAAGGGTCGACAAATAAAAACTGATCAAAGTAAAAAATTTGAAGTAGGAGGTGAGCATAGAAGTGGAGGGGATAAGAATTTTTCAAAAACAACACTTTTCATATCTCAAGAACAGTGTAAGATAGGTGGTTAGAATTTTTACCAGAAGTAGCGCTAATTGAACCCTAGTTGGGGGAAAAAAATTGAGGATGGGGTTCGGTGAGGGTGGGGGAGGGTGAAAAGGAAAAATCCAAAATTGTGATCAGTGAAAAAAAAATGCATATTTTTCCATGATTTTCGTCATATCTACTAGATCTTCCAACATATTGAATTCATTTTTGTTCTATGGATTCTCCATATGAATACCTGGAAAGTATTTTCAAGATTTTTTGAAAATTTACCCCTAAGGGGGTGTAAAGTGGTTGTATACTTTTTAATGAATTCTTTCATATCTCTCAGGTCTGATCAGATATCCAATATCTTATAACTTCCACGGGCTTGTTTAATAAACACCTATTTACAAGTTTTTCTCATTTTTCAACCACTAGACCGCATCCCGTAATATGACCCAATTCTATAATTCATATGTTACACCATATTCTAACCGCTTCCCGAACTTTTTGTTAGGTTTTTAGTCACATAGTAACATACACCGTATCCCCGAATTGAACACGCTCCAATTTTCTGCCGGAAAAATAATAAAGTTGCGCCCAGACTGTTGGCAGATTTTCTTAAAAATTTTGTGATTTTTTGTCACGAGCTCTCCGACTATAAGATAAGATATTGAGCGAAAGGTTCTTGGCCTTAAGTTATTAAAATGACAATAATAATATAATATTATCTTTATTTTAGTGCTGGATAGTTGTAATCAAATTTTTCATTATTTGGAATAAACTAATTCGTTACACAATATGTTAAAGTTGTCACGAAACATTACAATTATGGTTTGCATCTATCCAAAAATCGTGGATACAAACAAACTTCACGGATATGATACCTTCCCAATAACCAACATAAGAATCGTTCCAACCCTAGTCCGTATCCTCCATGAGGTTGTGTACCATAAACGCGTTGATCTGTATACCAGTAATATGGTGTTGGATCGATTCCATCTCGAGCATAACCCTGCAATAATTCCTCTGAATCGAAAATTCTCATCGACCCTCCGACAATTTCACCAACATTAGGCAAAAGAACATCAACACTTTCAGTTAGTTCATTATTTTCTTTGCATTTAGACATATAAAAGGACTTGATTGCAGCTGGAAACCGACAAAGCATAATCGGTTCATTGAACGCGTCTGTCATCTTACGCTCAGGCCCCTCTGGAATATCCTATAAGAGGCAGAATAAATAAGTAATTGGAAACTATTATATTTAGATTTACATACCTCGCCAAATTCATAAAAATTTCCATCCTCCTTGGTAATGTTATTCTCACGCAGCCAATTAATTGCTTCATCGTAATTCATTCTTCGGAACGGTCGTTTTGGTGCCACAAATCTGGGATTCAATTCTTTAACAATGTAACCGTATGGTGATTGCAAAATTCGATCAACAACATCACTAACAAGATCCTCCAAGCGAGTTAGTAAATCATCAAAATTTATAAATGCACATTCTGCTTCAATGTGAGTGTATTCAGCCAGATGACGTCGAGTTCGACTTTGCTCAGCGCGGTAGCTTTGCGCTACACAGTATACATCTCCTAAAGCGGGAAGGCATGTTTCTAAGTACAGTTGAGAGCTCTGCGTCAAATATGCCTCCTCGCTGAAAATAGAAAACCAAACATCAAATTAGTATATAGATATCTATCCAAGTGTCGGTAGGAGGCGTGGCTGCGACTACCGGCGAGTGTTCGGGGGGTGCGGATACCTCCTGTGTCGCCAGCGGCTACACGAAAAACGCTCGTACAATGATTGTTGCAGGTCGTGCGAGTGGCGTTGCTACTGCTACCATAATTAGTTCAGTGATGAAACCAGGCTGTTCTAGTGGTCTTACTACTGGTTCTAACGTTCTCAAGGGCGTTTTGGACACTTCCGATACTGAACGAGATTTAGATCAGGACAGTGCCAGAACGACTAACACCGAAGACGAAGAGCGTCTCTTGCGGTCTCCCAAGGGGTTGGAGGATACTAAGGAGCATATGACTTCTGGGTTCAATTTGACAGAGGATACCAAGCAGCATATGACTTCTGGGTCAAACACTTCGCGGGAGAACCGGAGGGCACTCACGCAATACAAAAATTCAGAGGCGTCTTTTCAGGGTGTACAAGGTGTGCACTGCACACTCAGCCATTCCAGTTAAAATTTTTGCAGCAAAAGTTGCATGTAAAAGCCATAATACCATTCTCATGTCGACATCATATTGACAATAGCTTGCATAATGACAACAAAACTACACAGCGTCGGCGAAAAAGATTGCGCCGAGCTCAACTACCCTTTGGTTGTGGTGTTAGTTTATCGGTGCTGACGGTAGTGGTGTCGACCGCTTAAACCCAACAAAGTTTCACGTACCATGTGACGTCGAAACAAGCAGCACTTGCCCGAACATTCCTTTCGTATCCAAATAACACACTGTTGTGTTTGAGGCCTTGGAAAAACTATTTTGACTTGAGAAAGTCAAAATAGTCGAAGGATGGGTAAAGGTTCGGGACAGAATTCCTCCTACGTCTGAACTGGTGGCTGAAGTAGAACGGAAGCGACACGCTTGCTGGCGGCCGGGACTAGCTACGGCAGTGTGGGGTGGTTCTTGTTCTACCTCAGACCATAAACCCTAGACCTAGACAACAAAAATTTCGTGTCGGCTTACTCCAGGGTATTTAAAATTGGAATATCTTCCCAATAGGTCGTGAAAGACCAAGAAGCGGTGGAGTTGCGCGACTTCGCGATTTGTCAGGGCGCTTAGGTGTAAGCAGCGCCCTGTTCTGCCCACCCTACCTCAGCCACGACTGTCCTTAAAACATTTTCCGCGTCGTGGCCCTTTTTTGAGGTTTGGGGCAAAGAGCTTAGACGCTCGGGTTCATTATATTTGCTTATTTAGCCTTCAATCATTTAAAAAAAAAAAAAAAATCTCAACTCAAGACTTTACGAGCAACAACTCTGAAAAAAACGTGATACAAACATGTAATTTACATGGAAAAATGAAATAAATTAAAAAAACCAAAAAAAATAAAGAAAAAACTCACCCTATCAAAAACAGCATTACGATACGATGGTCCGGTTGGTTTATTTATTATGTATTTGTTGAGTCGCCGCTGGCTGGTAACACCAATCTCGTTAACATTTCTGTGGATCCACTCGATCCTCGAAAAATGTCATTCGAGTATCGTGTGGATCCACAGAAAAGTGCCGACAACCCTGCCACCGAAAAAGGTAGAAGAGGAGAAGGTGCAAATGGCGGAGGAATGCGAGTTTTGTTTCGAAGTCTGAGTGAAGGAAAATAAGAATCGCAAAGTTTTAAAAGTTGTAATGGCGGAGGAATGCTAAGTTTGTTTCGGAATCTGAGTGCAAAAAAAGAAATTAGAAAATTGATATAAATTTGAAGGAAAATAAGAATCGCAAAGTTTTAAAAGTTGTAATGGCGGAGGAATGCTAAGTTTGTTTCGGAATCTGAGTGCAAAAAAAGAAATTAGAAAATTGATATAAATTTGAAGGAAAATAAGAATCGCAAAGTTTTAAAAGTTGTAATGGCGGAGGAATGCTAAGTTTGTTTCGGAATCTGAGTGCAAAAAAAAAAAAGAAATTAGAAAATTGATATAAATTTGAAGGAAAATAAGAATCGCAAAGTTTTAAAAGTTGTAATGGCGGAAGAATGCTAAGTTTGTTTCGGAATCTGAGTGCAAAAAAAGAAATTAGAAAATTGATATAAATTTGAAGGAAAATAAGAATCGAAAAGTTTTAAAAGTTGTAATGGCGGAAGAATGCTAAGTTTGTTTCGAAATCTGAGTGAAGGTTAAATTGCAAAATTTTAAAAAAATCGGGAATGGCGGAAGAATGCTAAGTTTGTTTCGGAATCTGAGTGCAAAAAAAAAAATTAGAAAGTTGATATAAATTCGAAAGGCAATATAAACTGCAAAATTTTGATAATAAACGGAATGGCGTACCTCGTCTCAAATTGCGCGATGAAATTTCGTATTTTAAAAGAATTTTAAATTAAAATAAATACGAATAGAAAATCTCCATTCAAATAAATATGGATAAAAAAATTAAATGAATTTAAAAAAAAAAAAAAAATAAAAATAAAATAATTAAATTTTAAATTTGAAATATAAAATTAAAAGTTAAGAGGAAAATCAAATGAATTAAACTTAATAGAACTTATAATTAAAATAAAATGACGCACTGACAGGACCGACGACGGACGTTAATTAATGATAAATTTAATATAAAAGTAGGAGAAATCAACCAAAAAAAAAAATGAGGTGAGTGTTGCCATATTTGTTTTGTTGCTACATTTCTTTTTTGTTTTGCTTTCCTATATATTAATTTTTTTGAAATATTTTTTTTTCTGTTTTGGTGCCATGTTTTTTTTTGATAAAGGTTTTTTTTTGTAAAAAGAAAAAACAGATGAAAAGATGATTAACGGCTAGAAAGAGCCATTTATAGTGAACCCGAGCGTTTAGCTCCTTAGCCCCGAACCTCAATAAGGGGCCACGACGCGAAATGTTCTAGAGGACAGTCGTGGCTGAGGTAGGGTGGGCAGAGCAGGGCGCTACTTACACCTAAGCGCCCTGACAAATCGCGAAGTCGCGCAACTCCACCGCTTCTTGGTCTTTCACGACCTATTGGGAAGATAGTCCCAATTTTAATCACCCTGGAGTAAGCCGACACGAAATTTTGTTGTCTAGGCCTAGGGTTTATGGTCTGAAGTCAGAACAAGAACCACCCCACACTGCCGTAGCTAGTCCCGGCCGCCAGCAAGCGTGTCGCTTCCGTTCTACTTCAGCCACCAATTCGGACGTAAGCGGAATTGGCCCATTCTGTCCCGAACCATTCCTATCCTTCAATTATTTTGACTTTTCTAAGTCAAAATAATTCTTCCAAGGCCTCAAACACAACAAATGGCGCCCAACGTGGGGCTAGCCACCGCTACGCTTAGTGCACAAAGCGTAGCTCATCAACACGTGCGAGTCAGAAAAATTCCGTACAAAAAAAGTTGGTGAGCAAAAGGACAAAAAACTTAGTCGTTTTGCGACAGAATTTTCGCCTGAACGGCAATCAAAGTCCAAGTGTACAAGCTTTTCAGATTTTCAACAGCAGAACATTTCATCGAACCTGTATGGAGGCAATATGGAACGATCCTATTGACGAACCGTTTTGGCAACCTTTAGGCGCCAATTCGGTTCCATAGGAAAGGGAAATATTGTCTGCATACGAGATTGATGTGATGCAAGTTGGATAAACGTATTCTTTCTGATTCTTTCCACTTTTGTTTTGCAAGTACCCTTTTGAGTGCTGGGCATGCCCTGTCTTGGCGGGCGTGTCGTCAGACAATTGGGAAAAATACTTGTAAAATATTGGTGAGTTAGATGATAGGAAATTTCGTCGAAAATTTGTTAAGTACCTTATTTCCTTATCCATCCTTTTAGAGTTCCTTTGTAACGTAGAGTATTTTTTTTTTGAAATAACGTAGAGTTTTTTTTTGTATATAAAATTTTTCTAAGTCTTTTGTTGACAGATTTTAACGTAGTTTTTTTTTATTGCTGATTTTGATTTTTGCTTGCTAAATTTTCCCACTTTTTTTTTTTTTGCATTTTCTCATCGCGTTCCAGATTTTCCCGAGAGGTGGGGAAAGATCAAGTTCGGCTTCGCGATTTGCTGCATATGAGGGGAGGGGAAAGGTTGCGACAACGTGAGGGTTCATTTTTTTGAATTCATACTAAATTTATATACAACATTCATTCGTTTTTTTTTTATACACACAATCATACATTCAGTCAATTTCAGATTAAATACAATCACTCGTTCTAATTTTTTTGGGTGTCAAAACTCAAACATTCATTCTACACATATATATTCAAGTATAAATACAATCATTCATTCGCTTTGGGTTTTCTTATACATTCTTCTAACGTTCACAGTATTTATTCTTTCAATCAAAATTTATTCATTCGTACACTCGGTTATTCATTCATCTAATTACACGCAGTTGTTCGTTTCATCAGTCCACCAATCGTAATTTAGTACATCATAGTGGAACTATAACTCAATCGTACAAACATTTTTTTTTATTCAAATTCTACATACAATCGCACGTGCATACAACTCATGTGTGCAACATTCGTACAGCCATTCGTATTTTTTTTGTTGATCATATTTTTTTTTGTGAGTATAAATACGTACAAATTTTGATCATTCAATCATTTATTCGTTCTATGCGAATACACCCAGTCATTCAAACTCATCGATGCACACTTACAATTGATCATTCGTTACATAAAATAATTTCTTTTATCAGTCACCCATATCGTTTTTTTTGTTCGCTCATTGAAGCATACACTCAATAGTACATCCACGTATTCAGTCAGGCATTCCTTCGATTGGTGATTCAGTCGATTCATTCATTATTGGTTTTTGCATACTCTAATTTACATTTTGTCACACGCTAGAACAATTCCCAGCCGTAGTACAATTACAACTCCTTCTTGCGGTAGTTATTTGGCCTTCAGACGTTTCTTGATCCAGTCTCATACTCGAATATTCAAGCACCCATTACCAGATCCCATCAATCATGCCACTGCCAAGGTCGCCTTTGAGGCGGAATGATGACGAGATATGCACGATGTGCCAACATGTCGTGGGGGGCGAGGACGAAGCGCGGACGAAATGTGGGCACACTTTCCACCTGCATTGTGTGGAGGAGTGGGTGCTGAGCCACAAAACGTGTCCCAATTGTCGCCAGGCACTGGAGCCGCAGGACTATTGGACCGTTAGGGGCGTGGAGGGCGCCACAGCGAGAACCGGAGCCGTGACACGCAGCAGAGCGAAGTCAGCGGCCGGCGGACTTTCACCAAGGCGGTTAAATCTTGATTTTCCGCTGGAAACGGTCGGCGGTGGGGTCTTTTACGCCCCTGACGGTTCAATTGGCCAAGAGCAGGGGGTGAACCAGCTCGTAAATCCAATCCCACAATCACCGGAAAGGGTAGTAGGCGAACGACCACGCTGGTCCGATATCCGTGACACAGGTATCCCAGCTACGACGAATCCAGCGCCAGGGCGTACACGTTCGCCAGTGGTACGAACTGAGCTGGGAGTAGATCAGCTGATAGAGTTGATGAGACGGGTTTTTCGGGAAGAGCAGGCGTCTCAGAGACCGGTGGGGGCCCATTATTCGGCAGCAGAGGGAGACTCGCGTGCTGGGAGGGCAGATCAGCGGACCGGAGCGGCCGCGTTGGTCAGCGATCGCGTTAGCCACGGCCCTAATCATCGTGTAAGAAATTCCTACAGCCCATTGAGGCATTGGCGTTTGCGTTTTAACGGGGATAGCCAACTCCTACGTGCAGAGGAGCTGATTTTTCGGGCCGAGACTCTCGCGATGAGCGACTTGCGCGGCAATTTAGATCTGCTGACGCAGGGCTTCCATCTGCTGCTGGATGGTAGGCCCAACAAGTGGTATTGGTTGTGGCGTCGGTCCAATAACAACTCGTCTTGGGATACTCTGAAGGTAGCATTCTTGCAGGTCTGGGGAGAGCGCAGCACGGATTGGGAGCTACGGAAGCAGATGCTTGGTAGACGACAAGCGCCACACGAGCCCTTCATGTCCTTCGAACAAGACATGACGGAGCTTCGTTCACTGCTGAACGCTCCCATGATTGAGTCCGAATTCGTGGCTCTGGTGCGCGGAAATCTGGTGGGCAGCACACAGCAACAGTTGTGCTTCCACTCTGTACACACTATGGACGAGTTACGTCGGCTTGTAGTGCAGGTGGAAGACACGCGAAAAGCCACCAGACCATCCCCGTGGAACCAGGCCAGAGTCCACGAGATACATGAGCCAATCGTGGAAGAACATCAGGATACGACTTCTTCCGTCGATTTGGCCGGACTATCGAACCCCTGGATCTGCTGGAATTGCAGGAAAGAAGGTCACGGCTATCGTGAGTGTGCGGAGCCTGCGAAAGGCATCTTCTGCTATGGATGTGGTCGGGCTGACGTTCTAAAGCCCAACTGCGTCCATTGCAAGGCGGGAAACGGCCGAAGGGACGGAAGGACAGCGGGTCCCTCCCGTCCGAACACTGCATCCCGACAGCAGTAGGAAAATCTGTTCACCACTCCAATTCCACGTCCCAATTTCAATTAGACAGCCCAAATGAAACAACTTTACCCAAATTTTCAACCCCTAACAATACCCTTCCAAATTTTAATACCCTACCTACAACATTCTCTGAACCCAATTCCCATCCTTTTAACGTAAAAGCATCCAAACCCATATCATCGACGATCAACACTCCGCACGTCAAATTATTAACGAGACCAAGCGATAAGACGGAGCCGGCTGTTTCCCGGCCTGAAGAAGTCCTTATCGCAAAAGAACATCCAAGACGACATTCCCACCATCCTCTCAAGCCATACCACCTTCGGCTAAAGGAATATATGGAGGCTCGAGAGCGAATTTTTGCGCCTACTTCAATCGCAAGTGTTGATCACGCATCAACACTAACGAGTGGATCCGGTCGCAGTAAATCAATCTTGCGCCTTCGTACATTCTGGAGGATGGTGCGTGAAAAAAAGAAAGCGATCCTCTCTACCATCATTACCAATCCGTTGGACATACGTCCGTACGCCATGGTATCCTTGTACGGAGTGGACGTTGAAGGACTCCTCGATAGTGGGGCGAGCATCAGTTGCCTGGGGGCAAACGCTTTACAACGCCTCCAAGATGCACAGGTGAATTATCGACCGGTCTGTCAAGAGGTGAAGACCGCTGATGGTGCTGCACAGAAAGTTTTGGGCACGGTAAACACCGATATTACTTTTCGCGGTATTACCAAACCCATTACCTTGTATATAGTGCCGAGCCTGTCGCAGAAATTGTACCTAGGGGTAGATTTCTGGCGATCCTTCCAACTAGCTCCCAGCATTATCAGCGCGGTCGATACTCCCGATACTGCATCGCAACTGATAGCTCCGGATGCCCACCATTTAACGCCCACAGATGTAAAGAGGTTGGAAATGGTAAAGTCCAAATTTCCATCATACGAAGTATACGGACTCGGTGTGACCAACGTCGAACAACACAGTATAGACGTTGGTGATGCAAGTCCCATCAAACAGCGACATTATCCTGTGTCTCCTGCGATCCAAAAACTTTTATATGACGAGATCGATCGCATGAGGGCACTTGGCGTTATAGAGACCAGCCAGAGTGCATGGAGCTCGCCTGTGGTTCTCGTGAGGAAGCCAGGCAAGGTCAGGTTATGTTTGGACTCGCGCAAAGTCAATAGTGTGACGAAGAAGGATGCTTATCCATTACCACACATTGATGGTATCTTAAGTCGTTTGCCGCGAGCCAATTTTATTACTAGCCTGGACCTCAAAGACGCCTTTTGGCAGATTCCTCTCGAGAACAAATCCAGGGAGTATACAGCGTTTACCATTCCTGGCCGGCCTCTATATCACTACACTCGCATGCCTTTTGGGTTATGCAACGCGCCGCAAAGGATGTGTCGTTTGATGGACAAAGTCATCCTACCCGAGCTGAAGGAGCAGGTATTCGTATATTTGGACGATCTGCTGTTAATTTCTGAGGATTTCGATTCACATCTGGTTTTATTGGCAGAAGTCGCAGAATGTTTGCGAAAGGCTGGCCTGACCATTAACGTCAACAAGAGCAAGTTTTGTCTGAAAGAGGTGAAATACCTCGGTTACATCGTTGGAGAAGGAGGCTTGAAAACTGATCCCAACAAAGTTTCAGCCATCGTCGATTACCCTTCGCCTAAGTCCGCACGTCAAGTTCGACGCTTTCTTGGTATGGCAGGCTGGTATCGACGATTCGTTCCCAACTTTGCTGCGACTGTTTCACCGATTTCAGACACTCTAAAGAAGTCCAACCAGTTTGCTTGGACTACAGAGGCACAAACTTCCTTCCTATTAGTGAAAGACTTGTTGACGAGAGCCCCCTTATTAATCAATCCTGATTTTAAGAGGTCTTTCGTAATCCAGTGCGACGCCAGTAAATCAGGGGTGGGTAGCGTTCTCTTTCAGGAAAACGACGACGGATCGGAATCTCCAGTGGCGTATATGTCACAGAAGCTCACTTCCGCTCAACGCAACTACAGCGTAACCGAACTCGAGTGTTATGCAGCTGTGTTGAGCGTGAAAAAATTTCGAGCCTATGTAGAAGGGACTGCGTTCAAAATCATTACGGACCACGCAAGTCTCAAATGGCTCATGTCGCAGAAAGACCTACAAGGACGGTTGGCAAGATGGAGTTTAAAACTCCAAGGTTACGACTTCACAATCGAGCACCGAAGAGGGAGCCTGAACGTTGTACCCGACGCTCTCTCTCGTGTATACGAAGAGGGATTAAACGCGCTGATCGATGTGGCACCGATGGTGGATATGGACTCTCCAGAATTCTCTGGCAAAGAATATAAAGAGTTAGTGTCCACCGTCGATGCGAACGCCGATCGGCTTCCTGACGTATGCGTGAGGGATGGTTTCGTGTATAAGCGCACAGAGCCTCACAACGGTGACCCGATTGCTGAAGACAGGGCCTGGAAATTATGGATTCCATCGAGCCTTACGTCAGCTGCGATCGCTCAGGCGCACGAGGCAGACACCACGGTCCATGGTGGTTATGCCAAAACGCTAGAGCGAGTCAGGCGATTTTTGTACTGGCCCGGAATGGCTACACAAGTACGCACCTACGTTCTGGCGTGCGACACTTGCAAAGAGACAAAGTCCCCGAACAGACCTCTACGAGCGCCTATGGGAGAACCGTTCCAGACTGATCAGCCATTCCAACATCTGTACATCGACGTACTTGGACCATATCCACGTACCAAACGGGGTAAGATCGCTATCTTGATCGTCTTGGATCATTTTACCAAATTTCCCCTGTTACATCCTTTGGGGCGGATCACTGCTGAAGAGATCACAAACTACTTGGAGGGGCAGGTCTTCCATACGTTTGGAACACCTGAGACAATCCTCTCCGATAACGGCTCTCAATTTAGGTCGAATGTGTTTAACACCATGCTGAACAAATACGGAGTTAAACACCTGTACACCCCGAGCTACTCACCGCAAGCGAATGCTTCGGAGCGTGTCAATCAGTCCATCCTGGCCGGAATTCGAGCATTCATCACTGATGACCAAACACGATGGGATGAGAGTCTAAGCAAAATTGGATGTGCTCTTCGTAGCTCACTCCACCAAGCCACTGGATTTTCTCCTTATCAGGTTTTGTTTGGGAATCACATGATGTTGCACGGGAAGGACTATGAACTGCTGAAGCATTTGCGAGCGTTGGGAGAGTCAAATGTACAGCTTCGACCTCGAGAGGGAATTCCTATCGTGAGACAACTGGCGCAGACGAAAATAAGGGTCGCACATGAGGACAGCAGCAGGCGTTATAATCTGCGTGCTGCTAAAACACAATTTTGTGTAGGACAGGAGGTATTCCGTAGAAACTTTTCCTTGTCCACAGCCGCGCAGAATTATAATGCCAAGCTGGCGAAGAAGTTCCTCAAGTGCAGAATTCGTCGTGTGCTAGGCAACTCACGATATGAATTGGAGGATCTAGGAGGCAAACGTCTGGGGACTTACCACTCCAAGGATCTGAGGCAGTGATCCGAGGGAGCACACCGATTGCCCGGCACTCAGTCGTGCGCATGAGACCGACCAAAAGCGACGACTTTCTTTAGTCGGTTCGGCGCTGGGAAACCAACGGCGAGCCGCCTATGTTGTTGAGTCGCCGCTGGCTGGTAACACCAATCTCGTTAACATTTCTGTGGATCCACTCGATCCTCGAAAAATGTCATTCGAGTATCGTGTGGATCCACAGAAAAGTGCCGACAACCCTGCCACCGAAAAAGGTAGAAGAGGAGAAGGTGCAAATGGCGGAGGAATGCGAGTTTTGTTTCGAAGTCTGAGTGAAGGAAAATAAGAATCGCAAAGTTTTAAAAGTTGTAATGGCGGAGGAATGCTAAGTTTGTTTCGGAATCTGAGTGCAAAAAAAGAAATTAGAAAATTGATATAAATTTGAAGGAAAATAAGAATCGCAAAGTTTTAAAAGTTGTAATGGCGGAGGAATGCTAAGTTTGTTTCGGAATCTGAGTGCAAAAAAAGAAATTAGAAAATTGATATAAATTTGAAGGAAAATAAGAATCGCAAAGTTTTAAAAGTTGTAATGGCGGAGGAATGCTAAGTTTGTTTCGGAATCTGAGTGCAAAAAAAAAAAAGAAATTAGAAAATTGATATAAATTTGAAGGAAAATAAGAATCGCAAAGTTTTAAAAGTTGTAATGGCGGAAGAATGCTAAGTTTGTTTCGGAATCTGAGTGCAAAAAAAGAAATTAGAAAATTGATATAAATTTGAAGGAAAATAAGAATCGAAAAGTTTTAAAAGTTGTAATGGCGGAAGAATGCTAAGTTTGTTTCGAAATCTGAGTGAAGGTTAAATTGCAAAATTTTAAAAAAATCGGGAATGGCGGAAGAATGCTAAGTTTGTTTCGGAATCTGAGTGCAAAAAAAAAAATTAGAAAGTTGATATAAATTCGAAAGGCAATATAAACTGCAAAATTTTGATAATAAACGGAATGGCGTACCTCGTCTCAAATTGCGCGATGAAATTTCGTATTTTAAAAGAATTTTAAATTAAAATAAATACGAATAGAAAATCTCCATTCAAATAAATATGGATAAAAAAATTAAATGAATTTAAAAAAAAAAAAAAAATAAAAATAAAATAATTAAATTTTAAATTTGAAATATAAAATTAAAAGTTAAGAGGAAAATCAAATGAATTAAACTTAATAGAACTTATAATTAAAATAAAATGACGCACTGACAGGACCGACGACGGACGTTAATTAATGATAAATTTAATATAAAAGTAGGAGAAATCAACCAAAAAAAAAAATGAGGTGAGTGTTGCCATATTTGTTTTGTTGCTACATTTCTTTTTTGTTTTGCTTTCCTATATATTAATTTTTTTGAAATATTTTTTTTTCTGTTTTGGTGCCATGTTTTTTTTTGATAAAGGTTTTTTTTTGTAAAAAGAAAAAACAGATGAAAAGATGATTAACGGCTAGAAAGAGCCATTTATAGTGAACCCGAGCGTTTAGCTCCTTAGCCCCGAACCTCAATAAGGGGCCACGACGCGAAATGTTCTAGAGGACAGTCGTGGCTGAGGTAGGGTGGGCAGAGCAGGGCGCTACTTACACCTAAGCGCCCTGACAAATCGCGAAGTCGCGCAACTCCACCGCTTCTTGGTCTTTCACGACCTATTGGGAAGATAGTCCCAATTTTAATCACCCTGGAGTAAGCCGACACGAAATTTTGTTGTCTAGGCCTAGGGTTTATGGTCTGAAGTCAGAACAAGAACCACCCCACACTGCCGTAGCTAGTCCCGGCCGCCAGCAAGCGTGTCGCTTCCGTTCTACTTCAGCCACCAATTCGGACGTAAGCGGAATTGGCCCATTCTGTCCCGAACCATTCCTATCCTTCAATTATTTTGACTTTTCTAAGTCAAAATAATTCTTCCAAGGCCTCAAACACAACATATTAAATTACTGGTGGATTCATTCCCTTCACTTTCTTTTTTTCTTCTATGGTTTCTACCTCATTTATTTTTCCTAATTCGTCTCCCATTTGTCTATCCTACTTCATTTCTTATTTGTTTATCCTAGTTCATTTCTTAATTGCCTATCCTAATTCGTTTTTTTTTTATATTATCCTAGTTAATTTCTTATTTGCCTATCCTAATTCGTTTTTTTTTTTTTTTTTTTTTTATATTATCCTAGTTAATTTCTTATTTGCCTATTCTAATTCGTTTTTTTTTTTTTATATATTATCCTAGTTAATTTCTTATTTGATTAACCTATACATAGCTTTCTTCTAGGCGACCAACTTAAATTGCATTTTAACTTAATTCTCCTTTCCATTCACCATTTTAAAAAAATTAACTTTTCTTGCACGTTTTGATTTAATTGACCATTTTATCCGCCACTTTCATTATTAGTTTTTCTTTAACTTTCAACTTAATTTTCCTTTCCATCCACCATTTTAAAAAAATTAACTTTTCTTGCACGTTTTGATTTAATTGACCATTTTATCCGCCACTTCAAAAATTTTAACTGAAACTTAAATTTTTTTTGCCACTCAAGTGGACGTTTTCGATATTTCGCGATTCAAACTTCATATGCTTCTTTTTTTTTCCATTCTCCGTAAAAATATTTTTTTTTTTCTTTAAAATTTCAGGAGCCCGACGAGAACATATCGAAAAACCAAGAAATAAAATCGCACTTTCCTTCATAGGAATTTTCAGCACTTTTCTTTCACATGAATTTTCAGCAACCGATTTCAGGGTGCCCGTCGAGAACGTATCGAAAAACCAAGAAATAAAATCGCACTTTCCTTCATAGGAATTTTCAGCACTTTCTTTCACATGAATTTTCAGCAACCGATTTCAGGGTGCCCGTCGAGAACGTATCGAAAAACCAAGAAATAAAATCGCACTTTCCTTCATAGGAATTTTCAGCACTTTCTTTCACATGAATTTTCAGCAACCGATTTCAGGATGCCCGTCGAGAACGTATCGAAAAACCAAGCAATAAAATCGCACTTTCCTTCATAGGAAACGCGGCCTTGAGCTTCGTTCCACGAAAACCAAATTCGTCCAAATCCTTTTTCCCCCAAATTAAATTCTCCCCGTCCATTTATAATTGGATATCACGTGAAACTCCCCAGTTTTTTTTTTCTTCGACACTCACAATCAAAGCCATCTTTCAATTCTCTCCGACACAAACCGCCTCCTCAAAATCGACCTCCCCATCCATCGCCCAATTCTTCAAGTTCTCTTCGAAAAAAACTGCACAGTGTGCCGAACACACCACTACATACGCCCGAAATACAATTAGCCCTCCGCATGACCAATTATGGTATCGAAATTTTCAGGATCGTTGCAGCAGTCGTTGATGTCACCGTAGTGGTGCCCCACTTACAACACTTTCGGGAGGACACAACCACAGCGTCATGAAAATTTACCGTGTCGCCGCTTGCTAGAATTCAACATCTGTTTCGCTGGGTCGAAAGCTACAGTTGCGATCACGACCCAATGGGAAAACATTGAATTCTGATCGCACTTGTTGCTGCCCAGTGGGAGTTCTGCCGTGCGCAACGACGACACAACAACATAGGCGGTTCGCCGTTGATTTTCAACGCCGAAACGACTACAAAGGTCGTCGCGCGGATGAGTCTCGTGCGCACGACTAAGTGCCGGGCAATCGGTGACATACTCCTCGGATCACTGCCTCAGATCCTTAGAGTGGTAAGTCCCCAGACGTTTGCCTCCTAAATCCTCCAATTCATATCGTGAGTTACCTAGCACACGACGAATCCTGCTTGGCGTTATAATTCTGCGCGGCTGTGGACAAGGAAAAATTTCTTCGGAGTACTTCTTGTCCTACACAAAATTGTGTTTTAGCAGCACGCAGATTATAACGCCTGCTACTGTCCTCATGTGCGACCCTTATTTTCGTCTGCGCCAGTTGTCTCACGATAGGAATTCCCTCGCGAGGTCGAAGCTGTACATTTGACTCTCCCAACGCTCGCAACTGCCTCAGCAGTTCGTAGTCCTTCCCGTGCAACATCATGTGATTCCCAAACAAAACCTGATAAGGAGAAAATCCAGTGGCTTGGTGGAGTGAGCTACGAAGAGCACATCCAATTTTGCTTAGACTCTCATCCCATCGTGTTTGGTCATCAGTGATGAATGCTCGAATTCCGGCCAAGATGGACTGATTGACCAATGCTTTTCAATTTGACACTCGAATATGTTGTTCGGAAACTGCCCGTTGACACCAACGGAACACTATGCTTCAAATCCACACAACTAGTAGCATATGCCGACGACATAAATATACTTGCAAGATCCCTGGAGAGTGCCAAAGAAATATTTGTTAACCTTGATTCGGTAGCAAGGGAAGTTGGACTACGTATTAACGAAAACAAAACCAAAGTTATGACACAAACTAGGAAAAACATGCCAATCAGACAAAACATTACAATAGGAGACTTCAACCTAGAAAACGTAGACAACTTTGTATATCTCGGGGCAAACATATCGAAGGATGGAAGCGAACCCATCGAAATTAAAAGAAGAATAATGATGGCAAACAAGACGTATTATTCGGTACTTCCAATAATTAAAAACAAAAATGTGCACAGAAAAACAAAGCTTAAACTGTACAAAACAATAATAAGACCTATGCTATGCTATGGCAGCGAAACGTGGACATTGACTCAGGCGTCCGAAAAATTAGTAAACGCCTTTGAAAGAAAAGTCCTCAGAAGAATCCTCGGACCTGTGAGGTCGATCTGGAGAATACGATACAATAGAGAATTGTATGCCATCTTCGACAATCCAGAAGTATCGATCCTCATCAAATTTAAAAAGCTACAATGGGCTGGTCATGTGGAGCGTATGGATGACGGAAGAATCCCCAAACGCACACTAAAGGGAAAAGTCTATGGACAAAGACCAGTTGGGAAACCACGAAAGCGCTGGGAGGACTCTATTGACGCAGACAGCAAATCTCTTCTAAGATGTAGAAACTGGAGGACGCGGTCACTGAACCGAGAAGGCTGGAGGCGGCACATCCAGGAGGCCAAGGTCCGATTTGGACTGTAGCGCCATCGTAAGTAAGTAAGTATGGACTGATTGACACGCTCCGAAGCATTCGCTTGCGGTGAGTAGTTGGGGGTGTACAGGTGTTTAACTCCGTATTTGTTCAGCATGGTGTTAAACACATTCGACCTAAATTGAGAGCCGTTATCGGAGAGGATCGTCTCGGGTGTTCCAAACGTTCCCTCCAAGTAGTTGGTGATCTCTTCCGCAGTGATCCGCCCCAAAGGATGTAATAGGGGAAATTTTGTAAAGTGATCCAAGATGATCAAGATAGCGATCTTACCCCGTTTGGTACGCGGATATGGTCCCAGCACGTCGATGTAAAGGTGCTGGAATGGCTGATCAGTCTGGAACGGTTCTCCCATTGCCGCTCGTAGAGGTCTGTTCGGGGACTTTGTCTCTTTACAGGTGTCGCACGCCAGAACGTAGGTGCGTACTTGTGTAGCCATCCCGGGCCAGTACAAAAATCGCCTGACTCGCTCTAGCGTTTTGGCATAACCACCATGGACCGTGGTGTCTGCCTCGTGCGCCTGAGCGATCGCAGCTGACGTAAGACTTGATGGAATCCACAACTTCCAGGCTCGGTCTTCAGCAATCGGGTCATCGTTGTGAGGCTCTGTGCGCTTATACACGAAACCATCCCTCACGCATACGTCAGGAAGCCGATCGGCGTTCGCATCGACAGTGGACACTAACTCTTTATATTCTTTGCCAGAGAATTCTGGAGAGTCCATATCCACCATCGGTGCCACGTCGATCAGCGCGTTTAATCCCTCTTCGTATACACGAGAGAGAGCGTCGGGTACAACGTTTAGGCTCCCTCGTCGGTGCTCGATTGGGAAGTCGTAACCTTGGAGTTTTAAACTCCATCTTGCCAACCGTCCTTGTAGGTCTTTCTGCGACATGAGCCATTTGAGACTTCCGTGATCCGTAATGACTTTGAACGCAGTCCCTTCTACATAGGCTCGAAATTTTTTCACGCTCAACACAGCTGCGTAACATTCGAGGTCAGTTACGCTGTAGTTGCGTTGAGCGGAGGTGAGCTTCTGTGACATATACGCCACTGGAGATTCCGATCCGTCGTCGTTTTCCTGAAAGAGAACGCTACCCACCCCTGATTTACTGGCGTCGCACTGAATTACGAAAGACCTCTTAAAATCAGGATTGATTAATAAGGGGGCTTTCGTCAACAAGTCTTTCACTAATAGGAAGGAAGTTTGTGCCTCTGTAGTCCAAGCAAACTGGTTGGACTTCTTTAGAGTGTCTGAAATTGGTGAAACAGTAGCAGCAAAGTTGGGAACCAATCGTCGATACCAGCCTGCCATACCAAGGAAGCGTCGTACTTGACGTGCGGACTTAGGCGAAGGGTAATCGACGATGGCTGAAACTTTGTTGGGATCAGTTTTCAAGCCTCCTTCTCCGACAATGTATCCGAGATATTTCACCTCTCTCAGACAAAACTTACTCTTGTTGACGTTGATAGTCAAGCCAGCCTTTCGCAAACATTCTGCGACTTCCGCCAATAAAACCAGATGTTAATCGAAATCCTCAGAAATTAACAGCAGATCGTCCAAATATACGAATACCTGCTCCTTCAGCTCGGGTGGGATGACTTTGTCCATCAAACGACACATCCTTTGCGGCGCGTTGCATAACCCGAAAGGCATGCGAGTGTAGTGATACAGAGGCCGGCCAGGAATGGTAAAAGCTGTATACTCCCTGGATTTGTTGTCGAGAGGAATCTGCCAAAAGGCATCTTTGAGGTCCAGGCTAGTAATAAAATTGGCTCGCGGCAAACGACATAAGATACCATCAATGTGTGGTAATGGATATGCATCCTTCTTCGTCACACTATTGACTTTGCGCGAGTCCAAACATAACCTGACCTTGCCTGGCTTCCTCACGAGAACCACAGACGAGCTCCATGCACTCTGGCTGGTCTCTATAACGCCAAGCGCTCTCATGCGAACGATCTCGTCATACAAGAGTTTTTGGATCGCAGGAGACACAGGATAATGTCGCTGTTTGATGGGACTTGCATCACCAACGTCTATACTGTGTTGTTCAACGTTGGTCACGCCGAGTCCGTATACTTCGTATGATGGAAATTTGGACTTTACCATTTCCAACCTCTTTACATCTGTGGGCGTTAAATGGTGGGCATCCGGAGCTATCAGTTGCGACGCAGTATCGGGAGTATCGACCGCGCTGATGATGCTAGGAGCTAGTTGAAATGATCGCCAGAAATCTACTCCCAGGTACAATTTCTGCGACAGGCTCGGCAAGATGTATAATGTAATGGGCTTGGTCATACCGCGAAAGGTAATATCGGTAGTTACTGTGCCCAATACCTTTTGTGCTGCACCATCAGCGGTCTTCACCTCTTGACAGACTGGTCGATAACTCACCTGTGCATCATGGAGACGTTGTAGAGCGTTAGCCCCCAGGCAACTGATGCTCGCCCCACTATCGAGGAGTCTTTCAACGTCCACTCCGTACAACGATACCATGGCGTACGGACGTATGTCCAACGGATTGGTAATAATGGTAGAGAGGATCGCTTTCTTTTTTTCACGCACCATCCTCCAGAATGTACGAAGGCGCGCGATTGATTTTCTGCGACCGGATCCACTCGTTAGTGCTGATACCTGATCACCCCTTGCGACTGGAGTAGGTGAGAAAATTCGCTCTCGAGCCTCCATATATTCTTTCAGCCGAAGATGGTATGGCTTGAGAGGATGGTGGGAATGTCGTCTTGGATTTTGATCTGCGATAAGTTCATCTTCAAGCCGGGAAACAGCCGGCTCCGTCTTATCGCTTCCTCGTTTTAAAACTATGACGTGCGGAGTATTCAGTGTCGAGGAGTTGGGTTGGGATGATTTTACGCTAAAAGGATGGGAAGTAGGTTCAGAAAGTGTTAAAGGTAGGGTATTAAAATTTGGAGGGGTATTTGTAGAGGTTGAAAAATTTGGTAAAGTGGTTTTATTTGGGAGGTCTAGATAAAATTGGGACGTGTGATGAACAAATTTTCCTACTGCTGTCGGGATGCAGTGTTCGGACGGGAGGGACCCGCTATCCTTCCGTCCCTTCGGCCGTTTCCCGCCTTGCAATGGCTGCAGTTGGGCTTTAGAACGTCAGCCCGCCCACATCCAAAGCAGAAGATGCCCTTCGCAGGTTCCGCGCACTCACGATACCCATGTCCCTCTTTCTTACAATTCCAGCAGATCCAAGGGTTCGATAGTCCGGCCAAGTCGACGGAAGAAGTCGTATCCGGATGTTCTTCCACGACTGGCTCCTGTATTTCGTGGACTCTGGCCTGGTTCCAAGGGGATGGTCTGGTGGCTTTTCGCGTGTCTTCCACTTGCACTACAAGTCGACGTAGTTCGTCCATAGTAAGTACTGAGTAGAAACACAATTGTTGCTGTGTGCTACCCACCAGATTTCCGCGCACCAGAGCCACAAATTCGGACTCAATCATGTGAGCGCTCAGCAGTGAACGAAGCTCCGTCATGTCTTGTTCGAAGGACATGAAGGGCTCGTGTGGCGCTTGTCGTCTTCCAAGCATCTGCTTCCGTAACTCCCAATCCGTGCTGCGCTCTCCCCAGACCTGCAAGAATGCTACTTTCAGGGTATCCCAAGACGAGTTGTTATTGGACCGACGCCACAACCAATACCACTTGTTGGGCCTACCATCTAGCAGCAGATGGAAGCCCTGCGTCAGCAGATCTAAATTGCCGCGCAAGTCGCTCATCGCGAGAGTCTCGGCCCGAAAAATCAGCTCCTCTGCACGTAGGAGTTGGCTATCCCCGTTAAAACGCAAACGCCAATGCCTTAATAGGCTGTAGGAATTTCTTGTTCGATGATTAGGGCCGTGGCTAACGCGATCGCTGACCAACGCGGCCGCTCCGGTCCGCTGATCTGCCCTCCCAGCACGCGAGTCTCCCTCTGCTGCCGAATAATGGGCCCCCACCGGTCTCTGAAACGCCTGCTCTTCTCGAAAAACCCTTCTCATCAACTCTATTAGTTGATCCACTCCCAGTTCGGTTCGTACCACTGGCGAACGTGTACGCCCTGGCGCTGGATTCGCCGTAGCCGGGATACCTGCGTCGTGTACATCGGACCAACGTGGTCGTTCGCCTACTACCCTGTCTTGTGGTTGTATGATTGGATTCGCGAGCTGGTTCACCCCCTACTCTTGACCAATAGAACCGTCAGGGGCGTAAAAGACCCCACCGCCGACCGTTTCCAGCGGAAAATCTAGATTTAACCGCCTTGGTGAAAGTCCGCCGGCCGCTGACTTAGCTATGCTGCGCGTCACGGCTCCGGTTCTGGCTGTGGCGCCCTCCACGCCCCTAACTGTACAATAGTCCTGCGGTTCTAGTGCCTGGCGACAATTGGGACACGTTTTGTGGCGCAGCACCCACTCTTCCACACAATGCAGGTGGAAAGTGTGCCCACATTTCGTCCGCGCTTCGTCTTCGCCCCCCACGACATGTTGGCACATCGTGCACATTTCGTCATTTCGCCCCAACGGCGATCGTGACAGTGGCATGACTCAGAGACTATGTGGGTACTACGAAGTGAGTCAAATCGAAAGAGCGAATGCGAATGATTGAGTGTGATTGAACGAATGATCTATATATGAATGACCGATTGAGTGCAGAATCGACTGTTAACCGAATGAACGGAAAAGAAATTACAAATGTATGAAACGATGGTGCAAATGCTCGAACGAATGTAAAAAAAAACGAATGAGTGATAATTACATTTGAGAACCGTGTGTATGAGAACAAAAATTATGTATCCGATGATTGGATGCGGTATAATAAAAAAAATATGTGATTCGAAGAGTGAACGTGTGGATGAACGTATGTTGCAGATGAAAAAAAAATGAATGGATGAAAACTGTATGCGTAGTTTGATTTTACTTTCCTTTGTATGAATTCAAAAAACAAAATGAACCCTCACGTTGTCGCAACTTTTCCCCTCCCCTCATATGCAGAACAAATCGCGAAGCCGATCTTGTTCTGTCCCGACTCACTGGAAAAATCTGGATCGCGATCAAAGATGAAAATAAAAAAAAATTGGGGAAAATTTATCAACACAAAAATAAATCAAAAATCAGCCAAAATAAAACTACGTTAAAATCTGTCATCAAAAGACTTAGAAAAATTTTATATACAAAAAAAAAACTACGTTATTTCTACAAAAAAATTAATCTCCGTTATAAAGGTACTCTAAAAGGAAGGCTAAGGAATTAAGGTACTTAACAAATTTCGACGAAATTTCCTATCATCAAACTCACCAATATTTTACAAGTATTTGTCCCAATTGTCTGACGACACGCCCGCCAAGAAAGGGCATGCCCAGCACTCAAAAGGGTACTTGCAAAACAAAAGTGGAATGAATCAGGAAAATTAGGTTTTGTCACAACTTACATCCATCAATCCGGCATGCAGACAATGTTTCCCTTTCCTATGGAACCGAGTTGGCGCCTAAAGGTTGCCAAAACGGTTCGTCAATAGGATCGTTCTGCATTGACCACATACAAGATTCTCAGGATGATTTGCTGTTGAAGTTCGAAAAGCTTGAACACTTGGACTGTTGCCGTTCAGGCGAAAAAAAAATGATGTCGCAGAACGACGAAATTAAGTCCTTTTGCCCGCCAACTTTTTGCACGGAATTTTTTCAGAGCTCGCGCGTGTTGATGGGCTACGCTTTGTGCTCGAAGCGTAGCTTAGGCTAGCCCCACGTTGGGCGCCATTTGTTATGTTTGAGGCCTTGGAAAAACTATTTTAACTTGAGAAAGTCAAAATAGTCGAAGGATGGGTAAAGCTTCGGGACAGAATTCCTCCTACGTCTGAACTGGTGGCTGAAGTAGAACGGAAGCGACACGCTTGATGGCGGCCGGGACTAGCTACGGCAGTGTGGGGTGGTTCTTGTTCTACCTCAGACCATAAACCCTAGACCTAGACAACAAAAATTTCGTGTCGGCTTACTCCAGGGTATTTAAAATTGGAATATCTTCCCAATAGGTCGTGAAAGACCAAGAAGCGGTGGAGTTGCGCGACTTCGCGATTTGTCAGGGCGCTTAGGTGTAAGTAGCGCCCTGTTCTGCCCACCCTACCTCAGCCACGACTGTCCTTAAAACATTTTCCGCGTCGTGGCCCTTTTTTGAGGTTTGGGGCAAAGAGCTTAGACGCTCGGGTTCATTATATTTGCTTATTTAGCCTTCAATCATTTAAAAAAAAAAAAAAAATCTCAACTCAAGACTTTACGAGCAACAACTCTGAAAAAAACGTGATACAAACATGTAATTTACATGGAAAAATGAAATAAATTAAAAAAACCAAAAAAAATAAAGAAAAAACTCACCCTATCAAAAACAGCATTACGATACGATGGTCCGGTTGGTTTATTTATTATGTATTAAATTACTGGTGGATTCATTCCCTTCACTTTTCTTTTTTTTTTTCTATGGTTTCTACCTCATTTATTTTTCCTAATTCGTCTCCCATTTGTCTATCCTACTTCATTTCTTATTGGTTTATCCTAGTTCATTTCTTAATTGCCTATCCTAATTCGTTTTTTTTTATATTATCCTAGTTAATTTCTTATTTGCCTATCCTAATTCGTTTTTTTTTTTTTTTTTTTTTTTATATTATCCTAGTTAATTTCTTAATTGCCTATCCTAATTGTTTTTTTTTTATATTATCCTAGTTAATTTCTTATTTGCCTATCCTAATTGGTTCTTTTTTTTATATTATCCTAGTTAATTTCTTATTTGCCTATCTTAATTCGTTTTTTTTTTTTATATATTATCCTAGTTAATTTCTTATTTGCCTATTCTAATTTTTTTTTTTTATATATTATCCTAGTTAATTTCTTATTTGATTAACCTATACATAGCTTCCTTCTAGGCGACCAACTTAAATTGCATTTTAACTTAATTCTCCTTTCCATTCACCATTTTAAAAAAATTAACTTTTCTTGCACGTTTTGATTTAATTGACCATTTTATCCGCCACTTTCATTATTAGTTTTTCTTTAACTTTCAACTTAATTCTCCTTTCCATCCACCATTTTAAAAAAATTAACTTTTCTTGCACGTTTTGATTTAATTGACCATTTTATCCGCCACTTCAAAAATTTTAACTGAAACTTCAATTTTTTTTGCCACTCAAGTGCACGTTTTCGATATTTCGCGATTCAAACTTCATATGCTTCTTTTTTTTCATTCTCCGTAAAAATATTTTTTTTTTTCTTTAAAATTTCAGGAGCCCGACGAGAACATATCGAAAAACCAAGAAATAAAATCGCACTTTCCTTTATAGGAATTTTCAGCACTTTTCTTTCACATGAATTTTCAGCAACCGATTTCAGGGTGCCCGTCGAGAACGTATCGAAAAACCAAGAAATAAAATCGCACTTTCCTTCATAGGAATTTTCAGCACTTTCTTTCACATGAATTTTCAGCAACCGATTTCAGGGTGCCCGTCGAGAACGTATCGAAAAACCAAGCAATAAAATCGCACTTTCCTTCATAGGAAACGCGGCCTTGAGCTTCGTTCCACGAAAACCAAATTCGTCCAAATCCTTTTTCCCCCAAATTAAATTCTCCCCGTCCATTTATAATTGGATATCACGTGAAACTCCCCAGTTTTTTTTTCGACACTCACAATCAAAGCCATCTTTCAATTCTCTCCGACACAAACCGCCTCCTCAAAATCGACCTCCCCATCCATCGCCCAATTCTTCAAGTTCTCTTCGAAAAAAACTGCACAGTGTGCCGAACACACCACTACATACGCCCGAAATACAATTAGCCCTCCGCATGACCAATTATGGTATCGAAATTTTCAGGGTCGTTGCAGCAGTCGTTGATGTCGCCGTAGTGGTGCCCCACTTACAACACTTTCGGGAGGACACAACCACAGCGTCATGAAAATTTACCGTGTCGCCGCTTGCTAGAATTCAACATCTGTTTCGCTGGGTCGAAAGCTACAGTTGCGATCACGACCCAATGGGAAAACATTGAATTCTGATCGCACTTGTTGCTGCCCAGTGGGAATTCTGCCGTGCGCAACGACGACACAACAACACACATGCAAATATCCAAGCTTTGATCGCTTCTTGTATTTACATGGGGTTCGGTGCTGTCGTCTGAACAGCCCAATCAAACCTGGGGAAGCTTGCAAGTTCTGCATGTTTTTTCTACAAGTATTTCAATTCATGAAGCGTGAAAATTTTTCCCCACGTATTAAACTGCAAAAAGTCGGCGTAAGCGCATAGCGCAGTGTATTTTACTGCACTTTGGAGCGGGAGTTGACGTTTGGTTTGGCGGTTAAAAAACGTTATAACTTTTTATTTCTGATCGTGGAAGAGGAACAAGTAATACTTTTCTTTCTTCAAAATCAATGTAAAGTTGGATCTTTTTTCAGTTTCCATATAAGTACAAAGGTGATACGAGATCGTTAACAGAGTGCAGAAGAAAAAATTAACGATAAATACCTTATTTAAATTAGTTTTCAATCGTTGATTTGTTTTTGATTTGGGCCTTATCATTATAATGGAGTGTAATTGTATTATTGAAGCCAATTAAAGATACAAGCCTCTGGAAACATTAAATTTGGTTCAATTGTTAGATTCTTCAAAATATAATTTATTTCCAAATCTTAAAACGGAATATAGTCATGTTTTTGACCAAATAAAATTAAAAAAATCTGCCAACAATCTGGGCGTAACTTTATTATTTTTCCGGTAGAAGTTAGGAACGCGTTCAATTCTGAAATGCGGTGGAGGCTACTATGTGACTGAAAACCTATCAAAAAGAACAAGATCGTGGAAGTGAAAATATGATTGGATCTGAGAGATATGGAATAATTTATGAAAAAGTACACAATCACTTTACACCCCCTTAGGGGTCAATTATGGAGAATACATAGAATAAAATTAAATTCAATATTTGGGACGAGGTAGTAGATATGTCCAAAATCGTGGGAAAATATGCATTCTATTTTTACAGATATTTTTTTTGCCCCCCTTCTGAACGTCAATAGTCAAATATTTTTTTATCACAATTACTTTTCTAGTTGATTTACATATACACACCGAGTTTCAACTTTCTAGCATGAACCGTTTAATAGTTAGGAAAAACACCCCCTACCCCCGTAGCATACTACCCCTAAGAAAAATTATATTTTCCAACATTCCATATCTCTCAGATCCAATCATATTTTCACTTCCACGATCTTGTTCTTTTTGATAGGTTTTCGGTCACATAGTAGCCTCCACCGCATTTCAGAATTGAACGCGTTCCAAACTTCTACCGGAAAAATAATAAAGTCACGCCCAGATTGTTGGCAAATTTTACTTTATTATTTTAATAATTAAGTATTGTGATTTATTTTTTAAAAAAAACAATTTGCTACCCTCAAAATTTTTATTTTCACGTTTCATAACTAGTAGACGCGAAAAAAGCAATAAAAATTTTCAGTCCGTCTGTCCGCCGTACGCAAGATCGTTTGGAGGCTCGTAGCTGCCAAACGCTTTGAGATATTAAATTGAAATTTTTTTAACGAATAGACGGGGTAGGCGCCTTGAAGTGACTAAATTTTTAGGGGTGGGGGTGTGAGGGGGAAGGAGGGGGAAGTGTTTTAGACCGAAAATTTTGGTTTCCAGATCTCAGTAACCCCTAATGTTAGGAAGCTGAAACTTGGAATTTCTATAGAGCTCTGATAGTAGACCCATTTGCAGAAAAATTGTCAATATTGATCAAGGGGTGTGGGAGTGGGGGGAAATGTAATGCGTCCGAAACCCAAAAAAGGTGAGATAGACACATTCTAAAATCCATATCTCCTAAACCGTTAATGGCACACTATTCAAACTTAAAACATATTTGTAGTTATACTAGGAGAACAGAATGAAGAAAAATTTTGGGTGGGGGAAGTTGTGTATGGGGGTGGGGGGTGAAAAACTTAAGATTACGATATCTCATGAACCGATTGCTCTAGAAAAATAAAATTCGGTTTGGGTGTAAAGGTTGACAAAAAAAGATTGATCAAAGTAAAATTTTTTAAGTGGGAGGTGGAGCATAGAAGTGGAGGGGATGAGAATTTTTCAAATCAAACACATTTCATATCTCAAGAACAGTTTAAGATGGATGCTTAGAATTTTTACCAGAAGTAGCGCTAATTAAACCCTAGTAGGGAAAAAAGTTTTGGGGTTGTGGGTGAAGAGGGGGAGGGTGGGGGAGGGTGAAAAGGAAAAAGTTCCGATGCTTATATCTTGAGAACCTGTAATGATATAAGCCTTAAACTTGGTATTTATATAGAGCTATAGTAGCGGAATGTTGGAAAAATATATTTTTTTTTAGGGATAGTATGCTACGGGGGTAGGGGGTGTTTTTCATAACTATTAAACGGTTTATGCTAGAAAGTTGAAACTCGGTGTGTATATGTAAATCAACTAGAAAAGTAATTGTGATAAAAAAAAATTTGAATATTCATTGGCGTTTAGAAAGGGGGGCAAAAAAAATTATTTGTAAATATAATAGATATAAAATTCATATATTTTCACGATTTTCGTCATATCTACTAGGTCTTTCGAAATATTGAATTCATTTTTATTCTACGGATTCTTCGTATGAATACCTAGAATGTGTTTTCACGGTTTTTTGAAATTCGACCCCTAAGGGTAGTGTGGTACAAGTGAAGGTGTTTTTCCTATATATGGGACGGCTTAAGCTACAATGTTGAAACTCAGTGTGTATATGTAAATTAACTAGAAAGGTAATTGTGATCAAAAAAAATTTGAATATTCATTGGCGTTTAGAAGGGGGGGGGCAAAAAAATATTTATAAATATAATAAATATAAAATGCAAATATTTTCACGATTTTCGTCATATCTACTAGGTCTTTCCATATATTGAATTCATTTTTATTCTACGGATTCTTCGTATGAATACCTAGAAAGTGTTTTCAAGGTTTTTTGAAATTCGACCCCTAAGGGTAGTGTGGTACAAGTGGGGGTGTTTTTCTTATATATGGAACGGCTTAAGCTACAAAGTTGAAACTCGGTGTGTATATGTAAATCAACTAAAAAAGTAATTGTGATAAAAAAAAATTTGAGTATTTATTGGCGTTCAGAAGGGGGGGGGGGGGCAAAAAAAAACATTTGTAAATATAATATAGGTATATAAAATGCATATATTTTCACGATTTTCGTCATATCTACTAGGTCTTTCCAAATATTGAATTAATTTTTATTGTACGGATTCTTCGTATGAATACCTAGAAAGTGTTTTAAGGTTTTTTGAAATTCGACCCCTAAGGGTAGTGTGGTACAAGTGGGGGTGTTTTTCTTATATATGGAACGGCTTAAGCTACAAAGTTGAAACTCGGTGTGTATATGTAAATCAACTAAAAAAGTAATTGTGATAAAAAAAAATTTGAGTATTCATTGGCGTTCAGAAGGGGGGGGGCAAAAAAAAATATTTGTAAAAATAATATATATAAAATGCATATATTTTCACGATTTTCGTCATATCTACTAGGTCTTGCGAAATATTGAATTCATTTTTATTCTACCGATTCTTCGTATGAATACCTAGAAAGCGTTTTCAAGGTTTTTTGAAATTCGACCACTAAGGATAGTGTGGTACAAGTGGGGGTGTTTTTCCTATATATAGAACGGCTTAAGCTACAATGTTGAAACTCGGTGTGTATATGTAAATCAACTAGAAAAGTAATAGTGATAAAAAAAATTTGAATATTCATTGGCGTTCAGAAGGGGGGGGGGGGGGCAAAAAAAATATTTGGAAATATAATAAATATAAAATGCATATATTTTTACGATTTTCGTCATATCTACTAGGTCTTTCCAAATATTGAATTCATTTTTATTCTACGGATTCTTCGTATGAATACCTAGAAAGTGTTTTAAGGTTTTTTGAAATTCGACCCCTAAGGGTAGTGTGGTACAAGTGGTAGGTGTTTTTTCTATATATAGAACGGCTTAAGCTACAATGTTGAAACTCGGTGTGTATATCTAAATCAACTAAAAAATAATTTTGAATAAAAAAACGAATATCTATTGGCGTTCAGAAGTGGGGCAAAAAAAATTATCTGTGAAAATAGAATGCATATTTTCCGACGATTTTCGACATATGTATCTACTACCTCGTCCCAAATAATGAATTTAATTTTATTCTATGTATTCTCCATATGAATACCAAGACAGTGTTTTCAAGATTTTCTGAAAATTAACCCCTAAGGGGGTGTAAAGTGATTGTGGTCTTTTTCATAAACTATTCCATATCTCTCAGATCCAATCAGATTTTCACTTCCATGATCTTATTCTTTTTGATAGGTTTTCAGTCACATAGTAGCCTACACCGCATTTCAGAATTGAACGCGTTCCTAACTTCTGCCGGAAAAATAATAAAGTTACGCCCAGATTGTTGGCAGATTTTTTTTAATATTATCAAAAAAAACCAAAATCTCTAGAAATTTGCTATAATGATATTCTTAAAAATGTTATAATTAATGATTTCAACGTCCGCCGTACGCAAGATCGTTTGGAGGCTTGTAGCTGCCAAACGCTTTGAGATATTAAATTGAAATTTTTTTAACGAATAGACGGAGTAAGCGCCTTGAAGTGACCAAATTTTTAGGGGTGGGGGTGTGTGGGGGAAGGAGGGGGAAGGAGGGGAAAGTGTTTTAGACCGAAAATTTTGGTTTCCAAATCTCAGTAATCCCTAATGTTAGGAAGCTGAAACTTGGAATTTCTATAGAGCTCTGATAGTAGACCCATTTGCAGAAAAATTGTCAATATTGATCAAGGGGTGTGGGAGTGGGGGGAAACGTAATGCGTCCGAAACCCAAAAAAGGCGAGATAGACACATTCTAAAATCCATATCTCCTAAACCGTTAATGGCACACTATTCAAACTTAACAAATATTTGTAGTTATACTAGGAGAACAGAATCAAGAAAAATTTTAGGTGGGGGAATGTGTGTATGGGGGTGGGGGGTGAAAAACTTAAGATTACGATATCTCATAAACCGATTGCTCTAGAAAAATAAAATTTGGTTTGGGTATAAAGGTTGACAAATAAGGATTGATCAAAGTTAAATTTTTTAAGTGGGAGGTGGAGCATAGAAGTGGAGGGGATGAGAATTTTTCAAATCAAACACATTTCATATCTCAAGAACAGTTTAAGATAGATGCTTAGAATTTTTACCAGAAGTAGCGCTAATTAAACCCTAATAGGGAAAAAAGTTTTGGGGTTGAGGGTGTAGGGGGGGAGGGTGAAAAGGAAAAAGTTCTGATGCTTATATCTTAAGAACCTGTAATGATATAAGCCTTAAACTTGGTATTTAGATAGAGCTATAGTAGCGGAATGTTGGAAAAATATATTTTTTTTTAGGGGTAGTATGCTACGGGGGTAGGGGGTGTTTTTCCTAACTATTAAACGGTTCATGCTAGAAAGTTGAAACTCGGTGTGTATATGTAAATCAACTAGAAAAGTAATTGTGATAAAAAAAAATGGCGTTTAGAAAGGGGGGGCAAAAAAAATTATTTGTAAATATAATATATATAAAATACATATATTTTCACGATTTTCTTCATATCTACTAGGTCTTTCCAAATATTGAATTAATTTTTATTGTACGGATTCTTCGTATGAATACCTAGAAAGTGTTTTCAAGGTTTTTTGAAATTCGACCCCTAAGGGTAGTGTGGTACAAGTGGGGGGTGTTTTTCCTATATATAGAACGGCTTAAGCTACAATGTTGAAACTCGGTGTGTATATCTAAATCAACTAGAAAAATAATTTTGAATAAAAAAAACGAATATCTATTGGCGTTCAGAAGGGGGGCAAAAAAAAATTATCTGTGAAAATAGAATGCATATTTTCCCACGATTTTCGACATATCTACTACCTCGTCCTAAATAATGAATTTAATTTTATTCTATGTATTCTCCATATGAATACCAAGAAAGTGTTTTCAAGATTTTCTGAAAATTGACCCCTAAGGGGGTGTAAAGTGATTGTGTACTTTTTCATAAACTATTTCATATCTCTCAGATCCAATCAGATTTTCACTTCCATGATCTTGTTCTTTTTGATAGGCTTTCAGTCACATAGTAGCCTACACCGCATTTCAGAATTGAACGCGTTCCTATCTTCTGCCGGAAAAATAATAAAGTTACGCCCAGATTGTTGGCAGATTTTTTAATTCCATTTTACAATTTATAAATTATTTATACACTGTACACTGTAATTGATATTAAGCGTAATCAACTTGCTGCCTGCCTAATTATTTGATAATAATAATAATAATAATAATGTTTTTCCGTATAAATTCTAAGCTTCTTTCTTAAACAGTTCTTGAGATATGAGACGCGATTCTTTGGAAAATAATAAGCTAATCATTTCGAATTTGTATCTAAAGGTACCCGTTGTTGGGTTGTCTGCAAAAGCAAGAACAAATTTCGATGGACGGTGGCGAGCACAATCAAGATTCAATTTTTTCGTTGGATCGTGATTGTGTTCGCCACTGTTTCCTAAATAGCCACAACCAAAGATCCGCCGAAACATAAAAAAATTAAACGACATCCATCCAGCTAGATGCTTTAATTCGTCTCCCCTATAGACAATACCGGTTTGTCTGGTGCCGTAGTTGCTTCTATGTGCATCACTATGCACATGGAGTGCAACTGTGGTACTCTCAACGACAAACGACCTGAACGACTCGGCACCGATCGAGCATAAAAACAAAACAACAGCAAAAGGTCCGAAGAGAATTACCAAATTTGGTATTGGATGCTGTTGTGGATCGTGGGCTGGGGACGAGACGAGGCGGCGGTTAGTCGAAGAGGAGATTTAGGGTGAAAAGATGGAGGTTCATTCGCTATCAGTCCGTATGAAAGGTGTTAAGTTGTTTTCGTAGTCGAGTTGCTTTTTGGTTCGCACGTTTCGTTTGTGGTCCACGGTTTCGAAGTTTCTACGAAATTCGAATATCGGAATTAGCGTGGCTCGTTCCGTTTGTTCGCTTGCAAGAAGTCGTTCGAAATTTCCCAAAAATTGAGAAATTAAAGTGAAGTAAAAAAGATGAAAAATTAAACTGGCGAATCAAAAAGTTTTTTTGAAGAAGAAAATTAAAATTTAAAATCGAGAGTGCAGAAATTGTGAAAAATTGAGAAATTAAAGTGAAGGGAAAAAGATGAAAAATTAAAATGGCGAATCAAAAGTTTTTTTGAAGAAGAAAAATTAAAATTTAAAATCGAGAGTGCAGAAATTGTGAAAAATTGAAAAATTAAAGTGAAGGAAAAAAGATGAAAAATTAAAATGGCGAATTAAAAGTTTTTTTTTGAAGAAGGAAAATTAAAATTTAAAATCGAGAGTGCAGAAATTGAGAAAAATTGAGAAATTAAAGTGGGGGAAAAAAAAAATTGAAAATATAAAAATATACAATAGGAATATGAATTACACACTAGGAAAATAAACAAATATACATAATGTGCTAGGATTAAAAAAATATACAATAGGAATATGAATTACACACTAGGAAAATAAACAAATATACATAATGTGCTAGGATTAAAAAAAATATACAATAGGAATATGAATTACACACTAGGAAAATAAACAAATATACATAATGTGCTAGGAATAAAAAAAATATACAATAGGAATATGAATTATACACTAGGGAAAAGCAAAATATACATAATGTGCTAGGAATCAAAAATTATACAATAGGAATTAATTAACTAAACCACGATCTGCGGCAGAAACCAGACAATGGATTTATGGGGTGAGTAAGTTTGATTTATTTCTTCTCTCTATTTCCTCATTGTATTTTTTTTGTGTGTCCTTTCGGTACATGTTTTCCAGATTTTCTTTTCTTTTTTTTTTAACGATGTTTAACGGCTAAGGCCATTTATAAAGAAAGGTGACCCCGAGTGTTTAGCTCCTTAGCCCCGAACCTCATTAAGGGGCCATATCACGAGAATTGTTTTAGGACAGATATGGCTGAGGTAGGGTGGGCAGAACAGGGCGCCAACAACACCAGAGCGCCCTGACAAATTGCGAAGCCGCGCCAATACAACCGCTTCTTGGTATTTCACGACCTGTTGGGAAAATAATCCCAATTTTGACAATTCCCTTGGATAAGTCGGCGCTGACAATTTTTGTTGTACAGGCCAAGGGTTTATGGTCTGAGTCGGAGCAAGTACCCCCCCCCCCCCCACACTGCCGTAGCTAGTCCCGGCCGCCAGCAAGAGCGTCGCACCAGCAAAGACTTAGCCACCAATTCGGACGTGGGTGGAATTGGCCCTTCTGTCCCGAACCTTTACCCATCCTTCGACTATTTTGACTTTCTCAAGTCAAAATAGTTTTTCCAAGGCCTTAAACACAACACCGTACCCCCCCTGTTACTACGCCACAGCCTGTTTGTCGGGGTCTTCGGATGACATTACGGCCGTGCAAGGAACCTTCTGGATTTACTATTTCTTGTTAATCCGACTGTTCGTTCGTCTTAAAAGAACTTAACAGTAGATGGAAAACTGAGAAATATTGATCCTTATTGGGATTCCCTAGAAGTGGATGCAGAACAAGATATATGGTCTTGATACGACAGATAAAATTGAACCTCCACGAAAGAAATCCAAGAAGTCGGGCAAGGATCAAGATGAAAGTTTTCGTCCAACAAGAAGCTGCAGAATCGTTTCGAAGAAGTAAAGTTTGATAACGTGACGTTTTACAATCATATAAGCGTTTGCATCTGAAACTGAAATTTCTTTTCATTCATGTATTTTTTGTTCTATTTTGAAGGACAAGAAATTGTCAAGAATTTATGTAATACCGTCAGAATTTTTCAAAATATATTTCTAAAAATACAGGTAAGCCTCCTACAACGCGGTACTTTTCTAACGCGGTTTCGCTACAACGCGGTTCAGGTAATGCGGAAAGTTTTCTATAACGCGGTAATTCTATAGCGCGGTTTCACTACAACGCGGTTCAGATAATTTGCAAGATTTTTAGTGACAATTGAAAGCCTGCAGACCGTGCCTGTTCAGCTAACTTATCAAGGATAGAAGATTTTGCTAGACATTTTAATCTTAATGAATCATTAAGACAACATTACACGTTTCGTCGTATCCGCATTGTCTGTACTTGCTAAACTTACTGCTCTTCCAAGACCTAACACAATGAAAAAAATTGAACAAGAGCATGCATTTGCAGTATGGGATATGACAACAAAACGGGTACCTTTAGATAAACGTATAATTAAGCACTTAAAATATTTAAATGAGTTTCCAAAAGAAGAAGGTATCAGTAGAATTTAAAAAATAATTTAAAAATGCCTGAGTACTCCAATGAAGAATATGATGGTAAAGCGCTAGCGCGGCTCGTTCATTTTCGTGACACTCCATAAATGAACACAATGTCCCCATATTCTACATTGGAGTACTCAGGCATTCTTAAATTATTTTTTAAATTCTACTGATACCTTCTTCTTTTGGAAACGTAAGTAAAACTGATAAAAATATGAAGGTAGTTTTGCTTTTAAAGCTTTTGATTTTTAAAGGTACTTCATTAAAAAAGGCAAAGTACCGCACCCTGTATTACCTACCACATCTAGCATCAATTATGTTGAAACTCACTTACATTTCATTGATTTCTTCCATACTTCAAATAATAATAAATGGACATAAAAATACTTCAGTACTACCAACAATAAATACAATAAACAGGTTTTCAAACGTGGTTAACTTTATGATACTGATTTTTTAAACATTTAATGTATGCATTTTTACCTATTACTTCCAAAATATTAATCGTAGCTCATACATATGTATGCAGCTTTTGTAGGTAATAATAGTGGTAATAAAAAAAATTAAGTCAGTCCCGTGATATTGTGATAATATAAAATTATTATATTATTGTGATAATGATAAAATTAAGTCAGTCTCGTGATATTTTGTGCAAATAATTGTTGCGCGGTGTTAGTGCCTCATTGATCGGAATCGTGCAATTTTTTGTTTGATGTCAACTTTAGTTTCCTATTACTATTAAGTAATAAGTCGCGGTTTATATTCCCGTTCAGCTCTATGTATATTTGGGGAGGTTGTCCCGACCTATCACTGACATTCCTATTATTGACACGGTGCGATTTAATGCACGCGTTGTCTATGCGAGGAATTTGTAGCTGCTCCAAGATATTAGCGCAAATTGTATCAAGATTTTCTTCAGCCTTGTACGCGATTCCGGATACAATTATCGAGTTCGCCAACTTGTTTTGTTGTTCGCTGTCGGCGCTATATTATAGAGCTTTGACAGTTGAAAATAATTTGGCATTTTCATTTCGAATGTGTATATTTTCCTGTTGCAGGTCTTCCACAATGCATTTATAATTTTCAACAGTGCTTTGAAGTGCGCCAATTTTTGCTTCTAACTTAGATTGATGCGCCAATAGATCGTCCAGTTTTTTATTACGAGTATTTAGACTAATTGGGGTCATGTTTTGCATACCTTTTAAATCCGAGTCGGTTGCACAGAGGGAGTCAACACTATTGCGACGAGTAGCCGCCATAGTTGATCGCCTTTTGTCACGGTCTACCTTACAGCCACTGCAGAACCACAATTTTGTATCGTCAGCTTCTAAATCAGCTAATTCTTTGTTGCTGAGGCCAGAACATCCCTTATGGAACCATTTCTGCACTTTCCATCACACACAATACCTTTGTTGCTTGATAATATAGCAGGTTTGTTACAGGGTTTGCACAATCGCTTTTCACTCAACGCCATTTTCTCTTTTCCTCCTACTTGGTGAGGAAAGGATCAAATGGGCTATTGGCACTTTTGCTCCCTACAAATCACAAGGACCAGACGGCATCAGGCCAATCGTGCTACAAAGAGCTTCTGTGGCAATTCGAAAATGGCTAAGCACGATTTATAGAAGCTGCCTGTCGGTGGGGTACGTCCCATATGCCTGGCGGGAGGCACGTGTCGTCTTTATGGCGAAAGCCATCAGACCCAGCCACACAGCAACAAAGGACTTTCGACCCATCAGTCTATCGTCCTTTGTGCTCAAAGTACTTGAAAGGCTTTTGGAAACGCACATTCGGAATCTATGTGGAAACAGGATGCTGTCGGGCGCACAGCATGCCTACATGAGAGGGAAATCTGAAGACACAGTCCAGAGCAAGGTAGTGGGGCCTATAGAATCAAACGGGATGCACAATAGACGAACAATAACGTCTAAGTGAAGGAGAATGATAGCATCACCACCCCTTGTCCCATACCATACCATACATGGTCATTAAAAATGTGCTTCAAATTATCTCATCTTGCTTGAATATTATTATAAAACTGGCATTATCTCGAATTAAATGCTTTGGTATTCTCTTATAGGTTTGACAGAGATAAAAACTATCAATATTATGATGACGGCCCATACAGAAATATAATCGAACATTATCTTGCTTTTCACTTGAAATATCATCGAAAATAAAAACAGAATTAGAATCAGCTTCTTAATGTGCAATCACTTCACTATTATTTAAAAACTAGCCGCGTACCGCGGCTACGCTCGCTCCGCTCATGTTGTTCTATCGCCCCTGTTACTCCCGTTGATCCCGTTTCTCCGGTTGATCCATTGGTCCCGTTCCTTCCGTTGCTCCTGTTTCTCTCGATGCTCCTGCTACTCCCGTTGCTTCTGTTACTCCATCCTCTATACATCGAACACCCTCCATCCTTCATCCTCCATCCTCTATCCGCCATCCTCTATCTTCTATCCTCCATCCACCATCCTCCTTCCCTAATCCTTCATCCACCATCCTCTATCTACCATCCTCCATCTTCCATCCTCCAACTTCCATCTTCCATCCTCCATCCTTTATCCACCATCCTTCGTCTTCCATGTTCCGTCCATTATCCTCTATCCACCATCTTCCAACCTTCATCCATCCATACTTCATCCATTATCATCTATCTATCATCTACCATCCTATAGCTACCATCCACCATCCCCTTTCCACCATCCACTATCAACCATCCTCCATCCACTATTCATCATTTTCTATCCTCCATCTTCCATCCTCCATTCAACATCCCCTATCCAACATCTACCATCATTCATCTTCATCCCTCATCATTCATCTTCATCCACCATCATTCATCTTCATCCACCATCATTCATCTTCATCCACCATCATTCATCTTCATCCCCCATCCTCCATCTAAAATCTACCATTCCCCATCCACCATCCTCCATTCATTCATACTCCATCCATCATCCTCTATTCATCTTCTACCATCCTATATCCATCATCTTCATCCCTTATCCACCATCCTCTATGGACCATCTACCATCCTCCATTTTACATCCTCCATCCATCCATCCTCTATCCATCATCCTATATCCATCATCTAACATCTTATATCTACCGTCCCCCACCCTTTATCCACCATCCTCTATTCACCATTCTCCATCCACCATCCTCAATCTTCTATCCTCCATCCTCTATTTACCATCCTCCACCCACCATCCTCCATCCTTCATCCACCATCGACCATCCTCTATCCACCATCCACCATCCTTCATCTACCATCTACCGCCCACCAACCTTCATACTCTATCCAGCATCCTTCATCTTCCAGCCACTATCCTCTATCCACCATCTCCAACTTTACCATTTAGTAATAGGAATGAATAACGAATGCACCGGAAACGAACAAACTGCCGCTAAATCATTTGAAATACTCTAAAATGTTGAAATAACTCTCGTACCACCAATTGTAAAATGATTTTGTTAACGCAGAAGCCTTCGCGGGCGTGTGCTCAATATATCAGCAAAGTTTCATCGTAATCGGATGAATAGTATAGGAAAGCGCAAACAAACCATTAGACCACCAGAATACTAAAATCGTGAAAAGATTTGAAAAATGTTAAAAAAAAACTTTTGTTTTTGATTCGATCTGGACCAAACTTCACAGGAACCATCCCGGGACTACTCTAGACGTTCCCTGAAAATTTCATCGAAATCGGTTCAGCGGTTTAGCAGTTCATAGGGAACATACATACATACATACACACATCCTCTTTTATATATATATAGATAGATGTATGAAAACCTAGCCCAAAAATAGGACTTACAGCTCGCTTTATATATAGAGATTTCAGTTGATGTAACGATTTTGAATAGATGTAAATATTTTTGAATTTAACGCCATTCGGATGCTCTAATAAGCAAATCATAACATTAGTTTTACTACAATTTGACGGACCAACAATTAGACTTCGAATATTATTAGGTAGTAAATGACTATGTTTTATTTTCTCAGCACAATTTGTAATATCAGCATTTTGCACTGATACCGTTTGTAAACCGCATTCTTAGACTGACTAAGAAGTAATCGTTAAATATCAATGTTTTATAGCTAAATCAAATAAATGGTTGAACATCGTTTAAAATCGAATAGTCTACTAAAGGTAGTAAAAGTGATAAAATGATTGATTACAAACTCAGAAGCCACAGTCTACGGAAAGTTGTGGATGGAAGAGGTTTAGTTAATTCGCTCATCAATGAGTTGCCTATTGAATTACATTTACCGAGTTCACAGTATTGTAGACCGGGTACGAAATCAAGCGAACGACTTGCTAGAGGTGATCCTGGAATAAAACCATTGGATCAAGCGTGTAAAGAGCACAATATTGGATATTCTAAATATAAAGAAAGTAGTGATCGTCACATACTTGATAAGATATTGTCTGAAAAGGCAGGGCAGCGAGTTAAATCCAAAGACGCAAACTTAGCAGAGCGCGCGCACGCATTACTTGTAACAAATATGATGAAAGCTAAAGTTAAATTCGGAATGGGTTAACCAAGGTTTAGAACGGCTGTTCGTTCAGCTCAAAATGTTCTCAAAAAAAAGAAACCTGAAAGCATGAAAGCTGCTATTAAATTAGCATTGAGTACTGCAAAGAGTATAATTAAAAACAATAAAGACTTTAAAACTCCTAGAATTATTCCCATTCCTAAAGTTGGTGGAGTCCTACCATTCTTGGTTCCACTTTTTTCGGGCTTGTCAGCTATAGGAGCATTATCGGGTGGAGCTGCAGAAACAACTAAAGCTGTTAACGATGCTAAAAATGCAAAGAAAATGTTAAGCCTTGTATCCACTGAGATTGTTCGCGAGCATAGCTCGCGCGCTTTGCACGTGATTGCCGTATCCACCAAAAATTGCATTCAACGTTCAGCTCGTCACGAGCTCGCCGGCATCACGCTCAGCTCGCGCGCTGTGAATGTCAACTGTACCCACTGAGCATTTTATTACGAGCTCGTGAATAGAACGGCAAGAAGCTAATAACGCACAGCCAGGCTTGATGGATACGGTTTAAAAACATGAACGCGCCTGTTTTTGAACGGCGGCGAGCTGCTTGTCTGTTTTCCATTTGAAATGGAAAGCTTCGTAGCGCGTTTGGGGTTTCTCGTTATTTTTTATAGAATAGAGGTATCTGTACCTAATTTGGATGATAGAATTAGTTTAGAATTGATGTTACAACATGTAAAGGATCATCATAACGTTATTTTCGTAATTATAAAATGGAACGGAAAGATTTATGGCTCATTAAAATTCATTTATGACAGAAATAGTGCAAAAAACCGATTGTCTTTGCCGTTTTGGTAAGTTTTCGATATAAGACCGTCGCTTGAAAATGAAAATTTTTTTTTTTTTTTATCAATAGTCCATGTCCATTTACACCGATTGCAATCGGTTTCACTCCGCGATCCACCTGAAATCAGATTTGACATTTTGCACGGATCAGTTTTCAAATAGCTACATATATCTTCTGATTTCAGGTGGATCGCGGAGTGAAACCGATTGCAATCGGTGTAAATGGACATGGACTATTGATAAAAAATATAAATTTTCATTTTCAAGCGACGGACTTATATCGAACATTTTCCATTTTAAGAATAAAATTAGTCTTGATTTCAATTTTGCACTCCTTGAATAACATCGGCGAGCTGTCGAGCGTCCCACGTTCAGAACGCGAGCACACAAAAAAATGTATCTGTCAAAATTCTAAGCATGCCACAGCTCGCCGGTTTTAAAAAGCAACGTGCACAATGGATACACTCTAAAAACAGATGATGCAATAGCACGCGTGCTGCGCGTAAAATGCTATGTACAGTGCACCATGCAGTAGGCATTGATCAAAAATAATGTCTGCTTGCGAGCTGCAGTGGATACGAGGCTTTAGAGGAACAGAAACGACACAATCAGAAAATGGAGCAGATAGCTGTAGGTCGTGGACTATACTTGAAACCGTATAGGAAAAGATTAGGATTGTACTTAAATCACCAACCAAAAAACTTTTAAGGACGCTACCCAAGAGACCATTGTATGAAAATGATTTACGTAAATTTGGAAAGTTCCTGCCTGATTTCGGAGGAGTTTTTAGGCGGAGTACCCTACCAAAGAAACCTACGAAAAATGAAAGTGGTATTGTTATTTTGGATCAATGAAGGGACCTGGCACACATTGGGTAGCGTATGATAAGAAAAAAAATCATATCGAGTACTTTGATAGTTTTGGAAATCTACCACCTCCTGTCGAATTAATAAACTGTTTAGGAGATAATATAAAATACAACTATAATACATATCAAAACTATGAATCGTATAACTGTGGACATTTATGTTTAAAATTTTTATATAAACTTTTGTAAATTTAGTATATAAATAAGTATTTTTTAAAAGTTCTTTCATTGTATAATTTTTTACCATGGCTTACACATTAACGTTGAGCGGTAACACATCCATACTTACAACAGAATATTTTCCACCAATAGACGTGCACGACGACTATGTTTGTGGACTAGTTGATTTCCAAACGTATAATACCATACCGAATGTTGATAGAAGAATTAATTTGTTTCACATAGAAAAACATGTTTTAGAGTTTCCTATCGAATCGTATGAAATCGATGATATTGCCAACTATTTGTATAAGGAAATAGCAAAGATTAGCAGCGGAATAAATCTCATAATACAGGCAAATAATAATACTCTAATGAACATAGTGCAGTCTCGATCGACTGCAAGCCAATCGTATAATACTCTAGATGATTCAGAACTCCGATTTATATTGTAATTGTAGCTGGGGATGAAGTATGTCCTTCATTAAGGGGTCCCATTAGATTGCTACTCAAAACTAAAAGACAATATTCAGTGTTCAATTTCATATCTTGAACAGAAAAAAAAATATTCTTTTTGAAGGACTTCCATATGCGAGGTGAAGCAAGGACTCACTCGATTACTTACACACTCATCCTTTTCCTTGGAACCATTCAAAAATTAATGTGTACAAAATTTCAAATTCGTAGCTTGAAGCGTTCAAAAGTTATCGGCCAATATTCTTGAACACGTCTTTTAAGGATATTTTGTATGGTAGCTACTAGAAGGAGTTAAAGGCTTTCGCTGACTAGTAAGCCTGAACTTTGTCTTTACTCAAAACTAATTTGTACAAAATTCTGAATTCGTAGCTAAACGATTACTTGAGTTATAGTGAGTTTCGTGAATTGCATGAAGATATTTTAACAGGATATTTGTATGGCAGCCACTCGAAGGACTAATAGAATTTTCTTCATAATCATACATTTAGCTCCAACTATTAGAAAATTAACACAAAGTCGTAGCTTAAATCCTTATGAAGTTACCGGCCAATATTCTTGAACTAGTGTTTTAAGAATATTTTGTGTGGCAGCTACTAGAAGGAATCGTTAAAGATTTCTGACAAAAACTACATCGTTGCCTGACAGCTGCTCAAGGAACGATATGAAATTAAAATTATAAATGATATAAAATTCTTAGTAATTATTCTTAGGTTGTATTCCACATAAGACGATTGACTTCAAGCACTTAAAAATTCCATCAACTCTCAACCTAGCAGATCCTGAATTTTTCAAGCCTGGTGATATCGACGTTTTAATAGGAGCTAGTTCATTCTATGACCTTTTGTGCTGCAATCAAATAAAAATGGGACCCAAACAGCCCATCTTGCAAGAGTCAAGGTTGGGATGGATCATTTCGGGTCCAATTACAATTTCTTGACAAGGCACATTGCATTGTCATCTAAGCCTCCACGACGAGGTAAGAAAGTTTTGGGAAATAGAATAGTGTTCTGACAGAAAGATATTATCAAGGGAAGAGTTTGATTGTGAAACTCATTTCCATTTGAATAGTTTCGTCTTTAAATTGCCACTGAAAGACAATTGCAACAATCTGGGAGAATCAAGACGGAACGCCGTCAAACGTTTCCATGCTTTGGAACGAAAACTTGAAAGGAATAGTCCTCTCAAACTGCAATATTCGGAGTTTCTGTCTGAATATCAAAACTTAAACCACATGACTAAGGTGAATGCGGTTCCAAATGCAAAATTACACTACTATTTGCCGCACCATTGCGTTACAAAAGAATCAAGCCTTACAACCAAGCTGCGTGTTGTTCTCGATGCGTCCGCGAAAACGTCATCCACATTGTCGCTCAATGATGTCATGGCTGTGGGTCCAATTTTACAGGAAGATCTATTCTCAATTGTGTTGAGATTTAGAAAACATAATGTACAAAAGTCCCACCCTTCTACCCGTCTTAAAGGAGAGTGCTTTTTACCTGCCCCTCCCTTTACGTGTTGAAGGCGGTAGACCTGTTTCTATATAAAATAGTGAAACTATCCCGAATTTCTCATTCTTCTTCAAATATTTAGAAAGGATTTGTCAAGTGGTGAAGAAAATATTGTATTAAAGCTGTAGAAATTTAGTGGTTTTAGTTTACTTCGTTTTGGACATTTAAAACTTCGTGTACTTTTCTGAGACATTTTGGTCAAAACAATAAAAATGGGAAAGCGCAAGGACATTAGCTTGGACAAAAAGTCAGCAATAATATCTTTATTGAAGACCAAAAAGTTTTCCTTGAGAGAAATTGCAAGAAAAGAGGATGTTTCTCATCAAACTGTGATAAGAATCAATAATTCAGCGCAGGAAAATCAAGACCTAGTCAGCAACAAACAGCGGAATTGTCGCGGAATAAGGAAGACAACGCCTCAAACGGATCGTAGGATTGTTCAAAAGGCCTGCGAAAACCGTTTCCAATCGACGAGAAGCCTGCGTCAAGATCTGTTGGGCGAAGGGATAGAGATATCCACTATGACTTTAAGAAGGCGTTCCTATGAAGCCAACTGTTCACAAGCTGAACATAGGGTATAGTGCGATCAAAACAATGCCAATCAAGCGGTAAGGTCGGTGCACCTGTTGACCGACATAATTTCATTGTTTTGATAGCATTATATCGCACATATCATTACTATGCACTTTTGCATTTCTTTCCGCACGAAATAAGTTGAATGATCGCACATAGGTATCTATTCAAAGTAAACAATTTTGATATGCCATCATTCAACTTATTTCACATACGTAGCATTAATTTTTTACTAAGCAAATATTGTATGGGTCAATGTGTTACAATATGTTGTTATAGGTTGTAAGCATTTTTTTATTATAAATAGCACTTAAGATATTGAAATATACTTCACTTCATTTCCACAAATCGAACGTATTTCTTTTTGTTATCCAAGTCTCCTTCAACCCAATCTACCTTACCTCTATATCATCGGCTGGTGTGGCCGGTCATTATAGAATCCTCCCTACCTCAATTTATATCATCGGCTGGTGTGGCCGATCATTATAAAATTCATTCATCCTAATAGCTATATCATCGGCTGGTGTGGCCGGTCGATATAGAGTATACCCGCTCCACTCAATCAAAGACTGGAGCTACTGATCGGCAACTAATACGCATCATCACAGCTGGTGTGGCTGGGTTGATGCTACCCTGTTGTCGTAACATTGGTCCGTCGAGCCGGATATATCCTGGAAATTAATCCTTCGATATATTTGCCATTTATTCGTTCAATGAATCCAGTCGAAAGGTTCTGCGAATAAACTTAACCGAAACGCGTTCACAGCAGCGCTAGACATCGTTACGTCGATACATCAGCGAATCCTTTCCTTCAACGAATCCGCACGCAAGGTTCTACGAATTGGTTACTGAGACGCGTTCACAGCGGGGTCTAAACAACAATACGACGACACAGCAGCAATCCTTTTGCTTCAACGAGCTCAAACGCTAAGTTCTACGATCAATTGTCAATTGCTGAGGTACATCATATGACCCTTCCAAACGTTATGGATTCAGAGGTCGACAAGTGGATTGAGGAACAGCAGAAGATTGCTGAATCCTTAAAGAACTTAGGAGTTAATTACCGTAAGGACGGTAGCTCCAGAAAAACAGAGGAGTACTACTCCAAAAAACTAAGAGACCTAGATTGTCTCTGGGTATCATTTCTCAAAAATCACGATGAAATCGTTAATCGAGTACCAGAAGATCATCCATATATCACAAACAAGATATTGAAAGAAGTAGAACTTCTGTACGGTCAAACGCAGGCCATTTACAAGACTGGACAATTAGCCATCATGAAGATTCCAGAGCCTGTTGCCAGAAACCAAACAGCACCCGCTGTAACAACTTCATCGATCGGATTGCCTGCTACCACATCCTGGGCGTGGCCATCCACTTACGCAACAACAACAACATCGGGGAATTTCAAGATACCTGAAACGACATGGTATCCTCCTACAAATACGGATGGGTCAGTATCTCATGGCTCATTCAGCAATCCGGTAAATTACATTGCCAACAATCTCCCAAGACTACCGCGCTTAGAAATTCCAAAGTTCAACGGGGACTACAGGAATTGGAAGTGCTTTTTTGACATGTTTATGAACATCATACATGTCAACCCTACGATCGGTAGCATCCAGAAGATGCAATATCTCCTCAGTTACCTAGATGGAGACGCACGGGACGCGATCGCTCATCTTACACTCGATGGGTCCAATTATGCAGCTGCATTGACGATTTTACAAGAACGATTTTGCAATAACCGAAAAATGGTTACCACGTACATCGATGCACTACTCGATGTAGAAAAAGTTGGTCATCGAAGCCAAACGGGGTTGATAAAACTTTATGACACCCTAATAAATTGTTTGGCGGCGCTGAAGAATCTGAAGTATAACACTGACGAGTGGGATCCGCTTGTTGTACGAATCGCTATGAGGAAACTAGACAGTGAAAGTGCACGTTTGTTTGAAGAGGGAATTGAAAACATTAAAGAGATGCCAACTTTAGCCCAACTCTATAAATTCCTGTTAAAACGACATCAGACGTTAACTTCGCTTAAAATATCCGAAAATTCAAATGGTTCGAATCGAAATGACATGCAAAACAAAAACAGACCAACAAAAAGGGTTCGTTTGTGTCAGCAATGAAACGACCCACTAATGAACCAAAGGCTTGCTTCTACTGCAAGGACACGAATCACGTTATCTCTCGCTGTGAAGACTTCAAAAAATTGTCAGTGGATGAAAGACAAAAACACGTTAAATCTAAGCAGCTATGCACAAATTGCATTTCACACGACAAAGCTACGCCATGTAACAGCAAATACAAATGCTATGAATGCAATAAGCCCCATCACACGTTGCTGCACTACGTTAAAGCAGCACCAACACCTGTAGCGGCCAATATAGCGACAAATGGTAGCCCGGCAAAAAGAATTACTCTCGGACACAGTGGCACAGTCCTATTAGCAACAGCAATCGTCAACACTACTTCCAAGTCAGGACAAACGATTCAACTACGAGCACTAATTGATCCAGGCTCCCAGTCTTCCTTCATTACTTCCAACGCTGTTAAGAAAATCGGCGCCAAACAGGAAGATGTTATGGCAAGCGTCACCGGAATCGGATGTATAGAAACCAAAACAATTCGAAAGAAGGTATCAATAACAATAGCTCCGAGATTTCCTTCGAACTTCACTATCCTAGCTGAAGCACTTGTTATGCCAAGGTTAACAGCAGTATTGCCAGAGCAAACGGTAACAATACACAAATCGAATCAGATCTGGTCATTAAAACTAGCAGATCCCAAGTTCAACATATCTGGAGCTATCGATCTTATCCTTGGAGCAGACGTATACGAAGACATAATGGAGGACGGATTAATGAAAGGAAACCCATTATTGTGTCAAAAAAGCAAACTAGGATGGCTACTATCTGGTAAGATTATGGAGGCCAACACACAAAGTCAAAAAGTTACATCCATGACTGACTTTCACAAGAAAATTGAAAGATTCTTTGAAATAGATAGTGAAGACGGTCGAAGAGAACCATCTAATTCAGATATGAGATGTGAAGAAATCTTCCAAACTACTCACTCCAGAGATACCAATGGCAGATACATTGTTCGTCTACCTTTCAAGGATGAACTCGGTTTACAGCCGATTGGCGAATCCAGAAACTTGGCAATGCTCAGATACCGGCAGGTTGAGAAAAGACTAAGAAAAGATCCAGAATTAGAAAAAAGATACAACGATTTTTTAAAAGAATATTTAGAACTTGGACATATGGAGAAAGTCCTGCCTTATATTGGTGATGAACGCAACGTTTACTATCTACCACATCACCCAGTGTTTAAAGAAGAAAGTACAACGACGAAACTAAGAGTCGTATTTGATGCATCCGCTAAAACCATGGGAGGAAGCAGCCTGAATGAACTCTTGCTTACAGGTGCGAAACTACAACAAGACTTATCAAATATCTTACTTCGTTGGAGAAAGTATAAATATGTGTACACCGCGGACATTGAAAAAATGTTTCGACAGATCCTAGTAGCAGAAGCCGATCGTGATTATCAGAGAATCCTATGGAGATGCGGTAAGAATAGCTGCATTGAAGAATATCGTTTAAATACGGTGACGTATGGCACAGCTGCTGCAACATTTTTATCCGTAAGATCCCTTCTACAGTTAACACATGATGAAGAAAATAACCACCCAACCGCAGCAGCGACGCTTCGAAACGATTTTTATGTCGATGACATGATGACTGGTGCCCATACCTTAAACGAAGCAATGCAGTTACAAGCTGATATTCGCAATTTAATGAAGAAAAGAAGTTTCAATCTAAGGAAATGGACTTCCAATACTCCAGAGCTATTGGCAATGATCCCGGAGACAGATAGAGAACAGGGATTGTTGGAAATAGTTGAAGATTCATCCATCAAGACTTTAGGATTGAACTGGAATCCTAAAAATGATGAATTTCAGTTCAAGATTATGAAATTTGATAAATCCAAAAAACCAACGAAAAGGCAATTACTATCAAATATTGCAACAATATACGATCCACTCCAATGGCTTGCACCAGTAACAGTCAAAGCTAAACTATTGATGCAGAAAATCTGGAAGTCTGGTATAGGTTGGGATGATGTCCCGTCTGATGACATCCAAGTTGATTGGAATAACCTCGAAGCAGAATTACCTCTATTGGAAGAAATCAAAATCCCTAGATGGATAAGTTACCAAGGTGAGCCTAAAATTGAACTCCATGGATTTTGTGATGCGTCAGAACTAGCATACGCCGCAGCCGTGTACAGCAAAACCACCACTGCATCCGGAACAATACAAGTCCAGCTATTATGTGCCAAAACAAAGGTTACTCCAATCAAGGCTAAGATAACACTTCCAAAGTTAGAACTAAATGGAGCTTTACTCTTGGCGAACCTAATCAAACAAACAATCGATTCCTTAAACATTCCAAATGTTGAGATATACGCGTGGTCCGACTCAACTATTGCTCTTGCATGGCTAAAAAAGAATCCAACGACATTGGAGACTTACGTCGCGAACAGAGTGACACAAATACAAAAATTAGATGAAGGTAAATGGAAATGGAATCACGTTCGATCTGAAGAAAATCCAGCCGATTGCGCTTCAAGAGGCATCAGTCCAATGCAGTTAAAAGAACACAACTTGTGGTGGAATGGCCCAAATTGGTTAAGATCCACTACAACTCGCCAAGACAATAACATGAATATAACTTCTTTAATCACGATTCATGACGAAAAGACACTCTTTGAAAGGTATTCAGACCTTTCAAAACTTACGAAAATTGTCGCACTTTGCTTAAGATTTATAAACAACTTCAAAGTCAGAAGCAACCAGAAGAAATTCGGAAGAATTACAACGATAGAACTTGAAGAAGCACACAGCAGAATAATTTTTCTTACTCAACAATCCGAATTTCGTGAAGAAATAAAAGAAATAAGGATTTAATAACAGACTTAGAGCACTAAATCCTTTTATAGACAGCTACGGCATTCTACGTGTTGGCGGCAGGCTCCAAAATGCAGACATTTCGGAAGACACGAAACACCCTATGCTACTACCACAACGGCACCACGTCACGTATCTGATCGTTAGAGATGCACACAAAAGGACCATGCATGGAGGACTTCAGCTTGTACGAAATTATCTTCGAATAAAATATTGGATAATCAACGACCAAAAGGTCATTCGCTATGAGATCCATCGCTGCATATCCTGTTGTAAATTTGCCAATAATCAAAACAACCAATTGATGGGAAATTTACCTGCCGTTCGGATAACGCCATCAAACGCATTTACCTACTGTGGCGTTGATTATGCAGGACCATTCAAGACACGTATGTCAAAAGGTCGAGGAGCCACGACATTAAAAGGCTACATCGCACTCTTTGTATGCATGGTGACCAAGGCGATACACCTAGAACTCGTCAGCGACATGACAACTGAAGCATTCTTGGCGGCATTTAAGCGGTTTACGAGTATAAGAGGACTATGTTTGGAGATCTACAGCGACCACGGAACAAACTTTGTGGGCGCAAATAACAAGTTGGACAAGGACATCCAGGAAGCTATAACCAAATCCACCAACGAAATTGCAAGAACTTCTGACAAGGGTGGCATTACTTGGAAGTTTATACCCGTGGCCAGCCCTCACATGGGTGGATTATGGGAAGCCGGTGTAAAGTCTGCCAAGGGACATCTCAAACGCATTCTTGACGAGACATCCATGATACCAACATTCGAAGAATTCACAACGATTTTGTGCCAAATAGAAGCTTGCCTCAATTCCAGACCACTCACTCCGATATCCAGTGATCCAAATGACCTCGAAGCTCTAACACCCGGGCATTTACTTATTGGCCGCCCTCTCCTCGCACTTCCGGAGCCAGACAAATCTAACAAAAATTTACACGACCGTTGGAAGACTCTGACAGCAGTACACCAAGAATTTTGGAGACGATGGTCCACAGAGTACCTTCACACTCTACAACGACGTTCAAAATGGACAAAAGCAACCACCAATCCAGCTGTAGGTGAAATGGTGTTAATAAGAGAATCTGATACCTCGCCAACGAAGTGGCCACTTGCACGAATCCACAAGGTTCATCCTGGGGATGACGGGAAGGTTCGAATGGTAACCGTAAGATATCACGGAAACAATTTCAAACAAACGGCCATCACAAATCTCTGTCAACTGCCGATAGAAATTCCGGTAGATAACAGTCCTACGATTCCAAAAATGGTTGAAACGTCGTCACAATTTGCGACTACATCAAGAAATATGGAAAAAACCATCAAGGGGAAGGAAGAGGAACCACCAAAGAATCCGACAACAACGAAGAAAAGACGCATTGCTCCCTGTACCTGGGCAAGGAACCTGTTGAACATAGCAATAATGCTGTTTTCACTTTTAACCGTTGGTGCAACAGATATCTTTAATGAATCAATCGCAGCTAACTTCAAGGTCGTCACACCACACAGTGGATATTATATAGAAAAGATGGGTTTTACTCAAATCCTAAGGGGCAATTTGAGACTAGAAGTAAGCTTCCCCTTGAAAAGCATTCTAGAAGACAAGGAATACATATCAAGGACCTGGAAGCAAGTTGATGACATGTGTAAGAAAACTAGAGAACTATCTGAGCTAACCCATTGCGAAACGCTTCTTCTACACCTTAAGACTAAACACGATCTACTCCTGCATCAAATTTATGAAATTCTCAGAAAAGAATCTTCGACTCCAAGACAACGAAGAGGTGTATTGGGCAATCTGCTAACAAGTGTATTCGGAGTCAATGATGAAGCATATGAGAACATCGAGACCCTACAGCGAAATCAGCAAAACATCTTGCAAACGACCACCCAACAAGCGATCTTAATCAATAATCGCATAACACACTCCGATCTGATCATAAACAACAAACTCAAGGAGTTCGGGAGCAAAATGAATCAAGTCATAGATTCGGTAAATCACATGAGCAAATGGTACGTAAAGGTCGATCATAATCAAGTCAGTATTCAAGTGATTTCGACGTATCTAACTGCCGTAGACTACTATGATGAGATGCAGATGAAGTACATCAAACTAACGAAAATGCTCCTCGGACACGGAAACATCCTTGACTTCCTCACCATGGACAATATAAATAAAACATTAGAAAGCTCTTCGAACAAACTAGGCTCACATTTCAGGATCATAAGTACTCCACAAAAGCGAGCCACAATACAAAAGAAGGACGATGAAATAAATGTGTACGGATACTTCCACATCGTTGAAACACTGAAGTATGACTTGATACACATGACAGCGATTCCTCACAAGAAGCAGCAGCATCACTACCTTACCCCCGTGATAAAAGTTTTCAACGATCGCAGTAAGCTTCAACCATCAACTATACTTTGAACTAAGAGAAGAACAATTGAAAGAATGTGCTATTGAAGGCAGCGTGTACCTATGCAGCCCAGATATGACCAACAACATGAATACCAATCCAAATTGCGCATTAGACGAACTCTACAATAGACATAACAGAAAGCCATGCGCAACGATCGAAGTTGTGAACACGCAAACTATTTGGAAGGAGCTAATGATGCCCAACACCTGGCTTTTCATCACAGACACCGCCGTGACAGCCGCAATTATCTGCAAGGATGACAGACAAGAAACAGTTTTAGAAGAGATCGGCATAATCCAAATTCGCAGCAACTGTATTCTTCAGACCGATCAAATCACACTTCGCTCTTCTTTGACGGAGAAGTACAAAGTAAGCGGTACCTTCTCGAAGCAAATCCCACCGAACAATTTACAACCTGGCTTATTCCATATCAAAGATCGTGAAATCATCGCCAAAACTTCTCAGCAATTGTTTGACGAAACCACACCCGATGTCATACTACCTACAACCATTCTGACGAAAATTAAACAACACGCTGGACCAACAGCACTAGGCATCATCATCTTCGGCACCATCATTGTCATACTTCTGAAATGCAAGAAGGTTATCAAACATCGCCAGCAGTCCAAACAAATTCACACCATAAGAGATGACAACGACATCAGAAGCCCATCAGAAGACCAACAGAACACCCGTTCAACGCTAGAAGAAAGGTTCAATGCGATTCGTGCTGCCCGAGGCCCAACCTGTTCACAAGCTGAACATAGGGTATAGTGCGATCAAAACAATGCCAATCAAGCGGTAAGGTCGGTGCACCTGTTGACCGACATAATTTCATTGTTTTGATAGCATTATATCGCACATATCATTACTATGCACTTTTGCATTTCTTTCCGCACGAAATAAGTTGAATGATCGCACATAGGTATCTATTCAAAGTAAACAATTTTGATATGCCATCATTCAACTTATTTCACATACGTAGCATTAATTTTTTACTAAGCAAATATTGTATGGGTCAATGTGTTACAATATGTTATTATAGGTTGTAAGCATTTTTTTATTATAAATAGCACTTAAGATATTGAAATATACTTCACTTCATTTCCACAAATCGAACGTATTTCTTTTTGTTATCCAAGTCTCCTTCAACCCAATCTACCTTACCTCTATATCATCGGCCGGTGTGGCCGGTCATTATAGAATCCTCCCTATCTCATTTTATATCATCGGCTGGTGTGGCCGATCATTATAAATTCATTCATCCTAAAAGCTATATCATCGGCTGGTGTGGCCGGTCGATATAGAGTATACCCGCTCCACTCAATCAAAGACTGGAGCTACTGATCGGCAACTAATACGCATCATCACAGCTGGTGTGGCTGGGTTGATGCTACCCTGTTGTCGTGACACCAACCTCAAGTCGAGGCGACCAGCAAAAAAGCCTAAGCTAAGAGCTAAAATGCGAAAAGCCAGGTTGGAGTTTGCTAGAGCTCATCAACATCTCAACGTAGCTGATTGGAAAAATGTAAGGAATATTTTATATCAATGCACAATGATTGTATTGCATTTACTTTTTGCTTGGGAATCCAACATTAAAAAATTGTTGTTTTTTTTTTGGGTCTGTGACGGAGAGACACCAATACGTTAGAAGAAGGCCATCAGAGAAGTATTACGAAGCTTGCATCGTGAAAACAATAAAGTATCCACCAGCCACAATGATATGGTCTTGCATCTCAGGCGAGGGACCTGGACCGATCTTTTTCGTCGAAGGAACCATGAACAGTACCCAGTACTACGACGTGATAGAAACCATTTTAATTCCTTATTTCAACTCCTTGAAGAGTTGTGAAAAAGCAAATATATTTATTCAGGATAGTGCACCCTGTCATCGTGCCCATATTATCAGAAACCTGTTCTCTACCGCAAATATCCCAATTCTTCCTTGGCCAGGCAATTCTTCCGACCTTAACCCTATGGAGAATGTCTGGATTCTCCTGAAATCTGAAGTTTACTCCTCCCCTAATCCTACCGTTACTATCTTAAAAGAAAATATTGGAAATATCTGGCAAAACAGCGAAGGAATCAAAAATATTATACAGCGGTGCATTGAAAGCATGCCAGAAAGAATTAAGGCTGTAATTAGTGCTAAGGGTGGCCCTACCAAACATTAACACCAAATTAAATTTTTAATACATAAAATATCATACAACGAATAAAGAATTTTGAAAACAAAAAATGTATTTTTTATTTCCTTTCTGCAAAAAGTTATAGCATAAAGAAAGAGAAAATTTAAAAAAAAAACCTTAATGGTCTTAATTCGTTGAACAGGGACTGTAGTACTAACTGCTGATATTACGAAAATGTACCGACAAGTGCTGCTTGATGAAGAGACCTTCAAAGGATTTTATGGCGTCACAATCCAGGAGAAGAGCTGCAAGAGTATCGATTAAATACGATCACTTATGGCACAGCTGCTGTTTCCTTTTTAGTTATTCGTTGCCTGGTGCAGCTCGCAAACGAGAGCGCAAGCACTCTACCGCATGCTAGTCAAGCTGTTCTAAGGACATTCAATCTGCAATCAAACTCAAGGAAGACATAGAAAGCGTTTTGAGCAATGGTGGTTTTGAGCTGAGGAAGTGGATGTCCAATAAAGGTGCGTTTCCATTTCCGCCGTTTTGCGGCGCCGACTAGATTCTCCATACATAAACAACTAGGTCTGTGACGCGCCGAGGCAATCGTCGAGAGTTGACCCAACTTCAACTTTATCGGCGAGAGCTGATACTAATGTGCCTTCGATAAAGGTTGGTTTGAATCCAAACTACGTTCCTATGGTGACGGCCAAAATAATTAATATTAAAAAATAATAAAGTCAATTAAAAGTCAAAAGTGCACGACGAGCGACAAATCACCTGGGAAACTGACTGAAAACTTTTCAGCGACGCGTCGACCGTTTCGTCGCAGATGGAAACGACAGTATCAAAACTGTCACGGGACACCCAAGTCGCCGCCGCAAAACGGCGGAGATGGAAACGCACCTTAAGTCAGAAGTTCTGAACAGTCACACAGCCTCGCAGTCCAAAGCACCTGAAACGTATGTACTAAATTATGCTCAAGGGCATAAGATACTAGGTATTTTGTGGAGTCCGCACCATGATTCTTTTTGCTATTCAGTCAATTTTCAAAAGTCGTGTAGCGACAAAACTACAAAAAGAAAGATTGTATCGATGGTGGCTCAGTTGTTTGATCCACTTGGTCTATTGTGCCCAATAATAACAAAGTCGAAGATTATTTTGCAAAGATTGTGGCAGCATGGCTTGTCATGGGATGAGCCCGTGCCCGAGAATTTGCTTGCTATTTGGCAACGATATCTGAACGAATTTGAAGTAATAAAGGCAATCGAAATACCCAGACTTTTAATTGTTACCGACGCAATGCATATTCAAATACATGGGTTTTGTGATGCATCTGAGGGCGCATATGGTGCGTGTTTGTACATCAGATCTGCCTCAGGAGTCAATGTGTGGACAAGGCATGTTTGCGCAAAGTCTCGCGTTGTACCAGTAAAATCACTCTCGTTACCAAGGCTAGACCTTTGTGGTGCACTTCTGTTGGCACAATTAGTCAAGAGAGCTCAAGAAGCACTCAAAATACAGATAGATGACATGTAGTATACTGTTGGTGTGATTCTACAGTAACGTTGAATTGGATATCAGGTGAACCAAATCGATGGAAAACTTGTGTAGGTAATCGGGTTTCACAGATACAACAACTAACGCATGGCGTAGTCTGGCTTCGGTGGAATGGTCCGATCTGGCTCTTAATGGATCCATCTTGTTGGCCACAATCCATTGTAGAAAAGATCATTGATACTGATGAAGAACGAAAGCCTAGTATAATTCTTCTTGCTAGTGTTTCATGCGACTTATTTGAAAGTACTCATCATTTAACAAAATGATACGCATCACAGCTCATTGTCTTAGATTCAAGCAAAACGCCCTTTTTGCATGCAAAAAAAGGACGATCAGAATCATTACAACCTCTGAACTAGAAAGGGCTACTACTGCTCTCGTTAAGATAGTTCAAATGGAAGATTTTCAGTCAGACTTACAATCATTAATTAAGCCAAGCGAGGTATCAAGAAATAGCACACTCAAATCGTAAAACCCTTTTATAGACGATAATGGGATAATCCGCGTCGGAGGTAGGCTTCGAAACGCAGAACTTCCATTTAATCACAAGCATCCTATTGTGCTACCATCGAAGCACAAATTCACAAGATTGATGATCGAGCATATCCACAGACAAAACCTACATGCTGGGCCACAGACAGTGCTAGCTACAATTCGTCAGGCTTACTGGCCACTTAGAGGGAGGCAGGTAGTTAGAAGCGTTTTAAGGAAATGCGTTGTTTGCTTTAGAGCGAGACCAATGCTAATGTTTCCCCAAATGGGAAATTTACCAGAGAAAAGAGTTTCTCCAAGTCGAGTATTTTCTAATGTCGAGATCGACTATGGAGGGCCTTACCTTTGCAAGGATGGAAGATGTCGCAATCGCAAAATGATAGTCATATGTATGCTTATTCGTGTGTCTCTCCACCAAAGCCGTGCATCTAGAATTTGTTAGCGATCTGACCACTGATGGTTTTCTTAATGCATTGAAGCGCTTTGTATCTCGTCGGGGACTATGTTAAAGTATTTACAGCGACAACGCAACTAATTTTGTTGGAGCTAATAGCGAGCTCAAACGTATCACATCGTTTCAAATTGACCCAAAGGTACAGAATTTCGCGAAGCAGAACAAAATTGAATGGCACTTTATACCAGCTCGATCTCCCCATATGGGCGGACTTTGAGAAGCCGCCATTAAGTCCACGAAGTTTCACCTCAAGCGTATAGTAAATAATATCTCGCTAACGTATGAAGAATTCGCGACTTTATTAGCACAAATTGAGGCCGTATTAAACTCTCGTCCCATTTGCCCTCTTTCCAATGATCCCAATGACCTTGAATCCTTAACTCCCGGGCATTTCATCATCGGCACTGCACTGAACGCCGCACCGCAGAAGGACCTTCAAGCCCTACCAGCCAACCGTCTCACGCGCTATCAGCATCTACAACATATAATTCAGCATTTTTGGAAGCGTTGGTCCTCGGAATATCTTCACAATTTACAACAACGCACCAAATGGCAATACGGTAGTAAGACTCGCGACGAATTAATTGGTTCTCTTGTCATTATCAAGGATGAGCATTTGGCTCCTCTATTTTGGCCACTTGGCAGAATCGTCGACATTCATCCTGGAGATGACAACATTGTACGAGTTATTACCATTAAAACTAAAAATGGTACCATCAAACGATCAATTACGAAGGTTGCCGTATTACCACTGGACTAATGCATCAAACATCAGCACCAGCACAATTATATTGCATCGAACATCATCAGCACAATTATATTGCATCGAACATCATCAGCACAGTCGTATTGTATCGAACATCATCATCAGCTGTAAAGCACAATCGTCATAAAAAATTACAAACATTGTATTGGATTTTTTTTTTATTGAAAAAATTTTCCTCTTCTCTGGAAATATTATCAAAGTAAACCTAAAGTATAAACCTAAAGTACGAAAGTAGAGTTATTTAATAATTTGTTTTCTCATTCTTCAATTGAAAGTCGAATCTTTCAAGGCCGGCGGCATGTTTAAAATTAAACAACTTTTCTAATAAAATAATTGTTTTCGCCTCGTCAAAATCAGGCCGTAGCTATTTGCAGTTCAATATCAGAAAAATGTTTACGGGACCTTCCGACTCTATTGTAGGTTTGCTCTGCTGTTGTAATCTATTTTTAGTCACTCTTATTTGGACCATCAAGTCGCGAACATCAATCTAAGCATTAAAATCAATTTTATATATCAGTACAGTGTTTCTTTTTCTCATTATAATTCGTATTTTTTTTACTCGAAACAATTTGGTAGTGCACAAGGCACTTGATATTTTTATTATTTATTTATTATTATTTATTGTCATCTTCATAAGTATATGTTATAACATAATTTAACAATACATAATTTCCTAGACTACACACTGAATAGCATAGCTAGTTCTCAGTGTGGAGATTGTGATAAGCTTTTTTTTTTTTGTAAATATTATTATAGTTTCTTAATAACTACATATACATATTTATATACTTGACAATTTCATTTCCTTAAATATAATGGAGTTAGTAGTTCGTTTTCAAATTTCTTTCATTCAGTATTTAATATTATAATTTTTGTTTTTCTTGCAAAACTTGATATTTAAATTATTAGTGGACCAACATCGTTACTTAGGTTATTTATTAATACTCTAGCTTTTTATTCTACACTATTTTCTGAAATTTTTGTTTCTGTCCTAGGAAGTTTAATACTTGTTATATTTCTTGATGTTTTAATTTCTTTTAAATAAGAAACCCTAGAACATTCCAGTCTTTAAATAGTTGTTCACTGGGATATCTTACAGATTTTTTCGCTGCGATTTTCAATATAAGTTTCTGTACTATATATATCGGCTGCAATATAGTTCTATATGCTCCATCCCATACACTTATACCAAACTTTAATATTGATTGCACTAAGGGATAGTAAATTTTTATACTCTAGATGAAATCATATACAGTATTATAAGTTTGATCCAGCCGAAAATTATGTAACGCATAGAACCAAGCCTCATACGAAAAAAAGTTATACATTATTTTTTGTTTATTTGTGGCCAAAACCTCAAATCCGCTTGACGTCCGTCCGTCTGTCTGTCCGTAAACACGATAACTCAAGAACGCCTTCACCTAGGATCTTGAAATATTGAATCTGAGTGTTTGGTTGAATTTGTAAGGCTAAGTTCGTTAACGGGCAAAATCGTCCCACTCCTTCGGGTAGCTGCCATACGAAATGTCCTTAAAACATGTGTTCAAGAATATTGGCCGATAACTTCATAAGGGTTTAAGCTACGACTTGGAAAATTTGTATATGTTAATTTTCCAATATTTGGAGCTAAATATATGATTATGAAGAAAATCCTATTAGTCCTTCGAGTGGCTGCCATACAAATATCCTGTAAAAATATCTTCATTCAATTCACGAAACTCACTATAACTCAAGTAATCGTTTAGCTATGAATTCAGAATTTTGTACAAATCAGTTTTGAGTGAATTCAAAGTTTGAGTTTACTAATCAACGAAATCATTTTACTCCTTCTGGTACCTTTCATATAAAATGTCATCAAAACATGTGTTTAAGAATATTGATCAATAACTTCGGAATGCCAAAAGCTACGACTTTGAAATCTTGTATACGTTGGTTTTTCAATAGTTGGAGCTAAGTCTATGATTATGAAAAAGGTCCTTTTAGCCTTTCATGTAGCCGCCATACAAATATCCTACCAAAATGTCTTCACATAATTTACGAAACTCACTATAATTCTAGTTATCTTTTAGAAACAAAGTCGAAATTGTGCACAAATTAGTTTTGAGTAAAAACAAAGTTTGAGTTCACTAGGCAGATAAATCCTTTTGCTCCTTCTGGTACTTGCCGTATAAAATGTCCTTAAAACATGTGTTCAAGAATATATAGCCGATAACTTCAGACAGGCTTAAGCTATGGTTTTACAATTTTGTATGTGCTAATTTTGCAATAGTTGGAGCTAAACGTATGATTATGAAGAAAATCCTATTAGTCCTTCGAGTGGCTGCCATGCAAATATCTTGTTAAAATATCTTCATTTAATTCACGAAACTCACTTTAACTCAAGAAATCGTTTAGCCACGAAGTTTAAATTTTGTACAAATAAGATTTAAGCAAAAAGGAAGTTAGACTGCGTTTGTCAGTGAAATTTCTTGACTCCTTCGAGTAGCTTCCATACAAAAAAAAATTTAAAAGACAGTGTTCTAGAAAATTTGTAGATGGCTTCACAACCATTTTAGCTGTTTGTTTAAAATTTTGTATACGTTTGTTTTCCAATAGTTGAAGTTAAATGTATATCTTTGAAAAAAATCCTATTAGTCCTTCGCGTAACAGCCATACAAATATCCTTTCAAAATGTCTTCACTTAATTTATGGAACTCACTATAACTCAAGTAATCGTTTGGCTGTAAATTTAGAATTTTGTACAAATTAGTTTTGAGTGAAAATGGGTTAGCGAAACCCTTTCACTCCTTCTGGTACCTTCCATACAAAAAATCCTTAAGATACGTATTCAACAATATTTTCCCATAACTTTTGAACGCGTCAAACTACGAATTTGAAATTTGGTACGTACATATTAATTTGTGGATGGTTCCAAGGAAAGGAATAAATATATAAAAAAATCGAGTGAGTCCTTCCTGCACCTCACATGTGAATGTCCTTCAAAAATGACATTTTATTCGCGATGGCACACCCAGTTCAAGAAATGATTTTAAACATTGTTGATATTGTTTTTAAGTTTCAAGTAGCAACTGAATGGAGGTCCTTAATAAAGGACATACAACATGTTCATATGTAATTCTACTTTAGCCCCAACTACAATATAAATCGGAGTTCAGTATCATCTAGAATATTATACGATTGGCTTGCAGCCGATCGTGACTGCAGTATGTTTCTTATTAAATTAACTGAGACAAAGTTTATTTCTTTAAAAATGTATAGGCATTTTCTTAGTTTGTTCCCTAAATAATCTACATGTTTATTGAATTTCATTTTGCAGTCAATAATCAGTCCTAAATATTTTGGTTCCTGTACTTTAGCTATGTGTTGGCAGTTGCATTGTACTTCTGAGCACTTATCATTATGAAGCTTTAGTATATAATCGGTTGGATAATCAGACTGAGTTATTACAATAGGCATATGTACCGTTTTTTCTAAATTTAAAGTAAGGAAGTTTTATTTCATTATTGCTGCGATTTGTGATATAACTTGTTCAGCTTTGGAGTACACTTCTTGCCATGTTTTACCTGTTACGATAAGGGCTGTATCATCTGCATACATATACATACTACTACCTATTTCTTGACTGATTACGTCATGCATATAGATATTAAACAACAGGGGGCCTAATGTTGTACCTTGTGTGATGCCATAGTCCTCTACAAATATGATATCACTCGACTTGCCTTGTGTCTCCACTTGTTGTGGTCGTGAATGAAAATACTCTGAAAACAGTCTAAATATATTTAATCGTATTCCTATTGCTTTTAATTTTTCTAGTAAGCTTTCCTTTCTTATAGTATCAAAGGCCTTCGCAAAATCTAAGAATATAGTAATTACTTTTGATTTTTTTAGGTTTCCATAAATGTCTGTTGTGAAATCATTTAAGATTTCTTCAATTCCTACATTTGGTCTAAAACCGTATTGTCTTGGACTTAATAATTTTAACTTTTCAACATATTTTTCTAATCTAATTGCTAAACATTTTTCAAATAACTTCGCGACTGTGCTTACAAGCGCAATTAGTCTATAGTTTTTGATCTCTGCTTTATTGCCGCTTTTGAACACAGGTGTTATTCTTGCTACTTTCAAGCTGGACGGAAATTTGCCTTACATCCTTGGGATATATTACGCGCAAGGCGCGACAGTTTAACAGTGCATAAGGCACTCGATATCCATTTTGTGGTCCGCTTGAGATGTCCCTTGGAGTACATCGCGCATAAGGCGCGACAGTTTAACAGTGCCCGAGGCACTCGATATCCATTTTGTGGTCCGCATAGGAATTCGTTGGCGTATACCGCGCATAAGGCGCAGTAGTTCTACGAGTTCATAAGGCGCTCGTTAAATTTGAGAAGTCGTTGGCGTATACCGCGCATAAGGTGCAGTAATTCCACGAGTGCATAAGGCGCTCACGAAACAGAGTAAAAGGATTTCGCTGACTAGTAAGCTCAAACTTCACTCAAAACTAATTTGTACAAAACTCTGAATTCGTAACTAGAAGATTATTTGAGTTATAGTGAGTTTCGTAAATTAAGTGAAGTCCTTTTTACAGGATATTTGTATGGCAGGTACACGAAGGACTAATTGGATTTTCTTCATAGTCATACATTAAGCTCCAACTGTTGGAAAAATAACACATACAAAATTTCAAAAACCTAGGTAAAGCCCTTCTGAAGCTATCGACCAATATTCTTGAACACATGTTTTAAGGACATTTCGTATGGCAGCTACCCGAAGGAGTGGGACGATTTTACCCGTTAACGAACTTAGCCTTAAAAATTCATCCAAACACCCAGATTCAAAATTTCAAGATCCTAGGTGAAGGCGTTCTTGAGTTATCGTGTTCACGGACGGACGGACGTCAAGCGGATTTGAGGTTTTTGGCCACAAATAAACAAAAAATACTATATACCTATCTTTCGTCCAAGGCTTGGTTTTATGCGTTACAAACTTTTGGGCTAGATCAAACTTATATTACTCTATATGATTTCATCTAGAGTATAAAGAGTAAAATTAAGATAATTGTCCCCATTTTCTTTAATAGAGAGAGAACTATTGGACAATTGCAAGGATTCAATAAACGAGAATAAGCCATCAATGTCATAAATTACTCAGACTTACCTGTAAACATAATTAAAGTTAATGTAATTCGAACTGGGTGCAGTATAGTTGGAAACTCGTACATCAATAATATATCATCCCATACAATTCATGAATTCTCACCTGAAGTGGGGCCCGGCTATAAAATAGTTGAGGTTCCTAAGAATGTAATCTATTTGCCGATAAACGACAAGCGAATAAGTACGTTAACTCTTAAACTTGTTGATCAAGACGGAGATCTAATAAACTTTAAAGGAGAAACAATTACCATTAGACTTCATTTAATTCCCCCGAATGTTCCCCCGAATGATATATAACAGTCAGCCTAGCGTTTATCCAATCAGTTCAATCAAGAAAACTGAACGAGCAAGACCAAGATTGTCACTGCGCCATAAACAATATTTAAAAATATAAGGCTTCAAGATAAAACTTTTTTTTGAGTGGTCGAGGGATATGAGGTCCCACGGGTGAGTTTCCAAAATTTTTAAACAAAGGTTTTACGAAATACTTACGAAATATGTATCTTTGATGTACTAAATTTTTTAAATAAAATCTTTTATTAGATATATTAAAAACAAATTAGTGAAAATATAATTTTTTTTAAGCCTTTGAAACCCACCTAACCCCTCAAGGGGTCTGGTATTTAAATTTTTTGTTGGCATTTTTTTTTTTAATTTTTTAAATGAATGTATAACATTGCAAGAATGTTGTGTCAAAATTTAAAGTCGATCGGAGCAAAATTAACAGAGTTATGAGCAGTTTAGAGGTGTATGTTATCGTATGTGACGCCTAGTGTGCAAAACTTTAAAGCGTTTTTCTGAAACTTGTCATTTTTGAAGTCGGTGTGCACTGTAACTTAAAATCTAATGCACCGATTCTTTTGAAATTTTTTACTCTATTTCCACACATAAATCAGCAGATAACGCCGTCGAGTTTTTTTCTTTTGTCTCATTATTTGCCAAATTTTTTAGCGAAAAAATTTGGGTTTTTGACTTCAAAATGCTAGCAAAAGTGAAAAAAATCAATTAAAAAAAAACTCAACCGCGTTACCTCGAGAAATGTCTTATCCAATAAACGCATATTGATATTTTTGTTTCGGATAATCCAGTATTGGGTTGTAGTGCACACCGCAAAACAAATTTTTTTTTAAAGCTCCTGCAGGGATTTGCTGCCAACGGCTTATTTATAAATATTTTAAAATACATTTTTTTTTTGATTATAGTTCAGATGTTGTCTATCTATCTATGTATATAAAAGAGGATGTCTGTATGTGGGTATGTATGTTCCCTATAGACTCCTAATCCGCTGAACCGATTTTGATGAAATTTTTAGGGAACGTGTAGAGCAGTCCCGGGATGGTTCCTGTGTTTGGTCCAGATCGAATGAAAAACAAAAGTTTTGTTCTAACATTTTCCAAATTTTTTCACGATTTTAGTACCCTGGTGCTCTAATGGTTTGCTTGCGCTTTCCTATACTATTCATTCGATTACGATGAAACTTCGATGTCTACGATAAAAAATCATTTTACAATTGGTGGTACTAAAATTTGAGTGTATTTCATATGATTTAGCGGTAGTTCGTTTAACGTTTTAAATAATCGCATATGCCGTGAATCAAATGTGAACCGCATAGTCGGCGATAGTAGAAAATCCGACGTTATCAAAAATAAATATAAATCTGACTTCAAGCATACACGTCTCAAAAAATCAAACAACGGAATTTGTTAAAAATAAAAATAATTTATTTAAGTGTATTTGTGCTTTCGGGTTCAACAATACCACCAAAAAAAGGATCAATTGGGAGAAAATTGGCAAAAGCAAAACAAACGGGAAGGAAAAGAACAGCAGAAACTCAAGAACGACAAGAACTTCGCCTTCAGGAAAACCGCAAAAGAGCTTCAACATCCAGAGCAAGCGAACCAGAAGAACGTCGAGAATCTCGCCTTCAGAAAAACCGCGAAAGAGCTTCAACATTCAGAGCAAGCGAACCAGAAGAACGTCAAGAATCTCGCCTTCGGGAAAAGCGCGAAAGAGCTTCAACATCCAGAGCAAGCGAACCAGAAGAAAACCGCAAACGAGCTTCAACTTCAAGAGCATCCCAGACGCCCCAACAAATAACCGAACGACTTGATGCCGATCGCTTACGATCAACTCAGTCAAGCCAAAGAAAAGATTTGAAGTTGGAAGCATTTCATTACGACAAAAATTTTGATTATCGGAATCACAATGATATAATTATTCGACCGATGGATAAAGTTTGTCTTCATTGCCGAATGTGTTGTTCGGTAAAGTGGTTTTGCCACCGCTCATTGACCCAAATGAGTCACTTATGAGTTACGTTTCTGGCACATTCGCAAGTACAACACATGCTTTCAAATGACTTCCTTCGGAGCCACGAACATTGTCAATAACGCCGGTTACATGCCCACATTCAAAGTTCAAGGCCAAATATATAATCGGTTCATTACTTCCTGTACCAGATCAAGAGGCAAAATTTTCGCAGATATATTTTACTAGCAACGAAGGAAGAGAAGTCGAACAACGTGGCGCAATTAGTACTCGAACCAGACGCGAAAATATGTCCAACTTACAAGCAATGATTCACGAAGGCAACAGTTTGATTCGTTTATTGAAAACTGCTATAGATAAGATTGACCGATATTGATTGCAAGATTATATCGAGAACCGAAATGAAAAGCGTGCGTATCGTTTAGAGGCTTGACACAGAAGAGACCGGAACATGACAAGAGCAGATTGTGGTGTCAATCAAGTGTCGGGTGGGTTTACACCATGTCCGTCGATTCAGGGTTGTATTTATTTCAACACCTCAGTTTTTTGAATATTTTTTTAACAACAATTATAAAAATTCAAAAGAAACATAAATGAACACAATTCAGTATTAATGAAAATTGAATAAGACAAAATATCAAGTCAATTATTTTTGAGATTCAAAATAAATATAAAAGAATTCAAATATCCAATAAAATTACTTAATTCATGATCAACTAGTAAGTATTAACTTAATCTAATTCAATGTTCAAGGCCCATGCCTTTGACACAAAATTTATGCTTTTCAGCTGGTACTGCTTTCGTTAAACAGTCCGCAGTGTTTTCTGTTGTCGGGACGAATCTGATCGTAGTTGACTTGTCGCTGACTTTACTGCGTATGTAGTGATGTCTAACATAAATGTGCTTCGTCCTTGCTCTGAAGCTGTCTTCTATAGCTAATGAAATAGCGCTTTGGTTGTCACAGCATATGGGAATTCTTATTATTTCGTTATTGAATTGCTCGTAGAACTGTTTTAACCAGACATAGACGCGAAAATATATATTACTTTGATTTTTTAATCAAACCGTTCCAAATTTATAGCTATTTTATTTTTGAAGAAAATTTAGTGGTCTACAACTTTTTCTCTCACGACTTTTTCGTGGGAACAATATTTGAAGACATATCCTAACAAATAGAGCAAAAAACGTGATAAAATTTTTTTTTTTTCCAAAATTAACGATTTTCAAGGGCGGATAACTCGAGAACAAAACAACATATCGACATATGTAAGTAGTGATTCTTGTAGAAAATTTTGTCAGCTTCAATTTTGTACATAGTGATCAAGCCGCTACGACGCATAGTTTCCGAGATATAACTGAAAAACCAAAAAAAGGGACCTTTCGAGTGCCCGAGTGATGTTCATCTCCAGACCAGTCCAAACAAAGTTAAGAAGTCAATTTTTCGGTCCCTAAAATTTCCCTCTATAATCATTCGTTGCCTGGACTATTTGTTTTAATCCATACATGGCCTTGTTTAGACGACACACGCGTTTCGTTCCATCGTTGAAACCTTCTTGCTGCTCAACATAGATTTCTTCTTGCAGATCTCCTTGTAGGAATGCCGTCACAGCATCCATTTGATCTATTTTCAATTTCCATTTTGCTGCTAATGCAATGAGGAAGCGAATAGAAGTGTTTCGAACTACCGGTGAGTATGTCTCATTGAAATCAATACCGTGCTTTTGGGAACATCCTTTTGCTACCAATCTTGCTTTGTGACGAACAACTCTTCCGTCATCATCATATTTAATTTTGAATACCCATTTCGTTCTGAGTGGTTTTTTTCCGGGTGGTAATTCCATCATTGTCCAGGTATGATTGGTTTTCAATGACTTCAACTCTTCATTCATTGCGCCTTTCCATTCGTTGCTATCATGCAAGGCATCTACAACTGTAATCGGATCATTTGAAATATCCGTTGCCGAATACGTAACAAATTTGCTTTGTTCTATTCTCTTTCGTTGGCGTTCGGAACTCCGTCCTGGTTGGGCTGGAATTGTTATGTTGATATCCGGCTCGTAATCATCATCTTCATTATCAGCATCATGATATTCGATCTCGGAGATGCTACTTTGATCTTGATTTTCTGCGTTTGTCGTTTCATTTGTTCTTAATAATAATAATAATAATAATAATCAATGGCGCAACAGCCCAAATCGGGCCTAGGCCTTGAAGTAATGCTAGAGTTACTTCATTGCGAGACCAACGGAACACTAGGAGGTGAAGTGGTCAGCTACACGCTCGTCCGTGATTATTACCCCGACTTTAACTCAGGTACTCATTTACAGCTGAGTGAACTCGTAGTCCGGCACCCAATCCCATTTTCGAAAATTACTTGTCACCAAGCAGATTCGAACCTGGTACCAGGTGCACCGAAGGCAAGTGCTCTAGCCACTAAGCCACCCAGACTACTCACATTTTGTTCTTCTTCAACATCAATTGCCCCAACTGGACCGATATTCTCTTCCAGGTCAATTGAAACATAATCGTTTAATTTAGCTGCTCTCGGGTCCAAAAAGGTAACGTCACGACTGACAATTACTTGTTTAGTTGTTGGATCAATGCATCTCAGACCCTTTTGGGTATCGCTGAATCCAACGAACAACATTGGCTTTGATTTCGCATCCCACTTTTTGCGTTTTTGTTTTGGTACGTGTACCATAACAGGAGAACCAAAAATCTGCAGCTCCTTTAAGTCAATTTTAGATCCTGTCCAAACTCCTTCGGGGGTCGTTTTTCCAATTGTTCGATTGACTGAACGGTTGACTGCGTAGGCTGCCATGTTCACTGCTTCGGCCCAATACAGCTTGTCTAAGTCATCAAACAACATACATTTTGCACGTTCTACTAAAGTTCGATTCATGCGTTCTGCTACACCATTCTGCTATACCAGCCTTCTCGCATATCGCAGTAAATTCATTTCCGTAGTATTCGGTTCCGTTATCCGATCATATTGTTTTTATTTTTGTTTCAGTTTGTGTTTCTACCATATTCTTAAATGATTTGAATATCTGAGGCAATTTACTTTTTCGCTTCATAAAATAGACAAATACTTTTCGGGAAAAATCGTCGATGAAGGTGGCAAAATATTTGGCTCCACCAATTGATGCGTTTTCCATTGGACCGCAAACGTCTGTATGGATCAGTTCGAGTACACTCCTCGTTTTGATCTTCGTCTCATGCCGTTTGAATGGCTCACGAGACTGTTTACCTAGTAAACAAACGATGCATTTAGCTATAATATTTTTGTCTCCCTTAAATGAAATTCCACTTGCTTCGCCCTTTAGTTTAAGCATATCTGCGTAGCTTAAATGGCTAAGCTTTCGATGCCAGGTCATCAGCTCATCGTTCGTACTGCTTGCCATGTTGCAATTTTCAGTGAGTAGATTTATTTTATATGTGCCATTATATGGCTTAACTCGGGATAGCAATTCATTTCTTTTGTTAAAAATGGTACAACCGTCACTGTCGAAAATCACCTTATTGCCCGCTTCAATAACTCTTGCGACCGATAGCAAATTGGCTGATAACTGCGGCACATATAACACGTCATTCACTTTGATATCTTTTTCATTTACGTTAATGTTTGTTATGCCCGAACCGAGAACTTTTAATCTATGATCGTTAGCAGTCAGAATTTTAGTCACTGAGTTTGATTTAAAATCACTAAGGATAGCTTTGTGTGGCGTCATATGACACGATGCGCCACTATCAATAAACCAGCTATGTCTTTTGATTTCGCTGTCACTCGCGGATGTCACTGCACTGAAAGCGTTCACTAATTTTGCTTCTTGCTTCGACTGTCGGCAATCCAAACTTTTATGTCCTCTTTTGTTGCATGTGAAGCACTTAAAGTTTTTTTTGCCGACCTTGGGAGTTGTGCCCGATTTCTTTGTTGCGCGAAATGCACTTTCGGAACGTTTTCCGAAATCTACGTCAAGAAGTTTCATTTTAATATTATTCCCTGTAATTGCGGATCCGCTGCTCTCCATACCCATGATTAAAGGTTTAAAATCGTCGCTCAGTCCCGCTAACATGATAGCGCCAATCCACTCGTTTGTGATTTGAAATCCGATTCCAATCAGTTTGTTTGAAGTGGTTATTATGCTTCTGATGTATTCGTCCATTGACGAGCACTCATCCAATCGGACTGTTATTAACTTTCGCAGTAAAGTAATTTTGCGCGTCAAACCATGGTCGTCGAACAATGCCTTGAGTGTCTTCCACATTTTACTCGCGGAATCATCATTTTGTATATGTACGAAAAGTGATTCATCAATAGCCAAGGCTATTCGAGCTTTAGCCCTTTTCAATTTTTCAGGTTCGGGTTCCTTCACGGGGTCGCTAACGAATCCATCCATTCCATGAAATTCGAGAACGTTCATCATAGCGAAGCTCCACGTATGATAATTCTCGCTGCCCTTCAGCTTTTCAATGTTGTTCTGTTCTGATAATTTCGACATTTTGTGTAATCACGTGCACAACACTAAAAGTTTAATTCTTTGGAACACTATCGGATATTTGATTTATATTACTCGAATATTAATTATAAACCAAATTATACCACTTCTGGGCCCATAACCTGTTGAGACCGATATTGATTGCAAGATTATATCGAGAACCGAAATGAAAAGCGTGCGTATCGTTTAGAGGCTTGACACAGAAGAGACCGGAACATGACAAGATCAGATTGTGGTGACAATCAAGTGTCGGGTGGGTTTACACCATGTCCGTCGATTCAGGGTTGTATTTATTTCAACTCTTGCGCTTTCCTATACTATTCATCCGATTACGATGAAACTTCGCTGATATATTGAGCACACGCCCGGCAAGATGTATGCGTTAAAAAAATTATTTTACAATTGGTGGTACTAACATTTGAGTGTATTTCATATGATTTAGAGGTAGTTCGTTTAACGTTTTAAATAATCGCATATGCCGTGAATCAAATGTGAACCGCATAGTCGGCGATAGTAGAAAATCCGACGTTATCAAAAATAAATATAAATGTGATTTCAAGCATACACGTCTCAAAAAATCAAACAACGGAATTTGTTAAAAATAAAAATAATTTATTAAAGTGTATTTGTGCTTTCGGGTTCAACAATGCCAACAAAGGATCAATTGGGAGAAAATTGGCAAAAGCAAAACAAACGGGAAGAAAAAGAACAGCAGAAACTCAAGAACGACAAGAACTTCGCCTTCAGGAAAACCGCGAAAGAGCTTCAACATCCAGAGCAAGCGAACCAGAAGAACGTCGAGAATCTCACCTTCAGGAAAACCGCGAAAGAGCTTCAACATTCAGAGCAAGCGAACCAGAAGAACGTCAAGAATCTCGCCTTCGGGAAAAGCGCGAAAGAGCTTCAACATCCAGAGCAAGCGAACCAGAAGAAAACCGCAAACGAGCTTCAACTTCAAGAGCATTCCAGACGCCCCAACAAATAACCGAACGACTTGATGCCGATCGCTTACGATCAACTCAGTCAAGCCAAAGAAAAGATTTGAAGTTGAAAGCATTTCATTACGACAAAAATTTTGATTATCGGAATCACAAGGATAAAATTATTCGACCGATGGATAAAGTTTGTCTTCATTGCCGAATGTGTTGTTCGGTAAAGTGGTTTTGCCACCGCTCATTGACCCAAATGAGTCACTTATGAGTTACGTTTCTGGCACATTCACAAGTACAACACATGCTTTCAAATGACTTCCTTCGGAGCCACGAACATTGTCAATAACGCCGGTTACATGCCCACATTCAAAGTTCAAGCCCAAATATATAATCGGTCCATTACTTCCTGTACCAGATTAAGAGGCAAAATTTTTGCAGATATATTTTACTGGCAACGAAGAAAGAGAAGTCGAACAGCGTGGCGCAATTAGTGCTGGAACCAGACGCGAAAATATTTCCAACTTACAAGCAATAGCCCTGACCAGAATAGACTTAAGGAATCTTAACAACTTTTCGTCAAACGCCTTAAGGCACGTAAAGTTTGTGGCAAAACTTAATGAATCTTATACCCAACCACAATAGCCTTAAGTTAAGAGAAGTTTGACAGCTAAAAAAGTCAAATATCGGCCGTCAAATACTCATCAAGAGAGTCTAAATTAAAATAAATTTTCCTTTTTTAAAGTAGAGTTAACTATAAATCACAAGTCTGAAGTCACAAAGTACAAAAATTTCGGAAAATCTGTGAATAAATGTCAAACGCATAAGTTTGCTTAAGTTTCTACGCTCAGAACCGTACACTTAAGTTTTAACGAAAGTTTGGAAAAGTCAACGAAAGATGCCGTAAGTCCATTCTGGCTGTCTACGTGCATTTCTATACAGTCGTAGAAAAACTTAAGCTGCCTTAAGGTGCCTTAAGTCTATTCTGGTCAGGGCTAATGTTTCACGAAGGCAACAGTTTGATTCGTTTATTGAAAATTGCTATAGATAAGATGCCATCAAATGACTACTGTTGGGTTGTCGCAGGAATTAATTTTTCCGGTGGTTGTGACTGCGCTCAGTGTACGACATTTGTTGGGCATTGAGTGCATTCACAAACACCTACACCAAAGTGCATGCGTACCCAGAAATCGTTCGCACACACAAAAAATACCGCAAATTGGGGATTTTTTGGACTGCAAGTTGTATTGTAACGAGCGGCGTTTAATGGGCACGAGGTATTGGACAGAGAAAAGAGAGAACAAAAGAAACAGCGGCACGAGGTGGTCTATCCCGTCCGTGTCAAAGGAATTGATAGTTTTCCAGTTCTCGAGTAATTTTGATAAAAGTTCGCGCGTCGTTCGAGGTTGACAGAGAAAGATCGTCGAGGGAGTGATTCGAAGATGGCTGTCAACTGAGTTCGGGTTCTGGATTCTAAAACCTTTCGTGCGTGTTTTATCGGTTGTGATATCGCTCGGGACTGTAAAATGATGAATTTTGTGTGTGGCGATAAAGCTAATCGGAAATAATGTTGGTTAATGCTGCTCAGGTGATTGGTGCAAACGAAAACGAAAAATAAAAATTTCGAGTGGAAAAGGAATGACCTTTGATTTTACCATTTGGGCTAAAGAGCCAAAAGGAAGTTCTTGCGCGTTAAATTCATTTGTAACAAATTTTCCCAACACGGGTTTTGTGAAACGACTAACGGGCCGTAGTTGTATCTTTGCGCGAAAAAAAATAACCGTACGTAGGCATTGTGTGAATTGGATAAATGGGGCAATTTTGTGTCTACGAGAGAAAACTTCATGGTGTTCTTGTTTCCGCTGTGATTTTCTAGTGAAATATTGGCAAAGCGAAAAGCGTGTGCTGTGCTTCGCGGCAATTTTTTTTTTAAAGAAAGGAAATTAAAACGAGAAGAAAGAAGAGCTAAATTGAAAGTTTTCGTGATAATTCCCGAAATAAGTAGTTTGTCCGAAAAAGGAAAACAAAAATTAATAATAAACGAGGGAAAAATAGTGTGTTAGCAAAATTCTGTCTTCTTATTTCACAAAATGTGATGGGCATTAATGTCGGGCAATTAAGAATTTAGAGTGTTGCTTCCGAGTTTAGTGCGGTAATCGCGTCGATGAACAGCTATTAGCGAAACATTTAACATGATCTTCGTTCCGCCTCATTGTCTTGAAATCGTTTAATCGCCTGGAAATCGAAAAGTTGTCAAAAAAAAAAAGAGAAAAAAGGAATTACGAATTAAATAAAGTTAATTATGAAAACCTAATACGAAAACAAAATGAATTGAGAAAAAACAAAATGAATTGAGAAAAACTAAATAAGATTATATATAAAAACCAATAAAAAAAATCTGCGCAACTTTATTATTTTTCCGGTAAAAGTTCAGAACGCGTTCAATTCGGGGATGCGGTGTATGTTACTATGTGACTGAAAACCTAACAAAAAATTCGGGAACCGGTTAGAAAAGGGTGTAACATATGAATTAAATAATTGGGTCATATTCCGGGATGCGGTCTAGAGGTTGATAAAAACAAAACTTAAAAATAGGTGATTATTAAACAAGCCTGGGGAAGTGAACAGATATTCGATATCTGATCAGACCTGAGGAACATGGTGGAATTCATGAAAAAGTATACAACCAGTTTACACCCTCTTAGGGGTCGAATTTCAAAAAATCTTGAAAACACATTCTAGGTATTCATATGAAGAATCCGTAGAATAAAAATGAATTCAATTTTTTAAAAGACCTAGTAGATATGACGAAAATCGTGAAAATATATGCATTTTATATATACTGATCATTTTTTTCCCCCCCTTCTGAACGCCAATGAATATTCGAATTTTTTTTTGTCAGAATTACTTTTCTGGTTAATTTACGTATACGTACCGAGTTTCAACTTCGTAGCATAAGCCGTTCTGAAGTTAGGAAAAACACCCCCCACCACCGTACCATACTACCCCTAAAAAAAATTTTATTTTTCCAGCATGCCACTACTATAGTTCTATCTAAATACCAAGTTTCAGCTTCCTATCAATATAGATTCTTAAGATATAAGCATCGGAACTTTTTCTTTCTCACCCTTCCCCACCCTCACCCTCTACACCCACACCCCCAAATTTTTTTTTCCCTACTAGGGTTTTATTAGGCCTTCTTTATTAGGCCTTCTGGTAAAAATTTGAGGCATCCATCTTACACTGTTATTGAGATATGAAACGTGTTATATTTGAAAAATTCTTATCCCCTCCACTTACGTACTCCCCCGCCCCCTTCAAAGATTTTACTTTGAGCAATCTTTATTTATCAAGCTTTATATCCAAACCGAATTTTGTTTTTCTGGTGCCACTGGTTTGTGAGATATCGTAATCTTCACTATTTCAACCCCCACCCCCGCACGCCACTACCCCCAGCCAAAAATTTTGTTTCAATCTACTCTCCTAGTATAACTACAGATATTTGTTAAGTTTAAATTGCTTGCTGTTAACGGCTTAGGAGATATGGATTTTAAAATGTGTCGATCTCCACTTTTTTGCGTTTCGGACGCATTGCTTCCCCCTCCACTCCCACACCCCTTCACCCATATCATCAATTTTTTTTGCACATGGGTCCACTATCAAAGCTCTATAGAAATTCTAAGTTTCAGTCTCCTAACATAAGCGGTTGCTGAGATCTAGAAACCAAAATTTTTCGTCTAAAACGCTTCCCCCACCTTCCCCCTCACACCCCTACCCCTGAAAATAATGTCAATACAAGGGGTCTACCCAGTCTATTCCTAGAAAAAATTTTAATTTAATAGCTCCACTGGTTTGAGAGCTACGAGCCTTCAAAGGATTTTGGCGGTCGACGTACGGCGTACGGCGGACAGACGGAGTGAAAATTTTTATTGCTTTTTTCGTGTCTACTAGTCATGAAATGTACACAAAAAAATTTTGAGGGTAGCAAATTTTTTTTTTTTGAAAATCAATAACAATACTGTATTATTACTAATAAAGTAAAACAAAAGCTTAAATGAATTTAAATTTAAAACTTGAAAAAAAAAGATTAATACGAATGGGAAATTAAAAGAGATAAAATGAATTTTTAAAATCTAAAATAAAATAAGTTTATAAAAACGGACCGAACAGACAGGACGGATAGAAATAAATAAAAATATTAATTTAATAAAAAAAAAAAATGAACGCGGCAAAAAAATAAATGGGGTGAGTTTATCTTTTTATATATTCTTTATATCGCTATTTTTTTCTTTTGATGTTTTTTCAGCGGTTTGTTGATTTGTTGTTGGTTTTCAGGCATAATTCGCGCCCAAAATTTTTTTAATAATGCAAGGCTAAAGGCCATTTTTGAAATGAACCCGAGAGTTTAGCTCCTTCGCCCCGAACCTCAATAAGGGGCCACGACACAAAATGGTTACAGGACAGTCGTGGCTGAGGTAGGGTGGGCAGAACAGGGCACTAATAACACCAGAGCGCCCTGACAAATCGCGAAGCCGCGCCAATCCAACCGCTTCCTGGTCTTTCACGACCTGTTGGGAAAATAATCCCAATTTTTACGATTCCCTTGGATAAGTCGGCGCTGATAATATTTTGTTGTACAGGCCAAGGGTTTAATGGTCTGAGTTTAAGCAAGTACCCCCCCCCCACTGCCGTAGCTAGTCCCGGCCGCCAGCAAGAGCGTCGCACCAGCTAAAACTCAGCCACCAATTCGGACGTAGGTGGAATTGGCCCTTCTGTCCCGAACCTTCCTTTTCCTTTCGACTATTTTGACTTTTTCAAGTCGAAATAGTCCTTCCAAGGCCTCAAACACAACACTACACAGTTGTAATAAGAGCAGATAAGACGCCATCTGGTGAACACGAAAGAGATTCAATGCACCCGTGTGATGTAGCAGTTGTAATTAATGGTGGGCACCGAATTCGATCGACGTGACATAATCATTCATCGCCGGAATGCAAATTCGGAACGCGTTTCCGAAACACATCGTTCGTACGATGCACTCCAATATTTTGTGCTATTTCCGCGTAGAGAAGATGGTTACAACATCAACATAAAACAAATCGACCCCAACACAAATGAAGAGACGACGAAGAAAGTTTCCTGCATGGATTATTACGCGTACCGCTTTATGATTCCTGCAAATGAATCGAACTATATACTGAAATGCCGTGAATTATTCCATCAATTCATTGTGGACATGTACCCAAAAATTGAAAGTGAACGTCTTCTCTTCATTAAATCAACAGAAGCTGCGTGTTGAACAATACATTCACTTGCGTGATGCAATTGCCAATGATGGGAACGCAGCTAACATAGGACAAATAGAAATCTTGCCAGCAACGTATACCGGCAGTCCACGGCACATGCACGAATACGCACAAGATGCCATGACGTATGTCAGAAAGTATGGACTCCTGATCTGTTCATCACCTTCACATGCAATCCAGCGTGGAGTGAAATCAAAGATCTGCTTTTCAATTGCCAAAATTCATCACACAGACATGATCTTGTCGCACGAGTATTCAAGCAAAAGCTAATTAGACTCATGGATGTCAATACCAAGAACCATATTTTTGGAGAAACCCAATGCTGGATGTATTCAATCGAGTGGCAAAAAAGAGGCCTTCCCTACGCTCATGTTTTTATATGGTTGAAGCAAAAAATCGTCCCAACAAAAATTGATAGCGTGATTTCTGCTGAGCTTCCCAATCGAAATGAAGATCCCAATCTTTTTGAAACAATCAAGAAACATACTGCAGTCACGATCGGCTGCAAGCCAATCGTATAATACCCTAGATGATACAGAACTCCGATGGATATTGAAGTTGGGGATGAAGAAGTATTATGTGTGTGCATGTTGTGTGTGCATGTTGTATGTCCTTCATTAAGGAGTCCCATTAAATTGCTACTCAAAACTAAAAGACAATATTCACTGTTTAATTTCATATCTTAAACTGGAAAAAATATATCCTCTTTGAAAGACTTTCGTATGGGAGGCGGAGCAAGGACTCACTCGATTTCGTACATATTCATCCTTTACCTTGGAACCATTCAAAAATTAATGTGAATTAAAATTTCAAATTTGTAGTTTGAAGCGTTCAAAAATTATCGAAAAATATTGTTGAACACGTGCCTTAAGGATTTTTTGTATAGAAGGTACCAGAAGGAGTAAAAGGATTTCGCTGACTAGTAAATTCGAACTTTGTTTTCACTCAAAACTAAATATAAGTTCCGAACTCATAGCTAAACGATTACTTGAGTTATAGTGAGTTTCGTAAATTAAGTGAAGTCATTTTTACGGGATATTTGTATGGCAGCCCTCGAAGGACTATTAGGATTTTCTTCATAATCATACAGTTAGCTCCAACTTTTGGAAAAATAACACATACACAATTTCAAAGTCGTAGCTTGAATACTTATGAAGGTATCGGCCAATATTCTTGAACTAGTGTTTTAAGGATATTTTGTATGGAAGGTACCAGAAGGAGTTAAAGGATTTCGCTGACTAGCAAACTTGTACGTCGTCTTCACTGGAAACTAATTTGTATAAAATTCCGAATTCGTATCTAAAAGATTACTTGAGTTATAGTGAGTTTCGTAAATTAAGTGAAGTCATTTTTACAGGATATTTGTATGGCAGCCCCTCGAAGGACTATTAGGATTTTCTTCATAATCATACAGTTAGCTCCAACTCTTGGAAAAATAACACATGCGAAATTTCAAAGACCTAGGTTAAGCCCTTCTGAAGTTACCGACCAGTATTCTTGAACACATGTTTTAAGGACACTTTGTATGGCAGCTACCCGAAGGAGTGGGACGATTTTGCCCGTTAACGAACTCAGCCTTACAAATTCAACCAAACACCCAGATTCAAAATTTGAAGAGCCTAGGGGAAGGCGTTCTTCAGTTATCGTGCTAACGGACAGACAGACGGACGGACGTCAAGCGGATTTGAGGTTTTTGGCCACAAATAAACAAAAAATAATAAACTTTTTTTTCGTCCGAGGCTTGGTTCTATGCGTTACATATTTTTCGGCTGGATCAAACTTATAATACTCTATGGCCGCTATTCACAGTCGTCATAAAGTTGGCTTTGAGTTAAAGCTGACTTTAGTGTCGTATAATTTATATGACACTAAAGTCAGCTCTAACTTAAAGCCTACTTTATGACGACCGTGAATAGCGGCCTATATGATTTCATCTAGGGTATAAAAATATGGTTCATGGGCCATGCGGAGCACTTACTTGCGATTGTTATTGCATACAATCAAAAGGACCAACATCATTCTCTACATTGAAAACCATCGATGGCGTAGAATGCCAAACGTATAGAGAAGCATGTTTCATGTTGGGCTTACTTGAAAATGATCAAAATGGCGTACAATGCTAACAGAGGCAACGCTTACGTGTCATCCAAAGCAAATACGTACTTTATTTGCGATAATTTTAACAACATGCGCACCATCGATTCCCCGAGGACTCTAGGAACCGCATCGTGAAATCCTCAGTGAAGATATTTTCCGAGAAGCACGCACAACCGATCCAAATCTTGAATATTCGGACGACATATTCAATGAAACACTAATATTGATTGAGAATTTATGCATATCAATCATCAACAAAGTCCTATATCAACTTGGTATGCCGAAATTGACACGAGACAGAAATGACGTGCACGACAGAGACCTGTAGTGGGATTTTGTACAAGGCGAGTCGCCCAAAATATCGTCCAAAAACCGAAATTGACAACTTTGTGATTTTGAGCAGCTTACGCGACAAATTAATAGGCGAGAGACCAGTGCTCAAAATCCCTATGTTGTCAATTTCGGTTTTTAGACGATATTTTGGGCGACTCGCCTTGTACAAAATCCCACTACTGGTGCGAGAACAGCAATTCGATGTAAGCCAGCAACAACATTTCGTGGAAGCACAAATAACAAATAAGTCTTAGTTGCTGATCAAAAAAATGCCTACGACAAAGTTAAGCAACGTATAGACAGTGGATATGGCGGAATTTTTTCCTTGACGCTCCAGGCGGGACTGGAAAAAAATTCCTGATCAATTGAATACTCGCGTCGGTTCGAATGCAGAATTCAATAGCTCTTACAGTAGCATCATCAGGAATTGCATCAACGCTACTCGATGGTGGACGAACAGCGCATTCTGCACTCAAGCTTCCATTGAATTTGAACCAAACCGAAACACCAACCTGTAACATTAGCAAACATTCCGGAATGGACACAGTCCTCAAAACATGCAAAATCATCATTTGGGACGAATGCACCATGGCCCATAAAAAATCACTTGAAGCGCATGACCGAACTCTGCGAGATTTCCGAAGAAAAAACCAAGTGATGGGAGGCGCTCTGATAATTCTTGCAGGTGATTTTCGCCAAACCTTGCCCGTAATACCTCGATCAACGCCCGCTGATGAGCTAAACGTATGCCTAAAAGCATCTTATTTATGGCACAGAGTGGAAAAAATCACTCTCTCAACGAACATGCGTGTAAGAAAGAAGACTCTGCCAAAACATTTACCAATCAACTTTTGGACATTGGAAAAGGCAACATTCAAATTGATCGCACAAAAAATGAAATTTCGTTTCCTGCAAACTTTTGCCAAATGCAGCCGAATATTCAAGCCGTTGTAGACAAGGTATTCCCAAATTTGAGAAACAACTACAAAAATCCACATTGGCTGTGCGAACGTGCAATTTTGGCTCCAAAAATGATGATGTGAACATGCTAAATGAACAAATTCAATTGAAATTGCCCGGAGAATCCATCAAATACAAATCAATTGACACAGTAATGGATGAGGAACAATCAATCAATTACCTAATTTCTAAATTCAATGGAGCCACCAGGAATGCCACTACATATATTGAAATTGAAAATTGGATCGCCGGTGATGCTCATTCGAACGCGCCAAGGCTGGGCAACGGTACTACACCTTTTCAACATGTATTTCAGATTATGTAAATTGTATTTCAGAATAGTGAGTTGTATTTCAGATTAGGTAAATTGTATTTCAGAATAGTGAGATGTATTTCAAATTAGGTAAATTGTATTTCAGAATAGTGAGTTGTATTTCAGATTAGGTAAATTGTATTTGAGAATAGTGAGTTGTATTTCAGATTAGGTAAATTGTATTTCAGAATAGTGAGTTGTATTTCAGATTATATAAATTGTATTTCAGATAGTGAGTTGTATTTCAGATTAGGTAAATTGTATTTCAGAGTAGTGAGTTGTATTTCAGATAAGGTAAATTGTATTTGAGAATAGTGAGTTGTATTTCAGATTAGGTAAATTGTATTTCAGAATACGTAAATTGTATTTCAGAATAGTGAGTTGTATTTCAGAATACGTAAGTTTGAATTCAGAAAACGTAAATTGTATTTCAGAGTATATCAATTGAAATTCAGAACACATATTACTTAACATTTAAGTTGATAATCGAAATAATAAGACTTAATTTCCCACTTGCATACTTCATAGTGTATGTGATTAATCGATTCAACTTTTGTGTTACAAATAGCCACATTACCTGACTACTATTTTCACTCTTAACCTTTACAATAAATTATCAGACGGAAGCACCAAAATGTTTTTTTATTAAAATCAGATTTGGCTAATGTCTCCCCAAGGGCAGGGAGATATGATCCACCTTGCCGGGAGATTTGATCATTCGAGGACAATTCGTGAACAAATAAGTAAAATAACAATTCACACAAGTATATTTGCTTATAAAGAATGCAAGGGTACCTATCTGATATACAATTTACGTTTTCTGAATTCAAACTTACGTATTCTGAAATACAACTTACGTTTTCTGAATTCAAACTTACGTACTCTGAAATACAACTCACTATTCTGAAATACAATTTACCTTATCTGAAATACAATTCACTATTCTGAAATACAATTTACCTAATCTGAAATACAACTCACTATTCTGAAATACAATTTACCTAGTCTGAAATACAACTCGCTTTTCTGAAATACAATTTACCTAATCTGAAATACAACTCACTATCTGAAATACAATTTATATAATCTGAAATACAACTCACTATTCTGAAATACAATTTACCTAATCTGAAATACAACTCACTATTCTGAAATACAACTCACTATTCTGAAATACAATTTACCTAATCTGAAATACAACTCACTATTCTGAAATACAATTTACATAATCTGAAATACAACTCACTATTCTGAAATACAATTTACCTAATCTGAAATACAACTCACTATTCTGAAATACAATTTACCTAATCTGAAATTAATATTATATAATCTGAAATACATGTTGAAAAGGTGTAGACTTAGCATTAAAAAAATAACACCAAATTTGATCGAGGCAACAATAATCAGCAGCAAATTCAAAGGGGAAAACTTTAATCGCGTTTTTCTCGAAACTCTCTTTTGGAAGTCGGTGGAACGATTTCTCGAAAAGTTATGAACCGACCTTGTATAAATTTTGCATACTTCTTCAAAATAGCATTATCTTTTTTTTAATCTTCACTACAACTTATTTCACGAGGCAATACATGGTGAAAATTATACCAATAAATGGAATTTTTTGTTCACAGCTCCGTCAAAAATTCATATTTCAAAAAAAAATTTCCTTCGTTTAAGCACGAGTTCTATGTATGTACTAACGGAAAATTTTTGGTTTTTTAATTTTGGTTGAACCAGTCATGAGTTATCCTGTCCACGCCGGGAGCACTTTTTTTCGAGAGGTCAAGGGAAATGAGGTCCCAAAGGGTGAATTTCTAAAATTTTTAAACAAAAATTTTACGAAATACTAACGAAATATGTATCTTCGATGTACTAAATTTTTTAAGTAAAATATGTCATTAGATAAATTAAAAAAAAAAATTGTGAAAATACCACTTTTTTAGTGCTCTGAAACCCACCTAACCCCTTAAGGGGGCAGGCCACAGTAGCGGGCCTTTTTTACGGGTCATTTTGTGATAGGATTATTGGAGAAACTATAAAGCATATCGAAATTTGGTAAAAGGCACTTTATTATATAAGTCTTGAAGAATGTTTTTGCATATAGCTAAAAGTCCATATAAACAAAATGGCGGACTCCCAGCTGTTTCCAATGGACGCCTTTTTAGTGCTGCATGGCCGGTCGTTTTTCTCGTGCAATTTCAAAAAAAATGGTGGGTCAATGAAATTTTCGATAAGTCATAATAAAAGCTAGAGAAGTACGTAGGATTTTTTTTTTAAATTTTTTTGTTAAAATGGCGAACTTTTGAAGAAAAAAACTAAGAAAAAACGAAAAAAATCGCTAGAAAATTGCTTATAACTTTTTGAATATGCCATATATCGCAAAAATCCTACGTACTAACCCTGGAAAAAAACAGTTATCAATAGCCTGTTAAAACCGCAAGTCCAAAATTGTTTAAATAAAACGGGTCGCCAGCTCAAAAAACCTTGTTTCGAGAAAAACGCGTTTAAAGTTTTAAGATTGTAGGTGTTTTGGCCGATTTTCATGCCCCAGGTCTGAATTTCAAGTACTTACAGGTTACGTACGTACCTGTAACTATATGACAACATTTTTGGTACCCTAAAGAGACTTTTGAGACAAAAATTTTTTTTTCGTTATTCCGAAGCCGCTACTGTGGCCTGCCCCCTTAAGTTAATGTTTATATAGTTAAAGCAAAGCTGATGGTCTTTGTAACTCGTGCTTAAGAATAATTGTGTGTATTTTTATACCTTTTATTCAAAATATAATAATAATAATAGTTAAAGCAATGCATAGTTAAAGCACTTACCCAAAATATTGAAGTTTAAACAACGTGGAACCGCCTTCGACCTGTGTTTGAACCAATGTCGGAGGCGTAACTTCCGTAAACCCCCGAGCAGCATAATGGTCACGGAACGCTTGAGTAACTATTGAACGCATTTTAAGAACTTTTGAGGTGTTTTCTCCTCGTATCATAATATGTCGATTGTCGAGCTGAACATCAGGATGTGCACTTTCGTTGAGAATATTCTCAGCGCCACCAGGAGGTGCTAATCCAATAAGTTCCCAGTAATCCACTATTAATTCATGCCCACCCGGAGCCTGAAATATAAATAATAAATTTTTTTTTCAAAGTGACAAAATGTTTTGATTGAAAGTGAAGTTCTAAAGCACTTCAACTCATAAAATTTCTCTAGTGGTACAAAAGTAGAACGAAAAATAAAATAAATGAAATGTCTATAATATATGACGAAATCTAATTAAAATTTTCGAATCTTATAACTTTGCACATAACACACTCTACGCCATAGCCGTCGGAAGCCCACATTGAGATAAGGAGGAGCGAGTGAAAATATCCTGAATGGTAACACCAGTACGTCTAAGGAAGTAAGCCTGTAACCGATGTAGTTGGACTCAGGCATAGCTGTGACAACTCCAACACACCATAACCGGCTAAAAATTGTTGTATATGTCTATGTACCCTATGACCCTCCAGTTTGGGGTTGGGTGATGGGCTAACAACTTATCCCCGGAAAAAAAAATATTGTTTAAAAAGCAAGTCTGCATGCCTGGCCCGATTTGGGATGTCGCGCCATTTATGATAATGATGATGATGCCGTAGCACACTTCACAGCATATACCTCGTTCACGTGGTGAACGACGTATCGATTCGAAGCACTTCGTTGTACCAGGTGAACACACGAAATTTTGCTACGGAGTGGTTTTTCTACAACGTTGCAAAACCGCGTAGTGTAGTGGATTAGCTAATCCTCCCACGAGAACACTTGTCGTTGCGCTCCGTAACACTTTTCTTGTCAAATGTCAAAAAACTTTCTCTGCGATTTTACTTGTAGCTCCTTAAATGATTCCATTTCGCTGAATAATAAAAGAAAAACATACTGCAGTCACCACGATCGGCTGCAAGCCAATCGTATAATACTCTAGATCAGGGGTGGCCAACCCAAATGATCTTGCGGGCCACTTTGGAAATGCATCATAGCTCCGCGGGCCACATATATTATAGGTACATCTCCATACTAGATTTTGATACACCATAAACAGTTTTTTGAAGTGAAACGTACATTGTAAAGAAATATATTATATAACACTAAAAATTAAATAAAAAAAAATATATATATATAAGTAGGTATAAATGAAATTACAGAAAAAAATGAAATCATTAAAAAATATTTTTGATGAATGTTTTCACAGTACATTTCGAATTGATTGATTTGATTGTTTAATAAAGGAGGACTCAGTTGAGTCCGAAACGTCACACAAAATAAATTTAACAGTATTCACCGGAAAACCTTATATTTTCAAAAAATATTTATTTTACTAGTGTGATATTTGTTTCTCCACTCTTTCACTTAGTTTTTAAAATCGATCTCAATTTGGCTATTTGCAAATCGTAATTGGTGTTGCAGGTTATCGTCCGTTATATTTGAGCGTGTTTTGTTTTTGGTCAACTTCATTTTCGAAAAAAAACGACTCGCAGGTGTAAGTTGAACCAAAAGCGCTGACAACTTTTTGTGCCAGATTTCTTAAATTGGAAAATTTGTCTTTTGTGACGTATTGTGTTTTAATTCAATATTGCACTGTAATGTCGCATTTACACTGCGACGACTTTTGAAAAAATTTTCCGATATGAGCAAGAGCCATATAGTGTTTCCACATAATGTGCAAAATGATGTGGAACGAGTAGGCATGATAACACAGTGGCTATAATTTTACTATAGTCAGCAAGGGGAAATTGATCAGCCGACTTTGGCAGTTTCTTTTTTCAAATAAATATATAAAAAAATTACTTTCATTCATTTCAAATTTAATATGTGCTTAATGCAACCATTTCTTTACACTGGTGCACGCACTATATATGGTAACTGTCAAATAACAACAAAAAATTTTATGAAATATTCCCCGCTACAAACATGTGTATATGTACTTATGTTTATTCTCCGTTTGCAAATTTGTTAGTAAAAAAGTCGGTGAATCAGCCATAAAAATACTGTCTTCGAGTATATTTGCTATAATATCGGTGATTTTCACCCGACTTTTATGGGAAAGGGGAACAAATAAATACAACTAAATTTGACACGTCGCCCGATGTTTTGCTATCTCTGTTCTTTTCTAGCCCGTGAACATTTCCCATAGTACTATCCTTTACTAACGATTACCAGACATATCGCCGCAGTGTAAATTAGGCATAAGTCAACCAGTTTCATTTGGAGATATTCTGGGGCCGACTCGATTTCAACATGAAAGGGAGATGAATATATTTCAAAAAGTTTGTTGTATTTGTCTAGCTCTAAATTACTAAATCGGCTTTCAAAAGCAGCTGTAAGTTTTCTTATTTCTTTTGCATATTTGATGTAACTGTTACATTTTGATTTCTTAAATTCTTTCAACATTGGAAAGTGGTGAGCGTTATTACTTTTCAACTGCAACAACAATTTCTTCTGAAATGCTTTGATTTGATTAAATGTATCGATTATAAGGTTATCTTTTCCTTGCAATGATATATTTAATTGATTAAGTTTTTCGACAATATCTACTAAAAAGCATAAATCCAAAAACCATTCATCATTTCTTAATTCTGGTACAGGTCTTTGCTTTTCATTCTTAAACAAGTCAATTGCTTCTCTTAACTGTTGAAAAGCACTAATATTCTTCGATTTTTTTTCCTCGATCCCCTTGAGATCCCAAGTTAAGTTATTGGTATGTTGTGTAAAATAGTATAACCTATAAAATATAAGAAAATAAAAAAAACGCATTTTGGGATATTCAAGGATAAAGGAAAAATCCTTTTTCTTTAAAAAAAACTTTGAAGAAAAACTTTTTTCGTATTTTTTTTTATTACAGCAATTTTTTAACAAAAATCTTTAAAATAAGCCGTACTTTATTATTTTAGAATTAAAATTACCGGAAATATGAAATTTTAAAGAAGACCTGGCCACCTTTTATGCGAAATCTTTAACATACTATAACTACTAAAAAAATGAGATAGAAAGAAAAAATTTAAATTTCACTAATTCTTCGTGTAGATAAATTTTCAAAAGAATCGGCGACGGTAAGGTTACACTTTTGGCGATTCTTGGTGGAATGACCCCTTTTCTATAAAGTAAATTGAGAAGCACTGATGTTCTTCCATTTTTTTACCCCAATCCCATTGAGAGTTGAATTTTTGATATGTTTTCAAAAACACTATAATACACAATGGCCGCTATTCACAGTCGTCATAAAGTTGGCTTTGGGTTAGAGCTGACTTTAGTGTCGTATAATTTATATGACACTAAAGTCAGCTCTAACTTAAAGCCAACTTTATGACGACTGTGAATAGTGGCCAAAATATTTAAGATATAAGATAAAGTCAGTTTTTTGGTCGATTACGATTCAAGTCTACACCTGTGATCCGTTCCTTCCCAAATTTTGCATGGACATTCTCGAGACTACCGGGCAGATACCGGACATAATTACATATTCCCGAAATTAGTGGTTCGCGAGTTATTTCAACATTTGAGCTTTTTAGTAAGTTAAATCAGATTAAGTTGACATAAAAATAAAAGCTTACAACTGCAGTCGTAGCGTAAGGCGTCTGACTAGAAATCTGGGAGCATAGGTTCGAATCTAGCCGACCCCGAACATGTCTGATTTTTTTTTTTTTATTTATGTGTTTCGATTTAACTACCGGCTGCGAACACGTGACGTGAGTAACAGGGGCGATGAAACATAATTATATATTACAGAAATTGGTGGTTCGCGAGCTATTTCAACATTTGAGTGGATGGAGTATGGAGGATGGTGGAAAGAGATTGGAGAATGGAGGATGGGGGATGGAGAAAAATGAAAAGTGAAAAATGAAAATTGAAAAATGAAAAACGAAAAGTGAAATATGAGAAATGAAAAATAAAAAATAAGAAATGAAAAATGAAAAATGAAAAATAAAATATTAAAAATTAAGACTTAAAAATTAAAAGTAAAAAGTGAAAAATGAAAAATGGCTTTAATGTCTCCAGTTTCTTGAGCTGAAAAAGTGTATTTGAAACGGGAGTAATGTATCAACGGGAGAAGTAGGACCAATGGATAAACGGAAGTAACAGGGGCGATGGAACAACGTGAGCGTAGTCGCGGTACGCGTCATATTACAGGTGGCGATGGAACAACGTGAGCATAGCAAACGTAGCCGCGGTACGCGGCTAGTAAGAAAGTAAAGAAAATCAAAAGTTTGTATTTTAAGATATTCAAGGATAAAGGACAAAATCGTTATCCTTGACAAAAAAAATTTTAAGGATAAATTTGATTCATATTTTTCTTATTTTGCGACAACCTTCTCCTTTAAAATAAGTCCTATTTTATTATTCTATGATAAAAACTAACACAGATATGAATTTTCAAAGAGAACTTGGACACCATTTTTGCAAAAACTTCAACATACTATTACTAACAAAAAAATGAGATGGAAAAAAAAAGTTCAACTTAAAGTTTTTTATTCACTAGTTCTTCAAGTACACGAATTTTCAAAAGAATCGGCGATGGAACGGTCACAAAATGTAGGTATGGTCACTGTTCACACGTGGCAAGTGAAATTCGTCGAAAAAGTTCGAACACACACACGACACAATCAGGGTTGTCACTTGATAAGTTGATTTCCGGAGTAGATCATGCTTGTCGGACAGGCGCGAACGCCGAAAATTTGGGGGGGGGGGGGGGGGGTTCAAAAAAATTATATCGTTAGTAGAATACTTATTATAAATATCAATTTGCATTTGAACACCTTTTTGCAAAAGTATTCTAGTACTTCTAGGCTAGATCTTAAAACGAGGTCTCTCATGGGACTAATTCTGGAGTACTCGCCCAAATATTAAAAGTCCCTTGATTAACCCTGGAGTACTCTCCAGGAAGATGCGAAGACCTCGTTTTCTCTTCCTTTTTGCAAGAGCGTATTCTTTGAAATCTGTTCTCCACTGTAACTCACAAGGAATCATTCAAGCGCTCACATAAAATTTAAAAATTTAAAAAAAATTTGTTTCTACAAATTTTCATTTGTTATACTTTTAAGAAAAAAAATGTTTTTTCACTATATGTATAACCATTATAACATTTTTTAAATTTAAACAATTTTTTAAATTTGCTCAGTTTTCAGCGCGGACAGGGGTACGTGAGCTCTTAAAAACTGTTGTTCTTTAGAAATGATAGATTACCTCGCCTTCCTCTTCTTTTCTCCTCCTTTTTTTCGTTGCAATCTGATCTTAAATCCAAGTGCAGTGGAATAATTTAAAAATCATACTGCAGTCACAATCGTTGCAAGCCAATTGTAAGATACTCTAGATGAAATGCTGAACTGATACTGGGGATAAAGTAGAATCAGAAGTGCATTGTCATTTATTAAGGAAACTCATTTGGTTGCAACTAGGAACTAAAAGACAATATCATCAGTGTTCAATTCCAGATCTATTTTAATTTTAAAGGATTTTCACATGGACTTCCTGCACATCACTCGATCTCTAGCATACTTGTCCTTTTACCTGTAACCATTTAATTAATTTGTAAAAAAATTCATATTCCTAGTTTGATCATTCAAAACTATCAGAAAATAATTTTGAACACGTGTTGTAAGGACTTTTTTTGTGGAGTTACTCAAAGGACTCACTGACTAGTGAAATTTTACTCAAAACCAATTTATACAAAATTCCGAATTTATGGCTGAACGATTTCTTGAGACATAGTGTGTCCGTAATTTGAGTGAAGACATTTTTATAGGATATACAAAATACTAAGTAATGGGATTTCTTTATGGTCATTTCTTTACAGGATTTTTGTATAGCAGCCACTCGAAGGTCTTGTAGGATCGTGCATATTCATTCATTTAAATACAATGTTTAAAAATCCAATGTATGTATGTATACAAAATCAAGAATTCAAAGCTTGTTCCAAAGTTATTGGCCAATATTCTTGAACACGCAATGATTTTTTGTATGGCAGCTACCCGAAATAGTAAGGCGATTTAGTCTTACAAATTCGACCAAACAAACATTTTATTTCGGCGGAGTTTAGCTAAACTGGAAAAATCTCGCAAACCACTTTAATAATATTTCCGAAACTAACTATGTACCTATATAGTGAAAATATTCATTTAAAAATATTTTATTCTAACTTCCAGGAAGCATTTTGTTGCATAGGGTGTTATAGACTATAGACTTCCTTAATGTGAAATTTGACACAATTTCCTACATTCAAGTAAAAAAAGAGCCCTAGCCCCTAATCGTGTTTTTGCCGTTAAGTATATATATCAACAACCAGGACGACAATGCTAAAACACGATTACACCATAAACAGTCTCCCTATAGAACTTTTCAAAACACTGAATAAACTAAAATTAAACACAAATTTATTAGTTCAAATCAGATATTTTTAAATTACAACTGCGTGATAGAATCGACACTTTCGATAGAAATGCTCAAACTGAGTGGCGACTTGAAACATTAACATTCCTGGAAAAAAAGGAAACTCAAAAGTGTTCTTCGTAATCCCATTTCATCCATTTGGAGCGAAAAAAGGGAAGTGGCGTTTTTCTCCATAAATTTTTTAAAAGTCTTCTTTTTTACTCCATTGATAGTAATATTCTACTACTAGCCGCGTACCGCGGCTTCGTTCGCTACGCTCACGTTGTTCTATCGTCCCTGTTACTCCCGTCTTTCCCGTTGATCCCGTTTCTCCGGTTGATCCATTGGTCCTGTTCCTCCCGTTTCTCTCGTTGATCCATTGCTCCTGATTCTTCCGTTGCTCCTGTTTCTCTCAATGCTCCTGTTACTCCCGTTGCTCCTGTTTCTCTCAATGCTCCTGTTACTCCCGTTGCTCCCATTTCTCCCGTTGCTTCTGTTACTCCATCCTTTATCAAAAATCTTCTATCCAGCACCCTCCAACCCTATTTCATCCATTATCATCTATCCATCATCTACCATCCTATACCTACCATCCACCATTCCTTTTCCACCATTCTCTATCAACCATCCTCCATCCACCATTCTCATTCTCCATCCTCCATCTTCCACCCTCTATCCACCATTCACCATCCCATATCCAACATCCACCATCCTCCATCATTTATCTTCATCCACCATCCTCCATCTAAAGTTCTCCATTCCCCATCCACGTTCGTTCTGCTCGAACTTGTGAAATATGTGTTGAGTCGCCGCTGGCTGGTAACACCAATCTCGTTAACATTTCTGTGGATCCACTCGATCCTCGAAAAATGTCATTCGAGTATCGTGTGGATCCACAGAAAGTGCCGACAACCCTGCCACCGAAGAAACGTAGAGGAGGAGACGGTGCAAATGGCGGACATCTAAGTGTAGCGAGATCGCTGTCGAGTTTTTCGGGTTAAGTGTCGTGGTGAAAATAAGTCGAACGGCGAAAAGCTTACCTAATTGAAAGCGGCTGGTTTAGAACCGTACCGGAATAGGCGTCATCTTCTGCCATTTTCCTTTTCGTTTTAATTGCAGCAATCGATGGAAGAAAAAAAACTTTAAAACAGGCTTAGAAAAAAACCACCGCCAAATTATTGAGGTTAGAAATCGGATTGTGTGTTTCGTTTTGATAACGATGGCAGTGGTATTCTAGTATTGCGTCAGACAAATTTGAATTTATTTCGTATTTAACTACCACAGCATCTTGAAAATTCATCAAATAAAACTAAAAGAAATTATAATAAAATTAATTATAACGAGAACCTGACCTCGGAGCGCTCTATGCATCGGACGCGACTCGAGAGTTGATCGTTGACTTTGCAGCTGTCAAGTAATACACGATTTAGTTTCGTATAGTTCGCGTTAACAAACTACCGTAAAACATTTCTCGTGGTTAGATTTTTCAAAATGTTTGCTTAATCAAACGTAGTCGTGCTCGTAACGCTTTTCAGTAAAACACCGCATAAGTTCGTACTCGTTGTGCAAAGTTAAACCAAAAACTAAATTGGTGAATTTTTTTTTGTTTCAATTTTTTTCTGTGCTGAACGGATTTTGCGTTTAATCCTCGTCTTTTCGGTGCAAATATTAACATAAGAATCGCTTAGTTGCGGGCTAATGAATTGTGGAAAAAGGTTCGAATAGGAAGAACACGGCAAACGGTAGACGTCTGGCGTGAAAGTTATTTTTTGGAATTGACAACACCTTCCCTGCGACGATTGAGTGGTCATTTTGCCGTAAAATCCGAAGAACGTGGGTGGCCAGAGCCACCGAAGAATTTTGAAGGCATCGGATTGCAAACGCTGTTGGTTCGGGTTCAAAAGCTGCAACACTTCGCGTATCAATTAAAAGTGACACGAGAAGCCATCTTCATACTTGTGACAGCCATGTGAAAGATCTGGAAGATAGGAAAAGGGGTTCCAATGAACCGAATGAAAAAAACAAGTTTCAAAGTGAATGGAAATGTTTTGTGAATGTTTTCGCGAATCGAGCAATTAACTAAAATTTCGTGTTGAGTTAAATACACGCGTCGTGCCCGTTAATCGTCCCGGGTGTGACAAGAAACGTCGGCCGTACGAAAATTCAATCTTGTCCGAATGTCGCGAAGAAGAATATCTGCCGCCCGACGAATTTCTACAAGAAAAGAAGAGAAATAGGAAATTTGAAGAAAGGAAAGATGAAAATTTGAAGAATGAGAAATAGGAAATTAGAAGAATGAGAAATAGGGAATTTGAAGAAAGGAAAGATGAAAATTTGAAGAATGAGAAATAGGAAATTAGAAGAATGAGAAATAGGAAATTAGAAGAATGAGAAATAGGGAATTTGAAGAAAGGAAAGATGAAAATTTGAAGAATGAGAAATAGGAAATTAGAAGAATGAGAAATAGGGAATTTGAAGAAAGGAAAGATGAAAATTTGAAGTAGAGAAATAGGTAATTAGAAGAAAAGAAGTAGGAAATTAGAAGAAAGGAAATAGGGAATTTGAATAAAGGAGGAATTAGGACGAGAGAGAACCAAACGGATGAAATAAACAAATGGGGTGAGTTTTGATTTTGTTTCCTTTTTTTTATTATATTATATTATATTTTGCATGATTTCCTTTTTTCTTTTTTTTTGGGTTTTCTTTTCCAGCAATTTTGTATGGTCGTTTTTTTTTTTTAGTGATAATAATCTCCTTAATGATGATTAACGGCTAGAAAGAGCCATTTATAGTGAACCCGAGCGTTTAGCTCCTTAACCCCGAACCTCAATAAGGGGCCACGACGCGAAATGTTCTAGAGGACAGTCGTGGCTGAGGTAGGGTGGGCAGAGCAGGGCGCTACTTACACCTAAGCGCCCTGACAAATCGCGAAGTCGCGCAACTCCACCGCTTCTTGGTCTTTCACGACCTATTGGGAAGATAGTCCCAATTTTAATCACCCTGGAGTAAGCCGACACGAAATTTTGTTGTCTAGGCCTAGGGTTTATGGTCTGAAGTCAGAACAAGAACCACCCCCACACTGCCGTAGCTAGTCCCGGCCGCCAGCAAGCGTGTCGCTTCCGTTCTACTTCAGCCACCAATTCGGACGTAGGCGGAATTGGCCCATTCTGTCCCGAACCATTCCTATCCTTCAATTATTTTGACTTTTCTAAGTCAAAATAATTCTTCCAAGGCCTAAAACACAACAAATGGCGCCCAACGTGGGGCTAGCCACCGCTACGCTTAGTGCACAAAGCGTAGCTCATCAACACGTGCGAGTCAGAAAAATTCCGTACAAAAAAGTTGGTGAGCAAAAGGACAAAAAAACTTAGTCGTTTTGCGACAGAATTTTCGCCTGAACGGCAATCAAAGTCCAAGTGTACAAGCTTTTCAGATTTTCAACAGCAGAACATTTCATCGAACCTGTATGGAGGCAATATGGAACGATCCTATTGACGAACCGTTTTGGCAACCTTTAGGCGCCAATTCGGTTCCATAGGAAAGGGAAATATTGTCTGCATACAGGATTGATGTGATGCAAGTTGGATAAACGTATTCTTTCTGATTCTTTCCACTTTTGTTTTGCAAGTACCCTTTTGAGTGCTGGGCATGCCCTGTCTTGGCGGGCGTGTCGTCAGACAATTGGGAAAAATACTTGTAAAATATTGGTGAGTTAGATGATAGGAAATTTCGTCGGAAATTTGTTAAGTACCTTATTTCCTTATCCATCCTTTTAGAGTTCCTTTGTAACGTAGAATATTTTTTGTGAAATAACGTAGAGTTTTTTTTGAATACTTAAATTTTTTTTATAAATCTTTTGACGATAAATTTTTAACTTGGATTTTTTTTTTTTTTTGCGCTTTATTTTGATTTTTTTTTCTTGATTGCTATTTTTCCCCATTTTTTTTTTTTTTTTTTTTTTTGTGTTGAAATTTTATCGCGTTCCGGATTTTCCCGATGGAGCGAGGAAGATCAAGATCGGCTTCGCGATTTGTTCTGCATAGAGGGGAGGGGAAAGGTTGCGACAACGTGAGGGTTCATTTTGTTCTAAATTCAAATACGCTCACATACATTAACATACACACAATCATTTATTCTTGGGTTCAAGTTTCATTCTATCGTTCATTCGTTATATTTTTTTTTTAGACATACAACCATTTTCGCATTCCATCGTTCATTCAATTTTGTGATAGCGTTCATTCATTCGTTTCGGGTTTGGATATATACATTCCTTCTGACGATCACACGGTCTAAATGCGTTCAAACATTCATTCATATTTTTTTTGAATTCCTTTACCCCGCATATAGTCAGGAATATATTCTTCATTCATTCGTTTTTTTTGTACTCGAACATCCAAAATTCATTCGATTATAGCTAAACTACGCACTCAATCAAACACAGTCGAAAACACAGTAGATTCATAGACACGCAGATATATAAATTTTTTCACTAGTCGTCCACCTCATTGCGCAACATTCATTCATTTCATCCCTCGGTCATTAAACTTAATTCAATTGCTCCATTAGTAATAATATACACAACTTACATTCCTTAGCATTCTATCGAACAATTGTACCAATTATTCGATCACAACAACCACATTTACATCTGATCACTCGTTCTCTCAACCAATCACTCGTTCATTCACCTGTCTGCTATGCCACTGCCAAGGTCGCCTTTAAGGCGGAATGAGGAAGATATATGTACGATGTGCCAACATGTCGTGGGGGGCGAAGATGAAGCGCGGACGAAATGTGGGCACACTTTCCACCTGCATTGTGTGGAGGAGTGGGTGCTGAGCCACAAAACGTGTCCCAATTGTCGCCAGGCACTGGAGCCGCAGGACTATTGGACCGTTAGGGGCGTGGAGGGCGCCACAGCGAGAACCGGAGCCGTGACACGCAGCAGAGCGAAGTCAGCGGCCGGCGGACTTTCACCAAGGCGGTTAAATCTTGATTTTCCGCTGGAAACGGTCGGCGGTGGGGTCTTTTACGCCCCTGACGGTTCAATTGGCCAAGAGCAGGGGGTGAACCAGCTCGTAAATCCAATCCCACAATCACCGGAAAGGGTAGTAGGCGAACGACCACGCTGGTCCGATATCCGTGACACAGGTATCCCAGCTACGACGAATCCAGCGCCAGGGCGTACACGTTCGCCAGTGGTACGAACTGAGCTGGGAGTAGATCAGCTGATAGAGTTGATGAGACGGGTTTTTCGGGAAGAGCAGGCGTCTCAGAGACCGGTGGGGGCCCATTATTCGGCAGCAGAGGGAGACTCGCGTGCTGGGAGGGCAGATCAGCGGACCGGAGCGGCCGCGTTGGTCAGCGATCGCGTTAGCCACGGCCCTAATCATCGTGTAAGAAATTCCTACAGCCCATTGAGGCATTGGCGTTTGCGTTTTAACGGGGATAGCCAACTCCTACGTGCAGAGGAGCTGATTTTTCGGGCCGAGACTCTCGCGATGAGCGACTTGCGCGGCAATTTAGATCTGCTGACGCAGGGCTTCCATCTGCTGCTGGATGGTAGGCCCAACAAGTGGTATTGGTTGTGGCGTCGGTCCAATAACAACTCGTCTTGGGATACTCTGAAGGTAGCATTCTTGCAGGTCTGGGGAGAGCGCAGCACGGATTGGGAGCTACGGAAGCAGATGCTTGGTAGACGACAAGCGCCACACGAGCCCTTCATGTCCTTCGAACAAGACATGACGGAGCTTCGTTCACTGCTGAACGCTCCCATGATTGAGTCCGAATTCGTGGCTCTGGTGCGCGGAAATCTGGTGGGCAGCACTCAACAACAGTTGTGCTTCCACTCTGTACACACTATGGACGAGTTACGTCGGCTTGTAGTGCAGGTGGAAGACACGCGAAAAGCCACCAGACCATCCCCGTGGAACCAGGCCAGAGTCCACGAGATACATGAGCCAATCGTGGAAGAACATCAGGATACGACTTCTTCCGTCGATTTGGCCGGACTATCGAACCCCTGGATCTGCTGGAATTGCAGGAAAGAAGGTCACGGCTATCGTGAGTGTGCGGAGCCTGCGAAAGGCATCTTCTGCTATGGATGTGGTCGGGCTGACGTTCTAAAGCCCAACTGCGTCCATTGCAAGGCGGGAAACGGCCGAAGGGACGGAAGGACAGCGGGTCCCTCCCGTCCGAACACTGCATCCCGACAGCAGTAGGAAAATCTGTTCACCACTCCAATTCCACGTCCCAATTTCAATTAGACAGCCCAAATGAAACAACTTTACCCAAATTTTCAACCCCTAACAATACCCTTCCAAATTTTAATACCCTACCTACAACATTCTCTGAACCCAATTCCCATCCTTTTAACGTAAAAGCATCCAAACCCATTTCATCGACGATCAACACTCCGCACGTCAAATTATTAACGAGACCAAGCGATAAGACGGAGCCGGCTGTTTCCCGGCCTGAAGAAGCCCTTATCGCAAAAGAACATCCAAGACGACATTCCCGCCATCCTCTCAAGCCATACCACCTTCGGCTAAAGGAATATATGGAGGCTCGAGAGCGAATTTTTGCGCCTACTTCAATCGCAAGTGGTGATCAGGTATCATCACTAACGAGTGGATCCGGTCGCAGTAAATCAATCTTGCGCCTTCGTACATTCTGGAGGATGGTGCGTGAAAAAAAGAAAGCGATCCTCTCTACCATCATTACCAATCCGTTGGACATACGTCCGTACGCCATGGTATCCTTGTACGGAGTGGACGTTGAAGGACTCCTCGATAGTGGGGCGAGCATCAGTTGCCTGGGGGCAAACGCTTTACAACGTCTCCATGATGCACAGGTGAATTATCGACCGGTCTGTCAAGAGGTGAAGACCGCTGATGGTGCTGCACAGAAAGTTTTGGGCACGGTAAACACCGATATTACTTTTCGTGGTATTACCAAACCCATTACCTTGTATATAGTGCCGAGCCTGTCGCAGAAATTGTACCTAGGGGTAGATTTCTGGCGATCATTCCAACTAGCTCCCAGCATTATCAGCGCGGTCGATACTCCCGATACTGCATCGCAACTGATAGCTCCGGATGCCCACCATTTAACGCCCACAGATGTAAAGAGGTTGGAAATGGTAAAGTCCAAATTTCCATCATACGAAGTATACGGACTCGGTGTGACCAACGTCGAACAACACAGTATAGACGTTGGTGATGCAAGTCCCATCAAACAGCGACATTATCCTGTGTCTCCTGCGATCCAAAAACTCTTATATGACGAGATCGATCGCATGAGGGCACTTGGCGTTATAGAGACCAGCCAGAGTGCATGGAGCTCGCCTGTGGTTCTCGTGAGGAAGCCAGGCAAGGTCAGGTTATGTTTGGACTCGCGCAAAGTCAATAGTGTGACGAAGAAGGATGCTTATCCATTACCACACATTGATGGTATCTTAAGTCGTTTGCCGCGAGCCAATTTTATTACTAGCCTGGACCTCAAAGACGCCTTTTGGCAGATTCCTCTCGAGAACAAATCCAGGGAGTATACAGCGTTTACCATTCCTGGCCGGCCTCTATATCACTACACTCGCATGCCTTTTGGGTTATGCAACGCGCCGCAAAGGATGTGTCGTTTGATGGACAAAGTCATCCTACCCGAGCTGAAGGAGCAGGTATTCGTATATTTGGACGATCTGCTGTTAATTTCTGAGGATTTCGATTCACATCTGGTTTTATTGGCAGAAGTCGCAGAATGTTTGCGAAAGGCTGGCCTGACCATTAACGTCAACAAGAGCAAGTTTTGTCTGAAAGAGGTGAAATACCTCGGTTACATCGTTGGAGAAGGAGGCTTGAAAACGGATCCCAACAAAGTTTCAGCCATCGTCGATTACCCTTCGCCTAAGTCCGCACGTCAAGTTCGACGCTTTCTTGGTATGGCAGGCTGGTATCGACGATTCGTTCCCAACTTTGCTGCGACTGTTTCACCGATTTCAGACACTCTAAAGAAGTCCAACCAGTTTGCTTGGACTACAGAGGCACAAACTTCCTTCCTATTAGTGAAAGACTTGTTGACGAGAGCCCCCTTATTAATCAATCCTGATTTTAAGAGGTCTTTCGTAATCCAGTGCGACGCCAGTAAATCAGGGGTGGGTAGCGTTCTCTTTCAGGAAAACGACGACGGATCGGAATCTCCAGTGGCGTATATGTCACAGAAGCTCACTTCCGCTCAACGCAACTACAGCGTAACCGAACTCGAGTGTTATGCAGCTGTGTTGAGCGTGAAAAAATTTCGAGCCTATGTAGAAGGGACTGCGTTCAAAATCATTACGGACCACGCAAGTCTCAAATGGCTCATGTCGCAGAAAGACCTACAAGGACGGTTGGCAAGATGGAGTTTAAAACTCCAAGGTTACGACTTCACAATCGAGCACCGAAGAGGGAGCCTGAACGTTGTACCCGACGCTCTCTCTCGTGTATACGAAGAGGGATTAAACGCGCTGATCGATGTGGCACCGATGGTGGATATGGACTCTCCAGAATTCTCTGGCAAAGAATATAAAGAGTTAGTGTCCACCGTCGATGCGAACGCCGATCGGCTTCCTGACGTATGCGTGAGGGATGGTTTCGTGTATAAGCGCACAGAGCCTCACAACGGTGACCCGATTGCTGAAGACAGGGCCTGGAAATTATGGATTCCATCGAGCCTTACGTCAGCTGCGATCGCTCAGGCGCACGAGGCAGACACCACGGTCCATGGTGGTTATGCCAAAACGCTAGAGCGAGTCAGGCGATTTTTGTACTGGCCCGGAATGGCTACACAAGTACGCACCTACGTTCTGGCGTGCGACACTTGCAAAGAGACAAAGTCCCCGAACAGACCTCTACGAGCGCCTATGGGAGAACCGTTCCAGACTGATCAGCCATTCCAACATCTGTACATCGACGTACTTGGACCATATCCACGTACCAAACGGGGTAAGATCGCTATCTTGATCGTCTTGGATCATTTTACCAAATTTCCCCTGTTACATCCTTTGGGGCGGATCACTGCTGAAGAGATCACAAACTACTTGGAGGGGCAGGTCTTCCATACGTTTGGAACACCTGAGACAATCCTCTCCGATAACGGCTCTCAATTTAGGTCGAATGTGTTTAACACCATGCTGAACAAATACGGAGTTAAACACCTGTACACCCCGAGCTACTCACCGCAAGCGAATGCTTCGGAGCGTGTCAATCAGTCCATCCTGGCCGGAATTCGAGCATTCATCACTGATGACCAAACACGATGGGATGAGAGTCTAAGCAAAATTGGATGTGCTCTTCGTAGCTCACTCCACCAAGCCACTGGATTTTCTCCTTATCAGGTTTTGTTTGGGAATCACATGATGTTGCACGGGAAGGACTACGAACTGCTGAAGCATTTGCGAGCGTTGGGAGAGTCAAATGTACAGCTTCGACCTCGAGAGGGAATTCCTATCGTGAGACAACTGGCGCAGACGAAAATAAGGGTCGCACATGAGGACAGCAGCAGGCGTTATAATCTGCGTGCTGCTAAAACACAATTTTGTGTAGGACAGGAGGTATTCCGTAGAAACTTTTCCTTGTCCACAGCCGCGCAGAATTATAATGCCAAGCTGGCGAAGAAGTTCCTCAAGTGCAGAATTCGTCGTGTGCTAGGCAACTCACGATATGAATTGGAGGATCTAGGAGGCAAACGTCTGGGGACTTACCACTCCAAGGATCTGAGGCAGTGATCCGAGGGAGCACACCGATTGCCCGGCACTCAGTCGTGCGCATGAGACCGACCAAAAGCGACGACTTTCTTTAGTCGGTTCGGCGCTGGGAAACCAACGGCGAGCCGCCTATGTTGTTGAGTCGCCGCTGGCTGGTAACACCAATCTCGTTAACATTTCTGTGGATCCACTCGATCCTCGAAAAATGTCATTCGAGTATCGTGTGGATCCACAGAAAGTGCCGACAACCCTGCCACCGAAGAAACGTAGAGGAGGAGACGGTGCAAATGGCGGACATCTAAGTGTAGCGAGATCGCTGTCGAGTTTTTCGGGTTAAGTGTCGTGGTGAAAATAAGTCGAACGGCGAAAAGCTTACCTAATTGAAAGCGGCTGGTTTAGAACCGTACCGGAATAGGCGTCATCTTCTGCCATTTTCCTTTTCGTTTTAATTGCAGCAATCGATGGAAGAAAAAAAACTTTAAAACAGGCTTAGAAAAAAACCACCGCCAAATTATTGAGGTTAGAAATCGGATTGTGTGTTTCGTTTTGATAACGATGGCAGTGGTATTCTAGTATTGCGTCAGACAAATTTGAATTTATTTCGTATTTAACTACCACAGCATCTTGAAAATTCATCAAATAAAACTAAAAGAAATTATAATAAAATTAATTATAACGAGAACCTGACCTCGGAGCGCTCTATGCATCGGACGCGACTCGAGAGTTGATCGTTGACTTTGCAGCTGTCAAGTAATACACGATTTAGTTTCGTATAGTTCGCGTTAACAAACTACCGTAAAACATTTCTCGTGGTTAGATTTTTCAAAATGTTTGCTTAATCAAACGTAGTCGTGCTCGTAACGCTTTTCAGTAAAACACCGCATAAGTTCGTACTCGTTGTGCAAAGTTAAACCAAAAACTAAATTGGTGAATTTTTTTTTGTTTCAATTTTTTTCTGTGCTGAACGGATTTTGCGTTTAATCCTCGTCTTTTCGGTGCAAATATTAACATAAGAATCGCTTAGTTGCGGGCTAATGAATTGTGGAAAAAGGTTCGAATAGGAAGAACACGGCAAACGGTAGACGTCTGGCGTGAAAGTTATTTTTTGGAATTGACAACACCTTCCCTGCGACGATTGAGTGGTCATTTTGCCGTAAAATCCGAAGAACGTGGGTGGCCAGAGCCACCGAAGAATTTTGAAGGCATCGGATTGCAAACGCTGTTGGTTCGGGTTCAAAAGCTGCAACACTTCGCGTATCAATTAAAAGTGACACGAGAAGCCATCTTCATACTTGTGACAGCCATGTGAAAGATCTGGAAGATAGGAAAAGGGGTTCCAATGAACCGAATGAAAAAAACAAGTTTCAAAGTGAATGGAAATGTTTTGTGAATGTTTTCGCGAATCGAGCAATTAACTAAAATTTCGTGTTGAGTTAAATACACGCGTCGTGCCCGTTAATCGTCCCGGGTGTGACAAGAAACGTCGGCCGTACGAAAATTCAATCTTGTCCGAATGTCGCGAAGAAGAATATCTGCCGCCCGACGAATTTCTACAAGAAAAGAAGAGAAATAGGAAATTTGAAGAAAGGAAAGATGAAAATTTGAAGAATGAGAAATAGGAAATTAGAAGAATGAGAAATAGGGAATTTGAAGAAAGGAAAGATGAAAATTTGAAGAATGAGAAATAGGGAATTTGAAGAAAGGAAAGATGAAAATTTGAAGAATGAGAAATAGGAAATTAGAAGAATGAGAAATAGGAAATTAGAAGAATGAGAAATAGGGAATTTGAAGAAAGGAAAGATGAAAATTTGAAGAATGAGAAATAGGAAATTAGAAGAATGAGAAATAGGGAATTTGAAGAAAGGAAAGATGAAAATTTGAAGTAGAGAAATAGGTAATTAGAAGAAAAGAAGTAGGAAATTAGAAGAAAGGAAATAGGGAATTTGAATAAAGGAGGAATTAGGACGAGAGAGAACCAAACGGATGAAATAAACAAATGGGGTGAGTTTTGATTTTGTTTCCTTTTTTTTATTATATTATATTATATTTTGCATGATTTCCTTTTTTCTTTTTTTTTGGGTTTTCTTTTCCAGCAATTTTGTATGGTCGTTTTTTTTTTTAGTGATAATAATCTCCTTAATGATGATTAACGGCTAGAAAGAGCCATTTATAGTGAACCCGAGCGTTTAGCTCCTTAACCCCGAACCTCAATAAGGGGCCACGACGCGAAATGTTCTAGAGGACAGTCGTGGCTGAGGTAGGGTGGGCAGAGCAGGGCGCTACTTACACCTAAGCGCCCTGACAAATCGCGAAGTCGCGCAACTCCACCGCTTCTTGGTCTTTCACGACCTATTGGGAAGATAGTCCCAATTTTAATCACCCTGGAGTAAGCCGACACGAAATTTTGTTGTCTAGGCCTAGGGTTTATGGTCTGAAGTCAGAACAAGAACCACCCCCACACTGCCGTAGCTAGTCCCGGCCGCCAGCAAGCGTGTCGCTTCCGTTCTACTTCAGCCACCAATTCGGACGTAGGCGGAATTGGCCCATTCTGTCCCGAACCATTCCTATCCTTCAATTATTTTGACTTTTCTAAGTCAAAATAATTCTTCCAAGGCCTAAAACACAACATATGTATGCGTCTATGCTGAGCATCTCGTGCGCGCTCTTCAACAGTTTGACTCGCACGAATATTCGCAACTCTTTTTGCATTACGACTCCGTTGTGCAATGTTTGATCTCCTGATTGGCGGCATATTGCCAATCAATCAATCCGAACACCGCTTGCTGGAAAAAATAGCGGAGAATTCTAAAAATCCACTTGGATTCACTTTTTCACTGTTGTTGTTTTTACTGTTTCATAAATCACCGAAACCCCGAAAAATTGAATTATAAACGAGCTCGATCAACTCAACAATGGCGTGCTTCTCGCACGGACAATTGTACCTCGCCTGTAGGAAAACACATGGCCATATGGTCATACATATCCATATACATCCATATCTTAATACATAAAAAAAAATTCTGGACGAACGGAAATCAAAACACATGGACACATGGCATACATATCCATTTACATATTTTTGTATATGTGTATGTATATGTATGACCATTTGGCCGTGTGTTTTGATTTGCGTTCGTCCGGAATTTGTTTTTTATGTGTAGAGACAGCAGAGACTATTCCGAAGAAAAAAAAATCCATGGAAACCGGTTGAATAGTTGCGAACAACAAACGAAAAAATTTCTCCATACAAAATGTACTGAAAATGAAATTTTCCAAATTTTCCATTTTTCGGGAAAATTTGCAATTTTTGGCTCCGTTAGGAGCTAAGTTGGGCCCTAACGAACACATCAAATAAATTTGAGCCAAATCGGACGAACGGTTGCTGAGTTACACGTGAAAAAATTTCTCCATACAAAATGTACTGAAAATGAAATTTTCCAAATTTTCCAAATTTTCCATTTTTCTGGTTTGGACCCTCAAAACCACCCCCTGCGTTCGCGCCTGTTGTCGGATATTCTATGCGACAGTTGACACATCAAAACTGTAGTAGATTTAAGTGTGACCGTAGTGTAAAGGTAATGAAAGTGTAGTTAATCTACTACAATTGTAGTAAAGTGAAAACCCTGGACACAATACACTTTTTGTCAAAATGTGGTATCGCAAGAAATTTGTGTTTTTCCTTGGAACCATTGAAAAATTAATGTGTACAATATTTAAAATTTGTAGTTTGAAGCGTTCAAAAGTTATCGAAAAATATTGTTGAACACTTGCCTTAAGGATTTTTTGTATGGAAGGTACCAGAAGAAGTAAGAGGATTTCGCTGACTAGTAAACCCAAACTTTGTTTTCACTCAAAACTAATTTGTTCAAAATTCTGAATACATAGCCAAACGATTACCTGAGTTATAGTGAGTTTCGTAAATTAAGTGAAGTCATTTTTACAGGATTTTTGTATGGCAGCCCCTCGAAGGACTATTAGGATTTTCTTCATAATCATACAGTTAGCTCCAACTTTTGGAAAAATAACACATACAAAGTTTCTTAAAGCTTAAATACTTATGAAGGTATCGGCCAATATTCTTGAACTAGTGTTTAAAGGATTTTTTGCATGGAAGGTACCAGAAGGAGTTAAAGGATTTCGCTGACTAGTAAACCTGAACTTCGTCTTCACTGGAAACTAATTTGTATAAAATTCCGAATTCGTAGCTAAAAGATTACTTGAGTTATAGTGAGTTTCGTAAATTAAGTGAAGTCATTTTTACAGGATATTTGTATGGCAGCCCCTCGAAGGACTATTAGGATTTTCTTCATAATCATACAGTTCGCTCCAACTCTTGGAAAAATAACACATGCGAAATTTCAAAGACCTAGGGTAAGCCCTTCTGAAGTTATCGACCAATATTCTTGAACACGTGTTTTAAGGACACTTTGAATGGCAGCTACCCGAAGGAGTAGGACGATTTTGCCCGTTAACGAACTTAGCCTTACAAATTCAACCAAACCAGATTCAAAATTTCAAGAGCCTAGATGAAGGCGGTCTTGAGTTATCGTGCTAACGGACAGACAGACGGATGGACGGGCGGATTTGAGGTTTTTGGCCATATATAAACAAAAAATAATATATAACTTTTTTTCGTCCGAGGCTTGGTTCTATGCGAGTAGTAAGGACCATGCTTTCCTATCATTTTAGCATTACGCCAGTACAGAACAGCAATACTGTAGTGTGGTCAAAATAAATGGAAAAATTGTTGTTGTTCCACGGCAGTTTGGACCAGCTGGTATGGTCTTTTTAAAGTAGGTCAGTAATCTGTTTGTTTCTGATTGGTTCTTTCGGAATGGGGCTATTTGCTTGTTTTTTAGAGGGATGGGAGTGTAAGTGGGATAGCTATGGGTTGGGGTTAGTTGAAGTGAATATGCATCTCGCTTCAGAACGATCTGGTCATCATGGCGGGTAGTTTGTTTACCACAGCCGGGATGGGAGTGTAAGTGGGATAGCTATGGGTTGGGGTTAGTTGAAGTGAATATGCATCTCGCTTCAGAACGATCTGGTCATCATGGCGGGTAGTTTGTTTACCACAGCCGGGATGGGAGTGTAAGTGGGATAGCTATGGGTTGGGGTTAGTTGAAGTGAATATGCATCTCGCTTCAGAACGATCTGGTCATCATGGCGGATAGTTTGTTTTTCTTTGCGATGATTACATGTGCTTGTACACTTGCTTTGGCGCGTTGTACCTCGGTCGTAACCATGTGATCATGTTTACAAGTGCTTCGAACTTGTTCTCTTTGCGATGATCTTCGTATTTGTTTTGGCGAGAAGTTTGTTATTGTGCACAATTTGGTTCAATTATTCTACACTGTTCGTTGTACCACGACACTTGTTCTGGCGGGAAGTTTGTTATTATCATGTGATCAATGAAGTGAATGGATTTCATTGCCATGGTCGTTTGGGTCTATGTGCCTGCTTTGGCGGGAATTATGTTGGGAAGTCGTGAATGAGGTTGGAAATAAAACAATTTCTTTCAGACTAAAAAATCTTTTATTGAAAAATTAAGCTCTACTGAGTGTCGTTATTTTTTTGGACAAATCTTAGTTTATTGAGCCCACCACGGGAATCATCTTTACCATCATATATGAGGTAATGATTCGGGGTCTGGTTAAGGTCCTTCGGGGTCTGGTTAAGGCTCTTCCCCCTTCCGTCTTTCTACCTTGTCGTGGTAAGGGGGCTTCAGACACTTGTGTCGACTAAAGGAAAGACAAAAACATGATGAGTAAGCCTATGGAAATAGACTCTCCAAGTGGTAACCAGACCATGTCTGGGAATCCACCCGCTACGGCGGCCGGGGCCCGGAATTTGGAGGTCCCACCATCATGTATGACTGCAATGGGTGATCCAGGTTGTAGTGGGAGCACACTACTGGATCTCAGTAACTCCATGGAGGACTTACTGCTTGCCGATGAAGATAGTACTGACAACACAAAAACTGTTAATCCACTACGGCTCATGGAGAATAAATGTGCTGCGACCATTTCGGTGGCGGTCATTTTGACTCCAAAGTCTGAGGAGGAAAGTACCGGGATTGTGTCTTCAGTCAATCTGAATCGGCCCATGATCGAGGAAAGTACCAGTGCCTCTGGCGTGGTTAATCCGAAATCGATGGTTGCGGAGAGTACCTGTGCTCGTGGCGTGGGAGATCCGACATCGATGGTTGAGGACAGTACAAGTGCTTTTGGCACTGTTAATCCGACATCGTCGACTACGGAAATCACCGGTGCTTCGAGTGAGGTTTATCCGAAACCGGCAAGCTCATATCCTCTTGAGGATAAGTTGAGCAAAGGCCAGAAGAAAAGAAGAAGGTGGGCAAAAGCCAAGGCAAGAGCTGGGGCTGTTGCGACAGGTGTCGTAGCGGTCAGTGGTAATGTCGTGGAGAAGCCTGCCTGTGAAAACGTTGTTAAGCGCAATCGGTCTGTGGAGGAATCACCTGAAACAGATCTTGCGGTTGATAGCGAATTCCGGACTTCTACTTCTGGTAGGACGAAGAGGATGAGGAGGACGGAAGCCATTAAAGCGGATGTTCCACCGTCTACTTCGAGAGCCGCTGCAGCTGGCAAACTGGACTGCTCCACCTTAGGAGAGACTGGTTCTGTACCGGCAGAGCGAATGCGCGGGGAGATTAGTGTAGCTGACCTAGCTGACGCTGGATCCTCAGGCGCGAAGACCACTCTGAATACTGCTCGCGCGGAGACTGCCACCTCAAAAAAGGGTAAAACCTTCTCTGAGGTGGCGGCCTCCGCCTTGCTGGCGGTAATCGGCATTGGTCCACAGGGCAAACAGCTGGCCAAGAGTCATATTGCTGCTCTGGAGAACGGCCTATGGAAGCTCCTGGGTGAAGCAAAGGCCTCACCTAGATTCGAGGGCATGAATGTCTATGACGGGCTTATGCAAGTTCGTTGTGGAGATTCATTGGCATTCGAGTGGCTGACGGATGCCGTGGGGAAGGTTTCGGCGGAGAATCGTGTCAATTTCGTGGTTGCGAAAGGGGGCACCTTTCTGAAGCTGATTCGGGCAGTATGCTGGATTCCTGGTAAACCTAGGAAACCCCAGGAAATACTTGCCCGGCTTCGTATCCAGAACGCAGGAGTTGACACTACCAAATGGCGCGTTTATGAACAGATTAAGAGCAGCAGTCCCGACGGCACTGAAGGCTGTACTCTTGTACTGTATAGCGGTAGTGTAGAGGTTCTGCGAACTAGATATGACATGCGTCCATATCTGTTCCTTGGGAGGATTAAATTTAATCTTCCCAGGTAGTAGTAGCATGTGGATGTAATGTGTGGGTGATTATCTTGAAATGGCTAACTGCGGCATCATATTTACCCAGATCAACTTGCAACATGCTAAGGCTGCTACCGCATTACTAAGTAGGAGACTTAACATACTGCACACATCCCCAGATGTATCAATAATACAAGAACCATGGATTCGCAATAGGCGAGTGTGTGGATTGGATTCGATTCTGGGAGGCCGGATCTTTTATGATGAAGGATCTGAAAGACCGCGTGCCTGTCTTTTCATATCAAATATGATAGAGGCGACGATGTTGAGGCAGTTCACCTGTCAAGATGTCGTAGCGGTCAAAATGTCTAACGTATTGGGGGGTAGAAGACAAGACATAATAGTAGTGTCGGCTTACCTTCCGTATGACTCGTTATTACCTCCCCCATCCAGGGAGCTGACCGAGCTCGTTAGATTCGCGGACACCAACAACTTACAGCTTGTCATTGGATGTGATGCTAATGCTCAACACACTGTTTGGGGCAGCAGCAAATGCAATCCTAGGGGTGAGCGGTTATTGGAGTTCATTATGTCGTCGTGCCTCGTGGTAAACCATAGAGGCAATAAGCCAACGTTTGTTACAACCAGGCGGACGGAAGTGATAGACATGACGATGTCCTCTTCTAGGATCGCAGAATCAATAACAAACTGGCGCGTCCTGGAAGAGGAGACTCTGTCGGATCATAGATATCTGGAATTCCGACTGGCGGCTGACAATCCTGTCATACCGGCTATACGGAATCCAAGGAAGGCTGACTGGAATTTATTCAGATCTCTCTTACAGGAGAGGTCTCAAATACCAAAAAAAATGAGGACGCCAGATATGATTGAGGAAGTGACTTCTCGTCTAAGTCTAACCTTAGGTCAGTGTTTTGCGGAATCGTGTCCTGTCAGCAAGAGCCGATGTGGCACCACAGTTCCTTGGTGGACTGCGGACCTGCAGACGCTCAGAAAAAGCTCCAGAAGGCTTCTGAATCGCGCACTTAAGAGTGGCGCAGCGGCCGACTGGGATCACTACCGAACAGTGCAGAGGAAATACAAGAAGCTGGTTAAGACATCTAAACTAGCCTCTTTTAGGAACTACTGTGAGAGTTTGGAAGGGACCAGGGAAACGGCTAGGCTGCACAAAGTCTTTCAGAAAGACAACACGGCTAGGCTGGATTCCCTGCTAAAACCTGATGGTACATATACTACTTCGAGAATTAAGTCACTAAGAACCCTCTTTGAGGCCCATTTTCCAGGAAATCAGGTGATCGAAAGCGATCAATGCTTGGTTAAGACACTCTGTCCGACCAAAGACAGAGTGCCCAGGCGCAGTTGGTATATGGCGTCTGCTGTTGTGACAGTTGAAACGGTGAAATTTGCTATTTCATCATTTGATAGCTTCAAGTCACCAGGAGTGGACGGTGTATATCCAATAATGCTAGAAGAGGGGGCAGATGTTCTAGTGCCTATCCTCAGAAAGATATTTTCTGCATGCTTGGCGCATGGATACGTTACATCTTCTTGGCAACCGGTCAGAGTAGCGTTCATCCCGAAACCAGGTAGAGACGACTATACTTTGCCCAAAAGTTTCAGACCAATCAGCATAACATCGTTTGTTCTGAAGAGTCTGGAACGACTGGTAGAAAAACACATCAGAGAAGTGTCTCTCAGAGCGCATCCTCTTTGTTCCCAAAAACATCCGTATCAAAGCGGAAAGTCTTGTGATTCAGCGCTTCACTCTCTGGTATCCAGAATAGAAGAGGCGCTGGACCGGAAAAAGTACGCACTGGGCCTTTTTGTGGACATTGAGGGTGCTTTTGATAGTGCGCCCTTTGAATCACTGTGATGCTGCCAATAGACATGGGGTGGATGGCACTTTAGTTAAATGGATTCACTCCATGCTCACACAGAGAATGCTATTCGCGGAGACTGGGGATGGGCAGTATGCTACGACAGGGGTCAGTAAGGGCTGTGCTCAGGGCGGGGTTCTTTCGCCACTGTTGTGGAGTATGCTCATCGACTCGCTGCTCCTCGAACTGCAGGATCTGAATATTCACGTACAAGCTTACGCTGACGACGTGGCAGCACTAGCTGTCGGGCTATCGCTTAGGGAGGTTTGTAGTAAAATGCAAAGAGTCCTGGGGGTTATCGATGGCTGGTGCGAACGACATGGGCTTTCTGTTAGTCCTAGCAAAACAGCTCTAGTTTTGTTTACTAGGAAAAGAAAAACTGAAGGTTTAGTGTTACCAATGCTGAAGGGTGAAACCATTCAGCTTTCGGAGAAAGTGAAATATCTGGGAGTAATCTTGGATAGCAAGCTTCTCTGGAGGGAACATGTAGATACAAAGGTGAACCGTGCGCTAGTAACTTTGTGGCAGTGCAGGAGAGCTTTTGGACGAACATGGGGTCTTAGGCCTTCAATGGTATATTGGCTATATACAGCTGTTATAAGACCCATCCTTATCTATGCATCAGTGGTTTGGTGGTCCAAGTCCGAATGTGCATACATCCGAGCTAGTCTCGCTAAACTACAGAGGGCCGTCTGCATCGGTGTAACAGGTGCTCTTCGTACCACACCGGGAGTGGCACTCGATGCGCTGCTCAATCTGCCACCGCTTGATATTGTTGTTCAGGCAGAAGCAATGAGAGCTATCCACAGACTAATTAGACTGGGCCTGTGGAGAAAAGGGCATTGCAATGGTCATGGAGAAATGGCCCGAAGGTTGTCTGAGAACTCTATCTTCGATATGCCTTCGGATGCTATGACATCGATGTATATGCTCAAAAGGAGATATCAGGTTGAGATTCCGAGCAGGGAGGAGTGGGTAAACCAGTCCGCTCTGCCTAGCGGATTCACTGATATATTCTATACGGACGGCTCAATGACTGAAGAAGGGTCTGGAGCTGGAATGTACCTGCAGACCGAGGATCTCAGGTACTCTTTCGCCTTAGGAAAACATTCCTCAGTATTTCAGGCTGAGGTATATGCGATCCTTAAGGCGGTTGAATGGATTATAGAAAGAAAATTGAGGGGCAGGATGATCTGCATTTGCAGCGACAGCCAGGCCGCTCTACAATCTTTAGATAACCCAATCGTCTATTCGAAGATGGTACGCGAGTGTAAAGAACGGTTGAACTCTGTTGGAAGATTCAATTACTTAATGCTCATATGGGTTCCGGGTCACCAAGGGATAAATGGCAATGAAATAGCGGATGCTTTGGCAAAAACTGGATCGGAGTCAGCCATGGTTGGACCAGAGCCAGCTTTCGGTGTGCCAGTTGCCTCTGTTAGGTCTGTCATTGCTGAGTGGGTGAGTAAATCACACATTGAGAGATGGCGGCTTTTTCCGGGAATGCGGCAGACCAGAAACCTTGTTGAGGGACCAAGTGGACGAACCGCTGCTTTTCTTCTCAAACTGAGCAGAAATGAATGTAGTAGTATGGTTGGTGTCCTCACAGGGCATAACTCGTGTGGCCTACACATGGTCAGACTGAGAATCATTGACGACCCCATGTGCACTGCTTGCGACGAGAGCGACGACACGACGGAACATTTTCTTCTCGAGTGTCCAGCTTACTCTTTCGCAAGAATGCATGTATACGGCGTCGATGTTATGAGGATGGAGGAACTCCGTTCTCGCTCCCTACCTGAGCTTTTGAAATTCGTGAGGAGGACGAAAAAGTTCGGGTAGAGGTTGGGGATTCGAGTATAATGGGCCATTGTGGCCTGAATGCTCAAGACTCGCCTTTCAGTGTGTCTTCCCCACCCCAAACAACAACAACAACAACAACAACAAGGTCCTCTACATGACGCTGCGTTTTTATTTTTTCTGTAAATCGCGGTGGCAGGAAGCAAAACTTTCCATCTTCAAGAAAGACTGCCAAACGGGTTCCATATTTCGTCTTCATTAGCTTGAGGGTGGAGATTTTGTACTCCGCACCTTCAACCAATGAACCCCATGATGTGAGGGTTCCGGTGTTCCCCTGGGCGTTCAAAGTGCTGGAATTCTGTTGGAAGATTCAAAGTTAAAATTGGAATTAAAAAACATATCGCAGTCACGATCGGCTCCAAGCCAATCGTATGATACTCTAGATGAAATACTGTCTAGAGTATAATTATAATTTGAACAAAAGTCTGACTTACCATTGCTTAGGATTTCCCGACGGTGTGAAAGTTGAGATTGATATGATTCTATCCGTGCCTTCGACCGATTTATATACAATCTCTAGAGCAAAGTTTCTTGCTCTTTTTCTATAGAAATTTTCCTCTATACAATGCAATGCGATATGCAAAAGATGCAATTCGCCACAGCAGAAGTAATTCATATAAGTGTTAGATTAATCAAGATGAATTAACATTATAAGTCACATCGTCTAGATGTAGATGATAGTCATCTCCTATCATGCATGGACAAGTTAAGTACAAGTCTTCTTTGAGATGTAGAGAATTTTATTTACTACATTGTATGTCTCAAAGTCTGGATCAATTGAGAGTAATTAATATGATAGATTAACGACCTGCAAGTGATATTATAAGGTTTGTCTTGTCGACATATTTGCTACAATGTACAATAAAGCAGACATAAGTCGTCGTTGAGATTTAAAATAAATTCATTAGCGATATTGATTGTCACAATTATGATGTATGATATACGTGTATATGATATGTAAAAGGATGCGATATGCGAAAGATGCAATTCGCCACAGCAGAAGTAATTCATATATGTGTTAGATTAATCAAGATGAATTAACATTATAGGTCACATCGTCTAGATGTAGATGATAGTCATCTCCTATCATGCATGGACAAGTTAAGTACAAGTCTTCTTTGAGATGTAGAGAATTTTATTTACTACATTGTATGTTTCAAAGTCTGGATCAATTGAGAGTAATTAATATGATAGATTAACGACCTGCAAGTGATATTATAAGATTTGTCTTGTCTACATATTTGCTACAATGTATATTAAAGCAGACATAAGTCGTCGTTGAGATTTAAAATAAATTCATTAGCGATATTGGTTGTCACAATTATGATGTATGATATACGTGTATATGATATGTAAAAGGAAAAGAACACCGATTTCAATTAGAATAAAAGAGGGACTGTAAATTTGGATGAGATCAAACTATTGAGGACGTTCCAAGATGTAAGTATAACTTGTTGAAATAAATGTTTAATTTCAAATATGTATAAATAATCACTTTTTCAGAATTCGCATGAACTTCACAAAGAAAATTGAACTAGCAGGGTTACTCCTTGAACTCGTGGATAACCTGCTAAATCCTGACGCCTTTAGAAATTGCAGTGGTGCCAGAGAGACAGAAGAAGGTGTGCCAAAAGCGATCAGCAGTGGAAGCAGCGTTGGTGGTAGTGAAAACCACAGTGCTGTGCTAGGTACTCCCAGCAATAGTAGCAGAGTTGAATTATATACGAAGGATAGTGCTGTTACCGGGTGCAACAGTCAACTAGTACTTCCAGCGAGGGTCATATTTAAGTTCGTGGTAGTAAAAACCACAGTGCTGTGCTAGGTACCCTCAACAACAGTAGCAGAGCCGAGAAATATGTAAAGGATAGTACTGCTACCGGGAGTAAGAGCCAGCCACTACTTTCTGTGAGGACAACAATTAAAAGGAAAAAGGTGAAAATTCTTCCGATTGGAGAGACGTGGTTCAACACATCTAACATCGAGCTGAAGCGGAAATTAGATGCTGTCGAGCTGAAGCGGAAAATAGATGCTGTAAAATTTAAGCGGACATTAGATGCTGTCGAGCTGAAGCGGAAAATAAATGCTGTAGAATTTAAAAAAGAATCTTTCGAGATAAAATAGTGCTAAATTTATTAGATTTGCTAAAGTTTTGTAAAGATGGACGGCAAAAATATTATTTTAAATTTAGAAACTGCGTTAAGTCTAGATTATAAAATGTTTATTTCTAGTTTAAGTAATTTAGTTAGAATAGTGGAAGAAAAAAAAGTTAAGTTTTCTTGTAAGGAGAAAAACTTTTTTTCTGGAAAAATTTGCAAAGCTTTCAATTCAGTGTAGTTCAACTGATGTTATGAAAAAAGCTCTAAAATTTTTAATCTACAGTGATGGAGATGATTTTCTAAGTGAAGAAAAACATAAAGATGTCCTTGACAATCGTAGAGTGCCTGATAAAATCCAACCTAATAGTCTGCTACGACAGACTTTTGTAAACAATGAGTTTGTTCATGGCGGTAATGATATTTTTACACAGGGTGAGTCGATTCAAAGTGGAAGCGGGTTACGTGGAAGGTTCGAAGTGTTATCCAGACAGGCGAGGTTTTTTAAAAAATTTAACGTAGAGGGTAAACAAATTACATTCAGGATAAATTCTCTAGATACAGTAGATGAAGATCCACTACTAATTTTAGAGAATATCTTTGATGATGTGATCAAAGAAGCTGGGTCGAATTCGGGGAAAGGGAGTAAAATCAGCTTTACCATTACACTACCGAATTCACCTCATATAAAAGCAATTTGGTCTAGTCTAAGATCTATTGAAGACGTAAATGGACGTTATATTCTTGGTTTAATTTCGAATGTGAATCAATCCAACACTGCTTTCCTCTCTGATGAAATCATGCAGCTAAATGCTGAGGTTGTGAATTTTCCAACGGGTGGTGCGCAGTTCAATATCCAAGGTGTCGAAGAAAGCGTTTTCTTACAACGGAAAAGAAGTGTTATAGACGTCGGGAAAAATGGTGATACTAGCTGTCTCCCACGATCTATATGTTATGTTATGGAGATGACCTCGAAAAATTTTAGTATGCGATATCATTCTTCAACTATCCGGTCTTTAGATCGTATGGTGAAAAGGATGTGTAAAAATGCAAGGGTGACTATTAATGCTGACGGATGTGTATTGACGGATCTTTACAAGTTTCAGAAAGTATTAAATGATTATCAAATAATTGTGTTTGATGATACGAAGGATTCTAATTCAATCCTTTTCAAATTACCTAACAGGAATGATTGGCCGAATAAAATATAACTCTATTACTCCAAGGATTTCAAACATTTCTACGTGATTAAGTCGTTGAAAGGTTTTTTTAATAAGAGTTTTGCATGTACTCTTTGTGATAAAGTGTATCACAGTAAATCTCATAAATGTGAAAGGAAGTGTACCTATTGCAATTCTTCTCCCCCATGTCATTTCGTTACGGAAATGGTAAGCTGTGTAAAATGTAACCGCTCATTAAGAGGGGAAAATTGTTTTACAAGTCATTTTTCAAGTAAAATTGGTAAGAAGACTATGTGTGAAACTTTTAAGATATGTACATACTGTGCAAAATTTTTGAATTTCACAAATAGATCATCAGATTCGCATAAATGTGATGAATATCACTGTCAGATATGCTCGAAAATCGTTCCAGTGGATCACCTTTGCTTCATCAAACCGCAAAAGTGTTTCATCGAAAAGAAATTTTTATTAATATTCTTTGATTGTGAGAGCACCCAGAATACTCTTTTAGCGAATAGCACATCTTACAAACATATTGTCAACTTAATTGTTGCACATCAGGTGTGTAATAACTGTTACAAGGATTCCGATATCAAAAATAATTGTGATGTCTGTGGAGAAAGTGAGTATGTCTTTGAATGTGACAATATGACGAGCGTTGTGGGAGGTTTTGTGGATTATTGTTTAAAGGCTCGTTCTTATACTTCGAACGTATACTGCATAGCACATAACTTTCAGGGATACGACGGTCAGTTTATAATTTCAGAATTATTCACGAGGAAACTAAAGCTTGAACCTATAATGAATGGGACTAAAATAATGAAATTAAGATGCGAGCATGTGACTTTCATAGACTCTCTAAATTTTCTAGCATTTCTGCTCTCCAAATTCCCAACCGTATTCATTATAAAAGATCATACGAAAGGGTTCTATCCTTAGGGGAATATGGGGAGACTTGATCACTCTTTTCTATTTTGTGATATAAGTCAAAAAATAAAGGATAAATTAAAATGGTCTTTAAACTATGTCTTAGAGCATTAAATAAAGTATCATATAGAATAGTCCAGGTAAATATAAAAAGAAAGAATCACAGTTATTTTTTCTTTTTTAGTATGCAGTCCAAAAGAATCAAGTCTCCCTAATTAAGGGAGACTTGATTATAGGTTAGGGTAGACTTGATCCAAGGAGGATCAATATTATATGGTTGTAGATAAACAAATTTATATGATAAACACAATTAGGCATTTATTGGATAATAAATTTATTAATTAAATTATCATAAAAAAGTAACAAAAACATAAGTTTTTTTTCCTAAAATTATTAGTTTATTATGAAGAATAGGTTTAAAAATAAAAATTGAAGTTCTTTTAAAATGGTGGTAGCTCGTCTTCATTAACATTCATAGCTTACGTTTCGTTTTCTAGCTAACTGCTGTCTTTTTGTATTTTCTTTCGATTTTTGAAGCCTAAACTGTTCTTCAGTATTTTTGTAGAATCTTTCTTACGCCCTTTTAGATTATCCTTTCTTGGAGCTGCTTTCGGAAAGGGTCTAATATCTTTTGGAGTCTGAAAACTGCATCCAAGCACTGTCCTTTCTAATTTTGGGTCTTGTGAGGTGTGTGGGGAGGTATAGTGAGAAGGTGTATCCCATTTTCCTTTGAAAAATTTAAACATTCAATACCAATATGGCTGCGATTATTCATAATAATCAAACAAGGTGACTCCGAAGAACACTTGCTGAATTTTTTAAAATGCTGCAACCATTTTACAAAATTGTCCTCAGTCATCTATCTTGTTGGATGTGTGGTTCCATGTGTTCCTGCTGGGACGTCCTTAATCATACGATCTTGCAAATTTTTACGCCGAAAGATCATACTGTAACTAGAGAACTCCACGTTCTCCAGATGTCATTTTGCCAACTAATTTTAAGCCCTTCGTAGCAACTACTTTCCTGGGCTTGTGAACTGTAGTCTATACTCCAAACAGAGTTTGGTTGAAGATTTCACTTTGCCATTAAAGTATGTAATTTTGAAAAAAAAAAAAAAAAAATAGGATATGTTATGCTTATTAAAGCTAGTCGATCTTCTCAAACGTGTAGCTTCTGGCACACGCAAAGAAAGCTGAGGGCATAGAGCTAGTGGAGACGACAAGCCACCGGTTTTGTTTAAAGGGATTTGAAGCCAAAAACACGGTGAAAAGTGAGACGAAACAGGTTCCTTATATCAAATTGTTATTGGCTTAGCGTGTGAGTGAGTGTGACAAAACAGGAGCCTTATGTCAATTCGTTGTTGTTTTGCGTGCAAGTGAATGCAACGACGTCCGCCTTCAACTCAACCGCTGCTTGTCATCTCCAGTATATATATATATGTATCTCTATGACTGAGGGCTTCTCCGCATGAACCCATAGAACGAATCGTAAGTCACTGTTTCCTCAGTCCATTTGGTGATTCGTTTATTATTTGCTACTGCAAATTCGTATGCCAATTTTTGAACAAAATGCAATGATAAACCATGGTTGAGTTTGCTAGCCTTTTTTAGATAATTTGCTATTGAGCTCTCTTCCATTTTTGAAAGATCTAGAATGTTCGTAATAGCCTGCTGCTCTAACTGATTTGCGTCTATTGGAGTGCGCTTTTTGGCGCCTTCTTTGAGCTTGTATACTCACGGCATTATCTCCAGTAGATAAAATAATCAAAAATTTAATGCACACATTTTCTGGGAGACTTGATCCATGAATCAAGTCTCCCTTGTAAGATGTGGATCAAGTGTACCCATTGTATACTTTTCTTTATTGATATCTATATCTAGTTTATAAGAAGCGATTTCTTAACAAAAACAACGAATACACTTTATAGAGTTAACCCATTTAACAAGGCAGTGAATACATTTGGTTCACCGTACACTATAACACTCAGTTAAAATAATTTAATATAACTTACGGAAAAGAATTTGAGTACTAGATATTAGAAAAATGTCACCACGCCGTTGTTCGTTTTGTACGACTGTCGAAATGACATTTGGCGCTCTCAACCAGTGGAATGGAATAGCGTTGCAAGCGCGAAAATCAAATTAATATTACAGTTACAGAAATAATGGCTATGAATCAAGTCTCCCAAAGGATCAAGTGTCCCCATGTTCCCCTACTACTTTAACACACTAGAGAATATCAATTATGTTGGAAAATATCCATCCCCAGATATGTATGGATATAATACTATGAAAATAAGAGAACGTGATGAGTTTTTAAAGTGGTATAATTCAGTCTCTTTTGAGTTTTTCATAATAGAAGCGAAATGCTTAAGTATTGCAAAAATGATGTGGATATATTACGATTAGGGTGCATACAATTTATGCGGGAATTCCTCGATATAGCTAAAGTTAACCCTTTAGTAGAATCTATAACAATTGCATCAGCATGTATGCTCGCTTTCCGAAGGAATTTTCTACAGAAGAATACTTTGGGCATAATGCCTAAACATGGATACTATAAAGGACGAAACCAGTCACTTATTGCCAGCAAGTGGCTTATGTGGCAAAGCTCCCAAATAAATGAAAATATAGTTTCTTCAAATAATGAAGGGGAGGTGAAGTTGGAAAAAAGCGCATTTAGAGTAGATGGATTTAATTCCAAAACAAATACAGTATATGCATTTTTCGGATGCTTTTACCATGGCTGTAGAGATTGCTTTAAAGTAAAAGATTCAAACCAAATCATTAACAAAACACATGAAACTTTATCACATAGATACGAAAGTACTATTAGAAGAATCGAGGTTATTAGACGTAGTGGTTATAATCTGGTATATTCGTGGGAATGTGAGTTCAGAGAATTCTTGAAAAACAATCCTGATGTAAGCAAGGATTTAGATGAAAAAGTTTCAGATATTATACCACCACTTAACCCTCGTGATGCCGTCTATGGAGGACGTACTGAAGTGTTTAAATTACATCATAAAATCGGCGAGAACGAAGTTATACGATATCTAGACTTTACTAGTCTGTATATTAACAAATATTCGCCATACCCTATCGGTCATCCTGAAATTTTTCGCAGTGAGCATATACCTTCCCTACCAGAGATACTTTCAATGCATGGTTTTATCACTTGCTCAATTGTTGCGCCTACTAGCTTATTCACGCCTGTTTTACCTTTCAGAAATAATTCGAAGTTATACTTTACACTGTGTCATAAATGTGCGGAGTTGAATAGAGTTTCCACATGTATTCATACAGAGGATGAAAGAATGATTATTGGTACATGGGTTATACCTGAAGTAGCTTTAGCAGTGCAGAAAGGGTATAGGATAATAAAAGTTTTCGAGGTTTGGAAATATAATCACACCAAATACGATCCGGAAACCAAAAAGGGTGGGCTATTCACCGAATATGTAAACACATTCTTGAAAATCAAACAGGAAGCTAGTGGATGGGGGGGAGGGGGGTGAATACATAACCGAGGAGGACAAAGATGCCTTCCTAAAGAGTTTCAAGATGAGAGAAGACATCCTTCTAGATAAAACCCAGATCCAGAAGAATCCCGGTAGACGAAATACCGCTAAAATTTGTCTTAATTCCTTCTGGGGAAAATTTGTACAAAGGGAGGATAGAACTCAAACCAAGATCATAGACAATCCCAAGGAATTTTATGACTTTAAACAGTCCCCTGGCATAGAAATTTGTTCCTTATACCCCATCAATGATGATACTATATGGGTAACATGGAAATATCTAGAGGGAGATGACAATTTGTTACCGCATGTTAACATACCTATCGCGGCCTACACAACAGCCTTTGCCAGAATTAAACTTTACGCAGCTTTACAAAAGGTCGGAAAGGCAATTCTCTATTGTGACACGGATAGTTTGATTTTCATCGATAATAAAAATAATCCTATTTCACTGCCAATATCTAACTTTTTATGGGATTTAACGAATGAAATTGAAAGTTTTGGTCCTGAGGCATTTATTTCGGAATTTGTAAGTACAGGTCCGAAAACCTACGGCCTTAAAGTGGAAACTAAGAGTGGCGTTGAGCACATAATTAAATGTGAAGGTATTACTCTTAATTTTGAAACCTCAAAAGCTGTTAATTTCGATAGACTGAAGTCCTTAGTGATAGATGAAGATGGGGGAGATCCCGTCTACGTAACAAATGAATGAAAAATTAAACGTAAGCGACCAGGAACCGTTATTTCGACACTTGAGAAGAAACGTCTACAATTCACTTTTGATAAAAGGGTAATAGCGGAAGAAAATTTTTCATTTCCATATGGATACAAAAAACCTAGAATTGATTATTAGATGATAACCTATTAGGTATTTACTTGTTAAGTAAAGCTATGTAAGCTTCTTTCTTTAAAATCTTTAAGTATTTACTAAAACATGTTTGAAAATATATAAATACGCAGAACTAAATCGTTTTTCACATTATTAAACTACACCCTACCGAAAGCATGAGTAAATTTATAATTGATGTCCAGTTCGTTACAAGAAATTATGGCCAGTATTTTGCTAAGGAGATTGCTATACTACCTTTCGGGTCAATATGTCCAACGTTTTATTTGTTGCTACCTCCTTATCCCTATCAGGAGCTAAACATAAAAGCTGATCGTGAGCATAAGTACGAGCGTGAAAAAATCAATGGTTTGAATTGGCATGATGGCGATACCAGTTACAGCAGTCTACCTGATATTCTGGATGAATTTACCAACTGCAGTATACATGTAAAAGGACTTGCGAAAGAGAACTTCATCAGAAGATATTTACCTGAAGCCGAAATAATACAACTTGAAATGCATAAATTAGCTGATCTTCAAAACTTTAAGATATTCTGTAAAAGCCACAGTCAAACGTCGCCTAGTCGCTGTGCTGTACAAAACTGTGGAAACATGTATTTATATATGCTAATGAATAAAGTTTATTTATAAAGGAAAACAAATACTTGAGTAAAATATTTTTTATTAGCAAATCGTTATATTAAAAATAATTCTTGCGCTACAAAGCCACGGTATTTCGTAAAAAAGTCGAGAATAGTTAATATGCACATATGAAGTGCGTTATGGTATTAAAAAGTCTTCACTTGATAATTGTAACACATCCTTTTCCTTGCATTTAGTTGCGTATTGGTTGAAATAATCCCCAACACTTTCAGCAGCGTTGTTGTTGTGAAACATGACGATATTGAAGAAATCCATCTTTTCGAACAAATTTAAAAGGTTCTGTGATGATAGTCTGATACTGCCTTTCTCGACCGGTATCACGAATTCCTTTTTTAGCCCCGCTTGAGTAGCTTCGTTGTTTTCATGTTTCAGCATGATCAGATGATTGTACAGCGCCGCCCATCCGGAGTAATTCGTTGACACAGGAAAGCGTCCAGGGTAGCTGAAGATTATTTTCGCCTCAAATGTGAATGGGTCAAATCCTAATACAACCTTTCGGTTCTGACAGCCGTCCAAATAATAGGTGTAGTTCAGTAGAGCACCTTCACCAGGAACCTCGGACCTTCTCTGCTTGCATGGTTTCTTAACAGCTGATTCATCCGCCGGGACTAACTTTTTTCTTTTGTTAGCGACACGTCTCTTCTTGTCATTCTCCACTTTTGTAATAGGTGAATCCATAATGTCTGAAAAACTGAAAGTCGAGTGGCTTAAGCTGATGCTTTTATACTCTCAGTCTCCGATTTGCAATACTGGTTACGAGAAACCCCACCATTCTGGTTGGCACCCGATGAAAATATATGATGGTATAAGTTAACCACCTTGATGTCATTGTCTGTAAAATCTTTTGATGAAAACTGCTTCAGGAAAAAACTTTAGCTCCTTTCCCCTGTAACGCGAATATATGTATACACAGCAGTAATTTCCGCAAGTCGAGGAGTATACACTTTGTAATCGTTTTTAGTTATTTATAAATATCTTGGAGTTGGTATGCAGAAACCTTTTAAAATTTTTATTGTTGGGGTATCTGCCGAAAGAGTCAAAAAATTCAGCAGGACCTGTCCTCGGAAAATAAAAAGCTACCCAATGAGTACCTTTTTTGTCTGCGGGATCGGTATTTGCAATAACACATGCTGGCTTTTTAATTTTATAAGGTAGACGATCGCAGGGGAATACACCTTTGAATAGTCTTCTTGTGGTTGCGTTTTTTCTTAAGGCATTAACAAGTTCGATCGTGTTCATACTTGCTTTTTGGATAGGACAGCTTCAATGTCAATGATCTTAGTGTGACTAGTGGCGTAACTTTCTAAGAATTCCTTTGTTGTTGCGCTATAGACAAAAGCGGTTGCAAATTTTGCTAATGTCATAATAAGATTTTCATCCAGACGTTTAAGTTCCAAATTTCCAGATACACCTGTCTGATCTGCTGTGCTAGCCGATGATGTGGGATATTTATACGTTATTTCCTTCGAGAATAATTTATTTTGCGATGAGAAACCGGCAAACGAAACCTTTTAAAAGAAGGTTAGATTACCTTCATTAAAATATTCGACATTTACAACACAATAGGCCATCTCTGTTATTCTCCTCCGTCTGCCGAGTAAAATGAAGAGCACGAGATTAAGAGGTTATATTTATACTTTTCAAAAATCAGTATGAATCCCGCGAAGTTTGTCTATTTCAAGACTTCCGTCATACTCAGCATAAACTATACAAGTTACACTTTTCTCCAACGCTTTCTTAAACCTTCCCTCGATCCTCACTGTTCCTTGATTTAATAAGCCGCCACAAGATGACCCGTATGAATTGTCTGCAGTTAAATCGAACGCCATTAGAAAGCACCCGTTATCGAAGAATTTCTTCGAGATTTGATTACCTTTGTCGAAATAATGAATACCTGTACCCTTAAATAGCGAGAGGTACCCTCGTGTACTTATAGGTTTCTCCTGAGAATAATCAAACTCTAAAGCCTGGTTCGGAACTTGGGCTCCATTGACGGATAAATTGAATAAAATTCGGGTTTTTCCATAGAAAGTGAAAGTCTGAAATCCACCCCATTCAAAAGTAACTTATCTTGATTGAGTAAATCGCCGTGAATCATTCCCATAAACTCCACCGCATTACTTTGCGAAAGCAAATCCGATCGTTTGAGATATCCTTCATTAAATTCACTAGGAGCACCGCTTTTGCTTCCATCTTTAATCATTTCCATACCATCTTGATCGAGGTACCATCCTACAGATTCTAAATGTGTTGTTGATGCATCTCTACCATAATTCAATAAGTTCTCAATGTTTGCTCTGTAATGGTAATTGTTGTCAGTTTGCGCAATAGGTCTACCATTTATGGTGCGCTTACACTCACCCATGAGGCTCGCCTGGAGGCGAGAAGCTACCCCCATCAGGCCATTGCAAACCGGTTCTCAATGTAAGAGTCTTGCGACTGCACGAGCTATTTCATTGATTAATTTTTTGGTGGGAATAGAGGCTCGTCGCAAACGCTGAGTGTAAATGCACCATTAATTGTATTGTGCATTGCCTAAAAAGCGAATGCATTAGGTTGTTAACTACACCGATTGGGTCACTTGACTCTTCATGCTCAGCACCCTTTGAATCCTTAACTTTTGTTTTTTCTTTTCCAGTGTACAATTCTTCTTTCCCACCTTTTGTCTTAATAAGCTGAACTTTTACGCGAAGGTAGATACTGGCTAAATCACGGTACGTATCCCCATGTCCTAGCGAGACGAATTCCAGAACTGAGGAGTTATCAAGAGATGCTATTGGCTTGTATGAAACTTCTTCGGTTTTTAAAATATTAGCTTGTATCGGTGGCGCCTTGAATAAATCTAACTCAGATTTCATACATTCTCTGTACGAGGTCATTCTCCTTATTTATCAAATATATCCAATACGCGCTTACGTTTTCTATTTTTAACTTTTTTATTTTTACTGGTTGCCGGTCTTTTCTTAATTGATTTTCTCTTGCACTTGGTAGGTTTTCCACGTTTAAGAGCTGTATTTAACTGTGCTATCGAAAACGGATTAGCCCTTTTTATAGCCGTACGCCTTTTCATTCCCTCTCCACCCATACTGTCAAAGAGTTTTTTCACACCCTTTTGCATCTCCCTTGTTCTTGAGTAGCGGCTTGTCCTTGTTCTTTCAAAATGTTCTTGAGAGGCTTACTTCCCACTTCTGATAATATTGTTTTTCCAGTCTTAACAGCTTGCTCCTTTATAGTTTTTACACCTGAGGACACTAAAGGTCGTAAATAACGTAGTAATCCGCTTCTATTCTTCTCGGTAATAAATTTAAATTTAAATTCTTCTCGGTAATAAATTTGGAATGGGATGTGGCTATATAGAATTTACCTCAGCGATCCCACCAGCTGTCAAGGTGTTTCGGTTAGTAGGCAAGAATACACCTTCTGAAGAGTCTATGCCCTCCGATGACGAAACAGCTCCTTCGGACCTAGTCCAGCACAATCTTATGATGAACTGGCTTCTCCAGTGAAGTTTCTTTCCAAATTTGTCATATCCTCAGGGATAGCGGTTAGTCCACAGTCGGGGACTCCGTGTTGGGGTTTCACTCCACTGACACCGGAAAGAATAACTAACTCCTAATCATAATAGCTTCTGTGGTAGCTTACCACGAAAAATCTAATAACAAAAAATATTGGTTAAAAAAATAAGTTGCGGCGGACGGGATTTGTTTCTTCGTAGATCAGATCCAAGGTTACAACCATTGTAAATTTCACAGCCATGAAGCGCTGACCATATCCAGGGTTACAACCAGAGAATAGCCGAAATCAAGAGAAAAAAGATTCTCAAAATACACGCCTTTAGCCTAAGGTAGAGGACGCCTTTCTTGACCATTAAATTCTTCTCGGTAATAAATTTGGAATGGGATGTGGCTATATAGAATTTACCTCAGCGATCCCACCAGCTGTCAAGGTGTTTCGGTTAGTAGGCAAGAATACACCTTCTGAAGAGTCTATGCCCTCCGATGACGAAACAGCTCCTTCGGACCTAGTCCAACACAATCTTATGATGAACTGGCTTCTCCAGTGAAGTTTCTTTCCAAATTTGTCATATCCTCAGGGATAGCGGTTAGTCCACAGTCAAGGACTCCGTGTTGGAGTTTCACTCCACTGACACCGGAAAGAATAACTAACTCCTAATCATAATAGCTTCTGTGGTAGCTTACCACGAAAAATCTAATAACATATTATCACATTCTTTCAATGGAATCATACGCAGATTTCTCACTAATTTATTTCCTACTATTTGGGGGCGAATGATATCAGCGTAAACGTGTATTATCCCTACATCCTCCACTGCAGCTGCAGTTGATAGTTCTCGGGGAAAACGGCTCTTTATTTCGATAATGGTATCTTCTAATGCGGCAATTCTGTCTAAAGTACCCTTCTCATTCTCCTCTTCTACTGAGATTTTTTCAAACGACTTGCCCACCTCCAGGGCAAGGACACTAGCATCACGCTCCTTCACAGGCGTTTGAAAGAATATATCGGTAATGAATCCTGATAAGTCTTTCTTTTTCAAATCTATAGGCACACCTGTCGTTAACAGGATACCACTGGATAGTTTTTTATAGGGGACTTTCAATATTATACTTTTATCCGTAATTGTGCGCTTGTGCGGTATCTCAAAGGTAGATGCCTTTCCCCCCAGGTCAGTTAGAGTTTGAATAATTTTTTTCCTAATTTGATCTGATTTTCTCCTCCGAGGCGCAACAGCTATAGTTTCGTCATCATACTGTATATTCGCGACAAAAAGCCCGACTAAATCATTAACATTAATGGGCGTTGGTAGAGGATATTTTATCTTTATTTAAGTTTCAAGTCTTTTATCTCTAAATCTAAAGAGTCAAGCTTCTTTGGGACACTTTCCCCGAGCTTTTCACTTATACTGAGCACTGGAGGTATGTAATAGTCTATCATGTGTAATAGTGCTTTATATTTTCGCTTCTCTCTAGGAATCTGTCCAATACTATTGAAAAGATGATATTTAGACTTATATTCGGAAGCTCCTAAAGTTACAATATCCGCAACTTCACTATTCTGATAAATGTGCAAAGAGAAATCTTCTGGTCTCGGATGTCGCGCATCTCTGCTAGTATCAGGGATATCTCCGATAGTTATATCACCTACCAAGCTGTCATACAAACCCTCTTTAAAATCTGCAAAGGTATTAGCAGCCCAATAGGGTTCAACTGCGTCGTTAAGCGAAGATAAGAAAGTAGAAAAGTTCATATCTTGTTTATTGTAACATAAATTTAATAACTGTTGGTAACTCCATTTAAGATAAATAGGCAAACCATGCACTGTTTTTACAAAAGCATTAATCTTTAGTGCATCTGTAGCAGCTCTCTTCACCTTTTTACTAGTACCTTTTGCTTTTTTATCATCTATGAACCGTTTTCTATCTCGCTTTTCAACAGATCTCGATTTACGATTTGCTAATGCAATTTCTGTCATTCCAACAGTCCATCCACCGTCTACCTTACAAGTATTAGGGAGTATATTTGTGAAGGCCGACAAAGTATTTTCATTGTATATGCCCATAGAATTATTACTTAGAAGGCCTATGTAAAATTCGTTTTCTCTTACGCTTACAGGCATTTTTAAAGTCTTTCCCAGAAAATATGTGGTGCACTTCCGATTCGTTCAGTTCTTCTTCTTAAACGCCCAGCTACAGGGTACTGTTCGTCTGTACTTAATGAAGCATTTTCTAGTTGTGAAGGCCTTAATATAAGCTGTTTGGCAGGCGTTCTCTGTTCTGGTTTTTCTGCTCTAGTTTGTCTATAAGTCGGGCGGCTTCATCAACCTCCATTTCACTCGGTATAGTATACTGCGTTATACCATCATCAGCTGTTATAACTCTATATTATTTGTCCACGCTCTTGACTTCGGGAGTAGTCTTACGAAACTTTGAAGCCGGTTTTAAACTTTTAGCTATACCGCTAGCAGATAATCGTCTTTTGAACCGAGGCGATAGTGATCGCCTTGGCGGGGTTATATCTTCCGCACTACAGTTATTATACTTTGGTGAAGTCATGTCGCCTGCTTCAAAGATATCTTCAGCCATACTGTAAAACGAATCGGGATTCTTAATCGGAGAAGTTTGTGTTGACATTTCCTCTTTGAAAGCAAACCTTGTCTGTGTCGCATTATCTCGTAAATTTTTATGATTTCCTAACTTTACTTCTGGCGCAAACGCGAGAGATTTTTCTTCGCGAATCTGTCTTCCTTTACGCTTTGCATTAAGAAACTTTATCAGCGTGTTCCTATAATTATACCATTTAGTCTTGTCAGATAGTTTATTATTTCTCAATATGCCATGTATAGTCTTATCGAAGATGGACAGGCCAACTCCATCTTCTATCTGTCCCCTTAACTGTTCATATACTTCTGGTGAAAAAAGAAACATCTTATTCAGAACGCTCTTTCTATGCATATTTTTCAATCAACGAACCAATAACACTTGAAAGTACACTCCCTATCAGGATTGGTAGAAAGCCTCCTTGCTGTACTAAGATCTTACGCTGTCTAGGTACAGAGCGTCTAGCATCAACTAACCTTCGCATGCTCTTTTTATACTTGCATAGACTGTTAAATATTTTACGACATGGCACATGATTCCCCTTCAGCGTGTTTAGTGTAATTTCACAAATAGTCTTGATCACTTCAGGATCTGCCTTTTTCATGATAGCCTTCCTTAAACATGGACTAGCATTTTTGAGAACATATAGCATATGTTTGTTGTCCTTCAAGCGTTTCATTCGCGACACCATTTTTACTGTTTAAATCAGTCCCTGAACAATAACACGTTACAAATCTTTTATTAAAGATATCCGTTCTGAATCTAAATAAATCGTTGGTAGACTGAGTCAGATCAATTAGCAAATACCCGTGTGGAGCCTGAGTAATTTCTTTATATATTCTCACTAGCTCTGCATTATTTTCAGGGTAAATCTGTCTGGCCAGATGAAGGAACTGACTTTTATCGCGGGGGTTTTTGAAAACGACCATATATTTACAGTTAAGTGAAATATCTCGACAAAACTTGCCCTGATGGAAGACATTCTGTGTTACAAGTATTACTGAAAAATTCCTATGGTGCGACCCTTTTGTAAAGAGTTCACAAACCTGCTTTGAAAATGCATTTAGCATCATATCATCTAGTACGATTAATGTCGGCTCATTGGTCTCGTTTATAAAATCTTCCGGTATAGAATCTAAATACTCAATATTTTGAAATGATAATTGTGAAGGAATGGCGCCTCGCTCGGTATTACACCACATAATCTTTCATATCGGAGTGCTAATGAGTGATGTGTTTTCCAGTAACGTTTCAATAAACGTCGTCTTACCGCTTCCTGACGGACCCGCCACCATCATGGTAAAAGGATGATCAAAACGTATCATTTCCTATACTGGATTCAATATAAAACATGAGCAATCAAGTCCTCTATTTATACACATGATGAAATGAGCAGAAGACAGGTTATTAACGAGCTAAATAAGACAGCTCGTAGAAATTTTAAACGTTGCCCGGTGAGCGGGGCTTTCTTAAGGGCAGCGAAAATATAAAAAGGCATGTTTTTCAAAATTTCGATCGACCGACCGCATTTTTCCCTTGTACAACCAACTAATGTGTAAACATTGGTATCGTATTGTGGATATTCTGTCGATCGAGAACCTTTAGTTTTTCAATTTGCATTATATGGCGTGCCTTTTATTATTATGCAAAACTTTCAAACTCTACCTTCTTGTCGTTGTAATACAATTTAGAAATACTGACAATTCCTTTTAATTAGAATATTTACATACATAGGTAAATACATACAGTCGAGGACTTGCTCGGTACCAAAGAACATATACCTAACATATGTTGTTGCAAGAGGGTGGGGGGATAGAAAAAGTAGATGAGGGAAAACAATATGTAGGGTGAGGGGTAGAATGATAAGGGTACACAGAGGGGGGGGGGGTTTACAGTAGGGGGTGAAGGGTGGAATTTTGGAAAATGGGGTGTAAGAAGAAACGTAAGGGGTGAGGGAAATCAGTTGTTTAAAAAGGGATAGGTGAAGAGAGAGAAGAGATAGGAGTAGTATTTCAAATTGTATGGGTGTAGTCAGAAGGGAATACCACGCAGGTTAAAAATAAATTTTCTGAATTTTTTCAATGTGCTTTAGGAGGGGTAGGGGGTAGAGAGGAGAGTGGGGTGTAAGGGGATAGAGAAAGTAGACCAGGGGAACAATATGTAGGGTGAGGGGTAGAATGACAAGGGTACACAGAGGGGGTATACAGTGGAGGGGTGAAGGGTTGAACTTAGGAGAATGAGGTGTAAGAAAAATAGTAAGGGGTGAGAGAGAGGTGAGGGAAATCAGTTGTTTAAAAAGGGATAGGTGAAGAGGGGCAAGAGATAGGAGTAGTATTTCAAATTGTATGGGTGTAGTCAGAAGGCAATACCACGCAGTTTAAAAATAAATTTTCAGAGTTTCTTCAATGTTTCGTAGGAGGGGGTAGGGGGTAGAGAAGAGGGTGGGGGTGGGGGTGATCGGATAGAGAAAGTAGATGAGGGGGAACAATATGTAGGGTTAGGGGTAGAATGATAAGGGTACATAGAGAGGGGGTATACAGTGGGGGTAAAGGGTTGCATTTTGGAGGGGTAGGGGCTACAGAGGTGGGTGGGGGTGGGAGGATAGAGAAAGTAGATGAGGGGGAACAATATGTAGGGTGAGGGGTAGAATGATAACACAGCGGGGGGCATACAGTGGGGGGTGAAGGGTTGAATTTTGGAGGGATAGGGGGTAGAGAGGTGGGTGGGGGGTAGACAGGTGGGTGGGGGGTAGAGAGGTGGGTGGGGGTAGAGAGGTGGGTGGGGGTAGAGAGGTGGGTGTGGGGTAGAGAGGTGGGTGGGGGTAGAGAGGTGGGTGGGGGATAGAGAAAGTAGATGAGGTGGAAAAATAGGTATGGTGAGGGGTAGAATGATAAGGGTACACAGTAGAGATGGGAAAGTCAGATCTGAGCCGGCTCAATGAACCGGCTCAAGCAAAAGATCCAACTGAGCCAAATCTTCTCCACGGATCTTTTCGGTTCACGGATCTGGACGGTTAGCCCGGTCACCAGGGACAACATTTCAGAAAATTTCGGAGTTAAATGGAAGGCGAAATGTTTTGAAGTGGTTAGGTTCCAATGATGGAGTGGAATATGGAATCTCAGTTTTAGACCAAAATTTGATATGACATGTGTCCATTTCTCGCTAAAAATGGTGAGAACCAAATTTATGGAGCAATGCTGGAGAACGACTGAATTTCAAAGAATTCCGTTAGTGCGAATAGCTGTTCACAAGGCCAACCGAGAAATTCTTTCTATTGTCCCGACCGCAGGTAATCATACCTGCGAGTTCCCCGGCCGCTGTGCTTAACGTGCTCCCGGCCGTTATACATTGGTCGCACGAAAAACTGGTTTTAACGAAACTTGTAGGGAGTTTAGTCCTCTACATGTTTGCCATGTAAATATGTCATTTATTATACTCTAGATGAACATATAGAGTATTATAAGTTTAATCCAGCCCGAAAAGTTTGTAACGCATAGAACCGAGCCTCGGACGAAAAAATGTTATATATTATTTTGTGTTTTTTTTTGGCCAAAACCCCCAAATCCGTTTGCTGTCCGTCCGTCCGTCCGTCCGTTAGCACGATAACTCAAGAACGCGTTGACCTAGGAAGTTGAAATTTTGTCACAACTTGTAAAATGGAAAAAGTAAGGCTAAGTTCGTTAATGGGCGATATCCTTCCACTCCTTCGGGTACCTCCCATACAAGAGTCCTTGAAACACGTTTTCACAATTATTGCTCGAATGCTTCAAGTTAGGAACTTGAAATTTTGCATACGGATGGTTTAAAATGTTTGAATTGAATGTTCTGAATATGATGCAAATCGAATGAGTCCTTCGTGTAGCAGCCTAGAAAAGTCCCTCAAAAATGTATGCTTTTTACTGAATTCACTATAACTCCAGAACGAGTTAGAGCAGGAATTTAAAATTTTACAGGAATTAGTTTTATACCAAAATCAAGACGGAGTTTAATTATTAGCGCCATCGGTTGACTCCTTCGGGTAGCTGTCATACAAAAGTCCTTAATAAACATATTCACCAATATTGCACGATAAGTTTAGAAAGCTTTCATTTACGACTTTGAAATTTTACAAACATTAATTTTATAATAGTCGCAGCTGAAACTATCAATATGAAAAATATTCCATGAGTCCTTCATGTAGTTGCCATACAAAAATTCAGTAAAATGTCCTAACTTACTTTATGGAACTCACTATAAATCAAAAAAATCTGCCAACAGTCTGGGCGCAACTGTATTATTTTTCCGTCAGAAGTTCAGAACGCGTTCAATTCGGGGATGCGGTGTATGTTACTATGTGACTGAAAACCTAACAAAAAGTTCGGGAAGCGGTTAGAAAAGGGTGAAACATATGAATTAAATAATTGGGTCATATTCCGGGATGCGGTCTAGAGGTTGAAAAAAACAAAACTTAAAATAGGTGATTATTAAACAAGCCTGGGGAAGTGAAAAGATATTCGATATCTGATCAGACCTGAGAAACACGGTGGAATTCATGAAAAAGTATACAACCAGTTTACACCCTCTTAGGGGTCGAATTTCAAAAAATCTTGAAAACACTTTCTAGGTATTCACATGAAGAATCCGTAGAAAAAAAATGAGCTCAATATTTCGAAAGACCTAGTAGATATGACGAAAATCGTGAAAATATATGCATTTTATACTAACTGATATTTTTTTTTGCCCCACCTTCTGATCGCCAATGAATATTCAAATTTTTTTTTATCAGAATTACTTTCCTAGTTAATTTACATATACGTACCGAGTTTCAACTTAACAGCATAAGCCGTTCTAAAGTTAGGAAAAACACCCCCCACCACCGTACCATACTACCCCTAAGAAAAAATTTATTTTTCCACCATGCCACTACTATAGCTCTATCTAAATACCAAGTTTCAGCTCCCTATCATTATAGATTCTTAAGATATAAGCATCGGAACTTTTTCTTTCTCACCCTTCCCCACCCTCACCCTCTACACCCACACCCCCAAACTTTTTTTCCCTACTAGGGTTCTATTAGGCCTACTTTTGGTAAAAATTTGAAGCATCCATCTTACACTGTTATTGAGATGAGAAACGTGTTATTTTTGAAAAATTCTTATCCCCTCCACTTACGTACTCCCCCGCCCCCTTCAAATATTTTACTTTGAGCAATCTTTATTTATCAAGCTTTGTATCCAAAACGAATTTTGTTTTTCTGGTGCCACTGGTTTGGGAGATATTGTAATGTTAAGTATTTCAACCCCCACCCAAAAATTTTGATTCAATCTACTCTCCTAGTATAACTACAGATATTTGTTAAGCTTTAATTGCTTGCTATTAATGGTTTAGGAGATATGGATTTTAGAATGTGTCGACCTCGGCATTTTTGCGTTTCGGACGCATTATTTCCCCCTCCACTCCCACACCCCTTCACCCATATCTGTTTTTTTTTTGCAAATGGGTCCATTATCAAAGCTCTATAGAAATTCTAAGTTTCAGCCTCCTAACACAAGCGGTTCCTGAGATCTAGAAACCTAAATTTTTCGTCTAAAACGCTTACCCCGCCTTCCCCCTTACACCTCCTCCCCTGAAAATAATGTCAATTCAAGGGGTCCACCAAGTCTATTCTTAGAAAAAATTTTAATTTAATAGCTCCATTGGTTTGAGAGCTACGAGCCTTCAAAGATTTTGGGGCGGTCGACGTACGGCGTACGGGGTACGGCGTACAGACGGAGTGAACATTTTTATTGCTTTTTTCGCGTCTACTAGTCATGAAACGTGGACAAAAAAATTTTGAGGGCAGCAAATTTTTTTTTTTAAAAAATCGATAACAATACTGTATTATAAATAATACAGTAAAATCGACCACTATACAAAAGTTTCTACCTGTAAGTAAAAGGTCATGTAATAATTGCTTGTGCTCTCCTCATTCTTTTGATATATTTCCAACTAAAATATAAATCGGAGTTCAGTATTTCATCTAGAGTATCATACGATTGGCTTGCAGCCGATCGTGACTGCGTTATGTTTTTTAATAAAAATGGTCCAAAAGTTTAAAAAAACTGGGACAACCTCCTAATATTTTACATTTTACGCTTATTATTTGCAATAAATAGTTTGGCAAAAAAGTTGTTCAGATAAAAAAGATAGACAATTTAATTCTCCATAAATTGATTCTTACAATTTTTAGCGAGATATTTAAAATATGGCTACAAATCAACAAAACATAAAATTCAAAATTTCGGGCCTTTCTTAAATCTATTTCCTATTTTCAGTTAATAATCTTTAATCTTTTATTTGTTCATCTTTTATCATTCTTTACCATTTTTTATCATTATTTACCATTCTTTATTTATTTTTATCATTTTTTATAATTTGATATCACTTTTTACCATTTGTTATCATTTTTTATCATTTTATATCTATTTTACCATTTTACTTTATTATTTTAATAATTAAGTATTGTGATTGATTTTTTAAAAAAAAAAATTTGCTACCCTCAAAATTTTTATTTTCACGTTTCATAACTAGTAGACGCGAAAAAAGCAATAAAAATTTTCAGTCCGTCTGTCCGCCGTACGCAAGATCGTTTGGAGGCTCGTAGCTGCCAAACGCTTTGAGATATTAAATTGAAATTTTTTTAACGAATTGACGGAGTAAGCGCCTTGAAGTGACCAAATTTTTAGGGGTGGGGGTGTGAGGGGGAAGGAGGGGGAAGTGTTTTAGACCGAAAATTTTGGTTTCCAGATCTCAGTAACCCCTAATGTTAGGAAGCTGAAACTTGGAATTTCTATAGAGCTCTGATAGTAGACCCATTTGCAGAAAAATTGTCAATATTGATCAAGGGGTGTGGGAGTGGGAGGAAATGTAATGCGTCCGAAACCCAAAAAAGGCGAGATAGACACATTCTAAAATCCATATCTCCTAAACCGTTAATGGCACACTATTCAAACTTAACAAATATTTGTAGTTATACTAGGAGAACAGAATCAAGAAAAATTTTAGGTGGGGGAAGTTGTGTATGGGGGTGGGGGGTGAAAAACTTAAGATTACGATATCTCATGAACCAATTGCTCTAGAAAAATAAAATTTGGTTTGGGTATAAAGGTTGACAAATACAGATTGATCAAAGTTAAATTTTTTAAGTGGGAGGTGGAGCATAGAAGTGGAGGGGATGAGAATTTTTCAAATCAAACACATTTCATATCTCAAGAACAGTTTAAGATAGATGCTTAGAATTTTTACCAGATATAGCGCTAATTAAACCCTAATAGGGAAAAAAGTTTTGTGGTTGAGGGTGTAGAGGGGGAGGGTGGGGGAGGGTGAAAAGGAAAAAGTTCTGATGCTTATATCTTAAGAACCTGTAATGATATAAGCCTTAAACTTGGTATTTAGATAGAGCTATAGTAACGGAATGTTGGAAAAATAAAATTTTTTTTTAGGGGTAGTACGCTACGGGGGTAGGGGGTGTTTTTCCTAACTATTAAACGGTTCATGCTAGAAAGTTGAAACTCGGTGTGTATATGTAAATCAACTAGAAAAGTAATTGTGATAAAAAAAAATTGTAATATTCATTGGCGTTTAGAAAGGGGGGCAAAAAAAATTATTTGTAAATATAATATATATAAAATGCATATATTTTCACGATTTTCTTCATATCTACTAGGTCTTTCCAAATATTTAATTCATTTTTATACTACGGATTCTTCGTATAAATACCTAGAATGTGTTTTCAAGGTTTTTTGAAATTCGACCCCTAAGGGTAGTGTGGTACAAGTGGGGGTGTTTTTCCTATATATGGAACGGCTTAAGCTACAATGTTGAAACTCGGTGTGTATATGTAAATCAACTAGAAAAGTAATTGTGATAAAAAAAAATTTGAATATTCATTAGCGTTCAGAAGGGGGGGCAAAAAAATATATTTGTAAATATAATATATATAAAATGCATATATTTTCACGATTTTCGTCATATCTACTAGGTCTTTCCAAATATTGAATTCATTTTTATTCTACGGATTTTTCGTATAAATACCTAGAAAGTGTTTTCAAGGTTTTTTGAAATTCGACCCCTAAGGGTAGTGTGGTACAAGTGGGGGTGTTTTTCCTATATATCGAACGGCTTAAGCTACAATGTTGAAACTCGGTGTGTATATCTAAATTAACTAGAAAAATAATTTTGAATAAAAAAAACGAATATCTATTGGTGTTCAGAAGGGGGGCAAAAAAATTATCTGTGAAAATAGAATGCATATTTTTCCACGATTTTCGACATATCTACTACCTCGTCCCAAATAATGAATTTAATTTTATTCTATGTATTCTCCATATGAATACCAAGAAAGAGTTTTCAAGATTTTCTGAAAATTGACCCCTAAGGGGGTGTATAGTGATTGTGTACTTTTTCATAAACTATTCCATATCTCTCAGATCCAATCAGATTTTCACTTCCATGATCTTGTTCTTTTTGATAGGCTTTCAGTCACATAATAGCCTTAACCGCATTTCAGAATTGAACACGTTCCTATCTTCTGCCGGAAAAATAATAAAGTTACGCCCAGATTGTTGGCAGATTTTTTGATAAGTTTTCAGTCACATAGTAGCCTACACCGCATTTCAGAATTGAACGCGTTCCTATCTTCTGCCGGAAAAATAATAAAGTTACGCCCAGATTGTTGGCAGATTTTTTAACATGTGTTACTATTTTTTATCATTTGTTATCATTTTTAATATATTTTAAAATTTTTTATCATTTTTACTATTTTTAAGAGTTTTCATTTTTTACCATCATTTTTTACCATTTCTTATCATTTTTTATCATTTTGTACCACTTTTTATCATTTTGTATCATTTTCTATCATTTTTATAATTTTTTATAGTAATTTTTTATAATTTTTTACCATTTCTTATCATACTTTACCACTTTTCCCTATTTTTTATAACTTTGTATCATTTTTTATCACTTTTATAATTTTTTACTATTTTTTACCATTATTTATCATTTTTGATCACTTGTTTATAATTTGATATCATTTTTTCCCATTTTTTACCATTTTTTATAATTTTTTATCATTTGATATCATTTTTATAATTTTTTATCATTCATTATCGTATTTTATCACTTTTATAATTTTTTTCATTTCTTACTATTTTTTACCATTGTTCACCATTTTTTATAATTTTTTAATCATTGTTTATCATTTTTTACCATTTTTAATCATTTTTTACCATTTTTTATCATTGTTTACCATTTTTATAAATTTTTACCATTTGTTATAATTTTTATTATTTTTTACCATTTCTTACCATTTTTTATCATTTTTTACTATTTTTATAATTTGTTTACCATTTTTTATCATTTTTGAAAATTTTTTATCATTTTTTAACATTTTTTATCATTTTTTACTACTTTTTTATCATTTTTTACTCTATCCCTCAATCCTCAATCCTCCACTATAGTTCGCGAACTATGAGGAACTATAGTTCCTCTATCCCTCAATCCTCCATCTACCATCCTTAATACTCCATCCTCTATCCACCATCCTTCATCATCCATCCTCAATCCCCGATCCTTCATCGCCCATCATCCATCCTCCTTTCTCCATCCTCCATCGAACATCCACCATCATTCATCCTATATCCTCCATCGTCCATCATCCATCGTCCATCGCCCATCGACTATCATCCATTCTCCATCTTCCATCCTCCATTGTCCATCCTCCATTGTACATCCTCCATCTTCCATTGTCCATCCACCATCCTCCATCATCCACCCTTAATCCCCCATTGTCCATCATCCATCCTCTATCCTCCATCATCCATCGTTCATTGTCCATCCTCCATCAAACATCCTCCATTGTCCATCATCCATCGTCCATCCTCCATCGTTCATCCTCAATCCTCTATCCTCCATCCATCCATCCATCCACCCTGAACAGATCTGAGGAGATCTGTGAACGATGGATGATGGACGATGGAGGATAGAGGTTGGATGATAGACAATGGAGGATGTTCGATGGAGGATGTTCGATAGAGGGTGGATGATGGAGGATGGTGGATGGACAATGGAAGATGGAGGATGGACAATGGAGGATGGACAATGGGGATGGAAGATGGAGGATGGATGATGGATGATGGACGATGATGCAGGATGTTCGATAGAGGGTGGATGGTAGAGGATGGTGGATGGACAATGGAAGATAGAGGATGGTCAATGGAGGATGGACAATGGGGATGGAAGATGGAGGATGGATGATGGACGATGGACGATGGGTGATGGACGATAGATGCTGGACGATGGAGGATAGAGGATGAATGATGGAGGATGTTCGATGGAGGATGGAGAAAGGAGGATGGATGATGGGCGATAAAGGATCGGGGATGGATGATGGAGGACGGTGGATGGAGGATGGTGGATGGAGGATGGTGGATGGAGGATTAAGGATAGTAGATGGAGGATTGAGGGGTAGAGGAACTATAGCTCCTCATAGTTCGCGAACTATAGTTGAGGATTGAGGACTGGGGATTGAGGATTGATTATTGAGGATTCAGGGATGGAGGAAAAAATGATAAGATATGGTAAAATCAATGTTCGTAGGATGAGGGTAGGGGGTAGAGAGGAGGGTGGGGGTGGGGGTAGAGGATAAAGAAAGTAGATGAAGGGGAACAATATGCAGGGTAAGGGGTAGAATGATAAGGGTACACAGAGGGTGGTGAAGGATGATTTTTGGAGGGGTAGGGGGTAGAGAGGTGATTGCGGGTGAGGGGGGTAGAGAAAGTAGATGAGGGGGAACAATATGTAGTGTGAGGGGTAGAATCAGAAGGGTACACAGGGGGGGAGTTTGTTGTGTTTGGGGCCTTGGAAAAACTATTTTGACTTAAGAAAGTCAAAATAGTCGAAGGATGGGTAAAGGTTCGGGACAGAATGGGCCAATTCCTCCTACGTCTGAATTGGTGGCTGAAGTAGAACGGAAGCGACACGCTTACTGGCGGCCGGGACTAGCTACGGCAGTGTGGGGTGGTTCCTGTTCTACCTCAGACCATAACCCCTAGGCCTAGACAACAAAAATTTCGTGTCGGCTTACTCCAGGGTATTTAAAATGGGACTATTTTCCCAATAGGTCGTGAAAGATCAAGAAGCGGTGGAGTTGCGCGACTTCGCGACTTGTCAGGGCGCCCTGGTGTTGTTGGCGCCCTGCTCTGCCCACCCTACCTCAGCCACGACTGTCCTTTCAAACATTTCACGTCGTGGCCCCTTATTAAGGTTCGGGGCGAAGGAGCTAGACGCTCGGGTTCACTTTAATGGCTCTTTCTTAGCCTTTAAACCTCATTTTAACGACAAAATTAAACAAAAAAACCAATCTGAAAAACAGTCCAACATAACAAAAATATATATATATAGGCAACAAAAGATTTAAACATAAGAAAAAAATAGGACTCACCCTATTAACTGCGGCTCCATTTTTAGTTTTATTTTTGTTCCTACATTTCTTTAATTTATTTATTTATTTTGTTTTTATTTTAATCAATTCCGTCCTCGTCGGTACTGTCCTTCTGTTAATTTTAAAATTTTTAATTCATTTATGAATGTTGTATTATTGATTTTAATTCAGGTATGTATTTTCTTCTTTTCTTGATTTTCATTCATTTTACTTTATTATTTTAATAATAAAATATTGTTATCGACTTTTAAAAAAAAAAATTTGCTATTATGAAATTTTTTTTTTTACACGTTTTGTTGTACCTTGGACTCCTTCCTGAGCGGAAATTACGTCGTCCCGGTACATAAATCATCTAACGTTCATGTAACATTCTAACTACATCACATTTCCACACACAGTATTTTCCGCATTGTAAATAAACATACGAATGCAAGTCTATGTTTATTTACAATGATCATATTTATTTCCCTGTCAAAAGATTCTTCTTTCCGCGTTGTAAACAAACAGGTAAACGCGAGTCAGTGTTTGTTTACAACGCATCAGCCTCCAAATTCAACGACCTTCTTGTGCGAAATGCAAGTCGGCCTTACCGCCCGGTCAGCAGTACCCAGGGAATGCCGGTTTGAATTTCGTACACAACACACAATAATACACAACACAACACAACAGTTTTATGACTAATAAACACCAAAAAGGCAAAAAAAAAGCAGGGAGCAGTAAAGCAAAACCTACATTCTTTGAAGAATAAACTTATTTTAACATCAAGATACAAGATTTACGTAACCGAAAATCTAATTAATTGACGTGCTTTATAATTTACCAGTATTCCCACAACGCTCAAGTAACGGCAGTAGAAACAATCAATTCAACAACATACATTAAAATTACGTAAATAGAAATTTTACAAACCAACGAACAATAATAACGAAAATCAATTCAAGAGGATCAGGTTTTCTTAACAAAAATTTTAAAAGAAAATTGTAACAAATTAACACTTTTTCACATTTTTTCCAAAACACATCAACACTTTCAAACATAAACATTTATATTCAAAATTTGAGTATTTAAAAGCAAATTATTATTTTCCGGTCGCACACATTTTCTGTCCGGGCGATTTTAAGTGAATCATTTTTCGAAAGTGCTGTGTTCAGTAAATTTTTTTTCCCTTTCAACGAAAACCTACCGTCGTGTTTTCAAGAAAGTGCTACGACAATTTTTAAATTGAATTGTCTGATAAAATTTTGAAATTTTTCGTCGCGCACCTACTTTTTCCTTTAATCTCAATTTCCAATTATAAATTCCAAATATGCCGTTAACAAGATCACAAACAACAAATATAAGAGATATTAACGGAATTGAACAAAACAACATGGACATTGAAGAAAACAATGATCATGTTAATATATCGAGTAATACAGATCGTAACAACGTTTCGAGACCACTTTTAAATAGTGTTTCTGTCGAGGAATTTTCTCTGCTTAAGGATCAATTGTCTGCACTTACTGCCACATGTACCTTACTATGTGAGCACATTAATGCTAATTAAAACACACCACCAATATCGGATACATCAACTTGCATCAAATCTATCAAATTACCCAAATTCTATTCTGATAAACCAGATCTGTGGTTTATACAAATTGAAGCACAATTCAGAAACTCAAAGATATTATCAGATGAAATTAAATTCGATAATGTCGTTGCTTCTCTAGACACAAAGTATCTCGATATTGTGGCTAATTTAGTACGCGATCCAACTGTTCTTAATAAATAAGAGTCAATTAAAACCGCACTCATTAAGGAGTTTCAACATTCTGACGAAACTCGGTTGAAGCAATTATTGTTAGATATTGATTTGGGTGATCAAAAACCATCATATCTCTTACGGAAAATGAGAGATACAGCGAAAGGTCTTGTCTCCGAACAAATCGTAGAGACACTTTGGTTATCCAAACTACCCGAAAATATCAGTACGGTCATCGGAACGAGCTTACCATTAAATGGTAAAGCAGAAATCGCTGACAAAATTTCGAACAGAATTAATTTTAATTCTACAACTTCCGCGATTTCCGATCAAAATTTTCCTAACAATAATAACAATGATTTATGTACTCAAATCGCAGCTTTAACAAAACAAGTCGAGCAACTACAACAATCTCGTTTTCGTCCTCGCAGCCGTTCCCGCAACAATTCGCAAGTCAGAAATTCCAATAACAATCCACCTCCTGAATCTGATCAATGCTGGTACCATTTCACTTTTCAAGACAAAGCTCGTAAATGTATCGAACCTTGCAAATTTTTCGCCACCTTTAAATCGAACCAAAAAAAACTAATTCTGCCAGTTTCTTCCGCGGCAGAAACTGCAGCAATCATTAAAAGCCGTAGATTATTTATTACAGATAAGTCATCCAACCTTCGATTTTTAATCGACACAGGATCTGATTTATCAGTTATACCACATAATTCAGAGGACAAATTACTTACTACTTCCCCTTTGAATATTCTATACGCAGCTAATGGTTCACAGATTAAAACTTATGGGCAAAAAACGTTATTTATCAGTTTCCCTAGGTCTACGTCGTGATTTTCAATTTCTTTTCACGATCGCTGACGTTACCAGACCTATAATTGGAGCTGATTTTTTGGAACATTTTAACCTAATAGTCGACCTCAAACGACGTAAATTAATAGATTCAACTACCAATATCAAAACAACCGGTTCAGTTGAATCAATAACTTCTGATGAAATTAATATTACTACTTTGGCTTCAGATAACTCAATATTCTTCAATAATGATTATGAAAAATTATTGCAGAAATTTCACGATTTAACTTTGCCAACAAACTATAATAATAAAAATAATAAAAATTTAACAGGCGTTTATCATTATGTTGATACGACAGGTCCTCCAGTTTCCGCAAAAGCCCGCCGTTTACCACCGAATCTGTAAAGAAACAATTCGAACACATGATGGAAATTGGCATTTGCAGACCGTCGAAATCACCCTGGTCAAGCGCATTACACATGGTAAACAAGGAAAACGGAACAGATCGACCTTGCGGGGACTATAGACGTTTAAATTCAGTCACTGTACCCGATCGATATAATATTCCGAATATTCAAGATTTCTCTATAAATCTTCACGGTTGTAAGGTTTTTTCTAAGATCGACCTTACCCGAGCTTACCACCAAATTCCAGTACATGAATCAGATATTCCAAAGACAGCTATTGTAACACCTTTTGGATTATTTGAATTCGTACGAATGCCTTTTGGTTTACGTAATGCTGGTCAAACATTTCAACGTTTCATTGACCAAGTTTTGATCGGTTTACCTTTTGTTTTCAAATATTTGGATGATGTTCAAATTTCTTCTAAAACTCATGCCGAACACATTCAACATTTACAAATTGTTTTTGAACGTTTTCGTGAATACGGACTTAGAATAAACGTATCCAAATGTGAATTCGGAAAAAGCGAAATAAGCTTCCTCGGATACACAATCAACGAAACCGGCATACGACCAATTTCTACAAAAGTCGATGCAATCATGAACATTGATTTACCTCAAACCGCTAAGGATTTGAGACAATTTATCGCATCAATGAATTATTATCGACGTTGTATACCAAATGTCTGTGTAAACCAAGGAATTTTACAGAAGTTAATTATTGGCAACATTAAAAACGATAAATCTTCAATTACTTGGAATGAAGATGCAATTAAAGCATTTCAAGATTGCAAATCCGAAATTAAAGCAGCAACTTTAAGGGTACTTACACATCCATGCCCCTCTGCTAAACTTAATATTTTCGTTGATGCATCTAATTTCCGAGTTGGCGCTACATTACATCAAGTAATTGATGATGTCCTAGAGCCACTCGGATTTTTTTCCAAACGCATGACTGAGACGCAAAAGAAATATAGCACTTATGATCGAGAATTACTTGGAATTTTTCAAGCAATTAAACACTTCCGCAACCAAGTAGAAGGACGCGAATTTACAATATTTACCGATCATAAGCCACTCATTTCTATGTTCAACAAAAAACTAGAACAATGCTCGCCTCGTCAACTTACACACATTGATTTCATCGGCCAATTTTCAACCGACATTCGCTACATTTCCGGTAAAGATAATTTTATCGCTGATATGCTTTCGCGAATTCAAAATCCTGAAGTTTCCGATATTCACACCATCGATTTCGAACAACTAGAAATCAAACAAAATTTGGACAACGAATTGAAACTTGTATTGAATGACAGCAAATTAAGTTTGAATTTACAACTTCTAAATATACCAAGAACTAAATTCAAAATTTATTGTGATGTTTCATTCAACAAAAAACGTCCGTATATTCCATTAAAGCTCAGGAAAGTTTATTTTAACCTTTTGCACAACCTCAATCACCCAAGTATCAAATCTACGACAAAATTAATTACCGATAGATTTGTATGGCCTGGTGTTAACAAAGATTGCAAATTATTGGCAAAGCAGTGTATTAAATGCCAGAAAGCTAAAGTTAGTCGACATAATAGACGACCTTTGGTTACCTTTTTAGTTCCAGATGAACGTTTTGCTCACATAAATATCGATCTTGTTGGACCTCTTCCAACATCTCGAGGTTTTAATTACTGCCTAACCTGCATTGATCGATTCACAAGATGTCTGGTTGGATTTCTCGATTTGGAATTCCCCGTAACATTACGACTGATCGCGGTAGACAATTTGAATCTATCTTATTTAAAGAGTTGACCAAGATCTTAGGCATTAAACACTATCGAACGACTTCCTACCATCCACAAAGTAACGGAATGATTGAACGTTTGCATAGAACCATTAAATCTGCACTCAAGTGCAGCAATGCAAACGACTGGGTAGACAGTTTACCGGCACTTTTAGGTCATCGTTCGACCATTAAGGAAGATTTAAACGCAACTCCTGAGTTGGTTTACGGTACCACCTTAAGGTTACCGGGAGAATTTTTTGACAAATCAACTAAAGAGGTTCCTCAAACCGATTACGTCAAAAATCTCAAATCTATTTTTAATGATTTTAAGCCGGTAAACACTTCGAATCATAATTCCAGTAGGATCAATTTCGTTCAAAAAGATCTTGAAACGTGTTCTCATGTATTTCTTCGTAACGATGCGGTTTCCCCACCTTTAACACCACCTTATAGCGGTCCTTATATTGTTTTAAAGAGGAAACCCTCAACATTTATCATTGAAATTCGAGGAAAAGGTCAGGAGGTTGCGATTGATCGCATCAAGGCAGCTTTCGTTGAACGCAGCAGTTTCGTTTCACAGATAGATTCACAAAATTTTTTGAATGATAACTCAAACATAACTCTTTCCAACAATGATAAATTATTAATTGAAACTAAATTGAATAATAAAAATGTAAAAACAGTTAATTTCGATCTACAGCCACAAATAAAATTTTTTTTCGTGATGAAAAAACACTTAACAATTAATCATAAACAAAGTATACACAAAAATGTAATTTTGAAAAAATAAAATTGAAAAGTCAGTTGGAAAATATAATCAATAGAATCAAGTTGTTTAAAATAAACTTTTTAGTATTTTAATATTACTAAATTAAGATAATAAATAATAATCTAATATATAAAAACTTAATATGTTTTATTAAAACAGTTTAGTGAAGCTAATAATTTAAGATAAGCTCCACAGGGGTGCGGGTGTAGAGGGTGAGGGTGGGGGAAGGGTGAGAAGGAACAAGTTCCGATGCTTATATCTTAAGAATCTATAGTGATAGGAAGCTGAAACTTGGTATTTAGATAGAGCTATAGTAGTGGCATGGTGGAAAAATAAAATTTTTTTAGGGGTAGCATGGTACGGGGATGGAGGGTGTTTTTCCTAGCTTTGAAACGGCTTATGCTAGAAAGTTGAAACTCGGTGTGTATATGTAAATCAACTAGAAAAGTAATTCCGTTAAAAAAAAATCGAATATTCATTGGCGTTCGGAAGGGGGGGGGGGCAAAAAAAATTATCATTAAAAATAAAAGTCATATATTTTCACGATTTTCGTCATATCTACTAGGTCTTTCAAAATATTGAATTTATTTTTTTTTCTACGGATTCTTCATATGAATACCTAGAATGCATTTTCAAGATTTTTTGAAATTCGATTCCTAAGATGGTGTAAAGTGGTTGTATACTTTTTCATGAATTTCACCATATCTCTCAGGTCTGATCATATAACGAATATCTTTTCACTTTCACGGGCGTGTTTAATAAGCACATATTTTTAACCCTTTCGGTCACGAATTAAATTTTTTTCTGTTGAGTAACTTTACTATTTAGTTGTATCACGTCTGCCCTCTTCATCGAACCACAACGAAACGAACATTTTCGGAAACAAAAGAATGTAACTAAAGAAATTTTAAGGATGCAATACACAAACCGGCTTAGCTCGTGCGATATCTTCCTTAAAATTTGATGTCTACAATTGTAGACACGGTGACTGAAAGGGTTAAAAAAAATTAATATTCATTTTCGTTCGGAAGGAGGGGGAGCAAAAAAAAATATTATTAAAAATAAAATACATACATATCACGATTTTCGTCATATTTACTAGGTCTTTCCAAATATTGAATTCATTTTTATTATACGGATTCTTCATATGAATACTTAGAAAGTGTTTTCAAGATTTTTTGAAATTCGACTCCTAAGAGGGTGTAAAGTGGTTTTATACTTTTTCATGAATTTCACCATATCTCTCAGGTCTGATCAGATATCGAATATCTTTTCACTTCCACGGGCTTGTTTAATAATCACATATTTCTAAGTTTTTTCTTTTTCAACCTCTAGACCGCATCCCGAAATATGACCCAATTATATATTTCATATGTTACACCCTATTTTAACCGCTTCCCGAACTTTTTGTTAGGTTTTCAGTCACATAGTAACATACACCACAACTCCGAATTGAACACGTTCCGAACTTCTGCCGGAAAAATAATAAAGTTGCGCCCAGACTGTTGGCAGATTTTTGTTTTGTTTTCATTCGTTCATTTAGTTTTAGTTTTAGTTTAAGTTTTAGGAAGGGGCGCAACACTAAGCTGCAGCGCACACTAGGCACCGAAGAGGGCCCATAGCGATCCCTTCAAGAAAACGTGGAACAATTAATCACTCTCAAAACATCCCAAATCCCTACAGAATCCGACCAACTTGTCATACCCTATCGATCTAAGATCCTCCAACCTATCGAAGAAGAGACTGCCCAACCACTTCAAGCGCCTTCTTGCAACCACCTGACACTCACACAAGATATGGGTAATATCCTCCTCAGCATATAGCTCAAAGCAGTACCTACTCACGCCGGAGTCCACTATCCCCATCCGCATGGCATGTTTCCCTAACAAGTAGTGCCCCGTCAGTATTCCGATGAGTACCCGCAATCTTTCCCTACTCCGCGACAGTATTTCCCTGGACCTATGTTTGTCCAGCCTTGGCCAGAATGCCCTAGAGATCCTACATCCCGTCAGCTGCTCCCACCTGGAGTTCGCTGCGTCTCCCTGATAAGCGCTTTGATGCCGCTTAGCGGTGGACTTACCCTCTCCTCCAACAGTTCGGATGACGCCGATCCCACTCTTACCAGCTCATCGGCCAGTTCGTTCCCTCGAATGTCGCTATGCCCCCGTACCCAGCAAAGTTGTACTCTATTCTGACAGCAAAGTGCCTTGAGCACTTCACGACAGCGCTGTACTAGCTGGGATTTGATAGTCTCCGATTTCAGTGCCTTCAAAGCCGCTTGGCTGTCAATGTAGAATGAGATATGCCTTCCGCATATCCCACCCATCAACAAGATGTTAGCTGCCTGGAGCACCGCCATAATTTCAGCCTGGAATACACTGCAGGCATCTGGCAGCTTAAACGACTCCCGCGCATTAAGCTGCTCGGAGAAGACTCCAGCTCCAGTGCCACACAGCATTTTTGACCCGTCCGTATACACAGAGAGTTCCCCCTCACTTAATACACGATGGTTCTCCCAGTCCTCTCTACTTGGGTATATGACCGTGAATGGTGACCGAAAATCAATCACTGGAATCATATAGTCCGTGCAGATCGCAACCGGTCCTCGTAGAAATTCCCTCAGAATAGAGCTGTGTCCCGCAGACCTCTCCCTAAAAAGACCACAGCTCACTAGTTTTGCCGCCGTGTTTGTCGCAACCTGCTTAATGAAAATTTCAAGTGGTGATAAATGCATACAAACTTCCAGTGCCGCTGTTGGAGTTGTACGCAGGGCTCCTGTGATCATAACACAGGCAGTCCTCTTCACCCCATTTAGTTTATCCTTCCATTTATAAAGAAAGAAATCAAACACTTGTCGATTTCGTTATTTCTTTGCAACAGTTTAAATACGTTTGAATTTTTTGACTGAGGAGCTTATTCTCTTGTAAATCTTTCATTTATTTCTTTATTGGTCCACTTAAGAACGCGCGACTCAACTTTATATAAGGCGAGTGGTATGCAAAGCAAAAAAAAAGACTACATTTCTACAACTAAAATATCCACGAAAATTACGATAATAAATTTGCAGTTCAACATTCAGAACGATTCTCCATTTACAACACCATCCCTTCGACCCCCGTGATTTTCGTCGAATCCTATTCTAGTTATATTCTTTTTTTGTCGTTCGTTTTTCATTTGTCGTTTTTTTGACCACTTTCAGGGCTGATATTTATAATACTCTTCGAGCAACCGGCGCGTCGAAACCCGTCGACCGAAACCTACATTCGAAACGCGTCGATTCTTCACTTTTCACTGTTCTAGCCAGATCCGCGATCTGTTTCATGTATCCCTGAACGTGTCGTCATCGTATAAGAACCCAATTACCACACGAACTCTCGAATCGACTCCCATTAAGGGAAAAAAAATCCGCGCGATAAATCTTGCACACTCGACTCCTCCGCAAGCACCTCGTTTTCTTCTTCCCCCAGTCCCCCAATTTCGTTCAGAACCGTTTCTTAATCACGACAATTTATGCAAGTCACTCTTTTGGGTAATTTCCATTTACTTGAGATTTCACATTCGACTTTTTTACTCGCGAAACCTTTTTTTAAAACGTGCGTTCTCACACGGAACTCGGCACGCACTACACTCGAGTCGATTTTCTTTTTCAGATTTTTGGACTCGCAAAGCGAAAATTCGGTTTCTTTTACTTCTTCCGTACTTTGCACCGACACAAAAAACTTCAACGATCTGCCTCGATCGAGAATACCAAGACGAGCGCCAGAAAAAGTCACAACTACGCGTAACGACAGTTTTTTATAATTCTTCAACTCGCGGCCGACACGCGCCAAGTAAGACTGTTTCCTCTACCAATCTGGTGTCAATTGGTCGTCGTCGGAGCTCAAAGTTGCGATTTTCCACAAAAATTTCTCGGCGCACGCTGGAAAGTTTTATTTATTGGATTTTGCCAAAAGAAACAATGCACCTTTCGTGTCATCAGAAAAAAAAAACTCCTCTTTCATCCAGCCGGCATATCTCCGGTAGCGGAACTTTTCTAGCCAAGCCGGTTTTATGCCGCTGCAGCTGATGAATGTGTTACCGCTGTAGATGTGGAAAACAGTGGCGGACGCAATCGTCCAGCGGAATTTGTTGTAGCGTTCAATGACAACCCAACAGGCTTACAGTGGGGGTGAAGGGTTGAATTTTGGAGAATGGGGTGTAAGAAGAAAAGTAAGGGGTCAGAGAGGGGTGAGGGAAATCAGTACCACGCAGGTGTTTTCTTTGTCTCTTTTTACTGCCGCTTCTTCACTGTTTACTGTCGCTTTTTCGTTCCCGTTTGCGATTCATCGAGTTTCAAATCACAACGTGGCTAAAGAAGTTTTCACTTCAAAAATTGTTTTCGGGTTGAGTTTTGTTTGTACTTGATTGTACCGAAAAAAATTTTGTTTGTACTCAAAGGGAACGGAGAAAAAATTGATCCGTGTGAACTTAGTACCCGACTTGCACCAAATCAACTGAAATTATAGTATTCAGATAGTACCCCGTCTGTAAATGATTGTACCGAAAATGATTTTTTTTTAATTCAATACAAACAAAAAAAAAATTAATTAAAAATTTTTTTTAGAAAAAATTGGTATACTTTTACTTTACTTGTTTTAAATTTGCTTTTCGCGTGCATGTTAGGCTGACGCGCGCTTCGCTCCAACTACCTTTTGCGCAGCCCTGCGGGGCTAAAGGGATTAAAACTCCCTTTCGCGTTGATTCAAACGGGAAGAATTCCAAAAAAAAACAAAAAGGACGGCAAACTATTGTAAATTGGTTCTATTTGATTGTACCTTCACTCGTTTTTAAAATACTTCCAAATTTTCATCAAATACTAGCTATCTAAACCAAAAAAATATTTCACACAAAGAGTAAGATAGTTCGAAAGCCGATCCTTCGACAACACACTATTAATCGATAAGCGGAGTACATGCGCTTTCAAAATTCGAAAAACCAAAGATGCAAACATATTCTATATTAATTGTTAACAATATATGTTCCGGGCCTCAAAATGGGTTGCAAATCTAATACAATATCGAAAATACCCTGATCAACATTATATTAAGTTTGCATAACGTTTGTAATTTTTTTGTAGTCTACATAACGAAACTACGTTTTTAACCATTTTGAGCACATTGCGGACCTTGGAGGGGGGTGCAAAGTGAGATATATTTAATAATTATAATAATCAATGGCGTAACAGCCCAAATCGGGCCTAGGCCTTGAAGTAATGCTAGAGTTACTTCATTGCGAGACCAACGGAACACTAGGCGGTGAAGTGGTCAGCTACACGCTCGTCCGTGGTTATTACCCCGATTTTAACTCAGGTACTCATTTACAGCTGAGTGAACTGGTAGTCCGGCACCCGATCCCATTTTCGAAAATTAGATTCGAACCTGGTACCAGGTGCACCGAAGACAAGTGCTCTAGCCACTACGCCACTCAGACTACCAGAGATATATTTAGAGATGGCAATTTAAATAAAATAATCGATTGATCATTTGATTAATCAGAATGTGTTGTGATTTACGATTAAATTTGTAGGAAATAATCGATTAATCGATTAATCGGTTAATTTCGCCTTTGTAGTTAACAATATATTACCACATTATATTTCATTACGAAGGTACCGTGTAAAGCCTATTACTGTGTTCAGCGAAACGAACACGAACGAAAAAGTCACCTTCGAAGCGGAGTGAAATTCTACACCGTTCGCTACTAGATGTCATTGATAAAAACACGCGCGAAATTTGAAAATATTAAAAAAATGTCAAGTAATTACTATTCCGGCACATAACACAACAAAATATTGCTCACACAAAATTTCCCGAGCACAAACTCACTGAATTGTCAGCGAACTATTGAAAATTTTGAGTTGTCAATTAAACCACCATTACCATTAAAAACGAAACGAAATCGCCACGACCGCCATCTATTAGTGACTACGGCAAATGTCCATTCCGTCTCCGAACACAGTACTGCAAAACGAACGAAATATTTCGTCGGTGAAATGTCAACGAAAATTCAATTTTTTTTATATGAACTTTGACAGTTCATTTCGTTTCGCTCGGAGCACAGTACTAGGAAGTACAGGAAGAAATTGAAGAAAACATACTATTGATCCATAAATATGTATAGATTGAAAGAAATTTAAAACATGAAATTGAATTTTATTCTGGAATTTCGAGCTCTTTACCGAGCGCGTCAGGCTGCTACGAAACGACTACCTGTGTCACATCAGGTATCCATCTGAGAAGATACTGCCTAATGATTTACCTGTTGGTTTCTAACTTGTGGATAACACTAATAGATATCGCTAGAAAGTTTTTGCGTTCCATTGGATGTATTTTCACACAGAATTTCGTTAGAATAGCGTCAGTTCATGTACAAAAAGGTACAAATAGCAATATCGCTGTATGCAATTTTAATGATGGACTGACTAACATACTACGGATTACGAAGGTTCTGGATGTGAATATTGGCGTCTAAAGCTACAATTTGTTGATATGGGTGAAGGGGTGTAGGAGTAGGGGGGGGGGGGGGGGGGAATAATTCGTCTGAAACGCAAAAATGCCGAGATCGACACATACTAAAATACATATCAACTAAATCGTTGATGGCACGAAATTCAAACTTAACAAATATCTGTACTTATACTAGGAGAAAGGATTGAAAAGAAATTTTTGAGTAGGGGTAATGGCGTACGGGGGTGGGGGGTGAAAAACTTTAGATTACTATATCTCATGAACCAATTGCTCTAGAAAAATGAAATTCGGATTGAGTAGAAAGAACGACATATATAGATTGCTCAAAGTAGAATTTTTGAAGGGGGTGGTGGAGCATGGAAGTGTGGGGATAAGAAATTTTCCAAAAAAATCACGTTTCATATCTCAAGATGCTCAAATTTTTACCAGACGTAGGCGCAATGGAACCCTAGGAGAGAAAATTTTTTTCGGGGATGTGGATGTAGAGCGTGAGGGTGGGGGAGGGTGACAAGTAAAAGTTTCCACCAGGGCGCCAACGTACTAAAGGCGCGGCAGGCGCCAATGTATCGAAAACGCCGAAGGCGCCCTGACGCGCTTTGCAAATTCAGTGCTCAAACGCGCGGCTCGTGACACTCCCCATTTAAGAAAAGCAGAACGGCACAGCACAGGCGGCATAGTACTGGTGCCAGAGTTGCCAGTACTGGCACATGTGTTTCGGGTCCAGTATGTGCCCTTGGACCAAGTCACTGCCGAGTCAATGTCGATTTGATCACACCGATCCTACTCTTGGTTAAACTCTGGCCCGATACTGGGGCGTCAGTAAAAAAAAAAAAAATTTGTTTTTAATAAAGTGTTTTTTTTTTTAACTACGATTTTATTTCCCTGTAAGTATTTATGATTTTTTTTTAAATGCGAATTGGTTTTTCTTACACCTGGCACACTTTTGGATTTGAACCGCAAACATAAGTGCGCTACGCTACCCACTAAATCTGCAACATTCTCGTGATAGTATTAAAGCCGAATCAAAATTAATTTTGATAAACAAAAGATATTTTTGCCAATGTGCCCAATACAGAGCCGACAGTCAAGGCAATGCCGAAAGAGCTTAAACACCAATAATAAGCCAATTCTTGGCCCGACATTGGTCTGGTAGTTTGTCAGTACCAAAAGAATACCGATACACAAGTCTTGGCGGACAATACGATGCCGATTCTGGGAATTTCGCACATGGGTCTCCATAAATAAACATAATGTCCACATATTCTTCATTGGATTACTCAGGCATTTCGAAATTATTTTTTAAATTCTACTGACAACTCTTTCTTTTAGCAACGGCGATACGCTATTCTTTTGCCGGTTTTCCACCAAACAGACAAGTAAGTTTTTGTTTTGATCATGTTTTCGAATGTACGTAAAACAAAAACTCGAACTCCAACAAATTCAAGACACTGTATCAACCAAACCGACAGTGTTTTATCGGCGTTTTGTTTTTATCTTGAGCCTGTTTCAACTGAGCGAATAAAGACTAGTTTACATGACTGCAAACAATTTTTACGAAGATTGTCCGTAGCTTATCGAATTTTCAATGGAGTAGAGCAACCACTGCAAAAAATGACATTCACACAAATATCGTCAATATTTTTTGCTGGATATAATATCTGTTCGTTTCACTCCTGATCAGTTTCTCATTAGAGACTTTCCTTCTCCCTCACAATCTCAGTGCAAATTGTTTGAAGTCACCATGTAAACCGGCCTTTACATGCCGACTGCAAATAATTTTTACCGAGATTGTGAGGAAGCTAGCTTATCGAATTTTCAATGGAGTAGAAAGCAACCACTGCAAAAAACAAAATTCACAGAAATAAAATCTCTAATGAGAAACTGATCGGAGTGAAACGAACAGATATTATATCCAGCAAAAAATATTGACGATATTTGTGTATGGTATTTTTTGCAGTGGTTGCTTTCTACTTCTACTCCATTGAAAATTCGATAAGCTAGCTCCCTCACAATCTCAATAAAAAATGTTTGCATTCGTCATGTAAACCGTCCTTGAAGCGCATGGAGAACTTACTCTGTCTCGAACCAAAAAACATAAACTGAACAAAACACAACTGCAGTGTTTCCACGAAGTGGACTCAGCTAGAAAACACTCTGAAACCTTTGAAGCTACCCAACGGGAAAAGAAGCGCTTGCAAATGCATTAACGAGCGCTTTTTTGCAGCAGGGAGGTGCTCCAAAGATGCCTTTCGTTCATATAAATTTAACATTTCATAGAAATTTAACATTTCAGAACGCTTTCAAATCACTTTGCATTTATATGAAAGAGTAATACAACTTGCTACTTCTTTTTTCCAGTAGCAAAATAAAAAACGGGAATTTATAAATTAATCTTACATCTCTCCAACATCTTTTAGAGCGCTTTAAAAGCGCCTTGTATTTATATCAAGGAGGAGTCAATACTTCTTAAATTTTTTTTTAGCAATTTTAAAGCACTTTATCCTTATATGTGATAAAGGACTCCCAAACTACTTTCATATGTAGTGCTTCATTTTTGTTTCATTAAAGTTCTACGCGTTTTAAGCGCTTTACGGCGAAGCGCTTGAAAGCGTTCCCGCTGGGTCCCGCTTCTCGCCGGGACACGAAAAACAATTATTGAATCTGCGATGAATTCAATTACTGACCGTTTCAATGCATTGAAGTACAACGAATTATTTTTATTTTTATATGATTTCAAAAACTACGAAGCAAACAGAATTAACGGAAGTTTGCTGGAATCGTGTCAAATGTTGGAAGCTGTTCTTCAACATGGAGGAAATTCAGATATTGATTTCCACTTTAGTCAAAAATGATAAAATTGTTCATTCGTTCGATATACTAAATGCCATTCAAACGCGAGGCATGGAGAATTTAGTGCCCAACGCAATGATTGCTTTTCGTATTTTCTTGACAATTGCAGCTTCGGTGGCATCGGGGAACGCTCATTTTCAAAGCTGAAGCTGATCAAAACATATCTTTGAAATGCAATGCATCAAAATAGACTCAGCGAATTATCCATCATCTCAATCAAAAAAGAAATCGCAAATTGTAACACGATTACTATACTACTACAACAGTTTACTACACACTACAATAGTTTACTACAACTACTACAATAGACTCAGCGCGGTAGCACTACCCAGCAAACAATAAGCCACGAAGTGTCGTAAGTCGGAAAATTGGGAACGATTTGTCTGACCGAAATCGTTTAGATGTCGGTGGGAAATTTCTGACAGAAATTTTGCAACGATTTCGGACAGAATTCGAAAAGACATGTCTTCTTTCTGATGGTTTCAGGTGGCAATGCATGAGAAACAATTGTCCCGCGTTCCGTTAAGCATTCGATTTGAATTGTTAATTGAGCTCAGTTCGCAACTTACGTCTGTGAAGTGATGTTTGAGTTGTATAATAAATACATGTGATTAAAAACTGTGAGTATATAATTATTTATAATATATTTTAAAAATAAACACAGTTTTGTTGTGAATTGCAGTTCTTAGAGTTAAATTTAATGTTTTTATAGCGAGACCGTATTTTTATTTGTTCGGTATATTAAAATTTAATTTTTCGACAGACTTTATAGAGTTCAGACTTTATTGATTGAATTTATTACTATATTTTGTCTTCAGAGCGGTAAAAGGATATCACAATGTCAAGACACCCACAATCTAAAATCATCTTTATAACAACGGCCATAAAGAAGTATTTTAGTAACGTCAAGGACCGTCACAACAAGCGTTTAAAAAGAAAGGATGAGGGTGGGTGTTAACATCACTGCAGCTGTGAGTGCAAGTAATTATGAAGACGAACTGTCGTCAGATAATTAAACACTTGTGATGCATAATAAATAAAAAGTATGGAACTTGCAAGAAAATTGATTTTTTTTTAGTTTCTCCTGTTAGGCTAAATTTGGATACTGCACTAGAGACAGCGGGCGGACGCGCTCTCTACACTTCGGGTGGGACAATTAACCAAGAGCGGAGCACGCAAGTGTTAGGTAGCAGGGCTTCAGATGTACTAGAAACCGACCAGGGGAACGGAGTTAGGTGGTCGGAGATTCATAATGTTCAGACACCCGTTGAAACACCAGCAGCTTCCGGGGGGGGGGGGGGGGGCTCTTAACAGCTTAGGGGTGGACGATCTAGTTCATCTGATTCGATCAGTTCTACGAGAAGAACTGGACAACAGGCCAACAGTGCCAATTACTCCTCAACCACCACCGGTATACCATTCAGTGCCAAGTAAACAACTCGCACCAAGGGCTAATGCAACCAGTGCTTACCAATTTCCACAACCGTCGTACCAACCAGTCCAACAAAGGGAAATCATACATAGACCGAATATAGAAAGTGCGTACCAATTACCACCACCATTGTATCCGCCAGTTCGACTACAACAACGTGAGCAAATTCGGGACCAACCGATCCATGTGAAGTCTCAAATGCCTAATCGTGACAACAAGGGCTCAAACTTTGTTCACCACAACGCTGGCGGCCTTATTCGCCATTGGCGATTACGATTTAACGGGGATGGCCAGTCGTTGTACGCCGAAGAGGTGATTTTCCGAGCGGAATCATTGGCGTTGAGTGATTTGGGCGGGCGCATGGATTTGTTGGTCGCAAATTTCCATTTGCTGCTCGATAGTCTGCCAAACCACAACACTGGGGCAACCGAAGTACAGACTTCGAAGTAAGAAAGAAGATGATTACCAGACGGCAGGCTCCAAATGAACCGTATTTGGTGTTCGAACATGAATTGACTAGGTTTCGAACACAGTTGCGCACACCGATATCAGACGCAGAGTTTCTCGAGCTGGTCAGCGGAAATCAGTTAGGAAGTATTTATTGAATTTATCATTTTTGTTCAAGTCATAAACACTCAGTATGGTTGTATATTTTTATGTTCATAGTTACTTTTGTATTATTTGACATAAATAAAACTGATTCCAATTTTCCATTCAATAGGTTATGGGCCCAGAAATTTAAAAAAAAAAAATTTGAATTTTAATTTTCAAAGCATAATCTTTTCTTCTCAATAATAATTTTTTCTTCTCGAAAGTAACAAATGGAAGGCGATCGAATGAACATCGAAAGGTTGGAAGGTGGCAGCAATTGGCTGACATGGAAATTCCAAATTCGCATGATCTTAGAAGACAGCGAATTGTTCGATGTGGTCGACGGAACTGAGGAGAAACCAAAGTTTGCGGACGAAAATTATGCATCGAAATATTCAGCTTGGAAGAAAAAGGACACCAAGGCAAGACGAATTATTTCGACGGCATGCAGAAAACATGCGCTTTTGCTAATAATGAGTTGTGAGTTGGCCAGTGAAATGTGGTTGATGCTCAAGAGCACCTATGAGCAAACATCGAAGGCGAACATTTTATTTTTGCAACAAAAATATTATGGATATGCAAAAGAGACAGGTGATGATATTTCAATTTTTTTATCGAAATTAATGGAAATTGTGCAGCAGCTGCGAGATCAGAAAGAAACCATATCTGATTCCATGGTAGTTTCAATATAATCATTTTCATAGTGCATGGGAATCTGCAAGTCGTGAAAGTCAAACTTTGGCGAATCTTCGAGCGCGACTGATGGCGGAGGAGCTTCGTCTGAAATCACAGGGACAAATCGAGGAGGTGGAAGCGCTGATGGCCAAACCAATTTTTTCCAAGAAAACCAATAATAACAAAAAGGAAAATTTGTCGAACAACAACCAGAAAGCAACGAATAAAAGCGACAAACTTAAAGGTAAATGTTTGAAATGTGGGAAAAATGGCCATTGGAAGCGGGACTGCCCCGAAAAGAAGAATAATTTCAACGTAAAGTGTGAAGATAGCTCGGTCGAGGATTTTGGATTCGGGTGCGACAAATCATATGAGTCACAATCGTGATTGGTTTGAAAATTTTACCGAAATATCAGAGCCAGTGAAGATCGGAAATGGTAAACAAATTTTGGCTCAAGGTACAGGCGATAACAACATTCGCGCATTCAATGGCAGTGATTGGTTTCGCAAACGAGTCATAGGAGTTTTGTACGTACCAGATCTTTAGATGAATTTATTTTCATCAGGAAAGGTGGCGGATCAAGGATATGATATGTATATGAATAGCAAGCGCTGCGAACTGCTGAAGGACGGAAATGTTGTTGCAGTGGGAGTTCGCTGAAAGGGATTATTCCAAATGCTATTCAGAGTGATTCAATCATCACAGGTCGAGGCTGCGGCACATATAGCAGTCAAAAAGGAATCGCTTCGTTCATGGCATGAACGACTTGGTCATCAGAATCTAGTGCATGTGAAGAAGTTTTTGCGAGGCTGTAACATCGATTTTATCGACGAAAATTTTACATGTGAAGCTTGCGTGTATGGTTAACATCAATTAAGCAGCTTTAAGAGTCGAGAAGAAAGATCGAAGTCATGCGACGAGATAATTCATACGAGTGTGTGCGGACCGTTTTCAGACGTTTCGATAGGAGGCTCAAGATATTTTTTATTATTGAAAGATGATTTCTCACATTTTCGTTTTGTCTACTTCATGAAGCAAAAGTGTTGTGTTTAAGGCCTTGGAAGGACTATTTTGACTTGAAAAAGTCAAAATAGTCGAAAGGAAAAGGAAGGTTCGGGACAGAAGGGCCAGTCCCACCTACGTCTGAATTAGTGGCTGAGTTTTCGCTGGTGTGACGCTCTTGCTGGCGGCCGGGACTAGCTACGGCAGTGTGGGGGGGGGGGGGGGGTCCTTGCTCCAACTCAGACCATTAAACCCTTGGCCTGTACAACAAAGAATTATCAGCGCCGACTTATCCAAGGGAATGAAAAAAAAATTGGGATTATTTTCCCAACAGGTCGTGAAAGACCAAGAAGCGGTTGGATTGGCGCGGCTCCGCGATTTGTCAGGGCGCTCTGGTGTTGTTGGCGCCCTGTTCTGCCCACCCTACCTCAGCCACGACTGTCCTTCAAACATTTTTCGACGTGGCCCCTTTTGGAGGTTCGGGGCGAAGGAGCTAAACGCTCGGGTTCATTTTTATAATGGCTCTATCTAGCCTCTTAACATCTTTAGGTAAAGAAACAAAAAAAACCAAATCAATCCCGAGGTAAAGAAAAATTATGCGAGCCAAACAAAACAGGAATACTGAAATACGTCTCACAAGAAAACATGTAAATAAAAGGTAATTTTTTTTAAAAAAAAGATCAAAATAAAAAAAAATTTAACTCACCCCATTTTCTTTTCAGCAACTTTTTTTTTGTTTTGTGCTAATTATTTTAATTTTAATTTTTTTTATTGAATCCGTTCGTCTGTCCATAATAAATTTTTATTTCATATTTTAATTTTCAAATTTTGTATTTACGTATTTATATTTCAAAAAGAAAATTCATGTGTTGTTTTATTCTTGTTTGTTTTTATTTTAATCATTAATTCATGGGTTGTTTTAATTTTTTTTTTTTTTTTGTATTGTGTGTTCGCGTTTTAAAATTTATTTATTCTAATTTTTATTTTAATTTATTTCATTAATTTTTTTTTTCATATTTGAGAGACGTTTACGCGTTGAATTCGATTGAGTTCACCACTCCGTTCGCATAACAAACTCAACTTTAGGCGAAGAGGAATAAAAAAACAGATCCTATTCGACACTGAGATTGGCAGCCATTTTTGTACGGAAAATTTAAAATTCCGTCCGACAAAATTCACTTTAAGTTTACAAATGTTATTTTTATGACCAAAGGGGTGGATCGACGGTAATCGGTGTAAAGTTTCACTACTTTTCTTTCGCTGAACTGGCAAATTGAGGACGCTTCCAAAATTCCAAATCACTAAATTCCGATATGCTTGCTAAAGTTCGATTTCTCGCCACGGAATCGACTGCAAATGCACGCCAAACGGCTTCCAGGAATGTTTTGTCAGTGGCGACAGGTGGTTGTGCGCGTTGCGTACGTTCGCCTATTCAATTCGTCACGTGTACCAAAATCATACCGCGATGCATGCATGATAGCAGTAGACACTTTTTGGTTCGATTTCAATACCGTACACTCATCGAAAGTCACGTAAGACTAGCCGAATGCTCGTGCGACACAACTCTCACTGTATTTTATACATTCTCGAGGAATTCTTTGGGCGGGAATTCAGCACGAAACACGTTAACAACTTCCTGCGATCACCGCGATATATCCGCTTCAGGTCTCACTCTCTAATTCCACAGCAATCACTCATTAAATCCACCCGGATCGGAAGAATTACAGGGAGATTGCGGTTTCGCCAATGCGATTTCAAAATTCCACGCACAGGGTACAAACGAAGCAGCACTTAGAATTTCGGCCGCAAACGGAACCAAAAATGCAAGCTCCACTTATACTCTCGATTCTCCTTTTCTGGCTTTCGCAGTCGTTCCCTTACACGTACCGAAACACTTCTAAATCACGATCGGAAAATCCCGGCGATCGATGACTGCTCAAAATACGCAGATATTGGCGGCGCGTAGCACGCACCCAGAAAAACTCAATTCTCCCTGCTGCACAAAAAGGATCACACTCCTCACTTGCACAAAACTTTTCTTTTTTTTCGCTAAAGTTCAGTTTTCAGTTTTCGTTGGAAACTCAACTCGGCCTATTCGCAGACGAAGGATTTTCTTTGCGTTAAAATCAATTCTCCGGACAATATCCACCAAACCCAGCAAAAAAAACTCCGCGTGCACTTTTTCTTCGCTTTTTGACAGCTCCCCGTGAAGTTGGGCGCAATCGAGCTGATGCGATCACAATTCATCGCAAAGTTGAATTGTAATCGCAACAGCTCCACATGGACTTTTTAAAATTCTTCTTGTTCTTTCCGCAGCGACTCGCGACGACCCAACACCATTAGTCGGTTCGCCGTTGGTTTCCCAGCGCCGAACAGACTAAAAAAAGGTTGTCGCTACAGAGTCTCGTGCGCACGACTGAGTGCCGGGCAATAGGTGTTGCGCCCCCCTCGGATCACTGCCTCAGATCCTTGGAGTGGTAAATCCCCAGACGTTTGCCTCCTAAATCCTCCAATTCATATCGTGAGTTGCCTAGCACACGACGAATTCTGCACTTGAGGAACTTCTTTGCCAGCTTGGCGTTATAATTCGGCGCGGCTGTGGACAAGAAAAAATGTCTTCGGAATACTTCTTGACCTACACAAAATTGTGTTTTAGCAGCACGCAGATTATAACGCCTGCTGCTGTCCTCATGTGCAACCCTTATTTTCGTCTGCGCCAGTTGTCTCACGATAGGAACTCCCTCGCGAGGTCGAAGCTGTGCATTTGACTCTCCCAACGCTCGCAAATGCTTCAGCAGTTCGTAGTCCTTCCCGTGCAACATCATGTGATTTCCAAACAGAGCCTGATAAGGAGAAAATCCAGTGGCTTGGTGAAGTGAGCTCCGAAGGGCACATCCAATTTTGCTTAGACTCTCATCTGTTTGGTCATCAGTGATGAATGCTCGAATTCCGGCCAGGATGCACTGCTTCACACGCTCCGAAGCATTCGCTTGCGGTGAGTAGCTCGGGGTGTACAGGTGTTTAACTCCGTATTTGTTCAGCATGGTGTTAAACACATTCGACCTAAATTGAGAGCCGTTATCGGAGAGGATCGTCTCAGGTGTTCCAAACGTATGGAAGACCTTCCCCTCCAAGTAGTTGGTGATCTCTTCAGCAGTGATCCGCCCCAAAGGATGTAACAGGGGAAATTTTGTGAAATGATCCAAGACGATCAAGATTGCGATCTTACCTTGTTTGGTACGCGGATATGGTCCAAGTACGTCGATATAAAGGTGGTGGAATGGCTGATCAGTCTGGAAAGGTTTTCCCATTGGCGCTCGTAGAGGTCTGTTCGGGGACTTTATTTCTTTACAAGTGTCGCACGCCAGAACGTAGGTGCATACTTGTGTAGCCATTCCGGGCCAGTACAAAAATCGCCTGACTCGCTCTAGCGTTTTAGCATAACCACCATGGACCGTGGTGTCTGCCTCGTGCGCCTGAGCAATCGCAGCTGACGTAAGACTCGATGGAATCCATAATTTCCAGGCCCTTCAGCAATCGGGTCACCGCTGTGAGGCTCTGTGCGCTTGTACACGAAACCATCCCTCACGCATACGTCAGGAAGCCGATCGGCGTTCGCATCGACAGTGGACACTAATTCTTTATATTCTTTGCCAGAGAATTCTGGAGAATCCATGTCCACCATCGGTGCCACATCGATCAGCGCATTTAATCCCTCTTCGTATACCCGAGAGAGAGAGCGTCGGGTACAACATTCAGGCTCTCTCGTCGGTGCTCGATTGTGAAGTCGTAGCCCTGAAGTTTCAAACCCCATCTTGCCAACCGTCCTTGTAGGTCTTTCTGCGACATGAGCCATTTGAGACTTGCGTGAACCGTGATGACTTTGAACGCAGTCCCTTCTACATAGGCTCGAAATTTTTTCACGCTCAACACAGCTGCATAACACTCGAGTTCGGTTACGCTGTAGTTGCGTTGAGCGGAAGTGAGCTTCTGTGACAAATACGCCACTGGACATTCCGATCCGTCGTCGTTTTCTTGGAAGAGAACGCTACCCACACCTGACTTACTGGCATCGCATTGAATTACGAAAGACCTCTTAAAATCTCGGTTGATTAGTAAGGGGGCTTTCTTCAACAAGTCTTTCACTAACAGGAAGGAAGTTTGTGCCTCTGTAGTCCAAGCAAACTGGTTGGACTTCTTTAGAGCATCTGAAATTGGTGAAACAGTAGCAGCAAAGTTGGGAACGAATCGTCGATACCAGTCAGCCATACCAAGGAAGCGTCGAACTTGACGTGCGGACTTAGGCGAAGGGTAATCGACGATGGCTGAAACTTTGTTGGGATCAGTTTTCAAGCCTCCTTCTCCAACTATGTATCCAAGATATTTCACCTCTCTCCGACAAAACTTGCTCCTGTTGACGTTAATTGTTAGGCCAGCCTTTCGCAAGGGTAGGATGACTTAGTCCATCAAACGACACATCCTTTGCGGCGCGTTGCATAACCCAAAAGGCATGCGAGTGTAGTGGTATAAAGGCCGGCCAGGAATGGTAAACGCTGTATACTCCCTGAATTTTTTTTCGAGAGGAATCTGCAAAAAGGCGTCTTTGAGGTCCAGGCTGGTAATAAAATTGGCTCGCGGCAAACGACTTAAGATACCGTCAATGTGTGGTAATGGATATGCATCCTTCTTCGTCACACTATTGACTTTGCGCGAGTCCAAACATAGCCTGACCTTGCCTGGCTTCCTCACGAGAACCACAGGCGAGCTCCATGCACTCTGGCTGGTCTCTATAACGCTCTCATGCGATCGATCTCGTCATATAAGAGTTTTTGGATCGCAGGAGACACAGGATAATGTCGCTGTTTGATGGGACTTGCATCACCAACGTCTATACTGTGTTGTTCGACGTTGATCACACCGAGTCCGTATACTTCGTATGATGGAAATTTGGACTTTACCATTTCCAACCCCTTTACATCTGTGGGCGTTAAATGGTGGGCATCCGGAGCTATCAGTTGCGACGCAGTATCGGGATTATCGACCGCGCTGATGATGCTAGGAGCTAGTTGGAATGATCGCCAGAAATCTACCCCCAGGTGCAATTTCTGCGATAGGCTCGGCACCATGTATAGCGTGATAGACTTAGTAATACCGCGAAAAGTAATATCGGTGGTCACTGTGCCCAATACCTTTTGTTTCGAGCTGCAATTTTTTTTGGGACTCGAAATTGATCAGCGAGCGGACGGTTCGATTCACATGCATCAACAAGGTTATGCCAGAAAAGTACTTGATCGTTTTAACATGATGAATTGCAATGCAGTGTCAACGCCATTGGACAATTCACAAAATCTTGGCGATTTTGAGGCAGGCGGAGAGATTGACTTTCCATATCGTGAGGCAGTTGGAAGTTTGATGTATTTGGCCGTTGCAACCAGGCCAGATATCAGCTTTGCAGTTGGAAGTGTCAGCCGATACTTGGAAAAACCAGCTGTAGCACAAGTGAATGCAGTAAAACGTATTCTCAAATACATCAAAGGCACAATGGACATGAGAATTCGTTTTGAGCGGGAAAATGACTTGCATTTTTGCGGGTACAGCGATGCGGATTACGCAGGCGACGTCATAACACGCAGATCGACGTCAGGTTACGTTTTCATGTTTGGCGGAAGCGTAATCAGTTGGGGATCGGAGCGACAGAAATCAGTCGCATTATCAACAACGGAATCTGAATACATGGCAGCATCTCATGCCATAAAGGAATTGGTCTGGCTGAAGAATCTTTTGGGCGAACTTCTACAGGAGAACAATAAGGCGCCAATATTTTACATAGACAAACAGAGCGCAATTAGACTTGTGAAAAACCTGAAGTTTCATAAGAGGACGAAACATATCGACGTACGGTATCACTTCATTAGAGAAAAGTTTGAAGACGGACTTATCGAATTGAAATATATTCAGACGGTATCATGACAAAGGCATTGTCGAAGCCACTCAACTTATATTTTGGAATTGCCGAAAAGACGGTCACTGTTATCGAGACTGCGAAGATACAAATAAAAAAATCTTTTGCTATGGTTGCGGGAAGGCCGACGTGATCAAGCCGAAATGTACTCGGTGTTCTGCAAAAAACGGACCGAAGGACGAAAGGTTTTCGGGGCCTTCTCGCCCAGTGACGGGCAGTCCACCGGCCCGACCATCATAGAAGGTTCGAAGCAGGATGTAAGCGATTCCCTATCCCAATTTCAATTTGATACTCCCAACGAAAACATTTTACCCATTGGTAATACCCCTTTAGAAACCCCTCCAAATTTTACAACCCTTCCATCCCCCTTTCTGAATCTAATTCCCATCCTTTTAGCGTAAGATCATCCTCTTCTATTGTCCCGACACAAAACACATCGCATGTCACTATATTGGCGAGTGGAAGCACTAATACAGAGCTGGCTGCTTCTCAGCCTGAAGATGACAATATATCTGATGAAAATTCAAGATGACATTCCCGCCATCCTCTCAAGCCATACCATCTTCGGCTGAAGGAGTATATGGAGGCTCGAGAGCGAATTTTCTCACCACCACCTCCAGTCGCAAGTGTTGATCAGGTATCAGCACTAACGAGTGGATCCGGTCGAAGAAAATCAATCGCTCGCCTTCGTATATTCTGGAGGATGGTGCGTGAAAAAAAGAAGGCGATCTTGTCGACCATTTTTACCGAGTCGCTCGATGTACGTCCATACGCAAAGGTATCCTTGTACGGAGTGGATGTTAAAGGACTCCTCGATAGTGGGGCGAGCATCAGTTGCCTGGGGGCAAACTTCCTACGCCTCCAAGATGCACAGGTGAAGTATCGACAGGTCTGTCAAGAGGTGAAGACCGCTGATGGTGCTGCACAGAAAGTTTTGGGCACGGTAGTTACAGATATTGCTTTTCGTGGTATTACCAAACCCATTACCTTAAACGTCGTGCCGAGCTTATCGCAGAAATTGTACCTGGGGGTAGATTTCTGGCGATCATTCCAACTAGCTCCTAGCATCATCAGCGCGGTAGATACTCCCGATACTGCATCGCAACTGATAGCTCCGGATGCCCACCATTTAACGCCCACAGATGTAAAGGGGTTGGAAATGGTAAAGTCCAAATTTCCATCTTACGAAGTATACGGATTCGGTGTGACCAACGTCGAACATTGTATAGACGTTGGTGATGCAAGACCCATCAAAAAACGTCATTATCCCGTGTCTCCTGCGATCCAAAAACTCTTATATGACGAGATCGATCGCATGAGAGCGCTTGGCGTTATAGAAACCAGTCAGAGTGCATGGAGCTCACCTGTGGTTCTCGTGAGGAAGCCAGGCAAGGTCAGATTATGTTTGGACTCGCGCAAAGTCAATAGTGTGACGAAGAAGGATGCCTATTCATTACCACACATTGACGGTATCTTAAGTCGTTTGCAGCGAGCCAATTTTATTACCAGCCTGAACCTCAAAGACGCCTTTTGGCAGATTCCTCTCGAAAACAAATCCAGGGAGTATACTGCGTTTACTATTCCTGGCCGGCCTTTATACCACTACACTCGCATGCCTTTGGGGTTATGCAACGCGCCGCAAAGGATGTGTCGTTTGATGGACAAAGTCATCCCACCCGAGCTGAAGGAGCAGGTATTCGTATAATTGGACGATATGCTATTAATTTCTGAAGATTTCGATTCACATCCGGAGTTATTGGCCGAAGTCGCATATTGTTTGCGAAAGGCTAGCTTGACTATTAACGTAAACAAGAGCAAGTTTTGTCAGAAAGAGGTGAAATATCTCGGATACATCGTTGGAGTCGGAGGCTTGAAGACAGACCCGAACAAAGTCTCAGCTATTGTCGATTACCCTTCGCCTAAGTCCGCACGTCAAGTTCGACACTTCCTTGGTATGGCAGGCTGGTATCGACGATCCGTTCCCAACTTTGCTGCTACCGTATCACCAATCTCGGACACTCTAAAGAAGTCCAACCAGTTTGCTTGGACTACAGACGCACAAACTTCCTTCCTACTAGTGAAAGACTTGTTGACGAAGGCACCCTTATTAATCAACCCAGATTTAAAGAGGCCTTTCGTGATTCAATGCGATGCTAGTAAGTCAGGTGCCCCTTCCCGTCTTTCTACCTTGTCGTGGTGAGGGGGCTAAAGACACTTGTGTCGACTAAAGGAAAGACAAAACCATGATGAGTAAGCCTATGGACATAGACTCTCCAAGTGGTAACCAGACCATGTCTGGGAATCCACCCGCTGCGGCGGCCGAGGCTCGGATTTTGGAGGCCCCACCATCATGTATGACTGCAATGGGTGATCCAGGTTGTAGAGGAAGCGCACTACTGGATCCCAGTAACTCCATGGAGGATTTACTGCTTGCCGATGAGGATAGTACTGACTACACAAAAACGGTTAATCCACTACGGCCCATGGAGAATGAATGTGCTGCAACCATTTCGGAGGCGAACATTTTGACTCCAAGGTCTGTGGAGGAAAGTACCGGGATTGTGTCTTCGGTTAATCTGAATCGGTCCATGAACAAGGAAAGTACCAGTACCTCTGGTGTGGTTAATCCGAGTTCAATGGTTGCGGAGAGTACCTGTGCTAGTGGCGTGGATGATCCGACATCGATGGTTGAGGACAGTACATGTGCTTCAGGCACTGTTAATCTGAAACCGTTGATTGCGGAAATCACCGGTGCTACTAGTGAGGTTAATCCGAAACCGGCATGCTCCTGTCCTCTTGAGGATAAGTTGAGCAAAGGCCAGAAGAAAAGAAGAAGGTGGGCCAGAGCCAAGGCAAGAGCTGGGGCTGCTACGACAGGTGTCATAGCGGTCAGTGGTAATGTCGTGGAAAAGCCTGCCGGTGAAAACGTTATTAAGCGCAATCGATCTGTGGAGGAATCTCCCGAAGCAAATCTTGCGGTTGATGGCGAGTTCCGTGCTTCTACTTCTGGCAGGACGAGGAAGATGAGGAGGACGGAAGCCATTCAAGCCGATGTCCGACCGTCTACTTCGGGAGCCGCTGCAGCTGGCAAACCGGACTGCTCCACCTTAAGAGAGACTGGTTCTGTATCGGCAGAGCGAATGCGCGGGGAGATTAGTGTATTTATTTTATTTATTTATCATATCATCTACTGAACATAAATATTCTACAGACTAAAAAAAGAAAAGAAAAAAAAGTAACAGTACTTATAATAATACTAATAATACTAATAATAATGGCATTTAATTACATTGTCTCAGGCTTTCCATTACTGCCTTCTTAAAGATAGATCTACTGTCAGTATGGTTGATCATGTTCGCGATAGAATTGAAGTAAAGCACACACCTAGAGATTGGTTCATTGGATCCGTACCTAGTGCGATGTGGATCCACGTATAGAAGAGATCTAGGCCTTACAACTCTAGACGGTATATAGAGCTTGTACAGAAATAATAGTTCTGGTGAATTTATGCTGTAAGCTAAACAGTCCCTGACAAACATAACGCTTAAGAAAATTCTGCGCGACCTTAACGTCATTATATCTAATAATTGGCATCTAGCCTCATAGGCAGGTAAAACTGAAGACCAGTTCAATCTACGTAGTACAGATCTCGTAAACCTCCTTCGAATCTTTTCAATCCGACTAATATGAACCTGATATGATGGATCCCAAATCACTACACAGTATTCCAAAATAGGTCGCACTAAAGATACGAAGAGTGATTTGAAAGTAAAAGGGTCATGAAAATCCGCAGAGGATCTATTAATAAAACCTAACATTGAGTTGGCTTTAGATATGACATAGTCAACATGAGGAACAAATGAAAGTTTTTCATCAAAAATGACACCAAGGTCTTTAACTTCATTCGTTCTACATAAAAGTGAATTATCGATCCTGTAATCAAATGATAGTGGAGAAGAGGACCTAAAAGCCGAAAAAAATTTACATTTTGGAATACTGAGTCGTAGTGAGTTTGAAATACACCATAAATTGAATTCGTCTAAATCATTCTGAAGCGCTTGACAGTCCTCCGGACCAAAGATAATCTTAAAAAATTTTACATCATCAGCATACATAAGACACTATGAGTGCTTCAGGATTAAGGGAATATCATTCACAAAAATTAAGAACAATAGCGGACCTAAATGACTACCCTGTGGCACACCAGATACTACATCTATGAACGATGATGTCACGTTTTCCATTTTTACCAACTGTTTCCTGCCATAAAGATACGAAGTTATCCACTGTAGAAAATTTGAATGGAAACCCAGTAATTTCATTTTTTCTACCAGTAGCCCATGGTGAACTCTGTCAAAAGCTTTTTTAAAATCCGTGAACACGGCGTCCACTTGAGCTGACCTAGCTGGCGCTGAACCCTCAGACGCGAAGATCAATTCGAAAACTGCTTGCGCGGAGACTGCCACCTCAAAGAGGAACAAAACATTCTCTGAGGTGGCGGCCTCCGCCTTGCTGGCGGTAATCGGCATTGGTCCTCAGGGCAAACAGCTGACCAAGAGTCACATTGCTGCCCTGGAGAACGGCCTATGGAAGCTCCTGGGTGAAGCAAAGGCCTCACCTAGATTCGAGGGCATGGATGTCTGTGACGGACTTATGCAAGTTCGTTGCGGGGATTCATTAGCTTTTGAGTGGCTGACGGATGCCGTTGAGAAGATTTCGGCGGAGAACCGTGTAAATTTTTGTGGTTGCGAAAGGGGACACGTTTCTGAAGCTGATTCGGGCAGTATGCTGTATTTCGGGTAAACCTAGGAAACCCCAGGAAATACTTGCCCGGCTTCGTATCCAGAACGCAGGAGTTGACACTACCAAGTGGCGAGTCTATGAACAGCGTAAGAGCAGCAGTCTCGACGGCAATGAGAGCTGTACTCTTGTACTTGGCATAGATGGCGGTAGTGTAGAGGTTCTGCGAACTAGATATGACATGCGTCCATATCTGTTCCTTGGGAGGATTAAATTTAATCTTCCTAAGCAGTAGTAGTATGTGGATGCAATGTGAGGGTGATTATCTTGAAATGGTGAACTGCGGCATCATATTTACCCAGATCAACTTGCAACATGCTAAGGCTGCTACCGCATTACTAAGTAGGAGACTTAACATACTGCACACATCCCCATATGTATCAATAATACAGGAACCATGGATTCGTAACAGGCGAGTGTGTGGACTGGATTTGATTCAGGGAGGCCGGATCTTTTATGATGAAGGATCTGAAAGACCGCGTGCCTGTCTATTCATATCAAATATTATAGAGGCGACGATATTGAGGCAGTTCACTTGTCAAGATGTTGTAGCGGTCAAAATGTCTAACGTTTTGGAGGATAGAAGACAAGACATAATAGTAGTGTCGGCTTACCTTCCGTATGACTCGTTATTACCTCCCCCATCCAGGGAGCTGACCGGGCTCGTTAGATTCGCGGACACCAATAATTTACAGCTTGTCATTGGATGTGATGCTAATGCTCAACACACTGTTTGAGGCAGCAGTAAATGCAATCCTAGGGGTGAGCGATTATTGGAGTTCATTATGTCGTCGTGCCTCGTAGTAAACAACAGAGCCAACAAGCCGACGTTTGTTACGAGCAGGCGGACGGAAGTGATAGACATGACGATGTCTTCTTCTAGGATTGCAGAATCAATAAGAAATTGGCGCGTCCTGGAAGAGGAAACTCTGTCGGATCACAGATATCTGGAATTCCAACTGGCGGCTGACAAACGTGTCATACCGGCTATACGGAATCCAAGGAATGGAATTTGTTCAGATCTCTCTTACAGGAGAGATCTCAAATACCACGAAAAATGATGACGCCAGATATGATTGAGGAAGTGACTTCTCGTCTAAGTCTAACCTTAGGTCAGTGTTTTGCGGAATCCTGTTTTGTCAGCAAGAGCCGATGTGGCACCACAGCTCCTTGGTGGACTGCGGACCTGCAATCGCGTACTTAAGAGTGGCTCAGAGGCCGACTGGGATCACTACCGAACAGCGCAGAGGGAATACAAGAAGCTGGTTAAGACATCTAAACTCGCCTCTTTTACGAACTACTGTGAGAGTTTGGAAGGAACCAGGGAAACAGCTAGGCTGCACAAAGCCTTTCAGAAAGACAACACGGCAAGGCTTGATTCCCTGCTAAAACCTGATGGTACTTATACCACTTCGAGAATGGAGTCACTAAGAACCCTCTTTGAGGCCCATTTTTCTGGAAATCAGGTGATCGAAAGCGATCAATGCTTGATTAAGACACTCTGCCCGACTAAAGACAGAGTGCCCAGGCGTAGCTGGTATATGGCGTCTGCTGTAGTGACGGTTGAGGCGGTGAAATTTGCTATTTCATCATTTGATAGACTTATAGCTATCAGGAGTGGACAGGGTATATCCGATAATGCTAAAAGAGGGAGCAAATGTTCTAGTGCCTATCCTCAGAAAGATATTTTCTGCATGCTTGGCGCATGGATACGTCCCATCTTCGTGGCAACCGGTCAGAATAGAGTTCATCCCGAAGCCAGGGAGAGGCGACTATACTTTGCCCAAAAGTTTTAGGCCAATCAGCATAACATCGTTTGTTCTGAAAAGTCTGGAACGACTGGTAGAGAAACACATTAGGGAAGTGGCTCTCAAGGAGCATCCTCTTTGTTCGCAACAACATGCGTATCAGAGCGGAAAGTCATGTGATTCAGCGCTTCATTCTCTGTTATCCAGAATAGAAGAGGCGCTGGACCGGAAAAAGTACGCGCTGGACCGGAAAAAGTACGCGCTGGGCCTTTTTGTGGACATTAAGGGTGCGTTTGATAGTGCCCCCTTTGATTCACTGTGTGATGCTGCCAATAGACATGGTGTGGATGTCACTTTAGTCAAGTGGATTCACTCCATGCTCACACAGAGAATGCTATTCGCGGAGACGGGGGATGGGCAGTATGCTACGACGGGGGTCAGTAAGGGCTGTGCTCAGGGCGGGGTTCTTTCGCCACTGTTGAGGAGTATGCTTATCGATTCACTGCTCCTCGAATTGCAGGATCTGAATATTCACGTACAAGTTTACGCTGATGACGTGGCTGCACTAGCTGTCAGGCTATCACTAAGGGACGTTTGCAGTAAAATGCAGAGAGTCCTTTGGGTAATCGATGGCTGGTGCCAACGACACGGACTTTCTGTTAGTCCTAGCAAAACCGCTCTAGTTTTGCTTACTAGGAAAAGAAGAACTGAAGGTCTAGTGTTACCAATGCTGAAGGGAGAAACCACTCAGCTCTCGGAGAAAGTTAAATATCTTGGAGTAGTCTTGGATAGCAAGCTTCTCTGGAGGGAACATGTTGATACAAAGGGGAACCATGCGCTAGTAACTTTCTGGCAGTGCCGGAGAGCTTTTGGGCGAACATGGGGTCTTAGGCCTTCAATGGTATATTGGCTATATACAGCCATTATAAGACCCATCCTAATCCATGCATCAGTGGTTTGGTGGACTAAGTCCGAATGTGTATACATCCGGGCTAGTCTCGCTAAACTACAGAGGACCGTCTGGATCGGTGTTACAGGAGCCTTGCGTACCACACCGGGTGCGGCACTCGATGCGCTGCTCAATTTGCCACCGCTTGATATTATTGTTCAGGCCGAAGTAATGAGAGCTACCCACGGACTGATGAGACTGGGCCTGTGGAGAAAAGGGTATTGCAAGGGTCATGGAGAAATGGCCCGAAGGTTGTCTGAGAACCCCATCTTCAATATGCCTTCGGATGCTATGACTTCGGCATGTATGCTCAAAAGGAGATATCAGGTAGAGATCCCGAGCAGGGAGGAGTGGGTAAACCAGTCCGCTCTGCCTAGCGGATTCACTGATATATTCTATACGGACGGCTCAATGACTGAAAAAGGGTCTGGAGCTAGAATGTACCTGCAGACTGAAGATCTTATGTACTCTTTCGCCCTAGGAAAACATTCTTCGGTATTTCAGGCTGAAGTATATGCGATCCTTAAGGCAGTAGAATGGATTATAGAGAGAAGATGGAGAGGCAGGATGATCTGCATTTGCAGCGACAGCCAGGCCGCTCTACAATCTTTAGACAATCCAATCGTCCTTTTAAAGATGGAACGTGAGTGTAAAGAGCGGTTGAACTCTGTTGGCAGATTCAATGACTTAATGCTCATATGGGTTCCGGGTCACCAAGGTATAAATGGCAATGATATAGCGGATGCATTAGCAAAAGCTGGATCGGAGTCAGCCTTGGTTGGACCAGAGCCAGTTTTCGGTGTGCCTGTTGCCTGTTAGGGCTGCCGTTGATGAGTGGGTGAGTAAATCACACATTGAGAGATGGCGGCTTTCTCCGGGAATGCGGCAGACCAGAAACCTTGTTGAGGGACCAAGTAGACGAACCTCTGCTTTTCTTCTCAAATTGAGCAGAAAGGAATGTAGTAGTATGGTTGGTGTTCTCACAGGGCATAACTCGTGTGGCCTACACATGGTCAGATTGAGAATCATTGACGACCCCATGTGCAAGGCTTGCGACGAGAGCGACGACACGACGGAACATTTTCTTCTCGAGTGTCCAGCATACTCTTCTGCAATGTTATGAGGACGTTCTCGCTCCGTACCTGAACTTTTGAAATACGTGAGGAGAACGAAAAAGTTCGTGTAGAGACTGGGGATTCGAGTATAATGGGCCTAGTGGCCTGAATGCTCAAGACTCGCCTTTTAGTGTGCCTTCCCCACATCAAACAACAACAACAAGTCAGGTGCGGGTAGCGTTCTCCTTCAGGAAAACGACGACGGATCGGAATCTCCGGTGGCGTATATGTCACAGAAGCTCACTTCCGCTCAACGCAACTACAGCGTAACCGAACTTGAGTGTTATGCACCTGTGTTGAGCGTGAAAAAATTCCGAGTCTATGTAGAAGGGACTACGTTCAAGGTCATTACGGATCACGCAAGTCTCAAATGGCTCATGTCGCAGAAGGACTTACAAGGACGGTTGGCAAGGTGGAGTCTGAAACTTCCGGGTTACGACTTTACAATCGAGCACCGATGAGGAAGCCTGAATATTGTAGCCGACGCTCTCTCTCGTGTGTACGAAGAGGGATTAAGCGCGCTGATCGACGTGGCACCGATAGTGGACATGGATTCTCCAGAGTTCTCTGGCAAAGAATATAAAGAATTAATGTCCACTGTCGATGCGAACGCTGATCGGATTCCCGACGTATGCGTGAGGGATGGTTTGGTACATAAACGAACAGAGCCTCACAACGGTGACCCGATTGCGGAAGACAGAGCCTGGAAGTTATGGGTTCCATAAAGTCTTACGTTAGCTGTGATTGCTCAGGCGCACGAGGCAGACACCACGGTCCATGGTGGTTATGCCAAAACGCTAGAGCGAGTCAGGCGATTTTTGTACTGGCCCGGAATGGCTACACAAGTACGCACCTACGTTCTGGCGGGCGACACTTGTAAAGAGACAAAGTCCCCGAACAGACCTCTACGAGCGCCTATGGGAAAACCGTTCCAGACTGATCAGCCATTCCAACATCTTTATATCGACGTACTGGGACCATATCCGCGTACCAAACGGGGTACAATCATTATCTTGATCGTCTTGGATCATTTTACTCAATTTCCCCTGTTACATCCTTTGGGGCGGATCACTGCCGAAGAGATCACCAACTATTTGGAGGGGAAGGTCTTCCATACGTTTGGAACACCTGAGACGATCCTCTCCGATAACGGCTCTCAATTTAGGTCGAATGTGTTTAACTCGAAGTCAAATGTACAGCTACGACCACGCGAGGGAATTCCTATCGTGAGGCAACTGACGAAAATAAGGGTCACACATGAGGACAGTAGCAGGCGTTATAATCTGCGTGCTGCTAAAACACAATTTTGTGTAGGACAAGACGTATTCCGAAGAGATTTTTGCTTGTCCACAGCTGCGTAGAACTATAACGCCAAGCTGGCGAAGAAGTTCCTCAAGTGCAGGATTCGTCGTGTGCTAGGCAGCTCACGATATGAATTGCAGGATCTAGGAGGCAAGCGTGTAGGAGTCTACCACTCCAAGGATCTGAGACAGTGATCCGAGGGGTACAACACTTATTGCCCGGCACGGAAGTTGGTGAAAGTGCTAGAGTGTAGCGGGCGAAATATCGTCGAAAAGTTTCTTTCGGTAGCGGGAGAACAGAAGAAAAATTGGAAATCGCATCGTACGCGAGTGTATAAAAAAATAAAACCACTAAAAGTGCGCAAGTGCCTTCGAGTCTTTCATGCATTTTCTCGAGGAAAAATTCGGCGTGGCGTGCGGTCGAATTCCCTAAATGGAAGAAAAAAAAATTAATTCTAGTGCGTTTTTTGTATACGCGTCAACAAAAAAAAAAAGTTTTGTGTCTTGTGCAAACCGAAAGGAAGAAAATAAAAGAGTCCCGATTTTGCTACCTTGGGCGGTGGTGAGTTCGTGGGATTTTGAAACAAAAATCTTGCTTTTATCGCAATTATTTCCTACGCAGAAAAGAGGAAAAAAAAGATTTATTATGAAAAGAAATCACGGTTTGGTTCGCTTGTTCTCGTGAGTTAGGTATTGTCGCATGCGGTTTGCGAAGCCCCGTCCGGCGGAGCACCCGAAAAAGCTGTGCTCGTTTAGTGTAATTGTAATAGAAACATGCAAAAAATAGGAAAATGGAAAATTAAGTGTAAATGCCACCACTGAGTGCAAACAAAACTATGAATCAAAGTCGATCAAAAAAAAAATGAATCAGAGTCGGTAAATTAAAAAAAAAAACTAGATGATTGAAAAATGAATCAAAGTTAAAAGTTAATAAATTATAAATTAAATTCAATGGGGTCTGATGTTTTGAAAAACAAAATGGTGGCCGCGTAATTTTTTATTTTGTCTTGACAACAACGCGTTGTGCGGTCACAATTATTTTGATTGGATAAAGTGAAATGAAATACTAAAAAATGAAATACACGAAAATAAATACAAACGAATTTAAAAAAAAAAACAATTAAATTAAAAATACTCAAAATGAAAATGAACTTTAATTAAAATCTAAATCAGCATGACAGACGACAGGACAGACAGAGACAAAGTAAAAACATAAAATATTATAAAAAAATTAATTCAAAACTGATGTAATCTTAAATGTGAAAATGCACTTAGCATATTATTTCGGTTCACTTTTTGAATTTGATTAGAGTTGGCCGGATTTGTTTTCTAGTAAAAGAACTTTTTTTTTTGATTTTCATTATTAAAATAGAACATTGTCGAAACATACATATCTCGCTATTTTTCTCGTTTTATAATCAATTCGCATTTTTTCTACTACACTCCCTAAATACTATTAGGGAGTCATACATTGGTGGCGAAACCCGGGAACTTTAGATATCAGTTCGTTTTATTTCATTCGTTTGATTTTCTTTGCGATTGTGGTGAAACTATGAGTTTAAATCTTATAGCTGTGTATCGCGGACAGGTGACAAAGATCACGAATGCTGCAAAGGAGTTAACTGTTCTCGACAGTCGTCTGAAATCCGCGTCCCATAATCTTGAAAACGTGAATAAAGAACGCCTTCCTCTAGTAAACGAAGAAGATTGTGAACGTGAGTTCTAAACGATCGCGAATTATCAAGATAAAGTCGTGGCTACCCTCACTCGTTTAGATCTCCGTCTAATAAAAATTCGCCAGCCCCAAAATGAAAAGTTACAGCTGGAAAGGCCTTCGCAATCCACACCATCTCGTGCAAATTTTCGCCATAACAACGGCCGTCCTAACGACAGTCCCCGCTTTTCATCTGATGGAGCCATGGATTCATCTCAAGCCTGCATGCTCTGCAACCAGGCATCACACTCGCCCTCAGGTGCCATCATCGCCGAAGCTCCTTTGACCAGTTCCGCTGCTCCTTTTGCCGCTGGCAGCTCCTCTTCGTTGTTGACTTCATCTGCTTTGTCGAATGCACCCACTCGAACCGACACTATCACATCGCCCTCAGGTGCCATCATCGCCGAAGCTCCTATGACAAGTTCCGCCGCTCATTTTGTCGCTAGCAGCTCCTCTTTGTTGTTGACTTCGTCTGCTTCGTCGAATGCACCTAAGGCCTCACAAGGATCTTTGTTTACGGCTACAGAGTTCAATCAATCAACCATACAAAACACGAAATCATATATCATTCTCGCCACCGCTTTAGTTGATGTCGAGAACGCACGAGGCTCATTCATTACGTGTCATGCACTACTTGACTCGGCATCAGATCTCAACTTCGTTACTGAATGCCTAGTCCAATTACTCGGCCTGAAACGCATCGCATCAAAAACGTCTATCAATAGAATTGGTGAGTCCGTCACCAACGCGCGGTTCAAAACAAAAGTCCGGATTCGTTCTCACTGCTCACGTTCTATCAAACATCGCTGGTCATCTGCCTACTCGACTTAAGAATTACAAATTAACAGGTTTATCTGAAGATTATAATATTTTCGCCAGACTGAGTTCTGATTGTAAAACTCTAAAAACATTCTGTTATGAACAGTATATAGCTGGTATTGAAAATCACATTCCACACAATTTGAATTCATTCTGGAATTACATCAAGTCAGATAACATATTACCTAATTGCATGTATCTGGATGATATTTCGGCTAGTGATTCTGCAGGTATTGTTGAGCTCTTTGCTAAACATTTTTCTAGTGTATATACTTATAGCACAATTTCTGTTAATTCTAATTTCTGTCATAATAATTATAATTCTACTATAGTAATAGGTAACATTGAATTGTCCGAAGTATTATATCGACTAAATAGCTTAGATGTATCCAAAGGCCCAGGGCCTGACAATATTCCACCGTTATTTCTTAACAAGTGTTCAGCGGTTTTAGCCTCTCCTCTCTGGACCTTGTGTAATCGTTCTCTAAGCTCAGGCATATTCCCTGAGGCATGGAAAGTAAGTTTCATTGTTCCAATTTTTAAGTCTGGTAATAAATCCGATGTATCTAACTACAGGCCAATTTCCATTCAATCAACAATTGCCAAAATTCTCGACAGTTTTGTTACACAGATAATAACTCCATTGTGTGCTCATTTGATTTCTCCTTGTCAGGATGGGTTTCTGAAGTCTAAGTTCACTCTTAGCAATTTGACCGTCTACACGGAACACATAAACTCTGCACTCGAAGGTAAAGAGCAGGTTCATTCCATCTATACTGACTTTGCCAAAGCTTTTGACAAAGTAAACCATGTCCTACTTCTACAAAAACTCTACGCCATGGGTTTCACTGGTAATCTTTTTCACTGGATTACCAGTTACCTTTTTCAACGGACTAGTCGTGTTAAAATAAAGTCAACAACTTCGAACTCTTTCACAATAACATCAGGTGTACCGCAAGGGTCACACCTTGGTCCTCTTCTTTTCCTGTTATTTATTAACGACATTGGTATGATTTTTAAAGGAGTGAACTTTCTTTTATTTGCTGATGATTTAAAACTATACAAAGCAGTAAAAACTTTAGAGGATTGTCTCGTGCTACAGGCTAATTTACATGAACTCTCGTCCTGGTGTAACAAAAATATTTTATATCTGAACATTGATAAATGTAAATTTATAATTTTTAAAAAAAAAAACAGTCTTTATTTTCAGTAAGCTACAAAATTAATGGCACTCCGTTAGCTGAAGTCGGTATTATAAAAGACCTTGGAGTTTTCTTTGACTCTTCGCTTACATTCGTCCCTCATGTCACTAGTATTTGTAATGCTGCTAGAAGAATGGTCGGTTTTATTACTCGCAATACAAGGGACTTTAATAACATATAACACTGAAATGTTTATATTGCAGCTTGGTTAGACCCATTCTCGAATATTGTTCTCCGGTGTGGAATCCTTACTACCAGATTCACATTAATCGAATCGAGACAATACAACATAAGTTTTTGAGACTTGTCGCCTACAAGTTACACATTTCAACTGAGTGGATAGATTACGATTCTCTCATGGGTCAATTGCACCTAAAGTCTTTAAGCGATCGTCGAGAGCAATCTGAACTCATTTTACTTTATTATTTTAATAATTAAGTATTGTGATTGATTTTTTAAGAAAAAAAATTTGCTACCCTCAAAATAAAAAGCAATAAAAATTTTCAGTCCGTCTGTCCGCCGTACGCAAGATCGTTTGGAGGCTCGTAGCTGCCAAACGCTTTGAGATATTAAATTGAAATTTTTTTAACTAATAGACGGGGTAGGCGCCTTGAAGTGACCAAATTTTTAGGGGTGGGGGTGTGAGGGGGAAGGAGGGGGAAGTGTTTTAGACCGAAAATTTTGGTTTCCAGATCTCAGTAACCCCTAATGTTAGGAAGCTTAAACTTGGAATTTCTATAGAGCTCTGATAGTAGACCCATTTGCAGAAAAATTGTCAATATTGATCAAGGGGTGTGGGAGTGGGGGGAAATGTAATGCGTCCGAAACCCAAAAAAGGCGAGATAGACACATTCTAAAATCCATATCTCCTAAACCGTTAATGGCACACTATTCAAACTTGAGAAATATTTGTAGTTATACTAGGAGAACAGAATCAAGAAAAATTTTAGGTGGGGGAAGTTGTGTATGGGGGTGGGGGGTGAAAAACTTAAGATTACGATATCTCATGAACCAATTGCTCTAGAAAAATAAAATTTGGTTTGGGTATAAAGGTTGACAAATAAAGATAGATCAAAGTTAAATTTTTTAAGTGGGAGGTGGAGCATAGAAGTGGAGGGGATGAGAATTTTTCAAATCAAACACATTTCATATCTCAAGAACAGTTTAAGATAGATGCTTAGAATTTTTACCAGAAGTAGCGCTAATTAAACCCTAGTAGGGAAAAAAGTTTTGGGGTTGAGGGTGCAGAGGGGGAGGGTGGGGGAGGGTGAAAAGGAAAAAGTTCCGATGCTTATATCTTGAGAACCTGTAATGATAGAAGCCTTAAACTTGGTATTTAGATAGAGCTATAGTAGCGGAATGTTGGGAAAATATAATTTTTTTTAGGGGTAGTATGCTACGGGGGTAGGGGGTGTTTTTCCTAACTATTAAACGGTTCATGCTAGAAAGTTGAAACTCGGTGTGTATATGTAAATCAACTAAAAAAGTAATTGTGATAAAAAAAATTTGAATATTCATTGGCGTTTAGAAAGGGGGACAAAAAAAATTATTTGTAAATATAATAAATATAAAATGCATATATTTTCACGATTTTCGTCATATCTACTAGGTCTTTCCAAATATTGAATTCATTTTTATTTTACGGATTCTTCGTATAAATACCTACAATGTGTTTTCAAGGTTTTTTGAAATTCGACCCCTAAGGGTAGTGTGGTACAAGTGGGGGTGTTTTTCCTATATATGGAACGGCTTAAGCTACAATGTGGAAACTCGGTGTGTATATGTAAATCAACTAGAAAAGTAATTGTGATAAAAAAAAATTTGAATATTCATTGGCGTTCAGAAGGGGGGGGGGGGGCAAAAAAATATATTTGTAAATATAATAAATATAAAATGCATATATTTTCACGATTTTCGTCATATCTACTAGGTCTTTCCAAATATTGAATTCATTTTTATTTTACGGATTCTTCGTATGAATACCTAGAAAGTATTTTCAAGGTTTTTTGAAATTCGACCCCTAAGGATAGTGTGGTACAAGTGGGAGGTGTTTTTCCTATATATAGAACGGCTTAAGCTACAATGTTGAAACTCGGTGTGTATATCTAAATCCACTAGAAAAATAATTTTGAATAAAAAAACGAGTATCTATTGGCGTTCAGAAGGGGGGCAAAAAAAATTATCTGTGAAAAAAGAATGCATATTTTCCCCCGATTTTCGACATATCTACTACCTCGTCCCAAATAATGAATTTAATTTTATTCTATGTATTCTCCATATGAATACCAAGAAAGTGTTTTCAAGATTTTCTGAAAATTGACCCCTAAGGGGGTGTAAAGTGATTATGTACTTTTTCATAAACTATTCCATATCTCTCAGATCCAATCAGATTTTCACTTCCATGATCTTGTTCTTTTTGATAGGCTTTCAGTCACATAGTAGCCTACACCGCATTTCAGAATTGAACGCGTTCCTATCTTCTGCCGGAAAAATAATAAAGTTACGCCCAGATTGTTGGCAGATTTTTCTATTTAAAATTATAAATTATATAGTTGATTGTCCGTGTCTTCTTGAGTCTGTTAATTTTCGTGTTTCCAATGTTCGTACTCGGTGTCAATCTTCATTTTCCCTGCCAATGCACCAAACCCAATATGGTCAAAATAGTCCAATGTCAAGACTAATGAGAACCGGCAATAAATATAGTCATTGTATTGATTTATTTAATATTAATTCGTGACGTTAAAGTCACTCTTCCAAGTCTCATAGCTGTATTAGTTGTTAAAAAAAAAAAAAAAAATTTTGAATTCATGTTTTTCTTTTTGTAATAACATTATTTTATACATATATTATTATTGTAAGGATTTATTCCGTAAATTAATTAATAAATAAGTAACGTCGCCTTGCCTAATAACATTCAGTTTGCCGATCCTGGTTTCAACATTCCTCAAAGAGTAGATTTGCTAATTGGAGCCAGTCTTTTCTTCGAGCTGCTATCTACTGGGCAAATACGAATTAACGGTCATCCTTCTGCAATCCTGCAAAAAACTGTACTGGGCTGGATAGTTTCTGGCAGCATTATTGAAAATAAGGGCAACGCTAATTGCTTTCTCTCTAACAACACTCTGGATCGTGACAGCGAATCTGGAAACCTGAACTATTTAGTTCGGAACTTTTGGGAACTGGAGAACGTTCCAACGATTAAACACTTCACATCACCAGACGGCGTCAGTTGCGAGGAACATTTCTTCAAAACCTACCAACGGTCACCAGAAGGAAGATTCATCGTCCGACTTCCTTTCCGTGAACCGCCTTCCATCTTAGGAGATTCATATTATACGGCGATGAAACGCTTTTTCGATTTACAACAAAAGTTTGGCCGGCCACCGGAATTGAAGCAAGCATCAGCTGCTGCTTCCAAGCGATCATCCTATTATTGCCGAAGTCATTCGATTTCATCATATCAAGAACCTACATGCAGAGGTAAATGCTCAAAAATTCTTTCTGATAATGCCATGAATTTCACAGGGGCTACGGCGCATCTTGATGACGTCCGTGATTATCTACGGATGTCCTATGGCAGTGACTCTCTCAAGCGATACTGCCTAAACAAAGAAATACAATGGTCATTCATATCAACACGGTCTCCGCATTTCGGCGGTTTGTTGGAGGCCTCTGTCAAACTAGCCAAACATCACCTCCAAACAATTATGACACCCATGTCAAACTTCGCGTTCACTTTCGAAGAAATGAGCACATTTCTTTGCCAAACTGAAGCTGTACTAAATTCCCGACCAATAACTCCGCTTTCGAATGATGTTCACGACTTGGAAGCATTGACTCCTGGGCATTTTTTGATTGAGGCTCCGCTCACAGCTCTTAATGAGGCTACTATAAACGGGAGCTATCACCGGCTGTCACATTACCAACGGATCCAAGTAACGAACCAGCAATTTTGGGATCGCTGGTACAAGGACTACGTCAACCTGCTACAGACCAGAAGCAAATGGACTAGTTCTAAGTCTAATATAGAAGTCGGAAACTTGGTTATCCTTAAAGAAGACAACGTTCCGCCTTATCACTGGCCAATGGGCAGGACAATTGACGACACTACAGGAAAGGATGGGCTGGCACAAGTAGTATCAATCCTCACAAAAAACGGAACTTACAAACGCGCTATTTCTTGCATTGCACCGCTAGCTATCAAAAATTAATTTCAACTCACATTATTATATTGCTCATTTGTTTTGAAAGCCAACCCTTTTAAGGGGGCGGCATGTTGTAATCTTAAATGTGAAAATGCACTTAGCATTTTATTTCGGTTCACTTTTTGAATTTGATTAGAGTTGGCCGGATTTGTTTTCTATTAAAAGAACTTTGTTTTTGATTTTCATTATTAATATAGAACATTGTCGAAACATACATATCTCGCTATTTTTCTCGTTTTATAATCAATTCGCATTTTTTCTACTACACTCCCTAAATACTATTCGGGAGTCATATAAAAACCGAAAACGCATTATTCAATGGGGTAAGTCCATTTTTTTATATTTTCCTTTTTTTTATGTACAAGATTCTTTTGGTATGTTTTTCAGTTTTTTTTCTTTTGAGTCTTATGTGGCTTTTATTGTATTTTGGTAGAAAAATGACGCAAGGCTAGAAAGAGCCATTTAAAATGAACCCGAGCGACTAGCTCCTTCGCCACGAACCTCGACAAGGGGTTACGGCGAAATTTACTTGAGGAATGTCGTGGCTGAGGTAGGGTGGGCAGACAGGGCGCTAGAACACCGGAGCGCTAGAACACCGGAGCGCCCTGACAAATCGCGAAGCCGCGCAATCTCACCGCTTCTTGGTCTTTCACGACCTGTTGGGAAAATGATCCCAATTTTACTATTCCCTGGGTAAGTCGGCGCGAAAAGTTTTGTTGTTCAGGTCTAGGGTTTATGGTCTGAGTCCAGAGCAAGAAGCACCCCACACTGCCGTAGCTAGTCCCGGCCGCCATCAAGCGCGTCGCTCCAGCTCAGATTCAGCCAACAATTCAGACGTAGGAGGAATTGGCCCATTCTGTCCCGAACCTTTCCATCCTTCGAATATTTTGACTTTTTCAAGTCAAAATAATCTTCCAAAGGCCTCAAACACAACAAACTATGGAACGGCTTATGCTAGAAAGTTGAAACTTGGTGTGTATATGTAAATCAACTAGGAAAGTAATTTGGATTAAAAAAAATTCAATACATAGTAATTTTAAGAACTTACTGCTTCTATTTCGTGAATATCCATTACGTTCACTATTGTATCTGCCAAGAATATATTAATAAATATTTGACAGACCACAGCAGGAATGTCAACCGTTTAAATCGATTTTTTCGTATCACAGCGTTTTTTTCATTTATGATCTTGATCCAGTTGAAAAAAACGCACCTATTGACTAGCTTCAAACATGAGCAAATAAAAATATCTCATGAAAAACTATAAATTTTTCAAATATGAAGGAAAAACAGTAAAAAATTTATTCATTCCCTTTTTCTTAAAATATCTCTACTCTTGGTAAAAAATATTTTAATTTACTCATGTACTACGCTTTTAAATACACTTAACCAAGTGTACTAAATTTGACTGTTATGAATTAAGTGGAAACCGAGATTCAGGTACCGAAACAACGCATTTCGCCGTTCAAAATGTATGGCAGCAAGGAATTTGCAACGACCCCCGTAACAACTTGTTGATATGGAACATATTGAAAATTAGAGGTTTACAAAGTAGGTTGTTCTTACCGTTTTACCATGTGGTACTTTTTGAAGACCTCCAAAGAATAAAACTGAAGACTCTGTAGATAGCAACAAAGCTTCATACGTTTGGCAGAGTTTATCACTTAAAACACACTGCAAAAAGCCAGTTCCATCTCGTAATGTAATAAACATAAGGTTCTTTCCCTGTCGTCTAAGCCGATGTATCCATCCAAATAATTTCACCCGCTCGGGAAGAGACTTTGTTCCATCTATAATTTTTATTAATTTCGCTTGCTTCCAGGATGGATCTTCAAATATTTTTGTTTTTTTCGCTTCTTCCAGATTTTCCTGCCGCTTCAGCCCATCATCGTTCTCCCTCTTCGATTTTTCTTCTGATTTCATGTTCTGTCTTAACAAAATCTTATGAACTTTCTTTAGTCTCGACTTTGCTGCTAACTCATATAAACTCTTAGCATCTTTATCCTGGCTATCGACGTATATATCCGGAAACGGCTCCTTAACAGCATGATGCATAGCGCGAAGAATTGTTTTGAAAGGATTTTCGATAGTTCCACCACCGTTTTCATCACAACCATTTTTTTCTGACGTATAAATCGGTTCTGCAAGAAACGTGGCATAAATAAATGGCTGTACATCACCCGGTAAAATTATACGGTGTGGTACTTACTTGAGGGCAAATCTTCTTTATTTTCCGACATTATCGTGAATCTTTCTTTCGATTTTAATTATATATTGACTTTAGCAAAAAAAAATATTCTAATTGAAAGGTGGTAGCTGATGAAATAGAACGATGGAGCTATAACGCTGGAAGTGTAACACGAGCGGTGACCTGAAATTTTTCCAACAGCATGGGGGCATTAGTATAACTGGAGTGGCCTTGTTGTGTAGAGTTTGTGTATATGAGGTTAATAAGTGTTTTTCAACTGTATCAAGATAAAAATTCATAGAGCTATATGTAGTGGAGATGGCATTCAGCGAATGTTTTGAAGCCGACCTGAATTGGATGATTTAGTCAGCAGCTTCACCTACGAAGAAGAATATAAGGAACTCTTCTTACTCGAGAGAAATGAAGTGGAAATGGAAATACAGGCGGGTGCAATACCGTATACGTACACATAAAGTTGGTGAAGTAATTTCACACGTATTCCACACAAAAGAAACTGAACTTTTCGAGAGAGTAGAACCCGTCTAACCGGTTTCCCCTGTCCTCCTCTTGCCTAAGCAACGTAGCAACTACCGGAAAAACGCGCACGCATACTATTGTAACGTATAACAGTGTTAGTTTTTGTGCAGTGGCGTAGTCAAACACAAATTCTTTTCTCAGGGGGGGGGGGTTCCATTAGAGAATATACATTTTGTAATGTTAATCAAAACGGTTTGAATTTCAATTACAGCGTAATTATATAATTGGAATGCGTCTCGTATTAAGTATCGCACATAAGGAAAAGGGTAAATGCAGGTACAAAAGAATAGAATCATTTCAAACTAAGAAATTCTATCCAATGAATGTTAAAATATTCGCTCGAAAAATTTATAAATACATTCATATCATTACCATAGACCATAGAGCTACTGGAGACGACAAGCCTCCAGTTTTATATCGTCGTTATATAAAATTGTTGTTTAGCGTGTTTCAGGAGTGAGACATAACATAAATTTGAGTGAGGAAAAACGTGTAAGTGAATTAAACAATGTTAAATGTTTGCTTTCAACTCAATCGCTGCTTGTCTTCTCCAGTATATACATCCATATGCCATAGAGTAACAAAAAAATGTATTTTTCCTTCTTAAATCGACATGCTTAAGGCATAACACGCTTAACATGTTTAAGAATATGCATACCAACTTTCGGGATAATTTACTGGTATTTGTTAAAAGTGTAATGAAACAATAGCTTCAATAGATTTTCAGAAAGTTGCTTTGTGTAGTATAAAACATTGTTACAATGTCACAACAATTTATTTTTTAAAAAACGACTTTTTCCACTTTCAAAATCAACGGCTCATATTATGAACCCCCGATCTTTGAAATTAAGTACGCCTTTCGCAAAGCACAAGTAATCATGGCCGATGCTTGACAACTTGGCCTTTATTTGTACCGGAGTCGAATTTCGGTAATTTTTCGCCTTTTCTGAATGAAGCAATCGTTGCATTTGCCGGGATTACTCTGCCTTATTATATTACACTTTCCGGGAAAAAACTGGAAAAAGTCAAAATAGTCGAAAGGAAAAGGAAGGTTCGGGACAGAAGGGCCAATTCCACCTACGTCCGAATTGGTGGCTGAGTCTTTGCTGGTGCGACGCTCTTGCTGGTGGCCGGGACTAGCTACGGCAGTGTGGGGGGGGTACTTGCTCCGACTCAGACCATAAACCCTTGGCCTGTACAACAAAATATTATCAGCGCCGACTTATCCAAGGGAATCGTAAAAATTGGGAGTATTTTCCCAACAGGTCGTGAAAGACCAAGAAGTGGTTGGATTGGCGAGGCTTCGCGATTTGTCAGGGCGCTCTGGTGTTATTAGCGCCCTGTTCTGCCCACCCTACCTCAGCCACGACTGTCCTTCAAACATTTTTCGTCGTGGCCCCTTTTTGAGGTTCGGGGCGAAGGAGCTAAACGCTTGGGTTCACTTTAAATATGGCCTTTAGCCGTTCATTATTTCAAAAGAACTCAACCAAAAGAATAAAAAAAACTGAAAAAAAACATGCCAAAACAACAAAAAAAATCAAAATATATAAAAATATAGGAAAATCACTCACCCCATTTTGTTGTTAATTCTTTTTTTGTTTTTAAATTTATTATTTTAAATTTTTATTATTTTAAATTTTTATTACTTTTGTTAAATTCGGTCCTCGTCCTTGTCAGTCAGTCATATAAAATTATTTTTTTCTTCTTTTTTTTCAAATTTCAAATTTCAAATTTTATTCATTCGATTTTCTTATTTCAATTTTTATTCATTCGATTTTTATTTCAAATTTTATTCTTTCGTTGTTTTTTTTGCAAATTTTATTTATTCGATTTTTATTTCAAATTTTATCTCTTCGATTTTTCATATCGCACATTTCAAATTTTTATATCAAAATTTTTCCTATTCGATTTTTCTTAAAAAATTTTCACTATCTCGCACATTTCAAATTTTTCTATTCGATTTTTCTTAAAAAATTTTCATCATATCGCACATTTCAAATTTTTCCTATCCGATTTTTCTTAAAAAAATTTTCACTATCTCGCACATTTCAAATTTTTCTATTCGATTTTTATTTCAAAATTTTCACCATATCGCACATTTCAAATTTTTCATTTCAAATTTTTCCTATTCGATTTTTCTTAAAAAATTTTCACTATCTCGCACATTTCAAATTTTTCTATTCGATTTTTATTTCACAATTTTCACCATATCGCACATTTCAAATTTTTTTATCTCATTTTTATTTCAATTTCTATTCACTCCATTTTTCTTAAAAAAAATTTTTCACTCTCGAAACGCCATTCTCGACTCCCCAGAAAAACTCCACACCTCCGCGTTGTAAAGCAAAATCCCCTCTCTCCTCTCCTGCGATCCACCACCAAAAATCCCAGCACTCGCCCGGAATCTCGAATCACACCAAAACACTCTCAAAATCTCCGCTCAGGTCCGTTGTCGTCGGTTCGATCTCCCCCTGCTACCCTTTTTTCCGAAAAAAAAACTCTTGTCGCCAAGCCTAAAGCCACCCAAAAAAAAACAATCCGATGATCATGCAAGTCGGTGATGTAAGATGGTGATCCACTCGCACCCATACAACAACCCCGACACGATCCGCGTCGATTACCAAAAATGGTAATCAATCTCTTCCCAAAATTGCAAGGTCGTGGCTGCAGCTGATTGGTGCCGTCGCATTCTTTCGCTGCAATCACCGCCGCTCTCTAGGTATACAATAGTGTACCCAGTGGAAAAACAATGGATTGTTTTTTTTTCGCAACTGCCGTCCTCCAGCCGGGATTATGCGGTGCGCTCGACGACACAACACCGTCGTAATTCTGAGTCAGTACGTGTGTTGCGGTACAGTTTCAAAATTTTTACAGCGAACTTCGCCGCCGCTGGCAAAGTTCGTCTCAATTGTGTTCATACCATCAAAAACTAATTAGTCTCATGATTTGAAGCTACGCGACTAATCAGTGTGCTCTGATAATTGAATTGCCATTGAAACAACATGAACATGTAATGTTTATTTAAAAATGTTTTTGACTAAAACTGTTCTTGCTCCCAGTTGGTCGCGTCTGCGAGAATCTCGCAGATATCTCGAAGACTATGGCGGCCTGTCTGCGAGATTCTTCGAGACGGCTTATGGGAAAAATACACGGTATCGAGACAAATGCTCCCCGAATCTCGAAGACATGTCTGCGAATGTCTCGATTGAAAAATGGCTTTGGCAATAGCGACATCTGTTTGATGATAGCGTTTTGTGATAAAAGCTCGTACTCGTATGAGTATTTCGCGGAGATTGCCATCGGCTGGAAATAAGAAAGGGGGTTATGAAATGAAACGTGCAGGCAGGGGCGAAGTTACCTTACTGCAATATAATAAATATAAAAACTAATAACGTAGTGACACATTTCCAATCACTTCACATCCCTGTAGGAAAAATAGGCATGATTCAGATCTGATTCAGGTATTATTTGTAATGCCCTCACAGCTATGATTTATACCTGGCCGTTCCATGATTTTATTCACGATATGCACCCCCAACCAGTATGCAAAATCAGGCCTCACATATAGGTCTGACTCATACCATACTAATCATGCCTTCGTCATAGCTTGCGAGTCCTTCATGAATCACACCTTATTGATACTGTCAAATTTCAGGTCTGACACATAAAATCACAATCAGGTATTAGAAGTAATACCTGTGTCATATCTTACGATTACTGTATAAATCACAGCTGATTTGTACCTGACCGTTCCATGATTTTATTCACGATATGCACCCCCAACCAGTATGAAAAATCAGGCCTCACATTTAGGTCTGACTCATACCATACTAGTAATATCCAAAATATTGAGTTATTTTTGTTAGTAAAATCCTACCATGAATTCTTTTTTGTTACCTAGGAGGAGGTAGAAGACTCTTCTAAGACAATATTTTTCTAATTCAAATATTATTTCTCACTTACTGACTTAATAAAACCCATGGCTGTTTGTAGGAATCGAACCCGGTGTTGAATGTTTTTGGATTGACGCGCGTAACCACTGCGCCACAGAACCCCTTTCATTTTCATTTCGCTATAGGCAACTTGTGAAAAAAATCAGATCTTAAAACATTTCCTACATAATGATATGATTCATATCATATTCATATGGTGAATAATCATACCTTGCGTTTTCGCCTATCGGTAGGCCGAAATCAGGTCTGATTTTGCTATTATATAATCAGGCCTTACGACTTTTCATACAGGGGTGCTATGATTCATATCATATACTTCGAGCGAAAGTCATACCTTGCGTTTTCGCCTATTGGTGGGCCGAAATCAGGCCTGATTTTGCTATTATTTAAATCAGGCCTTACAACTTTTCCTACAGGGATCGCACTTGTGTCGTTTTATTGTAACCGCACTTCAACTGTAACTTTTCGCGTATTTAATTTTGATCGTGTAAGTCGCGGATGGCATTTGCTGCGCTCGGAGTGATGCGGCTATTTTTTGCCTTACAAATAGATCATGGTGAGAGCACATGTTTCTATTGCTATTTCTTTCTATCTAGTGATGAAGAAAGATAAGCCATATGATTCCTAGGCTCAAACCATCGAGATTCTGTCTCTTAAGAGACAAGCGACCAACTGGGCTCTTTCAGCCTGCTGTCAGCCCAACTTTACGATTTGGAGCTCGTCGAGTTTTCGATTCTTTCATAATTTCATTATGAAAGACATAATAGGGATTGATGACGATTGGTTCGATTAATAATAAGGTATTCATTTCCGGTTCTACATTCCGCAAATGTCAGGCTAAGGCGACTCTACTCGCTTCTTACGATTTCCTCGCCCATATCGTTTTGTCTCTTGTTGATTTTAGCGATTTTGTGCAATTGACTATTGGTAAAGTTGGAAATCTCCACCTGGTGGGAAAAAAAACTACCTGATATGCTAGACACATTTTCGTCAGCTGACTGTTGTAGGGCGGTTCGTGAGTATTTCTACCATTCGAAGCTCGGTGAATTTTCGATTCTCTCTTAATTTCATTATGAAAGACATGATAAAGATTGATGGCGATCGGTTCGGTTCATAATAAGGTGCTTATTTCCGGTTCTACATTTCGAAAATCATTCTCATTCTCGCATAACGAAGTCAGAAAATAAACAATTTTTCCATATGAATGGGAGATTTAAACTTCGAAATAACTTCTCAAATATTTTATATTCCAGGAAAAAGAAATATGAAATAATTATTAAATTATTTGAAAAGAGCGTAGACCGTTTTTCAATACTTTTTTCTTTTATTTTAGCACTTTAAATTGATTTCTGTTTTGTTTTTGATATGTTATGATACATATGTCCTTCTTATTCAATTATAACAATAATTTAAGTTCACTTGAAGTAATATTTTGTAGTAGGACCCTCTTATTTGAGCTCAATCTCAATTTTGTCTGAAAACAACATTCAACTGCCACTTTCTGTGTAGCATATATAGTTCCGAAATTTGCCACCAGAGCACATGGTATATTTGTCAATTGACGAATGGTCGCTTGTCTCTTAAGAGACATATACCTCGTTCACGTGGTCAACGACGTATCGCTACGGAGCACTTCGTTGTACCAGGTGAACACACGAAATTTTGCTACGGAGTGGGTTTTCTTCAACGTTGCAAAGCTGCGTAGTTAGTGTATGGATTAGCTAATCCTTCCACGAGAACACTTGTCGTTGCGCTCCGTAGCACTTTTCTTGTCAAATGTCAAAAAACTAGATTGGATTTTCTCTGCGATTTTACTTGTAGCCCCTTTAATGATTCCATTTCGCTGAATAATAAAAGAAAAAATTATAATTAAGAAATAAAACGACGAATATAACAGTTTTTTCTAATAAAATAAATACCTCTTGTGACAGTTGTCAACAAAAAAAAAAAGAGTGCTAAACGTCAATTAACTTCATGTGAACACTCATATATCAACCGGATTTCATAATACGCTACACTACACTACGCTACCACGTGAACGAGGTAATAATCTCGATGGTTTGTGCCTAGGAATCATATTGCTTATCTTTCTTCATCACTAGATAGAAAGAAATAGCAATAGAAACATATGCTCCCACCATGATCTATTTGTAAGTCAAAAATAGCCGCATCACTCCGAGCGCAGCAAATGTCATCCGCGACTAACACGATAAAAATTAAATACGCGAAAAGTTACAGTTCAAGTGCTGTTACAATAAAACGACACAAATGCGGTGTGAAGTGATTGGAAATGTGTCACTACGTTATTAGTTTTTTATATTTATTATATTGCAGTAAGGTAATTTCGCCCCTGCCTGCACGTTTCATTTCATAACCCCCTTTCTTATTTCTAGCCGATGGCAATCTCCGCGAAATATTCATACGAGTACGAGCTTTTATCACAAAACGCTATCATCAAACAGACGGCGCTATTGCCAAAGCCATTTTTCAATCGAGACATTCGCAGACACTATTACGTCTGGAAAAGAAGAACGTTATTATTAAAAAAAAAATATGATACTTATGGTGCACCTTTCTTTCTCCTTTCCGTTGCGAAGAACGTTGACCGCTCTCATATCCAGAATCTAAGGAAAGTATGCAAAAGGTTAGAATTAGAATATAGGATATGAAATCACAAGTCTACGGACTTACCGCATAAATCGCATATTTGCAGCTTCGCCTCCGCATCCAGGCACTGCCTACCTAAAATAACGAATTACGAATGAGAACTAGGTAAACCAAACAGAAATAATAATCCGGAAATGGAAGGACCGGTTCAAATAAGACATGAATTAAAGCAACAAAAGAAAAAATCGAAATTAATATGAATGAAACTTAAATGAATTTTGATAGAGATAAGATAGGATAGTTTTAGGATAAGATAGTTTTAGGATTAAGACGAACATGAAGTGCAAAACAATGAAATTATACCGAAGTATAAATGCAAAGTCAGGAACATATGCGCGGCTCAAAAACTCAAGTGCGCGAATATCCGCAAACTTAGGTGGTCGAAACGATGATCGGAGTCATCCGACACACGCGAGTGCCGTCTGATCTGATAAAATAAGCAATTGAACTAAACTTACCCCAGGTACGCCGGACAAAATCTTTTTACAACACTTCACTTTTTACAGTTCCGACCGTAACAATAACAAGGGGCGCCGCCATGTTTGATCGAACAGCCTTTTCGTCAGAAATTGTTGAGGCTCAACTAATTAGTGATGTGTTCGAGTTTAGCAACTTTCGAACTAGCCGGGGGTTCATGACCGAGTTCTGAGATCAGAGGACCTAACCAATTGGGGTGACCGTTGGGTGTGCTCGAGAACGCGAAAAACTGGTGATCGTGGCTTTTTGAATTTGGGCGGTTATGACGTCAAGAACGGTGTCGGAACGAGGAAAAGTGGTGCACGGTTTTAAACGGGAGGATTTGCGACGGAGGTTGTTTAAGACTTTACCGGGAATCTTGAGAGTGAGTTTGTGGTAAAAGAAGGTGCGCGGGGCACTACGTTAACTTTCTTCTGAACTGTGTTTGAAATTCAAGATCTGGGATCGGAAATTCCGGAACGGGAAACCAAGTGACTCGAAAAGAAAAGAAAATTGTGAAACACGAACGTATCGAATCGCCGTCGGTTAGTGTGGCGCGCAACTCGGCGCGCGATTATCGCAAAGGACATCAAATTGTCGACGAACTAGTGACGCGCAAATACCGCCAAAAACAACAATTTGCCTTCAGAAAAGTGTCGCGCATATCGTCGCGTTATTGTTTAAAGAGCGTCAATCGCCAACGGAGGCAGCGTTGCGCAAATCGGCGCGCTATTGTGAAAAGAGCGTCTATCGACAACGGAGGAGTTGTCGCGCAACACGGGACGCAGATATATCTGTGTCAAGCGAGAGGAGGTAGCGGATGAGGAACTAGATCGTACGAACTGCAAGCGAAACCTATTGGCGATCTACAAGGACACCAGTGGTACCCTAGATATAAGTTCACCTTGTTTGTAAATTTAATTTCATGTAGGCAGAAACCAGATTATTTATTTGAATTATAATATAGAAATCTAATCAGTAATCACTTGTTCTAACTGGATGATCTAGTGAAGCATGAATAAGGTCCTCCCATTTCAGCGCACTGTTGTGTTAAAGAGATAACCATTTCCGCGGAGTAAGTAGCTAAAGTAGTAATTTGAAAATTTTCATCCATCTGAAATTCACGGCTGATTCGGGTGTGAGAGAACGACGACGAAAATTGCAGTCGTGTGGCGCCCACCCCGTCTCGACGGGTTAGCCGGCTCGTCGTCGTTCGCCCCTCCATGGCCGGAAGTGGCGCAATTAAAACTGCTGCGCCGTAACATCACGCCGTTTTATCAGATGCACCTCGGTCTGCGGAACGCCTGGGCCGAGAGTTGGAAGCCACTCGTGTGTTGGTGGAAGCATATGTTCCTCCAATTTCTCGTCGGTCGCGAAACATGCTCGAGCCCGATTTGGCATACGTTGAGGCTCCAGGGGTCTGTCCTGTGATGGAGGAGAAGCGGGCAATCGTGTGCTGGAATTGTCGGGAGATGGGACACAATTCCCACGAATGCCAGAAGCCCGAGCTTGCTATGGGTGAGGGAAAACGGGAGTGATACGGAAATTTTGCTCAAAATGCAATCAAACGGCCGACATGAGCGGAGGGAGTAGATCTCAGGCAACAAACGGCAGTGGTGCTGCGAACGTAAAAAATATCCAGCCGGAAAACTTTCCTTCTACCCATTAGCGAGCGGCGTAATGGGTGAAGTGAATGTGTTAGCCGCCAGTAAGGAAGAAGTTAATCAGGTAGTGGAGCAGTGTAGTCCGGAAGTTGACTACATTTTCACCAAAATAGTGGGAGATACCCGTCCCTACCTGAACGTAAAAATGTTTGATTGCGAAATGCTGGGGTTACTAGATTCGGGTGCTTCAAGGACGATTCTGGGTGGAATGGGTTGGTACCTCCTTCGGGGAATTGGAGTTTCAGTGCAAACTCAAGGTTCGCAGTCAGTGGTCACGGCGAATGGTATGAAGTGCGGGATGTTGGGGAACATTTGGGTTCCGATCGAGTTGGTTGGAAAGAGAAAGTGGATGGAAGTGTTGGTTGTGCCGGAAATTCCACTCAGGTTGATACTTGGTGCGGATTATTGGGCGGCTGCAGGAATTGTAGCGGATCTGCGAGAAAGTTGCTGGGAATTTCGCGAAAACCCGGAAGTGACGGTTGTGGAATTTCTTCAGCCAAAAACGAAGCTGTCAGAGGAGGAAAGTGAACGGCTGGTGGAAGTAATTGAAGTAGAATTGGGTTTAATGGGTGACGGAATTGGTTGCACCAATATGGTGGAGCACATAATTAGAACCAAAGCGGAACCCATCAAACAAAGATACTACCCAGTATCACCCGCGGTTCAGAAGGATATCGATAAGGAGCTAGACGAGATGCTCGAGGCGGGAATAGTCGATCCATCGTGTAGTCCCTGGGCTTCTCCGATTTTACGGGTTCAGAAGAAGGATGGTTCGTTCCGGTTTTGTGTGAACTACCGGAGGCTGAATCAAGTTTCAGAGCGTGATGCGTACCCTTTGCCTTATGTTTCAGCTACACTGGACAAATTTAGAGACGCGAAATTTCTGTCTTCACTAGATATTAAGTCGGCATATTAGCAGGTTCCGGTGGCGGAGGAATCTCGACCATATACCGCCTTTACGGTGCCGGGACGGGGTCTGTTCCAGTTTCGACGAATGCCTTTCGGTCTGCATAATGCGCCGGCTACGTGGCAACGCCTTATTGATCGCGTGCTGGGTGGGGATCTAGAGCAGCACGTGTTTGTACACTTGGACGACATCATAATAGTGTCGCAGACGTTTGAAAAACACCTGGAAGTGTTGAAGGAAATTTTTCAAAGGCTTAGGGCTGCGCGATTTAGGGTTTCGCGGAACAAATGTCAATTCTGCAGATCAGAATTGCGATATCTGGGTTACGTGGTGGACGAACAGGGATTGCACGTGGACCCAGAAAAGGTCGAATGTCTGGTGAAAATACCGAAGCCAACAAATGTGAAGGAAGTCCGCCAATTTTTGGGAATGGCGTCATGGTATCGGCGATTTATACCAGATTTCGCAACTCTGATGGCACCCCTCACGACGTTGCTAAAGAAGAACCGGAAGTTCGCATGGGATTAGGAATGCGACAAAGCCTTTGCTTCAGCTAAAGTCAAGCTTTCAACTGCACCGATACTCACGTGTCCCGACTATACCCTGCCGTTCAGTATACAGACCGACGCTTCAGGTTATGGACTGGGGGCGGTCCTTACTCAAAAACACGAAGGAGGTGAAAAGGTAATCTGCTACTTGAGCAGATCGCTTACCGCTGCGGAGCGGAAATTTTCTACGACCGAGCGTGAATGCCTGGCTGTAGTGTGGGCAGTAGAGAAACTCAGACCATATGTGGAGGGAACCAAATTCGTTGTCGTAACGGACCACTCGCTGGTGTGGCTGAACCAATTAAAGGATCCGTGTGGGAGATTGGCACGGTGGGCCGTGAGGCTGCAACAGTTCGACTTCGATATTGTACATCGCAAAGGGAAGGAAAACTTGGTTCCTGACGCACTATCTCGGTCAGTTCCAGTGTGTTTATTGGCCGTACGAGAAGAAATCTCGGATAAATGGTAAACATGGCAGCGCCCCCTTGTTATGGTTACGGTCGGAACTGTCAAAATCGCGAGAGTAGTAAAAAGTGAAGTGTTCTAAAAAGATTTTGTCCGGCGTACTTGGGGTAAGTTTAGTTCATTTGCTTATTTTATCAGATCAGACGGCACTCGCGTGTGTCGGATGACTCCGATCATCGTTTCGACCACCTAAGTTTGCGGATATTCGCGCACTTGAGTTTTTGAGCCGCGCATATGTTCCTGACTTTGCATTTATACTTCGGTATAATTTCATTGTTTTGCACTTCATGTTCGTCGTAATCCTAAAACTATCTTATCCTAAAACTATCCTGTCTTATCTCTATCAAAATTCATTTAAGTTTCATTCATATTAATTTCGATTTTTTCTTTTGTTGCTTTAATTCATGTCTTATTTGAACCGGTCCTTCCATTTCCGGACTATTATTTCTGTTTGGTTTACCTAGTTCTCATTCGTAATTCGTTATTTTAGGTAGGCAGTGCCTGGATGCGGAGGCGAAGCTGCAAATATGCGATTTATGCGGTAAGTCCGTAGACTTGTGATTTCATATCCTATATTCTAATTCTAACCTTTTGCATACTTTCCTTAGATTCTGAATATGAGAGCGGTTAACGTTCTTCGCAACGGAAAGGAGAAAGAAAGGTACACCATAAGTATCATATTTTTTTTTTAATAATAACGTTCTTCTTTTCCAGACGTAATAACATGTCTTCGAGATTCGGGGAGCATTTGTCTCGATACCGTGTATTTTTCCCATAATACGTCTCGAAGAATCTCGCAGACAGGCCGCCATAGTCTTCGAGATATCTGCGAGATTCTCGCAGACGCGACCAACTGGGTAAAGTTGGAAATCACCACCTGGTGGGAAAAAAAACTATTAGATATGCTATACACATTTTCGTCAGCTGACTGTTGTAGGGCGGTTCGTGTGTATTTTTACGATTCGGAGCTCGGTGAATTTTCGATTCTCTCTTAATTTCATTATGAAAGACATGATAAAGATTGATGGCGATCGGTTCGGTTCATAATAAGGTGCTTATTTCCGGTTCTACATTTCGAAAATCATTCTCATTCTCGCATAACGAAGTCAGAAAATAAACAATTTTTCCATATGAATGGGAGATTTAAACTTCGAAATAACTTCTCAAATGTTTTATATTCCAGGAAAAAGAAATATGAAATAATTATTAAATTATTTGAAAAGAGCGTAGACCGTTTTTCAATCCTTTTTTCTCTTATTTTAGCACTTTCTGTTTTGTTTTTGATATTTTATGATACATATGTCCTTCTTATTCAATTATAACAATAATTTAAGTTCACTTGAAGTAATATTTTGTAGTAGGACCCTCTTATATGAGCTCAATCTCAATTTTGTCTGAAAATAACATTCAACTGCCACTTTCTGTGTAGCATATATAGTTCCGAAATTTGCCACCAGAGCACATGGTATATTTGTCAATTGACGAATGGTCGCTTGTCTCTTAAGAGACGTATACCTCGTTCACGTGGTCAACGACGTATCGCTACGGAGCACTTCGTTGTACCAGGTGAACACACGAAATTTTGCTACGGAGTGGGTTTTCTTCAACGTTGCAAAGCTGCGTAGTTAGTGTATGTATTAGCTAATCCTTCCACGAGAACACTTGTCGTTGCGCTCCGTAGCACTTTTCTTGTCAAATGTCAAAAAACTAGATTGGATTTTCTCTGCGATTTTACTTGTAGCCCCTTTAATGATTCCATTTCGCTGAATAATAAAAGAAAAAATTATAATTAAGAAATAAAACGACGAATATAACAGTTTTTTCTAATAAAATAAATACCTCTTGTGACAGTTGTCAACAAAAAAAAAGAGTGCTAAACGTCAATTCACTTTATGTGAACACTCATATATCAACCGGATTTCATAATACGCTACACTACACTACGCTACCACATGAACGAGGTAATAATCTCGATGGTTTGTGCCTAGGAATCATATTGCTTATCTTTCTTCATCACTAGATAGAAAGAAATAGCAATAGAATCATATGCTCCCACCATGATCTATTTGTAAGTCAAAAATAGCCGCATCACTCCGAGCGCAGCAAATGTCATCCGCGACTTACACGATAAAAATTAAATACGCGAAAAGTTACAGTTCAAGTGCTGTTACAATAAAACGACACAAATGCGGTGTGAAGTGATTGGAAATGTGTCACTACGTTATTAGTTTTTTATATTTATTATATTGCAGTAAGGTAATTTCGCCCCTGCCTGCACGTTTCATTTCATAACCCCCTTTCTTATTTCCAGCCGATGGCAATCTCCGCGAAATATTCATACGAGTACGAGCTTTTATCACAAAACGCTATCATCAAACAGATGGCGCTATTGCCAAAGCCATTTTTCAATCGAGACATTCGCAGACATGTCTTCGAGATTCGGGGAGCATTTGTCTCGATACCGTGTATTTTTCCCATAATACGTCTCGAAGAATCTCGCAGACAGGCCGCCATAGTCTTCGAGATATCTGCGAGATTCTCGCAGACGCGACCAACTGGGTAAAGTTGGAAATCACCACCTGGTGGGAAAAAAAACTATCAGACATGCTATACACATTTGCGTCAGCTGACTGTTGTAGGGTGGTTCGTGTGTATTTTTACGATTCGGAGCTCGGTGAATTTTCGATTCTCTCTTAATTTCATTATGAAAGACATGATAAAGATTGATGGCGATCGGTTTGGTTGATAGTGAGGTGCTCATTTCCGGTTCTACATTTCTAAAATCATGGGCTCAATCCCGCATAACGAAGTCAGAAAATGAACAATTTTTCCATATGAATGGGAGGTATAAACTTCGAAACAACTTCTCAAATGTTTAATACTCCAGGAAAAAGAAATATAAAATAATTATTAAATTATTTGAAAAGAGCGTAGACCGTTTTTCAATACTCTTTTTTTTATTTTCATACTTTAAATTAATTTCTTATAAAAAAAAATTTTGTTTTTGATATGTTATGATACGCATGTCCTTCTTATTCAATTATAACAATAATTTAAGTTTACTTGAAGTAATATTTTGTAGTAGGACCCTCTTGTTGGAGCTCAATCTCAATTTTGTCTGAAAATAACATGACACTGCCACTTTCTGTCTGCAATATATAGTTCCGAAATTTGCCACCAGAGCTCATGGTATATTTGTCAATGGGACAAAAGTAGGTGACAAGTCAAATTGAGCTACTGTCCATTTCGTCATCTTCCACTGAGCCGTAACCCCCGGAATGCTTATAAAAGCCATGAAGTTACTTGTGCTCAACACATTCAAAGCCATTTGTCGACCGCCCGGCTGATTGAAAAATGACAATGGCTGTCATTTTTTAGTGTGGGATGCACATTTTAAATATTGTAAAATAAAATTAGGGCAATGAATTCGTGTCGGATACCGTGTTGACCTTATCAATTACGGTATTTTGTGTTCGTGTCTTTTTTGTGTGCTTGTTAAGTTGCCCGATAAATGTTTTTGCCTGTCCTGTAATATGTTATGTTTTGTTCCCTGTAGGAAAAGTTGTAAGGCCTGATTTAAGTTAGATTTAAGAAGGGCACCGCGCTCACTAGGTGCCATACGGGGCATTGCAATCCCTTCAGGTCCTCGTGGAAGGCTTATTTAAATAATACCAAAATCAGACCTGATTTCGGTTTATAGATAGGCCCAAAACGCAATCTATGACGTTCGCTGGACATGTATGATATAAACCATACCATTTTGGATGAGATTACAGCGCTCCACTCTGGAGGAGATTACAGCTCCACTCTGGAGGATATTACAGCTCCACTCTGGAGGAGAGTACAGCTCCACTCTAGAGATTACAGTACTCCACCCTAGGGGCGGTAACAGCTTCACTCTGGGGAGATCATAGCGCACCATCCGGTGCCCCTAGTCCACTCACACCCTAGCCAAATAAAAACACAACATCTTCTTAAGACATACTTCAATTTATTGGAAAGGAATAACTTAAAAATACAAATAACAAATTCGTAGTCTTCGTTAATTTATTTTGGATGTTTCCATGAACCACTACACATTTTCTTTCGTTGACGAAAAGCAAACAGAAGATCTTTCTCTTCTGGCGATTGAGCGATCGGAATGTCGTCGATAACATTACCATCGTCGAATGTAATTCAATGCAATTACCGAGATCGGCGGTTGGAATTAAATTGACTACCGGTGGCTCGTCGTTGCTACCATTAGCGGTATCAGTAGCAGCACCAGCCGAATCGATCGGTTGCGGCTCGTCGTTGAGCAGCGATCTTTGCCGGACGACCTCGTTAGCGGCCCGTCTAACAAGATTGCGTTGCCATTCCGGTAGATATTTGGCGGCCAATTGCTGCATGATCAGATTCCGATCGGTTAGCGGTACACCGGTCGAAAAGTGAATTGGCAGCATCAAGAAACGCGCCGCGTACAACTTGTGCGGCCATCGCTTGTGACCGTCTTCCGGTCAAAGCAGCAGCATCCCGTCATCATCACCAACATCGACATCACTTTCCTCACCAACACATAACCAGCTACTTGTACTACCTGGCGATTTAACCAGCGGCGCCGATATCGGAACATCCTTTTGTCCAACGTCGTTTGCTTTAGCGCTGATGATTCTGGCCACTATCCTAAGATTAAAAGCAATTTATCTAATCATAAAAAATTAACTTTAAATTACCGAGTTTGTTGTCATATCGAGGTCAATTTCTGTGATGTCCATCGACATCAATTTCCTTTCCTCCTAGTCGTAAAATTCCTGTAAAATAAACATTTTGCACATAATTTGTATAACTTGGACTTACTGTATTCAAATTTACTCACCTTTTGATGTTTAGTTAAGTACGAAACCGAATTTTAGCAACGCTAATTGGAACACTTTGCTCCGGCGAATAATTATTTAGCATCAAAATCTGACAGATGTACACAATTGTCCGGTCGGCTAGCACACATTCACAATTTTCTGCTTCACGGCTTGTGTTAGTATTCCGGGGATTACGGTAGAAGTCAAGATTAGCAAATATTTGTTCTCATTTGTGAAGATTGTTGGAACGCTCTCCTTTTCCAGGGTCTTAACGCACTCGGTTTTTTTTCCTTTTTCTTGTCCGCGCGAATCTACTGGAGAATAATTCAGATTAGACATTCTACCGGTACTCATTGCTGTTCCGGTAGGACGAGAACGACGACGTAAATTAAGTCGTGTGGCGCCCACCCCGTCTCGACGGGTTAGCTGGCACGTCGTCGTTTGCCCCTACGGCGGTAAGGGGTTCTGGTAAATTGGAGCGTGAAATTTGGCGCCCAACGTGTTATGTTTGCAGCTATTGTCGTTATTTTGGGAGAAAAAGTGAATTCCGGTTGTGATCTGTGAAAGCGAGTCTTCTTCGCGGGGTCGAACAATTTTATTCGTGGGTTTTGTTGGAAAAGTTATATATATTTTTTATTAAATTAAATCGGATCTTCGTTTTCTTTTCGAACATCTGAACATCTTATATTGGTAGAGCGGATTTCGGTTTGGATTAGATCGGAAATTTCAGAAGAGTTTTAAAAAAGATTTAATGAACATTAGTGTTCTGGTCGGAATCGAAATATTTCTGCCCTTGACCGAGACACGGGAGATTGTTCCAAAAGAGCTAGACGAGTTCCACTACCATATGTCGTAGAACGGCTAAGTCACGAAGAGCTGGCATACGAAATGGCCATACGTGGTCTTCCGACTGAGACGGTGTATACAATGGGGAAGGAGCTGAGGGCTTCGTTGAAATGGGAGGCTAGGTCAGGGCATAGTCTCGTGATTGAGAACTATCCCTTCACAATCGGGGAGGACATGGTGGCCCTGAAGGCGAAAATCTCGGAGATCGAGGAGTTGATGGCAAAATTTTCAGGAAACGAACGATGCTCTTTGTTTGAACTTCAAATACGTTACATTGAAATTACACATTAAATTTCAAATTCAAACATACGCGCGTAAACGCTACTCACCACGGCGTGAACTTGATGCAGAATTTCACGTGCCACTGTGGTCCAGTAGAGTTGGCGCCGGTTATCCGTCGAAAGGATAAACGGTACATAAAGCTAACCGGCCCTATAAAAGGCCCGGCCGCCGTTGATTCGGTCTCTAGTCGATTATTCAATCACTATTTAAAACTTTGGAGAAGCGTTTCGCTCGGCTGATTTCAGCATTTCATTTTAAAGGTATAACCGTTTACATTGCGGAATCTCATTAGAGATTGTCATTTTTGCTGTTACAGCAGAAAACAATTTCTCATGAGAAATATGCATTGCACTTATTATTTGTACCAGCCGAGCTGGTTAAACGGTCAGGCATCCCGAAATTGCCTCTTCTAAAAAGAAAAATAATTCTACGAACCCCGGCGTGTCACGGAAGTACTTCTATTTCGGTGACAATTATTTTTTTTTCTCTTCTTCTTCAACCATTTCTTCTTTCTGCTTCTGATCTAGCGTCACCACCACACCTTTCGCAATTCTTTTCTTCGCAACCTCGTTGCATCCACCCCTTCCGCAATTCCTATGTTGCATAAAAATTCACATTCGTGTTCATGGTCCGTCGAGCCGGATAGTTGACGAGACCGAAGGTAGAATTGTTCTATTTTAAGCCTATTCTCTAGGAAACTCTATGAAGAGCCCGAAATTTCCGCGATTTCGCGCAATATTCGTGTTGCACAATTATTGGTGACCCCGATGTGGTTCATTTTTTCACATGCACCAAAACTGAAATTCTTCGTAATTTCACGCAAAGCGAAAATTCCGTATTTTCGCACAAAGCCGAAATTTCCCGTAATTTCGCACAAAACCGAGATTCACCGTAATTTTGCACTAAGCCGAAAATTCCCTATTTTGGCACCGAACCGAAAAACTCCGTTTTTCGCATCAAAACACAAGCACAAGCCAAATTTTCCGTAAATTTGCATAAAGTAATTTCGTCGACATCTAGCATACGGAATTTACACACAAAAGCCGAATTTCTCATAAATTCGCACAAGTAATTCCGTCGACATCTAGCGTACGGAACTTACACACAAAAGCCGAATTTCTCATAGATTCGCACGAGTAATTCCGTCGACATCTAGCGTACGGAATTTACACACAAAAGCCGAATTTTTCATAAATTCGCACAAGTGATTCCGTCGACATCTAGCGTACGGAATTTACACACAAAAGCCGAATTTCTCATAAATTCGCACAAGTAATTCCGTCGACATCTAGCGTACGGAATTTACACACAAAAGCCGAATTTCTCATAAATTTGCACAAGCAATTCCGTCGGCGCTTACCGTACGGAATTCACAATCAAAAAGCCGAATTTTCGTAAATTCGCAACATCAACTCCGTCGGCACACCACCGCACGGAACTCAACAAAATTCAAGCCCAAATCTACGTGATTTATCGCATAGCAATTCCGTCGGAACACCGCCGCACAGAGTTCACTATTAAAACAACCTGAAATCACCGTGATTTCGCACAATTTAAGTCCCGTCGGCATCTCACCGTACGGAAACAAACCATGAAAACGCGCGCTGAAATCCCCGTGATTTCGTAAATTTAACTCCGTTCGGCACATCACCGTACGGAAAGCACAAAACATAAAATTCAGCCGAAATCTCCGTGATTTTGCGCACAGTAATTCCGTCGGTACATCGCCGTACGGAATTCACAACAAAATCAAACCAATTCCGTCGGAATCCCACCGTACGGAACTCGCAAACATTCATCTCGAAATCTCCGTGATCTCGAAAAATAGCTTCCGACGACCATCGCACGGAACACATAAATCGCATCTGCGACAGCTTCACATAGTTCCGCCGACAATTTATCGAGCGGAATCCAAAAAAAACCAACCGAAATCTCCGCGATCACATTCGTATTCCACGAAACTACAACAATTCCGCACAATTCCGTCACAATTCATTGCACGGAATTCACAAACCACGGCCCGAAATTTCCGGGAGTCCGCGTAAACGTTGTCTAGCGGCACGCCACCAGTAGAACAACAAAACTTGCCACCAACAAGCAATTTTGTCGGCCTTCAAGCCGGCACGCGAGCAAAAAATTGTCGACAATCAAAGCGGCAAAATTCTCTAAGTAAACAAGCAATCAAAGATCGAGGTATTTCGACCAACATCGCGCTTTGTCGGCCGACTCCTTGTAAAATCAAAACAAACCGGCCCACGTTCTCTCATAGAACCTCGCCCATTTCCGATCGTTTGTCTGTATTGCACTATTCACAAGCCATGGAGCAAGCAATAGAGAAGCAAACGGGTTTCCTTGCCCTCGTACGACAAGCAATCTCAAATTTCAAGAAGACTAGCGAAGTACGGAGAACCGTTGGCTAAGCCAGCGGCCGACTCGAACACATCAACAAAATTTGGTCTCAGTGCGAAGACGCGCATTTGACAATAATAACAAGTCAGAGCGAGACCGGTGAATCAGTTAAGGCCCAATACCTTTCAACCTACGGCGAGTCAGAACAAGCCGTGTTTGAGTATATTGGTGATCTGCACCAGCTGATTAAAAAGCCCGAAGCAGAGCTTCCCAAACAACATTTCGAGTCGAAACAAGAACCAGAGACGTCATTTAAGCTTCCAACCGTAAGCCTCCCAAAGTTTGATGGGAAATTTAAAACCTGTCGTGTCTTCAGAGACACTTTTAAGTTAATTATTCATGACAACAACCATCTTCCGAAGCTACATAAACTTCACTATTTAAAAGGTAGCCTGGTTGGGGACGCGGCTAAAATTCTAAGCCAGTTTGAAAGTCTAGACTCAAATTACGAGCCCGCTTGGACTTTACTCACCAAAAGATTCGACAATAAGCGTATCACGTGCAACATCCACTTACAAACTTTGTTCAACACACCCGAAATTCACTCCGAATCAGAGCAGACCTTCAAAGAAATGTTAGACACTACAAACGAGTGTTTTCACGAACTACAACAATTAGATCTTGAAACGAAAAATTGGGATCCGATTATTTTGTATTTGCTAACAGCTAAACTGCCTCCACTAAGTCGAAGCCTTTGGGAACAACAGGTATCGACAACAGAGTCGTTACCAACGTATAAAGAATTTGAAAATTCATCGAATGTCGCCACAGAACGCTGGAAGTATTAGCTGCATCCAAGACACATTTTCAATCTGCCGCACAAAACAACAACAATCAACGCAAAAGTTCAAGCAATTTTACGAAAACAACCCAACCATTTTGTACTTATTGCAAAAAGGATCATTTCCTTTTTAAATGTCAAACATTCCACAATCTCGACACATCTACGAAGTGGAATTTTGTAAAGACCCAACATCTATGCTTCAACTGTTTAAACAAACACCCCCCGAACGAGTGCAAAAGTAAGAAAACTTGCTTTACTTGTGACAAGAAACATCATACTACCCTACACAGAACTGATAAGTCGTTTTTGCACTCAACTGCAACGCCCATAATTACCCCACAACCTGCGCCTGTTTTAAGCACTGAGGCACTTTGTTCAAAGTCTGCAACATTCAACAAGGAAATCAAGCAGGCTCTGTTAGCAACCGCCATCGTCACCATCAAAACTGTGGAAGGAAACATCCTTTCCCTTCGAGCATTAATAGATTCTGGTTCAGAAAACTCCTTTATATCCACTGCTGCTTATCAACTTCTACGCACAAAAGCCCAACCTACATCCATAAATATTACTGGTTTAAATTCAACAAATGTAAGTACGTCAACTCAAGAAGTCAGCTTTAACATCATCCCGAAAGTCGGAAACGGGAAAGAAATACAAACTCAAGCTTACGTAATCAAGAATATAACGCAGATGCGTTCTTCCGGCAGCATTTCAGCAAAACAATGGCCTTACATAAATGATATTGTTCTTGCGGATTCAAAATTCATGGAACCAGGATCAATTGATTTACTCCTTGGAGTCCAGACATATGCGCAGATTTTGGGATCAGGCCTCCGATATGGACCCAAGGATCACCCGATAGCACAAGAAACCTTACTAGGTTGGATTTTGTTTGGATAAATGCCACAGAAACCTGTAACAAACCTACCGAAATTTGCCGGTTTCACAACGGTCACAAATTCGAACGCACTGTTGAATGAGCAATTAAGAAAATTTTGGGAAATCGAAGAGTTGCAGCCAAAACGACAACTAACCGCCGATGAAAGGTTGTGCGAAAGACTCTATTCGTCCACTCCAGTAGTTACCACACCCGTACCACTGCCAGTAACGCCAGGCAAAACCCTGGAATCACCAGCGCGGTCCGCAGCTGACAGCATACAGCAACCGCCACCCATACCAAAGACGCACACAAGACCACGGCCGTACGATGCAAGCAACCGAGGGAAGGGACCCACTTACAGTCTAGTGACTAATAAAGGAGAAATCTTCGACGTCACCTACGACGAACTAGAAAAAATACCATAGAATCGCATCAAATCGTTCAAACGACCGATTTACACACTGTTTTTTAACGGCGGGGATAAGGTGCGGGTTCGCTTTGCGAAGGGGAAGAGAACGTGGTTCGCGTTAAACCCAAGCACCAACACTAGATGCATCACATCTTGGATTTTATTTTATTTTTTTTCTTCCGCATTCTATCTTGATATTTTTATAATTTTCAGTTTTTATGGTTTTATTTTTTATTATCTTTATTTTTTCATTTTGTTTTCATTTCTTGTTTTATTGCAGTTATCATGAATTCGTGAATACACTTAATACTACTATAGACAAGTGATAGGTTTTTTCTCATTTGGTTCTTTTTTTTTTTTTTTGTGCCCGGGAGAATGTTTGAACTTCAAATACGTTACAGTGAAATTACACATTAAATTTCAAATTCAAACATACGCTCGTAAACGCTACTCACCACGGCGTGAACTTGATGCAGAATTTCACGTGCCACTGTGGTCCAGTAGAGTTGGCGCCAGTTATCCGTCGAAAGGATAACGGTACATAAAGCTAACCGGCCCTATAAAAGGCCCGGCCGCCGTTGATTCGGTCTCTAGTCGATTATTCAATCACTATTTAAAACTTTGGAGAAGCGTTTCGCTCGGCTGATTTCAGCATTTCATTTTAAAGGTATAACCGTTTACATTGTGGAATCTCATTAGAGATTGTCATTTTTGCTGTTACAGCAGAAAACAATTTCTCATGAGAAATACGCATTGCACTTATTATTTGTACCAGCCGAGCTGGTTAAACGGTCTGGCATCCCAAAATTGCCTCTTCTAAAAAGAAAAATAATTCTACGAACCCCGGCGTGTCACGGAAGTACTTCTATTTCGGTGACAATTTTTTTTTCTCTTCTTCTTCAACCATTTCTTCTTTCTGCTTCTGATCTAGCATCACCACCACACCTTTCGCAATTCTTTCCTTCGCAACCTCGTTGCATCCACCCCTTCCGCAATTCCTATGTTGCATAAAAACTCACATATGTGTTCACTCTGAGTACCATAAAATTCTGGCAAAGATAGATTGGGGGGTACGTCGGACAGGCCGAGTTCAGACGAAATCTGGGGATGAAAAGACCGAAGTAATGGCGTTGAGATTGAAGCTCGTGGATGTAATGAGCGTCCTGTTGGAGAAGGCGGCTGGGGAAGATGAGTCCGCGTCAGACGAGGAAACCGGCCCAGCTCACGAGTCGACCGGAAGGAATGCCGACTTGGCGCGTACCTTGAGAAAAGACACCAGGCGGGGGCACGCGGCAACTCCAGCCACAGTAACATTCAGCGATAGGCTAGATGCCGCGACGGCGGCACTGGATCAGACGAGCGATGAAGAAGATTTAGCCGATCGTACAACGCCAATGACGACAGGCATTTCCATTTCACGGCCTTCCTTGGCGGTTGCGAAGTGGAATTTAAAATTCGTGGGGGACGGCAAACAATCCATAAGTGCGTTTTTAGAGGGAATGGAGGAATTGAGAGAGGCGCGGGGCGTATCAAAATCTCAACTTTTTCGTTCGGCGGTGGACCTTTTTGAAGGGAAAGCGCTGATATGGTTGCGCGCAGTAAGGCCAGCACTAAAGACGTGGGATGAACTGGTGGGGGGACTCAGGCAAGAGTTCTTACCTCCGGACTACGATGAGCGATTGGAGGAAGAGATTTGGCGAAGAACACACGGTGCAGATGAATCAATTGGTCAATACGTGGGACTGATGCAGGGTATCTTCCGTCGATTGACATCACCATGGCCGGAAGTGGCGCAATTAAAACTGCTGCGCCGTAACATCACGCCGTTTTATCAGACGCACCTTGGTCTGCGGAAGGTGAGAACAATTGCCGAGTTGGTACGCCTGGGCCGAGAGTTGGAAGCCACCCGAGTGTCGGTGGAAGCATATGTTCCATCAATTTCTCGACGGTCGCGAAACATGCTCGAGCCCGATCTGGCGTACGTTGAGGCTCCAGGGGTCTGTCCTGTGATGGAGGAGAAGCGGGCAATCGTGTGCTGGAATTGTCGGGAGATGGGACACAATTCTCGCGAATGCCAGAAGCCCCGAGCTTGCTATGGGTGCGGAAAAACGGGAGCGATACGGAAATTTTGCTCAAAATGCAATCAAACGGCCGATATGAGCGGAGGGAGTAGATCTCAGGCAACAAACGGCAGTGGTGCTGCGAACGTAAAAAATATCCAGCCGGAAAACTTTCCTTCTACCCATTAGCGAGCGGCGTAATGGGTGAAGTGAATGTGTTAGCCGCCAGTAAGGAAGTAGTTAATCAGGTAGTGCAGCAGTGTAGTCCGGAAGTTGACTACATTTTTACCAAAATAGTCCCTACCTGAAAGTGAAAATGTTTGATTGCGAAATGCTGGGGTTACTAGATTCGGGTGCTTCAAGGACGATTCTGGGTGGAATGGGTTGGGACCTCCTTCGGGGAATTGGAGTTTCAGTGCAAACTCAAGGTTCGCAATCAGTGGTCACGACGAATGAAATGAAGTGCGGGGTGTTGGGGACCATTTGGGTTCCGATCGAGTTGGTTGGAAAGAGGAAGTGGATGGAAGTGTTGGTTGTGCCGGAAATTCCACTCAGGTTGATACTTGGTGCGGATTATTGGGTGGCTGCAGGAATTGTAGCGGATCTGCGAGAAAGTTGCTGGGAATTTCACGAAAACCCGGAAGTGACGGCTGTGGAATTTCTTCAGTCAAAAACGAAGCTGTCAGAGGAGGAAAGTGAACGGCTGGCGGAAGTAATTGAAGTAGAGTTGAGTTTAATGGGTGACGGAATTGGTTGCACCAATATGGTGGAGCACATTATTCGACCCAAAGCGGAACCCATCAAGCAAAGATACTATCAAGTATCTCTCGCGGTTCAGAAGGATATCGATAAGGAGTTAGACGAGATGCTCGAGGCGGGAATAGTCGAACCATCGTGTAGTCCCTGGGCTTCTCCGATTTTACGGGTTCAGAAGAAGGATGGTTCGTTCCGGTTTGTGTAAACTACCGGAGGCTGAATCAAGTTTCAGAGCGTGATGCGTACCCTTTGCCTTATGTTTCAGCTACACTGGACAAATTGAGAGACGCGAAGTATCTGTCTTCACTAGATATAAAGTCGGCATATTAGCAGGTTCCGGTGGCGGAGGAATCTCGACCATATACCGCCTTTACGGTGCCGGGACGGGGTCTGTTCCAGTTTCGACGAATGCCTTTCGGTCTGCATAATGCACCGGCTACGTGGCAACGCCTTATTGATCGCGTGCTGGGTGGGGATCTAGAGCAGCACGTGTTTGTACACTTGGACGACATCATAATAGTGTCGCAGACGTTTGAAAAACACCTGGAAGTGTTGAAGGAAATTTTTCAAAGGCTTAGGGCTGCGCGATTAAGGGTTTCGCGGAACAAATGTCAATTCTGCAGATCAGAATTGCGATATCTGGGTTACGTGGTGGACGAACAGGGATTGCACGTGGACCCAGAAAAGGTCGAATGTCTGGTGAAAATACCGAAGCCAACAAATGTGAAGGAAGTCCGCCAATTTTTGGGAATGGCGTCATGGTATCGGCGATTTATACCAGATTTCGCAACTCTGATGGCACCCCTCACGACGTTGCTAAAGAAGAACCGGAAGCTCGCATGGGATTAGGAATGCGACAAAGCCTTTGCTTCAGCTAAAGTCAAGCTTTCAACTGCACCGATACTCACGTGTCCCGACTATACCCTGCCGTTCAGTATACAGACCGACGCTTCAGGTTATGGACTGGGGGCGGTCCTTACTCAAAAACACGAAGGAGGTGAAAAGGTAATCTGCTACTTGAGCAGATCGCTTACCGCTGCGGAGCGGAAATTTTCTACGACCGAGCGTGAATGCCTGGCTGTAGTGTGGGCAGTAGAGAAACTCAGACCATATGTGGAGGGAACCAAATTCGTTGTCGTAACGGACCACTCGCTGGTGTGGCTGAACCAATTAAAGGATCCGTGTGGGAGATTGGCACGGTGGGCCGTGAGGCTGCAACAGTTCGACTTCGATATTGTACATCGCAAAGGGAAGGAAAACTTGGTTCCTGACGCACTATCTCGGTCAGTTCCAGTGTGTTTATTGGCCGTACGAGAAGAAATCTCGGATAAATGGTAAACATGGCAGCGCCCCCTTGTTATGGTTACGGTCGGAACTGTCAAAATCGCGAGAGTAGTAAAAAGTGAAGTGTTCTAAAAAGATTTTGTCCGGCGTACTTGGGGTAAGTTTAGTTCAATTGCTTATTTTATCAGATCAGACGGCACTCGCGTGTGTCGGATGACTCCGATCATCGTTTCGACCACCTAAGTTTGCGGATATTCGCGCACTTGAGTTTTTGAGCCGCGCATATGTTCCTGACTTTGCATTTATACTTCGGTATAATTTCATTGTTTTGCACTTCATGTTCGTCTTAATCCTAAAACTATCTTATCCTAAAACTATCCTATCTTATCTCTATCAAAATTCATTTAAGTTTCATTCATATTAATTTCGATTTTTTCTTTTGTTGCTTTAATTCATGTCTTATTTGAACCGGTCCTTCCATTTCCGGATTATTATTTCTGTTTGGTTTACCTAGTTCTCATTCGTAATTTGTTATTTTAGGTAGGCAGTGCCTGGATGCGGAGGCGAAGCTGCAAATATGCGATTTGTGCGGTAAGTCCGTAGACTTGTGATTTCATATCCTATATTCTAATTCTAACCTTTTGCATACTTTCCTTAGATTCTGAATATGAGAGCGGTTAACGTTCTTCGCAACGGAAAGGAGAAAGAAAGGTACACCATAAGTATCATATTTTTTTTTTAATAATAACGTTCTTCTTTTCCAGACGTAATAACATGTCTTCGAGATTCGGGGAACATTTGTCTCGATACCGTGTATTTTTCCCATAAGACGTCTCGAAGAATCTCGCAGACAGGCCGCCATAGTCTTCGAGATATCTGCGAGATTCTCGCAGACGCGACCAACTGGGTAAAGTTGGAAATCACCACCTGGTGGGAAAAAAACTATCAGATATGCTATACACATTTTCGTCAGCTGACTGTGTAGGGCGGTTCGTGTGTATTTTTACGATTCGGAGCTCGGTGAATTTTCGATTCTCTCTTAATTTCATTATGAAAGACATGATAAAGATTGATGGCGATCGGTTTGGTTCATAATAAGGTGCTCATTTCCGGTTCTACATTTCGAAAATCATAGGCTCATTCTCGCACAACGAAGTCAGAAAATAAACAATTTTTCCATATGAATGGGAGATTTAAACTTCGAAATAACTTCTCAAATGTTTTATATTCCAGGAAAAAGAAATATGAAATAATTATTAAATTATTTGAAAAGAGCGTAGACCGTTTTTCAATCCTTTTTTCTCTTATTTTAGCACTTTCTGTTTTGTTTTTGATATGTTATGATACATATGTCCTTCTTATTCAATTATAACAATAATTTAAGTTCACTTGAAGTAATATTTTGTAGTGGGACCCTCTTGTTGGAGCTCAATCTCAATTTTGTCTGAAAATAACATTCAACTGCCACTTTCTGTGTAGCATATATAGTTCCGAAATTTGCCACCAGAGCACATGGTATATTTGTCAATTGACGAATGGTACCCAGTTGGTCGCTTGTCTCTTAAGAGAGATATACCTCGTTCACGTGGTCAACGACGTATCGCTACGGAGCACTTCGTTGTACCAGGTGAACACACGAAATTTTGCTACGGAGTGGGTTTTCTTCAACGTTGCAAAGCTGCGTAGTTAGTGTATGGATTAGCTAATCCTTCCACGAGAACACTTGTCGTTGCGCTCCGTAGCACTTTTCTTGTCAAATGTCAAAAAACTAGATTGGATTTTCTCTGCGATTTTACTTGTAGCCCCTCTAATGATTCCATTTCGCTGAATAATAAAAGAAAAAATTATAATTAAGAAATAAAACGACGAATATAACAGTTTTTTCTAATAAAATAAATACCTCTTGTGACAGTTGTCAACAAAAAAAAAAGAGTGCTAAACGTCAATTAACTTCATGTGAACACTCATATATCAACCGGATTTCATAATACGCTACACTACACTACGCTACCACGTGAACGAGGTAATAATCTCGATGGTTTGTGCCTAGGAATCATATTGCTTATCTTTCTTCATCACTAGATAGAAAGAAATAGCAATACAAACATATGCTCCCACCATGATCTATTTGTAAGTCAAAAATAGCCGCATCACTCCGAGCGCAGCAAATGTCATCCGCGACTAACACGATAAAAATTAAATACGCGAAAAGTTACAGTTCAAGTGCTGTTACAATAAAACGACACAAATGCGGTGTGAAGTGATTGGAAATGTGTCACTACGTTATTAGTTTTTTATATTTATTATATTGCAGTAAGGTAATTTCGCCCCTGCCTGCACGTTTCATTTCATAACCCCCTTTCTTATTTCTAGCCGATGGCAATCTCCGCGAAATATTCATACGAGTACGAGCTTTTATCACAAAACGCTATCATCAAACAGATGGCGCTATTGCCAAAGCCATTTTTCAATCGAGACATTCGCAGACATGTCTTCGAGATTCGGGGAGCATTTGTCTCGATACCGTGTATTTTTCCCATAATACGTCTCGAAGAATCTCGCAGACAGGCCGCCATAGTCTTCGAGATATCTGCGAGATTCTCGCAGACGCGACCAACTGGGTAAAGTTGGAAATCACCACCTGGTGGGAAAAAAAACTATCAGATATGCTATACACATTTGCGTCAGCTGACTGTTGTAGGGCGGTTCGTGTGTATTTTTACGATTCGGAGTTCGGTGAATTTTCGATTCTCTCTTAATTTCATTATGAAAGACATGATAAAGATTGATGGCGATCGGTTTGGTTGATAATGAGGTGCTCATTTCCGGTTCTACATATCTAAAATCATGGGCTCAATCCCGCATAACGAAGTTAGAAAATGAACAATTTTTCCATATGAATGGGAGGTATAAACTTCGAAACAACTTCTCAAATGTTTCATACTCCAGGAAAAAGAAATATAAAATAATTATTAAATTATTTGAAAAGAGCGTAGACCGTTTTTCAATACTTTTTTTTTTATTTTCATACTTTAAATTAATTTCTTATAAAAAAAAATTTTGTTTTTGATATGTTATGATACGCATGTCCTTCTTATTCAATTATAACAATAATTTAAGTTTACTTGAAGTAATATTTTGTAGTAGGACCCTCTTGTTGGAGCTCAATCTCAATTTTGTCTGAAAATAACATGACACTGCCACTTTCTGTCTGCAATATATAGTTCCGAAATTTGCCACCAGAGCTCATGGTATATTTGTCAATGGGACAAAAGTAGGTGACGAGTCAAATTGAGCTACTGTCCATTTCGTCATCTTCCACTGAGCCGTAACCCCCGGAATGCTTATAAAAGCCATGAAGTTGAACTTGTGCTCAACACATTCAAAGCCATTTGTCGACCGCCCGGCTGATTGAAAAATGACAATGGCTGTCATTTTTTAGTGTGGGATGCACATTTTAAATATTGTAAAATAAAATTAGGGCAATGAATTCGTGTCGGATACCGTGTTGACCTTATCAATTACGGTATTTTGTGTTCGTGTCTTTTTTGTGTGCTTGTTAAGTTGCCCGATAAATGTTTTTGCCTGTCCTGTAATATGTTATGCTTTGTTCCCTGTAGGAAAAGTTGTAAGGCCTGTTTTAAGTTAGATTTAAGAAGGGCACCGCGCTCACTAAGTGCCATACGGGGCATTGCAATCCCTTCAGGTCCTCGTGGAAGGCTTATTTAAATAATACCAAAATCAGACCTGATTTCGGTTTATAGATAGGCCCAAAACGCAATCTATGACGTTCGCTGGACATGTATGATATAAACCATACCATTTTGGATGAGATTACAGCGCTCCACTCTGGAGGAGATTACAGCTCCACTCTGGAGGAGAGTACAGCTCCACTCTAGAGATTACAGTACTCCACCCTAGAGGCGGTAACAGCTTCACTCTGGGGAGATCATAGCGCACCATCCGGTGCCCCTAGTCCCCTCACACCCTAGCCAAATAAAAACACAACATCTTCTTAAGACATACTTCAATTTATTGGAAAGGAATAACTTGAAAATACAAATAACAAATTCGTAGTCTTCGTTAATTTATTTTGGATGTTTCCATGAACCACTACACATTTTCTTTCGTTGACGAAAAGCAAACAGAAGATCTTTCTTTTCTGGCGATTGAGCGATCGGAATGTCGTCGATAACATTACCATCGTCGAATGTAATTCAATGCAATTACCGAGATCGGCGGTTGGAATTAAATTGACTACCGGTGGCTCGTCGTTGCTACCATTAGCGGTATCAGTAGCAGCACCAGCCGAATCGATCGGTTGCGGCTCGTCGTTGAGCAGCGATCTTTGCCGGACGACCTCGTTAGCGGCCCGTCTAACAAGATTGCGTTGCCATTCCGGTAGATATTTGGCGGCCAATTGCTGCATGATCAGATTCCGATCGGTTAGCGGTACACCGGTCGAAAAGTGAATTGGCAGCATCAAGAAACGCGCCGCCTACAACTTGTGCGGCCATCGCTTGTGGCCGTCTTCCGGTCAAAGCAGCAGCATCCTGTCATCATCACCAACATCGACATCACTTTCCTCACCAACACTTAACCAGCTACTTGTACTACCTGGCGATTTAACCAGCGGCGCCGATATCGGAACATCCTTTTGTCCAACGTCGTTTGCTTTAGCGCTGATGATTCTGGCCACTATCCTAAGATTAAAAGCAATTTATCTAATCATAAAAAATTTACTTTAAATTACCGAGTTTGTTGTCATATCGAGGTCAATTTCTGTGATGTCCATCGACATCAATTTCCTTTCCTCCTAGTCGTAAAATTCCTGTAAAATAAACATTTTGCACATAATTTGTATAGCTTGGACTTACTGTATTCAAATTTACTCACCTTTTGATGTTTAGTTAAGTACGAAACCGAATTTTAGCAACGCTAATTGGAACACTTTGCTCCGGCGAATAATTATTTAGCATCAAAATCTGACAGATGTACACAATTGTCCGGTCGGCTAGCACACATTCACAATTTTCTGCTTCACGGCTTGTGTTAGTATTCCGGGGATTACGGTAGAAGTCAAGATTAGCAAATATTTGTTCTCATTTGTGAAGATTGTTGGAACGCTCTCCTTTTCCAGGGTCTTAACGCTCTCGGTTTTTTTTCCTTTTTCTTGTCCGCGCGAATCTACTGGAGAGTAATTCAGATTAGACATTCTACCGGTACTCATTGCTGTTCCGGTAGGACGAGAACGACGACGTAAATTAAGTCGTGTGGCGCCCACCCCGTCTCGACGGGTTAGCTGGCACGTCGTCGTTTGCCCCTACGGCGGTAAGGGGTTCTGGTAAATTGGAGCGTGAAATTTGGCGCCCAACGTGTTATGTTTGCAGCTATTGTCGTTATTTTGGGAGAAAAAGTGAATTCCGGTTGTGATCTGTGAAAGCGAGTCTTCTTCGCGGGGTCGAACAATTTTATTCGTGGGTTTTGTTGGAAAAGTTATATATATTTTTTATTAAATTAAATCGGATCTTCGTTTTCTTTTCGAACATCTGAACATCTTATATTGGTAGAGCGGATTTCGGTTTGGATTAGATCGGAAATTTCAGAAGAATTTTAAAAAAGATTTAATGAACATTAGTGTTCTGGTCGGAATCGAAATATTTCTGCCCTTGACCGAGACACGGGAGATTGTTCCAAAAGAGCTAGACGAGTTCCACTACCATATGTCGTAGAACGGCTAAGTCAGGAAGAGCTGGCATACGAAATGGCCATACGTGGTCTTCCGACTGAGACGGTGTATACAATGGGGAAGGAGCTGAGGGCTTCGTTGAAACGGGAGGCTAGGTCAGGGCATAGTCTCGTGATTGAGAACTATCCCTTCACAATCGGGGAGGACATGGTGGCCCTGAAGGCGAAAATCTCGGAGATCGAGGAGTTGATGGCAAAATTTTCAGGAAACGAACAATGCTCTTTGTTTGAACTTCAAATACGTTACATTGAAATTACACATTAAATTTCAAATTCAAACATATGCGCGTAAACGCTACTCACCACGGCGTGAACTTGATGCACAATTTCACGTGCCACTGTGGTCCAGTAGAGTTGGCGCCGGTTATCCGTCGAAAGGATAAACGGTACATAAAGCTAACCGGCCCTATAAAAGGCCCGGCCGCCGTTGATTCGGTCTCTAGTCGATTATTCAATCACTATTTAAGACTTTGGAGAAGCGTTTCGCTCGGCTGATTTCAGCATTTCATTTTAAAGGTATAACCGTTTACATTGCGGAATCTCATTAGAGATTGTCATTTTTGCTGTTACAGCAGAAAGCAATTTCTCATGAGAAATACGCATTGCACTTATTATTTGTACCAGCCGAGCTGGTTAAACGGTCAGGCATCCCGAAATTGCCTCTTCTAAAAAGAAAAATAATTCTACGAACCCCGGCGTGTCACGGAAGTACTTCTATTTCGGTGACAATTATTTTTTTTTCTCTTCTTCTTCAACCATTTCTTCTTTCTGCTTCTGATCTAGCGTCACCACCACACCTTTCGCAATTCTTTTCTTCGCAACCTCGTTGCATCCACCCCTTCCGCAATTCCTATGTTGCATAAAAATTCACATTCGTGTTCATGGTCCGTCGAGCCGGATAGTTGACGAGACCGAAGGTAGAATTGTTCTATTTTAAGCCTATTCTCTAGGAAACTCTATGAAGAGCCCGAAATTTCCGCGATTTCGCGCAATATTCGTGTTGCACAATTATTGGTGACCCCGATGTGGTTCATTTTTTCACATGCACCAAAACTGAAATTCTTCGTAATTTCACGCAAAGCGAAAATTCCGTATTTTCGCACAAAGCCGAAATTTCCCGTAATTTCGCACAAAACCGAGATTCACCGTAATTTTGCACTAAGCCGAAAATTCCCTATTTTGGCACCGAACCGAAAAACTCCGTTTTTCGCATCAAAGCACAAGCACAAGCCAAATTTTCCGTAAATTTGCATAAAGTAATTTCGTCGACATCTAGCATACGGAATTTACACACAAAAGCCGAATTTCTCATAAATTCGCACAAGTAATTCCGTCGACATCTAGCGTACGGAACTTACACACAAAAGCCGAATTTCTCATAGATTCGCACGAGTAATTCCGTCGACATCTAGCGTACGGAATTTACACACAAAAGCCGAATTTTTCATAAATTCGCACAAGTGATTCCGTCGACATCTAGCGTACGGAATTTACACACAAAAGCCGAATTTCTCATAAATTCGCACAAGTAATTCCGTCGACATCTAGCGTACGGAATTTACACACAAAAGCCGAATTTCTCATAAATTTGCACAAGCAATTCCGTCGGCGCTTACCGTACGGAATTCACAATCAAAAAGCCGAATTTTCGTAAATTCGCAACATCAACTCCGTCGGCACACCACCGCACGGAACTCAACAAAATTCAAGCCCAAATCTACGTGATTTATCGCATAGCAATTCCGTCGGAACACCGCCGCACAGAGTTCACTATTAAAACAACCTGAAATCACCGTGATTTCGCACAATTTAAGTCCCGTCGGCATCTCACCGTACGGAAACAAACCATGAAAACGCGCGCTGAAATCCCCGTGATTTCGTAAATTTAACTCCGTTCGGCACATCACCGTACGGAAAGCACAAAACATAAAATTCAGCCGAAATCTCCGTGATTTTGCGCACAGTAATTCCGTCGGTACATCGCCGTACGGAATTCACAACAAAATCAAACCAATTCCGTCGGAATCCCACCGTACGGAACTCGCAAACATTCAACTCGAAATCTCCGTGATCTCGAAAAATAGCTTCCGACGACCATCGCACGGAACACATAAATCGCATCTGCGACAGCTTCACATAGTTCCGCCGACAATTTATCGAGCGGAATCCAAAAAAAACCAACCGAAATCTCCGCGATCACATTCGTATTCCACGAAACTACAACAATTCCGCACAATTCCGTCACAATTCATTGCACGGAATTCACAAACCACGGCCCGAAATTTCCGGGAGTCCGCGTAAACGTTGTCTAGCGGCACGCCACCAGTAGAACAACAAAACTTGCCACCAACAAGCAATTTTGTCGGCCTTCAAGCCGGCACGCGAGCAAAAAATTGTCGACAATCAAAGCGGCAAAATTCTCTAAGTAAACAAGCAATCAAAGATCGAGGTATTTCGACCAACATCGCGCTTTGTCGGCCGACTCCTTGTAAAATCAAAACAAACCGGCCCACGTTCTCTCATAAAACCTCGCCCATTTCCGATCGTTTGTCTGTATTGCACTATTCACAAGCCATGGAGCAAGCAATAGAGAAGCAAACGGGTTTCCTTGCCCTCGTACGACAAGCAATCTCAAATTTCAAGAAGACTAGCGAAGTACGGAGAACCGTTGGCTAAGCCAGCGGCCGACTCGAACACATCAACAAAATTTGGTCTCAGTGCGAAGACGCGCATTTGACAATAATAACAAGTCAGAGCGAGACCGGTGAATCAGTTAAGGCCCAATACCTTTCAACCTACGGCGAGTCAGAACAAGCCGTGTTTGAGTATATTGGTGATCTGCACCAGCTGATTAAAAAGCCCGAAGCAGAGCTTCCCAAACAACATTTCGAGTCGAAACAAGAACCAGAGACGTCATTTAAGCTTCCAACCGTAAGCCTCCCAAAGTTTGATGGGAAATTTAAAACCTGTCGTGTCTTCAGAGACACTTTTAAGTTAATTATTCATGACAACAACCATCTTCCGAAGCTACATAAACTTCACTATTTAAAAGGTAGCCTGGTTGGGGACGCGGCTAAAATTCTAAGCTAGTTTGAAAGTCTAGACTCAAATTACGAGCCCGCTTGGACTTTACTCACCAAAAGATTCGACAATAAGCGTATCACGTGCAACATCCACTTACAAACTTTGTTCAACACACCCGAAATTCACTCCGAATCAGAGCAGACCTTTAAAGAAATGTTAGACACTACAAACGAGTGTTTTCACGAACTACAACAATTAGATCTTGAAACGAAAAATTGGGATCCGATTATTTTGTATTTGCTAACAGCTAAACTGCCTCCACTAAGTCGAAGCCTTTGGGAACAACAGGTATCGACAACAGAGTCGTTACCAACGTATAAAGAATTTGAAAATTCATCGAATGTCGCCACAGAACGCTGGAAGTATTAGCTGCATCCAAGACACATTTTCAATCTGCCGCACAAAACAACAACAATCAACGCAAAAGTTCAAGCAATTTTACGAAAACAACCCAACCATTTTGTACTTATTGCAAAAAGGATCATTTCCTTTTTAAATGTCAAACATTCCACAATCTCGACACATCTACGAAGTGGAATTTTGTAAAGACCCAACATCTATGCTTCAACTGTTTAAACAAACACCCCCCGAACGAGTGCAAAAGTAAGAAAACTTGCTTTACTTGTGACAAGAAACATCATACTACCCTACACAGAACTGATAAGTCGTCTTTGCACTCAACTGCAACGCCCATAATTACCCCACAACCTGCGCCTGTTTTAAGCACTGAGGCACTTTGTTCAAAGTCTGCAACATTCAACAAGGAAATCAAGCAGGCTCTGTTAGCAACCGCCATCGTCACCATCAAAACTGTGGAAGGAAACATCCTTTCCCTTCGAGCATTAATAGATTCTGGTTCAGAAAACTCCTTTATATCCACTGCTGCTTATCAACTTCTACGCACAAAAGCCCAACCTACATCCATAAATATTACTGGTTTAAATTCAACAAATGTAAGTACGTCAACTCAAGAAGTCAGCTTTAACATCATCCCGAAAGTCGGAAACGGGAAAGAAATACAAACTCAAGCTTACGTAATCAAGAATATAACGCAGATGCGTTCTTCCGGCAGCATTTCAGCAAAACAATGGCCTTACATAAATGATATTGTTCTTGCGGATTCAAAATTCATGGAACCAGGATCAATTGATTTACTCCTTGGAGTCCAGACATATGCGCAGATTTTGGGATCAGGCCTCCGATATGGACCCAAGGATCACCCGATAGCACAAGAAACCTTACTAGGTTGGATTTTGTTTGGATAAATGCCACAGAAACCTGTAACAAACCTACCGAAATTTGCCGGTTTCACAACGGTCACAAATTCGAACGCACTGTTGAATGAGCAATTAAGAAAATTTTGGGAAATCGAAGAGTTGCAGCCAAAACGACAACTAACCGCCGATGAAAGGTTGTGCGAAAGACTCTATTCGTCCACTCCAGTAGTTACCACACCCGTACCACTGCCAGTAACGCCAGGCAAAACCCTGGAATCACCAGCGCGGTCCGCAGCTGACAGCATACAGCAACCGCCACCCATACCAAAGACGCACACAAGACCACGGCCGTACGATGCAAGCAACCGAGGGAAGGGACCCACTTACAGTCTAGTGACTAATAAAGGAGAAATCTTCGACGTCACCTACGACGAACTAGAAAAAATACCATAGAATCGCATCAAATCGTTCAAACGACCGATTTACACACTGTTTTTTAACGGCGGGGATAAGGTGCGGGTTCGCTTTGCGAAGGGGAAGAGAACGTGGTTCGCGTTAAACCCAAGCACCAACACTAGATGCATCACATCTTGGATTTTATTTTATTTTTTTTCTTCCGCATTCTATCTTGATATTTTTATAATTTTCAGTTTTTATGGTTTTATTTTTTATTATCTTTATTTTTTCATTTTGTTTTCATTTCTTGTTTTATTGCAGTTATCATGAATTCGTGAATACACTTAATACTACTATAGACAAGTGATAGGTTTTTTCTCATTTGGTTCTTTTTTTTTTTTTTTGTGCCCGGGAGAATGTTTGAACTTCAAATACGTTACAGTGAAATTACACATTAAATTTCAAATTCAAACATACGCTCGTAAACGCTACTCACCACGGCGTGAACTTGATGCAGAATTTCACGTGCCACTGTGGTCCAGTAGAGTTGGCGCCAGTTATCCGTCGAAAGGATAACGGTACATAAAGCTAACCGGCCCTATAAAAGGCCCGGCCGCCGTTGATTCGGTCTCTAGTCGATTATTCAATCACTATTTAAAACTTTGGAGAAGCGTTTCGCTCGGCTGATTTCAGCATTTCATTTTAAAGGTATAACCGTTTACATTGTGGAATCTCATTAGAGATTGTCATTTTTGCTGTTACAGCAGAAAACAATTTCTCATGAGAAATACGCATTGCACTTATTATTTGTACCAGCCGAGCTGGTTAAACGGTCTGGCATCCCAAAATTGCCTCTTCTAAAAAGAAAAATAATTCTACGAACCCCGGCGTGTCACGGAAGTACTTCTATTTCGGTGACAATTTTTTTTTCTCTTCTTCTTCAACCATTTCTTCTTTCTGCTTCTGATCTAGCATCACCACCACACCTTTCGCAATTCCTATGTTGCATAAAAACTCACATTTGTGTTCACTCTGAGTACCATAAAATTCTGGCAAAGATAGATTGGGGGGTACGTCGGACAGGCCGAGTTCAGACGAAATCTGGGGATGAAAAGACCGAAGTAACGGCGTTGAGAGGGAAGTTCGTGGATGTAATGAGCGTCCTGTTGGAGAAGGCGGCTGGGGAAGATGAGTCCGCGTCAGACGAGGAAACCGGCCCAGCTCGCGAGTCGACCGGAAGGAATGCCGACTTGGCGCGTACCTTGAGAAAAGACACCAGGCGGGGGCACGCGGCAACTCCAGCCACAGTAACATTCAGCGATAGGCTAGATGCCGCGACGGCGGCACTGGATCAGACGAGCGATGAAGAAGATTTAGCCGATCGTACAACGCCAATGACGACAGGCATTTCCATTTCACGGCCTTCCTTGGCGGTTGCGAAGTGGAATTTAAAATTCGTGGGGGACGGCAACCAATCCATAAGTGCGTTTTTAGAGGGAGTGGAGGAATTGAGAGAGGCGCGGGGCGTATCAAAATCTCAACTTTTTCGTTCGGCGGTGGACCTTTTTGAAGGGAAAGCGCTGATATGGTTGCGCGCAGTAAGGCCAGCACTAAAGACGTGGGATGAACTGGTGGGGGAACTCAGGCAAGAGTTCTTACCTCCGGACTACGATGAGCGATTGGAGGAAGAGATTCGGCGAAGAACACAAGGTGCAGATGAATCAATTGGTCTATACGTGGGACTGATGCAGGGTATCTTCCGTCGATTGACATCACCATGGCCGGAAGTGGCGCAATTAAAACTGCTGCGCCGTAACATCACGCCGTTTTATCAGACGCACCTTGGTCTGCGGAAGGTGAGAACAATTGCCGAGTTGGTACGCCTGGGCCGAGAGTTGGAAGCCACCCGAGTGTCGGTGGAAGCATATGTTCCATCAATTTCTCGACGGTCGCGAAACATGCTCGAGCCCGATCTGGCGTACGTTGAGGCTCCAGGGGTCTGTCCTGTGATGGAGGAGAAGCGGGCAATCGTGTGCTGGAATTGTCGGGAGATGGGACACAATTCTCGCGAATGCCAGAAGCCCCGAGCTTGCTATGGGTGCGGAAAAATGGGAGCGATACGGAAATTTTGATCAAAATGCAATCAAACGGCCGATATGAGCGGAGGGAGTAGATCTCAGGCAACAAACGGCAGTGGTGCTGCGAACGTAAAAAATATCCAGCCGGAAAACTTTCCTTCTACCCATTAGCGAGCGGCGTAATGGGTGAAGTGAATGTGTTAGCCGCCAGTAAGGAAGTAGTTAATCAGGTAGTGCAGCAGTGTAATCCGGAAGTTGACTACATTTTTACCAAAATAGTGGGAGATACACTTCCCTACCTGAAAGTGAAAATGTTTGATTGCGAAATGCTGGGGTTACTAGATTCGGGTGCTTCAAGGACGATTCTGGGTGGAATGGGTTGGGACATCCTTCGGGGAATTGGAGTTTCAGTGCAAACTCAAGGTTCGCAATCAGTGGTCACGACGAATGAAATGAAGTGCGGGGTGTTGGGGACCATTTGGGTTCCGATCGAGTTGGTTGGAAAGAGGAAGTGGATGGAAGTGTTGGTTGTGCCGGAAACTCCACTCAGGTTGATACTTGGTGCGGATTATTGGGCGGCTGCAGGAATTGTAGCGGATCTGCGAGAAAGTTGCTGGGAATTTCACGAAAACCCGGAAGTGACGGTTGTGGAATTTCTTCAGTCAAAAACGAAGCTGTCAGAGGAGGAAAGTGAACGGCTGGCGGAAGTAATTGAAGTAGAGTTGAGTTTAATGGGTGATGGAATTGGTTGCACCAATATGGTGGAGCACATTATTAGAACCAAAGCGGAACCCATCAAGCAAAGATACTATCCAGTATCTCTCGCGGTTCAGAAGGATATCGATAAGGAGTTAGACGAGATGCTCGAGGCGGGAATAGTCGAACCATCGTGTAGTCCCTGGGCTTCTCCGATTTTACAGGTTCAGAAGAAGAATGGTTCGTTCCGGTTTTGTGTAAACTTCCGGAGGCTGAATCAAGTTTCAGAGCGTGATGCGTACCCTTTGCCTTATGTTTCAGCTACACTGGACAAATTGAGAGACGCGAAGTATCTGTCTTCACTAGATATAAAGTCGGCATATTGGCAGGTTCCGGTGGCGGAGGAATCTCGACCATATACCGCCTTTACGGTGCCGGGACGGGGTCTGTTCCAGTTTCGACGAATGCCTTTCGGTCTGCATAATGCACCGGCTACGTGGCAACGCCTTATTGATCGCGTGCTGGGTGGGGATCTAGAGCAGCACGTGTTTGTATACTTGGACGACATCATAATAGTGTCGCAGACGTTTGAAAAACACCTGGAAGTGTTGAAGGAAATTTTTCAAAGGCTTAGGGCTGCGGGATTAAGGATTTCGCGGAACAAATGTCCATTCTGCAGATCAGAATTGCGATATCTGGGTTACGTGGTGGACGAACTGGGATTGCACGTGGACCCAGAGAAGGTCGAATGTCTGGTGAAAATTCCGAAACCAACAAATGTGAAGGAAGTCCGCCAATTTTTAGGAATGGCATGGTATCGGCGATTTATACCAGATTTCGCAACTCTGATGGCACCCCTCACGACGTTGCCAAAGAAGAACCGGAAGTTCGCATGGGATGAGGAATGCGACAAAGCCTTTGCTTCAGCTAAAGTCAAGCTTTCAACTGCACCGATACTGACGTGTCCCGATTATACCCTGCCGTTCAGTATACAGACCGACGCTTCAGGTTATGGACTAGGGGCTGTTCTTACTCCAAAACACGAAGGAGGTGAAAAGGTAATCTGCTACTTGAGCAGATCGCTTACCGCTGCAGAGCGGAAATTTTCTACGACTGAGCGTGAATGTCTGGCTTTAGTGTGGGCAGTTGAGAAACTCAGACCATATGTGGAGGGAACCAAATTCGTTGTCGTAATGGACCATTACTCACTGGTGTGGCTGAACCAATTAAAGGATCCGTTTGGGAGATTGGAACGGTGGGCCGTGAGGCTGCAGCAGTTCGACTTCGACATTGTACATCGCAAAGGAAAGGAAAATTTGGTTCCTGACGCACTATCTCGGTCAGTTTCAGTGTGTTTATTGGCCAAACGAGAAGTAATCTCGGATAAATGGTACCGCAAGATGCTGGAACGGGTGGAAAATGATCCTGGTGAATTTTCGTCCTGGCGAATTGAGGGTAACCAATTATATAAGCACGTAGCAGCACTACACCCGGGGTTATCAGAGGAAGAAGTCTGGAAGTTTGAGCCTCCCAAGGAAATGCGTGCTGGCATAATTAGACAGTGTCATGACCATTCAACGGCTGGACATCCAGGCGGTTTTCGAACGTTTACTCGGGTAGCACGAACGCATTACTGACCGAAGATGCGAGCCGACATTCAGCGTTACGTGGCTAGTTGCAAAACTTGTCAGGCAATCAAGCCCGAAAGAAGATTGGCAGCGGGGTTGATGACGTCCAGAACGGAAGTAACCAAACCGTGGGAGATGATCTGCGTCGACCTGGTCGGGCCCCTCCCTCGATCATTGAAGGGAAACTGCTATATTCTCACGGTGGTGGACTACTTCACTAAACGTCCTCTGGTGTTTCCTTTAAGAACAGCGACTGCTGTCGGATTGTAGAGGAACAGGTCTTTTTGTTGTTTGGTGTACCTCGGTGGGTTGTATGTGATAATGGGGTGCAATTCAAGAGTCGAGACTTCAGTAGAATGACCGAGGGTAATGGGACAAAAATTAAGTTCACCGCATTCTATCACCTCCAAGCAAACCCGGCAGAAAAAACTAATCAAAATATTAAGGCGATGCTTCGGACCTATGCCTCCGACAATCACAGATTATGGGACACTCATCTGTCGGCAATAGGGTGTGCGTTACGAACGGCCACGCACGAAGTAATAGGGATAACTCCATATTTCGCTAATTTTAGAAGGGAGATGAATTTGAGGAACGACGGACCAAACGAATGCCCCACCGGAGTGAACCCTATGAGTCCCGATAGAATTCGGGAACGTTCAGAAGCATTCGAGGTGTTACGAGAAGAAAGTAGGACTAAGATGAGGGAGGCGGCCGAAAAAAGCAAGACGCATTATAATTTGCGTAGACGCGATGTGTCATACTTGCCAAACGATCTCGTATGGAGGATGAACTTTGCCCTATCAGGCGTGGCGCGCTATTTTTCGGCTAAGCTAGCCCCTAAATTTTTGGGACCGTACACGGTGAAACGAACCAATATTCGTTATAAGGCGAATATTGCCAAGTCTCCAGATTTAACGGGTCCCTCTGGATCTTGACAGCACGTTTCGCCAGCTAGTCAGGAACATGGGAGCGGGTAAAAACGACCCAAAGGGATAGTCCGTTCTTGCTAGTGCTGTATACGTTATGGTTAAAAAAAAATTAAATGAGCAAAAAAAAAAAAATGTTGGGATGGGGAAAGAAAATGACTGGGAATGACCTTACAGCGCTCGCTATACCGCTGCGTTAAGCGGCTCTCCCGCTCGTCATGCCGCTAATCTACGGGACCACCAACTACACCTGCAAATGGGTTAGAGAAAAAAAAAAGAGGCAAGCCTTAGTCCTGAGATGACCGACCCTCCAGGACTCTTTCGTGTTTTCTCTTAGCCGGTCATCGTCTTCGTTCTCCTATTAATTTAAAATAACAAACAAAAAAATGATATATGTACTGCGAAATGGGTTCACACGCAAACTAACACCCTGGAAATCTTACAATGAATAAAAAAAACCAAAAACGTATATTTTATAAATTTGATTAAACTTTATTAAAAAAAAATTCAAATCTTTGTTTTCTTAACCTATGGTACCTTATAAACGATGAACGTTGGGGCCCTTGGTGCTGATTCTTGGTGCAATTTTGTAGTTGATTTAACTACTTTGTCGATTCCAGAATTTTGTCTTAACACTTTTTTTTCTCCTTGGTGTTGTTTTTTTTTTTACGATTGGAAGAAAATAGTCACTTAACAAGTATTAGGATTGGTTACGATGCTTACAGGGGCAATTCAATTTTCGCGTCTTCGTCGATTTTTAAACTTTCGTATGGTTTTTTTTTTTGTATATATTTTTTTTCCTCACTCAACAGGGGCAATTCACTTATTCACTTCTCAGTTAATTTTTAAAGTTTGTTTACTTTCTTCGTTTTTTCGCCAATTTCTTAAAAAAAACCCAAAAACCAAAAACCAAAAAAAAAAACACCACCGTCCGTTTCCTTTCACTGTCCAACCTCCAATTGCCCTTTTCACCACCAAAAAAAAAACCAAAATCCATTGTATTTATTAATTCACCTCTCGCGTTTTGGCGCGCTTTTAGTTTTTATATAAATGGTTCTACCAGAGGGCACTAATTCTATTACAGCGGTTGAAAAAAAATTACATATAATATATTGTTTTTTTTTTTACTTTACAAAATGCGACGCAAGCGGGAAAAATAAATGAATTCCAGTTCTAGTTTGCAGCAATAAAAAATTAGAGAAAGAAAGAAAATTTGATAAGTTAAAAAAAAATAAGGGAGCGACTCAATGATATTGACAAATATAAAAAAAATTCAGATATTAGGAATATGCATACTTATATATTTACATATAACAAAATTTGAAAAGAAAAAATAACAAAATATATAAGAAAAACCGTCATTCGTTACAATCGTGGGGACGACCTTTAGGGGGGTTATACCCTAAATTAAATATTCACAGCTATGATTTGTTATAAGATTACTTTTATTTATTTTATTTTAGCATATAACTGTGATTAATTATTTATTAAATTAACTTTCACTTCGATTAACTAGTATAACTTTTCTTATCTAATACACATAAGAGGACGATAATTACAATCGAAGATTTATTAAATATTTAGTACCGAATTAATTATTCGTGACCTTTGGCTTTTGGAATTCTATTCAAAACTCAATTCTTTCGAAAGAAAATTTTATTTTCTAAATTTGACCCGAGTACTTGATTTCCGATTTATTTAAAAATCAACCACAAGTGAAAGTGCCGCAGTGGAAGAAGGAAAAGCTAAGATGGTAGCTGATGCTAAATGCTTTTTACAGCAGCCGAAAGCTTCCAATGACTCAGGAGTCCATTGAAGAACTGTTTTATCATGTTTCTTCTTGCTACCTTCAGTGAATTTGTCTAAAATTAACTGAGAAGTGGCAGCATGAGGAATGAATCTTCGGTAGAAGTTTATCATACCGAGGAAACGTCTCATTTCATGAACTGTAGTAGGTTGAGGATACGACGTAATTGCATCAACTTTAGAAGCAATTGGGCGGATACCATTCGAGTCAATGGTATGACCTAAAAAATCAACCTGAGTCTTTACAAAATTGCATTTCGCGAAATTAATAACTAAACCATGATTTTCAAGTCGTTGAAAAAGGGTATCAAGGTGAACGAAATGTTCTTCTTCTGATTTTGAAGTGATCAAGATGTCATCAATGTAGACGAAACAAAAATCTAGATCCCTCAAAATCGAAAAAATAAACCTTTGGAAAGTTTGAGCAGCATTGCGCAAACCAAAAGTCATCCGTACGAATTCGTATAAGCCGAATGGTGTTGTAATTGCCGTTTTTGGAATGTCATCTTCATTCAGAGGTATCTGATGATAGGCACGTTCCAAATCGACTGTGGAAAAAATGGTGCAGCCATCAAGTTGTTGGGCAAAATCCTGAATGTGCGGGATTGGATATTTGTCCGGTACCGTTTGCGCGTTTAGCGCCCGATAATCACCGCATGGTCTCCAGCTTCCATCCTTTTTACGGACCATGTGAAGCGGAGAAGCCCAAGGACTGTCCGATGGTCTGCAAATGCCACGATCCACCATTTTGCCGAATTCCGACTTCGCAACTGAGAGGCGAGTAGGCGAAAGACGTCGAGGTTTGGCAAATATTGGTCGACTTTCCGTAACTATGAAGTGACGGATCGTGTGCATCTTACGCGTGTTCTCAGTGTTTGAGTGTAAGATGTGAGTGTGTTTATTGAGTAGTTCTGCAGCCCGAGGATTCTCGTGAAGTGCTGCAAGAACAAACAATGCTGCAGAAGGTCCCTTCAAGACTTGACCAATGGTTGAGCTGATGTTTGAGATCGGGTCGATCAAACATTTGTGTTTGAGATCGACTATCAGTCCAAAATTAAGGAGAAAGTCGGCTCCTGATATAGGCCGATCGACATCAGCAACGATAAAGTGCCATTCAAAATCGCGTCGTAGTTTGAGTGAAACTTTAATCGATTGGTAACCATAAGTGGGAATCTTGGTGCAGTTCGCTGCCGTCAGGACCAAATTTGGATTCGCGGATCGGGAGTCGAAAGATCGTTTTGGGATAACCGAGACATCTGCGCCGGTGTCTACTAAAAAACGTAGACCGGTTTTCGAGTCCAAGATAATAAGGCGACTTGAGGGTGGACTAGTGTCAGAAGTCGCCATCTCCAACACCTGACCTAGTTTTTTGCCGTAGTGTAAGAACACTTACCGCGACATTTGGTGGCTTTATCACCAAAACGATCGTGGTAATAACAATAACCAGAAATTCTACGTGTTGCACTAGTTGAGCGTTTTGGTGAAACACTGTTATTAACGTTCGATTTCCCATGTTGATTGCGCACAGGGTAACGACTTTGTCTGTTATGGGCCTGGTTGTGTACCAAATTGGTCAATGCAGCAATCTGATTTTGAAGTGCTTCAAAAGCTGATTGCTGGTTGTTCGCGTGTGAGTTGACCACGTTTGGCGGAGTGGATAATACACTAGCTATTTGAGTTGTCGACGCCAGAGTCTCCGCTATTTTGTCAGCAACCAGACCTAATTCCTCTAGGGAGCCCGAGGATACCACTAATATGGCCTGTGTTTGGGCTGGCAGGCGTTGTAACCAAATTTTTTTGAGCATTTCGTCGTTAAAATTAGCTCCAGCCAGTGATCTGAGTTTACCCAATAATTGTGACGGTTTATTGTCACCCAGATCCAAATCACTGACCAACCGTTTTAACTTATTATCCTCCGACTCCCCGAATCTGCGAATCATTGCCTCTTTAAGAGATGAATATGGGGTTAATATTGGAATGCTTTCAATTATGTCGATTGCATGATCGCATTCTGCCGCCGTCATCAAGCTAAGAGCATGATTGTAACGCGTGAGTTCTGCTGTTATGGATGCCGCCGCGAATTGGGCATCCATGACTTTAAACCATGCGGCAGGGTTTGTCGTCCAAAAGGGCAACTTTTGGATGGTAACCGCCGCAACAGTCGCGAGGGGATTCGCCGACGTGCCGGCATCGAGTTGGATATTGTTCAATGCCTCGCTAGTTGTAGCTTGCGAAGCTGCACTGTTCTCACCACGGAGCATATTACTCGTATGTGTTGGTATTTAAAATAAAATATATGTGAGTTGTCCACCAAAAACCAAAAATCAAAATAAACAATACTATTTACCAACCGCAACACAAACAATGTTGTAAATGATGCTGCTATTGTCGCTGCTATTGTAGATGCTGTTGTTGCTGCTGTGGTTGTTATTGTTGTTGAGGCTTTTGTCGCTGCTGCTGTAGTTGTCTCTGTCGTGGAAGGATTGTTATCCGGGCAATAATTTCTATAGATGTCGTCTCTGCGGTGGCAGAATTGCAAGCCGGGCAATTTTATATTGATGTCGTCTCTGCGGTGGCAGAATTGCAAACCGGGCAATTTTATATTTTATTTTCTAACTGCGTGTTGCAGTTGTCGGGGTCACCATATTTAGGGGGGTTATACCCTAAATTAAATATTCACAGCTATGATTTGTTATAAGATTACTTTTATTTATTTTATTTTAGCATATAACTGTGATTAATTATTTATTAAATTAACTTTCACTTCGATTAACTAGTATAACTTTTCTTATCTAATACACATAAGAGGACGATAATTACAATCGAAGATTTATTAAATATTTAGTACCGAATTAATTATTCGTGACCTTTGGCTTTTGGAATTCTATTCAAAACTCAATTCTTTCGAAAGAAAATTTTATTTTCTAAATTTGACCCGAGTACTTGATTTCCGATTTATTTAAAAATCAAGTACTCATTGTGATGTGTGAGGTGTTTTAGCTAAGTGTTGCCCACTTGTTGCCGAACACCCCACAGACCCAGACCCTGAAGAAGCTCATGCTCTAAGCCGGGCCAAATAAATCCACAGAATAATGCTAAAAGAAAATTCTCTTTTTTCAAAGGGAAGCGTATCAGGATATTCAAAATACTTCAATGAACATTAGCGCTTAATATCTTTGCCATGATAAATGCCCAATTTATTTCCCATGGCATCATCCAGTTCGTAAGAAACATTGCCAATTCTTCGACGCACCACCGCTGGCAGGAATTTAGGTTCCAATTTGGCAGCAAATTTATTATTGGCATTGCTCTGCACGAAGTTTCGCACGTATACGATTTGTCCTACGAATTCTTGATCTCTACTTCGGAGGTTGTACTGATGAGCGGATTGTTTATACGCCTCTTCCAGCCGGATTTTGACCCATTCTTGAGCTGATTGTAATCAATCTATTGGCGCAATCAACTGAAGTTCGCTTTCATCTAACGCGTTAAGCTTTTGCAGGAGCTCATAATCAGCCCCATGCCGAATGGCATGCGCGCCAAATAGCAGAAAGTGAGGCGAAAACCCTGTGGAACTGTGTACCGTGTTGCGCAGAGCGGTGCCAGTTTCGTGCAAATGATCGTTCGAGTTACGGTGATCATCGCCCAAATAAGCCCTGATACCCACCAAAATCGACCGACTTACCCTTTCTGATACGTTGGCTTGCGGTGCATAATATGGGGAGTATGTATGCCTGACAACATATGTTTTCATTAATTTTTCAAATAACTTCGAGGTGAATTGCACCTCGTTCTCCGAGTGGATGTTCTCCGGTACGCTATAACTCAAAAAAATTTCATTTTCTAGGAATTTGGTTACGTTTTCCGCTGTGGCATAAGGTAATGCTTTCAACCACACAAGCTCACTGAACTGATCCAACACCACAAAGATAAAGCGGTTTCCATCCTTAGACCGCGGATACGGCCCGAGAAAATCAATATATAAGCTTCGTATTGGCCTATCTACTTCTACCTGCGCCCCCATAAGTGGCCGCATACTATTGTTGCGAGCTAGGGGTTCGCCGGGATTTCAAGTGAAACAAACAATTCGGTTAAAATAAAAATAATTGATTTATTAATTCGCACTTTAATTCACTAACACAAATAATTATCCGTACAATAATTCGCACTGTATGGCAAAATACCCGCTTTGACTTTCGCTTTAACTCAATCACAGTCTATCGTACGCTAGATATCGCTTCGACGTAATCCACAAATTACAACTGTGTCCCCAGTGAAGTGGAGCTTCTTTTATACCAGTTCGATGGAAAGTCTAGGGTGTAGTGGAACTTTCCAGGGTCTATGAAGGTTCATTCTGGAACCCTTTAGATTGTTCGATCATTGGTTGGCTCTCGAAATATTTAGAAAGCTCGGTCTACTCAGTCTGGTTGGTTGGTGTCTTTGATGAAGCTTTGAGTACTGGCCGCTAGGTGTCGGGGGTTTTTTTTTTATTCCCAAGATCGAGTTGCGGAGCTGCCAGGCTTGCGCGTAACATTACTCCCTCCCTAGTTCCTGTTCGTCCCGAACAGAGCCGTTCAATTCGTCAATCGCGCCGTGGTACTTTGTTAGTCGATCGAGATGTACAACTTTCATTTTAGTTCGAGGTTTTTGATGTAGCTGAATCCGGTAGACTACATCATTTAACCGGGTGATGATTTGGTAAGGGCCTTCCCAATTGCGTTGTAGTTTCGGCGATCTGCCCTTCCGTCGCTTGGGATTGTATAGCCAGACTAAATCGCCCTCTTGGAATCCTGATGAATTCGCCCGTTGATCATACCTCGTTTTCATGCGGTCGGTCGCCACATCAATTTTATCCCTAACTAGGTTATAAATTGTGTGTTGTCGATGTCGAAGATCCGAGACGTAATCTTTTGCATTTGTTGGTTGGTCCGATGGTACTCCAAACATTAGTTCCGCAGGGACTCGAATATTCTTTCCGAAAATGACGCGGGAGGGGGTCTCTCCTGTTGTTGCGTGTACCGATGTTCTGTAGGCCATTAGAAATAGGGGAATGTGTTGATCCCAGTCCTGTTGCCTTTCGCTGACGAGTTTCGACAGGTTCGAATTCAATGTCCTATTGAATCGTTCCACCATTCCATCGGACTGTGGATGTAGTGGAGTTGTCCTCGTTTTGTTTATCCCCAGCATTTGACACACGTGTTTGAATATATGAGATTCAAAATTGCGTCCTTGATCGGAGTGTAGTTCCCGTGGTACTCCAAATCTGCTCACCCAGTTGCTAACAATTTGTTCTGCGACGGTAACTGCTTCTTGGTTTGGAATAGCGTAAGCTTCGGGCCACTTGCTAAAATAATCGATGACCACAAGAATATAGCGATTTCCATGTTCTGATTCCGGGAAGGGTCCAGCAATATCCACAGCAATTCTCTCGAACGGAGCTCCCACGTTATATTGCTGCATTTCTCCCTTTGATCTGCGTTGCGGGCCTTTACTCGATGCACAGGTAGTACATTTACGGCACCAATTTTCGACATCATCTCGGAGATGGATCCAATAGAACCTCTCTCGTATTTTTGCCAAGGTTCTATTTATACCTAAATGTCCACCGGAAGTACCTCCGTGATATTCCTTCAAAATTTCCTCGACTTTAGAATGCGGGACGATGGTTTGCATGTGATGCGATGTTCCGTCAGTGGTTTCCCATTTCCGTTTTAATAATCCGCCATCCAGGACTGAAGGGAGTTCCATTGTGCCCAATAACTCTTTAGGGTTTCGCTGAATTGTGAGATGTCCTTCCACTCAGGCCGCTCCATTTTGTCCTTCCATGCCATGATCGGTGAAATATCTGGATCTTTTCGTTGAGCTTCCTCCAATTCTTGATGATTCCATCCATCCTTTGGTTCGGTAGTTATTCGCTGAATGATTTCTCCGACTTCTTTTTCTTCTACACGGTGACAATGCTTGCAGTTTGGTGGGCAAGGGCGACGTGAGAGCGCATCGGCATTACCGTGAATTCTCCCTCTTCGGTGAACAATTTCCAAATCGTAAGATTCCAGCCTTTCTATCCATCTTGCTACCTGGCCCTCGGGATTCTTAAACTGAAGTAGCCATTTAAGCGATGCGTGATCTGTTCGGAGAAGGAACTTTTGGCCATAGAGATATTTGTGAAAATGCTTTGTTGCTTCTACAATGGCTAATAGCTCTCGGCGAGTTACACAATAGTTCCTTTCCGATTTTGAGAGTACCCGGCTGTAGTATGATAGGACTCTCTATTGCCCGTCGATCTCCTGTGAAAGTACTGCTCCGATACCGACATTGCTGGCATCAGTGTCTATGATGAAACCGTGACCTGGTTTTGGATATGCCAGAACTGGGGAATCGCAAAGTTGATCTTTTATTCTCTCGAATGCCTCCTGGCACTGTTGATTCCAAGTAAATGGCTTTCCCTTTTCTGTTAGCTGATGCAGACATTTCGCCGTGTTGGCAAAGTCTTTTACGAATCGACGGTAGTATGTCGCTAATCCTAGGAAGCTGCGCAGCTGGTGTTTATCACTCGGTGTAGGCCAATTTTTCACCGCCAGTATCTTTTCCGGATCCGTCTTTACGCCATCAGCTGAAACGATGTGTCCCAAGTACTTTACTTCTGCACTAAACAAAGTGCACTTCTTCGGACTCAGCTTTAATTTTGCCGCTCGCAGTCGTTGAAACACTTCTTGTAAATTTTTCAAAATGTTCCTCGAAGGTCTTGCCGATAACGATCACATCATCCAGGTAAACGAGACAAGTTTTCCAGCTCAGGCCACGCAAAACAAATTCTATTAATCGTTCGAACGTAGCTGGAGCATTGCACAGGCCAAACGGCATTACGATGAATTGCCACAGTCCGCTGCCGACGGAGAATGCTGTTTTCTCTCTATCATTTTCGTCTATTTCCACTTGCCAGTAGCCACTTTTCAGGTCCAACGTTGAGAACCATTTAGCATCTGTCAATGTGTCCATGATATCGTCGATTCTAGGAAGAGGATAGCTGTCCTTTTTCGTAACATCGTTTAGTTGTCTGTAGTCCACACAAAAACGGGTACTGCCATCCTTTTTCTTTACCTGCACCACTGGTGATATCCACGGACTCTTTGATTCTTCGATGATTCCCTGATGCTCCATAGTTTTGACCATTGAGTTGACTTCTCCCTGTTTCGCTAATGGTACTCTTCTTGGTGGTTGACGTATCGGTGTAGCACTTCCGGTATCTATAAGATGTTTCACTAAGTTTGTTCTGCCATAGTCCTCATCACCGGTGGAAAAGACGTCGCTAAATCCTTCGATTAGATCAACCGCTTGCTTGTGTTGTGCTCCTCTAAGGTTACTTGACTGAAGAAGTGATGATGTTACATTACTTTTCTTTCTTTGATTATTTTTAAAGGCTACGTCAAGATGTTCTTCAGTGTCGATACTCGTCACCGCCGAGATGGGTTCGCAGCTGCCAATTACATCTCCTTTCTTTACGCTAGTAATGCTGTCCGAAACGTTGAGTACTCTTATCGGTACAATCATCTTCTCATTCCTTTTTACTAGTGTTTTTCCTAGTATCAGACTTCGTAATGCAGGTGTCGTTTCTGGTTCTATGAGGTAGAATCGGTGGTTCCCGGGATCACCATCGAGCTCTGCCCAAATAACATTCTCCGATGACTTTGGTATATCCGTATCTTCGCACAATATTACTCGCAGCTTTGTTGAGTTGGAGGATGCTATTTCCATTGGGATTTCGATATTCCGCCACTTCATTATTCGTTGTCCTAAGTCCAGCTGGATACCGTGTGGCTTCAGAAAATCCATTCCAAGGATACACTCATCGGTAATATCAGCTACTACGAATACATGCGAGAATGTCAAATCTCCAAGCTGTATGTCACGAGCTATCTCCCCATGGACGGTTGTAGTTTCTCCTGTTGCTGTACGAAGTGCGTACCTTTCGGAGTTGTGAAGCCAAGTACGGTCTACGAGGTCAGATCTTAGCACTGATCGTGTTGCGCCTGTGTCAACTGTTATTATGCAGTTAAATTTGTCGACTCGGCCACTCATGCATAACTCGTTTTCGCCACGATGTAGTCGAGAAACTGCGATGATGGTTCCGGGGGCGTCGATTCTACCAGCCAACTTCTGCCCCATGAAGTTGGCCTTTACTCGTTTCCCGAACTGTCATTAGGCGAAGCGTGCTCTCGTGACGGTTCGCCTCGATCACCCTTTTGCTTAGAAGCGCAGCTGGAACAATAGTTTGTAGCCTTTCTTGGTTTTCGGCAGTCGCGTCTCAAGTGTCCTGCTTGTCCGCAATTCCAGCATCGGGGAGCTCCAGATCCTTCGCTCCGCTTGGTGTATTCTGTTCTCTGACATACACACTCTTCTGTTATTTCTCGAACTCGGTAGTGACTCCTCGAACTTTGCTTGGCAGCTTCGAACGTAAGCCCATGTACTAAGGCTTCACCAATCGTTTTCTTCCCTGCCAATTTCAGCGCCAGCTGCAGCTCTCTATCCTGTACAGCACTGTTAAATGCGAAAACAGCTGTTTCGTTGCGTTGTTCTGTTTGTGCGTTGGGAGACGATAATAGTGTAAGCCGTTCTATATCGCGCGCCAGCTCTTGAAGTGTTTCACCATTCTTCTGGGAGCGGCTGTATAGTTGTGTTTTGTAAATCTCACGCATGTGTTCACTGCCGTAATGAAGGTCCAATGTCTGTACCAATGTCGAAAAATCTTGTTGCTGCTCCTGAGGAATCGTCTGAAGAAGTTCTGCTGGTGAACCTCTTAGCGCCAATATCAAAGCCGTTCCCCGTTCCAAATCATTCCAATGATTACTCCTTGCGGCTGCCTCAAATTGGGTCTTGTAAATAGCCCACGGTGTTTGTCCATCGAAGATTGGAGCCTTGAGATCCTTGTGCGTAACGTGTTCTGTTTTGATGACTCCAGTTGCTTTCACGTTATCGAAGTCCCTTTTTAGGCGTTCAACTTCTTCTACAATCTTAGATGTCTTTTCTTCGAAGTTTTGAAGTTTCTTCTCGACATTTTCTTCTATTGTTTTACCCATGGTTTCCATTGAATGACTCAGATCTTTAATTTTATTATTTAGATCCTCTTTTAGCTCTTTTGTCTGTTCACTTTGGTGTTCTAATTTTTGTTTGAGGTCCTTCGAGGTCTGCTCTAGCTTCTCGTTCAGGTTTGTTGATGTTTGATCCTTCCTTCAACTCCGTTAACTTTAAATCTTTCAAATAACGCGGCATTTTCACTGTCCGTTAACTATTTTCCCGATTCAAATTCACTCGAATTTTTCAACTTCACTAATTACAGTTACCGCTCACTAGAGCACTCGAGAATACTCGATTTCACAAAATTCTCACTGCTCGTTCGAGAATTTTCACTTCACTTCACAGTTTGAAAACTTATTCTTCGCGCACAAAATTCTCACTTTGTCCGTCCGAGAATTTTAATTTCACTTTTATCACTCGCGATTTCAACCCGAATTAAACCTTGAAATCCCACTTCTGACACCAATTGTTGCGAGCTAGGGGTTCGCCGGGATTTCAAGTGAAACAAACAATTCGGTTAAAATAAAAATAATTGATTTATTAATTCGCACTTTAATTCACTAACACAAATAATTATCCGTACAATAATTCGCACTGTATGGCAAAATACCCGCTTTGACTTTCGCTTTAACTCGATCACAGTCTATCGTACGCTAGATATCGCTTCGACGTAATCCACAAATTACAACTGTGTCCCCAGTGAAGTGGAGCTTCTTTTATACCAGTTCGGTGGAAAGTCTAGGGTGTAGTGGAACTTTCCAGGGTCTATGAAGGTTCATTCTGGAACCCTTTAGATTGTTCGATCATTGGTTGGCTCTCGAAATATTTAGAAAGCTCGGTCTACTCAGTCTGGTTGGTTGGTGTCTTTGATGAAGCTTTGAGTACTGGCCGCTAGGTGTCGGGGTTTTTTTTTATTCCCAAGATCGAGTTGCGGAGCTGCCAGGCTTGCGCGTAACACTATAGTTGGGTGGTTTGCATTGCTTGCAAATAGTACAAGAAGCAATGAAGATGCTGACGTTCTGCCGAAGACGTGGCCAATAATAGTAACGTTGAAGCAACTCCACAGTTTTTGCAACACCACAATGGGACGATAATGGGCTAACATGTGTCTTTCTAACTAAACCTTCAGGAATATCGGAGGACTCGAACTTTGACTGCTTTTGAATATAAATTTTTCCCTCTTTAACGATCAAATTGTTAACTCAATTTGGATTACTTAAGATATGTTCAATACGTTCAACATATTCTTTTCTGTAAAGGCGTTAGAGGAAAAATCTAAGTTGAGCGGAAAATGAGATGCAATGTCTATTTCTGCACAGTGTACTCGTGATAATGCATCGGGTACCACATTCTGGGACCCTTTTCGATACTCAATATGGAAATTGAATCCCTGCAGCTTTAAGCTCCATCTGGCTAACCGCCCGGACAAATCCCTTTGGCTCATCAGTCATTTGAGGCTGGCATGATCGGTTATGACTGTAAACTCTAAGCCCTCAATGAATGCGCGAAACTTCTTAATACTGTTAACAGCTGTCAGACATTCCAACTCTGTCACGCTATAGTTACGCTGAGCTGCGTTTAATTTAGCGGATATGTACGCGATTGGGTTCTCTTCTCTCTTTTTGGAACGCTGGAAGAGAACGCTACCAATTCCAGTTGCGCTTGCGTCTCATTGGATATAGAAGGGCTTACTAAAGTCGGGATTGACCAATACAGGCGCAGATGTTAGTAAATTTTTTGTATTTTCAAAAGCCTTCTTGGCGTCCGCGTTCCAAAGAAAACGTTGATTTCCCTTGAGCAGGTCCGTCAATGAAGCAGCCACCGATGCGAAATTGGGGATGAATTGCCGGTACCAACCCGCCATGCCCAAAAATCGCCGAACATCACGAACTGTTTTGGGAACCGAAAATGTCGTGATACTGGATATTTTCTCTGGGTCCGTTTTCAGAACGCCGTCACCCACTAAGTATCCCAGGTACTTGATCTCCTTGAGCATAAATTTGCTTTTTGCCACGTTTATCGTAAGATTCGCCGCTGTCAATAACCGTGCAACCTGACGAAGGAGATCAAAATGTTCTTCAATGGTACTGGAAGTCACCAACAGATCGTCGAGATATACGAACACTTTATTGTGTAGTTGGTATGGAATCACTTTATGCATCAACCGATACATGGTCTGAGGAGCATTGCAGAGCCCAAAAGGCATAACAATGAATTGGTACAATGAACGTCCCGGGACAGTGATTGCCGTTTTGTCCCGTGAAGCCTCATCCAGAGGAATTTGCCAAAAGGCGTCTTTTAAATCCAAACTGGAGACAAACCTAGTAGATTGTAAACGAGACAACAGACCATCAATCAATGGCAGAGGGTAGGCATCTTTAACAGTAGATTCGTTAAGTCGCCGTGCATCTAAGCACAGACGCACTTTCTCTGGTTTTTGAACGAGAGATACAGGTGAACACCATGAACTTGAACTCTCCTCTATAACCCCGAGCCCAAGCATTCTATCAAGTTCAACATCTAGTTGTTTCTGGACAGGTGGCGACAACGAGTAATGACGTTGTTTAATGGGTTTGGTGGAACCTACGTCAATATGGTGAGCAAGCACCGACGTTTTACCTAAACCCAACCGATTAAAGGACGGAAAACCTTGTATAATCTGATTGAGCTCCAATTGCTCCGGTTCGGACAGGTTGTGCTGAATGGTCGTAGTCCCCGACGGGACACCATCTATTTCACACACACTTACAGGGGACAACCCGAAGGAGTCCTAAAAGTCGATTCCTAAATAAATGTCGCTCTTCAGAAAAGGCGAAACTAAAAATCGCAACATACGCGTTTTACCTGAGAAGGAAACCAGCGTACGCACGTACCCAATCACGTCACATCTTTTACCACAAGCAGTAGATAAATTAGTCTTCATTGAATGAAGAGGTAAAGAAAGTTTGTCGATAAGCTCTAGCGAGTTTACTCCCAAAATGCTTGAGCTGGCCCCACTATCTAATAAGCTCTGAACGCAATGACCACCGATAAAAATTTGAGCATAAGGACGATTATCACCAGTAACTTTAAATATTTCGGACAAAACAGTATTTTTCATTTGTTTGCGGATCATCCAGTAACGATCGGACCTAGATAAACGTGATTTTTTGGAACGATTTGTTACATTAATTTGAGTTTTACAGGAGTCTGCAGAGTCACTATGGTCTAAGGAACTCGATCCTGACCAGGATTCATATTCACTGTCTGATTGAGGCTCGTTGAGGGACTGCTGGTATGAGAGTGATTAGTCCCTATTTGAACCGCACTCTTTGCACCGTTTCCCGTACCCTGACTTTGGCAAATTGAACAGTTCCGTTTGATTACGTTTTTAAAACCGCATCCAAAGCAAAAAATACCATTGATTGGTTTAGGACAATTAGTAAAGCTATGTCCTATATCAGAACAGTTCCACCATATTATTATTTTTCCTGTCTCGGGTTGAGCCGACTTCGAACGCAAGACTGCAACCTCATTGTGAAATTGCCCTTACTCACCGTCAATTTCATTCACTTGGCGCCGATTGGAACAGTTTACATTGGAGTCGTATCCGATCCTGCGCCAAGTACTTTCTACCGCAACGCACTTTCTCTTAAAGTGTTGAACTGAAGCAAAATCACTACCCGCTAGATGAGCTTGCAAACCGGGTCGCATATTCCGGAGCAGAATTTGTTGATGATATTCATCGGTTAATGGCGATCTTAACTACAAGATAAGTTTGTCAATAGCATCAGAAAAATCACTAAAACCCTCCTTGTGCTTTTGATAACGTGCATCAATCTGTCTACGCACGTCCAAGTCGGTAGTTTGAGTTTCGAATCGTTCTCGCAGAGCATCACAAAATTTAGGCCACGTAAGATCGGGTGTGGTTTCGCGATATGTCCAATACCAATTACCAGCTGATCCGCGAAACAATATAAATATTTCGGCTACTTGGTTTTCTTCTAACATGTCACAAGACTTAGCCAAAGTTTCAATCCTGAAAATAAAACGTCCTGCGTTTAAACCTGAGCTAGACCCATCAAAATAAATGCCCCATTTTAACATTGGAACGAAACATTTTCGATTCGCATTACCTCTCAATGCCACATTAAAGGTGGATTGCGGTGGTGGTAATTCATGTCGGGTACTACTTGGACACCATCTTTGTGATTGCCCCTGGTGTAATGCATTCCTCTCCGGATATGCTTCTGGAGGAAAAATACTTGGTTCCAAATTACCAGCAGCCTCCGGTTCTATGGGCTCCTGCGGAACATTTTGAGGATTAATACCTACCGCCAAAGTGGACGTAAAATTTATCTCCGCCAATTTTTGGTAAAAGGTTTCCATATCTATACCCTCTGCCTTGCGGATATCCGCAATCATTGCGGATATCCGCAATCATTGACCGCATTTGGGTAATTTTCGCTACACAGTCTTTTCCCAGAATTTTCAGAGGGGCGGGTGCATATTTTACAAACCGACCCAACCGACCCAACCGCCGGAAATAATGATCCAATCGGGTGGCACATTTATTTATCTCATCCTCGTCGGTCTCTTTATTAACCCCCAGTAAAATAGACGATATGTCCCCAAGGCCTTCGCAGCAGAATTCAAGTTCTTGGTGGAGGTTCTGTCGTACTTGCTCTGGCAAAGTCGAGGGGGGTCGAAGTACTGGCCTATTCTCCTCTAATTGAAGTCTGGCATTCAACTTATCATACTGGGTCGGTGCATACTCACTAGTTTGACGAATCAGACACTCCATCTGGAACTCATCTGGCTCCAGATGATCAATTTTGAAGCTGGACATGTTTGCTTCTTCAATAATTTAAAAATAAATGCAATTAAATTCAGTATATTAATATATATACGTATATATGTATGCAGATATAAAGATAAGTATTTAATAACTATCCAAATAATTTATCAAAAAAAAATTAATATACCGATGCTAAAACAAACGAGAAAAAAAAAATAAGTACTAAAAAATGTCAACTAAAAAAAAACTAAAATTCGAAGAATCCTGGAGTCTCGCATCACCCCAAGAAGGCATAACCGCACTCATCTCGTTACTTGCACCCTTACTCTAATAAACAAGATTTAATATTATAACAGGTTGTTGGTTGCGCGAGCTCTGTAGAGTCAGGGATATAGGATTAACGTGAAGTCCGAGGATTCAACTCTTAAATTACGTGTCTTAATACAATAATACAAGAGACGCTACAGTGTGATCCCATATAACAAGCAAAATTATTCAGGAGGCCATGAAAGAAAATCATGCCGACGGAATCTATCCGGATAAAATTTCGCGAGAGACCAAACTGAGTTCTTATACGCGAAGCTGAATCAGGATGTCACACACAACGACCTTCAGGAGATGATAATCTATTTTACATCGACGCCACTTGGCGGATAATCGTCGCGAACAAGTCCGATCAACTATGCTAATGTGAGGTTTTTTTTTTTTGTTATTCTAATCTAACTAGTTCCAATAGCGAATCAGCAACAAGTAATTCCTAACACGAACATCTCGCCTTAACGCAATCAATAAAAAAAATTATTACTACTGTAATTTCTTTTGTTAGCAGCTCGAATGCACTCAGTACATATGGTATTTATCAATTGAAGCTGTTCACTAAAGAATGTTTATTGCCAATACAAAATTACGCCTAACAATAGGCAAGCGTAAGCACAACGATACATACAGTTGTGGTACTCGCTACCGAAATGAAATTCTGCAGAAGTTCCAATTGCTCTGTTAAAACCCACAATGTACGTCTATCAGCTGCAAATGTTCTATTATCTGTCTGTTCCACTAACCCCTTTACATTGAACGTAAAAGCTTAATACTACTAATTCTATTACAGCGGCTGCAAAAAAAATTACATATAATATATTTTTTTTTTTTACTTTACAAAATGCGACGCAAGCGGAAAAAATAAATGAAATCCAGTTCTAGTTTGCAGCAATAAAAAATTAGAGAAAGAAAGAAAATTTGATAAGTTAAAAAAAATAAGGGAGCGACTCAATGATATTGGCAAATATAAAAAAACTCAGATATTAGGAATATGCATACTTATATATTTACATATAACAAAATTTGAAAAGAAAAAATAACATAATATGTAAGAAAAACCGTCATTCGTTACAACGGTACAAAAGAAAGCGTCAGCTTGGACATATCACTTGGTGGATAGAGATGGCAAAGACGCAGGAATTTGGCACGCAAAAGATCTGAAGCCCCACAACGTGTAGGGAAAAACAAGATACATAGAATGGGACGGGTAAAGAGCATTTCAGGGAAATCCTCTTGAGGTAAGGGGGGAAATATTACGCCTGGAAAAGACGGAAGGAAGAGTTATTTTAGTAATTACGAATACTTGTGGTATACCTGTATAACGAACCGGGACGGAGACCGATGGTCACTCTTACCCGGGACCTGAGTAGGATGTGAAGAAATAGAATATTAAAGTTTAGAAATGAATAACCTTACGTGGCAACTTACTGCAGAATTAGAAACAGTTGCCTTCCCAGGGAGACTCGATGCACCTTCACATCCGGCACGAAAAACCTGAAATATTGCAAAGAATAAGTACGTTATCACATATGTATACTGAGTAGACGGGAAAGAGAGAACGGATTAAAATGTTAAAATTCAAAATAAAGTTAAATGATAAATACAATTAGGATTAAGGATAAGGTAAGGATAGCTAATAAGTGATAAATCTAAACAAAAGTGTTAAAGAATAAACTTGCTTCGGTAACGCGGCCCAAACTCTTTTCGCGACACGAAACATCACTCGCGGATTTTTGACAGTTCGTAAACAATAACACGGGGGACCGCCATGTTCTGCTGAACAGCCTTTTTATTGTGGGATTTTGGCGACTCTCCCAGTCAATGGTGTGAGTATTCGGGAGTGTGAAATATAAACCGTTTCATAAGGGGGTTGTTGACCGAGTTCCGAGGTTCAAAACCGCTAACCGTACACGCGGCCGTTAGGTAGTTTTTGTGATGACGAGCGAGTTTAAAAATCGGTATTCGACGGAGTGATGTACGACAAGTTAGCGGGGTCGACTTAAACAAAGAAAGTTGAAGGGCAAGAGAAATCGTGGTTTGCGGTCGGGAAGATTGGAAAAGATAATTTGGCGCAAAGTTGAATACGGAAATAGTTAACACGAGTTCTGAAAAGTTTTTGTCGTGGACCGGGCAGAAAATGTGATAGTGTGTCAAACATGGGAGTTGCACCCTAGATTTCACACGAAGAAAAAAGTGAATAAGACGAATTAACGAATTGTGAAAAGATATCGCGCTTAATAGAAAAGAAACGAATTAACGATTGGTGTAGGCGTTAGTGAGACAGCCATGAAGATGGTCCGTGGAATTCGGTGCGCATAATTTATTCCGAACGAAGTATTCCGCGATAGTGAATGGAGTTTGACCCGAAGTCTGAATAAGACGAATTAATGAATTGTGATAAGATTTCGCGCATAAAAGAAGAGAAACGAATTAACGATTGGTGTACACGATAGTGAACGAAGTTTGACCTGAAGTCTCGTTGCGCAAAAATTGGTGGTATTCATATTGAATTCCGGTAATTGATCTTGGCGGAGGCGTATGAGCGATGCTCGAACGGTACGAGGCGGCGGAGAATCAGGAATCACCAGTGGTACCCTAGGATTAAGCTAAGCAAAAATTTTCATTTAATTTGAACGTGTTATTTTAGCTTGCGTAGAAGTCAATTTATTTTTAATGGCATTAAAATATTTGGAATTATTTTGATCAGCAAATATTTGTTCTCATTTACGAAGATTGTTGGAACGTTCTCCTTTTCCAGGGTCTTAACGCGCTCGGGTTTTTTTCCCTTTTTCTTGTCCGCGCGAATCTACTGGAGAGTAATTCAGATTAGACATTCTACCGGTACCCACGGCTGTTCCGGTAGGACGAGAACGACGACGTAAATTCAGTCGTGTGGCACCCACCCCGTCTCGACGGGTTAGTCGGCACGTCGTCGTTCACCCCTTAGGCGGTAAGGGGTTCTGGTAAATTGGAGCGTGAAATAAGCGCGTGACAGAGTTTCGAGTAGCAGCCAAATAAGACTGTTTAATAAAGGGTACACTACGTGCAACTGCAATATAAATCCAGGCTCCGTATTTCATCTAGAGTATCATACGATTGGCTTGTAGCCGATCGTGACTGTAGTATGCCTAAGGGGGTCAACCCGTTTGACTAGTTAAACAAATTTTAATATTGTAGAATATATGGAAGAAGTGATTTTCCGATATTCGAAGCCGTTCGGAAGTCACAGGCCGTTATGTGCTCTAAACTCATTGGCTGGTTCGAATATAATACCCCGTACAGACAATGCGTTTTAAACCAGTTATAGTAGGCATAATTACCGTCTTAAGAAAGTAGAGTTCACACTAGGCAACCAGTTTTATTTTGATACCTGACAGCTTGACGAGATTTTTGCTCACAATTAGATATTGAGCTGTGTATTTAGCATATTAATGGTTTCTAAATTATTTGAAACATAAGTGTTTGTATAGCAGTAATGAAAAGTGATAATGCAGTCGTTGCACAAGCATAAAATTGAGTTTCAGCCGCATTAAACTGTTTCTTCCGAAGTTTACTTCAATTTCTACGAGAGTCGCAGGACATGTCTTTGGTAAAACGCGTCGTAGCTACGTGTTTTCGTAAACACCTTCGGGAAGTGTTTTCAACGTGATTAACTCGATTTAAACGTGTAAATCTCATAGTCAGAACATAGCATAATGGTCGGTTTAGTCGCGTTTTTTTTCTTCAAAATAGTGTTTTACAAATCGGTAGACACGATGTCTCGAAAACTATCGACCGAATTCCTTTAAAATTTTCAGAATTTATTCAGTACTCATGTAACCACTCTGCAAACAAGAATAATTTTGATTCATCAAGCCGTTTTTTTGCGAGCTGAAGAAGTCGTAAATACACCAAAATTGATGATAGCGGTTCAACAAGTTGCCATAAATTCACTTTTTAATTATTTTTGATAGTCCTAGTTTCAAAACTATTATAGCTCGAACTTCACAGATAAAAATGCCGTCTTATTTTTTAAAAAATAAATGTTTAAAAAATAAATTTCACACGGGATGAAAAAATACTTTTCTCATTTTTGGATATTTGAATTCAATTAATTTTACGAGCATCAGGATTCGAGCATATGTGATGATTCGCGCAAATGTGATGGCATTGTATTAAGTGTAGGATTACTAATTCCTTCCAAAACAACGAGATTAAAGCCATGATCACAATAATACTTCTCATCGAAGACCCCGCATCGCTGCCTCTTACCAACTAATTTGATCAAACAAAAAAAAAAAAATCTGCCAACAGTCTGGGCGCAACTGTATTATTTTTCCGGCAGAAGTTCAGAACGCGTTCAATTCGGGGATGCGGTGTATGTTGCTATGTGACTGAAAACCTAACAAAAAGTTCGGGAAGCGGTTAGAAAAGGGTGTAACATATGAATTAAATAATTCGGTCATATTCCGGGATGCGGCTTAGAGGTTGAAAAAAAAAACAAAAATTAAAAATAGGTGATTATTAAACAAGCCTGGGGAAGTGAAAAGATATTCGATATCTGATCAGACCTGAGAAACATGGTGAAATTTATGAAAAAGTATACAACCACCCTCTTAGGGGTCGAATTTCAAAAAATTTTGAAAACGCATTCTAGGTATTCACATGAAGAATCCGTAGAAAAAAAATGAATTCAATATTTCGAAAGACCTAGTAGATATGACGAAAATCGTGAAAATATATGCATTTTATACTAACCGATATTTTTTTTTGCCCCCCCTTCTGAACGCCAATGAATATTAAAATTTTTTTTTATCAGAATTACTTTTCTAGTTAATTTACATATACGTAACGAGTTTCAACTTAACAGCATAAGCCGTTCTTAAGTTAGGAAAAACACCCCCCACCACCGTACCATACTACCCCTAAAAAAAATTTTATTTTTCCACCATGCCACTACTATAGCTCTATCTAAATACCAAGTTTCAGCTTCCTATCATTATAGATTCTTAAGATATAAGCATCGGAACTTTTTCTTTCTCACCCTTCCCCACCCTCACCCTCTACACCCACACCCCCAAACTTTTTTTCCCTACTGGGGTTCTATTAGGCCTACTTCTGGTAAAAATTTGAAGCAACCATCTTACACTGTTATTGAGATATGAAACGTGTTATTTTTGAAAAATTCTTATCCCCTCCACTTACGTACTCCCCCGCCCCCTTCAAAGATTTTACTTTGAGCAATCTTCATTTATCAAGCTTTGTATCCAAACCGAATTTTGTTTTTCTGGTGCCACTGGTTTGGGAGATATTGTAATGTTAAGTATTTCAACCCCCACCCCCGTACGTCACTACCCCCACCCAAAAATTGTGTTTCAATCTACTCTCCTAGTATAACTACAGATATTTGTTAAGTTTTAATTGCTTGCTATTAACGGTTTAGGAGATATGGATTTTAGAATGTGTCGATCTCGACTTTTTTGCGTTTCGGATGCATTGCTTCCCCCTCCACTCCCACACCCCTTCACCCATATCTGTTTTTTTTTTGAAAATGGGTCCATTATCAAAGCTCTATAGGAATTCTAAGTTTCAGCCTCCTAACACAAGCGGTTCCTGAGATCTAGAAACCTAAATTTTTCGTCTAAAACGCTTACCCCGCCTTCCCCCTTACACCTCCTCCCCTGAAAATAATGTCAATTCAAGGGGTCTACCAAGTCTATTCTTAGAAAAAATTTTAATTTAATAGCTCCACTGGTTTGAGAGCTACGAGCCTTCAAAGATTTTGGGGCGGTCGACGTACGGCGTACGGCGTACGGCGTACGGCGTACGGGGTACGGCGTACGGGGTACGGCGTACAGACGGAGTGAAAATTTTTATTGCTTTTTTCGCGTCTACTAGTCATGAAACGTGGACAAACAAATTTTGAGGGCAGCAAATTTTTTTTTTTTAAAAATCGATAACAATACTGTATTATAAATAATACAGTAAGATAGGTATAAAAATACATTTCTAGAATTGTACTTTATTATTTTAATAATAAAGTATTTAGTTAATATATCCTCTATTTCGATAAAATTAAGGAAAAAAAACAAAATAAATGTAACATTTAAGAACAAAAATATGAAAATTGAAACTCTGGCGATTTTTCTAGAAACTCTTGTATATATATTTCCTGTTCTGCCCTCGGATGTTGCATTTTGATATTTGCTGTTTGAAATAGACCTAATATCTCCTTCGTTCCTTGCAACACAGAACATTAACTTCCAAAATTAACTGAATTTGTATTCTAATTCTTTTAAGCTTAATTAAGTCCATAGCTTTTTTACTAAATTTATTTGGGAAAATGTTCACTCTACGGTACTGTTATTAATAGGAATGCAAAGGTTTAGAGTTAGCGTAGTATTTTTGAAGTCACATTTCAAGCATATTTCATACACATTCTGTCTTACATTTAGAATGGAAGGATAAGAATTTTGACAGCTTGTGCCAGGACTTAAAAAGTCAAATTTCAAGTCCTTAATTTTTCTATATAAATGGCGGAAATGAAAAATATGAGTAAATACGTTGCACCACTCGTAGAAATAAATGAAATTTAGAAAGAACATAAGTAAACGTTGAACCACCATAAATATTTTACGTCTAGGTCTCTTCCAAACTATACGTTTGGACATATACGCCAACCGCGAACATCGTACCCTAGAATTCTACGGTATTTATCCGGTATTCTTTTTCGTATAGTATACTGAACTAAGTCTGCTGAGAACCGATGTTCAAGCGATTCACAATAGAATCAAATTTGTATCAAGATAGGCAAGCAATTTGTCGAGTTCAAAATAATTTAATAAAATGTGCAGTTAAATGCGTGAATACGAAAAAAATCTCATGAGCAGCACCGGGATTTTCTACAGGGTGAGTCGCCCAAAATATCGTCTAAAAACGGAAATCGACAGTTTAGCGATTTTGTGCGCTGACGTCTCGCCTATTAATTTGCCGCCTACTGCCATTCTGCCACAAAATTGAGCAACTGGCGAGAAAAAGCGACTTTGTGAAATCACTTCTCGCCTGTCACGCATATTCACTTCGCCTATTTTTCTCAGGAGTAGAATGATTTCACCGAAATTGACTGCGTAGCTAAACGATTACTTGAGTAATGGTGAGATCCGTAAATAAAGTTAGGAAATTTTAACAGTATTTTTGTATGATAGCTACAGGAAAGACTCATGAGATTTTTTCGTATTCACGCATTTAACTGCAATTATTATTAAATTGCCGTATTCAAAATTTCAAAAACGTAGATTAAAGTGTACTGAAGCTACCGTTCAATATTGGTAAACACGTGTTTTAAGGACTTTTGTGATACAGCAGCTAGTATGAAATAACGGATGTCATAATAAATGAGCTGAGTCGTGTTTATGACTTAAAACTAATTTCTGTGAAATTTGCATTTCCTGCTTTAACGCGTCAGTTCAGTTACAGTGTATTCTGTAATTTGCAATAGTTGGAGCAAGCTGATTTGGGGTATCCCAAATAACTCAAATAAGCGTAAAGTAATAAGAAAATCTGCCAACAGTCTGGGCACAACTTTGTCATTTTTCCGGCAGAAGTTTGGAACGTGTTTAATTCGGGGATGCGGTGTATGTTACTATGTGACTGAAAACCTAACAAAAAGTTCGGGAAACGGTTAGAATTGGGTGTAACATATGAATTATATAATTGGGTCATATTCCGGGATGCGATCTAGAGGGTGAAAAAGAAAAAAACTTAAAAATAGGTGATTATTAAACAAGCCCGTGGAAGTGAAAAGATATTCGATATCTGATCAGACCTGAGAGATATGGTGGAATTTATGAAAAAGTATACAACCACTTTACACCCACTTAGGGGTCGAATTTCATATGAAGAATCCGTAGAATAAAAATGAATTCAATATTTGAAAAGACCTAGTATAAATGACAAAAATCGTGAAAATATATGCATTTTATTTTTACTGATAATAATTTTTGCCCCCCTTCCCAACGCCAATGAATACACGAATTTTTTTTAATCATAATTACTTTTCTAGTTGATTTATATATACGTACCGAGTTTCAACTTTCTAGCATTAGCCGTTCAAAACTTTGGAAAACACCCCCCACCCCTAAAAAAAATTATATTAATTAATATTTTTTCACCATGCCACTACTATAGCTCTATCTAAATACCAAGTTTCAGCTTTCTATCATTATGGGTTCTTAAGATATAAACATCAGAACTTTTTCCTTCTCACCCTTCCCCACCCTCACCCTCTACACCCTCATCGACAATTTTTTTTCCCCTATTAGGGCTCAACTAGCTCAACTTCTGGTAAAAATTTTAAGCATCTATTTTACACTGTTATTGAGATCTGAAACGTGATATTTTTGAAATAATTTTATCCCCTCCACTTTTATGCTCCCCTACCCCCTTCAAAAATTTTACTTTTGACAATTTTTTTTATTAAGTTTTATACTCAAACCAAATTTTGCTTTTCTGGTGCAATTGGTTTGTGAGATATCCTTATCTAATGTTTTTCACCCCCACCCCCGTACGCCACTACCCAAACATTTTATTTCAATCTACTCTCCTAGTATAACTGCAGATATTTTTCAAGTTTAAATTACTTGCCTTTTACGGTTTAGGAGATATGGATCTTAGAAAGTGTTGATCCACACTTTTTCGCGTTCCGGACGCATTATTTCCCCCTCCACTCCCACACCCCTTCTCCCATATCATCAATTTTTTTGCAAATGGGTCCACTCTTAAAGCTCTATAGAAATTCTAAATTTCAGCCTCCTACCATAAGCGGTTGCTGAGATCTAGAAACCAAAATTTTTCGTCTAAAACGCTTCTCCCACCTTCCTCCTCACACCCTCACCCCCAAAAAGTTCTAACTTCAATTGGTCTACCATGTCTATTCATAAAAAAAATCAATTTAATAGCTCATAGGGTTTGGGAACTATAATTCCTCATATGAGTTTTCGTACGGTGTACGGCGCACAGACGGACTGAAAGTTTTTTTGCTTTTTTGGTGTTTATTAGTAATAAAACGCGTAAAAAAAAAATTTCACGGTTGCAAATTTTTATTAAAAAAAATCGATAACAATACTTTATTATTAAAATAATAGAGTAAAAGGAAAATAAAATGTCTTCTCGGAGATTCGAACCAGCAACACACTGATATAAATCCACCGATCACGCCACACGACCACCACTTATCGTTTTCTTGATGTTTTACAGCCTACTCCACTTGTGACAGTCGCGCTCAGTCAAAGGTGGGGAAATGGACAGTAGCTCAATTTGACTCGTCACTTACTTTTGTCCCATTGCACAAAATCGATAAAACCAACAAGGGACAAAACGATATGGGCGAGAAAATCGTAAAAGGTGAGTCGAGTCGCCTTTGTACAAAATCTCACTAAAAAAGTCGAGATCGACACATTCTAAAATCCATATCTCCTAAACCGTTAATAGCAAGCAATTAAAACTTAACAAATATCTGTAGTTATACTAGGAGAGTAGATTGAAACAAAATTTTTGGGTGGGGGTAGTGACGTACGGGGGTGGGGGTTGAAATACTTAACATTACGATATCTCCCAAACCAGTGGCACCAGAAAAACAAAATTCGGTTTGGATATAAAGCTTGATAAATAAAGATTGCTGAAAGTAAAATCTTTGAAGGGGGCGGGGGAGTACGTAAGTGGAGGGGATAAGAATTTTTCAAAAATAACACGTTTCATATCTCAATAACAGCGTAAGATGGATGCTTCAAATTTTTACCAGAAGTAGGCCTAATAGAACCCTAGTAGGAAAAAAAAGTTTGGGGGTGTGGGTGTAGAGGGTGAGGGTGGGGAAGGGTGAGAAAGAAAAAGTTCCGATGCTTATATCTTGAGAATCTATAACGATAGGAAGCTGAAACTTGGTATTTAGATAGAGCTATAGTGGTGGCATGGTGGAAAAATAGAATTTTTTTTAGGGGTAGTATGGTACGGTGGTGGGGGGTGTTTTTCCTAACTTTAGAACGGCTTATGCTAAGAAGTTGAAACTCGGTACGTATATGTAAATTAACTAGAAAAGTAATTCTGATAAAAAAAAATTGAAAAATTCATTGGCGTTCAGAAGGGGGGGCAAAAAAATTATCGGTTAATATAAAATGCATATATTTTCACGATTTTCGTCATATCTACTAGGTCTTTCGAAATATAGAACTCATTTTTATTCGACGGATTCTTCATGTGAATACCTAGAATGGGTTTTCAAGATTTTTTGAAATTCGACCCCTAAGAGGGTGTAAACTGGTTGTATACTTTTTCATGAATTCCACCATGTTTCTCAGGTCTGATCAGATATCGAATATCTTTTTACTTCCCAGGTTTGTTTAATAATCACCTATTTTTAAGTTTTGTTTTTTTCAACCTCTAGACCGCATCCCGGAATATGACCCAATTATATAATACATATGTTACACCCTTTTCTAACCGCTTCCCGAGCTTTTTGTTAGGTTTTCAGTCACATAGTAACATACACCGCATCCCCGAATTGAACGCGTTCTGAACTTCTGCCGGAAAAATAATACAGTTGCGCCCAGACTGTTGGCAGATTTTTTTATATAATTTCGTTCGGCCCATGTTGGTCGCCAATTTTGTATTTCGATAACAATAGACATTGGCCCAGCGGTAAATTTACTAGATAAAATAGTCGAAATTTTAAATTGAAAATGAAATAGTTCTTACTCTGAAATTTGTCGTTAACGTGATCAGTTCGGATACTAAAATTGTTAGCCCGTTCAAGTCACTTTTACTTAGAACTTAATAAATAGTTAAAATTTAAGTTATTCGGTTTTATTATTTAACTTTTTGGATTAATTGAGAATGTTAGGAAGTTGTCCTAACACCATTTGAGCAGAAAAAGTGACCGAAATAGCTCAAGCCTTATGAACGAAATTCAACTGGAAGCAACCTTACGAGTACAAACCTGTTGGAAAAAGACTGGCCCGAATCACTGTAACTATCCTCGGTAAAATGCTCTTCGCAACGAGCCGATCGCATTCTTATCAGCGCGATCACCAACACATGAAAAAATGATTGTTTTCGGATTTACTCTGCACCGTTTTGCTTTCGGTTCTACCTCTCTTCCTGGTTATCAGTCAACGAGTTCGGTCGTGAAATAAAATCTTACCAATTTACCAAATCAAATGTGAAATCAATTCGGTCATCCTCAAAACCTTTTTTGAATAAAGAGCTAATTATATTTATATCCGCGCTTGTTTTCTTTACTGCACCAAAAATTATTGATACCAGACTATTCCCGGTTTGTAATCATTAATTTTTGGTTCGTCGTGTCGGATTTGGTATAATTTTTGTTTGCTGTGAAAAAGACAAACAGATCGTGCATTAGTTAAGTGGAACGATTCAGTGCTTCAATTCAATGCTTTAATTCAATGCTTATCTGACCTTGTTTTAAGAAAAAAAAATAGTTATAGCGGTTTTGATTTCAGGACATTACTCTCGTGGTAGTTTACAAAAGAATCATAACGGTATTGATATCGGGACATTTCCCTCGTGGTCGTTTAAAAAATAATCGTAACGGGATCGATTTTGGAACAATTTTTCTCGTGGTAGATTTGGTACAGCAATGTCGAACTTGGAATCTTCGTATTCGCTTCAGATGAACAGGTGACTCCTTCTTAACAGCCTGGGATCTATTAGTAGCACGGTATGAAAACAAGCGGCTGCTAAATTCAGCACAATTAGAAAAACTCTGCGAAGGAAAGATCATGCTCACTCGATCAGCAAAGGAGTTAAATGGAACCTTAAACTCAACTACGGAAACTCTCAACGCGTTGACAGCTCTAGGTGCTCCAGTGCAGCATTGGGACCTCACCCGAAAACCAGGGAAATCTCGGAAATGAAGCTCGGATCATCTCCAGAGCTTCCGACTTACGTTAAACTTCAAGAATTTTTAACAGGACAATCACGCGGGCTGGAAAATTTAGAACTCGGTAAATCTCTGTCACATTCAACTTCTCAAGGAATTACTTCCAGGCACACCTCAAAACCTACGGCTAGGGCGCACGTTGTTTCTCAACCATCGGAAACTGAAACAGTAAACACCGGCTGCTCATATTGGTCAAGACCATTATATCGTCTCCTGCCCGGATTTCCGGAAGAGATCTCCACTTCAGCGAAGACAACTCGTCGAAGACCTGTACCTCTGCTACAATTGTCTGGGCAAACACAACGCCACGAATTGTAGAAATTATAAAAGGTATCAGGAATGTGGGAACAAACACCATTCAATGATTCACGTGCCGCCCTCTGGAAATCGACACATTGCTCAACCAAGTACTTCTCAATCCGAACAATTGGGCACGAATCCAAGTACTACAACGGAACTACAGTCATCAACATCGACTTGAGAATCCGAACGTCCTTCTCAGGCGTGAATCGAGGAGCCTAATGGTTGCCTCGTCAACTCATCTTCGCGACCATTAGTCCTTTTAGCAACAAGTCAAGCTCTGGTCAACTCTCACTACGGCTCACCTCATCATGTTAGAATGCTCATCGATCCAGGCTCTGAACTGACATTTTGTTCAGAGAATCTGATTAATCAACTTCAAGTCTCTCGGAAGCATTCAACTATTCCACTAAGTGGTATCGGCGGTACTCAGTCCGGCTCAACATGCGGAGCAATTCAAATTGTGATTAGCTCCATTCATAAAAACTCAATTATACTATCGATTACGGCCCATATATTTAAGAAACTAACTACTTGGCTTCCATCATTCTCCGAACAACAGCTCTGCTGGCCACACTTTGAAGGGCTTCAACTATGTCACTCTTGGAGTTGATTACTTCGGAAATTTCATCGAACAAGATATAATTAAAGGAACACCTCAGGAGCCTATCGCGCAAAGAACAAAATTTGGTTGGATCATTCTGGGTCCAGTTGATAAAAGTTTCTCATCATCGCTTAAGCTTGCATTACACTGTATGACCACGCTGTCAAATTGCAGTAATATGCAATGCGAAGTAGGCAAATACAAATAAATCTCACTGTGAGATGTTTTGTATTCGCCTACTTCGCATTGCATATTACTGCAATTTGACAGCTTGGTCATACAGTGCAATACAAGCTTTAGTAACTCTTTCTCAGTATCAATGGATCAGAAGCCCAGAAGAAGCTCAGTGTGAATCACACTTTGAAACAACTCATTCACATGACAGCTCTAGACGCTACATCGTACGTCTTCCATTCAAATCTCCAGCTACGCAGCTTGGTGATTCACATCGACAACTTTTAAGACGTCTCTCAACAGACGAGCGGTACAAACCGCTTTATTCATCGTTCATCAGCGAGTATAAAGATTTAGCTCATTTAACGCCAGTACCTTGTCCGGAAGATGATCCATCACCGGTATATTATTTGTAATATTTCGGCCGAAATTGAAAGAATCTTGAAGTGCGCGTCTCCAACTTCATGGAAAATAACAAAAATAAGAAAATGAATTTAAATTAAAGTCTAAATAGAAAAACAAATAAATTTGAAATTATATGTTAAATAAAAATTAAAACGATTCTTTTTTTATATGAATGAAAGTAAATAAATACAAGAAATTTATAAAGAGAAATAGTGATAATTTGAATCAATTAATCATGACTTGACAAGAACGGAACGAAACATATAATTAATTAATGATTTAAACATAAATAAAAATCGACGAAAAATGAACGTGAAATCTCTCCTTTTTTCTATTATTCTTTTATTTATATTATTTTCTTCTGTTGTTATGTTAACAGTTTGTTTTGAGTCATAATTGGAGCTTTCTTTTCTGCTTATTTTTTCACGATGATTAACGGCTAGAAGAGCCAGTATAATGAACCCAACCGTATAAGCTCCTTCGCCCCGAACCTCGACAAGGGGCCATATCGCGAAATTTGTCTTAGGACAGATATGGCTGAGGTAGGGTGGGCAGAACAGGGCGCTAGTTACACCTATGTGCCCTGACAAATCGCGAAGTCGCGTAACTCCACCGCTTCCTGGTCTTTCACGACCTATTGGGAAAATAGCCCCAATTTTTATTACCCTCGAGTAAGCTTACACGAAATTTTGTTGTCCAGGCCTAGAGTTTATGGCCTGAGTCGGAACAAGAACCACCCCACACTGCCGTAGCTAGTCCCGGCCGCCAGCAAGCGTATCGTTTCCGTTCCGGCTCAGCCACCGATTCGGACGTAGGTGGAATTGGCCCTTCTGTCCCGAGCCATACCCATCCTTCGACTATTTTGACTTTTTCAAGTCTAAATAGTCCCTCCAAGGCCTCAAACACAACAAATGGCGCCCAACGTGGGGCTAACCTCAGCTTCGCTATGTGCACAAAGCGTAGCTCATAAACACGCGCGAGCTCTGAAAAATTCCGTGCAAAAAGTTGGTGGGCAAAAAGAGGTCTTAAATTTCGTCGTTCTGCGAAAGTATCGAAAGCAGTTTTATCATTCATTTATGCAGTAAATTTTACACTCGTCCATTTATCTATTCAATTGTTCATTCACTCGTTCGTTTGATAGTTCAATATTTTTATCAATCGGTCAATTTTTTTTGTTATACATTATCATTCAAACCCTCGCTCAATTTTCTTATGCAGTAGTACAAATTTCCCAATCAATCAATCGTTAAAGCATCCAGTCACTCATTCAGGGATGCAAATTACTGGCACATTCATTCAGTCATGTAATATTTAATATTCAGACACTCGTTCATTTTTTTTTCTCGCTCAATTTTATGGTCATTCAAGCATTCATGTGTTCATAACTCTCTCGTTCATTACCTCATACGATCACAGCTCTCTCGTTCACAACTCGATCGTTCATAACTGACTCGTTCATAACTCACTCGTTCATAACTCCCTCGTTCATAACTCACTCGTTCATTCACTCGATCGTTCATAACTCACTCGTTCATAACTCACTCGTTCATTCACTCGATCGTTCATAACTCACTCGTTCATTCACTCGATCGTTCATAACTCACTCGTTCATTCACTCGATCGTTCAATCACTCGTTGGTCTGTTATGAATAACGAAGGAATACCAGCGCCAGGGCGCACAAATCCACCGGTGGTGTGAGCTGAGCTTGGAGTGGACCAATTGGTGGAGTTGGCCAGGACGGTTTTGAGGGAGGAGCGGACGTCACAAGAACCAGTGGGGACCCATTATTCGGCAGCGGATGGAAGCTCGCGTGCCGGGAGGACAGTTCAGCGGATCGAAGCAGCCGCTGGGGCCAGCGATCGAGTTAGGCAAAGCCCTATCTATCGAAAAAGAAATTCCTGCAGCCCATTAAGGCGTTGGCGTCTTCGTTTTAATGGAGATAGTCAATTCCTACGCGCAGAAGAAATGGACTTGCTGGAATTGTTGGCGGGAAGGGCACGGATATCGTGACTGTTGGGAGGCCTTAAGTAGCATCTTCTGCTTTGGATGTGGGCAGGTTGGCGTTCTAAAGCCCAACTGCATCCATTGCAAGGCGGGAAACGGCCGAAGGGACGGAAGAACAACAGGTTCCTATCGTCCAACTACTGCAACACGAACTATAGTTCGACACCCCGACTCCAATTCCCAATTTAGCTTAGAAATCCGTATTAAAAAAAACTTTAACCAATTTTTCAACCCCTACAAATACCCCTCCAAATTTTAATATCTTACCTACAACATACTCAGAACCCAATTCCCATCCTTTTAACGTAAAATCATCCAAACCCATTTCCCCGACGATCAACACTCCGCACGTCAAAATATTAACAAGACCAAGTGATAAGACGGAGCCGGCTGTTTCCCGGCCTGAAGATGACCTTATCGCCGAAGAAAATCCAAGACGACCTTCCCTCCATCCTCACAAGCCATACCATCTTCGGCTGAATGAGTATATGGAGGCTCGAGAGCGAATTTTCTCACCTACTACAGTCGCAAGTGTTGATCAGGTATCAGCACTAACGAGTGGATCCGGTCGCAGAAGATCAATCGCGCCTTCGTATATTCTGAAGGATGGTGCGTGAAAAAAATAGAGCGATCTTATCGACTATCATCACCGAGCCGTTTGATGTACGTCCATACGCAAAGGTATTCTTGTACTGAGTGGACGTTAAAGGACACCTCGAAAGTGGGGCGAGCATCTGTTGCCTGAGGGCAAACTCCCTACAACGCCTCCAAGATGCACAGGTGAAGTATCGACCGGTCTGTCAAGGTTTTGGTCACGGTAACTACAGATATTACTTTTCGTGGATTACCAAACCCATTACCCTATACATCGTGCCGAACTTATCGCAGAAATTGTACCTGGGGTAGATTTCTGGCGATCCTTTCAGCTTGCTCCTAGCATCATCAGTGCGGTCGATACTCCCGATACTGCATCGCAACTGATAGCTCCGGACGCCCACCATTTAACGCCCACAGATGTAAAGAAGTTGGAAATGGTAAGGTCCAAATTTCCATCTTACGAAGTATACGGACTCGGTGTGACCAACGTCGAACAACATAGTATGGACGTGGGTGATGCAAGTCCCATCAAACATCGTCATTATCTCGTGCGATCCGAAAACTCTTGTATGACGAGATCGATCGCATGAGAGCACTTGGCGTTATAGAAACTGGTCAGAGTGCATGGAGCTCGCATGTGGTTCTCGTGAGGAAGCCAGGCAAGGTAAGATTATGTTTGGACTCGCGGAAAGTCAATAGTGTGACGAAGAAGGATGTCTATTCATTACCACACATTGACGGTATCTTAAGTCGTTTGCCGCGAGCCAATTTTATTACCAGCCTGGACCTCAAAGACGCCTTTTGGCAGATTCCTCTCGAAAACAAATCCAGGGAGTATACTGCGTTTACTATTCCTGTCCGGCCTCTATAGCACTACACTCGCATGCCTTTTGGGTTATGCAACGCGCCGCAAAGGATGTGTCGTTTGATGGACAAAGTCATCCCACCCGAGCTGAAGGAGCAGGTATTTGTATATTTGGACGATCTGCTGTTAATTTCTGAGGATTTCGATTCGCATTTGGTTTTATTGGCTGAAGTCGCAGATTTTTTGCGTAAGGCTGGCTTGACTATTAACGTCAACAAGAACAAGTTTTGTCTGAGAGAGGTGAAATATCTCGGATACATCGTTGGAAACGGAGGCTTGAAGACAGACCCGAACAAAGTCTCAGCCATTGTCGATTACCCTTCGCCTAAGTCTGCACGTCAAGTTCGACGCTTCCTTGGCATGGCAGGATGGTATCGAAGATTCGTTCCCAACTTTGCTGCTACTGTTTCACCAATTTCAGACACTCTAAAGAAGTCCAACCAGTTTGCTTGGACTACAGAGGCACCAACTTCCTTCCTACTAGTGAAAGACTTGTTGACGAAAGTCTCCTTATTAGTCAATCCAGATTTTAAGAGGCCTTTCGTAATTCAATGCGATGCCAGTAAATCAGGAGTGGGTAGCGTTCTCTTCCAGGAAATCGACAATGGATCGGAATCTCCGGTGGCGTATATGTCACAGAAGCTCACTTCCGCTCAATGCAACTACAGCGTAACCGAACTCGAATATTATGCAGCTGTGTTGAGCGTGAAAAAATTTCGAGCTTATGTAGATGGGACTTCGTTCAAAGTCATTACGGATCACGCAAGTCTCAAATGGCTCATGTCGCAGAAAGACCTGCAAGGACGGTTGGCAAGGTGAAGTCTAAGACTTCAGGGTTACGACTTCCCAATCGAGCATCGACGAGGAAGTCTGAATGTTGTACCCGACGCTCTCTCTCGTGTATACGAAGAGGGACTAAATGCGCTGATCGACGTGGCACCGATAGTGGACATGGATTCTCCAGAATTCTCTGGCAATGAATATAAAGAATTAGTGTCCATTTCTTCTGCGAACGCCGATCGGCTTCCCGACGTATGCGTGAGGGACGGTTTCGTGTATAAACGAACAGAGCCTCACAACGGTGACCCGATTGCGGAAGACAATGCTTGGAAATTATGGGTTCCATCAAGTCTTACGTCAGTTGCGATTGCTCAGGCTTACGAGGCAGACACCACGGTCAGGGTGGCTATGCCAACGGTCACCACGGTCATGCTGGCTATGCCAGAACGCTAGAGCGAGTCAGGCGATTTTTGTACTGGCCCGGAATGGCTACACAAGTACGCACCTACGTTCTGGAGTGCGACACTTGTCAAGAAACAAAGTCCCCGAACAGACCTCTACGAGCGCCTATGGGAGAACCGTTCCAGACTGATCAGCCACTCCAACATCTTTATATCGACGTACTTGGACCATATCCGCGTACCAAATGGGGTAAGATCGGTGTCTTGATCGTCTTGGATCATTTTTACCAAATTTCCCTTGTTACATCCTTTGGGGCGGATCACTACTGAAGAGATCACCAACTATTTGGAGGGGCAGGTCTTCCATACGTTTGGAACACCTGTGACGATCCTCTCCGATAACGGCTCTTAATTTAGGTCGAATGTGTTTAACACCATGCTGAACAAATACGGAGTTAAACACCTGTACACCCCGAGCTACTCACCGCAAGCGAATGCTTCGAAACGTGTCAATCAGTCCATCCTGGCCGAATTCGAGCATTCATCACTGATGACCAAACACGATGGGATGAGAGTCTAAGCAAAATTGGATGTGCTCTTCGTAGCTCACTCCACCAAGCCACTGGATTTTCTCCTTATCAGGTTTTGTTTGGAAATCACATGATGTTGCACGGGAAGGACTACGAACTGCTGAAGCATTTGCGAGCGTTGGGAGAGTCAAATTTACGACCTCGCGAGGGAATTCCTATCGTGAGGCAACTGGCGCAGACGAAAATAAGGGTCGCACATGAGGACAGTAGCAGGCGTTATAATCTGCGTGCTGCTAAAACACAATTTTGTGTAGGTCAAGAAGTATTCCGAAGAAATTTTTCCTTGTCCACAGCCGCGCAGAACTATAACGCCAAGCTGGCAAAGAAGTTCCTCAAGTGCAGGATTCGTCGTGTGCTGGGCAACTCACGATATGAGTTGGATGATCTAGGAGGCAAGCGTGTGGGAGTATACTACTCCAAGGATTTGAGGCAGTGATCCGCGGGGTACAACATCTATTGCCCGGCACTCAGTCATGCGAACGAGACTCTGCAACGCGGCAACTTTCTGTAGTCGTTTCGGCGCTGAAAATCATCGGCGAACCGCCTATGTTGTTGAAATGCGCGACAAGCGACGCTTTAATTTTGCGTGGTGCCGTAGCATCGTGGCTGTGCTCTACGTACATAGAACCCACCCGGTGTACATAGAACACGGGTAATGTACCTGGAGCACAACTACAGCAGCATCAACCGTCAGCTGCGAGGGCCTTAAAATATTTTTTTTCCAATACTATAAATGGTCATGCTAATTGCGATCGGACGAAAAGTAACCGGTAATAGGGCACAAAAAGATCTGGGCTAGAGATAGCAGCCGGTGTGATAGCGGTTTTGAGCAGAGTTTTTTTTGCAAGGGAGAGATTAACAACGGCGACCCGAGAAGATTTTATCCAATCGTTCATCTACAAAAAGTGCTTTATCTACGAAAGAAAATTGGTTTGCCCAATTATTTAGTGCGGCCAATGGCTCGAATTGAGTAATCAAGGATCAGTTTTGTTTGCACAGCAAGAATCTGTCGTGTGTGGTAATTAGCGCGCGCGACTGACCTGATGTGATCGCCCGTATATGATTTTCGTGAAATCGCAAGTTTATATGACGATCCCTTGTGGAATCGAGTGAATGAGTGTAAAGAAAGGAAAATTAGGAGTTGCATTTGTGTGGTGGCCCATTAGCGTAAAATTATCCTGCGAACGGTGTCTTCGAAATTATGTAAAAGAAAAATAACGTGAAAGTCGTCGCGTTCATTAATAGAGTGCTCTGTGTCAAATTCCGAAAAATTGTATTTCTTGTGCCGAACGGAAAATTGTTCAGTTTGACCAGTTCTTTTGCTTCGAAATTTTCTGTTTCTGCTGTGTGCTGCGATCCGAAAACAGGAAAGAAAAGACCGATTTTCCTGAAATAAAGAGAAATTGTTGTTTTTTTTCGGGGTTGTCATTTTTGTACAATTCCTTTGTGGAAAACCTTTCGGGACCGGATCTTCCCGAACGTTTTGGTCGGATCCACAGACCGCCCCGCAATAGTTTCGCTGGCTGAATTTGAAGTCGGGCCGCCAAAATCAGTCGTAGCTTTGGACGGTCGGAAAAAATTTAGTTTGTATTTCGGGTGGCAAAACCGTCAAAAATTTGTCGACAACGAATTGTACGTGCGTAAAAAAAAACCAAACGCTTAACAAATCGAGCAAAGAATGAAGGAATCGCAATGATTGTGTTGCTAGTGAAAATAAAAATAATGTTCTTAGATTATTAGTTACTGAGGTCTGTGACTGACCAGGTGATTTTGTGAATAGTAGGGTGAAAGTCATTTTTAAAATTTGGTTTATAGCATTGATTTTTTCTTGCCCTGACCTGATATAAATAAATAATGTAAAACTCGGTGCCGTCTCGTTCGGTTTGCGAAGTGCCCCAGCCGGCGGAACACCCCAAGGCGCGCGATGATTAGCACAAAAAGCGAATGAAATTCGATTATAATGCAACAATTATAACCTTGGCATTAGAATAGTGCGATTTGATCGGATAATTAAAATTTCCCCTGTGCAATTTTAAGTGGCAGTGTGAAAAAGATTTAAAAAGAAAAGAATCAAAAGAAATTACGCGTCTTAAGATTTCCTAAAAGTGTCTTAGCTGCATATTACCACTCGAACGCGACGTGGATAATTTTTTTTTGTTTGCGGTGATTCGTTTTATTCGTCGTATTCACGCGTGGTAGTCCGAAAACCTTCACCACAGCAGACCTGCAACACCAAAAAATAATTACAAGCGACATCTCGTCGCAAACTTGGGTAAAGAAAAGAAAAATGAATTTAAATTAAAATCTAAATAGAAAAACAAATAAATTTGAAATCAAATATTAAATTAAAACTAAAACGATTCTTTTTTTATATGAATGAAAGGAAATAAATACAAGAAATTTATAAATATAAATAATGATAATTTGAATCAATCAATCATGACTTGACAAGGACGGGACGAAACATATAATTAATTAATGATTTAAACATATATAAGAATCGACGAAAAATGAACGTGAAATCAACACCAAAATCAATGTGGCGATTAATAATCCAGCTCTGCTCCAGGCTATCGCTTCAGACAAGATTTCTTTGGATACAACTCACTTATTCGAAGACTCCAGTATGAAAATTTTGGGGTTCACATGGCATCCATGTGCAGATCATTTTAAATTTTCGGCAACTCGACCGACAGCGATGAAAATTACAAGAAATAGTATTTTATCAGAAGTAGCCCAACTATTTGATCCTCTCGGATTCCTGTCACCGGTCAAGGCCAAGATGTTATTGCAGGAGTTGTGGTTGATAAAACTGGGATGGGACGCTGCACTTTCACCTCAGACTTGTCAGCGATGGAGAAAGTTTCGAGAAGATCTCATTGACTTATCTCAACTGTCAGTTCCACGTTGGTTAAACTTCACTCCTACATCAAAGGTAGAAATTCACGGGTTTTCGGATGCCTCTCAGCTCGCAATGACAGCAGCAGTCTACCTTAAGGTCATCTCAGCAGAACCAAAGAATTCTCTGATCTGGGCTAAAACGAAGGTAGCACCTCTCAAGCAATTGACGATACCCCGGCCTGAACTCACGGCAGCAGTACTCCTTGCTAAGCTCGTCAAGTACATTATGAACACCTTTCAGTTCAGAAGTAAAAATCTTTCTGTGGACGGACTCATCAGTTTCCCTCACGTAGATCAACAGTCATTCGTCACGCTGGAAGGACTTCGTTCAAAATAGGGTCACATCCATTTAAGAGCGGGCTCCTGATGCACAAAGGCGATTCATTCCAGGAAAGCAAAATCCATTATACTGCGCATCTTGAGGTTTATCACCAAGTCAATTAGCACAATATAGCCTCTGGTAGAATGGTTCACCATGGTTATTACAGTCTGATCAATTCTGGCCAGCAACGTCTTCTCAACCTGATAAAAAAGCAGATCTCGAAGAGTGGCCAGGCCTTCTCCTCACGGTATCAATCGCGGATCAACACAACTTCTGGAACTTACTTTCACGATACTCATCGCTTATCCAGCTCCTAAGAATCATAGCTCTCTGCCAACGTGTTCTCGATCGACTAAAAAAATACCACAGTCGTCTCTAGCCACACCACTCACACCGGAGGACCTGGAAAAATCACGATTATATTGGGTAAGATCAATACAAAGTTCATACTTTCAGCGGAACTCAAGATTCTTTCTCGCGGTGGATATTTGCAAGACCTCACGCTCTTTCAAAGTAAACACCATTCGTTGACAACGCAGGAGTTTTAAGAGTTGGTGGCAGACTCAGCAACTCTAAACTCGACCCTGAATCAAAGCATTCGGCCATACTGCCGAGAAAGTCCGAACTTACTCAACCTCTAATTGCTGATGCTCTTCAACGAACTCTTCATGGCGGAACGCAATTAACTTTGGCGTATCTACGCAAGCTGTACTGAATAATAGGTGGCCGAGCTCCGGTAAGATCTCACATCATACACTGCATCAAGTGTGCTCGTCAACGTGCGAGCAGAACAACTCATGGGTCAATTGCCATCCCCTCGCATTACTCCTTCTCGCTCTTTCCTCAATTACGCTGGTCCTGGTACCATAAAAACCTGGCGAGGACGTGGAGCGAAAACACATAAGGGATGGCTCTCCATCTTTGTCTGCTTCTCAACTTCAGCGGTACATCTGGAAGCAGTAACCAATTATTCGACTGCAGCATTTATTGCAGCATATCGGAGATTCACCGGACGGCTGGGCATCTGCAAAAATCTATTTAGCGACTGTGGTATGAACTTCATAGGAGCAGATTCAATTCTCAGACGGCAATTTACTTCAGGATCAAAAGAATTTGTGGAGCTTTCTCATCTCTTGACCTATGATGGAACACGTTGGTCATTTAATCCACCGGCATCTCCTCATTTTGGTGGAAAATGGGAGGCTGCAGTTAAGTCTGTCAAACATCACCTTCGGCGGACTATCGGAGAAACTGTTTTAACCTTCAGAAAACCTACAACTCTTCCAGTTCAAATCGACGCAGTTCTCAACTCACGGCCTCTGGAGTCCCTATCAGATGATCCACAAGATTTCTCTTCACTTACACCGGGACATTTTCTCATCGGTGAAGCACTGACGACCATTCCGGAACGATCACTATTATCGGTTCCAATTTCCCAGCTTTCACGTTGGCAACTTATTCAGCAAAAACTTCAATATTTTTGGTTGGTCATCCGAGTGCCTTCAGCGTCATCTCTCAATCTCGAAGTGGCATCATCCCTCTAATGAAATCAAAGAAGGCTCATTAGTTCTAATAACTGACGAACGGGTTCCACCATCAAAATGGCCACTAGCTCGGGTCGTTACACTCCATCCCGGTAAGGATGGCCTAACATGGGTGGTAACACTGAAAACAGCCTCAACAACTCGGCCGATAGCAGACCTGATAGATATGTTGGAATTCATGAAAAATAATACAACCACTTCACACCCTCTTAGGGGTCGAATTTCAAAAAATCTTGAAAACACCATCTAGGTATTTATATGAAGAATCCGTAGAATAAAAATGTATTCCATATTTGGAAATACCTAGTAGATATGTCGAAAATCGTGAAAATAAATGCATTTTATTTTAACGATAGTTTTTGTTTACCCCCCCCCCTTCCGAACGCCAATGAATAGTTGATTTTTTTTATCAGAACTACTTTTCTAGTTGATTTACATATACGTACCGAGTTTTAACTTTCTAGCATAAGCCGTTCCATACTACCCCTAAAAAAAAATTTATTTTTCCAATATGCCGCTGCTATAGCTTTCATTATAGGTTCTCAAGAAATAAACATCGAAACTTCTTCCTTCTCATCCTTCCCCACTCTCACCCTCTACACCCCCACCACCAAATTTTTTTTTCCTACTAGGGAACTTCTGGTAAAAATTTCAAGCATCTATCTTACACTGTTGTTGAGATATGAAAAATGATATTTTTGAAAAAGTCTTATCGCATCTTCTATGCTCTCCTGCCCCCTTCAAAGATTTTACTTTGAGCAATCTTTATTTATCAAGCTTTATACTTAAACCGAATTTTGTTTTTCTGGTGCAATTGGTTTGTGAGATATCGTAATCTTAAGTATTTCAACCTCCACCCCCGTACATCACTACTCCCACCGAAAAAATTGTTTTGTTCTTCTCTCCTACAGATATTTGTTAAGTTTTAATTGCTTGCCATTAACTGTTTAAGAGATATGGATTTTAGAGTGTGGCACTCTCGGCATTATTGCGTTTCGGACGCATTATTTTCCCCTCCACTTCCACACCCTATCATACATATCAGCAATTTGCAAATGGGTTTTCTATCAAAGCTCTATAGAAATTCCAAGTTTCAGCCTCCTACCATAAGCGGTTGCTGAGATCTAGAAACCAAAATTTTTCGTCTAAAACGCTTTCCCTACCTTCTCCCTAATCACAACACACCACAAAAAAATTTCACTACAAGGGGTCTACCGTGTCTATTCAGAAAAAAATTTCTTATTTAATATCTCATAGGGCTGGGCTACTATAAATCCTCAAACGAGTTTGCGCACAGTGGGGCGTTTGCCCGATCTAGCTGGCCAGAATTCGGTTTTCCAAACATGCAAATGTTAACCAGCATTTTATGTCCGAATTATCTTAACCGATTAGGGAGTTTCAAAAAGGTTTTTTTTTACCTACATTTACTATGAAAGCCGTGGGCTCAGTTCAAAGTAGCCATTTGTAAAAGATTATTTGTACCGGAAAAATCTATCTTAAAAACTAAGTGTGATCACATAACTTTTTCGTGATTTTACAGGAAAATTAAGAAATTTTGAAAAATGGATATTGAAGTAACAGGTATGAACTTGATTTTTACCATTGGTTTTTGAACTAGATAGTTTTAAATTTTGGTATGATTTGAGATCTATTTTTTGGAAAAGTTACATTTTCAAAATTGAAAAAGTTATATAAGTCCGCACGCTTTCGTCAAAATTTATGTGGTAATATGAAGGTCAAATATTTATTCTTAAGTAGTAAAAAAAATTTACTGCTCATATCTGCTCATCGAGATCTTATAACAATTTATATTGATAGCGGAAATTCGAAATATTTGTATTTTGAATATTCCTTCAGCAAGGATAAAGGACTCAATCCTTGGTAAACGCCTTGCACAAATGTCACTTGAGTCCGAAACGTTACAAAAAAATAAATCAAATGGTATCTCACCCGGAAAACTATTATATAAAAGTATTTTCAGTCAAAAATGTGATGTGAAATTCATTCACCAAAAAAATTATATATTCATTTTTCACAAAATGTTTTTTTCCCAGAAAATATGTTCCAATATTATTATTAATGAACAATAACTAAATAAAACCTTATTTTAAGATGAATTGATAATATAAACAATTTTGGACAGCTAGATCGTGCAAACGCCCCACTGTGCGGCGGACGGCGCGGCGCACAGACGGAGTGACATTTTTTTTTGGTTTTTTGGTGTTTATAAAAAGCTGGTTTACATGATGACTGCAAACAATTTTTATTAAGATTCGGAGGGAGCTAGCTTATCGAACTTTCAATGGAGTAGAAAGGAACTACTGCAAAAAATAGCATTCACATAAATATCGTAAATAGGTACTTTTTGCTGGATATAATATCTGATCGTTTCACTCCTAATCAGTTTCTCATTAGAGATTTTCCTTCTCACTCACAATCTTTGTGAAAATTGTTTGCAGTTACCATATAAACCGGCCTTTAGTCATAAAACGTGTAAAAAAAATTTTCAGGGTAGCAAATTTTTTCTTCAAAAAAGCGATAACAATACTTTATTATTAAAATAATAAAGTAAAATGGAAACTTTTCCTAGTCAATGTATACATTTTCTGGGTAATGCATGAATCTACCATCTCGCCCATCTCGCCTTAGAAAATACTTCTAGTACTGCAGACGAATTAATATTTTGCCGCTATCATCCCAGATGCTAAATTGTTCCGTTCCTGTCAGTATAAAAAATCGGAACTCTCATTGCTGCGTTGCTTCGCTTCAGGCCCCGCTCAGCTTCTGGCGGCTGTTACGTTGCGCTGCGTTGCTTCGTCTTGGGCCTCGCCTGGCCTCTTGCTGCTGCTATGTCTTCGCTGCTCTGCACGTCGCTGCTGCGTTACCCTGTACGTCGGCGATGCGTTGCTCTGTGCGTCATCACTGCGTTGCTTCACTCGTCGTCGTTGCGTTGCTCTGAGTGGCGTCACTGCGTTGCTCTACTCGTCGTCGTTGCGTTGCTCTGTGTGTCGTCACCGCGTTGCTCCACTTGTCTCGTCTTTGCTTGGCTCAGCTCTGCTCTACTTGGCTTATCTGTTCTGCTCGGTATGGCTGGTCTTCACTCTACTAGGCTGCCTGGTCTGGTCTATCTTCGTCGTTATCTTCGGCTCTAGTGGTAAGACCACAAAACCAATCAGCTTAGTAAACTATGTTGCTTTCAAGAAGAACCGGTAAGTCCACAATACCTTGAGCGCAGACTGTCTACTGCCGACTGACCTCCTGATGCTTTTTCGGAGTCCCTTATATAGGTGCTCGCCATAACCTGTTTTCCTGACAATCTTGGGTTTTCACTATTTTATGATTGTGTGTGCTGTAACTCCAGTGCCCATCTCGCGATTCGTCCTGTTGGGCTATTGATCGAATTTAGCCATTTAAGGGCCATGTGATCAGTAATGACCGTGAGCTGGTACCCCTCTAGGTAAGGCCGCATCTTCCGGATTCCCCAGACAATGGCCAGACACTCTTTCTCCGTGGGCGAGTAGTTACGTTCGGCTGGGTTCAAATTTCGACTGGCGTAAGCTATTACGTGCTCCTTGTTGTCGATTTCCTGGGTTAATACCGCTCCCAACTCGTAATAGCTGGCATCCGTCTGTAACGTGAACTTGTGTTCGAAGTCGGGACACGCCAGTACCGGGGCGTCACAAAGTTTCTGTTTTAGGCTGTCAAAGGTGTTTTGCTGTTCCGTCTGCCATTTCCAGTGCTTCCCTTTCTTCAGCAATGGGGTGAGTGGATGCACCAACGTAGCGAATTCGGGTAAAACACGTCGGTACCAGGAGGCGACTCCTAGTCAACTTCTCAGTTCCCGAATGTTTGTCAGTGGTTGTAGTTATTTGATCGCAGCTATTTTGCCGGGGTCCGTATGAATTCCTCGTTCGCTCACGACGTGTCTGAGGTATTTGGTTTCTTTCTTGTAAAACCTGCATTTGTCCACATTGATCTTCAGATTGGCTGCTCGTAGTCGGCGGATGTGACGATGATATAATCCAAATACGTAAAAGCATATGTTTCCATCTCTGGGCCACTTACTTGATCCAGAGCCCGCTGGAAGGTTGCTGGGCCCGAGTCTAGACTGAAAGGCATGACCCGCCAGTGAAATTATCCGCGACCTGGTACGGTGAAAGCTGTATACTGCTGGCTGTCTTTGTTCATGAGAATTTGCCAATATCCGTTCTTTAGATCCAAGCTGCTGATGTATTTAGGATTTCGGAGTCTTTCGAAGATATACTGAATTCGGGGTAGTGGACATGCGTCCGGTATGGAACGCACATTGAGCTGCCGAAAGTCGAGGCAGAGTCTCTCCGTTTTTCTTCTCTACTACGCTATGCGACGGCTCTATACATCCTTTGTTCAACAAGTCGTCTACTTCTGTGTTGATGATGGTTGACGCTGAGTTGTTTTAAAGCATGTAATTCTTGGCTTAGGAATGTGTTGATGTCTTCTAGCTGTTCTGTATCACGGTGCAAGTGCTGATGTTGTTTTGCGTGGGGGTGGCGTCCTTGCTTTGCAGCCTAACGGTTTGACCTCCACAGCTGAATGTTGTCCCGATGTGATGGAGAATGTCCATTCCAAGAATTATGTCCTCTATGATTCAACAGCGCTTTGATCACTTCCCGCGTCGAACCGTCTGCCATTTTGACGGTCTTTTCTTGATTGAGGATTCGACTGGTGGCCTGGAACTTATTGGCGAAGGATTCACTCATAAAGCTCTTTGTTACCCCTGTATTTGTATGGTGGCTTTTATTACCTCCTCGCCCAGGGTAACGGTGGCGAAGAGGTGATTATAGTCTTGATAGAGGAAACTTATAGTGGGCGAGGATCGGTTGACTGAGGTGCCGGCTCTCCTCGCGACGGACCGGCTTAATGTTCGTTTCCCGATCGATATCTACAGCAGTCAATCGTCCGGGTGTTTCGGCGGCCGCAATCTCAACAGAAGTATACTCGGGGTTTTTTGGAGAATCGTGCCCTATGACCGTCCTGACTACAATTCCGGCACGCGGTTCTGGTGTTGATTTGGGACTCTTCTCTACTTGAATGCTTTCAAAGTCGTCGGCTAGTGCAATTAAGGGCCGGTTTCACAGTCTAAGTTTAAATTAAAAATTTTCGTTAAACGAATAATGCGTTTCACAGATGTTGTAAAACACAAGTTTGTTCTAATGATAGGATTAAGCTAAACGGTAGAACTTCTTCCGTTTATAGCTCGGATTAATTTTTTCGACATTCAAGTGGTTTTATCCTAATTAAAGTAACCGTGATTGTCAATAATTCAAATTTTTAATATTAAAACGAAATAAAATGACAGAAAAGGCGGAGTATACCAATGTAAGAAAGTTAAATTCATTTGAATTAGTTCACAATGATTACGAATATCAGATTAGTTAATAATAGGATATTTACTTACCGTGAAATCGAGTCAAGTTTAAAGTGCAGCTTATTCTTAAGTTTAAGTTTAACTAAACTTCAGATCAAATTTTAACTATGAAACCCGCCCTTAGTCCTCCAACGTGTTGAAGTCTCTTCGACGAATGTATAGTTGATACTTGATACAGATACTTGGGATGGCAATTCCGGAAAATTAGCTCCAGATTTCGTTCTTCTGAGTAGTTCACTTGGCGCATCAGGTTTTGTCAATCCATGACGTAGTCCTTGAAGAGTTCCCCTGATTGTTGTTGTCTCTGCCAGACCTTGTCATCTAAATTTTCCATATATCGTGCTGGGAGGAAAAACTTTAGGAAGTCCTCCTTAAATTCACTCCATCGTTGCCATTTTCGGTGGTTATTGCGGAACCAGGTTAGAGCCCTATCACGGAGGAGCTCTGGCATTGTTCTTGGCAAAGAGTCCTTCGGGATATCGTACACTGCGCTAATTCCTCAGAACGTTCGAGAAAGTTCAGGGGTTCTTTCCCACCATCGTACTTGACCGACCATTTTCGGCGTCCCTTATATAGGTGCTCGCCATAACCGGTTTTCTAGACAGTTTTGGGTTTTCACTTTTGTATGATTCGTGGCTGGTAAATGTAATCGTCGGTATATAGTCTTCTTCGAGTTTTGTACCTTTGTCGGTGGGTTTTATCCAGCCGTACTGTGTCACCTGAGGCATTGTTACGGTCCCACCTATTTTTCAGGTTTTTGCCAACGTGCACCATTTTCTCCCTTTCAGGGTTAATGTCTTCCTTGTTGTGTTTTCCATGTTTTTATGTTAATTCGTTGTTGTTGTTTCTATATTTAAATTCAATGTTACCGTGCTGTTTCTTTAGCTTTAAGTTGTAAGTACCGTATTCCCGTGCTGTTTGTTTGGATTTTAAATGTTATTTGTTGTTGTTTCTCTATATTTTAATTCAGTGCTACCGTTATACTTCTTCAGCTTTAAGTTTTGTTTATTCGGTGCTGCCGTGTTGTTTCCTTTTCACTTCAGTATTTGTTCCATGTTTCTTCGTTGCATATTCTAATTCAGTGCTACCGTGTTGTTTCCTTTGTATTTACTTCAGTATTTGTTCCATGTTACTTAGTTGTATATATTCTGATTCAGTGCTACCGTGCTGGTCCTTCAGTGTTACTGTGCTGTTTCTTTGCACTTCAGTATGAGTTATGTGTTTCTTCGTTGTATATTGTAAGGACGAAAATCTTACGGTAAATTTCCGCTTACAACAACGACAGTGCTGTAGAACCAAAATACCGAAAGAGAGCTATAATATAAAAACATCATGTATTTTTATATAACCGATATAATTCGCAGCCAGTGCATGTTCGATCGAACACAAATTGAGCAGTCAGCGGCGTCAGTGAGTAGCCGCGGGTCGAGGTAAAACTCCTCCCAAAGCGAAAGCTGACGCCAATTTTGAACGAACTGACCTATGTTTGAGTCTGTGGCTTATAGAAGTCCGTCAAATATATAGGCTCAAAGTACTTCAGAGGAGCTACGACGCTACGGTTACTCCTGGCCATGCTGAAGAAATCTAGGGTCTGTGGCTTATAGAAGTCCGCTTAGATCAGCCAACCAGTCCCCGTGAACATAACCACGGAACCGTGCTCCACCAAGACTAAGACGCCGGGAGAAACGCAAGACGAGGAAGTGGCGCGACCGAGGATCCCAGGCGGAACGCAAACGGCCACCCGAGGACGATGGCCTAGGAACCCGAGCAACTTAGAGGACACCAGCGGTGACACCGAGCAACGCACGAGAAATAGGACGCACGAAACAATGCAACGCAGAGCCACGCAGAGCCACGCAACGCACAGGGCTACGCCACGCAACGCAGCGCCACGCGACGCACAGAGCTACGCCACGCACGAAGCAACTCAACGCAGCGCCATGCGACGCACAGAGCTACGCCCCACATGAAGCAACGCAACGCAGCGCCACGCGACGCACCGAGTTACGCCACGCACGAAGCAACGCAACGCAGCGCCACGCGACGCACAGAGCTACGCCGCGCACGAGCAACGCAACGCATGGAGATACGCAACAACGCCCAGCACGAAGCTTCGCAACGCACCGAGCACCGCAACGCAGAGAGCAAGGCAACGTGCCCAGCAATGTAATGCGACGGGCAACGCAACCGAACAACCCAGCGTACAGGGCGACACAGTAGTCGCGAACAGTACCATAGTGATATACTAGGTTAAATAATATTATAACCTCTAATTTCGCAATCTAACCTAAGTGAATCGGACTAGAACTAAGTCAAGCAACCGAATATCATAACCTCTAACTAATATGAAATCGGAAATGTAATAATAGTTATAAATGTTAAGAAACACCTGAATAAAAAAGTTGAAGTCCAACTAAATAAATTTTTGTAACGAGCCCTTGGCGCCGATGAGCCTACCCCGGAAATCGAGTCGTTACAATATTTTAATTCAGAGCCGTTACTTTAGTTTTGTTTTGTGTGTGGAAATTTCACGAGAAATTCTCGTCATCACAATGTGTAGCATTTATTAATTATATTAAAACATATCGTAGTATGATACTCTAGATGAAATACTGCATTCCGATTTATTATGTATAATTGTAGAGAAAGCTGAAGGAAGCGTGCTCATGTAGTTTGCTCTTTTTACGACTATCCCTGGTCTGGTCTGGTTGCTATTCAAGAGAGAAGGACAATATATCCCGTGTCCAGTTCTGTATCGCTATTTAAAGGTGAGCCATCGTTTGGAAAGTTGTACCATTTCAGCTTTTTATACTCTAGATGAACATATAGAGTATTATAAGTTCAATCCAGCCCGAAAAGTTTGTAACACATAGAAACGAGCCTTAGACGAAAAAAAGTTATTTAGTATTTAATGTTTATTTGGGGCCAAAACCCCCAAATCCGTTTGTTATCCGTCCGTCCGTCCTTTTGCACGATAACTCAAGAACGCGTTTACCTAGGAAGTTGAAATTTTGGCACAACTTGTAAAATAGAAAAAGTAAGGCTAAGTTCGTTAATGGGCGATATCCTTCCACTCCTTCGGGTACCTCCCATACAAGAGTCCTGAAAACACGTTTTCACAATTATTGCTCGAATGCTTTAAGTTAAGAACTTGAAATTTTGCACACTTAAGGTTTACAATGTTTGAATCGAAAGTTCAGAATATGATGCAAATCGAATAAGTCCTTCGTGTATCAGCCTAGAAAAGTCGTTCAAAAATGTATGCTTGTTACAGAATCCACTATAACTCCAGAACGAGTTAAAGCAGGAATTTTACAGGAATTAGTTTTATAACAAAACCAAGACGCAGTTTATTAATTGGCGCCATCCATCAACTCTTTCAGGTAGCTGTCATACAAAAGTCCTTAAAACACGTGTTCACTAATATTGAACGATAACTTTTGAACGATTTAAGTTACGACTTTGAAATCTTATACACTTGAATTTTATAATAGTCGCAGCTGAAACTTTTAATATCAAAAATATCCCATAAGTCCTTCATGTAGTTGCCATACAAAGTTCTGTAAAATGTCTTAAATTACTTTATGGAACTCACTATAAATCAAAAAATCGAGTAGCCAGTATACAATTGTTTCTACCTGTAAGTAAAAGGTCATGTAATAATTCTTTTGATATATTTCCAACTAAAAAATAAATCGGAGTTCAGTATTTCATCTAGAGTATCATACGATCACCTAGTAAGTTATAATTTTTTTTTTTAATAATCAGCACGAAAAGGCAAGAATGTAGTAGCGTAGAACGTCATATACTACAGTGTATATATGATGTATATTAATTTTGTGAATATGACTTAAAAATAACAGATCAGAACATACAGTTGTAAGTTCTTGTCGGGTTCACCCCCAAGCACTTGCTATGTTTTTTTAGTAGGCACAGCTCACATGGACACTTTATCTGTCTGCTGTGTACATGAGAGCTTCCCATACGACTTTCAAATGTTAATGCGTGAAAGCTCAAATGAATTTTTCAAGTCAGTTGAAAAAGGCAGACCTTCTAACTATTCCCGTCAGAGGCATTCCGGTACTTAGTGAGACACAAAAGCTGGAATCAGCTGACTCGACATGTCAGTATGTCATTGGGCCGCAAAAGTTAACTTGAACCGTTCACAACTAGTCTTAAGTTACAAAGTGATCGTTTCTTAGTGAATTCTTTCTGTTTTGTGTGCGTTTTATCGTTGATTGGCGGCCATGAAAGTCTCTCGTGAAGAAGGAAAAAAATGTCGGCATCATCAGAGTAATAGCGAAAGCGAAGAAAAGTACAGCGGCCGGCTTCTGTCAAACGAACGCGTCCGAATTGAAATTGAAAGTTCTCCGCTCGTTTTTGTGTGTTCAAGGTTTGACCGAAAGCGTGGAGGTCAAACGGAAGGCGCTCCGCTACCATCACATCAGGGCCCGCCACCGCCTTTGAACATCCACGTGGTGGTGAACCGCCAATGCGAGTTTTGCCAACCTGCCGTTCATTCACAACGTAAGTTTAAAGGGTTCGCTTAAATTATTTCAATACTAATTCACTTTCTTCCCTTCCCCAAAATAAAGCGTACGGTGGATATGTTTCAGCTCCATCACAACCTCCACCGCCCGCTGAGTCTTCGACGGCGGCCACCACGAGTACGGAACCGTTGACAGCAACAACGAAAACATCAACACAATCGAAAACGCCACTGGTTCGAGGACTATCACGCGGGCATGGTGGACCTCCATCCCGCGGACGTGGCTCCTACATCCCGAACACAAATGGCAGGAGACCCGATCACGATCTCCATAAAAGGATGCGGCGGATATTCTTAGGGACTGACACGTTCGCCACCAACACACAGCGCCAGACCGGCTACGGGACGACGGCTTCGAGTGGATACTCTTATTCCACGGACTAGGACTACAGTCAATACCAAAACTACAAGTAATTACTCTTCTTCTTTTCATACATTTTACATGTTTCATATTTTGAACATTAAAAAAACGCACTACTTTTTCACAGTACGTTCACATCAAGCGATAGCTGCCAAGCGCTGGACAAGCAAAAGACGTCTCAAATCTTCTATCAGCTGGAGAAAGACTTCTGTATGGTCATGGTAACCTTGGGAAAGGGTGTACTTTCGTTCTAATTCTCCTTTTCGATCATCCGCAGACACTGAATGTGCCCTACGAAACTAAAGTGCGCGATGGAAGCGAACAATTGGAGTATCATGGCGGTGATATCCACGGCACAATTTACAGAGCGGTGCTTCGGCAGTCCTACCAAATGTTTCGGTTGTTTGCTGGAAGCATCTAGTACCTTCCATTTGAAAAGTAGTTGTTCCTTCGGATCCACACGTTCATCAACATGATAGAGGAAACATTCCCGAGAGTCGAAAACTGCATCTTCCTGTATAACGATCGGCTTGTCTGGTAAGTGCTTATTGAACGTAGAGGATCAGTTAGGTCTGAACTGATTCTGGTAATTCGGTGACTTTTCCAGGAGTGAAGTAAACTCTACAGACTTACACTCAATTTACGAGTATCTGACCGGTACGCTGTTACAAAAGGCCAAAGAAACTGAACTGCAGGGCGGTTCCTTAACGCGAAGCTATTCCATGGACGGTGGTCCGCAGGGGCGGAGTTTCCATAGGAGCAAGTGGAGCAACTGCGCCGGGTGCCAAATTTTTAGGGCACCACACCTACTGTTCCACTTACCTACACAATTCAGCCGTTTATTTTGAAAGTGGAATAAGTCCATTTCAATTTTAAATCGAGGTTAAGGGCTTGCATTTTAACATGTTTAAAAATAATCATGCCAACTTTCTTTACTTGTATTTATTTGTAAAAAGTGTAATGAAACAATTGCATCAACAGATTCTTAAAAAGTTGCTTCGTGTTGTATAAAACATCGTTTCAATGTCACAACAATTTTTTTTGTTGAAAAAGTGACTTATTCCACTTTCAAAATCAACGGCTCTTACTGCAATTATCACTAAATTCAGTGATTGTAAATTTTGTAATACTAAAACATGGTATCCTACCTACATACATATACCTATCCATATAAATTCATAATTTAACAACACGACGTACACCCAAACATTTGCTTCATTCTCCTAAACAAACGGTTGCGGTTTGATCTTCCAACTAGTTCGATCATACTTTTGCGAATCCACTGTTTTGCTCTTTGGCGCAAAAATTTTATCCGCACCATAGTTCGACAAACACACGCACGGTACGGTGAACGTTCTACACGTTTTTATGCGCGACGGCTTGCGTTGTATTCCGCTGAGTGCATGTATTTGGCTAAGATTATACATTTGCACCGGGCGGCGTATGAATGAAATGGGAGCTCAGAGGCGAGGCGCATGCGCTGTGCCAGGGCTTTGGTTCTTTATGTATATTAGAATTTTCACGAATTGGGAGCACTGTTCAATGACAAAAAAATGTGATATTTTTCTTGATAGGCTTTGTTTTATTGGATGAAAGAACAAGTGTCAAGTGTCAAGTGCCAATGGGCGATATCTTTCAAGTGTAGTGTTAATAAACTTTTAGTGAGCTACCTATCTATATTTTGTTTCTTAAATCTAAAAATGACCATGAATCCAAAAAAAATGTCCGGTAGTCAATATCGAAAAAAGCGATTATTGAGGATAGAGAATTGAGGATTGAGGATTCAGAATTGAGAATTGAGGATTGATTGATTGATTGATGAAATGATAAAAAAATGGTAAAAAATTATAGAAAGTGATAAAAAATGGTAAAAAATTATAGAAAATGGTAAGGAATGATAAAAAATGGTGAAGAATTGTAAAAAATGGTAAAAAATTATAAAGAATGATAAAAAATGATAACAATGTTAAAAAATGATAAAAAATAATAAAAAAATGATAACAAATAACAGATTAACGATTATAAATTGAAAATTAGAGATAGGTTTAAAATTGAAATTTTGAATTTTATGTTTTGTCGATTTGTTGCCGTATTTTGCATTTCTCGCTAAAAATGGTAAGCACCAATTTATGGAGAATTAAATTGTCTATCTATTTTACCTGAACAAATTTTTGCCAAATTATTATTTATTGCAAATAATAAGCGTTAAGGGTAAAAATTAAAGTTTGTCCCAGTTTTGGACCATTTTTATCAAAAATAGGTGACAAATTTAAATGGCAGTTTGGTATAAACCCGTTTTTCGTACGACGAAAGGAATTTTTCAGTTGGCCTTGTGAAGAGCTACTCACACTAACGGAGTTCTTTGAAATTCAGTCGTATGGTGAACTAAAATGCGCAAGTCTATTAAGCACGCCAGTGCCACCTGGATCTTTTGAACCGGCTCAAAGAGCCGGATCTTTGAAAAGAGCAAGATCCGGTGAGACGGCACACTGAAAAGATCCGAATTTCCCATCTCCAGCTAACGGTTTCGAGAAAAGGTACTGTGAGTAAACTGTGCTCATCGGTCCGAATTAAAAGCTCCATAAGCGTACCATCAATTCGGGCCGATTGTAAGTAATGTAAACAATGTAAGTAGCATGAGTGTAATTCGGACCGCAGCCTTAACATCGACGCACATAAAACGCAAGTAAAAAACATCTTGCCCTGGGTAAAACTGAAATGACGCCCTTGTTCGAATTGTATATTGCATTTTGGTTGTACTCCATGGTGCGTTTATATCTGTTTTGAGGTGGGATATCTAATATGTAACTATACAAATGGTATCTATTATTATGGCATTACTGGCCCGAACTCACATGAAAATTCATCCAAGGCTCTGAAGGTTTTTATATACAACCATTGTATTTATATCTTATAGTAGTATCACCAGACGTACTTTTCTGTTTTCACCTGCTTACACTAGAGGCGCTGCATGCGTTTTCTCTCTTCATACTTTTATCGTTACTCATTTCATTCAGTAAAGTCATGTCTCTCTTTCTGCTGTCGCTGTGGGGCGCATGTGTTTAGTATTTTGCCGATTCCCTCTTTATACTTTTTCGTTACTATCATTTCATTCAGTAAAGTCGTACCTTTCTCTTTCCTATATCTTTCGAGCGGTTTAACGTTTAAAAAAATTTTTATGAATAGATTGGGTAGGCCCCAGAAGTATCTATATTTTGAAGGTTTGAGGTATTAGGGGCGAAGTGCGAGAAGCGTTTTAGACCGAAAATTTTGGTTTCTAGATCTCAGCAACCGCTAATGCTAGGAAGCTGAAATTTGGAATTTGGTTAGAATTTTGATAGTGGACTCATTTGCGAAAAATTGCCGATATGGGTGAAGGGGTTGGGGGGGGGGGTGAAATAATGCAAATCCATCCAAAAAGTAAAAAAGCCGAGATCGACACAGTCTTCAATTCATATCACCTAAACAGTTAATGACTCAAAATTGAAATTTAATATCTGTAGGTACAATAAGAGAATAGATCGGAATCAAGTTTATGAGAGGGTAGTGACGTTCGGGGTTGGGGTGAAAATTTTTAGGATTCGGTATCTAACGAAGCAATTGCTTTAGAAAAATAAAATTTGGTTTGTGAGTAAAGGTTGATAAATGGATTCTGTTGAAAGTAAAAATTTTTAAGAGGGCGGTGGAGCATGAAAGTGGAAGTGATAAAAATTTTTCTAAAAATTCACATCTCATATCTCAAGAACAGTGTAAGTGTAAAATTCTTAAAACAAAAATTTGGTGGGTGTGGGTGTAGAGGGTGGGAGTTGGGGAGGGTGAAACGGTAAAGGTTCTGATTTTAATATCTCGAGAACCTATAAGGATACATAGCTGAAACTTGGTATCTATTTTAGAGCTATTATAGTGGCGTGTTGGAAAAATATAATTTTAAATACGGGTATTTTTTCTGTCTATAGAACAGCTTATGCTAGAAAGTTGAAACTCGGTGCAAATTAACTAGAGAAGGAATTCTGATAAAAAGGGGGGAGGGGCAAAAAAAGATTATCAGTGAAAATTAAATACATTATATTTTCAGGATTTCGTCTGCCTTATTCCTAGATCTGATCGATATCGAAAAAAATTTCACTTTCATGGGCTTGCGTAATAATCCTTTTTAAGTCTCTAAAAACATACATATAAGATCGGTTGAACACATTTTCATGAATTTCGTCACATCTTTTAAAATGATAAGAAATTGAATTGGTTTTTACTCTCTCGTGTTGTCTTCATATTTATTTATTAAATCGTTAAAAACCTGTTTCACAATTCCTTCGAAATTCAAATGCTAAGTGGAAATGAAATCGAATGGGTTTGTGTGAGGCCTTTAGTGTACATACTACATATTCCGAAATTCGAATAGTTTCCCATACATGGGCTTATTCAATGTTTAATCGATTAAATATATCTATTTAAAATATTTTTATTTTAAGAACAAAATTAATTTTCCAAGAAATCTAATAATCTAGAAACAACTCATGATATACTCCGAATTTTACCGCTCCTGAACATTGACCCGATAAATAATAAAAGTTTGGCCAAGATCATTGGCAGATATTTTATTTTTAGTACTATTTTGAGTTTTTCACATATGTATATGTTTTACTTTATGATTTTAATAATAAAGTATTGTCATCAACTTTTTTTTAAAAAAAAATTTGCTAACCTGAAAGTTTTTTTTTACACGTTTTATTACTAATAAACCCCAAAAAAGCAATAAAAATTTTCAGTCCGTCTGTGCGCCGTACGCCGTACTCAAACTCATTTGAGGAATTATAGTTCCCAAACCCTATGAGCTATTAAATTGATTTTTTTTTAATGAATAGACATGATAGACCCCTTAAGTCAGATTTTTTTGAGGGATGATGGTGGGAGGGGGAAGGTGGGGGAAGCGTTTTAGAGGAAAAATTTTGGTTTCTAGATCTCAGCAACCGCTTATGGTAGGAGGCTGAAACTTAGAATTTCTATAGAGCTTTGATAGTGGACCTATTTGCAAAAAAAATTGATGATATGGGTGAAGGGGTGTGGGAGTGGAGGGGGAAATAATGCGTCCGAAACGCAAAAAAGTGGAAATCAACACATTCTTAAATCCATATCTCCTAAACCGTTAATGGCAAGTAATTAAAACTTAACGAATATCTGTAGTTATACTAGGAGAGTAGATTGAAACAAAATTTTTTGGTATGGGTAAAGGCGTACGGGGGTGGGGGGTGAAAAACTTTAGATTACGATAACTCACAAACCAATTGCACCACAAAAACAAAATTTGGTTTGAGTATAAGCCTTAATAGAAAAAATCTGCCAACAATCTGGGCGTAACTTTATTATTTTTCCGGTAGAAGTTAGGAACGCGTTCAATTCTAAAATGCGGTGGAGGCTACTAAGTGACTGAAAACCTATCAAAAAGAACAAGATCGTGGGAGTGAAAATCTGATTGGATCTGAGAGATATGGAATAATTTATGAAAAAGTACACAATCACTTTACACCCCCTTAGGGGTCAATTATGGAGAATACATACAATAAAATTAAATTCAATATTTGGGACGAGGTAGTAGATATGTCGAAAATCGTGGGAAAATATGCATTCTATTTTCACAGATATTTTTTTTGCCCCCCTTCTGAACGCCAATAGATATCCGTTTTTTTTTTATTCAAAATTATTTTTCTACTTGATTTACATATACACACCGAGTTTCAACATTGTAGCTTAAGCCGTTCTATATATTGGAAAAACACCCCCACTTGTACCACACTACCCTTAGGGGTCGAATTTTAAAAATTTTTTTTCATCACAATTACTTTTCTAGTTGATTTACATATGCACACCGAGTTTCAACATTGTAGCTTAAGCCGTTCCATATATAGGAAAAACACCCCCACTTGTACCACACTACCCTTAGGGGTCGAATTTTAAAAAACCTTGAAAACGCTTGCTAGGTATTCATACGAAGAATCCGTAGAATATAAATGAATTCAATATATGAAAAGACCTAGAAGATATGACGAAAATTGTGAAAATATATGTATTTTACATTTATTAAATTTACAAATAATTTCTTTTGCTCCCCTCTCTGAACGCCAATGAATATTCAATTTTTTTTTATCAAAATTACTTTTCTAGTTGATTTACATATACACACCGAGTTTCAACTTTCTAGCATGAACCGTTTAATAGTTAGGAAAAACACCCCCTACTCCCGCAGCATACTACCCCTAAAAAAAATTATATATTTCCAACATTCCGCTACTATAGCTCTATCTTAATACCAAGTTTAAGGCTTATATCATTACAGGTTCTAAAGATATAAGCATCGGAACTTTTTCCTTTTCACCCTCCCCCTCTACACCCACAACCCGAAAACTTTTTTCCCTACTAGAGTTTAATTAGCGCTACTTCTGGTAAAAATTCTAAGCATCTATCTTACACTGTTCTTGGTTTACCAGAAGTAAGCCTAATAGAACCCTAGTAGGGAAAAAAATTTGGAGTGGGGGTGGAGAGGTTGAGGGCGGGGAAGGGTGAGAAGGAAAAAGTTCCAATGTATATATCTTAAGAACCTATAACGATAGGAAGCTGAGACTTGGTGTTTAGATAGAGCTATTGTAGTGGCATGGTAAAAAAATAATGTTTTTTTTAGGGGTAGTATGTTACGGGGGTGGGGGGTGTTTTTCCTAACTTTTGAACGGGTCGAATTTCAAAAAATCTTGAAAACACTTTCTAGGTATTCAAATGAAAAATCCGTAGAATAAAAATGAATTCAACATTTGGAAAGACCTAGTAGATATGACGAAAATCGTGAAAATATATGCATTTTATTTTTACTGATAACTTTTTTTTGCCTCCCCCCCTTCTGAACGCCAATGGATATTCGAATCAACTTTCAACTTTCTAGCATCAGCCGTTCCATAGTTAGGGAAAAAACCCCCACCCCCGTACCACACTACCCCTAAAAAAATTATATTTTTCCAACATGCCAATACTATAGCTCTATCTAAATACCACGTTTCAGCTTTTTATCATTAAACGTTCATAAGATATAAACATCGGAACCTTTTCATTGAAATTGAAATTTTGTAGCCTACTGGATTTGATTTCGATTCTACTGTAGCTGAAAATCGCAATTATCGAGTATCGCCTCGAAAATCGGCGAATCTTTTACGACAGATTGCAAATCGATCCAGAGCACCCCGGTCCCCGTTATCTTTTTATAAACGAACTGAGTCTACAACACACCGGTACAGTTTACTTGCATCCGCATCGGGCCAAATCACCCATTATGCCGCTCTTTGTTACGAATTTAATAACGGATTTGTACGACGAAAAAAAGAGCCTGCAGGGCAAATACGAAGAGACTGGGATTAAGACACTGAACGATTACTGGATCTTCAAGCGGTCGTCCAACTGGCGACAATTCTACGTAATAATTAACAACAACAAGGCCACGTTGTTGGACATCACCAACGAGGCAAATAAACTCTTTGAGCAACAGATTAAAAATGTATTTTTTTAAAAATGATTAAATATAAGCTGTAATAGTACAAAACAAATTTTATTTATTTATATAAATGGATATAAACTTTATTGAATATTATCAATGACAGTATTATTAAGGGCAATATCTCACCGGGATGTCGTAGCGTGAGATATTGCCCTAAACATTACGCGCGACATTTTTTTTCACTGAAAAATAAACGGAATAACTTCATTTACTTGTGAAGTACGACAGGTGAGATGGCCAAAAAATGCGAAAGATGTTTACTCATTGTTCTTTCAAAAACAATAATTATAAATTGACATGTCTCGTGATATGCTTGGGTAATCAGAACAAATCCCCACAATTCCCAAATAGAAAGAAAACAAGGGGATATTTAAATGACATCTCAAAATGAAACGTGTTTATTTTTTTAAGTCAGATAATTCCCCGTTTAGCTCTGTTGTTGATAATGTTATCAACATGCAACAAAAAGAAGTGATATATATATAAAAAAAAAACATTTTAAAAAATGTAAAAAAAAGGTGTCGGATTCAACAAAATGGTATGATATTCACAGAGTCGGTTTTCTTTCTATTGAATATTTCCACTTACGCTTGTATACAAATTTGTGATATTTACATTTTTCCAAGAAACTCGACAATCGCTCGTCGTGGCAAAAATGTGATGTGCAAAGTTTACTTTTTGGTAGCTTTTAATCTGGATAATTTGGGGGGGGGGGAGGGTGATATATATCCGATCCCGGGATGATCAGATGATAAGCTCGCAATGTCGCAAGAGAATTGACATTTTCTTGAATATCAATAATAGCAAACAATAATAGCCAACAATAGTAATGCTTCAATTCGAAACAAATGAATTGAATCCAAATTGTACGTTTTTGTATGAAGCGTTTCCTGCCAGGTGGCAGTGAAATGCAAATAGTAGCCTAGTACATATTAAAAGGTTTGGCTATTTTTGTTTAAAGGCCAGAATATAACATAACATACATGTGAGTAAGAAGCTGATAGTAGCATATTGTTTATTGCCGGTCCTTTGCGATAAGTCGTTAAGCTTCAAAACAGTCGCTGCTTGTCATCTCCACTACATACATATGTATATCTCTATGGTTTTAGCTATGAAAGCTTCTGAATTCAAACGTTTGGGTTATTCTATCAAGAATCGCCAAAAATGACAAAATTTGTGACTTACCATCACCGATTCTTTTGAAAATTTATGTACTCGAAGAATTAGTGAAGAAAAAAATTGGATTTAAATTTTTTTTCTATCTCATTTTTTTGTTATAGTTACTGTATGTTAAAGATTTCACAAAAATGGTGTCCTCTTCGAAAATTCATATCTCTGGTACTTAGTCTTTATCGTAGAATAATGAAATAGGACTTATTTTAAAGTTCAATGTTGTCGCAATATAAAAATAATACGAATTAAACTTATCCTTTCAAGTTTTTTTTTAAGGATAACGACTTTGTCTTTTCCTTGAATATCTGAATCTCAACTAGGGGATCGAGGTAAACAAAATTTTAGAAAATCTGTGATTCTCAATTAAGGTCAGTGTAGTTCTTAATAATAATATTAAATTTTTTTGACCCCGATCCCCTTCAGATCCTAAGTCCTGGTCTCCTAAATTCTTCACCTCAAACCGTCTCGATTAGAAGGCCTCGTCCTCCAGTAGCTAAGTTTTAAGATAGCTTTGCTATCAGTAGTAAGGACCATGCTTACCAATCATTTTAGCATTACGCCAGTACAGAACAACAATACTGTAGTGTGGTCAAAATAAAGTGGAAATAGTGTTGTTGTATTACGACCGTTTGGACCAGCTGATATGGTCTTTTTAAAGAAGATCAGATATCTGTTGGTTTCTGATTGGTTCTTTCGGAATGGAGCTATTTGGTTGTTTTTTAGAGGGATGGGAGTGTAAGTGGGATAGCTATGGGCTGGGATTAGTTGAAGTGAATATGCATCTCGCTTCAGAACGATCTGGTTAAACTAGATTTGAGTTTGTTGTCATCATGGCGGATAGTTTGTTTACCACGGTCGTTTAGGTCTTTTTCTTTGCGATGATTACATGTGCTTGTACACTTGCTTTGGCGCGTTCGTTTGGGCGTTTGGGCGTTTGGGCATTTGGGCCTATGTGCTTGTACTTGCTTTGCGGGAAGTTACCATGTGATCATGTTTACAAGTGCTTTGAACTTGTTTTCTTTGCGATGATCTGATATGTTTCGTGGCGGGAAGTTGTATCACGATCGTTTGGACCTACAGTGGCTCACAGCTTATTTCAACCAGCACGTAAAAAAAACTTTAACTGCCTATAACAGCTAAGCTAAACAATATATCAATATTATTTAAACGCAGGTTATTAGTCTAATGTTTAAACTAATCGAATATGACTTCATTTATTTTTTTTTATTTTTTCAATATTCTAAAACAATTAAAAACGAAAAATGCATCAAAAAACAATGCCACAGCTTATTTCAACCAAACACTTTGCAGGTATGCAATGATCCTTTATTTTGCAATGTTGCGGTAATTTTTTTTTGTGATTTAGTTATTATATTCGTAATGTGTTTAAGTTCATTCTTCCTGAATTCTTTGAGAGGATCGTGCAGAAAAATTAGATTTGCGAAATGGGACCTTGTACAACAATTGATCAGCGAGAACTTGTTCTCAGTAATTTTAAAAAAGGTCATTGGCGCAGGAAAATTGGTGAGATGGTTGGACTAAGTGATTCTACTGCGCAGAACATCATATACCGATTTATCCGCGAAAATAGAACGCACGATAAAGGGAGAAATGCCCCCAACAAAATTTTCAATCCAACGGAAGATCGTTATATTGTCCGGAAAATCCGGGAAACCCCAAGACTATTGGCTTGCCAGTAGAGTGGAAGCTGAGTTGGGCAAGTCATGCCACCCGTCAAACTATTCGTTGTGTGCATAGAGAGCATAAGACCAATGGTAGAATAGCGCGCAAGAAGCCATTTATAAGCGCCAAAAATCAGACGTGATGTTTAAAATTGGCCAAGGAACCAGTGGCGTAGCTAGACATGATTTTCGGGGGGGGGGGGGGGGGTGTCAGCAAATTTTTTTAATATTGTTCAATTTGAACTTTAAATTGACCAGTAAGGTTCAATATTATCTACAAGTAGTTATTAGTAGTAGTAGTAGTACATATTATAATACATACAATAAAAGAAAGAGAAATTTGTAAGTAATGAAACTCCCTTTCGAGCTCTAATGAAGCGATTCTCGAGATATCAAACTCGGAAGCTCTACATATTTTTACCGTATAAATTCTATCTATCTATCATTATATCTCGAGCAATTCGGAGGTATTGTTTTTTCTCACTCCCACACTCTTCACCAATATCGAAAACTTTTTGCGAACTATTCAAGTTGTATAATGTATTAAATTCAAGTTTCAGCTTTCTAGTATAACCGATTGAGAATATCTAAAATCTCCGCTTACAATTGACCACAGTCACTTAAAGAAAATCCACCTGGTTACACACTGAAAAAATTTCAGCTTACAAGGAATACAAAACGATTCCACAACCAGTTTTCGAACTGAGTGTGACTTAAGGGGGATCATCTGAGTAGAAAGCAGAAAAAATTGGTGAATTTTAGAAACTATTATCTCAAAAACTATGAAACATATCCAACAATAATGTGTGAAATTTTTGAAGAAACCGGTTCAGCCGTTTTCCGAAGATTTTGGGAACGGTCTTTGAAAAGTATGTTTCGAGATAATCGCGTTTGAATGACGAAGAATTCACGGAGGGCCCATCCCGGTTAAATGCCCATAGCTTCCACAATTATTGAAATTTTAACATGAAATTTACAGACAAAAAAAAAAAATTTTACTCAGATAATCCCCCTTAAAGTAGGGAGATGGTCTAGCACCCATGCTTTTCAACTTGGCACTAGAGAATGTCATCCGAAAAACCCTGGTCGACACTAATGGGACACTACTATTCAAGTCCACCCAATAGCTAGAACACCTCCTGTGCAACTGCTTAGCTCTCGCTAGAAGACGGCTGAAAGCTCTGGGTGCTTCGAACTTCGCAAACCTTAAAGAAGTCTCTTTTAACAGCATGCAGAGATGGCTGAGGTCTAAAAGTTCAAATGATGGCTTAGGTCTAAAAATTAAAATGATGGCTGAAATCTAAGAATTCAAATGATGGCTCAGGTCTAGGAATTCAAATGATGGCTGAGGTCTAGGAATTCAAATGATGGCTGAGGTCTAGGAATTCAAATGATGGCTGAGGTCATCATCATTTGAATTCTTACACCTCCATCAGCCATCAGCCATGATGGCTGAGCATGATTTGCATTCTTAGACCTCAGCCATCATTTAAATTAATAGACCTCAGCCATCATTTGAATTCCTAGACCTCAGCCATTATTTGAATTCTTAGACCTCAGCCATCATTTGAATTCTTAGACCTCAGCCATTATTTGAATTCCTAGACCTCAGCCATCATTTGAATTCCAAGACCTCAGCCATCATTTGAATTCCTAGACCTCAGCCATTATTTGAATTCTTAGACCTCAGCCATCATTTGAATTTTTAGACCTCAGCCATCATTTGAATTCTTAGACCTCAGCCATCATTTGAATTTTTAGACCTCAGCCATCATTTGAATTCTTAGAGCTCAGCTATCATTTGAATTCTTAGACCTCAGCCTAGTATAATCTGGAGAGTATAGATAATTTCATATATAGTATCTTGAGACTAATCTAGAAAAAAATGGCTACGAAACGGACAAAATCAATCGACGATGATTCATCGATAGCAAATAAAACGTATTATGCTCGGTTGAGGAAGATAGCAAAGCAATCTTAAAACTTAGCTACTGGAGGACGAGGTCCTTAAATCGAGACGGTTTGAGGTGAAGAATTTAGGAGACCAGGATTTAGGATCTCAAGGGGATCGGGGTCAAAAAAATTTAATATTATTATTAAGAACTACACTAATCTTAATTGAGAATCACAGATTTTCTTAAATTTTTTTCAATCAGACGTGATGTTTAAAATTGGCCAAGGAACCAGTGGCATAGCTAGACATGATTTTCGGGGGGGGGGGGATGTCAGCAAATTTTTTTAATATTGTTCAATTTGAACTTTAAATTGACCAGTAAGGTTCAATATTATCTACAAGTAGTTATTAGTAGTAGTAGTAGTACATATTATAATACATACAATAAAAGAAAGAGAAATTTGTAAGTAATGAAACTCCCTTTCGAGCTCTAATGAAGCGATTCTCGAGATATCAAACTCGGAAGCTCTACATATTTTTACCGTATAAATTCTATCTATCTATCATTATATCTCGAGCAATTCGGAGGTATTGTTTTTTCTCACTCCCACACTCTTCACCAATATCGAAAACTTTTTGCGAACTATTCAAGTTGTACATTGTATTAAATTCAAGTTTCAGCTTTCTAGTATAACCGATTGAGAATATCTAAAATCTCCGCTTACAATTAACCACAGTCACTTAAAGAAAATCCACCTGGTTACACACTGAAAAAATTTCAGCTTACAAGGAATACAAAACGATTCCACAACCAGTTTTCGAACTGAGTGTGACTTAAGGGGGATCATCTGAGTAGAAAGCAGAAAAAATTGGTGAATTTTAGAAACTATTATCTCAAAAACTATGAAACATATCCAACAATAATGTGTGAAATTTTTGAAGAAACCGGTTCAGCCGTTTTCCGAAGATTTTGGGAACGGTCTTTGAAAAGTATGTTTCGAGATAATCGCGTTTGAATGACGAAGAATTCACGGAGGGCCCATCCCGGTTAAATGCCCATAGCTTCCACAATTATTGAAATTTTAACATGAAATTTACAGACAAAAAAAAAATTTTACTCAGATAATCCCCCTTAAAGTAGGGAGATGGTCTAGCACCCATGCTTTTCAACTTGGCACTAGAGAATGTCATCCGAAAAACCCTGGTAGACACTAATGGGACACTACTATTCAAGTCCACCCAATAGCTAGAACACCTCCTGTGCAACTGCTTAGCTCTCGCTAAAAGACGGCTGAAAGCTCTGGGTGCTTCGAACTTCGCAAACCTTAAAGAAGTCTCTTTTAACAGCATGCAGAGATGGCTGAGGTCTAAAAATTCAAATGATGGCTTAGGTCTAAAAATTCAAATGATGGCTGAAATCTAAGAATTCAAATGATGGCTCAGGTCTAGGAATTCAAATGATGGCTGAGGTCTAGGAATTCAAATGATGGCTGAGGTCATCATCATTTGAATTCTTACACCTCCATCAGCCATCAGCCATGATGGCTGAGCATGATTTGCATTCTTAGACCTCAGCCATCATTTAAATTCCTAGACCTCAGCCATCATTTGAATTCCTAGACCTCAGCCATTATTTGAATTCTTAGACCTCAGCCATCATTTGAATTCTTAGACCTCAGCCATTATTTGAATTCCTAGACCTCAGCCATCATTTGAATTCCAAGACCTCAGCCATCATTTCAATTCCTAGACCTCAGCCATTATTTGAATTCTTAGACCTCAGCCATCATTTGAATTTTTAGACCTCAGCCATCATTTGAATTCTTAGAGCTCAGCTATCATTTGAATTCTTAGACCTCAGCCTAGTATAATTTGGAGAGTATAGATAATTTCATATATAGTATCTTGAGACTAATCTAGAAAAAAATGGCTACGAAACGGACAAAATCAATCGACGATGATTCATCGATAGCAAATAAAACGTATTATGCTCGGTTGAGGAAGATAGCAAAGCAATCTTAAAACTTAGCTACTGGAGGACGAGGTCCTTAAATCGAGACGGTTTGAGGTGAAGAATTTAGGAGACCAGGATTTAGGATCTCAAGGGGATCGGGGTCAAAAAAATTTAATATTATTATTAAGAACTACACTAATCTTAATTGAGAATCACAGATTTTCTTAAATTTTTTTCAATCAGACGTGATGTTTAAAATTGGCCAAGGAACCAGTGGCGTAGCTAGACATGATTTTCGGGCGGTGGGGGGGGGGGGGGTCAGCAATTTTTTTTAATATTGTTCAATTTGAACTTTAAATTGACCAGTAAGGTTCAATATTATCTACAAGTAGTTATTAGTAGTAGTAGTAGTACATATTATAATACATACAATAAAAGAAAGAGAAATTTGTAAGTAATGAAACTCCCTTTCGAGCTCTAATGAAGCGATTCTCGAGATATCAAACTCGGAAGCTCTACATATTTTTACCGTATAAATTCTATCTATCTATCATTATATCTCGAGCAATTCGGAGGTATTGTTTTTTCTCACTCCCACACTCTTCACCAATATCGAAAACTTTTTGCGAACTATTCAAGTTGTACATTGTATTAAATTCAAGTTTCAGCTTTCTAGTATAACCGATTGAGAATATCTAAAATCTCCGCTTACAATTAACCACAGTCACTTAAAGAAAATCCACCTGGTTACACACTGAAAAAATTTCAGCTTACAAGGAATACAAAACGATTCCACAACCAGTTTTCGAACTGAGTGTGACTTAAGGGGGATCATCTGAGTAGAAAGCAGAAAAAATTGGTGAATTTTAGAAACTATTATCTCAAAAACTATGAAACATATCCAACAATAATGTGTGAAATTTTTGAAGAAACCGGTTCAGCCGTTTTCCGAAGATTTTGGGAACGGTCTTTGAAAAGTATGTTTCGAGATAATCGCGTTTGAATGACGAAGAATTCACGGAGGGCCCATCCCGGTTAAATGCCCATAGCTTCCACAATTATTGAAATTTTAACATGAAATTTACAGACAAAAAAAAAATTTTACTCAGATAATCCCCCTTAAAGTAGGGAGATGGTCTAGCACCCATGCTTTTCAACTTGGCACTAGAGAATGTCATCCGAAAAACCCTGGTAGACACTAATGGGACACTACTATTCAAGTCCACCCAATAGCTAGAACACCTCCTGTGCAACTGCTTAGCTCTCGCTAAAAGACGGCTGAAAGCTCTGGGTGCTTCGAACTTCGCAAACCTTAAAGAAGTCTCTTTTAACAGCATGCAGAGATGGCTGAGGTCTAAAAATTCAAATGATGGCTTAGGTCTAAAAATTCAAATGATGGCTGAAATCTAAGAATTCAAATGATGGCTCAGGTCTAGGAATTCAAATGATGGCTGAGGTCTAGGAATTCAAATGATGGCTGAGGTCATCATCATTTGAATTCTTACACCTCCATCAGCCATCAGCCATGATGGCTGAGCATGATTTGCATTCTTAGACCTCAGCCATCATTTAAATTCCTAGACCTCAGCCATCATTTGAATTCCTAGACCTCAGCCATTATTTGAATTCTTAGACCTCAGCCATCATTTGAATTCTTAGACCTCAGCCATTATTTGAATTCCTAGACCTCAGCCATCATTTGAATTCCAAGACCTCAGCCATCATTTCAATTCCTAGACCTCAGCCATTATTTGAATTCTTAGACCTCAGCCATCATTTGAATTTTTAGACCTCAGCCATCATTTGAATTCTTAGAGCTCAGCTATCATTTGAATTCTTAGACCTCAGCCTAGTATAATTTGGAGAGTATAGATAATTTCATATATAGTATCTTGAGACTAATCTAGAAAAAAATGGCTACGAAACGGACAAAATCAATCGACGATGATTCATCGATAGCAAATAAAACGTATTATGCTCGGTTGAGGAAGATAGCAAAGCAATCTTAAAACTTAGCTACTGGAGGACGAGGTCCTTAAATCGAGACGGTTTGAGGTGAAGAATTTAGGAGACCAGGATTTAGGATCTCAAGGGGATCGGGGTCAAAAAAATTTAATATTATTATTAAGAACTACACTAATCTTAATTGAGAATCACAGATTTTCTTAAATTTTTTTCAATCAGACGTGATGTTTAAAATTGGCCAAGGAACCAGTGGCGTAGCTAGACATGATTTTCGGGGGGTGGGGGGGGGGGGGGGTCAGCAATTTTTTTTAATATTGTTCAATTTGAACTTTAAATTGACCAGTAAGGTTCAATATTATCTACAAGTAGTTATTAGTAGTAGTAGTAGTACATATTATAATACATACAATAAAAGAAAGAGAAATTTGTAAGTAATGAAACTCCCTTTCGAGCTCTAATGAAGCGATTCTCGAGATATCAAACTCGGAAGCTCTACATATTTTTACCGTATAAATTCTATCTATCTATCATTATATCTCGAGCAATTCGGAGGTATTGTTTTTTCTCACTCCCACACTCTTCACCAATATCGAAAACTTTTTGCGAACTATTCAAGTTGTACATTGTATTAAATTCAAGTTTCAGCTTTCTAGTATAACCGATTGAGAATATCTAAAATCTCCGCTTACAATTAACCACAGTCACTTAAAGAAAATCCACCTGGTTACACACTGAAAAAATTTCAGCTTACAAGGAATACAAAACGATTCCACAACCAGTTTTCGAACTGAGTGTGACTTAAGGGGGATCATCTGAGTAGAAAGCAGAAAAAATTGGTGAATTTTAGAAACTATTATCTCAAAAACTATGAAACATATCCAACAATAATGTGTGAAATTTTTGAAGAAACCGGTTCAGCCGTTTTCCGAAGATTTTGGGAACGGTCTTTGAAAAGTATGTTTCGAGATAATCGCGTTTGAATGACGAAGAATTCACGGAGGGCCCATCCCGGTTAAATGCCCATAGCTTCCACAATTATTGAAATTTTAACATGAAATTTACAGACAAAAAAAAAATTTTACTCAGATAATCCCCCTTAAAGTAGGGAGATGGTCTAGCACCCATGCTTTTCAACTTGGCACTAGAGAATGTCATCCGAAAAACCCTGGTAGACACTAATGGGACACTACTATTCAAGTCCACCCAATAGCTAGAACACCTCCTGTGCAACTGCTTAGCTCTCGCTAAAAGACGGCTGAAAGCTCTGGGTGCTTCGAACTTCGCAAACCTTAAAGAAGTCTCTTTTAACAGCATGCAGAGATGGCTGAGGTCTAAAAATTCAAATGATGGCTTAGGTCTAAAAATTCAAATGATGGCTGAAATCTAAGAATTCAAATGATGGCTCAGGTCTAGGAATTCAAATGATGGCTGAGGTCTAGGAATTCAAATGATGGCTGAGGTCATCATCATTTGAATTCTTACACCTCCATCAGCCATCAGCCATGATGGCTGAGCATGATTTGCATTCTTAGACCTCAGCCATCATTTAAATTCCTAGACCTCAGCCATCATTTGAATTCCTAGACCTCAGCCATTATTTGAATTCTTAGACCTCAGCCATCATTTGAATTCTTAGACCTCAGCCATTATTTGAATTCCTAGACCTCAGCCATCATTTGAATTCCAAGACCTCAGCCATCATTTCAATTCCTAGACCTCAGCCATTATTTGAATTCTTAGACCTCAGCCATCATTTGAATTTTTAGACCTCAGCCATCATTTGAATTCTTAGAGCTCAGCTATCATTTGAATTCTTAGACCTCAGCCTAGTATAATTTGGAGAGTATAGATAATTTCATATATAGTATCTTGAGACTAATCTAGAAAAAAATGGCTACGAAACGGACAAAATCAATCGACGATGATTCATCGATAGCAAATAAAACGTATTATGCTTGGTTGAGGAAGATAGCAAAGCAATCTTAAAACTTAGCTACTGGAGGACGAGGTCCTTAAATCGAGACGGTTTGAGGTGAAGAATTTAGGAGACCAGGATTTAGGATCTCAAGGGGATCGGGGTCAAAAAAATTTAATATTATTATTAAGAACTACACTAATCTTAATTGAGAATCACAGATTTTCTTAAATTTTTTTCAATCAGACGTGATGTTTAAAATTGGCCAAGGAACCAGTGGCGTAGCTAGACATGATTTTCGGGAGGTGGGGGGGGGGGGGTCAGCAATTTTTTTTAATATTGTTCAATTTGAACTTTAAATTGACCAGTAAGGTTCAATATTATCTACAAGTAGTTATTAGTAGTAGTAGTAGTACATATTATAATACATACAATAAAAGAAAGAGAAATTTGTAAGTAATGAAACTCCCTTTCGAGCTCTAATGAAGCGATTCTCGAGATATCAAACTCGGAAGCTCTACATATTTTTACCGTATAAATTCTATCTATCTATCATTATATCTCGAGCAATTCGGAGGTATTGTTTTTTCTCACTCCCACACTCTTCACCAATATCGAAAACTTTTTGCGAACTATTCAAGTTGTATATTGTATTAAATTCAAGTTTCAGCTTTCTAGTATAACCGATTGAGAATATCTAAAATCTCCGCTTACAATTGACCACAGTCACTTAAAGAAAATCCACCTGGTTACACACTAAAAAATTTCAGCTTACAAGGAATACAAAACGATTCCACAACCAGTTTTCGAACTGAGTGTGACTTAAGGGGGATCATCTGAGTAGAAAGCAGAAAAAATTGGTGAATTTTAGAAACTATTATCTCAAAAACTATGAAACATATCCAACAATAATGTGTGAAATTTTTGAAGAAACCGGTTCAGCCGTTTTCCGAAGATTTTGGGAACGGTCTTTGAAAAGTATGTTTCGAGATAATCGCGTTTGAATGACGAAGAATTCACGGAGGGCCCATCCCGGTTAAATGCCCATAGCTTCCACAATTATTGAAATTTTAACATGAAATTTACAGACAAAAAAAAAAATTTTACTCAGATAATCCCCCTTAAAGTAGGGAGATGGTCTAGCACCCATGCTTTTCAACTTGGCACTAGAGAATGTCATCCGAAAAACCCTGGTCGACACTAATGGGACACTACTATTCAAGTCCACCCAATAGCTAGAACACCTCCTGTGCAACTGCTTAGCTCTCGCTAGAAGACGGCTGAAAGCTCTGGGTGCTTCGAACTTTGCAAACCTTAAAGAAGTCTCTTTTAACAGCATGCAGAGATGGCTGAGGTCTAAAAATTCAAATGATGGCTTAGGTCTAAAAATTAAAATGATGGCTGAAATCTAAGAATTCAAATGATGGCTCAGGTCTAGGAATTCAAATGATGGCTGAGGTCTAGGAATTCAAATGATGGCTGAGGTCATCATCATTTGAATTCTTACACCTCCATCAGCCATCAGCCATGATGGCTGAGCATGATTTGCATTCTTAGACCTCAGCCATCATTTAAATTCCTAGACCTCAGCCATCATTTGAATTCCTAGACCTCAGCCATTATTTGAATTCTTAGACCTCAGCCATCATTTGAATTCTTAGACCTCAGCCATTATTTGAATTCCTAGACCTCAGCCATCATTTGAATTCCAAGACCTCAGCCATCATTTCAATTCCTAGACCTCAGCCATTATTTGAATTCTTAGACCTCAGCCATCATTTGAATTTTTAGACCTCAGCCATCATTTGAATTCTTAGAGCTCAGCTATCATTTGAATTCTTAGACCTCAGCCTAGTATAATTTGGAGAGTATAGATAATTTCATATATAGTATCTTGAGACTAATCTAGAAAAAAATGGCTACGAAACGGACAAAATCAATCGACGATGATTCATCGATAGCAAATAAAACGTATTATGCTCGGTTGAGGAAGATAGCAAAGCAATCTTAAAACTTAGCTACTGGAGGACGAGGTCCTTAAATCGAGACGGTTTGAGGTGAAGAATTTAGGAGACCAGGATTTAGGATCTCAAGGGGATCGGGGTCAAAAAAATTTAATATTATTATTAAGAACTACACTAATCTTAATTGAGAATCACAGATTTTCTTAAATTTTTTTCAATCAGACGTGATGTTTAAAATTGGCCAAGGAACCAGTGGCGTAGCTAGACATGATTTTCGGGGGGTGGGGGGGGGGTCAGCAAATTTTTTTAATATTGTTCAATTTGAACTTTAAATTGACCAGTAAGGTTCAATATTATCTACAAGTAGTTATTAGTAGTAGTAGTAGTACATATTATAATACATACAATAAAAGAAAGAGAAATTTGTAAGTAATGAAACTCCCTTTCGAGCTCTAATGAAGCGATTCTCGAGATATCAAACTCGGAAGCTCTACATATTTTTACCGTATAAATTCTATCTATCTATCATTATATCTCGAGCAATTCGGAGGTATTGTTTTTTCTCACTCCCACACTCTTCACCAATATCGAAAACTTTTTGCGAACTATTCAAGTTGTATATTGTATTAAATTCAAGTTTCAGCTTTCTAGTATAACCGATTGAGAATATCTAAAATCTCCGCTTACAACTGACCACAGTCACTTAAAGAAAATCCACCTGGTTACACACTGAAAAAATTTCAGCTTACAAGGAATACAAAACGATTCCACAACCAGTTTTCGAACTGAGTGTGACTTAAGGGGGATCATCTGAGTAGAAAGCAGAAAAAATTGGTGAATTTTAGAAACTATTATCTCAAAAACTATGAAACATATCCAACAATAATGTGTGAAATTTTTGAAGAAACCGGTTCAGCCGTTTTCCGAAGATTTTGGGAACGGTCTTTGAAAAGTATGTTTCGAGATAATCGCGTTTGAATGACGAAGAATTCACGGAGGGCCCATCCCGGTTAAATGCCCATAGCTTCCACAATTATTGAAATTTTAACATGAAATTTACAGACAAAAATAAAAATTTTACTCAGATAATCCCCCTTAAAGTAGGGAGATGGTCTAGCACCCATGCTTTTCAACTTGGCACTAGAGAATGTCATCCGAAAAACCCTGGTCGACACTAATGGGACACTACTATTCAAGTCCACCCAATAGCTAGAACACCTCCTGTGCAACTGCTTAGCTCTCGCTAGAAGACGGCTGAAAGCTCTGGGTGCTTCGAACTTCGCAAACCTTAAAGAAGTCTCTTTTAACAGCATGCAGAGATGGCTGAGGTCTAAAAATTCAAATGATGGCTTAGGTCTAAAAATTAAAATGATGGCTGAAATCTAAGAATTCAAATGATGGCTCAGGTCTAGGAATTCAAATGATGGCTGAGGTCTAGGAATTCAAATGATGGCTGAGGTCATCATCATTTGAATTCTTACACCTCCATCAGCCATCAGCCATGATGGCTGAGCATGATTTGCATTCTTAGACCTCAGCCATCATTTAAATTCCTAGACCTCAGCCATTATTTGAATTCCTAGACCTCAGCCATCATTTGAATTCCAAGACCTCAGCCATCATTTGAATTCCTAGACCTCAGCCATTATTTGAATTCTTAGACCTCAGCCATCATTTGAATTTTTAGACCTCAGCCATTATTTGAATTCCTAGACCTCAGCCATCATTTGAATTCCAAGACCTCAGCCATCATTTGAATTCCTTGACCTCAGCCATTATTTGAATTCTTAGACCTCAGCCATCATTTGAATTTTTAGACCTCAGCCATCATTTGAATTCTTAGAGCTCAGCTATCATTTGAATTCTTAGACCTCAGCCTAGTATAATTTGGAGAGTATAGATAATTTTATATATAGTATCTTGAGACTAATCTAGAAAAAAATGGCTACGAAACGGACAAAATCAATCGACGATGATTCATCGATAGCAAATAAAACGTATTATACTCGGTTGAGGAAGATAGCAAAGCTATCTTAAAACTTAGCTACTGGAGGACGAGGTCCTTAAATCGAGACGGTTTGAGGTGAAGAATTTAGGAGACCAGGATTTAGGATCTCAAGGGGATCGGGGTCAAAAAAATTTAATATTATTATTAAGAACTACACTAATCTTAATTGAGAATCACAGATTTTCTTAAATTTTTTTTACCGTGATCCCCTAGTTGAGATTGAGATATTCAAGGGAAAGACAAAGGCATTATCCTTAAAAATAAACTTGCAAGGATAAGTCTTATTCGTATTATTTTTATATTGCGACAACCTTGAACTTTAAAATAAGTCCTACTTCATTATTCTACGATAAAGACGAAGTACCAGAGATATGCATTTTCGAAGAGGACTCGGACACCATTTTTGTGAAATCTTTAACATACTATAACTAACAAAAATCTGAGATAGAAAAAAAATTTAATTCATATTTTTTTCTTCACTAATTCTTCGAGTACATAAATTTTCAAAAGAATCGGCGGTGGTAAGTCACAAATTTTGTCATTTTTGGCGATTCTTAATGGAATAACCCAAACGTTTGCTGGACGATTTATCGCAAAAGACCGGCAATAAACAATATGCTACTATCAGGTTCTTACTCACATGAATGGTATGTTATATTCTGGTTTTGAGAACAAAAATAGCCAAACCTTTGAATATGTACTAGGCAACTATTTGCATTTCACTGCCACCTGGCAGGAAACGCTTCATACAAAAACGTACAATTTTGATTCAATTCAATTGAAGCTTAATTATTGTTCGTAGAGAGATTCAACGTTTTTTATCGATCACCGGTCCATTATTGATGGTGATCAGTAGATAATATCTGTTTTTTTGAAGTCATATTCACAAAATCCCAGTCAGTCCCCAAAACCAGAAGAACCAGAAGCATAAGTCGGTATTGTACAGACATGGCTGGTTTGGAACTGTCCGCATGTTATCAAACCACCGGCAGCACAGTCGCCGACATTAACGTCATCGAAAATTTGTGGGCTATTGTGGATAGAAACATCCGAAAACAGAAAATATCCAACAAAAGCGATCTGCAAAATGCATTCAATGAAGAATGGGCCAAACTTACCTCAGAAGTGACACAAAAACTGGTCGATTCAATGCTTAAGAGGCTTAAAATTGTGGTTGACCAAAAGGGTGGTCATACCAAAAATTTAAATTTTTTGTTGTGCCTTTTAACTTAATTTAAACATTGAATCTGTTACTTGGTTGAAATAAGCTGAGGCATTATTTTTTGTTGCGTTTTTCGTTTTTAAAAGTTTTAGCATAGTAAAAAAATATAAAAAAATAAATGAAGTCATATTTGATTAGTTTAAACATTAGACAAACAACCTGCGTTTAAATAATGTTGATATCTTCTTTAGTTTAGTTTTTATGGGCAGTTAAAGTTTTTCTTACGTGCTGGTTGAAATAAGCTGTGAGCCACTGTATGTGCTTGTACTTGCTTTTGCGGGAAGTTTGTTATTACCATGTGATCAAGTACTTTGAATGGAGCGGCCGCTTAGACTTTTTTCTTTGCGATGATCTTCGTACTTGTTTTGGCGAGAAGTTTGTTATTGTGCACAATTTGGTCCAACTATTCTACAAGAGCTAGGTTGGGAACTCGTGAATGAGGTTGGAAATAAAACAATATCTTTACCAATTGATCAAGTGCTTTGAATGGATTTCGTTGTTGTTGTTTTGTTGCTCATGATGACATGTGTTTTCGAACTGAACTGGTTTTTCTTTGTGATGATGTCATTTGCTTCGTACTTGTTCTTGTTGTAGTTAACCGGTGATGGATATCTTCTGCAGTATGACAGGAACCGTACATTATGCTGTAAAAGAAAACCAGGAATATTTTATCTCGATATGATTTCGTATGTCGGATTATAAAGATGTGTAGGTTGTAGGCAGGTTGGTGCCCAACGTTTTATTTTTATGTGATTGGATACGCGATTTAGTGAAGGGGTTTCATTTGGTGCAGTTACGACAAGGTATATCGGATTTATTTTTTTTCCGATTGATGAGGAAAATTTGCTATATTCGGATCTTTTTGTATTTTTATTATTATTTGGAAGGATCGTATCGTTATAATTGTTGGAACCGCTCGGTGTGTGTTAAATTAGTTGTATTAGGCACTTTCTTTCTTTCTTTGGGAGGTATTGGTAAGGGATAATGGCGGCTATGGCCAAATTTAATGTGGATCGGCTAAGCCAGGACGAATTGTCGTACGAACTAGCGATTCGCGGCATGAAAACTGAGAGAGTAGACGAAATGCGAAAATCATTGAGGGCTGCCTTGCGATCGGAAAGGGATTCCAATGAATCGTTTGTGATACCACAGTACCCGTTCAAATTTTCCGAAGATTTGGCGGCAAAAGAGGCCAAGCGCACGGAAATTCAAGATCTATTGTCAAACTTCACGGGGAGGAGTCATCGGCGGAATATAAAAAAATTTGGACAAAAATTAATTTTTGTTTAAGGCGCTTAGAGGGTTCTGAACCGTCCAAAGAGGAAATTGAGAAGAAAATGGGGGCTAAAGCAGCAATTCTATTGCAGCTGGGAGGCAGGAGCAGGAGGACGATGAAGCTTGCAACGTATCGAACTCACCGCAGCAATCTCCTGCGATAAAAATAAGTGTGTCGAAATAGGACCTGAAATTTTCTGTCGAGAAAGGATCTATCTCGTCATTTTTGGAGAGGGTAGAGGAATTGAGAGCGGCTAGGGGAATCTTAAAGGCTGTGTTGTTTCGTTCAGCAATCGACCTGTTCGAAGGGAAAGGCCTGGTGTGGTTGAAAGCCAATAAGGCCAAATGTAGAAATTGGGATGAACTCATTATGGAACTACGTGCCGAATTTCTCCCTCCCAACTATGATGATCGATTGATGGAAGAGATTAAGAGAAGAACACAAGGAAGGGGTGAATCTATAGGGGTTTATGTGGCTGTAATTGAAAGTCTATTCAATCGCCTTTCGACAACGTGCACAGAAGCGGAAAAACTAAAAGTGCTGAGGAGAAACATCAGCCCATTCTACCAACATCAGCTCGGGTTGACAAATTTTGACTCAATTGGGGAACTGATTAAGTTAGGGCGATCTTTGGAGGCCACAAGATTGTCAGTGGAAGCATTTCAACCTCCCCCTGACCACCGGGCAAGTAATTTGTTGGAACGGGACTTGGCTTATGTAGATTCTAAGGGGGATACTGAACCAGAGGTACATAGCACTGAGGCTCAAGTAAATCAGCGAGGGTCGGGTCAGAGACAAATTACCTGCTTCAATTGTAAAAGGGAAGGACATATTTCGCGAGAGTGTAAGGAGGCCAGGAAATGTTTTGGATGTGGAAGGGTGGGTGTAATTCGGAGTAGATGTCCTGTTTGCAATCCGAGTACAGGTCAAAGGGATGGTATGCAGGAAAATAAAAGTAATTCAACGGATTCGGGAAACGAGAGTCGTGCTCACTAAAGGACGGCAAAGTGAGCACGGACATCGGGACGGCGCCGCCAATTAACTTCGCGTTGACACCAAAAGAAGGGGACATTCGACCACATCTAAAAGTGACCGTACATGAGGCAGAATTTATTGGTCTGTTGGATTGGGGAGCGTCTCGCACTATTTGGGGGAGGGATGGATGGAAGATTCTGGAGGAACAGGGGGTAACACCAAGTTCGGCAAAGTCGCCATCGGTGATATTGGCTAATGGGGACGAATGTGTGGTGGACGGGGTAGTTTGGCTGCCATTGCAGGTGAACGACAGAACGCGTTGGATGGAGTGTTTGGTCGTGCAAAGACTACCACACTCACTCATTCTCGGGGCCGATTTTTGGAAACAGTTTGGTTTGGTGGTTGACCTGCGTCAAGAGCAATGGAATTTTGCTGGGCAACCGATGCTCTCGACAATTGAATGTCTTCGTTCAGCGTCGAACATGAGTGTAGCAGAGGGTACTCAATTGGAGAAGTTGATTGCGGACGAATTCGATAAGATGGGAGTTGGCCTAGGTCGAACATCGGAGGTGGAACATATCATTACCACCAAATCACCTCCGATAAAGCAGCGGTATTACCCAGTTTCACCTGCGGTACAGAAACACATCGACTAGGAGCTGAATGATATGCTTAGGGAGGGGATTATTCGTCCGTCAAAAAGTGCTTGGGCTTCTCCGATTTTGTTAATTAAAAAAAAGACGGCAAGTACAGATTCTGTGTAGATTTCCGAAAGGTCAATAAGGTCCGAGCGGGACGCCTACCCGCTTCCGTATGTGTCTGCCACCCTCGATAAGCTCCGCGACGCAAAATATCTATCCTCCATGTATATTAAATCGGCTTATTGGCAGGTACCAATGGCCGAATCGTCACGGCAATATACCGCCTTCACCGTACCTGGAAGGTGATTATATGAACGGTAAAATTATCGAAGATGATGGCAAAATTTCCAACAGATTCAACTGCTATTTCGTTGATAGCATTTTGCAACTAAATGAAAATATTCCGGATATCCAATTTGTTGACGACATTCTGCTCAACCGAACTGTTCATTTTGAATTCAGAGGCGTTTCGATTAGGGAAATAAAAACATGTTTAAGAGAGCTCAAAAACAACACAGACGAGTTCTTCATCAATCCAATAGTTCTTCTTGATGCGGTTTTTGTAGTTGGCCATCAACTTGTCAACATCGTCAATCAATCATTTGAAACTGGTGTTTTTCCTGATATGCTGAAGAAGTCTACCATTGTGCCGATTCACAAAAAACCAGGCTCCATTCAAATCAACGACCACCGACCGATCCATATGCTTCCGTGTTTCGAGCGTCTTCTGGAATCGCTAGCATACAATCAGTTAGTGCATTTCATCGAAAAACATCGAATTTTGGACAACATTCAATCCGGCTTTCGCACCAAACACTCATGCGAAACGGCGATCAACGACGTTTTATTTGAGTGGAAGGTCGCTCTAAATAACTCAAATATAATCATCGCAATTTTCCTCGATTTTCAACGAGCCTTCGAAACCATCGACCCAAACATCTTGATGCAGAAATTGGCCAAATGCGGAATTCGTGGGAAAACTCTGGATTGGTTCGGAAGTTATTTAACGGATCGCAAGCAAGTCGTAAAATTAAGAGATTTTATTTCAAATGAACTTAGCAATAGACTGGGTGTCCCCCAGGGTTCCATTTTGGGCCCCCTCTTATTTATTTTGTACATTAATGACATTCAACTATTTTTAGAACATTGCCAAGCTCGATTATTTGCTGATGACACACTAATTTATATCGTTTCTGACTCTATCGAGGATGCCAATACAAAAATGAATCATGATCTCAGCATAATTTCACATAAACTTTGCCAAAATAAACTTAAACTTAATGTCAGCAAAACCAAAGCAATGATAATTACAAATAGGAATATTGACAAAAATACTGTAGAGTTAAATATTAATGGTGAAAAATTAGAAATTGAACATGAAATTAAATATTTAGGTGTAATTATTGACGACAAACTTAGCTTTAACCAAAATGTGAATCAAGTATGCCGAAAGGTTGGCCAAAAAGTGAATGTCCTTAATAGATTAAGAAATGAATTAAATCTCAAACAAAAATTGACGTTATATAAATCAATAATCGAACCACATTTTAACTATTGTGCAACTATATTGTTTTTGTCAAACTCAAGCGCTCTAAGTAGACTCCAAGTCATTCAAAACAAATGTCTTAGACAGATTTTAAGAGTTAATAACTATACTGAAAGTCATGTGATGCTAAATACGTTAGAGTTAATGAGTATTGTGCAATTAATTAATTTTAGAACTTTGATCTTTATACATAAAATAGTAATTGGGCAGGCACCCCCATATTTGACCGAACGAATTAAATTAAATAATGAAAATCAAATTAGAACGCTTAGAAACGCCAATGAAATTAGTTTACCCAATTTAATAAAGGCGTGCAGTCAAAATTCCTTATTTTATAGAGGTATAAAATTGTATAACTCATTGCCGGGTGAGATTAAAAATCAAGAGTCTATATTAAAATTCATTAGCGTACTGAAAGTCTATGTCAAACAAATATTTTAAGAAACTGCTGTATTATGGAAAATATCTAAATAAAGAATTATTATTAATTATTAATGAGTTCTTGCGAATGCCGTTTGGGTTACAAAATGCACCAGCGACGTGGCAGAGACTAATTGACCGGGTGCTTGGGAGCGATTTAGAACCTTTTGTGTTCGTCTATCTCGATGACATAGTGATAGTGACACAAACATTCGCGAAACATTTAGAAATCTTGAGTGAAGTGTTTCGTCGACTAACTGCCGCAGGATTACGCGTGTCAAGGGAGAAGTGCGAATTTTGTCGCCCTGAATTGCGGTACTTGGGCTATGTCATCGATGAAGGCGGACTTCATGTGGATCCGGAGAAGGTAGAAAGCCTGATAAACTTCCCTCAACCGTGAAATGTTAAGGAGGTTCGTCAATTTTTAGGAACGGTATCGTGGTATAGACGGTTTATACCGGATTTTGCCACTTTTATTGCACCTTTGACCTCGCTTTTGAATAAGAATCGCAAATTTGCATGGGATGCCGATTGCGAGCGAGCGTTCTCTCAAGCGAAGCTCAAACTATCCACGGCACCAATACTATCCTGCCCCGACTATGATCTGCCGTTTGTGGTACAAACGGATGCGTCGGACTACGGGCTAGGAGCGGTTTTATCCCAGAATCATGCTAATGGGGAGCGTGTGGTGTGTTATCTGAGCCGGTCCTTGACAAATTCCGAGCGCAAGTACTCAACGACCGAGAAAGAATGTTTGGCGGTGCTCTGGGCTATAGAGAAACTGAGACCCTATGTGGAAGGAACACATTTTAACATCATAGCTGATCATCACTCGCTATTATGGCTCCATAACCTTAAGGATCCGTCCGGAAGGTTGGCAAGATGGGCAGTCCGGTTACAGCAGTATGACTATGACGTTATCCATAGGAAAGGAAAGGAACACCTGGTACCGGATGCGCTGTCGAGATCGGTACCTATGGTGAATGTTTTGTCGGTAGAGACAACGTCCGATGCGTGGTACGCCAAGATGACCAAACTAGTGGAAGAATATCCGGAAAAATATTCTGGCTGGCTGGTACGCGACCACGTATTGTGGAAAAACATTCCGTCGAAATATCCGGACCTTACGACGAGCCAGGACTGGAAAAGGGTAGTGCCCAAAGGTGAACGTAATACAGTGCTCAGTTAGTGCCACGATGACGCGACAGCTGATCACCCGGGAGTGAAGCGGACTCTGGATCGAGTGGAGCGCAACTACTATTGGCTGGGAATGTCAAAAGATGTGAAAAAAAAGTAAACCAATGTCAGGTATGTCAAGCTGTTAAGCCTGAGCGACGTGTGCCCGCGAGGTTGATGGTATCTCGAAGCGGGGAAGCAACTCGACCGTGGGAAATGATCTGTGTAGATCTGGTTGATCCATTACCTCGCTCTTCTAGCGGATACGCATTTATCCTAACCATGGTAGACTACTTCACTAAATTCCCACTAATCTATCCCTTGAGAACGGCCACGGGGGCCGCTGTAACGAAAATATTGGAGGAACAGGTGTTTCTTCTATTTGTAGTTCCAAGTTGGTTGGTATGCGATAATGGGGCTCAATTCCGAGCAAAGGTGCTTCAAAAGATGGTAGAATCCTACGGAAGTCGCATAAAATACACCGCATTCTACCACCCTCAGGCTAATCCAGCAGAACGGGTAAATCAAAACCTTAAAACAATGCTAAGAGCCTATGTGTCGGAAAACCATCGGAAGTGGTATGTAAATTTAGCGAAGATTGGGTGTGCTCTTCGTATCTCAACTCACGAAGTGATGAAAGTCACACCGTATTTCCTAAATTTTGGTCGGGAGATGTCGATCAGTGGTCCAGAAAGGCCAAGACCAGACGAAGTGGAGGGTAGAGTAGATCCACTAGTGCGGGCGGAGGTATTACAGAAACTACGAGTAGATATTCTGGGAAGAATGAAAAAAGCAGCGGAGCGTAGCAAAGGGAGATATGACTTACGCAAGCGGGATCGGAGTTTCCTTCCGAATGAGCTCGTCTGGAGGAAGAACTATCTTCTATCAGACGCAGCAAAATATTTTTCTGCGACTCTAGCACCAAAATACGTCGGACCGTTTAAGGTAGTAAAGGTAGTGTCACCGTGGACATACGAATTGGGGACGGACGACGGGAAATCCGGGGGTGTGTGGCATGCCAAGGAATAAATGTGCTAGGCAAGAGGAGGGGGGACAGACATTGAACACTTACCCGGGTCGGGAGGGAAAAAGGTGGACATAATGAACATGAATTAAAAATATTATGCGCAAAAAGAAAGAAGTTGAATTACCAAACTAAAAATAAATAATTTATTATAGAAGAGAATATATAGGGGAAGATTATAACATTAATCGATTTTACTTTATTATTTTAATAATTAAGTATTTTATATTAGTTTCAATATTTTTTTTAGTAGTAATATTATTAATTATTAGCCCTAACTTAGTTAGAATTTTCCGTAATCGTCAGCCTAGCCGATCCTCCCCCCCCGCAATTAGAATTCAGGGAATTCTTTTTCAGTAAGGGGGGAGTGTTACACGTGCCCTGAAAGGAAAGAAAGAAAGCGTTAAAAGGGATTCGGGAGAAAGGATGTGATGATAAATACCTTGTTTGTTTCTGGCGGGCACCCAATGGAACGTCCGTTGCTCGCGCCTGCAATCACTGTCGGCACCTAAAAAGACACGTCGAAAGCTAGCATTAGTATTTTGGTACAAAAGTAATCGAAAGAAGAGCTGAAAATGTAGGAAAAGAACAATTAAGAATCGGTGTAGAAATTGTACTAGTTAGGATTTTTCATATTATATTAGGGATTACTGGAATCAGGATTAGGTTAGGATCAGGATTGAACTAAAAACTTAAGAGTTACACTGTATGGAACTTACAATGAAGCGCGATCCAGTCAGCGCTCTCGAACGAAGCAAGGGGACACGAACCAACACCACTCGCGACACGAAACACCAAACGCCACACAAATCAACGCAACGCGAAACATTGTACATTGGAAACGAGAAAAACAACACGAAATCAACTAACACCGAACGTAAACATAGACGACTCTTAAACTGAACTGTCAAATGACACTAGAGTACATAAAAAACCAATATGGCTGATCGATATTGCGAGAACCGGAACCCGTCGTCAGAGGCGCTGTACCAGTTTGAAATTGGTAGGTGATAATACAGATCTTTTGGGTTCAACCCTGGGAAGTCTGAATCATGACAGAAAGTTTAATCAAGTTAAGAGAAAGTCAGGATAATTGACCAGGAAGCTGGGACATTGACCCTGAAACGGGTCACTGAAGGCCAAAGAACTGGCGAAAAAGCGGGACGAGGCTCAGAGGGAGGTGCTCAACCGAAAAACGCGGCTTTTTGAGAAGTGTCGTCAAGCAGCGATGACGTCAGCAAGGATTGGAAAAGCGGAACCCGGCAATAAGGAACGAACAAGTTGGAGGAAGGAGCTTGAGAATTGGATCGAGTGCACGACATCCTGATCACAAGTCGGTGACAGGATCAGTTTCGTAGCGACGAGTAGAATCAACGACGGCAACATCGAGCTTGGCGAGCAGACATCTCGACGTAGGAAGATAGCACCAGCGGCGCCCTAGGAATTAAGTATAGCGTAGAAGTAGTGTTTGAGCTTGTAATCTAGTTGGCGAGATTGTTGAAAGTAATAATAGAAAAACTGAATTTATAATTTTGAATTGCACCCCACTTCATTACAAAAGTATGTTGGCCCTTATCGCACTACTTTTTCTCTTTTTATACTTTTACTATTCCTGTTTCAATAAAGCTCTTGATGCAAGCGGACGTGTTTTTCTGTCGCGCAAAGTATTCTGCTCAACAGGTTATGGGCCCAGCACGCTTCCACTGCGCCACTCTGCTGTCCAAAAACACATGAAGAACGCAAGGAAATGGAGAACATACCATATCGCGAAGCTGTTGGAAGCCTATTGTACTTGGCTCAAATATCACGTCTAGACATTTGCTTTGCTGTCAATTTGCTCAGTAGGTTCAATCAAAACCCTGGAGCGCCTCATTGGTTGGCAGTTAAGCGAATTCTTCGTTATCTCAAGGGCACTTGTCATGCAGCATTAGTGTATAACCGAAGTAATTATATTTCCATTACAGGATATTGTGATGCAGACTGGGCAGGAGACGTTGACGGCCGGAGATCAACTACTGGTTACGTCTTCACAATAAGTGGTGCAGCTCTTTCCTGGAACCACCGCCAACTTAAACTCAGGCCGCGCACATATGACAGTTCGTTGTGAGAAATGCCTCGATTTTGCCTCGATTGGTGACGTCATGGCTCGATCTCCATACAAAATCTTCACTCATCGAGGGGAAATCGAGGCATTTTCGCTCTTCGAAAATTCAGTTGCGCGGCTTTTATCCAGAAGGCAATGCTGGAACTCAAGAAAGCAACCAACCGTAGCATTATCAACAACGGAAGCAGAATATATGTCTTTAGCAGCAGCTGTTCAGGAAGCACAATGGCTTAGATGTTTGAAGGACGAAATTTGTTCAACTACAACTGACCAAATCATCATCAACAGTGACAACAAAAGCGCGCTTAGTTTATCATCAACCGCAAAGTACCATGCGAGAACCAAACATATCGATGTGAGGTATCACTACATACGTGAAAAGGTTGGCGATAAATCAATTAAATTAATGTACAAGAAAACAGATGACATGATTGCGGATGTACTTACCAAACCTATCATTCCGCACAAACATTCAATTTTACTTTATTATTTTAATAATTAAGTATTGTGATTGATTTTTAAAAAAAAAATTTGTTACCCTCAACATTTTTATTTTCACGTTTCATAACTAGTAGACGCGAAAAAAGCAATAAAAATGTTCAGTTCGTCTGTCCGCCGTACGCCGTATCGCTTGGAGGCTCGTAGCTGCCAAACGATTTGAGATATTAAATTGAAGTTTTTTTAACGAATAGACGGGGTAGGCTCCTTGAAGTGACCAAATTTTTAGGGGTGGGGGTGTGAGGGGGAAGGAGGGGGAAGTGTTTTAGACCGAAAATTTTGGTTTCTAGATCTCAGTAGCCCCTAATGATAGGAAGCTGAAACTTGGAATTTCTATAGAACTCTGATAGTAGACCCATTTGCAGAAAAATTGTCAATATTGATCAAGGGGTGTGGGAGTGGGGGGAAATGTAATGCGTCCGAAACCCAAAAAAGGTGAGATAGACACATTCTAAGATCCATATCTCCTAAACCGTTAATGGCACACTATTCAAACTTAAGAAATATTTGTAGTTATACTAGGAGAACAGAATCAAGAAAAATTTTGGGTGGGGGAAGTTTTGTATGGGGGTGGGGGGTGAAAAACTTAAGATTACGATATCTCATGAACCAATTGCTCTAGAAAAATAAAATTCGGTTTGGGTATAAAGGTTGACAAATAAAGATTGATTAAAGTAAAATTTTTTAAGTGGGAGGTGGAGCATAGAAGTGGAGGGGATGAGAATTTTTCAAATAAACACATTTCATATCTCAAGAACAGTTTAAGATAGATGCTTAGAATTTTTACCAGAAGTAGCGCTAATTAAACTCTAGTAGGGAAAAAAGTTTTGTGGTTAAGAGTGTAGAGGGAAAGTTTGGGGGAGGGTGAAAAGGAAAAAGTTCCGATGCTTATATCTTGAGAACCTGTAATGATATAAGCCTTAAACTTGGTATTTAAATAGAGCTATAGTAGCGGAATGTTGGAAAAATATAATTTTTTTCAGGGGTAGTATGTTACGGGGGTAGGGGGTGTTTTTCCTAACTATTAAACGGTTCATGCTAGAAAAATGAAACTCGGTGTGTATATGTAAATCAACTAGAAAAGCAATTGTGATAAAAAAAATTTTGAATATTCATTGGCGTTCAGAAAGGGGGGCAAAAAAAAATTATTTGTAAATATAATAGATATGAAATGCATATATTTTCACGATTTTCGTCATATCTACTAGGTCTTTCCAAATATTGAATTCATTTTTATTCTACGGATACTTCGTATGAATACCTAGAAAGTGTTTTCAAGGTTTTTTGAAATTCGACCCCTAAGGGTAGTGTGGTACAAGTGGGGATTTTTTTCTATATATAGAACGGCTTAAGCTACAATGTTGAAACTCGGTGTGTATATGTAAATCAACTAGAAAAACAATTTTGATTAAAAAAAAAATTCAAATATGTATTGGCGTTCAGAAGGGGGGCAAAAAAAATTATCTGTGAAAATAGAATGCATATTTTTTCACGATTTTCGTCATATATACTCGTCCCAAATATTGAATTTAATTTTATTCTACGGATTCTTCGTATGAATACCTAGAAAGTGTGTTCAAGGTTTTTTGAAATTTGACCCCTAAGGGTAGTGTGGTACAAGTGGGGGGTGTTTTTCCTATATATAGAACGGCTTAAGCTACAATGTTGAAACTCGGTGTGTATATGTAAATCAAGTAGAAAAAAAATTTTGAATAAAAAAAAAACGGATATCTATTGGCGTTCAGAAGGGGGGCAAAAAAAATATCTGTGAAAATAGAATGCATATTTTCCCACGATTTTCGACATATCTACTACTTCGTCCCAAATATTGAATTTAATTTTATTCTATGTATTCTCCATAATTGACCCCTAAGGGGGTGTAAAGTGATTGTGTACTTTTTCATAAATTATTCCATATCTCTCAGATCCAATCAGATTTTCACTTCCACGATCTTGTTCTTTTTGATAGGTTTTCAGTCACATAGTAGCCTCCACCGCATTTCAGAATTGAACGCGTTCCTAACTTCTACCGGGAAAATAATAAAGTTACGCCCAGATTGTTGGCAGATTTTTACTAATAATTTGGGAATTAAATTAAATTAAATTGAATTATTTTTTTTAGTAAATTAAGTTTTAGTGGGAGTGTTGAAAGTAATAATAGAAAAACTGAATTTATAATTTTGAATTGCACCCCACTTCATTACAAACGTATGTTAGCCCTTATGGCACTACTTTTTCTCTTTTTATACTTTTACTATTCCTGTTTCAATAAAGCTCTTGATGCAAGCGGACGTGTTTTTCTGTCGCGCAAAGTATTCTGCTCAACAGAGATGTGCTAAGTAACGTAACGTAACGTGATAGGAAATTGAAAATTGAATATATTTTGCTAAACTCATCACCAAAATATTTACATTTGTGTCCATTTGTGAACGTTTTCCAGCTCACCTTCCGATTAGAGCTTTTTTGATAATTGCGGTACTCGAGACCAATTCCGTAAGCCGTTATAATTTTTTCCCAAACTAGTGGTTCGGTTTGGGAAAAACGTGAGGAGAACGGGTTCGCGCCCACGACCCATCTCTGGGTTGGCCGGCAAGGACCCGTTCGCCCACTTTTGTGCCAGGGGGGTTGTTCTGTTGTGGTTTTTCCACCGGGAAAACCCGCTAATAGCGGTGTTTTGACTGCGACCGCGGGGTAACCGTAATACACGTGAATGTGTTTTATGATGATTTTTATATGGGTGAATTACCGTGGGAATATTAAAAACAAGTTCCCAGCTTGCTGTCGGTCGTTCTGCTTTCTGATTATTGTTGTGACTATGGGTAAGGTGTTGGGTGGTAATGATGCAAATGAAAGTACAAGTTTTCATTTTGTATATTTTCTTCAAAGCGATATAGAACTTTTACAATATGTAAAATTTGGTCCAATTATTCTACCAGAGTTTAACTTTATTTTGGTTCCTAAATTGATTATATTTCTTAAGTAAAATAGGTTTTAGTATTTCCTCCATTTGAAGACACCGACGTTGAAAACTTTATCTATCTAATGCGTTGATGTGCCAATTACCCTTTCTACTGGATCTATGTGCATACCCCCAGACAATCATGTATTTGATCGAAACATGATCTGAAAAGCGAACATGCTTATAATCTGCAGATGACATCGTAGATGTTGAGGAATTCAATCACCAGAAAAAATATCAGAAATATCAGAATAACAAACTTCAGCACGGTAGATAATGATGATAGGTAACATCTGTATGATTTTCTAAGTGGCTTTTCATATGGCCCGCAAACGTCCCTGCCGCTGGCAAACACACAGTCTGGAGATAAACGTAAATGCTGGGCTTCCACATCAGATGGTGTAGACAATGCACTTATAGTGCTTTATGATGCTCAGGTACCTGTGGATGATGCTTCAAAAATGAAATTAAACGCTCGGCTGTTCGGTGTAGAAGAAGTATAATGTTTCATTCTTTGGCTTTTATACAAAATAATTCAATGTTGCCCGATCTAGCAAATTATAGCAAATTATAATAAATTACAAAAATATAGGGAATTTTTACTCTAATCGTCATACAAAATAAAATTTATTTACAAAGGTTTAATGAATTCTAGTTTTAATAAAATGATAAAAATTTGAAATTTCATCTTTTTTGATATTGCCACAGTACTCCCCTTCCAGCAGATGCGTTACTTTGCGAAACGGACAGTTCTTGTTAATTTTCGTCCATATCGTGAAAATTTTGGTGTTGTAGCCTTGGTTTCTTCGCTGTTATTTGTGATGTGCGTAGATTGTGTGGCTTGTTGTGTAGCTGTATCCGAATCTGTTGGTTGTGGCTGATTATCTTGAGTGATGAACATGGGTTTTAATCTATCAATAGAAATATTTTTTGTTTTATTATTTAAATCAATAGTAAAATATTTTTCTGATCGCGCTGTTATCTTGAAGGGTCCATCATAGGGTGGTTGTAAAGGTTTTCGGATGGCATCGTGACGTACGAAAACGTGTGTGCACGTATTAAGTGCTGGGTGAATGAAAATGTTCTTATTAGGGTTATTATGTTTAATGGGTACTGGTTTAAATGATTTTATTGTCTCCTTTAAATTATTCACGAATGTTAAAGGTTCTGTGTTTATGTTACTTTCATCAAAAAATTCACCAGGTAGTCTTAATGATTGTCCGTAAACGATTTCCGCGGGGGTAGCGTTACTATTTGTTATCACTGAACGAAGTCCTAATAACACTGTTGGTAAAATTTCTGTCCACCGATTGTTTGCGTCACACTTTAAAGCTGTTTTTAGGGTGCGATGTAATCGCTCTATTTTTCCATTAGACTGTGGATGATATGGTGTTGTTCTTATATGTTGTATGCCTAACAATTTTGTGAGATTTTTGAACAATTCACACTCAAATTGACGACCTTGATCAGTTGTTATCTTTTCTGGTACTCCATATCTAGCGATCCAATTGTTGTACAAAGCTCGAGCGACTGTTTCTGCGGTAATATTTTCGATTGGTATTGCTTCTGGCCAATTGCTGTACCTGTCTATACAGGTTAGGCAATAAAGACTTCCTTCAGACATTGGTAATGGTCCTATTAGATCTATGTTGATGTGTTGAAATCTTGAAGAAACTTCAGGATAGTGTGCGAATCCAGATTTCGTATGTCGTCCTATTTTACATTTTTGACATGCTGTACATGATTGTACCCACTGTTTCGTATCTTCTTTAATAGACGGCCAAATATATTTTTCTTTGATCTGATGTATTGTTTTTTTAATGCCTGGATGAGCTATGTTATGTATAATGTTAAAAACTTGACGTCTGGTGTTCTTCGGAACATAAAGTCTTGCGTTTTTCTTACTTGTATCAAAATAAATTTTTAATTCGGTACTCGGAATTTCTACTAATGTTAGTTTTAATGAATGTGTGTCAGGTTCGCTTAGCAATTTCTTTAATTCATCATCTTGCTTTTGCTCTGCTTGGATATTGTTGTAGTCGAATGTTGATGGCACTGTTATTGTCTCTAAACGAGATAAAAAATCAGCGACAATGTTATCCTTACCGGGAGTGTATATTATGTCAGTTGAAAATTGTGATATAAAATCTAGTTGGCGTAGTTGACGTGGTGATGCTTTTTCCGGTTTTTGTTGGAATGCGTACATTAATGGCTTATGATCAGTAACTATTGTGAAAGGTCTTGCTTCTAGCATATGTCTAAAATGTTTTATTGATTCATAAATTGCTAAAAGTTCCCGATCATATGTGCTGTACTTGGTTTGAGTTTCTGATAATTTCTTTGAATAAAATCCTAAAGGTTCCATTCGACCATTATGTATTTGATTGAGAGCTGAACCGATTGATGTATCAGATGCATCCGTCATTAGTACGATTGATGCTGAAGGTGCTGCATGAGCTAAAGTTGTTGCTTGAATTACTGCTTCCTTGCATTTTTTAAATGCTTCCTCTGTTTCCGTAGACCACTGTATGGTTCTGTTCTCCTTTTTATTTCCTGTTGTCAGGTTGTTTAATGGTGTTTGTACTGCTGCTGCTGATGGAAGGAAACGACGGTAAAAATTGAGCATCCCAAGGAATCGTCGCAACGATTTAACGTTCGTTGGTTGAGCCATATTAACTATTGCCTGAACTTTCTCTTCTGAGGGTTTTGCACCGTCTTTAGAAAGCTCATATCCCAAAAAGTTGATGGTGTTTGTTCCAAAAATGCATTTTGTGGAATTGATAGAAATGTGATTTTCACTGAGACGTTGGAATATGATCTTTAAGTGTTCTTCATGTTCCGCTTGTGATGATGAGGCGATTAATATATCGTCGATATACGCGAAACAAAATGGGAGATCGCTTAGAATGCCGTTGATATATCTTTGGAACGTTTGTGCGGCGTTGCACAGTCCAAAGGGCATCACCACGAATTCAAATAATCCGAATGGCGTGGTGACTGCTGTTTTTTCGATGTCTCTATAGTTCATTGGTATGTGGTGATATGCTCTAATCAAATCTAATTTTGAAAATATAGTTTTCCCATGCAAAAAATGTGTGACGTCTTGCAGGTGTGGTATAGGATATCTATCAGGTGTTGTTACAGAGTTGAGGCGCCTGTAGTCTCCACAAGGTCTCCAGTCCCCTCCTCTTTTAGGTACCAGATGTAGCGGATTGGCCCAACGGCTCTTGGAAGGTCGGCAAATTCCTTGTTCAACCATTATTTGAAAATGATTTTTGGCAATTTTATATCGTACGGGTGATAATCTCCGCGGTCTTGAACAAAGAGGCTGTCCACGAGTTTCGATTACATGTGTAACCGTTGTTTGTTTTTTTATGACTGCATAGTTTGATTGTGGCTTAGTTATATTAGGATAGTTGACTAATATATTTGTAAAATAATTTGTGTTTCGAACTGTTGTAATTTTTTCACTTTTACTGCCTTTTGATATTGTGGCTACTGAACTAATGTTAGTTGCAGTATCGATCAAACGTCTACTCTTAAGATCAACGAGTAGGTTGAATTCCTTCAAAAAATCCGCGCCTATTATTGGCTTACTAACATTGGCAATTACGAATGTCCAATTAAATTTTCGTCTAAGACCTAATGTTAAAGACAGCATTTTTTCGCCATACGTATCAATAGTTGATCCGTTTGCAGCATACAATTTAAATGGTGATGGTTTTTTCTTTTTATCATAAAAGGACGGAGGACATATTGATAAGTCCGCTCCAGTGTCGATTAGAAAATCCATCTCGGTTAACGCGTCTCGTAAGAATAAGCGACTATTTTGACGGGATTGGGTGCATGTCGCTAACGATGCACTCAACCCTGGGAGTTTTCCTTTTGCTCAAATTTGCAGGGTTTCGTACATTTAGTGGCTTCTTTTCCGTATCGAAAATGATACCAGCAAAATTTTCCGTTTTTATCGTAAACTTTTCGTTTCGATTGTGAACGAGTATGTAATTGTGATCGTTTATTTGATCGAAAACGTGGTCGAGATCTTCTCTCTTGGGGTTTTTTTAGAGAAGAAATTTGTTGCTGCAAATCTGCCACTTGTCTTTTTAATTCACTCACATGTGACAATTCTGATTGGTTTGGTGGACCTTGGCATTCTGCAATTTTGTTGGCCATGTCTGCCAATTGGTCTAACGAACTTGAGTCGCTTATGGAGAGAATGGATTGCATTGACAATGGCAATCCTTCCAGCCATAATGTTTTTAGAAATTCCTCAGGTACTTTATTTTGCGCTAGTGCACGCATCTCAAAAAGTACGTCGGATGGACTCTTTTCAGAGAAACTAACACCAGTTAAAAGTTTCCGAATTTTTTGTTTTTCAGTTTCCGTAAATTTACTGATTATTCTTCGCTTCAACTTGTTATATTTATCTTCATCAGATGGATCCTTGATGATATCACTCACCTGATGAAGAACTTCGGGTTCAATTGATCCGATCAATTGATCCGATCAATTGATAATATTTCGATTTTTCGGCTTTTATTCCCGCATTATAAAATTGAGCCTCAATTTGGGCAAACCATAGTTTCGGATCATTACGCCAAAATGGTGGAAATTTGATGTGGCTCGCAATTTTGCTTACCTCATTGACGGGGTCCAGCCCTTGTGACGAAGGACTGGTTAGCTTTTCTTTGATTTTGTCGGTTTCCGACATTGTCGAGTACCTTTATAATTAATTTTACTGCGGTTTAGTTAATGCACAAAATAACGCGGAATTATATTTTTCACTCGTGTCGACTATCCGAAATCGAATCACGAAACTTTGTTTATAGTTTATTGTTTCTACGGCTTCCTTTTTTTAAAAAAAAAAAAATAAATCGGCAATTCTTTCCGATATGTATATATGTATGAGGGAAAGGGTTATATGTTTATTTTCGATACAAATTTCCCTAGTTGACTTTCTGTATAGTTATTGTCCTTTTTCAGCTAGGTAATACGATTGTTCTGTTAGGCTTTTGATTTTCCAAGTTGCTGCGTCCTAGAAAAACTCTTCGCGTGGTTCGAATTTTCATTCGTTGTTCACGTTGTTCACTTTTGTGTGGAACCGTTGTTCACATTTTTGCGGAAACCGCGTGTTGCGAAAAATTTTCACTATACCGTTGTTCACTTTTTTTGTGTGGAACCGTTGTTCACATTTTTTTATTGTGGAACCCGCGTGTTGCGAAAAATTTTCATTATACCGTTGTTCACTTTTTTTGTGTGGAACCGTTGTTCACATTTTTTCGGAAACCGCGTGTTGCGAAAAATTTGCACTATACCGTTGTTCACCTTTTTGTGTGGAACCGTTGTTTGCATTTTTGTGGAACCCGCGTTTTGCGAAAAATTTTCACTATACCGTTGTTCACTTTTTTGATATCAAACTGCTATTACCGATATTATTAATATATAAAATGTGGATTTCACGTTTTGCGCTTGGATTTCGTGTATTCACGTTACTTTCATATCACTCATAGCTTTCTTTCTACTTATATGCGCGTTTGCAATTTTTGCACTTATTTTTTTTAAACTAATCCACGGCACCGTTTTACTAATTTTTAAACCGAACTTTAACTATAGAAATATTTCGTATTTCCATTTAGAATTGAATTTCCCTTAAGTTTCACTATTCTTACTTTGGTCACTATCATATTATTATTTTTCCATTACGAATTTTATGCACTTTCGCTTACTTGTTTTCACTTTGGTCACTGCTATATTCAAAGCATACTTACAGAAAACAAAATTAAAAAGTATTCGAAGGCAATTGTGATTGCGGCGTAGTCGAGGGTCAGCAGTTATAGTGCTTTATGATGCTCAGGCACCTGTGGATGATGCTTCAAAAATGAAATTAAACGCTCGGCTGTTCGGTGTAGAAGAAGTATAATGTTTCATTCTTTGGCTTTTATACAAAATAATTCAATGTTGCCCGATCTAGCAAATTATAGCAAATTATAATAAATTACAAAAATATAGGGAATTTTTACTCTAATCGTCATACAAAATAAAATTTATTTACAAAGGTTTAATGAATTCTAATTTTAATAAAATGATAAAAATTGGAAATTTCATCTTTTTTGATATCGCCACACACTCATAGTCAGGGCACAGAAGAAGCACTTGACGAAATCCTTTAAGTTTGTGTAAAAGAATCCGCTTTTGACCAGCTTAAGAACCTTCCTGTCTTCCAGATCCAAATTTTTGAATGTCTTTAGACGGTCGTATTCGTGTCTTAAGTTCAGCATATTGACTAAAATTCGAATGTTATAGCTTGTCTTTTATACTAATCCAGGAATTATGAGCTGATGGAAAACCGAGCCATGTCACGAAAACCTGATTCCCCCTCCTTTTAAGAATCTCTTCCACAAGGTATACAGCGGGTTGTTTTACCCTTATTAGCTCTAGCTCGTAGAACCCTCCTTGTATTATGTTCCCCTGATAGTCTTTGAGTATGTAAGTACGTGGGTCTGTATTCTTTACTTCTTTTATCTGAAATATTTCGGTGGACCAGTTGGGGGTATATCCTTTCTCGAATACATGCTTGTACTTACTTACACGTACATGATCTCCTTGTCTGTATTTAGGAGGGGACGAGACCTTTACCTTACGGTAGATATCTCCAAGAATTTGAGTCTCATTCGATGGTCCAACATCTCTAGGACGCAATTTTATGGTACGATGCTTCGTCCTATTGTATTTGTTTATTAGCCCTTTTAGTAAACCGGTCCACTTATAGTTGCCGTTCATGCTAAACTCTTTCCACATCAGGTTTTTTAGTGTTCGATTGAATCGTTCTACAATTGAGGCTTTTAATTCACTGATTTCATGTTTTTTCATCAAATTGTGAAATGCGCGCTCAAAAAGTAGTTGGAGCGAAGCGCGCGTTAGCCAAACATGAACGCGAAAAGGGAGTTTTAATCCCTTTAGCCTCGCAGTTATCTCGGAGCATTTGTCACCCAAAAACAATAATATATCAAACTGTGCCCGCCCTTTCATTTTTGGGTTCAGTAATGGTGATGTGGAACACATTCCACAAAAACTTTGATATGGCAGCACTGGTGCCGTGAAATGTCATAAGTGAAGTCCAGGTGACACAAAAATAGCACGAAAAGGTACGTAAATTTGAACTTTTCAAATGGCCATAACTTTTTATTAAAGGTAGATCGCGGATTGAAACTTTTTGCGATCACCTTTAAATAACAACAACAAAAATAGAACAATTTTTCTTTTTTTTTCTAGCTATCATGACTTTTTCGAAATCGTTCCTATTTTTACAAAGAGCGCATAAAAGAACATTTTTCTGTACTGCGTGAACGATGTGAGTGCAAAACATCGAGCTTTCCTGGTAAGAATTTACGATTTCCTAAAATTGGGATTCTGCTCTAATCTTCGTAGGAAGTTTTTTAAACCATGCCTAAGGATGATAGTGGAACATACGTTTCAGCCGGATTCGGTACCATCTCAGACTGAGTTACGGCAAAGCTTGATGCAAAATTGATGAAGTTCTCTAGCATTTTTTGTCCAAATTGAAAGTGTGTTGTCGGATTAGACTGAAATTAAAAAAAACAATTTTTAAATTCTTTTAGTTTATTTTATTAATTTTATTATTTCTAGATAAGAACGGGTCACATGAGTAGCCACGGTACAGTCGCCGTCCGTCCGCCATGTAGCCCGCTGCCACTGCATTTTTCACCGCCTTCCCACGTCTGGTCGCCGTGACGTGGACGGCTGCTACATGGTAGCCAAACGACGACCGTGCCATGGTCGTGCAATAATATCCTCCAGCTCCAGTTTGCGCCGTACGGCGAGAAACCTTAGGCTAGTTTCACACTGCACTGTTTGCGCCGTACGGTGGAAATTTTTTAGTGGCGCAAAGAAGTGCAGAAGTCCATCGTACGGCGTGAAACCGTATGGCGCAAACCGTGAAGTGCGAAACTAGCCTTACGGCCAAACTGAAAGTCGATCATACTATATAACCGTACGGCGCAAACCGTGTAGTGTGAAACTAGCCTACTGTCCGGTCACAGTTTTACCGCACGCAGAGACCCGAACAGTGTACTTCAGAAAACACCTCAAAATGCGTAAAAATTTACAACGGACCACTTTTACTGGCTTAATTGAAAAAGATATCACTACCAACTTTGAAATATACAATATAAATGTACGACGAGAACAAAAACCAGAATAATTCTGACACTCCCGGAAGGAATTCCTTGAGTATATTGGATATTTAATTCATAGACCGTCCAAACAAAATGGTTGCTAACACCCGGAGGACTGGTAGCCAAAACAAAGTCTAGTGAACTACTAAGTAGAATCGACTCCAAACCCGGAATTTACTCGACTTCGGGCTTGTCGAATTGATTAAATCCATCTAAAGATTGATGGGGATCCAACTAATAATTTAATTAAATCGTCGGACGAGGTTTTAGCGACTTACCGGCGAAATAATAAATCACGAAACCGCGCGGGAGTAATATATTTACTTTTGGTGACTTACCGGCGAAATTAACTGAATAATACTGCTCCAAAATTCCCCTACTGCCGTTGACTGAGATCTGTAATGTGAAAACATAATTAATTTAACAATTATCTCTTGAACTTGTATAAATACCTCGAATTTGTTGCAACTGCTGTTACGAATTGTTTTCGGCACCATAAGCGCCTCCAATTCGCATCCAGATTTTGATGGGCCCCCTTGAACCTAGACAGCATAATCTGCCGACTGCTCGGGAGCCGGATGGGGGGGCGGGTTGAAAAAAACTGTTCAAAAGGGTACCATCCTAGTAAATGCTGTCAAAAACCAAAAACTCGATGAGAACAAAGGGAGAAAGATTCAGGGAAAGACAGGGATCTAGCCGCACCATTACCGTCTTGAATCACTTAACAACCGCGAAAATCAGGACGCGAGAGAGAGAAAGAGGGGCAAGATCGGGAAAACCTAAGGCCATCCCAGTCCGACGGAGCCCCAGGGCCCCTTTCTGTGGAGATCTACTCCATTATGCCGCTAGTAAACCGTGCGGAAGAAAAATTAGGAATTTTGCACCTCGATGTCGTCTTTAGTTCTCCACTCGACAGGATACCTGTACACGATGAGTAATTGGGAAAAAAAATATTGGGCAAATGCATGCAAATGAAAGAAAATTTTTCAAATGATAACTTGTAAAATGTGTAATTCAATTCTTCTAATTGGTAGGTTCGTGAATATTTTATTATTAATTAATTTTATTGATGCGTTTATTATTATGGTTCCGGAGTGAATTACTTGGCGAGCGCTGAGTTGTTGGGGCTCTTTCCGTATACCGAGACGTCTGGTACATATGTATGTATATAAAGAAAAATTTACCTGCCGCACAACTAGATTGTCTGTCTTTTTGAGTTCAGAATTCTGATTGACCTGATCACTGAGTTCAGCAAATTTTCCAACCTTCACAACACTCAATAGTTTATTCACCGAGATTTTGTGCCACTTAGGTCAAACTAAATTGTCTATTATTTCACTGCAGTGCATTAGCGCTTAAAACTTCGCTTTTGAGGGGGGAAAGAGTCTTTCCACTTTTCAAAATTAAAATGTTATTATAAAAAAAAAATTATCTGAAGGTGGACTTTTGTCCCTTGAAAAATGACCTTCGTGTTCGAGCTCTCACACTACACACCTCCTCCCACAAGGAAAATTCTTCAATTTTTTTTCCCAACATCGCCGTGAAAAAAACGGTCTTTTATGACGAATGCGATGTAGCATTTGCGCGGGAAGCGACGCACTCTTCGTTTTCTCCTCGTACATCCAGATGCCGCCAGTAGAGTATCCAAGATTCAAATCCAAATTTTCACTCGATGATTTTTAGAATTGACGATTTTATTTTTCTTTTATTGTTATTATAATTATTATTATTATGGTTAAAAAATATTTTTTTTTCGTTACATAAGTACTGAAATACAAAGGTAGCATGCCTTGTGGAGTGGTCGCGTCACAGAGGCTGGAGGCAATATCCTATCGAAACGATCACTGTAAGACCACAGCACAACACATTGTGGGTTTGAGACCATTCGCATAAGACAGGAACTAAAGTTTATAAGAAAGCAATTTTTTTTTCTTTTTACCCGAGGCTGCATTCGTAACAATCGTGGGGACGACCCAGACCCAGGAGAACCGTCTCATAAATTAGCCGGGCTTCGTACATAGAACCAACTCAAAAGAATAACTATTTCATTATTAGGACTTAGTATCCTTACTGTGGTATATGCCAATGATGTTCCCGGCTTTATCCTCAAGTTGATAGGAGACATTTCCTATCTTTTCTCTTACCTTGGCCTCGATAAATTTCGGAGCAAACTTGGCAGCAAAACGGTTAACGGCACTGCTTTGTACATAGTTTCGCACATATACGGTTTGCCCTGGCACAAAGGATTTGGATGTGCTACGCAGGTTGTATGTATGCGCACTCTTCTTGGAAGCTAATTCCAGGTTTTGACATATTTTATCCTGTAACATTCGGATACGTTCGATATGGGGCGTTATAGATATATCTCCTTCTCCTAGTGAGTTTAAGGCCTGGAGGAGCTCATAGTCTGATCCATGACGTATTGCATGATAGCCAAACATCAGGAAGTGCGGTGAATAGCCAGTCGAAGTGTGTACCACATTTCGAAGTGCTGACGATGTCTCGCTGAGATGATCGTCCCAATTCCGGTGATCAGTACCAACTTATGAGCGTATAGCCGCTAAGATAGATCGGTTGACCCGTTCAGAAGCATTAGCCTGTGGTGCGTAGAAGGGGGAAAGAATGTACTTTACACCAAAGTTCTCCAAGAATATTTGGAATGCCCTGGCAGTGAACTGTCCGCCATTATCTGAGTGGATGCATTCCGGAACACCGTAGGTTAAGAAGACTTCATTACCCAAGAATTTAATGATACGGTCTGACGTGGCACTTGGCATTGATTTCAACCACACAAATTTTGTGAACTTATCCAGAACAACGAAAAAGTATTTATTTCCGGCAATTGACCGAGGGTAAGGACCTAAAAAATCAATGTATAAGCGTTGCATGGGACGAAAGACTTCAATTCGTTCACCCATTGGGGGACGCATAGTGTGGTTCGCGGGCTTGCTTTGTTTACAAACTACACAAGCTGCAACATACTTAGCAACGTCCTGTCGTAGCTTCGGCCAATAATAATACCTCTGTAGAAGCTCTACCGTCTTTTGTACCCCGCAATGAGACGAAATTGGATCATCATGCGCCTTGGAGATCAGTTCTTGAATTGCTGGATACGGGACCCACAGTTTATGCTTTGGGATGTCAGTGTTTGTCTCAATTTTGGTATTAGTGCAGATATAGATTTTACCATCAAGAACGCTAAGATTCGAGTATCGGTCTGGAGATTCTGATATCTGAGAGATCAATTCCAAGTACGACGCATCCTCAAAAACTGTCATTGGCATGGCTTCGTCGACATAGAGCGGGAAATCTTCCTCCAAGTCTAATTCACTACAGAACACTCGCGATAGTGCATCAGGAACGACATTCAGCGTGCCTTTCCTATGCTCAATTTGAAACTTGAACCCCTGCAGTTTCAGACTCCATCGAGCTAAACGCCCAGACAGGTCCTGTTGCTGCATGAGCCACTTTAAACTTGCATGGTCCGTAATTATTGTGAACTCAAGTCCTTCGACGTAAGCCCGAAACCTCTTCACACTCTGAACTGCAGCCAAGCATTCCAACTCCGTCACACTGTAATTCCGTTGTGCAGCATTGAGTTTCGCAGACATGAAAGCTATCGGATGTTCTTCACCTAAATCCGTCTTTCGGAATAAGACACTTCCGATGCCTGTGGCACTCGCATCGCACTGTATGAAGAATGGTCTCGAAAAATCAGGATTTATCAAAACCGGCGCTGTTGTAAGGAGTTTCTTGGTTTCTTCGAAAGCCCGATTTGCAAAATCGTTCCACACAAATGCATTCTTTCCCTTGAGTAGGTCAGTTAGCGGGGAAGTCACTGAGGCAAAATTTGGTATGAATCTTCTATACCAGCCCGCCATGCCCATAAATCTACGCACTTCACGTGTGCTTTTGGGAATCGGGTATGCTGTAATACCAGAGATCTTTTCTGGGTCAGTCTTAAGTATGCCATCACTAACGACATATCCCAAGTATTTGATTTCCTTCATAAGGAATTTGCTTTTCTCAACATTTATTGTAAGATTGGCAGTTCGCAAGAGCTCAGAAACATGACGAAGAAGATCAAAGTGTTCCTCCAAAGTACTGGAGGTGATAAGCAAATCATCCAAATATACGAATACCTTATCGTGTAGTTGATAAGGAATGACTTTGTGCATCTGCCGACACATTGTTTGTGGTGCGTTGCACAACCCAAAAGGCATGACCGTGAATTGATAGAGCGGTCGCCCAGGAACGGTAAACGCTGTTTTATCGCGCGAAGATGGATCCAACGGTATTTGCCAAAAAGCATCCTTTAAATCCAGACTCGAGATGAATTTAGTGGCTTGCAACCGAGAGAGAAGACCGTCAATTAACGGAAGAGGGTACGCATCCTTACACGTAACTTCATTTATCCGCCGTGCGTCCAAACATAGTCTAACCTTCCCATTTGCCTTACTCTTCAACGTCACTGGAGAACACCAAGAGCTTGAGCTCTATTCAATTACGCCCAGCTCTAGCATCCGGTCCAGTTCATCGTAAAATTGCTTTTGATCGACCGGGGATACGGAATAGTGACGCTGCTTAACTGGTGCTGCGGAACCCACATCAATTACATGAGAAAGTAAAGAAGTTTTCCCCAAGCCCATACGGTTAAATGATGGAAACGAATCTGCAACCTCTCATAATTTTAGTCTGTCTTCTTCACACAAATTGTGTTGTAAGGAACTTGTAGGGGGTGGTTGACACACTATTTCTTCAACCTGCGTTGGAGCCAGTCCAAAAAGATCCCAGAAATCCATGCCTAGGTATAGAGGGTTTTTTAGTGCTGGGGCGACTAGAAATCGCATCATTCGACTCTTTCCTGCGAATGAAACCAAAACGCGAACATTGCCCAACACTTCACACTTTTGACCACATGCCGTAGATAGATGTGAATGCAGAGAATGAACTGGTAGTGAGAGATCTGTGATGAGTTTAGACCCCTCAGCCTCGAGTACGCTTGAACTGGCACCACTGTCAAGTAACCCCTGAAAACGATGCCCTTTTATAATTATTTCAGCATACGGACGGTTGTCGCCATTTATTTGAAAAATTGATGACACATCGGCTTGTTTTAGATGTCGCCGAATTTGCCAGTAACGGATGGAACGTGATAAGCGGGAGCGTTTACGAATTGGTGGACTAGTCTGACATATCTGAGGCTTAAATTTAGTTGAAATTGAAAGCTGGTCTATATTGTGGGTTTGGGTGGCAGATCCGTATTGGTAGCCTGGTTCTGATTGGGACTCTCTGTTGGTTGGATGCGACTCGTCAGAGGTTGATTCGCACTCCTCTGACCGTTTCCCGACCTACGTTTGCATACCGTGCAGTTTGGTTTCACCACGTTTGGTGTACCGCAACCGAAGCAAAACGTGTGTGTGATCTCCTTTGCACAATCAGAAAATACGTGCCCAATGTCCTTACAATTCCAACAGATTGCCATCCCTCTCCCCGAACTGGGTTTCTGTTGTGCTGCACCTTTAGAGTATGGTGCCGTGCCTACGTGAGCATCAACTTGAATTTCGTTAACCTGTTTTCGACCAGAACAATTTGAATCACCATCATACCCAATCCTCTCCCAAGTATCCTCAATAGTGACGCATCTTCTCTTCAACTGCATTACGGTTTCGAAATCAATCCCAGCTAAATGTGCCTGCAAACCGGGACGCATATTGCGCCACAGAATTTGTTGCAACTGCTGATCTGACAAAGGTGAACGCAGCTGAAGAGCAAGGTTATCAATTGCATCCGCGAAATCTCGAAATGGGTCCTTAGCTTTTTGATAACGACTGTCTATTAACCTACGGACATCTAGATCGGTGTTTTGTGTGTCAAAGCGCTCTCGTAGAGAATGACAAAATTCAGGCCATACAATATCAGGCATTGTTTCCCTCAAAGTCCAATACCACTCAGCAGCAGAACCTCTCAATAAGATGAAAATCTCCGAAAATAATTCTAATTCGGAAATCCCATTTGATCGGCCCAATGTCTCAACCCTGAAAAGAAACCTGTTGACGTTCATGCTCGTGCTAGATCCATCAAAGGTAACTCCCCACTTTGACATCGGAATAAAGCGCTTCTGCCCATGTGTTCCAATGTTCGTATTATGCGAACCAGGAGTACAATCCTGGCGAGTGCTTGAAAAAGGCCAAGCAGGTGCTTGACAATTTAGCGGTGCCTGTTCGCGTTCCTGCACTTGTGCTGGGGGAATGTCCTTTCCTCTTTCCGGACTGTCACACCCGCCGATACTGATTGGGGCTTCTACTCCAGGACCCACTTCTTGAACCTTAAGGAACGTAGCTCTAACATCCAGAGAAGAGGTGGTACTGAAGTTTATCTCCGAGAGCTTTTGATAAAAAGTTTCCAGGGCTACCTCATCAGAAGGCTTAACTAAAAGACCATCAGTCACCGAATTTAGCTCTTTGATTTTTGCTAAATGTTCCCGACTCGTAGCTTGAATTGTCCCCGAAGAACATTTGACTAGCCGCGTTAACCGACCAGTATAGTGATTGAGGCGAGAGCGACACCTATCCACATCATCCAATCTTCCCGACTTACATTCCCTTAAAATACTCGAAATGTCGTCTAAACCCTCTTGACAATTTTCGAGTTCCCTTGGTAAGTCTTGAAGAATGATTTCCGGTAAATCGGAGTTTGGTCTCAAAACCGGTCTTTCCTTTTCCAACTTGAGTTGCGACTCAAGACTTTTCAACTGGGCCAGGCCCGTCCCACTAATGCCACGAATGATACATTCCATCTGGAACTCATCGGGTTCCAAATGATCAACGGTAAGATCCATTGTACCGAGTAAAAATATATGATAATAACCAAAAAAAAATCGGTAACAAAAAAATAAAAAAGAATATGCGCAATAAAGATGAACAAAAAAAATAAAAATACAAAATCCTAAACCATATATCCCTAAATTGTGTACATGCGAATAATCGATATGTTGTGTAGCCGAAAAAAAAATCAAAGGGGTCCTGAGATCCATCAGACTTTCGGAATGTAGCCTACTCTCTCTCTCTTTGCATAAAAGGAATTAGGGAAGAAGCCCAAATAACAAATCGCTCCAAAACGACGCGGACGGTAGAGGGTACGACGAGCTATAGTTGTCCATACTAAATTATTTTAGAATGATAGAAATTTTCGGGAAGTTCATCGATGTGATTTCTTTATAAGCAAACGAAATTATTCGTTGAGCTGCACAATAATTGCTGCAACCGACGGGACCGTCCCGGATTAAATTCCGCGAGAAACCAAATCGAGTCTTAATTCGCGACACTGAATAATGATTTCGTACTTACACAAGTATTCGATAGGTCATTCGAAACCGACGCAATGCGGATAACTTGTGCGAACACCACTAAACAATGTGATTTTAACAAGGGTTAAATAAAAACAAGTATATTCGCTCAAAATAGCTCGGCACTTAAGGTGCACTTGTATCCCTGATAGAAGAAAAGAAAATCCGCGCGGCAATAACTGAGAATGCCCAACCATAACTCTAAACAGAGGTTAAAGGGTGTGAGGTGCTATAGGTGAATATACTAAATTGTTTTAGGATAATAAAAAAAAAAAAAATCCGGAAAGCTCATCGATGTGATTTCTGTTTCAACATACGAAATTATTCGTTAAGCTGCACAACAATTGCTACAGCCGACGGGACCGACCCGGATTAAATTCCGCGAGAAACCAAATCGAGTCTTAATTCGCGTCACTGAATAATGGTTTAATTCCTGCATAAGTATTCGATAAGTTAATTGGAACCGACGCGAATGCGGATAACTTATGTGCTCACCACTAAACAGTGTGATTTTAACAGGAGTAAATAAAAACAAGTATAGTCGGCTTCAAAATAGCTCGGCACTTAAGGTGCACTTGTATCCCGTAATTGAAAAAAAACCCGTGCGATAAGAATTTAGAATACCCAACCATAACTCCAGACGATTACCAAGAACTTTTTACAAGGAATAGAAACGAAAAAGAAAGAATCTCCAGCAAAAAAAATTTGAACAAAAAAATTCCTTATTAAGAATCGCAAAATTTCCTAATTAAACTCCAAAAGTGTTGTTGCAATATTAGCAAACGAAGCATTGCACATTGTATGATAAATATCCAGTCACAGTAAAACAATCAGCTGTGCGAAGGTTGAAGGTGTTAAATTGCCTATTTCTAGGGTATTCCAATTTTATATTGATTGTTCAGCAACGTACTTAGTTAACTACATAGTAGCTCCAAGTCATCTCACTGTGACCATAACGCGGGTGAACCCGGAACGAATCCTCAAGTGGACCAAATAATTTTTATTTAAAAAAAATTCCCAAAATATGCAATGACATCGTTGGATATACAGGCGCTATAAAATAAGACATCAAAAATAGAATGCAAACCCGATTGCAACAACACCATAGAATTTCATTAGCGAAAATTAATAAAGTTAAGCGTAAAGTCATTCGCCTCTCAGCTAGAACGGAACTGGAACAGTACAATTTGAACGGGATTAGGAAGAATATCTAACAGGAAAACTATAAAATTGATTTTAATCGTATAAATAGGGAAATTGGAAATATTGAATTTACAACAAAAAATATATGCGTATACACACGTGTTTGGGCGCCACTGTTACGAATTGTTTTCGGCACCATAAGCGCCTCCAATTCGCATCCAGATTTTGATGGGCCCCCTTGAACCTAGACAGCATAATCTGCCGACTGCTCAGGAGCCGGATGGGGGGGGGGGGGTTGAAAAAAACTGTTCAAAAGGGCACCATCCTAGTAAATGCTGTCAAAAACCAAAAACTCGATGAGAACAAAGTGAGAAAGATTCAGGGAAAGACAGGGATCTAGCCGCACCACTACCGTCTTGAATCACTTAACAACCGCGAAAATCACGACGCGAGAGAGAGAAAGAGGGGCAAGATCGGGAAAACCTAAGGCCATCCCAGTCCGACGGAGCCCCAGGGTCCCTTTCCGTGGAGATCTACTCCATTATGCCGCTAGTAAACCGTGCGGAAGAAAAATTAGGAATTTTGCACCTCGATGTCGTCTTTAGTTCTCCACTCGACAGGATACCTGTACACGATGAGTAATTGGGAAAAAAAATATTGGGCAAATGCATGCAAATGAAAGAAAATTTTTCAAATGATAATTCGTAAAATGTGTAATTCAATTCTTCTAATTGGTAGGTTCGTGAATATTTTATTATTAATTAATTTTATTGATGCGTTTATTATTATGGTTCCGGAGTGAATTACTTGGCGAGCGCTGAGTCGTTGGGGCCCTTTCCGTATACCGAGACGTCTGGTACATATGTATGTATATAAAGAAAAATTTACCTGCCGCACAACTAGATTGTCTGTCTTTTTGAGTTCAGAATTCTGATTGACCTGATCAATGAGTTCAGCAAATTTTCCAACCTTCACAACACTCAATAGTTTATTCACCGAGATTTTGTGCCACTTAGGTCAAACTAAATTGTCTATTATTTCACTGCAGTGCTTTTGAGGGGGGAAAGAGTCTTTCCACTTTTCAAAATTAAAATGTTATTATAAAAAAAAAATTATCTGAAGGTGGACTTTTGTCCCTTGAAAAATGACCTTCGTGTTCGAGCTCTCACACTACACACCTCCTCCCACAAGGAAAATTCTTCAATTTTTTTTCCCAACATCGCCGTGAAAAAAACGGTCTTTTATGACGAATGCGATGTAGCATTTGCGCGGGAAGCGACGCACTCTTCGTTTTCTCCTCGTACATCCAGATGCCGCCAGTAGAGTATCCAAGATTCAAATCCAAATTTTCACTCGATGATTTTTAGAATTGACGATTTTATTTTTCTTTTATTGTTATTATAATTATGGTTAAAAAATATTTTTTTTTCGTTACATAAGTACTGAAATACAAAGGTAGCATGCCTTGTGGAGTGGTCGCGTCACGGAGGCTGGAGGCAATATCCTATCGAGACGATCACTGTAAGACCACAGCACAACACATTGTGGGTTTGAGACCATTCGCATAAGACAGAAACTAAAGTTTATAAGAAAGCAATTTTTTTTTTCTTTTTACCCGAGGCTGCATTCGTAACACTGCCTCAGTTTATTTCCCCATTTGAGTCATTTGAAATTTAACAATCGAAATGTCATCCATGTCATACGGCTGGCGGCTACTCAGGTTTGCACTTCTACACCGAAATTTAGCTGTACCGATCTGGGCCTGTACGCCCTGGACGGTATCTTCTACGGTTCTGGTATCTTCTACGGTACTTTCCGCGGCACTTTTTACGGCTAACTTATTACGGTTTTTGCTCGCGTCGACGGTCTCAGTACCGCAACTACCCGGTAAAACAAAATCAACCGCAATTAAACCCCCGTAGCAACACAGGGGCGAACAGACCTTTGTCCGACTAAAACCCAGAGACGGGTCGTGGGCGCCAGCGATCCTTTTTGAAAGGTCTGCTCTCCTTCCCTAGACCGGATCACTGGTCTAGAGAAGTTTTCTTACGACAAATAACGTCCGTCGCGACACTACGATACGAAAACTCGCGACACACTGGAGGAACTGCTGAGAACACGGCACAAAAGTTTACACTCAAGTAAAAGAAATATATGAATTTGAATATAATATAATATAAGTAAGTAATAAGGTAATGCGCAATTCAAAAAAACTTACACTAACTGGTCTCTAACGTAACCTAGTTTACTTAACAATTAGGGCGCCTCTGGTGCAATCTTAATCTTCCCACGACGATCGCTTGATTTCTCTCGTTCTTCTCGCCTACTATTCGTTTTACCGCCTCGGCAATTATATTCCGTCTTTTCAATACCGTGTTATCCTCTTGTCCCTCAGAAATTCGTCCCGTAGACTCGGGACCTCGAACCCACTTCCGTCGCTGCCAATCCAAAAAGAGGCCGTTTCATTTTTCTTGCTGCTTCGATGAAAACTCCCAGCGGTTCTTTTCATCCACGGTTAGCTTCGACCAGCTTTTCAAAGTTAATTTTAAGTTCAACGGACTTGCACTCGCATGACATTTTTCGTACGGACTTCCAGCATTCCATTCGGGTATCTAGCCGAGATTCGCACCACTTTCCACGTTCCAGTTCATCGTCGTATGGAAATCGCTCGTTCAGTGGCTGATTGCCCAATGACAGTTTGGTTTGTTTACTTTTGGGTTTGTGTTTACTTTTCGTGTGTCGTATCGTGTGCGCGTTCCGCGTTATTTCCGCTCGTGACGATCTGCTCCGTTTATGTCTTCCACACGGTTCGTGGTGCTAAACGTACAGGATGGAGTAACCCCGGCCCGCAGGACGGAATAAAAGGCGGGTATGGTCATTGTTCCCGGTAAGTACGATCTGCTCGCGTTATTCCCTCGGCGTGACAAAGTTTTCGGGTACAGTACCCACAGTTTCCGATGACAACCAAATCTTCGTATTTCAATACAAACAATACAAATAATCCTAACCTTAATAATAACCTAACCTCTATAATTCAAATGATACGTTAATTCTAATACTAAACCTACATATTAACTAGCAAAACCTAACTAACGTAGTACATACTAACAATACTAATCAATGCTATTATCGCATTTTCAGCTTTTCCTCCAATCCAGTGATATTTACTAATGCATTATTTTACGTTTACTTTTAGGAAAGCGTAACCGGCTGAGAGGCGTCGCCAGTGCATCGGAGGAATTTACTGTGCATAAAAGGTAATTCTTTTTACGATTTGATTTCTATCAATCCCGAAATTAACGATTGTTCTCTCTTGTCTTTACAGGAAATAGACACATTACGAGTCAAACTCGTAATACTCCCCCCTTACGAGGAAAAGAATTTTACGAAATTCTTAGTGGGTTGAGTCGGATGGAAGAGATTCGGACCAGGAGTAAGATTAGGTGAATATTTTCAATGTGTTATTTAAAAATTCCGGGTCGCCCTGTGAAGTCCTATCGAAGTAGCTCACTCACGTTTCTTCTTGAGCTCCTATATAGGGTTTGAGGTCTTTTGCATGCCACACACCACCGCGCTTCCCCCCTTCTCCCTCCAACTCGTAGGTCCATGGCGACACTCGTTTCCGCACTACAAACGGCCCAATATACTTCGGTGCCAGATTCGCTGAGAAATACTTGGCCGCATCTGACAGGACATAGTTCTTTCTCCAAACGCGATCGTTCGGGTAGTAGCTCGTGTCTCGTCGTCGAAGGTCATATCGATTCTTAGTTTGTTTTGTTGCGTGTTCAAAACGCTTCTTAATATCCTCTCGCACGCCCTCTAGAGCTTTGGCTCGCTCCAACGAGTTCTGGCAGGTTATCGATATTTCGCCCGGTCTCTCTAGAGGTTCTATCCCAACGGACATATTTCTTCCGAAATTCACGAAGTACGGAGATACCTGCATTACTTCGTGCTTAGCGGTTCGCAGGGCGCACGCTATCTTAGGGAGGTGTTCGTCCCACTTCCGGTGATTTTCGGCAACATATGCTCTCAGCATAGTCTTGATAGATTGGTTTATCCGCTCTGCGGGATTCGCTTGAGGGTGGTAAAAAGCCGTGAATTTAATTTGCGTCCCATACGACTCTACCATACCCTGGAACTCCTTCGATCGAAACTGAACGCCATTGTCGTACACAACCCATTTTGGAACACCGAAAAGTAGGAATACTTCGTTTTCTAAAGCCCGCGTTACTGCGTTTGCTGTAGCCGCCCTCAACGGAAACAAAAGCGGAAATTTCGAAGAATAGTCCACAACCGTAAGGATGAACGTAAACCCTCGCGTTGAGCGTGGAAGAGGTCCTACCAGATCCACACACACCATCTCCCACGGTTGCTTTGCCTCTCCACTCCTCGAAGCCATCAACCCCGAGGGCAATCTGCGCTCAGGTTTAACTGCTTGGCAAGTCTTATATGCTTGAACATACTTCTTTATGTCCCCCTGTATTTTCGACCAATAAAAATTTCGCGAAACTCGGTCCACCGTGCCTTTCACGCCGCAATGACCCGACTTTGGATCGTCATGACACTGTCGCAATAGTTCCCCCCGTTCCCCTTTCGCTGGAACCCTTTTCCATGCGGTCTCGTCTTCGAGTGCCGGATATCTCGGTGAGACGTGCTTCCACAATAATCCCCCCTCTACTCGCCACGACGGATATTTAGCAGATTGTTTCTGTACTTTGTCCAGCATCTTAGTATACCACCGTTCCGACTGTGTAATTGCAAGTAGCGACTCCACCACTGGCACAGATCTGGACAACGCATCCGGCACTAGATGCTCCTTACCTTTACGATGGATAATGTTGAAATCGTATTGTTGGAGTCTCACTGCCCATCTCGCAAGTCTGCCAGTTGGGTCTTTCAGGTTATGCAGCCATACTAGGGAATGATGGTCTGTTACCACTGTAAAGTGCGTTCCGTCCACATAAGGCCTCAATTTTTCAACTGCCCATAAAACAGCCAAACACTCTTTTTCGGTAGTGGAGAATTTGCGCTCTGAATTAGTTAGAGAACGACTTAAATAACAAACCACCTTTTCTCCAGTGGGTTGTTCTTGCGTTAAAACTGCACCCAACCCAAAATCTGAGGCATCTGTTTGAATAGTGAATGGTAATTCGTAATTCGGACATGTCAAAATTTGGTGCCGTTGACAATTTCACCTTCGATTCCGAAAACGCTCGCTCACACTCAGCGCTCCACATAAACTTCTGATTTTTCTTTAGTAGCGCCGTTAAAGGGGCCACTAGCGTGGCGAAATCTGGAATGAAACGCCTGTACCAGGAAACCATACCCAAGAATTGCCTAACTCCCTTTACATTTGTGGGCGCTTGAAATCTTAGCAGGCACTCAACCTTGTCTGGATCGACATGTAGTCCGGTTTCGTCCACCACATACCCCAAATATCGCAATTCAGACCGACAGAATTCACACTTGGTTCTAGAAACTCGTAAACCCGCATCTATCAACCGACGGAACACTTCTCTCAAAATCTGTAAATGTTTCTCGAAGGTCTGAGTGACAATAATTATGTCATCGAGGTAAACAAAAACATACGGCTCCATGTCACCTCCGAGTACCCTATCGATTAACCTTTGCCAGGTGGCGGGTGCGTTCTGAAGCCCAAAAGGCATACGCAGAAACTCGAACAACCCTCGAGTAGGCACGGTGAATGCGGTGTATTGTCTAGAAGACTCCGCCATCGGAACTTGCCAATAAGCTGACTTAATGTCCAAAGACGACAAAAATTTAGCATCACGTAATTTGTCCAAGGTGGCTGTTACGTATGGCAAAGGATAGGCATCTCGCTCCGATACCTTGTTCACCTTGCGATAATCCACACAAAACCTAAACGTTCCACCTTTCTTTTTGATGAGAAGAATCGGCGACGCCCAAGGGCTTTTTGAAGGTTGCACTATCTCTTCCTCCAACATTTTGTCTAACTCACTGTCGATGTCCTTCTGTCTGACTGGTGAGACCGGATAGTACCTCTGTTTGATCGGGGCCGAGGTGGTAACAATTACGTGTTCGACTTCTGAAGTCTTCCCCAGTCCTTCCCCCATCTTGGAAAATTCCTCCTTCAAAACCGAATTTAGACTCTGTGTCTGTTCCTCACTGAGCTTAGACTTGGGGTGCAGAAATTCGACGCAAGACACGTTTACTTCCTCGGAAAATACCCATTGGTATTGCTTTAGGTCGACTATTAATCCGAAAGTTTTCCAAAAATCTGCCCCAAAAATGAATGTATGAGGTAGCAAAGGCACCACCAAACATTCTAGCCATCTCGTCCTCTCCCCCACTTTCAAAGGTAGCCAAACGGACCCTTCAATGCGACATTGATCTCCATTCGCTACCCTGATAGTTTCAGTGTTGGATTTCGACAAACTGACCCCCATTTTCTGTAGTTGCTTCCAACCCACACTTCCCACGATTGTCCGTGACGCCCCCGAGTCCAACAACCCCGTGAACTCTGCGTCGAAAGCGGACACTCTTAAGTGCGGCCTCGGATCACCCTCTACAGACGTCAACGCGTAGTCGACCTGAGTCGTTGTTACGGAATCACCTTTCGTACTCACTTCACCGCCTCTTAGTGAGCACGCTCCCCGTTTCCCGTACCCGAAGTTCCCGGGGTAGGCTCATCTCGCTTAATTGTTTCGTTGGTACTCCCTTCCCCCTCCTCTGCGCATACGGGGCATTTACTACGGTACACCCCAATCCTTCCGCAACCGAAACAGCGTCTTTCTTCCGTACAATTCCTCGACACATGTCCTGGTTTCCGTCAATTATAACAAATAAGGCCGTTGGAAGCACCATTCTCGGTTCGTCCCGAACTGGTGTGTCCATGGTTTTTGTATTGTGACCCCTTAACTGGTTTTTCGGCCTCCACATATGCCAAATCCGACTCCAAAAGGTTACCCCGACGTCCCTGTGGTGGCACAAAAGACTCTACTGATAAGCGGATGGCCTCCAGGGTGCGACCTAATTCAATCAATTGCTTGATTGATTTAAGTTCTGTCAACCCCAGTTGTGTTTGGTAGTACGGGGTGATATTCCGCTTCAAAATCTTTAATTTTTCCGCCTCCGTACCAGGTCTCGCGAGCCGTTTAAACAGATTTTCCATTATCGCAACATATACCCCAATAGATTCGTTTTTCCCCTGGGTGCGCTGTTTGATCTCCTCCATCAAGCGGTCGTCGTAGTCGGGAGGTAGAAACTCGGCGGCGAAGTTCCGCTACCAAGTCGTCCCAGGTTTTACAACTGCCTTTAATCGCTCGCAGCCATACCAACCCCTTCCCTTCGAAAAGATCTACCGCGGATCTAAACAGTTTTGATTTCGACACCCCTCGTGCTTGACGCAATTCTTCCACTCTTTCCAGAAAAGCGCAAAGTGTGTGCTGTTCCCCTGCAAAGGTGATCTTCCACTTCGCTACATCTACCTTATTGGTGTCAGCCGATACGACTGTGGCCACGGCCGAAGTTGTGTTGAACACGGACCTATTCAAATCCTCCTCGTCCGACGACATTTGCCCTGTCTTATCAAATAAATCATTCAACAGTATTAAAATTTTAGATTTGATACTCTGCTTTGCAGAAATTTCATCCTTCGTCGGCTCGGCCCCTTCCAACCTCCGCAGGCAGTAATGAATTTTAGTAAAAATTTTTTTATACTCCCCACTATCCTCATCCCCTTTAAATTCTTCCAACAATTTGCTAATCTCACTAATTTTCGCTGTTACAGCAGCTAGATCCTCCGAAAATTTGAAAGGATAAATACCTACACGCACTGACAACTTCGACGACTTCGTTGCAGATTCTGTGCGCATAGCTCCTCTAAGCGCCTTCCTCATTTCGTCTACCGTATCGGACTTACTGCCCCTGATCGCTAACTCGTAAGTCAGCTCATCTTGGCTTAAACGGTTCACTAGAATTTTAGCCATTATTAATCCGTTCTAGACCCACCGTCCCCTTAATCCCAAGAAAATCCACACCAAAGGAAAATTAACCAATCTCAAATCTCGAATCCCTCACTGTATCACTATGCCGTGTACATTTCAGTATAATTCGACGAAGAAAGAACAAACGTATCACAAAATAACTCAAAAAAAAAAAAAAAAAAATGAAAAAAAAAATCTCACCAACTAAATCCTGATTTTAGATTCGCTCCGATGCTCTAGTTAATTGTTTCGTCTATTCCGAGTAATTTCAACAGTTTTTCGAATTCACGTTGGGCGCCAATTATTACGGTTTTTGCTCGCGTCGACGGTCTCAGTACCGCAACTACCCGGTAAAACAAAATCAACCGCAATTAAACCCCCGTAGCAACACAGGGGCGAACAGACCTTTGTCCGACTAAAACCCAGAGACGGGTCGTGGGCGCCAGCGATCCTTTTTGAAAGGTCTGCTCTCCTTCCCTAGACCGGATCACTGGTCTAGAGAAGTTTTCTTACGACAAATAACGTCCGTCGCAACACTACGATACGAAAACTCGCGACACACTGGAGGAACTGCTGAGAACACGGCACAAAAGTTTACACTCAAGTAAAAGAAATATATGAATTTGAATATAATATAATATAAGTAAAGGTAATGCGCAATTCAAAAAAACTTACACTAACTGGTCTCTAACGTAACCTAGTTTACTTAACAATTAGGGTGCCTCTGGTGCAATCTTAATCTTCCCACGACGATCGCTTGATTTCTCTCGTTCTTCTCGCCTACTATTCGTTTTACCGCCTCGGCAATTATATTCCGTCTTTTCAATACCGTGTTATCCTCTTGTCCCTCAGAAATTCGTCCCGTAGACTCGGGACCTCGAACCCACTTCCGTCGCTGCCAATCCAAAAAGAGGCCGTTTCATTTTTCTTGCTGCTTCGATGAAAACTCCCAGCGGTTCTTTTCATCCACGGTTAGCTTCGACCAGCTTTTCAAAGTTAATTTTAAGTTCAACGGACTTGCACTCGCATGACATTTTTCGTACGGACTTCCAGCATTCCATTCGGGTATCTAGCCGAGATTCGCACCACTTTCCACATTCCAGTTCATCGTCGTATGGAAATCGCTCGTTCAGTGGCTGATTGCCCAATGACAGTTTGGTTTGTTTACTTTTGGGTTTGTGTTTACTTTTCGTGTGTCGTATCGTGTGCGCGTTCCGCGTTATTTCCACTCGTGACGATCTGCTCCGTTTATGTCTTCCACACGGTTCGTGGTGCTAAACGTACAGTAGCATAGTGACTTGTGAGTGAAGTGTTTGCTTTCACAGATCAACTTGCCGCATCCCTCGGACGATCGCAGGATGGAGTAACCCCGGCCCGCAGGACGGAATAAAAGGCGGGTATGGTCATTGTTCCCGGTAAGTACGATCTGCTCGCGTTATTCCCTCGGCGTGACAAAGTTTTCGGGTACAGTACCCACAGTTTCCGATGACAACCAAATCTTCGTATTTCAATACAAACAATACAAATAATCCTAACCTTAATAATAACCTAACCTCTATAATTCAAATGATACGTTAATTCTAATACTAAACCTACATATTAACTAGCAAAACCTAACTAACGTAGTACATACTAACAATACTAATCAATGCTATTATCGCATTTTCAGCTTTTCCTCCAATCCAGTGATATTTACTAATGCATTATTTTACGTTTACTTTTAGGAAAGCGTAACTGCCAGTGCATCGGAGGAATTTACTGTGCATAAAAGGTAATTCTTTTTACGATTTGATTTCTATCAATCCCGAAATTAACGATTGTTCTCTCTTGTCTTTACAGGAAATAGACACATTACGAGTCAAACTCGTAATAAACTTTGAAATAAATGGAAAGACCGAACAGTTCGACTGCTGAAATACGATTGATTTTATTTGCGCCACGTTTCCGTGGTTTGACGTTTACATGTACTTTATTTTACAGGGTGTTCGTTTTTATTAAAGATGCTTACATTAATTTTTATCTACAGGGTGTTCGTTTTGTTTAAAGATGTTTACGTGAATTTTTATCTACAGGGTGCTCGTTTTGTTTTGTACATATTATATATAATTTTGGTGGGCACTACATTACTTCCTTCCTAGCGTAGCGATAATTTGATTTACATAGTCGAAAAAAAAAATTTGAAATTTTTTATAAAATGTGTCAATAAATAAATAAAAAAAAAAAATTTTATCAATAAGGAAAAGAAAAAATCTGCCAACAATCTGGGCGTAACTTTATTATATTTCCGGTAGAAGTTAGGAACGCATTCAATTCTGAAATGCGGTGGAGGCTACTATGACTGAAAACCTATCAAAAAGAACAAGATCGTAGAAGTGAAAATCTGATTGGATCTGAGAGATATGGAATAATTTATGAAAAAGTACACAATCACTTTACACCCCTTAGGGGTCAATTATGGAGAATACATAGAATAAAATTAAATTCAATATATGGGACGAGGTAGTAGATATGTCGAAAATCGTGGGAATTATGCAGATATTTTTTTTGCCCCCCTTCTGAACGCAAATTGATATTCGTTTTTTTTTTATTCAAAGTTATTTTCCTAGTTGATTTAGATATACACGCCGAGTTTCAACATTGTAGCTTAAGCCGTCCTGTATATAGGAAAAACACCCCCCACTTGTACCACACTACCCTTAGGGGTCGAATTTCAAAAAAACCTTGAAAACACTTTCTAGGTATTCATACGTAGAATCCGTAGAATAAAATTAAATTCAATATTTTGGACGAGCTAGTATATATGATGAAAATCGTGAAAAAATATGCATTCTATTTTCACAGATAATTTTTTTTGCCCCCCTTCTGAACGCCAATACATATTTGAATTTTTTCTTGATCAAAATTGTTTTCCTAGTTGATTTACATATACACACCGAGTTTCAACATTGTAGCTTAAGCCGTTCTATATATAGGAAAAACACCCCCCACTTGTTCCACACTACCCTTAGGGGTCGAATTTCAAAAAACCTTGAAAACACTTTCTAGATATTCATACGAAGAATTCGTAGAATAAAAATGAATTCAATATTTGGAAAGACCTAGTAGATATGACGAAAATCGTGAAAATATATGCATTTTATATATATTTCATTTACAAATAATTTTTTTTGCCCCCCTTTCTGAACGCCAATGAATATTCAAATTTTTTTTTATCACAACTACTTTTTTAGTTGATTTACATATACACACCGAGTTTCAACTTTCTAGCATAAACCGTTTAATAGTTAGGAAAAACACCCCCTACCCCCGTAGCATACTACCCCTAAAAAAATTATATTTTTCCAACATTTCACTACTATAGCTCTATCTAAATACCAAGTTTAAGGCTTATATCATTACAGGTTCTCAAGATATAAGCATCGGAACTTTTTCCTTTTCACCCTCCCCCGACCCTCCCCCTCTACACCCTCAACCCCAAACACTTTTTTCCCTACTAGAATTTAATTAGCGCTACTTCTGGTAAAAATTCTAAGCATCTTTCTTACACGGTTCTTGAGATATGAAATGTGTTTGTTTTGAAAAATTCTCATCTCCTCCACTTCTATGCTCCACCTCCCACTTAAAAAATTTTAATTTGATCAATCTTTATTTGTCGACCTTTATACCCAAACCGAATTTTATTTTTCTAGAGCAATTGGTTCATGAGATATCGTAATCGAAGGTTTCTCACCCCCCACCCCCATACACAACTTCCCCCACCCAAATTTTTTTTGATTCTGTTCTCCTAGTATAAATACAAATATTTTTTAAGTTTGAATAGTGTGCCATTAACGGTGTAGGAGATATGGATTTTAGAATGTGTCTAACTCGCCTTTTTTGGGTTTCGGACGCATTACATTTCCTCCCACTCCCACACCCCTTGATCAATATTTACAATTTTTCTGCAAATGGGTCTACTATCAGAGCTCTGAAGAAATTCCAAGTTTCAGCTTCCTATCATTAGGGGTTACTGAGATCTAGAAACCAAAATTTTTGGTCTAAAACACTTCCCCCTCCTTCCCCCTCACACCCCCAACCCTAAAAATTTGGTCACTTCAAGGAGCCTACCCCGTCTATTCATTAAAAAAAATTTCATTTAATATCTCAAATCGTTCGGCAGCTACGAGCCTCCAAACGATCTTGCGTACGGCGGACAGACGGACTGAACATTTTTATTGCTTTTTTCGCGTCTACTAGCTATGAAACGTGAAAATAAAAATTTTGAGGGTAGCAAATTTTTTTTTCTTAAAAATCAATCACAATACTTAATTATTAAAATAATAAAGTAAAATTAAAAAATTATATTTTGTGGTTATTTCATCTTGGAATTTGTATATTTTATGTAATTCAAATTATTTCATTTGTGTATACTCTATGTGATTATTTGGGTTGTCGAAGGGGTGTCTACATTTGTTTCGAGGCAGCAACCTTGATCAAGAACTTGGATGCCTCATGCGGCCAAGTAGAGAGTCCTCCACGAGGAGACACCTGGGAAACGCCAACTCATAACGCTTGCTGACCGGAGTTGGTAGGCGAACTCTCTTGGGCACTATACACTGTGGCTACCCCTCCCAGGCCGTCAATGCAGGGGAGGTAAGTTCGTAAGGTGTTATAGTTTTTGTCTTTTCAGGGCTGGCAGACGCTAAAGAAAGCCCATTCGAAGATATGGTGGTGTTATGGAGGTCGACAAGAGGAAAAAAAATCCGGGTAGGGATATCTACCCAAATGTCGGTAGGAGGCGTGGCTGCGACTACCGGCGAGGGCTCGGGGAGTGCGGATACTCCCTGTGTCGCCAGCGGCTACTCTAAAAACGCTCGTACGATGATTGATGCAGGTCGTGCGAGTGGCGTTGTTACTGCTACCATAGCTAGTTCAGTGTTGAAACCAGGCTGTTCTAGTGGTCGTGCTACTGTTTCAAACGTTCTCAACGGCGTTTTGGCCACTTCCGATATTGAACGAGATTCAGATCAGGACAGTGCCAAAACAACTAACACCGAAGACGAAGAGCGTCTCTTGCGGTCTCCCAAGGGGTTGGAGGATACTAAGGGGCATATGACTTCTGGGTCCAACACTTCGCGGGAGAATCGGAAAGCGCTCGCGCAATACAAAAGTGCGCTGAAGTGTGATGCAAGACTTGGCGACAGAAAAGACCTCACTCCTAGCAAGTCGAAGGATCTATGCTGGGCCAGGGAAACCCTTCGCAAAGGCAGAGCCTTCATGGAAGGTCGCAAGGGCTTTGTTAGCGGCAACCCGGAGTTCTGCAGCAAAGTGGAGGAGCAGGTAAAAGCGAAGCTTGCTGGAAAGAGACAGCGGTCTACGGAGGAGAGCCCACTCCCTTTGACGACCAAAAAGTCCAGGACTGGTAAAGCGGAGCTCTCGTCGCAGGCATCAACGTCAGGCCCAAAAGGTCAGACGGTGGCGGATGTCCTTAAACAGCACCTCATAGTGGCTCTCGTCGACCACAGTGACCAACTTGGAAGGATGACACTGGACAAGTGGAAATCAGTGGAGATGAGGCTGCTGGACGAGCTAGTAGCACACATGGAGAACAATTTGGACAAGCCGATGCCTACATTCGATGGGGCAGGGTGGTTCAATGAGGTCAAGTTTATTAAGTGCAACGAAGAGTTCACTCTTGACTGGTGCAAAAAGACCGTCCTCTCAATTGAACCTCTCTGGGAAGGTGCGAAGCTGGAGATAGTGGACAGAGCGCTCATACCATCTGTGCCGAAGGCGAAGGTTTTTCTGCCGAGGGTTTTACCCGCGGAGACCGCTCTCAAGCTGCTCCAGAGGCAAAATCCCGACATACCCACTGATAACTGGAGGGTCCTCAAGGTAAATGTCTCGGCCGCCGTAGACGGAGGTCAGGAGGTCATTCTCCAGATCAACGAGAAGGCTGAGGATCTGCTTTACCCCCGCTTTGGGAAAATGGCCTGGGGATCGGGAGTGTTTATCTTCGACCTAAGAAGCGTCATTCCAAAGATGGAAATGTAAACACTTTCGAGGTCAACGAAGTGGAGAAGGATCTGGGAATTAATGTTCTGACCACGGCCGCCACAAATATCAGCCTCAATACGGAGGTAGAGAGCGATCCTGAGACGTTGGATCCGGACGCTACTCTTACCCAGGTCTCGATACCGAATCAGACAGTCTTAGCTCCTCAAGATGCTAAGTCTGATTCAAATTAATCTTCACCACAGTAGTTTAGCTTCGGCTGAGCTACTTCTCACCCTTGAAGAAGGGAACTACGATGTGGCACTTATCCAGGAACCTTGGATCTCTGGTAACGGGGACATTATGGAACTGGCGTCACAAAATTACCATACGATTTTCACTCAGAAGGAAGGTAAGAAACGGTCGGCCATCATGGTCAAAAAGAACCTTAATGCTTTTCTAACGTCTAATTACAGCACGAGCGATTTGACGGTGGCACTGATAGAGGGTGCGAATGGACAGCAGCCGCTGCTTATCGCGTCGGCTTACTTGGCGCATGATAGGCCATCTCCTCCAGTGGAGCTGCAGACGCTAGTAAAAGAAGCTGCACGAAAAAAGCTCAACCTAGTAGTCGGCAGTGACGCGAATGCTCATCATACGATATGGGATAGTAAGGATATCAACGAAAGAGGTGAGTCTTTATTACATTTCATTCTCAATTCAAACCTACTAATCGGTAACCGTGGGGATACACCGACTTATAAGGGTCCAACTAGCGAAAACGTTCTTGACTTGACGCTGTACTCGGATACGGATGGCTGTCGTGTGGAGAGCTGGATGGTCTTGGATAGACCATCCTTCTCGGATCACAGGTACATAAGGTTCGTAGGGGCGTCAAGTTTTAGCAGAAATCACAGAAATCCGGCAAAAACAAATTGGGCAATGTTTTCAGATATAGTAAGGAACAGATTGGAAGATAGAGTTCCTGAATATATTTGGAATGCGCGTATGCTGGATCACACTACAAACTTCTTAACTAACACTCTGAAAAAAGCTTTCGTGAAGGCTTGCCCCCGTAGGAGACCGTCGGGTAAATCCCAACCTCCTTGGTGGAGTAAGGAACTGTGTGATTCCCGCAGGAAAGTCCAAAAAATCTTTAACTCGGCGAAGCGCACCAAACAAACGGAAGCGTGGGTCGAATATAGGAACTCGCTAAAGATTTTTAAGAAGGAACTGAAAAAATCGAAACGAGACAGCTGGAGAAATTTCTGCAGCCAGATCGAGAGAACGTCAGAAGCCTCAAGTCTCAGGAAACTTATATCTAAGAATCCTACCCCACCCGCTCTGCTGAGTAGGATGAATAGTAGTTGGACGAAGGATAGCAAGGAAACTCTTGAAGCCCTTTTAAGCGCTCATTTTCCAGGCTGCCGGGATTCGGACCTTACTCCCACTACAGCAGGGGACAACTCGTTTATGCCCAGCATCCCAGGGCTCTTCTCGACCAGCAGGGTGAGGTGGGCTAACAACTCTTTCGCCCCTTACATGTCGCCGGGACCGGATGGAATAATACCTGCCATGCTACAAAATGTTGAGAGTCTGGTGGTTCCATGGCTACAGGCCATTTTTATGGGTTGCCTGAAACTCAATTACGTCCCCCAGGTATGGAGGAACGCTCGAGTGGTATTTATACCGAAAGTGGGTAAAAGTAGCCACGTAAATGCGAAGGACTACAGAACCATTAGCCTGACATCTTTTACTCTTAAGACATTGGAAAGGATACTAGATGGGTTTATCAGGGAAACATTAGATTCTAGTCACCTCTCCAAGGTCCAACACGCATACATTAAAGGTAAATCGGTGGACACGGCTTTGCACAAGGTTGTGGGTACAATCGAGAGATCGCTACAGTACAAGGAGTTCACTTTGGGAACTTTCTTGGATATAGAAGGGGCTTTCAACAATGTTACAACGGAAGCAATTGTTGAGGCTCTGGGCTCTGCAAATGTGCACGGTACTATAAGTAAATGGATCGAAACATTGCTTAGAAGTAGGTCTATATCGTCGGAATGGGGTAGTGCCCGTTCCTTCAAAATAACTAATAAAGGTACTCCACAAGGAGGGGTATTATCACCACTTTTGTGGATACTCACTCTAAATGGGGCACTGAAGGATCTTGATAACTCAAGAGTTGAGGTTGTAGCCTATGCCGATGACGTGGTGATCCTAGCATCGGGCAGGTACACAAACACGCTGTCTGAGCTTACGACGCAGGCTCTTAAGAAGCTACTACACTGGTCTAGAACCAGAGGGCTCAACGTTAGTCCTTCAAAAACGGAAATGGTTCTGTTTACTAGGAGAACAAAGACCCAGCAGTTCAAGCTACCTAAGATGGGTAACACTGAGCTAACCCTAAATGGCCATGCCAGATATCTAAGAGTAATCCTAGACAGCAAGCTATCATGGAAACTCAATACGGAAGAACGAGTATCTAAGGCAACCATCGCTTTCTACGCGTGCAAGAGAATGTTCGGTAGGAAGTGGGTGAATGAATCATCATATGTTACCTATCTCAAATCATTGTTTTGTTTTTTATTAACGTCCTAAAAATCCAATCATCATATTTTTTGCCACATTTGTATTGTACTAATGCTTAATACTCAAGTGTAATCAGACGCTGGGTGTCATTATGTCCCATGCCTCGTCGCCCAGACGAAATTTGATTCTGATTCTTCCTAACGGCTACGAGGCATGGGAACTGATGACCACAGATACGATAATTTTATAATGCTCGAATTCTCGCTGAATTGCGCATATTTGTGATTTTCTCGCTTTAAGTAAGATAATAAATTAAGTTAGTTGGATATCAGAAGTCAAATCGAGCAGTGTTTTTCATTAAATCATCTTCTCTAGTGTTGTACCCTTCTCCTATTGTACGTTTTCGTGTCGTATCTTTTCGTGTTGCACCTTTTTTATGTTGTACGTTTTCGAAAGGTGTTTTTGGTTCGATAGTTGTTTTCGGTTCGATCTTGTTTCCGACTCGGAGCTTAATTGCATCAGTTAAGCTCGCGACAAGTTCCAAGGTGTTTTTGGTTCGATAGTTGTTTTCGGTTCGATCTTTGTTTCCGACTCGGAGCTTAATTGCATCAGTTAAGCTCACGACAAGTTCCACCAACGATCGTGTTAGTGGTTGTTGTTTTCTTCGATTCAATTAGTGTCGCAGCGATTCAAGATCGCAGCACACAACTCAGGATAGACCAAAGGTTCATCCTCACATTTGCTGTCTACTCTTCGATTCAATTAGTGTTGCAGCGATTCAAGATCGCAGCACACAGCTTAGAACAGAACAAAGCAGTTCATCCTTAAACAGTGGGGTTTAGAGCCAAAGATCACTTACTGGATCTACACGGCTGTGGTTAGGCCAATTCTTTTATACGGTCTGCTAGTATGGTGGCCAGTACTCGACAAAGTAACGTACAGGAATAAGTTGGTGAAGGTGCAGAGACAGGCTTGTCTTGGAATAACGGGCGCCCTCCGGAACACGTCTTCAGACTCACTCAACGTCCTTCTTTCTCTACCACCAATTGACCTGTTCGCTAAATACGTAGCATGCAAATGCGCCCTAAGACTCAGAGAGTCAAACCAGCTCAAAACATGTGCGTACGGGCACAATAATATCAGCCTACCAACTACAGGGACTACGGACTACACAGATCCTAAGCTCTGGTTCGACAGGAAGTTCACCATAAATATACCAAGCAGAGAATTCTGGGAGGTTAGGACCGGCGACTCTGTAGGGTCGATTAATATATATACTGACGGTTCTAAGATGGAGGACGGAGTGGGCGCAGCCGTGCACTCACTTGATCTTTCAACAAACTCTTGCTACAGGCTGCCGGATAATTGCAGTATTTTCCAAGCGGAGGTACTGGCGATTCAGAAGGCGGCGGAATCAGCTCACGAATCGCGGAAGAGGGTTAGTGCAGTTTTTATCTATACAGATAGCCAAGCCGCCTTAATGGCTTTGCAGTCCTGCACTATCAAATCCAAGGCAGTTCTTAACTGTCGACGCGCTTTACAGGAACTGTGCTCAAATAGGAAAGTGGAACTCTGTTGGGTTCCAGGGCACAGTGGTTATTTGGGAAATGAACTAGCGGATGATCTTGCCAAAAAAGGTGCTAACCTTGGACAAGAAACCGCGGTTTCAGTACCACCGCCTCTTAATGTAATTACAACTACCTAGAAAAAAAGATGATAAGCCTGTCCGAGACCAGGTGGCGGGCTTCATCAACCTCCAGAACCACGAAACAAATGTGGAGCACTCTCAACAAGGAAAGAACTAAACTCTTGTTAACGCTACCTAGGGCGCAATGCGCAACCTTAGTCGGCTTAATCACCGGCCATTGTTTGATAGGGGCGCATGCGTATAGATTGGGGCTGATTACAGACGATATCTGCAGAAACTGCAAACTTCCCGGGGAACGGGAAACGCTAGAACACCTCCTATGCAACTGCCCAGCTCTCGCTAGGAGAAGGGTGAAAGCTCTGGGTGCACCAACCTTCGCAAATCTCAAAGAAGTCTCTCTTAAAAGCATGCAGAGTTTGCTCAACTTTGCTATGGTCACAGGGACCTTCGATTTAAACGAGGAGCTCTCAACACAGATCGTAACTCTGGCGCACCTTTCATAGATATATTAGGTCTCCTGTTTTGTGTGGTATCACTATGGACCCTCGTGGGTCTATGTAAGGCTTTTGGCCACCACTGCAACCTAACCTAACCTATGTGATTATTTTAGTTTGGAATCTGTTTATTTTATGTAATTGTGATTACTTCATTTGTGTATTGTGAAACTTTGTGATTGAAGATATATACTCGGGTCAAATCCATTATAATACATTTTTATGCAATAAAAATATAGATATAAAATTTTATTTTATAAAGTATTGGACTTTGTGGTTTTTGTTTGATTAATTTCTGAATATTACTTTTTTTTGGTTTATCCTTGTGGTTGTTTTGATTATATGTACTGAACGCCGGTTTTAAACGATCGACGGAAATGGACTTGTTTTTTCCGTTGTAACTCACCACAAAATGTTTTCTTAATCGTCTTACTATTGGAAATGGTCCTTCGTACGGTGGCTTAGAGCTCTTTTTACTTTGTCTATTCGCACGAAAACGTGTGTGCAGGTATCTAGTGTTTTTGGTATGTGTGTTTTCGTATCGGACGCGATTCTAGGTTCGATTGTTCTAAGGTTCCTTATATTTTGTCTTAATTTTTCTATGAATCCATCTTTAAAATGGTTTTCGCTTGAATTAGTATCATAGAGAAATTCGCCTGGTATGCGGAGGGCTTGACCGTAAACCATCTCAGCTGGTGAGCATTTTAGGTATTCTCTGACAGGGACTCGGAGTCCTAACATCACAAAAGGTAGTTCGGTACTCCAGTGTATAATGTTGCACCTTGCCATGAGGGATGATTTTAGTTGGCGGTGCATTCGTTCTACCATGCCGTTCGATTGGGGGTGATAGGCAGTAGTTCTTATTCTTTCTGACCCTATTAGATTTTTTAGTTCTGTAAACATCTTGGACTCGAACTGAGATCCCTGATCGGTGGTAATAGTTAGTGGTACACCGAATCGGGAGATGTATTGGCTCGTCAACATTTCTGCGATGGTTACTGCAGATTGGTCTAGAATAGGGTAACCTTCTGGCCATCTCGTGAACCTGTCTACAATGGTAAGTATGTACGCGTATCCATTTGAAGGCGGTAGCGGGCCGACTATATCTAAATGAATGTGATCGAATCTGCCGGTTGGTACTTCAATTTTTTCAACCGGTGATTTTGTGTGTCTGTTGATTTTTGATTTTTGGCAAGATATGCAAGCCTTGACCCAATTGTTGACGTTTTGGTTCATATTTGGCCAGAAATAACGTAAGGATATTAATTTTTGAGTGGCTTTCACGCCAGAATGTGATAGTGAGTGAAGTTTCTCGAAAATCTGACGTCGCAAAGTGAGTGGTACGTATGGTCGAGATTTTCCTGTGCTTGTTTCACACCAGATCTTTTCGGATAATAGAGGAATGTCCATAAATTCCACTATTATCTTTGAACCTTTAGGAATTTTTCCTGAGACTATGTTTTGTAGCTCGGCGTCGGATTTTTGATTCTCGATGAATTCGTTATAACCCAGATTTGGAAAAATTTGTGAAATTTCGGGATTGGCTCGTGACAAGCAATCTGCTACGACATTTTCCTTGCCGCTTATGTGGCGCATGTCTGCAGAGAATTGCGTTATATATTCTAAATGGCGTGTTTGTTTGGGGCTTCTCTCGGTTTTTGAATTTACTGCGAACACCAATGGTTTGTGACCGGTGTATATAACAAAGTTTTTTCCTTCAACAAAATATCGAAATTTTTTTATTGCAAGGTAAATGGCGAGTAGTTCGCGATCAAAAGTGGAATAGTTTCGCTCTGCCGGGGTTAGTTTCTTGGAGAAGAACGATAGTGGTTTCCAAGATTTGTCTTTGTCATCCCACTGTTGCAAAACATCACCCACAGCGATGTCTGAAGCGTCTGTTGTGATACTGTGTGGGGTATCAGTGAAGGATGTACAAGCAGTACGGCGTTTACTAGAGCGGACTTAATTTGTTCGAACGCTATGTTGCAGTTTTCAGGCCATGAGTATTGAGTTTTTGTTTTGGTTTTTCTATTATTTTGCATTTCAGTAATATGTTAATACATTGGAGCTAGTAGATTTGCTAAGTTTGGCACGAACGGTGATAATAGTTCACCACACCAGCAAATCTTTGGGTTTGCTTTATGGAATTAGGAGCCGGAAAAGCCTTGATTGTTTTGACTCTATCGTCCAACGGAAGTATTCCTTCGTTTGATATAATGAAACTTAGGAATTCTATTTCACGGACTCCAAATACACACTTTTGTGGCTTAATATTTATGCCGTATTTTGCAAGTCTTTCGAACAATAATAGCAAGTGATTCTTGTGTTCGTCTTCGCTCTTGCTGGCTATTAGTAAATCGTCGATATATACGAATACGAAATCCAGCCCGGTTACGACCTCATTCATGAAGCGCTGGAAGGTTTGTCCAGCATTTCTGAGTCCGAAACTCATTCTCTTAAATTCGAATGGGCCGAAAAGTGTGGTTATGGCGGTAGGCAAGTATCTTCAGGAGCGATCGGAATTTGGTGGTATGCTCTGAATAAATCTATTTTTGAGAAAATTGTGCATTTTGCCAACTGCATAGTGAAATCTTGCAAATTGGGGACAGGGTAACGATCAGGTATAGTGGCTGCGTTAAGCCTGCGGTAGTCTCCGCATGGTCTGAGCTCTGCGCTTCCTCTTTTCTTTGCAAGGTGAAGTGGTGATGAGACCGGGGAGCTTGAGACTTCGCAAATGCCAAAGTTTAACATTTGTTGGAACTCTAATTTGGCAGAAATTTTTCCGGTTCTAGCCGTCGTGGCTTTGAATACGGTAAAGGTCCTTTGGTCAGTATATGATGCACTATACTGTGTTTCGCTGGGTGGTTGGAATTAGATGGTGCAGTCAGTGACAGAAATTTGGACAAAAGCTTTCCAAATGCGTTCGTTGTGATGAAGTGTACTGGGCTTGGTGTGCAGACTACTGCGCTGATTGTGTTAACTGAAAGATTGGTAGCACTATCGATAAGTTTTTTATTTTTTAGATCGACTACTAGGCCGAATTTCTCTAAAAAATCGGCATCAATGATAGGCATGTTGATTTCTGCTATAATGAAATCGTGTATGAGCAAACGTCGAAGTCCGAAATCTATTTCGATGAGTTTGCTGCTGTAGGTGTCTATGTTAGAACCATTTGCAGCTGAGAGGCTGAATTCTGAATCTTTTTTTAAAACGTTATTGAAGTTGGCATGGGGTATTACCGAACGGTCAGCGCCGGTGTCTATTAGGAGTTTCATTTTTGTTTTGTTGCATTTGACAAAAAGACGACGACTATTGTTATGCGCCGCACTGTTTGTCGTCGAAACAGTCTGGCGTTTTAGTTTAAGGCCGGCCGCACACTGAAAGAGCAAAAACAGTATTAGTCTATCTATTAGTATCCAGCCAACAGATTTAGTCAAAAACTGATTAGTATCGTGCCTTGGAGGCACGCAACTAATCAGTGTGCTCTGATAATTTAATTGCTATTGAAACAGCGACATATTCCTGATTAGTCAAAAATGTTTTTGACTAATACTGTTTTGCTCTTTCAGTGTGCGGCTGGCCTAATGGCTGAGGGGTTTGGGTATGGGTCTCAGTTTTTTAGAGCATGGTGCAGTACATTTCTTCGCATCAGAACCGAACTTGAAGTGATACCAGCATAGCGGTCCTTTGTCGTTGAACCTTCTACTACTGCCTCGCGGGTGATACCGCGTGGAGTTGGTGTCTTTGCTCTTTGATCGTGACCTTCTGTGTGACGAATTCTTGTTTAGCTGTATTCTGAGTTCACAGATTTCTTTTTCCAGCATGGCTATTCTAAGAGAATCTGAGTTTTCGGCGGGTGGTTTGGGGTTGTTTTTCATTTCAGAGATGGTACTGTTGCTATGCATTGCTTCGTGAATCTTATCGGCGGTTTCTAGAATTGTTTCTAGTTCGCTTTCTAACTGTGGAATTAACGCTACGTTAATTAAGTTGGGTAGGCAACTCAGCCATAGCTTTTTTATGACGTCTAGTCCGACTGTGCCGGATGGTCCTGCCAGCATTTTTAAATGACAATAGAAATCTGAGGGTTTTTTGTCTCCTATTTCTTCGTCAGATATAAGCAGTTTGATGCGCCTTTCTATACTAAGGGAATGGCGCTGGATTATACTTTTTTTTTAGGAATTGATATTGGTTGTCGGTTGGTGGACTTTCCAATATGTCTGTCATGGATTCGGCAACATCTTGTGGTAAAGATCCTATTAGATAATTGTATTTTGTCAGTTCGTTTGTGACGCGACTAAGCGCGAATGGCGCTTCCACTTGGATGAACCAGGTAATAATATTATTTTGCCAAAATGGTAGTAGTCTTACATGCATGGGGCTTATTTCAATGGATTCTTTACCGTCTTTCTCCGTATCATTCATGTTTGAATGTGTGTATAACGCGAGACCCTTAGATTACCAATTTCCAAACTGAAATATGGTTTATGAAAGGTATCCACGTGTTTGGAACTTAAGTTTTGATGAAATTGTTTTTTTTTTGTTATTTTATTTGTACCGTTCTGTTATCGAGTTTCCACAATGAAAATGGATATATAAAGGGTATCACGCGTTTGCAATTTAATGTACGGTTTCGTTATCCCGTTCTGATATCGAGTTTCCGCAATGGAATAGGATATTTGAGGGTTATCCACGTGTTTGCAATTTAATTTTGATAAAACCTGCTTTTGTCGCTTGGTTATCAATTTTTCGATATGAACTCGGATATTCGAAAAGTATACTCGCGTGTTTAACTTAATTTAGATTATGCTTGCTTCGGTCGCTTGATTAATACTTTTCCAAGATGAAATTTACAGGCTATGACAATTTTCCATGTTTGTGTTTATGCACTTAAGTTTTCACTCGTTTAAGAATCATATAAGTTGGTAATGTAACAATGAAAAGAAAATTCGTTTTGATTGCATGCGTGATTGATTTAAATTATGGGTTTCTTAAGGTTTTATTTAGTTTAATTTGTGATTAAAGAAGCAAAAAAAAAGTTTTTAGGCTAATTTTTTTTTTTTTTTATGTTTAAGTTAAGTTACTTCCTTTTGGTCCTGTGATTTCCTTGCTCCTCGTCGAGTCAGCGCCTGTTAACAAAGGCTCTCGTGGCTGGTCCTTTTAGGGTGAGTCGGTTGTTGGTGGTTAGGTTGTGCTTGCCGCCGATTTGTCGTTATTTCTGACTTTGTTGTGTTTGAGGCCTTGGAAGGACTATTTCGACTTGAAAAAGTCACAATAGTCGAAAGGAAAAGGAAGATTTGGGACAGAAGGGCCGACTCCACCTACGTCCGAATTGGTGGCTGAGTTTCAGCTGGTGCGACGCTCTGGCTGGCGGCCGGGACTAGCTACGGCAGTGTGGGGGGGGAGGGGTACTTGCTTCACTCAGACCATTAAACCCTTGGCCTGTACAACAAAGAATTATCAGCGCCGACTTATCCAAGGGAATCGAAAAAAATTAGGATTATTTTCCCAGCAGATCGTGAAAGACCAAGAAGTGGTTGGATTGGCGCGGCTTCGCGATTTGTCAGGGCGCTCTGGTGTTGTTGGCGCCTGCTCGGGTTCATTTTATATTCGGCCTTTAGCCTTTAATCATTTCAATGGAATACCAAATTTTAACCGGAAAGAAACCATGCTGAAAATCGAAAAGAAAAAAACCCAAAACAAATGCCTAGAACCAAAATCAAAACAACAGAGGGAGAAGCAATAAATCTTATAAAATAAATAAAAAGGAAAATTACTCACCCCATTTTCATTCAGCAAATTTTCTTATATATTTATTTCTTTGTTTTATTCGGATTTCATTTAGTTAATTTAGTAGTTTTAATTTTACTAATAATTTTTTTTTTGTTTTAAATTATTTCGTCGTCGTCTGTCATTCATTTTTTTAATTTAATTAATTTTAATTTACTAAATTATGAGTGCGTTTATTCTTATCTAATTTATATTTTCTTTTCTTGTTATTATGGCTTACTAACTCGTCAATTATTTGTTTTTTTGTAAATTTAATCTAGTTCATTTTTATTTACTAAATTATGGGTGCGTTTATTCTTATCTAATTTATACTTTCTTTTTTTTGTTATTATGGTTTACTAATTCTTCAATTAGTTGTTTTTTGTAAATTTAATCTAATTCATTTTAAATTACTTAAGTTATGGGTGCGTTCATTCTTATCTAATTTATATTTTCTTTTCTTGTTATTATGGTTTACTAATTCATCAATTAGTTGTTTTTTGTAAATTTAATCTAATTCATTTTAATTTATGTAAATTATGGGTGCGTTCATTCTTATCTAATTTATATTTTCTTTTCTTGTTATTATGGTTTACTAATTCACCAATTAGTTGTTTTTTGTAAATTTAATCTAATTCATTTTATGTTACCAGTTTTTCATGGTCAAGCCACCATTGAAGCTATTAAATGTTAAGAGTTTGTTGTTCTTTCCGGTGTCAGTGGAGTGAAGCTCCAATACGAAATCCACCACTGTTGATTAATCGTAGTTCCTGAGGACAATGACAAATTTGTAAAGAACTTTCACTGGAGAGGCCAGTTTATCATAAGATTTGTGTTGGACTAGGTCCGAAGGAGCTGTTTCGTCATTCGGAAGGCAGAAGACTCTTCAGAGGGTGTATTCTGGCCAACTTTCCGAAACACCCTGACAGCTGGTGGAATTGCTGAGGAAAGTTCTATATAGTGATATCACATCCAAATTTCATTACTGAGAATAATGTACTCGCTAAGTAAGCGCCGTGACATCTTATACTGAAGCCCGGTGGTGGTTACCACAAAATTTTCTCACGAACACAAGATACTTGTAACGAGCCCGACGCCTCTTTGAGTCTTTCAATATGCCAATTTCGACCGTTTGTCCAGCACCGATACAAAAACACCGCACCTCATCGCACGGCACGCATCGGCAAAAACTTTTACGTCACGTCAAGTTGCAACTTCCTTATCATTCGTCCATTACGCGCGCACTCACTCGATTTTTGGTCTAATTTTTTCCGCAGAACCCCAACATTTCCGCTAGTAAATCAAAATTTTTCAAAACTCCTCTCAAGGTAGACGCGCGATTCTTCTCGTCCCGTAATCGACTCGTCCTCTATCCCCTAGCGGTGCCTTTTCTCGTCGCCAAGCCGGTTTCTCGTTCGCTTCCAGTGCTCACAAGTGCGTTCGTTATTTTGTTACTCAGCAAACGCGCTTGTATGCACCGGAAACAATATTCCGCCAACACTCAACAACATAGGTGATTCGGCAATGATTTTCATCGCCGAAACGACTACGAAAAGTGGCGGCGTAGAAGAGTCTCGTGCGCACGACTGAGTGCCGGTCAATCGGTGTTGTTCCCCTGGTGGAGTGAGCTCCGAAGGGCACATCCAATTTTGCTTAGACTCTCATCCCATCGTGTTTGGTCATCAGTGATGAATGCTCGAATTCCGGCCAGGATGGACTGATTGACACGTTCCGAAGCATTCGCTTGCGGTGAGTAGCTCGGGGTGTACAGGTGTTTAACTCCGTATTTGTTCAGCATGGTGTTAAACACATTCGACCTAAATTGAGAGTCGTTATCGGAGAGGATCGTCTCAGGTGTTCCAAACGTATGGAAGACCTGCCCCTCCAAATAGTTGGTGATCTCTTCAGTAGTGATCCGCCCCAAAGGATGTAACAGGGGAAATTCGGTAAAATGATCCAAGACGATCAAGATAGCGATCTTTCCCCGTTTGGTACTCGGATATCGTCCAAGTACGTCGATATAAAGATGTTGGAATGGCTGATCAGTCTGGAAAGGTTCTCCCATAGGCGCACGTAGAGGTCTGTTCGGGGACTTTGTCTCTTTACAAGTGTCGCACGCCAGAACGTAGGTGCGGGCCAGTACAAAAATCGCCTGACTCGCTCTAGCGTTTTGGCATAACAACCATGGACCGTGGTGTCTGCCTCGTGCGCTTGAGCAATCGCAGCTGACGTAAGACTTGATGGAATCCCTTATTTTCAGGCCCTGTCTTCAGCATTCGGGTCACCGTTGTGAGGCTCTGTGCGCTTGTACACGAAACCATCTCTCACGCATACGTCAGGAAGCCGATCGTCGTTCGCATCGACAGTGGACACTAATTCTTTATATTCATTGCCAGAGAATTCTGGAGAATCCATGTCCACCATCGGTGCCACGTTGATTAGCGCATTTAATACCTCTTCGTATACACGAGAGAGAGCGTCGGGTACAACGTTCAGGCTCCCTCGTCGATGCTCGATTGTAAAGTCGTAACCCTGAAGTTGCAAACTCCACTTTGCCAACCGTCCTTGTAGGTCTTTCTGTGACATGAGCCATTGGAGACTTGCGTGATCCGTAATGACTTTAAACGCAGTCCCTTCTACATAGGCTCGAAATTTTTCACGCTCAACACAGCTGCATAACACTCGAGTTCGGTTACGCTGTAGTTGCGTTGAGCGGAAGTAAGCTTCTGTGACATATACGCCACCGCTTGGAAGAGAACGCAACCCTCACCTGACTTACTGGCATCGCATTGAATTACAAGAGACCTCTTAAGATCTGGGTTGATTAGTAAGGAGGCTTTCGTCAACAAGTCTTTCACTAACAGGAAGGAAGTTTGTGCCTCTGTAGTCCAAGCAAACTGGTTGAACTTCTTTAGACTGTTTGAAATTAGTGAAACAGTAGCAGCAAAGTTGGGAACGAATCGTCGATACCATCCTGCCATGCCAAGGAAGCGTCGAACTTGACGTGCGGACTTAGGCGGAGGGTAATCGACGATGGCTGAAACTTTGTTGGGATCAGTTTTCAAGCCTCCTTCTCCAACGATGTATCCGAGATATTTCACCTCTCTCAGACAAAACTTACTCTTGTTGACGTTAAGTGTTAGGCCAGCCTTTCGCAAACAATCTGCGACTTCAGCCAATAAAACCAAATGCGAATCGAAATCTTCAGAAATTAACAGCAGATCGTCCAAATATACAAATACCTGCTCCTTCAGCTCGGGTGGGATGACTTTGTCCATCAAACGACACATCCTTTGCGGCGCGTTGCATAACCCAAAAGGCATGCGAGTATAGTGGTATATAGGCCGGCCAGGAATGGTAAACGCTGTATACTCCCTGGATTTGTTCTCGAGAGGAATCTGCCAAAAGGCGTCTTTGAGGTCCAGGCTGGTAATAAAATTGGCTCGCGGCAAACGACTTAAGATACCATCAATGTGTGGTAATGGATATGCATCCTTCTTCGTCACACTATTGACTTTCCGCGAGTCCAAACATAACCTGACCTTGCCTGGCTTCCTCACGAGAACCACAGGCGAGCTCCATGCACTCTGGCTGTTCTCTATAACGCCAAGTGCTCTCATGCGATCGATCTCGTCATACAAGAGTTTTTGGATCGCAGGAGACACAGGATAGTGACGCTGTTTGATGGGACTTGCATCACCCACGTCCATACTATGTTGTTCGACGTTGGTCACACCGAGTCCGTATACTTCGTATGATGGAAATTTGGACTTTACCATTTCCAACCTCTTTACATCTGTGGGCGTTAAATAGTGGGCATCCGGAGCTATCAGTTGCGATGCAGTATCGATAGTATCGACCGCGCTGATGATGCTAGGAGCTAGTTGGAATGATCGCCAGAAATCTACCCCCAGGTACAATTTCTGCGACAGGCTCGGCACAATGTATAACGTGATAGGCTTGGTAGCACCGCGGAAAGTAATATCGGTGGTTACTGTGCCCAATTCCTTTTGTGCTGCCCCATAACTCACCTGTGCATCATGGAGACGTTGTAGAGTGTTTGCCCCCAGGCAACTGATGCTCGCCCCACTATCTAGGAGTCCTTCAACGTCCACTCCGTACAAGGATACCACGGCGTACGGACGTATGTCCAACGGATTGGTAATAATGGTGGATATAATCGCTTTCTTCTTGGCCCTCACCATCCTCCAGAATACTCGCATGCGCAAGACTGATTTTTTTCGACTTGCTTCGCTTGCTAACTCGGATAATTCGTTCGCACGAGTGCTTGAAACAGTGTCAAAAATTCGCCTTCGCGCCTCCGCATACGCCTTCAACCTTTGATGATATGGTTTATGGGGATGGGGAGCACTTCGTCTTGAATCAGTTGTTTCTTCTAATGCGACAGGCTGTAAACGATCCGGTACCTTATCCAGGTCTGTTCTCTTCAGCAGAACCGTTTTAGGTGGTATTAATTGTTTTGAAATATTTGGTGGGGATGATTTTACTCTACTAGGGTGTATTAAATTGGGTGAAAATGTTTCGGTAGGTATGTTGAAATTGGGAGAGGACTCTAAAGGGGTATTCAAAAGTGGTAAAATGTTTTTATTTGGGATATCTAAGTCCAATGGGGATTGGGAAAAGGTTCTCTTTCTACTCGAATCGTTGACTGCGGTTGGGCTTAATGATTTGACGTTGACGGGCGATGCGGTCCCGCTAACCTCCCGTCCTTCGACCCGTTTTTTGTCATGCAGCGAGTGCATTTTGGCTTAATTACATCAGCCTTCCCGCACCCGTTGCAAAAGATCGTTCTTGGTGTTACCTCGCAATTCCCATAACCATGCCCTTCCTGTCTGCAATTCCAGCAGGAGAGAGGAGTTGACACTGCAGCCAAATCTGCGCTCACGTCGTTCTCCGCTTCGACAACCAACGGCTGATCCAGCTCGTGGACTCGGGACTGTTGCCAAGCTGTCGAGCGAGTAGCCCTCCTGACTTCTTCGAACCTGGTCACCAGCGATCGAAGTTTGGACAAATTTCGCGTTTCGTGAAAACAAATTTGCTGCTGGGTGTGTCCCAAAAGATTACCGCGAATTAAGTCGACAAATTCTGGTTCCGGCATATGCGTTCGTAGCAGGGTGCGCAAAACAGTCAAATCCTGCTCAAAGGATAGATACGATTCGTTGGGAGCTTGCCGTCTCGCCAACATCTGCTTTCGTACCTCCCAATCCTGCAGGAACGTCGCCTTCACTGATTCCCAAGAGGTCTCCACGTTCGACCTCCTCCACAACCAATACCATTGGCTTGGTCTTCCGTCTAACAGAAGATGGAAGTTCTGGGCCAACAGATACATGCGTCCGCCCAGATCCCCCCTAGCTAAAGCTTCGGCCCTAAAAACTAACTCTTCTGTCACCATTAAATCTTAAACGCCAATGGCGAATGGGACTTCCCAGATTGCGGATTCTCATATTTGGGCCGTTGCCATTGCGATCGCCCATCTGAGCTGGCGCATGGGTCGGTCGCCTCCGAACTTGCACGGATTCATTCCAGGCATTACGACTTGCTGGTGGTGGTGGAGGTGGCAAACCTGCGTTGGGCGGCTGTTGTTGTGACTGCAGTGTCAATTCCTCCCTCAATAATGTGCGTATCAATCGCCTTAGGTCGTCTACTCCCGGTTCAGTGCGTACCAAAGGTGGATTTGAGCGCGCTGGCGCCAGATTTATTGCAGCCGGAATACCTGCGTCATGTACGTCGAAACAACGTGGCCGTTCGCCTACTATCCTTTCTGGTGATTGCAGAATTGGATTCGCGAGCTGGTTCACCCCTTGCTCTTGACCAATTGAACCGTCAGAGGCGTAAAAGCCACCACCGTCTACTGTTTCCAGCGGAAAATCTAAATTTAGCCGCCTTGGTGAAAGTCCGCCGGCCGCCGACTTAGTTCTGCTGCGTGTCACGACTCCAGTTCTAGCGGTGGTGCCCTCCACGCCCCTTACCGACCAATAGTCCTGCGGTTCAAGTGCTTGACGACAATTGGGACAGGTTTTGTGGCGCAATACCCACTCTTCCACACAATGCAAATGAAAGGTGTGCCCACATTTCGTTCGCGCTTCGTCTTCACCCCCCACGATATGTTGGTACATCGTACATATTTCTTTATTTCGCCTCAACGGCGACCGTGGCAGTGGCATAGCTGGCGAATGTAGTATTGAGTGAGTCGGATAATGTGATTGAAGGCGATTGACTGAGTGTGTGATCGAATGAAAACCAAAAGATAGGATTGACTGAAAAGAAAACTATTTATCAAACAAATGGTAAGTTTTATGTGTACATCGGCGAATTTGACCAACAAAAAAAATGAATGAATTAGTGAATGTAAGTAAAAAAATTATGAATCGAATGACTGAATGCGGTACGTCGAAACGAATGGATGAGTGAATGAATTTTTGTGTTTGTATGTTTGTATGTGTAGTTATGTGTTAATGAATTCAAAAAAAAAAATGAACCCTTACGTTGTCGCTACCTTTCCCCTCCCCTCATATGCAGAACAAATCGCGAAGCCGATCCTGCTCTTTCCCGCTCTATTGGGAAAATCCAGAACGCAATAAAATTTGCAAAAGGAAAAAAATTGGGGAAAAATAACAACACAAAATAAATCAGAAAAAAATCAGCAAAAGAAACTAAGTTAAAATTGTCATCAAAAGACTTAGAAAAATTTTAAATGCAAAAAAAACTCTACGTTATTTCTACAAAAAAAATTAATCTACGTTATAAAGGTTCTCTAAAAGGAAGGATAAGGAATTAAGGTACTTAACAAATTTCGACGAAATTTCATATCATCAAACTAACCAATATTTTACAAGTATTTGTCCCAATTGTCTGACGACACCCGCCAAGACTGGGCAGCACTCAAAAGGGTACTTGCAAAATAAAAGTGGAACAAATCAAGAAAATTAAGTATGTCACAACTAACATCCATTAATCCGGCATGCAGACAATGTTTCCCTTTCCTATGGAACCGAGTTGGCGCCTGAAGGTTGCCAAAACGGTTCGTCAATAGGATCGTTCCACATTGACCACATTCAAAATTTTCAGGATGTTTTGCTGTTGAAAATTTGAAAAGCTTGAACACTTGGACTGTTGCCGTTCAGGCGAAAAATGATGTCGGAGAACGACGAAATTAAGTCCTTTTGCCCACCAAATTTTTGCACGGAATTTTTCTGTACTCGCGCGTGTTGATGGGCTACGCTTTTTGTATGAAGCGTAGCTTCGGCTAGCCCCACGTTGGGCGCCATTTGTTGTGTTAGAGGCCTTGGAAGGACTATTTCGACTTGAAAAAGTCACAATAGTCGAAAGGAAAAGGAAGATTTGGGACAGAAGGGCCGACTCCACCTACGTCCGAATTGGTGGCTGAGTTTCAGCTGGTGCGACGCTCTGGCTGGCGGCCGGGACTAGCTACGGCAGTGTGGGGGGGGGGGGGGTACTTGCTTCACTCAAACCATTAAACCCTTTTCCTGTACAACAAAGAATTATAAGCGCCGACTTATCCAAGGGAATCGAAAAAAATTAGGATTATTTTCCCAACAGGTCGTGAAAGACCAAGAAGCGGTTGGGTTGGCGCGGCTTCGCGATTTGTCAGGGCGCTCTGGTGCTGTTGGCGCACTGTTCTGCCCACCCTACCTCAGCCACGACAGTCCTTTAAAAAACATTCCGCGTCGTGGCCCTCTTAGAGGTTCGGGGCGAAGGAGCAAGACGCTCGGGTTCATTTTATATTCGGCCTTTAGCCTTTAATCATTTCAATGGAATACCAAATTTTAACCGGAAAGAAACCATGCTGAAAATCGAAAAGAAAAAAAACCCAAAACAAATGCCTAGAACCAAAATCAAAACAACAGGGGGAAAAGCAATAAATCTAATAAAATAAATAAAAAGGAAAATTACTCACCCCATTTTCATTCAGCAAATTTTTTTTATATATTTATTTCTTTGTTTTATTCGGATTTCATTTAGTTAATTTAGTAATTTTAATTTTACTAATAAATTTTTTTTTGTTTTAAGTTATTTCGTCGTCGTCGGTCCTGTTGTCTATCATTTATTTTTTAATATAATTCATTTCAATTTACTAAATTGTGGGTGCGTTTATTCTTATCTAATTTATATTTTCTTTTCTTGTTATTATGGTTTACTAATTCATCAGTTATTTGTTTTTTTGTAAATTTAATCTAATTCATTTTAATTAATTTATTTATTTATTTATCAAACAAGATATACCTAAATACCGATTCAATATTAACATAAATTAATATAAAATTAATACAATATACTTTAACTTAATTTAACTTAATTTAGTTAGAATAGTATAAACTAATTAAAGGCACTGGTTGATGGGTTAAACTTGGGGAGGAGGCGCTGATAAAATCGAACGAAGTTTCTGTTTGTATGTTGTCTTGCTTATTGGAGGCGTGAAGTGTACGCTGAGATTGTTAAATATTCTACAGCATCTATTGATGGGTTCATTTTGACCGTAATCAGTACGATGGGGATATTCCTTAAGAGGTTTTGAATGTCTCGTCAGCCTGACAGTGTCATTAAGTCGAATTTTGTTTGTAAGGTGATCAACCTTAACATCACCATTCAAAACATCTAAGGTGAAGCAGGATGTTAGCATAGTTCTTCTAGAGCTAAGCGGTAGAAGATTTAACAATTGTAGTCTAACTGTGTAGTGTGGAAGGTTATCAAAGTCTCTAGGGTCGTACAAGTCCCTTAGAACAAAAAGAAGAAATTGCTTCTGGATTGACTCTATTCTGCTGCTATATATCTGGAAAAAGGGATCCCAAATAGGACATGCATATTCCAGGAGAGGGCGAACAAGGGAACAGAATAATGATTTAGTGACCCAAACTTTTTTGAACTCTTTAGCCCTCGTTGCGGGAATTTCGTCGGGACCGGGAAGAAATTGCTCACCAGGGTTTCGGATAAAAGAATTTTCGCACGTCGTCGTCAACAAAATTTCACGCATTCTTATTTCTCTGGTTCCGCAGTGATCTGAGACTTTTATCCAGCCATGGTTCTGATACTTTATCCTTCAGCTTGATTACAGGCACATATTTGATGACAATCCCAAAAATCACTTCGTAAAACGATGATACAGCATTGTCCAGATTATTACATGAGAAATGGAATGTCCAGTCAATTGAAGACAATTCATTATTAATACTAATGAAATCGGCATTACGGAAGTAAAATACAACATTATTGTTGTAAGAGTTAACAAAATTCATATTGTCACAAGGTAGGTCTACTATGATGGCAGAGTGATGTTGGGTATTTGAGAAAAGATTCTCAGCGTCAGATGCAGGGCTAACAATCACTTCATCATATGCGTCTGTAAAAATCATATCAAGCCATCTCCCGTTTCTATTTGGAAAGTGCACTACCTGATGTATATCATTACAATACATCGTGTCTATGATAGTGGTGTCAATAACAGACGTAAGATTCCCAGGTATGACAGTGTCATCTGAATGATTAGTGATGAAAGAAATGCTTGGACGATTAAAGTCGCCAAGGAGGAAAAGATTATCATTCTCATTTAAGGAGCTGTTGACACCATGTAAAATATCAAGAATGTCATGGTATTTCTGGTCTTCTGAGTTAGGAGGGATATAAACAACACCAATATAAATATAGTTATTGATCAACTTAATTCTGATAAACTTATGTTCGAAAAGCAGTGTGGGGTTTGTGCTTACAATCTCGCTGATAAAGATCTGTGAACTGCTATAATTCCTATCATTCCTGTAAATGGTCCAGTTGTTATCCAGTATTTCTTCATCTTTAAAGGAGTCGTTAAGCCATGTTTCCGTTATAACCAAAACGTTGAAGTGACATTATTTAGCGTCGATAAAAAGATTATTAAGTTTCCCCCTAATACCGCCGCCGTTGTGATAGTATAATCGTAGGTTATTTCTAGAGCTAACGTTCACGTTAGGAACGAAAAAACCTGTTGTGATCTTCACGGCTTTTCTGCATATGAGAAATATGCATCGACGAAACATGGGAACCGAATGAAGCGAGATCCTTTCGAACTTGGTCGGGCGTGAGGTTAAATTGTTCATGGAATCGAATGTAGAAGAGTCGTAAAGCTTCTAGATCCGTAGGAAGCCCTTCTTGCTGGATAGATAGTATCAGACTGGTTTTTGTTTTCCCATTGATACAGGTTGAGTCAGGTTTATTGTGCATGTAAGCAAGATACAGCCGCACATTGTCAAATATTCTATGTTCTCTCAACCGCGATAGGATTTCGCAGAATTTATTGAGTTCTTTACGACCGGGGGGAGAAGTGGATCAAGGAAAGGGGGGTTATTTTTATCAGCAATAAGCGCATCAGTGTCGTCATGATTATTGGTTTCTGATGTGGTGTGTACTGAAGACGAAGGGTAGGGATTGATAGTTTCGCCGCGAACGAAATTTTTGTAAGGATTAGGAACTGTAACAGGTTTCGAAGTAAGAGTGTTAGTCGCTTTAGGCAAAGGATTGTTACCAGTGCTAATTAGTTTAGATGAAATAATGGGAGCTTCACGAGGTTTGTAGTTGGGAGAAGTTTTAGCTTTGTTAGTTTTAAATCTAATTTTACTATTACTAGTCTTACTATTATTCTTATTGGTTCGTTTGAAATCCGTCTTCCAGTGTCGGATTTCCATGTTGTTCCATTTGAAGACTTCGGATTTAGTATTGAAGAAGAGCCAGTCATATTCCATGGGCATATATAGTTTAAAATTTGAATATTTAGGCGTAATCCTACTGTTTCTGCGGTTTGGTAGCTTTTCACACTTACAGCCTTTGATACAAAATTGTTCCGCAATGGAATTGCTCAACCAAGATTTGTCTGCGTTTGGAGGAGCTTTCGTGACGAAATAAGAAACGGTGATGTGTGCTTTTTTTGTTTTTTCTTGATTCGATTTGTTAAGCCTCCTTATTCTAGCATCCCAATCAGTTTGCGACCACGTCATGTTGAATTTTTTCATAGAGTTTGCAGCGGGAACATCATCTGGTAGGTGCACCTTCGGTAGCGAGAAACTGTGATTAGCTGATGGTGAGACAGTATGTATATGTAGGTTGTCTTGCGAGGGCTGTGATGTTGATTGATTCTGCAAATTATCAGTAGTGCCATTACAAACAAATCGGGTAACAGCTAGTTCGCGTTCGAAATCAAGAAGCTTCGACGTCAAGTCGCTGGATCGGTTAATTTTAGATTCGGAAGCGTCGTCCAATTTACACGATAAGGTAGCTAAAGATTTGTCAGCGTTGGATGCTAGTACTTTGACTGACCTGATGTCATCATGGATTCTGATCAGCTTATTGGTAGCAGCATTTCCATCCAAAAGCGAATCGTTTTCAGGGCGTGCAGAAAAACCGTCAGCAAAAGTACCATCAGATAAACTATTTATGATCGTGGTTAGTTTAGAGTCTGATTGAGTCCACTTTTTAGTCAGTTTAGATGAGTCATGTTGGATTATACTACAACAAGACTGTACTTTGTCCAATTGGGATCCATAGTCCCGAAATTCCTCAACACACTCACTCAAGTTCACTACGTTGTCCACCAGATTATTAAGTTTATTAGCAATGAACGTGCACACACTTTTCAGGTCCTCTAGTGCAGTGTTGCTCGAGTCGATACGTAGTGAGGTCAACTTTAAAAATCTCAAAACATGACACGGCTTGATAGCACAACACTCACTACACGTATAGCTCTGGGAAGATGTGATACAATCTGTATGAAAGCTGCGTTCACAAATTCCATCGCATATAATGTTATTATTATCGCCCACTGCCTTAGCGCAGACACCACATAACTCGATCGATAATAGTGAAGACATTTCAAAAGATGGTTTTTGTTGGGATTGGGAATCGAAAACACCAGATACACGTCGTTGACGATGTTAAAAGTATTTATTTACAACAGATAAAAATTAAGAGTCGAATTGAAACTAGGTCAAGGTTGAGTGTTAGCTCATTAATGGGTCACTAATCACAATTATCGGTAAGGTCGAAAACGGCACGGTAAGCGGTTCGCACTACAAATGACAACGTAAGCGCAATATGGTAATAAGGTAATAATATACGCACAAGACCGAATTAAATTATCGATGTTGATATTGTCAATATTGTTACGTAATATTAAACAATGTGAGGAAATAGAGTGAAATAAAGACGCGGAGCTAAACGATAACACGTCCGTACTCTATGAGCGATTCCGACTTACTAAATTTTTACTAAATTATGGGTGCGTTTATTCTTATCTAATTTATATTTTCTTTTCTTGTTATTATGGTTTACTTATTCATCAATTAGTTGTTTTTTTGTAAATTTAATCTAATTCATTTTAATTTATTTTTCTTCCGACGTTCGTTCACTCGTTTATTTTTATTTTTTTTTAAGATTCTCTGCATTTAGGAAGCTCCATTACAGTGCCATTGCACGCATATTTAATATGGTTAGGATCTATTGACTGATATTTGCGCGTGTGGAGTTTGTCGTGTGTACCCGAGCAGTGAGCACTGCCATTGCAGAAAATACCGTAGGCCACTCGAAACATGCACGTGCATACTTTCGTACTATGTGTTGGTAGAAATTGCCGACCAACAGAATTAAGTCTAACAGTGGTTTAAAAAAAAATCGAAAAAGGTTCGGAAAATTAACTTCAAAACTGTGTACAACGATCTTTGTGAAAGCTGTGATCGATTTTAGTTTGTTCAGCCGACGTACATCTGAATTTGTGATCGTTATCGCCGGAAATGATGGAACTTAGGCAGTCACTGCTGCACACCGAAAGGAAACCAGGATAATTCGGCCGAAATTTCGGATAAACTGCACTCGCTATCGGGATCGATTTTGTACAAATTCAAGGAAAAAAAATCGGAAACTCGACTGAATTTGGCTTTTCTTTGAGTTTTCTTCACACAAAAGAACATAGGAAATAATCGGCACTTGTCCTATACTGGCGTGCGAAAAGGTCAACACGATATCGCTGTCGCACATCTCATCTGCGGGCACTCGAAAAGTATTTCCGTCAGTTTGTGGGCCCATTCGAGGCAAATTGAAAATTTTCTCACGAACACAAGATACTTGTAACGAGCCCGACGCCTCTTTGAGTCTTTCAATATGCCAATTTCGACCGTTTGTCCAGCACCGATACAAAAACACCGCACCTCATCGCACGGCACGCATCGGCAAAAAACTTTTACGTCACGTTAAGTTGCAACTTCCTTATCATTCGTCCATTACGCGCGCACTCCCACGGAATTCGGTAAGCGCCACACTCACTCGATTTTTGGTCTAATTTTTTCCGCAGAACCCCAACATTTCCGCTAGTAAATCAAAATTTTTCAAAACTCCTCTCAAGGTAGACGCGCGATTCTTCTCGTCCCGTAATCGACTCGCCCTCTATCCCCTAGCGGTGCTTTTTCTCGTCGCCAAGCCGGTTTCTCGTTCGCTTCCAGTGCTCACAATTGCGTTCGGTATTTTGTTACTCAGCAAACGCGCTTGTATGCACCGGAAACAATATTCCGCCGACACTCAACAACTTGCTGATTTTGAAGTGTTTGACGATTTTGTCCTGCGGGTTTTTTCGGTGATTTTTCAGGTTGATGTGGTTTCTTCCGATGATTTTTCAGGTTGGTTTTGTGTTTGCCACGCTCCTGTTGCTCCCCAAGAGATCTATTGTAGCCTTCGCAGACGACCTTATTATATACACACCCCATTCTAAAGCGACTAAAGCCCAAGAGGAACTTCAGAAAATGTTTAATGATGTTCAGTTCTACACGAACTCCTGGAAGATGAAAATTAATTCACAGAAATGTGAGACTATCCTATTCCGCCCCACTTTAGCACATGCCAATAGAGATTTGAAGCGCAATTGGAAGAAATTCCATATTGTAGCTGGGGAGGGAAGCCACGATAAAATACCGCACAAAACTTGTGTTAAATATCTAGGAGTAAACTTAGATCAACACTTATACTTCAACCAACACTCTAATATCCAGATTGTAAAGGCGCGTAACGCATTCATGGCTCTAAAACGACTTTTTTACGCGAAACACTTATACCCTCGCGTTAAAATCATTTGTTACCAAGCTTTGGTAAGACCTATTCTCACTTATGGCTGCCCCATCTGGTTCAATATTAGTCCATCTTATATGGAAAAATTTAGACTGTTCGAAAGAAAATGTCTACGCGCGTGTACTGGCATCTATAGAAAGGCAGAGACAGATTTTCTGCATTACATATCGAACGAGGAAATATATGAAACGGCAGAAATCTCCCGGGTTGATACAGCAATCATAAAATTAATTAGGAACCATATAGCTCGAACCACCTCAGATCAAGACCTTAACCCATGGATCCACCAACCCTTCTTCCCAAACCCACAATATATTGAAAAAACCATGTCAACTGGTTTTATTCCACCTGAAGCCTTCGTCTACCTTGACGAAAACGGCTACATTTTAGATTCCGAATACGTACCAATCATTTATCACGCATATAGGCGCGCGACCGATAAAAAAATAGAATACGACCCCAATCTCGAAACCAGCGACCCCCTGCCCTTATGGCGTTACTCCACCGCGAACTATGTTGACATTGACAGACATGAGCGTGAGGCTACGCGATACTGGTGGCTTAATCAACAAGACATTTAGTTAGTTTTTCAAGTATAGGTTAATCAAGTAATTAAGCTAACCAAAAAAAAATATAAACGAAACTAGAATAAGTACTAACCTTGTTAGCAGCTTCCCTAGTTATAAGGCATGCCGGACCGAGACAATTGCTACAGGAACTGATGGCCTTCAGCTATCGGTCCAGGTGACGAATGGCTCGGCCCGGAATAGTTATAAGGAAAAATTATGTATGATAAACTGTTATATTTAAGGAACATTGTAATAAATTAAATAAAGTGATTCGTATCCCACCTAAATATTCCGTTCTCGATGCATTCTTAAATGCAATTATTGTACACTGGACTGAGCTGTCCGCGGCCGGGAACGGTGGTTTCTGCTCTACTATTCTCAAATAGTGGAGCATGATGCTGCTGGTCCCGGCGGCGGAGAGTTCGGCTCAAACCCTAGTTTTAAGTTAGTATGTAAGAATTGTATATAGTTTAAGTAGAGTAGAGTGAAATTGATGTAATATTGGGTTTTTTTTTTGCCATTTTCCCAATAGTTTATTTTATTTAATGATAAGTATACATTAAGAATGTAATTAAATAAAGAGACTCTGATCCCCCCCAAAAAACATCCCCCCGATAAAATGTATATCTTAGAGTGCCCATTGAGGCCATTAAGAACGGTAGCAGCTTAGATATAGACTAATCTTAGCTTTAGGATTAAGATAGAAAACCTGTTAGCATTAAGAACTTACGGCAAATAAAGCACCTTTTAAAACTTAAAAACGCTCCTGTTGCTCGGAAGGTTGTAACCCGTACGGCGGTTCTGTTATTGCTCGTGGCGTTGAAAATCCGTGATTATTGTCGGCTTTGGGGATGTTCTTCCTGTTTCGGGGTCACCACTGTACCGATCTGGGCCTGTACGCCCTGGACGGTATCTTCTACGGTACTGGTATCTTCTACGGTACTTTCCGCGGCACTTTTTACGGCTAACTTTGAAATAAATGGAAAGACCGAACAGTTCGACTGCTGAAATACGATTGATTTTATTTGCGCCACGTTTCCGTGGTTTGACTTTACTTTATTTTACAGGGTGTTCGTTTTTATTAAAGATGTTTACATGAATTTTTATCTACAGGGTGTTCGTTTTGTTTAAAGATGTTTACGTCAATTTTTATCTACAGGGTGTTCGTTTTGTTTTGTACATATTATTTATTCTATTGGTGGGCACTACACAGCCAAACTTGAAAAGCTAAAACGACCTTTTTTCAGGTTATGTAGTGGTCTTCTAGTCCAATTTTGGGCTATTGACCGAACTCCTAGTAGAAGGGTGTGTGAGTATACTATAGTGACTCTAGGTGTGCGAGTATACAGTGACTCTAGAAGACATAAGGCAGTTGAAGTATAGCACGCGGCCGAGAAGCAAGGACATAGCAGTGGCGACGAGAAAAAAAAAACAGAAAAATTAAAAGGAAATTTCCAAAATGGACGGTAAGAAAATTAATTTAGTTAGTCGTAAACCTTATGAAAAAAGATTATTAAATTGGTTTGAATGTGCGATTCGAAATACTGAAAGTTTAAGTGTTAGCAAATCGAGTAGAAAATCTCCTTAAATAAGAGAATGTGTTCCTTCAATGTGAACAAGAATGAATAAACGGAAAAGTAGAAAATCTCCTTAAATGAGAGAATGTGTTTCTTCAATGTGAACAAGAATGAATAAACGGAAAAGTAGAAAATCTCCTTGAATGAGAGAATGTGTTCCTTCAATGTGAACAAGAATGAATAAAGGGAAAAGTAGAAAATCTCCTTATATGTGAGTGCTAAGGAAAAGTTTGTAATTTCAATAAATGGAAGAACTAGCGAATCGCACTTCAAAACCAATTTAAAAAAAAAAAAAAACAAAAGTTAAATGGTATGCCAAAATGTGAAATAAACTGAATAATTTTATTTCAAGTAGATATCTCGAAATGGAATGGCGGCGTAGAGCCGTTTGATTATACAATTCATGGTGAAAACAACAGGTATGAATGGGAGCAATGGCTCCATGCATTCGAATGGCTTTTGAAAGTCATCCATGCAAAGGAGGATGATAAATTTGCGTTATTGATGCATTGGGGTGGAAGAAAAATTCAAGAACTCTATGAAACGCTGCCAACTGAACAGCAAGAACAAGCTAAAGGTCCGTTGCTGAACATTGAACGGTGTATCGCAAACAAATCGGAATACGAAACAGCAATTGAAAAGCTGATTAAGTTTTTTATCGCCAAGCAAAATTCGACATACGAACGTCATATTCTGCGTTAAATGGAACAAGGAACTGACGAGAAAATCAGCGTGTTTGCAACTAGGCTAAAGGTGCAGGAAGAACGATGTGAGTTTGGGGAAAAGATAAATGAACATGTGAAAGTCCAAATAATCGAGAAATGTCTGTCGGACAAGTTGCGTCGCGATTTACTCAAATTGGGTGACGCATCATTAGCAGAAATACTTCGAGTTGCCAACATTGCGGAATCAGTGCACGAACAAGTTAAGTCATTCCAAAGTATGCCATTAAACCAAAGTTCAGGAGAGATTAATAGGATCATGATCGAGCCGAACAAATGCAAATGGCAATTCAACAAGAAAGAAAGCAACTGTAGCCAATGCGGATATATCGGTCATAAGTCTTTCGATGAGAAGTGCCCAGCAAAAGGGAAATCGTGCAACAACTGTGTTGGAATAAATCATTACCGTCGAAAATGTCGCTCCAAGAAATTCTAAAGGAAAAATATAGAACACCAATGGAAGAGACCAAAGCTTGAACCTAAGGCAGACGGAAAAGAAAATTACACTGTAAAATATGTTAACACGAGCGACAGAGATGACGAATATATCTTTTGCATTGGTGATGATCACGAGCAAAATGAAATGCCATGCAAGATTGGCGGCGTCTTAACTAAAATAATTGTTGATTCAGGGACCAAGTACAACATCATGCACAACAAAACATGGGAGTTGTTGAAGAGTAAAAAGATCACCGTCCATAATCAACGAAAGACAACTGAGAAACAATTCAAATCATATGGTGGACACATGTTATCATTTGTTCGGGTGTTTGAAGCTAAAGTTGAAATAGTTGATAAAGAAATTAATGCAGATTTTTATGTTGTTCAAGACTATGGAAAAACCCTAATAGGATGGCAAACCGCAATGGCAATGGGAATTTTGAAAATTGGTTACGACATAAATCAAGTTGGAAACGAGTCCAAGGAATTGGGCAAAATCAAAGGCGTACTCATTGAAATTCCTATCAATCAAGATGCAAAACCTGTCATTCAGTCATATCGCAGAATTGCGGTACCACTAGAAAAAGCGGTGGACCAGAAAATCGATGAATTGTTGCAACAAGACATAATCGAAAAAGTGGACAAACCATCAAAATGGATTTTACCAATTGTTCCAGTACCAAAAGGGAACGATGTTCGTATATGTGTGGACATGCGGCGTGCAAACGAAGCGGTCGAAAGAGAAAATCATCCGTTACCAACAATGGAAGATTTTATACCACATATTGGAGAAGGACAAGTATTTTCGAAAGTGAACATTAAGAACGCTATGGAAAGAAACGACTGGCAACATCCTATTGAGAGGCACACGCATCATAATGCCGAAACAACTGCGTCAGCAATCATTGGGATTGGCACATGAAGGTCATCCTGGCATTTATTGTTATGCAACGTCGACTCCGTACGAAAATTTGGTGGGCCGGTCTGGATAAAGAAGCAGAGAGTAAAAAAGTGTAGAGGGTGTATGTTAGTAGCGGCACCAGCACCACCAGAACCATTGAAGCGAAAAGAATTACCATCAGCAGCATGGCAACATATTGCTACAGATTATCTAGGACCATTGCCATCTGGACACAATTTACTAGTTGTCGTTGACTACTACAGTCGGTTCATTGAAATCGAAATAATGAAAAAGATCGACTCATCGGAAACAATCAGACGATTGCGAAGAATATTTGCTCGTTTTGGACTACCATTAACGATTACAGCTGACAATGGCCCTCAATTCGCCAGCGAAGAATTCAAAAATTACTGCAAAAGCGGCAACGTAAAACTGATCAGTACACAACAAAATGGGGAAGTCGAAAGACAGAACCGATCGATACTCAAGCGGCTTAAAATAAGTCAGGAATCACAGCAGGATTGGAAAGAAGATTTGCAAGAATACTTAGTAATGTATCGCTCTACACCACATTCAACAACTAATTAATCACCTGCGGAGATGATGTTTGGAAGGAACATTCGCGATAAGCTGCCATCAATCAATCAACCCATGGAAGTTAATGACGAAGAAATAGCAGATAGAGACAAAGTGGAAAAAGAGAGAGGAAAGCAATATGCCGATAACCGGAGAAATGCAAAGGCAAACGACATCAATGAAGGAGACGAAGTTTTAATCAAAAGACTTGTCAAAACGAACAACTCGCATCAGACTTTCACCCGGAAGAACATATGGTCATTGACCGAAAAGGGTCAGAAGTTATAGTGGAGTGCAAGGAAACAAGTAAGAGATACAAACGAAATGTAGCTCACGTGCAGAAAATTGGACGACCCATCGACAAACGAGCCAGACGACTACCAGCAAAGTACCAAGATTACGTGGATCATTAATTTAAGAATAAATGTAAACAACATACTATTTAGAAGAATAAAAGAAAAAAAAAGTGATGTAGTATCGCCGTTGTGTTGACAACGCTGAAGTACTAGAACAATGATATTGTGAGCGTTGGCAGCACAGACTAAAATGAAGTGTCAAGAAGACATAAGGCAGTTGAAATATAGCACGCGGCCGAGAAGCACAGACATAACACGACGCTCATTAAAAATTGTCTGCATTGCTTTGATAATCTCCCCAGCACTTTGATTTTTAAGTGGTAAGGCCCACGCATATTTAGAGAATGTGTCTATTACTGTTAGAAGAAAATTAAAGCATTTATTCTTAGTTGAATAAGAGCTCATATCAACTAAATCAGCATGCCATAAGTCATCTATCCCGCGAATGGTCACCCGACGGAGTCTAAAATTTCTACGAGCTATCTTATGTAGTTCGTTAATAACCTGTCTTCTGCTCATTTCATCATGTGTATAAATAGAGGACTTGATTGCTCATGTTTTATATAGAATCCAGTATAGGAAATGATACGTTTTGATCATCCTTTTACCATGATGATAGCGGGTCCGTCAGGAAGCGGTAAGACGACGTTTATTGAAACGTTACTGGAAAACACATCACTCATTAGCAGTCCGATAAAAAAGATTATGTGGTGTAATACCGAGCGAGGCGCCATTCCTTCACAATTACCATTTCAAAATATTGAGTATTTAGATTCTATACCGGAAGATTTTATTAATGAGAGCAATGAGCCAACATTAGTCGTACTAGATGATATGATGCTAAATGCATTTTCAAAGCAGGTTTGTGAACTTTTTACAAAAGGGTCACATCATAGGAATTTTTCAGTAATACTTGTAACACAGAATGTCTTCCATCAGGGTAAGTTTTGTCGAGATATTTCACTTAACTGCAGATATATGGCCGTTTTCAAAAACCCACGCGATAAAAGTCAGTTCCTTCATTTGGCCAAACAGATTTCCCCTGAAAATAGTGCAGAGCTAGTGAGAATATATAAAGATATCACTCAGGCTCCACACGGGTATTTGCTAATAGATCTGACTCAGTCTATTAACGATTTATTTAGATTTAGAACGGATATCTTGTTACGGTCCGCCGGAAGGGAAGAGAAGAGGAAGGTTAAAAATTTATTTTGGAAGCATTTTACTGATGTAACTCACCGAATAATCATGCAAGGGAAGACCTCTTGCAAATGTAGTTTCCTGGGGTCCTACCCCCAAATTCATAGCACAGACTAAAAGAAAAAGAAAATGAGTAAACCTAAATTTCCATCGTTGAAGGAACCATAACTCTGGAGCGAGGAAGGACTGGTAGACGGGTAAGGTTAGAACCTTGTTAAATTAGCAGGAAATAGAAAAGAACATAAGATTATTAGGAGCTAGGTAACTTTGTAAAAAAAAAACTATCAATGAGCCGATCGAGCGGAAAGTACGGCGCGCAAACGCAGAGAACATTATATCGCTTTAATGGAACTAAAAATTAGCGAATAACTTACCACGGAATTCATCACAACACTCGCGGGTGACATATAAACAATAACAACTGTGAAGTTTGCCCCAAATATTGTGACTCGTACCTTAAGTATGACCCTGCCGATAAAAGATATTACAGTGGGTTATTCCCCAAGTGCTTTATTGTGAATTTTCGTCGGTGTGTGTCTCGGGTTAAGGCTGTTCACGTTTGAATTCGATTCGAGTATGCGCGAGACGAACAATGAACTTGAACTAGGAAAACGGAATAAAAGCCAGTAAACTTTTCCTGCTAGTAGTTTTCGCGGAGAGTGAAAAAAGGATTACGGGTCTTTTTCGGTACTGATAGTGCTACAAGGAAGTCGGACTTTCGTTGGGACCCTGAACCGAATCGTGGGAGAAGTGGTTAAATTTTTGGTATTAAGTAAACGCTGCGCTGCCACAAGTCGGTGATAAAGGTGCCTTTAGAAATTAAACTTTTGCTGGAGAAAACGAAGTGCGTTAATAAAACGGTGGTCACGCACAACTAAGAAGCGGTGGTTAAATAAAGAAGAGCGTTCCCATAAGTGAAATGAACGAATTAGTTCGCGGTGTGTCACGCTCTTAGTTCATTTCTATATATTTTTTTTTTCCATTTGTTATCATTTTTTATCATATCTCCTCATTTTTTATAGTATTTTTATCATTTTTTTATAATATTTTATCTCTTATGTTTTGTCTTTAATATGTAATCTTCAATCGAAATTTTCCAACTCCTCCATCTTCCATTCTCCATCCTTCATCTACCATCTTTCATCATCCATCCTCCATTCTGCATCCTCCATCCTCTATCATCCATCCTCCATCATCCATCATCCATCCTCCCACCTCCATCATCCATCATCTATCATCCATCCACAATCCTCAATCCTCAATTCATCCTCCATGATCCTTTATCCATCATTATCCATGCACCATTCATCACCATTCATCACCATTCATCACCATCCAACTATAGTTCCTCACAGTTCGCGAACTATGAGGAAATATAGTTCCTCTATTCCTCAATCCTCAATTCACAATCCACAATCATCAATCCTCAATCCTCCATCTACCATCCTCCTTCCTCCATGATCCATCCCCCATTCTCCATGATCCAATATACATCCTCCATTCTAAATCGTCCAATTATAGTTCCTCACAGTTCGCGAACTATGAGGCACTATAGGTCCTCTATCCCTTAATCCTCGATTCTCAATCCTCAATCTGTAATTCACAATCTTAAATCCTCAATCCTCAAACCCCAATTCTCAATTCTCAATTCTCAATTCTCAATTCTCAATTCTCAAACCCCAATCCTCAATCATCAATCATCAATCATCAATCATCAATCATCAATCATCAATCATCAATCATCAATCATCAATCATCAATCATCAATCATCAATCATCAATCATCAATCATCAATCATCAATCATCAATCATCAATCATCAATCATCAATCATCAATCATCAATCATCAATCATCAATCATCAATCATCAATCATTAATCATCAATCATCAATCATCAATCATCAATCATCAATCATCAATCATCAATCATCAATCATCAATCATCAATCATCAGTCATCAATCATCAATCATCAATCATCAATCATCAATCATCAGTCATCAATCATCAATCATCAATCATCAATCATCAATCATCAATCATCAATCATCAATCATCAATCATCAATCATCAATCATCAATCATCAATCATCAATCATCAATCATCAATCATCAATCATCAATCATCAATCATCAATCATCAATCATCAATCATCAATCATCAATCATCAATCATCAATCATCAATCATCAATCATCAATCATCAATCATCAATCATCAATCATCAATCATCAATTCTCAAACCCCAATCCTCCATTATCAGTCCTCCATTATCATCCTTCATCCTCCATCCTCCATCCTTTATGATCCATTATTCATCCTCCATCCTCTATGATCCATTATCCATCCTCCATCCACCTTTATCCATCCACCATTCTCCACCGTCCAACTATTGTTCCTCACAGTTCTATCCCTCAATCCTCAATTCTCAATTACCAATTCTCAATTCTCAATCTTCTATCCACAATCCTCAAACCCCAATCCACAATCATCAATCATCAATCATCAATCATCAATCATCAATCCTCAATCCTCAATCCTCAATCCTCAATCCTCAAACCTCAATCCTCAATCCTCAGTCCTCAATCCTCAATCCTCAATCCTCAATCCTCAATCCTCAATCCTCAATCCTCAATCCTCAATCCTCAATCCTCAATCCTCCATCTATCATCCTTCATCCTCCATCCTCCATCCTCCATCCTCCATCCTCTATGATCCATTATCCATCCTCCATCGACCTTTATCCATCCACCATTCTCCATCGTCCAACTATAGTTGGGTCATTCCATGAAAAATCGCAAAAAAAGGCCAATTTTGTGACCTTACCATCGCCGATTCTTTTGAAAATTTTTTTGCTTGAAGAACTAGTGAAAAAAAAAATAAAATTTCAATTTTTTTTTTCTATCTCATTTTACTTTATTATTTTAATAATTAAGTATTGTGGTTGATTTTTTAAAAAAAAAAATTTGCTGCCCTCAAAATTTTTATTTTCACGTTTCATAACTAGTAGACGCGAAAAAAGCAATAAAAATTTTCAGTCCGTCTGTCCGCCGTACGCCGTACGCCGTACGGCGTCCGCCGTACGCAAGATCGTTTGGAGGCTCGTAGCTGCCAAACGCTTTGAGATATTAAATTGAAATTTTTTTAACGAATAGATGGGGTAGGCGCCTTGAAGTGACCAAATTTTTAGGGGTGGGGGTGTGAGGGGGAAGGAGGGGGAAGTGTTTTCGACCGAAAATTTTGGTTTCCAGATCTCAGTAACCCCTTATGTTAGGAAGCTGAAACTTGGAATTTCTATAGAACTCTGATAGTAGACCCATTTGCAGAAAAATTGTCAATATTGATCAAGGGGTGTGGGAGTGGGGGGAAATGTAATGCGTCCGAAACCCAAAAAAGGTGAGATAGACACATTCTCAAATCCATATCTCCTAAACCGTTAATGGCACACTATTCAAACTTAAAACATATATGTAGTTATACTAGGAGAACAGAATGAAGAAAAATTTTGGGTGGGGGAAGTTGTGTATGGGGGTGGGGGGTGAAAAACTTAAGATCACGATATCTCATGAACCAATTGCTCTAGAAAAATAGAATTTGGTTTTTGTGTAAAGGTTGACAAAAAAAGATTGATCAAAGTAAAATTTTTTAAGTGGGAGGTGGAGCATAGAAGTGGAGGGGATGAGAATTTTTCAAATCAAACACATTTCATATCTCAAGAACAGTTTAAGATAGATGCTTAGAATTTTTACCAGAAGTAGCGCTAATTAAACCCTAGTAGGGAAAAAAGTTTTTGGGTTGAGGGTGTAGAGGGGGAGGGTGGGGGAGGGTGAAAAGGAAAAAGTTCCGATGCTTATATCTTGAGAACCTGTAATGATATAAGCCTTAAACTTGGTATTTAGATAGAGCTATAGTAGGGGAATGTTGGAAAAATAAATTTTTTTTTAGGGGTAGTATGCTACGGGGGTAGGGGGTGTTTTTCCTAACTATTAAACGGTTTATGCTAGAAAGTTGAAACTCGGTGTGTATATGTAAATCAACTAGAAAAGTAATTGTGATAAAAAAAAATTTGAATATTCATTGGCGTTTAGAAAGGGGGGCAAAAAAAATTATTTGTAAGTAAATAGATATAAAATTCATATATTTTCACGATTTTCGTCATATCTACTAGGTCTTTCCAAATATTGAATTCATTTTTATTCTACGGATTCTTCGTATGAATACCTAGAATGTGTTTTCTCGGTTTTTTGAAATTCGACCCCTAAGGGTAGTGTGGTACAAGTGAAGTTGTTTTTGCTATATATGGGACGGCTTAAGCTACAATGTTGAAACTCGGTGTGTATATGTAAATCAACTAGAAAGGTAATTGTGATAAAAAAAAATTTGAATATTCATTGGCGTTTAGAAGGGGGGGGGGGCAAAAAAAAATATTTCTAAAAATAATATATATAAAATGCCTATATTTTCACGATTTTGGTCATATCTACTAGGTCTTTTCAAATATTGAATTCATTTTTATTCTACGGATTCTTCGTATGAATACCTAGAAAGTGCTTTCAAGGTTTTTTGAAATTCGACCCCTAAGGGTAGTGTGGTACAAGTGCGGATGTTTTTCTTATATATGGAACGACTTAAGCTACAATGTTGAAACTCGGTGTGTATATGTAAATCAACTAGAAAAGTAATAGTGATAAAAAAAAATTTGAATACACATTGGCGTTCAGAAGGGGGGGGGGCAAAAAAAAAATATTTGGAAATTTTTCTTGTTAGTTATAGTATGTTAAAGATTTTGCAAAAATGGTGTCAAAGACCTCTTTGAAAATTCATATCTCTGTTAATTTTTATCACAGAATAATAAAATAGGACTTATTTTAAAGGGGAAGGTTGTCGCAAAATAAGAAAAATACCAATAAAATTTATCCTTGATTTTTTTTTTCAAGGATAACGATTTTGTCCTTTATCCTTGAATATCTCAAATTACCGATGATTTTGATGACTGTTCTTCAAAACATATCAAAAAATCAACTTGGGATCGCAATGGGATCGGGGTAAAAAAAATAGAAGAACATCAGTGGTTCTCAATTATTTCAATTATTTTGATTACTTACGAGTACTCGTATGTAAAGAGGATTTAATTTTATGATACTAGATTTATAGCCAGCTATTAAAATCATAAATTTAAGATAGTTTAGTTCAATAATAACTTAATTGAGCAACTATTTCATTAAAAATATTAATGTTTTATAATATGTATAATATATTAAATAAATTAAATTTGGTTTAGAAAATTACAATTTCTACGGAGTATTTTATTAATGCTATTCATTCCAGGCAACAGTAACTAAATTTAAAATGATTTGACATTGAATAATAATATTTGAACAAGTAGAAACATAAAAAATTAAGAAAAGATTCAACATAATGTATATATTTAGTATAAAAAATATATTACTGTTAAAATTTGTCCTGTAATAACCTAGGGCTCTTCTACTGGGCGAGCTCCAATTCAGGTTAATAATATTACGATTACTACTATTGTTCAAAATAAAAATTGATTAAGAGGATAAAATTGAATTCCTCGAAATTTTCTTAGGTGAGAAATTATTAAAAGTTCTTTTACTTTTTCATATCCTGGACATTCGATACATTGGTTTAAAAAGCAACCAATATTGGGAGGATTGCATATTCCAACAGCAAGGCACGACCGGTAGTCGTAAATTCGAGTATCTTCATTTGCAGTAAAATATTTAATACCGCAACCTTCCATCATAAGCCTTACATTTTGATGGATGACACACACACACACCGAATGTGTTCCAGGAGATCCAGCCAAAACACAGTATTTGGGTCGTAGGGAAGCAAATTTGGAAAATCCTATTTTCAGTTCAGGATAAGTTTCCTTAAAGTGCTGGTACACTTCCTTCAAATTCCCCAAAACCAAACGTTTTTGGACGTGATTTTTCTTGCCGTCTATTTTAATTGCAATAAAATCCTTTTTACCAGGCATGACTCGACTTATATTATCCTTACTGTAGAAGTCTTCCACTGTCGTGATAATATCGGAAGTAAGGCTTCTCCGGTGCGGGATATGTACATCTCCTTCAGAATCTAATGTCCGTTTGTATTTTCGAACTGCATACGAAGATGTTCCGGGAAATTCCTCACAAGTTCTTTTTCTAGTCCATTTATCAGGACTTACAGATAAAATAAATTGCTTGATATTCTTCTCACTGGCGGTTGAATATTCAGTCCTCAATCTGTCAATCATCTCGTCCTCTCGTGGTTGGTCCTTTTGATCTTCTAGTCCAAAAATTTTTTTTAATACGATTCTTTTCACATCTTCAAGCTTTTTTCCGGATGTAGTTTTCTCTGGTAAATCGTCTTTTGTCGAAAGGTTCTTCTCCTAAATATCGAAGACATTCATTTAATGAGTTTAATGCGGCTTCCTTACTGATGAAACTTTGTAAAACTGTGTAAAACTGTGTAGCGCTTCATCGTCGCGGGCTCCTCATCTGTATCCAAAGAGAAAGGTTCTTCTTCCTGGTCGAACATATCATCATCAGTAATCTCCGTTGATGTTCCTGGTAGCAATTTAACCCTTTTTCTACAGGAAGAGCAAATTTTCCCTGCTGAAGTCATCGCTGGTACTCTAGAAATCATTCATGATTGCACAGGTCGTAAATCCGATTTTTTTTTGGGCCAATGTATTGATTCTCCAAAAGGATTACAGCAACGCGATTTTGACCAGTTAATTTTATTCATGATTTGTAAAATAATAAATTAGATTTTGTCTTCTTAATACTGCAAGCACGACTGAATTGTATTTGAGGTAAGCCCATATTTATATACATACCTACCAAAAAAAGACATTTAATTGATATTCATTTTTTTATTGCCTTACCTGCCTACCTATTATTTTCTGGTTAGTAAGACATTCCAAATGAGATAATTCTTGTTATTTTAAATTTAATGGTTTATGGGATAAATTTATTTAAACACTCACAATTAGTTGCTCAATAAAGTTATTATTGAACTAAACTATCTTAAATTTATGATTTTAACAGCTGGCCATAAATGGAGTATCATAAAATTAAATCCTCTTTACATACGAGTACTCGTAAGTAAACAAAATAATTGTAACTTTTCTATGAAATAATTGAGAACCACTGATGTTCTTCTATTTTTTTACCCCGATCCCATTGCGATCCCAAGTTGATTTTTTGATATGTTTTGAAGAACAGTATAATACACAAAATATAAAAAAATAAAAAAAAAAAATCATCGGTAATTTGAGATATTCAAGGATAAAAGACAAAATCGTTATCCTTGAAAAAAAAAAATCAAGGATAAATTTTATTGGTATTTTTCTTATTTTGCGACAACCTTCCCCTTTAAAATAAGTCCTATTTTATTATTCTGTGATAAAAATTAACAGAGATATGAATTTTCAAAGAGGGCTTTGACACCATTTTTGCGAAATCTTTAACATACTATAACTAAGAAAAAAAATGAGTTAGAAAAAAAAAATTGAAATTTTATTTTTTTTTTTCACTAGTTCTTCAAGCAAAAAAATTTTCTAAAGAATCGGCGATGGTAAGGTCACAACTTTTGCGATTTTTCATGGAATGACCCTATAATGATATAAGGATATAAGGATTTAATATATAATGTTGTTAATGTAGTGTAATTCATGTTTTAAAATTAGGTAAATCTAAAATATAACGATATAAGTATAGTTCAATTTATTGTTCTTACTGTACTAATTATTCATTGGCTTATTAATGCGATGTGGTGTTACGAGGACGCTTCAGATTAGACCATGTTGGGCGGTTTTTGTGAAACTTCATCCGTACCTTTCCTCCGCCCGGGAGGAACAGAGTGTACGTTTTTCGAGACTTGTTTTTCATGTCCCTCCACGGAATCGAAGACAGTTGTTCGTACGTTAGATCCAACATCTCTCCTTGCCTTGTTATCACCGTATACACCTTCCGGTTGACTGGTTCCGGGAAACGCTGGACGGTTAGTTGTAGTTTGTCGGTGTCTTCGCGAGTCACTCTTGTGCCGATATTTCGCCCTGGGGTTATCGGCAGCTCGCTGATGCTCGGATTGAAAGCTCCGTGATCCGGCGATGCCAGTCGTGGCCGTGTTGAAGCATCGACCTTGTCCGATGTTGATGGTAGGTCGTTAATGTTGCTCTGACCTGGCAACGGCGGTAGATCTAGACGCAGATCACGTCCTGGAGTTGGTGGCAGGTTCAGACAGATATGACGTCCTGGAGTCGGCGGCAAGTCCAGACGTACGTCACGTCCTGGAGTCGGTGGCAAATCGGAGGTTGGTTCATACTGTCCTTCCTCTAGCAATTCTTCTTCTGAGAACAGTTTGGTGGGGAGGAGATCTTCTACCGCATCGTGATCTGCGAATTGCAGGAGTTCTTCCTCAGAGAATAAGTGATTGGAAGTAAATCTTTCCAGATCGTCGTCATTGATTAATTCCAAGTAGTCGAGTAAGTTGTCCATCTAGAAAGAATCAAAGTGTAATAAAACTTGTGGTAAATATAAAGGCAAACGATACTACACCGAACATTGAATTGTGGACAACGACATTCATGCTGAGGGCTAGTTTGTCGTAGGTAGCATGCACACCTTGGACAGAGGTCGTTGGATGAGTTTGGATTGCGTCTCGATGGAAACCACCCGAGCGAGCCCATCTCTACCGAGATGCACCTCTGTGATCCTACCAAGATGCCATTTCGATGGCGGTGTGTTGTCTTCCATCACAATGACAACGTCGTCCACCTTAATGTTGTCCTTGCGAGACTTCCATTTATGTCGCTGCTGCAGTTGGTGTAGATAACTTTGTGACCATTGTCGCCAGAATGTTTGGTGCAGTTTCTGGCAATACTTCCATCTTTTGAGGGTGTGGTCTGTGAAATTAATAAGAGACGGTTCGGGTATCGTGAGCAGGGGAGACCCTATCAGAAAGTGTCCCGGGGTTAGGCACAGAGAATCGGGATCAGCGCTTAAGGCGCATAGTGGTCGTGAGTTCAGGCACGCTTCGATCTGCACCAGCACCGTTGTCAGCTCTTCAAATGTTAAGGTTGCGCCACCCAAGGTGCGTTTCAAATGGTGCTTTATGGACTTCACCCCAGACTCCCACAAGCCTCCAAAATGTGGCGCTGCAGGAGGGTTGAAATGCCAGTTTATGGCTTCATCGATGAAGGTTTGTGTGGCACTCTCCTTTATGCTTTTGGCTAACTGATCTTTCAGACTGCGGTCAGCGCCGACGAAGTTGGTGCCGCAATCTGAGTATACATCGGAACAAAGTCCGCGTCGCCCGACGAATCGTCGGAATGCAGCCAAGAAGGCTTCTGAAGTCAGGTTGGACACGGCTTCGATGTGAATCGCCTTAGTCGCGAAGCAGACGAAGATGCAGAAGTATCCTTTTGTGACCCGTGTCTTTCTGAGATTTGACTCTTTGATTGTCAGTGGTCCAGCAAAATCTATGCCGCAAATTTGAAATGGCCTAGCCATTTGAACTCGAGCTGCAGGTAGGTCACCCATTTGTTGCTCCGCGGCTTTAGCGCGAAACCGGATGCACTGGATGCATTGGCGCACCTTGTGTTGAACGGCGTTTCTTATGTTGATGATCCAGTACTCGCCTCTTATGGCGTTAATCATTAGTGTGGACCCTCCGTGTAATGTTTTCTCGTGGTAATGTTGAATTACTAGATCACTGTAATGGTGTTTTTTCGGTAATAAGATAGGGTGTTTCGTGCGGTACGGGAGCGCTGAATGCCGCAATCTTCCTCCGACTCGTATGACTCCGTGATCGTCGATGAACGGGTTGAGACTGCTGACATGGTTTCGACTGGGCAATTGTTTGTTGGCTTGCAGGACCTTTAGCTCTTCTGCAAATGCTTCACCTTGCACTTTTTGACTAAAGCTGTCCTTGCCGCTTGATATTCGTGCGCGGACAGGATCCCCGTATTACGCAAACCTTTGTCCCTTTGGTTGCAACTGCGGCAGAATCTGAAGCAGTACGCAGCAACCCTTATCAGCTTTGACAAGGACGAAAAACGTGTCAGTATTGATGGTTCGGATGCGAGTTGTGCATATAATGCTTTAGTTGGCCTTGATTCTAAATTTGTTATTGGATTTAGTTGGTTTTTTATCTTTGGCCAGTGCTCTGGGCTTTCTTTTAACCATTTTGGTCCATCCCACCATATGGAGTGATTACGCAATTCGCTGGGCGATATTCCTCGTGACGCGACGTCAGCTGGATTATCGTTCGAGGGGACATGTGTCCATTGATTTCCGTGGCCATTCTCCTGGATACTTACTACTTTGTTTGCTACGAACGTAGTCCATTTCGTTGGATGACCATTTATCCAGGCTAAGGTGATTAGTGAATCAGTCCATGCGAAACCTTGGACTTCTGTTAATTGTAAATCTACCCTGGCCGTTTTCATCATTTTTGCTAGCAAGTCTGCAGCACACAACTCCAGACGAGGAAGTGTGATTTGTTTAATGGGTGACACCTTTGTTTTGGCCGTGACTAATGTCGTGTGGACGTGGTTGTCCTCATCTTTGACCCGAAGATATAGCACCGCCGCGTATGCTCGCGTTGACGCATCACAGAAGCCGTGGAGTTGAACGTTGCTTGTGTCTTTCGCGTTGGTGCGCATTCATCTGGGTATTCGGATTTCTGATAGATGATGAATTTCAAGATGATACCTTGTCCATTCTCGGAGTAGTTCCGGAGACGGGGTATCGTCCCATTCGCAACCGGAGATCCACAACCTTTGCATCATGATCTTTGCGCATATGACTGCAGGAGACATCCACCCTAAGGGGTCAAAAAGCTTTGCGATGTGTGATAATATCGTTCTTTTTGTCCAACGTGATGTTGTGTTTTCTGGGGCGCTCATGGAAAGTGTGAAGAAATCTTGTTCCGGATTCCACAGAATCCCTAATGCCTTTATGGCGTCCTTTTCTCCGAATCTTACTGGGATGCTTAATTCTCGATCCTGCAGTGGTATGTCTTCGAGCAAGGCTGGATCGTTGCTGGTCCATTTTCGCAGGTGAAAACCGCCTCCCTTTAGAAGATTTATGATCTCTTGCTGCAGAGTCTTGGTCTCTGTTAAATCATTGCTTCCCGCAAGCATGTCATCCACGTAAAGGTTTTTTAACGCGACTTGAGACCCTAATGGGAACTTGTGTTGATCATCAATTGCCAATTGTTGTAGTGTTTTGATGGCCATGTAGGGGGCGGCGGCAGTTCCAAAGGTTACGGTGGTGATGTCGTATTCCATCATTGGGTCTTTCGGATTTTCGCGCCACAATATTTTCTGATATTGTTGGCTTTGTGGATCAACCCTTATCATGCGGTACATTTTCTCAATGTCCGCGGTAATGGCGTATTTATGAATCCTCCAATTCATTATAGTCGAGAATAACTTCGGTTGTAGCGTAGGGCCGACAAGCATTTGTTCTTTTAGATTTTTCCCATTTGAAGTCTTAGCGGATGCGTCGAATACGACGCGTAGTTTTGTCGTTGAGCTTTCCTTCATGACAGCGTGGTGTGGTAGGAAATAGTAATTTGTTCGAGTCGCGTGGATCTTCTCATTGACACTCTGTGCTGGTACCATTTGATTGGATTCGATGTACTCGGAGATGCATTTGGCGTATAATCCCTTTAACTCGGGGCTCTTAGCGAACCTCCGTTCGAGGCCTAGGCTCTTTCTAGCCATGTGCTTAGAACTTCCTTGTATTGGAGGATTTGGATTGAACGGGATGCTCACTTGGTATGATCCATCCGGACGCCGTTTATGTGATGACTTGTAGTGTTCTTCACAAAGCCTTTCGTCAGTTGTGAGTTGTCGTGCTGTGGAGACCTCTTCCAATTCCCAGAATTTTCTTAATTCTTGGCTAATGGACGAGTTAGAGTATGCACTTAGAGTGCAACCGGTGAATTTGTTGTTCGAGTTTGGTGGGTTATGTGACACTTGGCCGAATAGTATCCACCCCAGTGAGGAGTTTTGAGCCACCGGAACGCCTTGAGGGCCGTGTTTGAATCCCGGACGCAGAATCTGCGCGTACACCTTCACTCCAAGGAGTAGATCGATCGACCCTGGTTTCATAAATTTTGGATCTGCCAAGGTGATTAACTTGAGGTGGGGCCATTCATTGGCTGATAGTGTGTTTGCGGAACACACTTTGGTGATGTTTGGGATGACGTACGCTTGAGCATGAATTTCTTTTTGTTTTCCGAGTTAGGTGAGGATTTTTAGGTTCAACGTCTTAGTAGCGGTGCTCACGTTGGTTGCGTTAAGACCTGTGATGGTTAGCGACGTGGCCTTTGCCTTCAGTCGCGTCTGTTGATACGCGGATTGCGACACGAACGTACTTTCTGAACCCGAGTCAATCAGAGCTCTCAAAGTTAATGTGTCTCCATCTGCTGCCTTCACTTCAACTATGGCTGTCGCCAAAAGGGCTTGTTGGTTCAAGCGATTAAAATTGCAGCTTGATGTTGACGGAAGTGGATCTGAAACGCTCAGCTTGGCTGTCTCTTTTGTTGTTTCCGTTGCTAATGCGTTGTTACATGCTTGTTGTTGGTGTTTTCGATCTTCATGCAACGTAGAGTGGTGCCGCCCGTTGCATTTGGAACATCTGTGCGTGTTGGTGCAGGTGCTGGTCGAATGCGTGCCCAAACAATTTGAGCAAATATTTTGAGCTCGTACGAATTTCCATTTTTCGGCTACGTTAAGGCCATGGAATTTCTGGCATTTGAATAAAGGGTGGTCGAATTTGCAATGTGGGCAATTAGACGGTTTGGGCTTTGGTGAACTCGCGAAGTTCTTGGCCTTTCCCGCAGAATTTGGTTTTGCTCGAGATTCGGACAAGACTTCTAGAGTTCTATGCCTGGCTTCGATGAAAGTTTGAAACTCATCCTACGATGAGGTAGGTAATGCGTCAGAATTGGAGACTTGTTGTTCCCACAGACTATGAGTTAAATACGGCAGCTTTTTTGTTAAGATGTGCAAGATTATTGGGTCCCAATCCTTTGTATTTACGCCTACCGTTTTTAACTCGTGAAGAGTTTCATTGACCGTGTCTATGAGATTTTTTAGTTCTCGATCAGTTTCTGACCGAATTTCGGGTAATTCCATCAATCTTGTTATGTGCGTGTTCACTAATACGCGTTTGTTATCATAACGTTTGACCAATAACTCCCACGCAGCAGTGTAATTGGCTTCTGCTATATCGAATTGACCAAGGATACGATTAGCTTCGCCTGAAACGCTGCTTTTTAAGTAGTGCAATTTTTGCACTTGGGGAATTTGATCGTTGTTATGAATCAGCGATTTGAACAAGTCATGGAATACGCGCCATCTCTCGTAATTGCTATCAAACTTCGGAATGTCAATCCTAGGTAGATCATCGGCTGCGCCTGTGTAATTTGACGGTTTGGGGTTTGCGCATCGGAAGTTTGGGTTTTGGTTTTGGTTCCGGGATTGCACACTTGTTTGAAGTTGATGGCTCGGTCTCGAAGTTCGCCGATATACGAGAATGCAACTTCTTCAGTGGCTGAATAAAGGTCTACGTATTTTTCAAATTCATCTTCTGACTCAGTCTCGCCTGAAGTCATCATAATATTTTTATGGAGTGTGGTGCATTCAGACCAGGTTCTTTCTATAGAATCCAGACGAGCGGAGATGTACCCAGCAGTACGCCTTGTTTCCCCTGTCTTTTTAAAGTTGGTGACTGCTTGTCTCACCAGCTTGAACAAGACGTCTTGCTCTCTCATAAGCCCTTCCGTAGTTGAGCTTGGAGTTTTCTTTACTGGGTTTTACTACCTATTGGGTTTTTTTTCTTTACTGGGTTTCCTACCTACTGGGTTTTTTCTTTACTGGGTTTCCTTCCTACTGGGTTTTTTCTTTTGCTATTTGCAGTTGTGTGCAATGACATGCAACACACTTTCTCTCTTGTTAGAAGTTTATGCGTGGGATTCTAATTTTGGTTTTATTATTTGCACTTGAGTGCAATGAAATGCAACGCACCTTCTCTCTATTGCAAGTCTATGCGTTGGAGTGAGGTACAACGATGTTGTCGGATTGAGCACGTACTGTGCGAATTCAGTATTGTTAGTGACGTGAACCTTGTGACAACGCCGCCGGTAGGTTTTTGTGGATCGAACCGATCCGAAATTTCAATTTTAAGGTTTTTTGTGAAGTTTGACCTTAATTTTCTCGGTTCGTGGATTTTGTTTTAATTCGATTTACCGGGTTCAATCGAGTTGTTTGGTGTTTTTTGTTTCTTGCCGCCCTTAAAGGATTATGTTGGCATTTATATTGCTTTGATTGCGTTTTTCAAAGCAATATTGCCCAAATGATCCGTGAATTCGACGGGCAAGGCTACATGTGGTGTGTCGATATTTTATATCGTTTGCGATGGAAATGTTGAAGTCTTAACAAAATTCCCTTGAAATTTTTATTATTTCTATTTTTTTTTTTTAAATTTGGCGATTTTTACGCCATTTTGTGACCTTGTGTTTATTGGTGCGATTCGATGCGCGAATCGCTCAAGGTATTGGTGAACCAACACGGCACTGTTGTTGTGCTTCGCGTCGTGGCGTTCAGGTCTGGTTATTATGTGACCAAACCAAGTGTTTTATGGTGTGAGTGCTCAACACAGCATCTTGTTGGTGCTTTCGTGTTGAAAGTTTGCTGTACTGCTAAAGGCTAGCAGCTTGCGGTGGTGTTTTCGCCTGAAGCGATATTTTTTTGGTTGGGTGTTTGGACTATGCAAAATGCATATTATTGCACCGTGTGGTACAGTGTTTTAATGTGGGTATTTGGACTATGCAAGACCACCTATACTTCCAGGCCATGCACAAACATTTTGTGTATGTGTGAAGTAGGCTGAGAAATTTGCCGCGGAACTGTCAGTCTAGTGCAATTTCGAGCAGTCTACACTACCGAAGTCGTGAAGTCTGCTCGAAATTTACTTGTTTTCTTGGTTTTTTGTTATGTTTTTTGTTCGGATCGCGGAGTGTGGGCTTTAGAAGCCGCCACCGGTTTAAAACCAGACGTGTGTGTCGTTTGTGGGGGAGTAAAACTCTTGGAACCCCCGAAATCCAATCGACGAAACAATGAAAGTTGACACAAGCCGCCTAAAGAAGGGCACGTTGGAAGTTCCGCCCGAACGTCAACACCGAATCGATCGATTGCGCCAATGCACCCGCCCCGAACTGATCCAGGATCTAACCAAAACTGAGACGTGAACCTTCGCCAAATGCGAACTCTACCACTGGATCGATATACTCGACATTTTCGACGCAATTCTCGACGAAGCGACGGAAATCAAAGAACAAAACGATTGGCTGTTGGCATACGATCAGACCTTCAACGAGGACGACCAGCGCCTGCTGCTCCTCGTCCTTAACTTTACGACGCTCCTCATCGAACATTCGTTTTCGCGCCACCTGTACAATTCGGTGGAACATTTGACGCGTTTGTTGTCGTCGAGTAGCATGGAGATTGTCCTGGGCGTTCTAAATCTGATGTACAAGTTCTCGAAGCGAAGCAACTTTATTTCGCGATTGAATAGCGGCAAGAAGAACTCGCTACTGACGCGGCTCAATCACATTGCAGAGGTTTGTACCACCCCCGACTGAAGAAATCCCCTTTTTTTATCCTATCTTCCCTTTGAAAAAGAACTGGGGCGGCAAAGATTGCGATTTCGGTTTGGCCAACTGTTGCCGTCACAACATCGAGCTACCCGCGTCCGCTTCGACCTTCTTCTACAAATACTACGACCAGGAAGGAACGCTTCAAACGATCGAAGTTCCGGCGTTGGATCAGTACGTTAAGCAGGTGGCCGAACTGGCCAAGGAGATTTGTCAGAAGATCGACGGTTTGGACGAGGATCAGAAGGTAAAGATCAGATTAAGAAGAACACGGCCCCTTAATTCGTTTCATTCCCATTCCCTCCCCCGTCTCAGATGCACATCTTCACAGGGATTCGACTGTCGCTTTCGTTTCAACGATATCCGGCCCGATTGCAGTTTGTTCAGGCGCGACTCCAGGCACTGTCGGTGCTCGTCTACTCGAATTCGCTCCAGGAGAACATTCTCACGCTGCTGTATCCCGGATTCCTGGAGGAACTGGTCGAGCTGCTCGAGATGAAGGACGTTCATCTGGTCGAGATACGTGCGGCTGCATTGCGGACCTTGACCTCGATTATTCACCTGGATCGGAATCCGCAGTTTTGCGGGTCAATCGGCTGTGGGTTGAGCACTCAACTGGTTGTCGGTACCCCCAACTGGCTGTCACCCACTAGATTCTTTTGTTACCACCTTCCCCCTCTGCAGAAAGCCCGGCTCCCGTCTCCCGTCTCGGCATGATCATCGACGTGACTGGCGCGTCCTCATATCACGACTTTTGCCCACGCTCGTCTGAACATGCATTCAAACATATAATATGTTTTACATTAAATTACCTATTAATAGAAATTTATTGCATTATTAAATATTTATCTTTCATAAGCAATTAAAAATTTGTTTACTTTTATTCATCATATATTGACTTTGTTAATTATATTATTGAATTCTGGAAAGAATATATTTATTTTTCGTTGTATTTTTTTCCTTTTAATAAACTCAATTCTTATTATTACTATTAAATAAGTATTATTATTTATAAATATTTATTGTTTATTTCATTTACCGCTTTCAATCCCAATCTTTTCCAAAGAAAAAACTCGAAGTAAAGCACAAATGAAGAGAAAAAATTTTCAGACTACTTAGCCCCTTGAAAGTGTTAGTGCGAGATAGTACTTCATGGCCTGGAAGTATAGGTGGTCTTGGACTATGCAAATGCATATTATTGCACCGTGTGGTACAGTGTTTTAATGTGGGTGTTGGACTATGCAAATGCATATTATTGCACCGTGTGGTACAGTGTTTTAATGTGGGTGTTTTCCGTGACTCGAGTGCCGACAAGTGCCGGTTTCAATGTCACCGAACAGTTGTGCAATTTCGTTTGCAAGGAGGAAAATTTGACCTTTTTGAAAATTTTGATTTTTCCTTTTTTTGAGTGGATTCTGAAGGAAAATCGAATAAAGGAAAACGGCTCATATATCCGGCTCGACGGACCAAATGATCGGACTCTCACGTCCGATCCCTTCTTTCCTGAAATTTGGGAAAGGAATAAAAAATAAAAATGCCGGTTTTGTGAGAACTCCCCTTTTCTTTATTCGATCTTTCGTAATGCGTTTTGAAATCGGGTTGGGTTTTTGTTTTCGGCTGAGTTAAAAGGCTTGGCGCAGCCTGTTGTTCGATTGTATGTCCTCTCGCCGAAACGTTGAGAGGGCCGACAACAGAAAAACAGGGTATAATTCGTAGATTTCGCGGTTGACTTGTTGTTCTTTGCAGAGGGTCGTCCCTTGAAACTTTGGGCCGATCCTTGCAGCGAAAAACAGTCTGTCGATTTGCGTGATACTTACGTTTGAAAATGTGTTTGAGCAGAAAGCTGACTCGTACGTACTAAGCGTTGAGCCGTGGCCCGCCACGACCTTTATAGCCGCCCCGAGCTTTTTTAATGCCTTTTTCCGGCGGCTTTAACTGCGGCCATGTTCAGGCCATGGGCCATGTTCAGGTCATGGGCCATGTTCAGGTCATGAGCAGTGTTCAGATCTGAACAGATAGGTTGCTTTTACGAGATAGTGATCGAAGTCACAATTAGCGCCCCGATTTAAGGGTACATCTAAATATTAAGGACGCCCATCTCCCTTGGATAAGGACGTAGTCTATCTGGTTGAATGTATGGCCGTCCGGAGATGCCCAGGTTCTTTGATGAATACGTCGATTTTGGAAGTTTTATGTGCTTGCAACTGGATTTCTGCAGCCAGTGAAATCGACCATTATTGTGGTAATGGAGAGTGCTCTCCAGCTGTTAACAATTGACTAGGAATGCAACAGTTACAACACTGGGCTATCAACCAATCAGAGCCTACCTTATTGATTCTTGTCCGAACCAACCCAGTGTTGCATTCAGCCGACATAATACACAAGTAAGTTGCAATGAAATTGTTTTGATAGTACTAACTTAATTAATTCTTCAATAAAACAGATCCACTCATGCACCGGTCCTCAACATTAAATATGGTACATTTCCTAAATGTCAGGATTTCATATGGCATAATCTCAGTGCACGAATCAAATCACAACGAATAAGATCCAGAGGATGTACTTCAAGACAAAATTGAAGAGCTTTCGCTCTTGTCTCCGATCCCATATTGCACAGCTCAAACATCGGCCTGACGTAAAAGACTGTTCTATATTTGTATGTCGATCGAACGACCGCGTCTTCTAATTTTTAAATCCAAGTAATGGTTTCTTCCCGTCGTTTTCCAGAACGTCTTCACCATCAATTTAGCCTTCTTGTAGACGTTAAATTGTATTTTTATTATATTAATACTATATTTTAAATTTATTATCGTCTGCTGCTACTTTCAAGTAAAACAATAAAATGCAATTTTTCCAGCTTTATTAAATTATATTACAACAAAGGCAGTGGTAGACAATGCACATTTCGCTTTGGATATATGAGCTGAGGGTTGCATTTCTAACTCCTTTTCTGCGTGAATTGATTTACGCAACGCAAACTGTTTCTGTATGAAAAATTTTGATTCTTTAATCTAGCTTGATCTTCTTCTTGGCTATTATCGTCGTCCTCGTTATAGTCTTCCAATTCACTCTTTCGGACTGCAGCTCTTCCGCCTAATAAAAATAAAATGTAGTACGCATTAGTTGAAGATAACAACTTACGTTAAAAAATTATATTTTGTTAGAAAAAATCGTAATTGAATAGTATTTAATTATTATTCCAACATAGGTGCTCCTTCATTTGTTTTTCGTTTTTCATTAGCAAAGGAAATAGTTTACCAAAGAAAGCTTACCTTCATATAAATCGGAACTGTCGTCCATAGCTATGTCGCACTTATAGACTCCCTTCATAGATAACTTGTGGAACATATCGATAGCTTTCGAAACGATTTTCGGAGTTTTACAAATATTGCATCTATCCCGGCAGAGCGGAGGCGGATCACCAAAGAAGTCGGAAAAGAGTTTATGGCGACATCGAAAACCCTCGCAATAATCAATGACCGTATCAAAGTTCTTTTGTGCTAACTTCGCTTGTTCAATGCGTGTTTGCTAGCTGTTCTTGTTAATATCAGCTTGTAGCAGAAAACATTTAAACCTTACATCGTCATGACAATAATATATTTGACAGTATGAAAACAATCTATAGCGTTCAGCTCTTCCCGACTCCTGCAACAGACAACAATTAAAGTGAATAATGACAAAAATTTAAATTCAAATCGCACCTGATAATAGTTAGCCATATTTGAGGAACATTCCAATGAACGACAAACCGTACCGGTGCTTTATCGACACCTATTCCAAAACTGACTGTAGCACAAATAACCGGACTCTTCCCGGACATCCAATCTTCCTGAACTTGTGTCCGATCTGATGTACTCAGACCTGCATAATAGGCAACAGCCGGTATTCCTAATTTGGTCAAGCCGTAAGCCAAACTTTCGACACTTTCCCTTTTCCGACAGTACACAATGCCGCACGGTTTGTCGCTACTTTTCAGACTCGGATCGATTTGGCCCAAGCAACCCTCAATGTACAACTGTAAATGCATAAAGTCGTCCTGAATAGTATTCTTAAAAACAACATCGTAGAAGAGGTTTTCTCGAAAGGACGGTGTCTTGAACTGTGATATTGGCCTCTTCAGCTTTAATTGGTCGTGTATATCGTCCAATACTTGCTTGGAAGCGGTTGCAGTTAGAGCGATCCATGGAATTTCCGGATAAAGTGTACGCAAAGTACCGAGCTTTAAGAAATCAGGACGAATGTCGTGACCCCACTGACTCACACAATGCGCTTCCTCCACAACTATATACGACAATTTCTTTTGCTTTACAAGTAAACATATCAAGGCTTTACACGATTCCGTGTTGGCTTGTTCCGGTGTGATGTATATAAACTTTATAGTCGGTCGAATACTTTTCAAATCGTTCAGAATTCGATCGCGTTCACACTAACCGATTTTTGAATTGATCGAATTAGCAGCAATCTTCAGTTTGGCCAAGTGATCGATTTGATCCTTGATTAAAGCGAGGAGCAGCGAGTAGACGAGTGTTACTTGGTTTTCTTGAAGTACACCGGGTAATTGGAAGCATAGTGACTTTCCGGCACCAGTCGGCATTGTGATGTAAACATCGTTTTTTCCTGGTGGTTGAAAGTACAGTTTCATAAATTTTTGATAAGAAAGAAACTGCGATTCTTTAGAAAATTTTTTTGCTTGAAGAACTAGTGAAAAAAAAATATAATTTCAATTTTTTTTTTCTATCTCATTTTTTTTGTTAGTTATAGTATGTTAAAGATTTCGCAAAAATGGTGTCAAAGCCCTCTTTGAAAATTCATATCTCTGTTAATTTTTATCACAGAATAATAAAATAGGACTTATTTTAAAGGGGAAGGTTGTCGCAAAATAAGAAAAATACCAATAAAATTTATCCTTGATTTTTTTTTTTAAAGGATAACGATTTTGTCCTTGAATATCTCAAATTACCGATGATTTTTTTTTTTTATTTTTTTATATTTTGTGTATTATACTGTTCTTCAAAACATATCAAAAAATCAACTTGGGATCGCAATGGGATCGGGGTAAAAAAATAGAAGAACACCAGTGGTTCTCAATTATTTCATAGAAAAGTTACAATTATTTTGATTACTTACGAGTACTCGTATGTAAAGAGGATTTAATTTTATGATACTACATTTATGGCCAGCTGTTAAAATCATAAATTTAGGATAGTTTAGTTCAATAATAACTTAATTGAGCAACTAATTGTGAGTGTTTAAATAAATTTATCCCATAAACCATTAAATTTAAAATAACAAGAATTATCTCATTTGGAATGTCTTACTAACCAGAAAATAATATGTAGGCAGGTAAGGCAATAAAAAAATGAATATCAATTAAATGTCCTTTTTTGGTAAGTATGTATATAAATATAGGTTTACCTCAAATACAATGCAGTCGTGCTTGCAGTATTAAGAAGACAAAATCTAATTTATTATTTTACAAATCATGAAAAAAATTAACTGGTCAAAATCGCGTTGCTGTAATCCTTTTGGAGAATCAATACATTGGCCAAAAATATCGGATTTACGACCTGTGCAACCATGGATGATTTCTAGAGTACCAGCGATGACTTCAGCATGAAAAATTTGCTCTTCCTGTAGAAAAAGGGTTAAAATGCTACCAGGAACATCAACGGAGATTACTGATGATGATATGTTCGACCATAGGAAGAAGAACCTTTCTCTTTGAATACAGATGAGGAGCCCGGCGACGATGAAGCGCTACACTAAAATTTCATCAGTAAGGAAGCCGCATTAAACTCATTAAATGAATGTCTTCGATATTTAGGAGAAGAACCTTTCGACAAAAGACGATTTACCAGAGAAAACTACATCCGGAAAAAGCTTGAAGATGTGAAAAGAATCGTATTAAAAAAAATTTTTGGACTAGAAGATCAAAAGGACCAACCACGAGAGGACGAGATGATTGACAGATTGAGGACTGAATATACAACCGCCAGTGAGAAGAATATCAAGCAATTTATTTTATCTGTAAGTCCTGATAAATGGACTAGAAAAAGAACTTGTGAGGAATTTCCCGGAACATCTTCGTATGCAGAGTTTATAGATTGCTTTGTTCAACAACTTCCTTCTTTACTTCGACACGCATTCTTCACTGAACAACAAGCCAAATATTTTGAAGAAAAAAAGAATAAGTTACCAGTAAATGAGGTTGTTGTGGTTATGGATTTTTCAGAAAATTATTCCTTCGTTGTACAAGATGCGGTGCAAGCGTTTCACTGGAATAACTCTCAAGCCACAATCCATCCGTTTGTCATTTATTATAGGGTGGAAGGACAACAGGACGTTCAAACCACAAATTTTGTAATTATTAGCGATTGTTTGCAACATAACAATATAGCCGTTCATCTATTTCAACGCTATTTAATAAAATTCTTTACAGATAAGTGTTTTAATGTTAAGAAAATACATTATTTTTCGGATGGTTCAGACGCTCAATATAAAAACCGGAAAAATTTCTTTAATTTGAGCAAGCACACTGAGGAATTCGAAATTGATGCAGAATGGAATTTTTTTGCCACCGCCCATGGTAAAAATATCTGCGATGGTCTCGGTAGTACAATAAAGCGACTTGCAGCAAGAGCAAGTTTACAGCGGCCAATAGAAGACCAAATAACAACTCCATTAAAACTTTTCGAATGGACCAAGGATAATATAGTAAATATTAATTTCCAATTCATCGACTGCGAACAATATAAAAATGAAGAAAATTTATTAAGTGAAGAATACAATCTTATACAAGCAATTCCTTCAACTCAAACAGTACATTGCGTTATACCTGTGAGGAAAGGATGCGTGAAAATTAAAAAGTTTTCTCTATCTTCTGAAGAAGATGAACATATTTTGTTTAAATAGATTATGTAACTAGCATGTAAAAATAAAAAAATTGAATGTAATGCATGTAAAGCATGTTTTAATTTTTTATTTTATGTTTGTTATGTTTACCATAATAGAATACCATATATATACATTTTGTTGAATCTTTTATTAATTTTTTATGTTTCTACTTGTTAAAATATTATTATTCAATGTCAAATCATTTTAAATTTAGTTACTGTTGCCTGGAATGAATAGCATTAATAAAATACTCCGTAGAAATTGTAATTTTCTAAGCCAAATTTAATTTTTTTAATATATTATACATATTATAAAACATTAATATTTTTAATGAAATAGTTGCTCAATTAAATTATTATTGAACTAAACTATCTTAAATTTATGATTTTAATAGCTGGCCATAAATCTAGTATCATAAAATTAAATCCTCTTTACATACGAGTACTCGTAAGTAATCAAAATAATTGTAACTTTTCTATGAAATAATTGAGAACCACTGGTGTTCTTCTATTTTTTTACCCCGATCCCATTGCGATCCCAAGTTGATTTTTTGATATGTTTTGAAGAACAGTATAATACACAAAATATAAAAAAATAAAAAAAATAAATCATCGGTAATTTGAGATATTCAAGGATAAAGGACAAAATCGTTATCCTTTAAAAAAAAAATGAAGAATAAATTTTATTGGTATTTTTCTTATTTTGCGACAACCTTCCCCTTTAAAATAAGTCCTATTTTATTATTCTGTGATAAAAATTAACAGAGATATGAATTTTCAAAGAGGTCTTTGACACCATTTTTGCGAAATCTTTAACATACTATAACTAACAAAAAAAATGAGATAGAAAAAAAAAATTGAAATTATATTTTTTTTTTCACTAGTTCTTCAAGTAAAAAATTTTTCAAAAGAATCGGCGATGGTAAGGTCACAAAATTGGCCTTTTTTTGCGATTTTTCATGGAATGACCCTATACTTACTTAATTTAAGACATGAATTACGCAACATTAACAACATTATATATATTAAAAAAAAAAAAAAAAAAATTATTAATACTGATAGTCATATATAAAATAAAGTTATTAACGCAACTCCAACATTTCGCGCGCGGGAGAATGTTCAGATCTGAACACTGCTCATGACCTGAACATGGCCCATGACCTGAACATGGCCCATGGCCTGAACATGGCCGCAGTTAAAGCCGCCGGAAAAAGGCATTAAAAAAGCTCGGGCGGCTATAAAGGTCGTGGTGGGCCACGGCTCAACGCTTAGTACGTACGAGTCAGCTTTCTGCTCAAACACATTTTCAAACGTAAGTATCACGCAAATCGACAGACTGTTTTTCGCTGCAAGGATCGGCCCAAAGTTTCAAGGGACGACCCTCTGCAAAGAACAACAAGTCAACCGCGAAATCTACGAATTATACCCTGTTTTTCTGTTGTCGGCCCTCTCAACGTTTCGGCGAGAGGACATACAATCGAACAACAGGCTGCGCCAAACCTTTTAACTCAGCCGAAAACAAAAACCCAACCCGATTTCAAAACGCATTACGAAAGATCGAATAAAGAAAAGGGGAGTTCTCACAAAACCGGCATTTTTATTTTTTATTCCTTTCCCAAATTTCAGGAAAGAAGGGATCGGACGTGAGAGTCCGATCACTATCGATGCTGCATATCCGCAGTTTATCATCATAAATCTGCAAATTCGACATCGATAAACTGCAAGATCTCTTCACTCTAGCTCTTGAATACGCCGTAAGAAATATATCGCGAAGCAGAAGGGATGCTCACTACTTATTAAACCCACCTGAATTGTACTTAATGCCGATGATATCAACATCATGGCGCGATATTTTCTCTTGGCCACTGGTGAGTTTCGAGGAAGCTTTAAACGAAATTGGACTGCGTATTAACGAAGAAAATACAAAAACTATGACCCAAACAAGGAAAAGGACGCTAAACGGACAAAATATCACGGACAAAATATCACGGACAAAATATCACTACATCGGTTTACTAGTCTACCGTAATACTTGGCGGAGCGGAATGCAAAAATGCAGATTAATTAAGGAACTCTACAGGAAGGGAATGAAGAAAGATGAATGCGTTAAATTTGTAAAGGTAAAAAAATTTATTAATCTTGTTTTACAGTTATATGAGAATTTTATATCCGATTTCTGCTGTTCAACGATGGCAGTTTCGGAGGAGTTTGTCGTATCTAAACGGTATGTCTTATCGGAAGATGATAGCACTGCAGTTCAAGCTGTGATTGTGATGTGTTTAACTTCCAAGCCACAATCGTTCATTGCTTGCGGTATTGGAAATTGCTTGGCAATTGCAATTTTCTCTTCAGCCACGTAGCCTTCAAAAGAAATCGGTAAATTTAACTTAAGTAAACTAAAGAAACTAATAGAATATATTACCTGACATTTCAATCATTTCCATTCGATCTCTCAACGGCTTCGGTATACCATCAATTACATTGGCCGTGCAGATAAACAAAACATGTGAAAGATCAACAGCGACGTCCAGGTAATGATCAAGAAAATTGGCATTTTGTTCTGGGTGTAAAAGCTCTAACAGCGCCGAACTGGGGTCACCTTGGTATCCTCTACAATAGTAAATATTATTTGTAACAACGAATTTAACTTTTTTTTTAATTTCGCTCGTACTTTCCGATTTTGTCAACTTCGTCGATTAAAACAAGCGGATTTTCAGTTTTCGTTTTCTTCAAACACTGAATCAGTTTGCCCGGCATGGCTCCGACATAGGTACGTCGATGTCCCTTAATTTCCGCCACATCCGTCATACCGCCCACACTGAACCGAAAATATTCTCGATTTAAGGCACGCGCAATCGATCTTGCTATACTAGTTTTACCGACTCCCGGTGGACCATGGAAGCAAAGAATTTTTTCTTCAATTGACTATCAGCGATAAATTCTAAAATTCGTTTCTTAATGTCTTCCATGCCATAATGGTCTTTTTCTAATATCGTAACAGCTTCGTCGATGCTGAGATTTTCTTTGCTCATAACACCCCACAGCAATGATGTCAGCCAGTCCAAATAGTTCCGAGTAGCACTTTAATTAAAAAACAACCCCAAATATAGCCTTAACTCGATCACCAATTACAGGAACTCACTTGAACTCCGAACTGCTGACAGCGATGCTCCTAAATCGCATAATAAATGGGATTGGCGACCACTCTTTGATTCTGATGGAGCATCTGCTGCAGACTTTCTCTGTCCGAAAAAAAGAATGTTGTTACAAAAATTCTACAAAGAACGCAAAACTGATTCTAGCTATACAACGGATTCATGGTGATTATATCGCGAATTTTTTTGATCACTTCCTGCGTTAGACGTACCAGGTCCCTGGTTTACTTGTCAATTTGACATTGTAAAGTGTCAATTCTCAATTTCGAAAGCAAGAAGAAGAAGAAGTTCGAAAGTTTTCTTTCAATGTGTATGTGAACTTTTTATTAGATTTCTTTTTAAGATTTCTAATATTCATTTGAAATATTGTACTTAAAATAAATTTTTTTCGTAGCTTTCCAGTGCCTATAAATCTATTAAAAGCATTGGTTTTTTATTATAGTGTTTCTGAAAAAACGTCGGTGGTTTTTCGAATTTAACGTTTTTTGACGGTCTCGCGGAGGCCGGACCATATTAGTAGTGTGTCTTGTGTACATGGAGTGACCATAGGTTAAACCAAATACAAACGATAACTTTATTCACAGAAAAACAACTGTCTTTTTCAAGCGCGCGAACGTGAAGCGTCAGGTTTCGAAGTTGTTGTATTTAGTGCTGCCACACTATGTTTTCTTGCTTCGCAGTTTTCAGTGCCGCAAACTTCTCAGCGCTACAGTACTCCCCCCTGAGTGACGTTAACGTTTAGGTGGATAAGTACGCGTGATAAGTGGCGGAAGAGGGTTGATTGGCGAATATGTCACCCAAATCTTAACTGTAGCTGATGTTCTATTATCCGAAAGAACAACAGGTTCGGAAGGCGGTGTTGATACGGCATCATAAGTCGACGGATGTAACGCACCGTCAGTTTGCTTTGGCTGATCTTGTGAAGTCTCTGATTCGTCGATCAGTTCAGGCTCCGACAAGATAAAAGCCGGTTTGAGTCTCTTCGTAGAAACATTAACTTCCTTGCCGTGAAAATGAATAATAAATACGGCGTTCGAAAGGCGTTTGATTACACGATGAGGTCCCGTGTACGGTTGACACAAAACCCTTTTGACGGCATCAACTCCTAAGAAAACGTGAGAACAATGCGCTAGCTATTTGTTAACGAATGTAGTTCGGCTAGTACGGCGTTTGTTCTGTGCTGGACAAACTTTACGCATTTGTTCGCGTAATGCATTTGCGAACAGTTGAAGGTTGTCCATACTGTCGTCGTCGACGAAGAATTCTCCCGGAAGTCTCTATGTTGTTCCGAAAAGCATCTCGGCGCAAGATGCACCTAAGTCTTCCTTGAAGCGTTACGAAGACCCAAAAGAACTGTTGGCAAAAGTTTGGACCAATTCACGTTGTCTTCGTGGAACATAATCGATGATTTCAAAGAGCGATGCCATCGCTCGACTAGACCATTTGAAGCTGGATGGTAAGGTGTTGTTCGCATCCGCTTACATATTAACAGTCTGGTCAGCTCCTTGAATAGAGTAGATTCAAACTGTCTACCTTGGTCTGTTGTGATGACGGTTGGGGCTCCACAGTGTGAAACCCAGTTGCTGTAAAAAGCTTCAGCCACTGTCTCGGCCGTTTGGTCTGGAATCGAAATGGCCTCCGGCCACCGTGAAAAGCGATCTACCAACGTAAGGCAATATCGAAACCCACCGGAAGGGGTTAAAGGCCCGACGATGTCCATATGGACATGCTTAAAACGACTGTCGGTCGATGGAAAAGTCTGGATGACATTCCTTGTATGCCTGCTCACTTTGGATCGTTGGCATGCGATACAAGAACGAGCCCAAAGATGTACATATGTCTTTCCTCATATTGGGCCAGACGAATTTTCCTTAAACACTTCGAAGTGTAGCTCTGCCCCCTGGGTGAGAACAGCGATGAAACATGTTGAAAACTCGTTTTCGCAGAGTCGCTGGAACGAACGGTCTTACTACGTCCGTTGATGTGTCGCAGAAAAGGTTTCTGTTTTCCATGTTCACTGGTTGAAATCGAAATGAGCTCGTGTTAGCCTTGAGCAATTCCTAAAGTTCGCTGTCGTTTTCCTGTTCATCTAATAGTTCCTTCGTATCCAGCATTGTTAGTATTTGAATGGCGTCCAACCTCGAAAGTGAGTCAGCCACGATATTTTTGTCACCAGGTACAAAAACGATATCGGTACTGAACTGAGAAATATAGTTGAGGTGCCTTAGTTGCAGTGGGGATGCCTTGTCCGATTTTTGACCAAAAGCGAAAGTAATTGGTTTGTGGTCAGTTTTTATAACGAAGTTTGGTACCCAAAACATGCTTGAAGTGTCGGATGCTGCTATAAATTGCGAGTAATTCGCGATCGCTGTACTTTTTCTCAGCACCGGTAAGTTTTCTCTGGAAGAAGGCGAGAGGCAACCAGCGATCACCTTGCTTTTGTTCCAAAACGCCGCCGGCTGCAATGTCCGAAGCATCAGTAAAAAGACACAGCGATCCTCCAAGTTGATAGTGAACCAAAAGTGTAGCGTTAGCCAGGCTTGTCTTGCAGTCCTCAAACGCTTGATTGGCTTCGGTTGTCCATTCAATCGGTGTTTTATCTCCTTTTTTCGAATCGCGCAAGAATTCGTTGAGTGGTGCTTCAAGATTTGCAGCATTTGAGATGAATCTGCGGTAGTAGTTCAATGTTCCGAGAAATCGGAGGAGATCTTTGACAATAATTGGGCGTTTGTAGTTTAGAATTGCTTCTACGCGTGATTTAGGAGCAGCAGTGCCCGTTTCGTCTATTGTAAAGCCTAGATACTCAACTTCCTTAAGCCCAAAAACGCATTTCGAAACATTGACTGTCATGCAGAATGCGTCCAGCCTTTCGAAGACTGTTCGAAGATGCTTCAGGTGTTCCTCCTGGTTCGTCAACGCCACTAAGATGTCGTCCACATTGTTGTGTTTGAGGCCTTGGAAGAATTATTTTATTTTATTAAATAATTGAAAGGAGAATGAAGGTTCGGGACAGAAGGGCCAATTCCACCTAAGTCCGAATTGGTGGCTGAGTTTTAGCTGGTGCGACGCTCTTGCTGGCGGCCGGGACTAGCTACGGCCGTGTGGGGGGGGGGGTACTTGCTTTAACGGTCTGAGTTAAAGCATAAACCCTTGGCCTGTACAACAAAAATTGTCAGCGCCGACTTATCCAAGGGAATTGTCAAAGATGGGATTATTTTCCCAACAGGTCGTGAAAGACCAAAAAGCGGTTGGATTGGCGCGGCTGCGCGATTTGTCAGGGCGCTTAGGTGTACGTAGCGCCCTGTTCTGCCCACCCTATCTCAGCCATATCTGTCCTGAACAAATTTCGATATGGCCCTTTTTTGAGGTTCGGGGCTAAGGAGCTAGACGCTCGGGTTCACTTTAATGGCTCTTTCTTAGCCTTTAATCAACATACCGACCAGAATTCAAGAGAACATTTTCCCAAAAAAAAACCAAAAAAACTGAAAAAAATAAATAGCAAATATATGTGAAAACAAAGAAAAAAAAACTTACCCAGTTTTTTTTGCAGCGTTCATTTTTAAATTAAGTTAATATAATTTTTTTTTTTTTTATTATTATAAATTTTATTATTAAATTATATTCCGTCCCGTCCCTGTCCTGTCGTTTGTCATATTATTTTAATAATTTTTTTTTTTTAAATTAATTTTTAATTCATTTAAAATTTATATATTTGCATTGTATTATTTTTTCTTTATATATGTTTTAATTTTATCTTAATTCATGTAAAATTTATATATTTGCATTGTATTATTTTTTCTTTATATATGTTTTAATTTTATCTTAATTCATGTAAAATTTATATGTTTGCATTGTATTATTTTTTCTTTATATATGTTTTAGTTTTATTTTAATTCATGTAAAATTTATATATTTGCATTGTATTATTTTTTTGATATATGTAACTGCGCACAAATGACGGGGCAGCACGTGTTTGGTATTTTCAGGTTATGTAGCACGAAAATTTATCGACTTTTCCATATGATTTTCACCGACTTCTTTTTCACTTGATTTAGAAATGACGGGGCAGCGCGTGTTTGGTATTTTCAGGTTATGTCGCACGAAAATTTATCGACTTTCCCATATGATTTTCACCGACTTCTTTTTCACTTGATTTAGAAATGACGGGGCAGCGCGTGTTTGGTATTTTCAGGTTATGTAGCACGAAAATTTATCGACTTTCCCATATGATTTTCACCGAATTCTTTTTCACTTGATTTAGAAATGACGGGGCAGCGCGTGTTTGGTATTTTCAGGTTATGTCGCACGAAAATTTATCGACTTTCCCATATGATTTTCACCGACTTCTTTTTCACTTGATTTAGAAATGACGGGGCAGCGCGTGTTTGGTATTTTCAGGTTATGTAGCACGAAAATTTATCGACTTTCCCATATGATTTTCACCGACTTCTTTTTCACTTGATTTAGAAATGACGGGGCAGCGCGTGTTTGGTATTGTCTAGGAATATTTACAAAAGTCTTGTCGGACATTCAACATAGTTGGATGAACTCCGACGGATTTCGTAAATATTATAGACATGCAAAAACCGCATATCATCGAGGAACAACTTTTTACGTCTCTATGTATGTTTACCATGATAACTATACAGAACCATAAACACACTCAAGAAGCACTATGGAATATTTTGACGGATGTACAGCACGGATCAAACAATGCTCTTATTCTCACACCTAAGCAATTACACGAGCAGCTGACCCTAATCCAACAAGGTCTTCCTCCAACATTAACCATACCCATGAGCAAAACAATGGGTGAGATCGGCATCTATAAAGTGATGAGGATCAGCGCACGGATAATGCGTACAAGTGTAATTTTCAACTTAGAGATTCCAATCACTCGCTCCGAATACTTCCAACTCTTCCACGTAACTCCGATTCCTTTTCCACAAGAAAAACAATTCCTTTTTATTCAACCATCCACAAAATATCTTCTGACTACGTTAGACAGAAGTCAACATTATCCATTGTCTCAGTCGGAACTAGACAAATGCAACCGATTCGAAGAGAATGTATTCCTATGTAACCAAGAACACCCTCTTTATTACAGAAACGCGGACATAAATCACTGTGAAATGGCACTTCTCAACCACAAAGAGCCAGTCTCGAGTTATTGTCATCTATCAACAACCAAGTCAACCAATTTCGGGATACAGCTTCATCATATCAACACATGGATATACGCATTAGATCGACAACACACTTTTGATGTCATCTGCAACACATTCGTCACTTCTGTTACACTACAGGGAGATGGTTTATTTACGATCAAACCAGAATGTGAATTAAAACAAGAAGCCATGAGTATTCGAGGCCATTCCAACTTTAAAACCCACCTCAACGCCTCATTTGTACCAGCATTCAACGTAACTGAACTTTTTACATCAAAAAACATCCAGGATGAAACACCGAAGATCATTGTCAGCCCTAAACACACAGAATGGAACACAATTCTTCACCACGCTGCCCGATTGAAATTACAAACACTTCCTTCAGACGGTTTAACTGTTCATCATACTCATCACTATATTCTGGGATACCTCTCATTAGGGATAACATTGATGCTGGTAATATGGCTCATCACCCGGCACTTCAAAACTAAATTCACTCCAGCTTCCACAACACCCCAACCAAGGCCACGTACAACAAGACCAGCAGATGACTTCATGCTTCATTACAGCACGGCCCGGCAGAATGTCTAGGAATATTTACAAAAGTCTTGTCGGACATTCAACATAGTTGGATGAACTCCGACGGATTTCGTAAATATTATAGACATGCAAAAACCGCATATCATCGTTTACTGCTGCACAAAAATATCAGGTCAACTGGTCAATGTACGATGCAGTCAACATAATATTTTTATTACCTTTTTTTCTGTATCCGCACTATTTTTCAATCAATTGTAATCAAGTCAATATGTGATCAGTATATCGTAATTCATTTTTTATTTTGATTCATTTTTTTACTATGTAGGCAATTTATTTTAATATAAATAACACCACTGAGGGTATTATGACCATTCTTTGGTGAACACTTAAGGAATTAAGAAAAAACATATTGTTTTATTTTTTGACCTTTTCTGGATACCTTAGAATCCTAAGTATTATTGCGTTTGGTTCAAGCATATTGCTCGAACAAGTGACAGAATAATAATTGATCCAAGTGTGTTAAACAAAAGAGTTTAACGCACATTAAATATTCAGGTATTCAGGTTATGTAGCACGAAAATTTATCGACTTTCCCATATGATTTTCACCGACTTCTTTTTCACTTGATTTAGAAATGACGGGGCAGCGCGTGTTTGGTATTTTCAGGTTATGTCGCACGAAAATTTATCGACTTTCCCATATGATTTTCACCGACTTCTTTTTCACTTGATTTAGAAATGACGGGGCAGCGCGTGTTTGGTATTTTCAGGTTATGTCGCACGAAAATTTATCGACTTTCCCATATGATTTTCACCGACTTCTTTTTCACTTGATTTAGAAATGACGGGGCAGCGCGTGTTTTGTAGCACGAAAATGTTGTAGAAAAGACACACGGAATGGATCAGAAATTGACGAAAAACCATCCAATTACGATGACAAAGATTCGAAACTGCCGAAATTGCGACTATTCGCGGAAATTCACGGACCGAACAACACAAAGCGAGGCGAACGACCGACGAAATGACGAATCGGGGGAAATTTTCTTGCTCTTCAGTAGTTGCAGCACCATATGAAAATTTGTTCGCTTAAATTACTTCCATCGAAGCCCGGCAATGGATCATCGTTATTCGCGAAATGATGGAAGAAAACCACTAATTGTACAAACTCAGTTCGTACTTCGGGCCACGGAGCAACCAACACTTCTTAATGCACGGTAATTTCGCGATTTTCTTCCACTTCGGTGCACACACGTCCGATCAAAACCAAAAAAAAATCTCCAACCTTTTTAAAAAACGAGCCCGCATCTACCGAGTAGCGGAACTCTCTTTTCCAGCCAAGCCGGTTTCGTTGGTTCGTTCCAGTGGTTTGCCAGTGCTCACAAATGCTTCGATATTTTATTACCTCTCGAAAGCATTTGCAAGCACCGGAAATGAATTTCTGGCGGCACTCAACAACATAGGCGATTCGCCGATGATTTTCATCGCCGAACCGACTACGAAAAGTGCCACGTAGAAGAGTCTCGTGCGCATGACTGAGTGCCGGGCAATCGGTGTACTCCCTCGGATCACTGCCGCAGATCCTTGGAGTGGTAAGTCCCCAGACGTTTGCCACCTAAATCCCCCAATTCGTAACGTGAGTTACCTAGCACACGACGAATCCTGCACTTGAGGAACTTCTTTGCCAGCTTGGCGTTATAGTTCTGCGCGGCTGTGGACAAGGAAAAATTTCTTCGGAATACTTCTTGACCTACACAAAATTGTATTTTAGCAGCACGCAGATTATAACGCCTGCTGCTGTCCTCATGTGCGACCCTGATTTTCGTCTGCGCCAGTTGCCTCACGATAGAGGTTCCCTCTCGAGGTCGAAGCTGTACATTTGACTCTCCCAACGCTCGCAAATGCTTCAGCAGTTCGTAGTCCTTCCCGTGCAACATCATGTGATTCCCAAACAAAACCTGATAAGGAGAAAATCCAGTGGCTTGGTGGAGTGAGCTACGAAGAGCACATCCAATTTTGCTTAGACTCTCATCCCATCGTGTTTGGTCATCAGTGATGAATGCTCGAATTCCGGCCAGGATGGACTGATTGACACGTTCCGAAGCATTCGCTTGCGGTGAGTAGCTCGGGGTGTACAGGTGTTTAACTCCGTATATGTTCAGCATAGAGTTAAACTCATTCCACCTAAATTGAGAGCCGTTATCGGAGAGGATCGTCTCTGGTGTTCAAACGTATGGAAAACCTGCCCCTCCAAAAAGTTGGTGATCTCTTCAGCAGTGATCCGCCCCAAAGGATGTAGCATGGGAAATTTTGTGAAATGATCCAAGACGATCAAGATCGCGATCTTACCCCGTTTGGTACGCGGATATGGTCCAAGTACGTCGATGTAAAGGTGTTGGAGTGGCTGATCAGTCTGGAAAGGTTCTCCCATTGGCGCTCGTAGAGGTCTATTCGTTGACTTTGTGTCTTTACAAGTGTCGCACGCCAGAACGTAGGTGCGTACTTGTGTAGCCATTCCGGGCCAGTACAAAAATCGCCTGACTCGCTCTAGAGTTTTGGCATAACCACCATGGACCGTGGTGTCTGCCTCGTGCGCCTGAGCGATCGCAGCTGACGTAAGGCTTGATGGAATCCATAATTTCCAGGCCCTGTCTTCAGCAATCGGGTCACCGTTGTGAGGCTCTGTGCGCTTATACACGAAACCATCCCTCACGCATACGTCAGGAAGCCGATCGGCGTTCGCATCGACAGTGGACACTAACTCTATATATTCTTTGCCAGAGAATTCTGGAGAGTCCATATCCACCATCGGTGCCACGTCGATCAGCGCGTTTAATCCCTCTTCATATACTCGAGAGAGAGCGTCGGGTACAACGTTCAGGCTCCCTCGTCGGTGCTCGATTGTAAAGTCGTAACCTTGGAGTTTTAAACTTCATCTTGCCAACCGTCCTTGTAGGTCTTTCTGCGACATGAGCCATTTGAGACTTGCGTGATCCGTAATGATTTTGAACGCAGTCCCTTCTACATAGGCTCGAAATTTTTTCACGCTCAACACAGCTGCATAACACTCGAGTTCGGTTACGCTGTAGTTGCGTTGAGCGGAAGTGAGCTTCTGTGACATATACGCCACTGGAGATTCCGATCCGTCGTCGTTTCCTGAAAGAGAACGCTATCCACCCCTGATTTACTGGCGTCGCACTGGATTACGAAAGACCTCTTAAAATCAGGATTGATTAATAAGGGGGCTTTCGTCAACAAGTCTTTCACTAATAGGAAGGAAGCTTGTGCCTCTGTAGTCCAAGCAAACTGGTTGGACTTCTTTAGAGTGTCTGAAATTGGTGAAACAGTCGCAGCAAAGTTGGGAACGAATCGTCGATACCAGCCTGCCATACCAAGGAAGCGTCGTACTTGACGTGCGGACTTAGGCGAAGGGTAATCGACGATGGCTGAAACTTTGTTGGGATCAGTTTTCAAGCCTCCTTCTCCAACAATATATCCGAGATATTTCACCTCTCTCAGACAAAACTTACTCTTGTTGACATAGTCAAGCTAGCCTTTCGCAAACATTCTGCGACTTTAGCCAATAAAACCAGATGTGAATCGAAATCTTCAGAAATTAACAGCAGATCGTCCAAATATACAAATACCTGCTCCTTCAGCTCGGGTAGGATGACTTTGTTCATCAAACGACAAATCCTTTGCGGCGCGTTGCATAACCCAAAAGGCATGCGAGTATAGTGATATAGAGGCCGGCCAGGATCCGGAGCTATCAGTTGCGATGCAGTATCGGGAGTATCGACCACGCTGATAATGCTAGGAGCTAGTTGGAATGATCGCCAGAAATCTACCCCCAGGTACAATTTCTGCGACAGGCTCGGCACTATGTATAGCGTGATAGGCTTGGTAATACCGCGAAAAGTAATATCGGTGGTTACTGCGCCCAATACCTTTTGTGCTGCACCATCAGCGGTCTTCACCTCCTGACAGACCGGTCGATAATTCACCTGTGCATCATGGAGACGTTGTAGAGCGTTAGCCCCCAGGCAACTGATGCTCGCCCCACTATCTAGGAGTCCTTCAACGTCCACTCCGTACAAGGATACCATGGCGTACGGACGTATGTCCAACGGATTGGTAATGATGGTTGACAGAATCGCTTTCTTTTTTTCGCGCAGCATTCTCCAGAACATACGAAGACGCAAGATTGACTTTCTGCGACCGGATCCACTCGATAGTGCTGATACCTGATCAACACTTGCGACTGGAGTAGGTGAAAAAATTCGCTCTCGAGCCTTCATATATTCTTTTAGCCGAAGATGGTATGGCTTGAGAGGATGGCGGGAATGTCGTCTTGAATTATCATTCACTATAGGGTCTTCTTCAGATCTAAAACCAGCCGGTTCTGTAGTAGCGTTTTCTCTCGCCAATATCGTGACATGCGATGTGTTTGTTGTTGTTGGAAAATTAGGGGAGGATGATTTTACGCTAAAATTATGGGAGTTAGGTTCAGAAAGAGATGATGAAGGTGTTGTAAAATTTAGAGGGGTTATCAAGGGGGTATTAACAAGGGGTAAAATGTTTTTATTGGGAGTAACAAAACGAAAGTTGGATTGGGAATCGCTGACATCCGGTTTCGAACGTTCTAAGATGTTCGGGCCGGTGGATTGTCTGTCACTGGGCGGGAAGGCCCCGGAAACCTTTCGTCCTTCGGTCCGTTTTTTGAGGAACACCGAGTACATTTTGGCTTGATCACGTCGGCCTTTCCTCAACCATAGCAAAAGATTTTCTTATTGGTATCTTCGCAGTCTCGATAGCCGTGACCCTCCTTCCGTCAATTCCAACATACCAGTGGAGTTGATATGCCAGCTACGTCTGCGGTTTCTTGGACGTCTTCGGTAGCAACTAACGGCGGTTCCATTTCGTGAACACATGCCAGGTTGCTACACGATAAGCCTTCCTGACCTCTTCGTATCTCGACACCAAAGCACGAAGATGAGCCAGATCTCGGATCTCATGAAAGCAGATTAGCTGTTGTATACTGCCCAAGAGATTGCCGCTGACCGGAATCGGGGTGCGTAGTTGAGTCCGAAATCTGGTCATCTCCTGCTCGAATACCAGGTACGGCTCGTTAGGTGCTTGCCGCCTGGTAATCATTTTCTTCCGAACTTCGAAATCGGTGCTACGGTCGCCCCAGTATTGCAGGAAGGTGGTTTTAAGCGAATACCACGTCGAATCTGGGTTGGTTCGCCTCCATAACCAGTACCACTGGTTTGGCAAATTATCCAGCAGCAAATGGAAGTTCGCGACCAACAAATCCATGCGCCCGCCCAAATCCGACGAAGCCAATGCTTCCGCTCGGAAAATTAGCTCTTCGGCGCGTAGTGACTGGCCATCTCCATTAAATCTTAGTCGCCAATGGCGAATCGAACTGCCAGCGTTGTGGTGAATATAATTCGAGCCGTTGTTATCGCGAATGGGCATTTGGGCGTTCGCATGGGTCTGTCGGTCCCGAACCTGCTCACGTTGTGGTTGTCGAATAGGCGGATACAGTGGTGGCGGAAATTGGTACGCAGTCGATACTCTTGGTCTAGACAAGAATTGTGGCGGTTGTGCTGGATGAGTGACAGGCAGTGGTTGAGGAGTGTTTGACATAGTGGGCCCTTGATCTCGTTCTTCTCGGATGACCGAACGAATTATGTTGATCAAACCATTCACTCCCAAATTAGACAACGCCCCCCGGAAACTGCTGGTGTTGCTTCGGGAGTTTGCGCATCGTGTATTTCCGCCCACCTAACCCTGTTCTGCTGATCGTTTCCCAGAACATCTGAGGGCCTATTGCTCAGCACTTGCGTGCCTCGCTCCTGGATGATTGTCCCATCCGGAGTGTAGAGAGTGCGTCCACCCGCAGTCTCTAGTGCAGAATCCAAATTTACCCTACCAGGAGAAACTACATCGCTTAGAGACCTTGCGCCATCCTCGCGAGTCTGTCTTCTGGTTCTCACGCCGGATACAGCGGTCGCACCCTCCACACCCCGAGTGAGCCAATAATCCCCCGGACTCAAATGACCACGACAGTTCGGACAGTTGTGATTGTCCACAATCCACCGCTCCAGACAGTCTCTGTGGAACTGGTGACCACACTTGGTGGTCATACCCTGGTCCGGATCCACCTTACTGATGCACGGCGTGCAGATTACCTCCGCCTCCCTAGTTGGTGAATGTTCTAACGGCATGTTGAAGGAGTTGTGAGTGCGATAGTCGTAGGAATGAAGGAAGATCAAGTGAGTTGATAAACGAGTGCGTGAGTATACGGCTAAGTGACGGAATCCAGAAAATGTGTGAACGCCAAACAACTACCGTATGAATGAGTGTGACAAAATGCAAATGAGAGTTTGCAAAAAAAACCAATATTGAATGAATCGAGTGAATCAATAGTTAATGGAATGACTGACTGAGTACGTGTATGTACGATGAGTGTATGATTGAATGAATAACTATTGCAGGAATGAATGCATAATTGCTGGGTTCGTGCGCGACTAAAATTACCATGAATGATCGATGGAGGGGAAAAAAATGAATGACTGCGTGCAGTGTCGAAGGAATGCCAACCGAATGACCGAGTGAGAGATGGATGTAGGTCAAAAAAAAATGAGTGAATCGAGTGACTCGCAAAAAAAAGGTATGTATGAATGATGTATGTATAAGAATGAATGTATGTAGTACAAAAAAAATGAACGACAGAATGAATGATTTAATGTAAGTATGCGCAATCCAAATTTCTGGATGGATGTTTGAAGTGTGAATGAACGTATGAAAAGACCAAATGCTAAATGAGCGAGTGAATTAAATTTAACGGACGAGTGACCAAAAAAAATCAATTATCGAACGTTGGAGTTAGCAATTTATGTGTAATGAAGTGGATGAACGATCGAACAAATGTGTGAATGAGAATGTGTGAATGCCTGAACGACTGAAAAAAAAACGAAGGAATGTTGTAATTGTATTTTGTATGAGTTCAAAAAAAAATGAACCCTCACGTTGTCGCAACCTTTCCCCTCCCCTCATATGCAGATCAAATCGCGAAGCCGATCTTGATCTTCCTCGCTCCATCGGGAAAATCCGGAACGCGATTAAATTTCAACAAAAAAAAATGGGGAAAAATAGCAATCAAAAGAAAATCAAAATAAAGAGCAAAAAAAAATCTAAGTTAAAATTTGTCGTCAAAAGACTTATAAAAAAAATTAAGTATTCAAAAAAAACTCTACGTTATTTCAAAAAAATTATTCTACGTTACAAAGGAACTCTAAAAGGATGGATAAGGAATTAGGTACTTAACAAATTTTCGACGAAATTTCCTATCATCAAACTCACCAATATTTTACAAGTATTTGTCCCAATTGTCTGTCGACACGCCCGCCAAGACAGGGCATGCCCAGCTCTCAAAAGGGTACTTGCAAAACAAAAGTGGAAAGAATCAGAAAGATTAAGTTTATCACAACTTACATCACATCAATCTCGTATGCAGACAATATTTCCCTTTCCTATGGAGCCGAGTTGGCGCCTAAAGGTTGCCAAAACGGTTCGTCAATAGAATCGTTCCATATTGCCTCCATAAAGGTTCGATGAAATGTTTTGCTGTGGAAAATCTGAAAAGCTTGTACACTTGGACTTTGTTTGCCGTTCAGGCGAAAATTCTGTCGCAGAACGACTAAGTTTTAGTCCTTTTGCCCACCAACCTTTTGTACGGAATTTTTTTCTGACTCGCACGTGTTGATGAGCTACGCTTTGTGCACTAAGCGTAGCAGTGGCTAGCCCCACGTTGGGCGCCATTTGTTGTGGTTGAGGCCTTGGAAGAGTTATTTTGACTTAAGAATGAACGTATGAAAAGACCAAATGCTAAATGAGCGAGTGAATTAAATTTAACGGACGAGTGACCAAAAAAAATCAATTATCGAACGTTGGAGTTAGCAATTTATGTGTAATGAAGTGGATGAACGATCGAACAAATGTGTGAATGAGAATGTGTGAATGCCTGAACGACTGAAAAAAAAACGAAGGAATGTTGTAATTGTATTTTGTATGAGTTCAAAAAAAAATGAACCCTCACGTTGTCGCAACCTTTCCCCTCCCCTCATATGCAGATCAAATCGCGAAGCCGATCTTGATCTTCCTCGCTCCATCGGGAAAATCCGGAACGCGATTAAATTTCAACAAAAAAAAATGGGGAAAAATAGCAATCAAAAGAAAATCAAAATAAAGAGCAAAAAAAAATCTAAGTTAAAATTTGTCGTCAAAAGACTTATAAAAAAAATTAAGTATTCAAAAAAAACTCTACGTTATTTCAAAAAAATTATTCTACGTTACAAAGGAACTCTAAAAGGATGGATAAGGAATTAGGTACTTAACAAATTTTCGACGAAATTTCCTATCATCAAACTCACCAATATTTTACAAGTATTTGTCCCAATTGTCTGTCGACACGCCCGCCAAGACAGGGCATGCCCAGCTCTCAAAAGGGTACTTGCAAAACAAAAGTGGAAAGAATCAGAAAGATTAAGTTTATCACAACTTACATCACATCAATCTCGTATGCAGACAATATTTCCCTTTCCTATGGAGCCGAGTTGGCGCCTAAAGGTTGCCAAAACGGTTCGTCAATAGAATCGTTCCATATTGCCTCCATAAAGGTTCGATGAAATGTTTTGCTGTGGAAAATCTGAAAAGCTTGTACACTTGGACTTTGTTTGCCGTTCAGGCGAAAATTCTGTCGCAGAACGACTAAGTTTTAGTCCTTTTGCCCACCAACCTTTTGTACGGAATTTTTTTCTGACTCGCACGTGTTGATGAGCTACGCTTTGTGCACTAAGCGTAGCAGTGGCTAGCCCCACGTTGGGCGCCATTTGTTGTGGTTGAGGCCTTGGAAGAGTTATTTTGACTTAAGAAAGTCAAAATAATTGAAAGGAGAATGAAGGTTCGGGACAGAAGGGCCAATTCCAACTACGTCCGAATTGGTGGCTGAGTCTTTGCTGGTGCGACGCTCTTGCTGGCGGCCGGGACTAGCTACGGCAGTGTGGGGGGGGGGGGGTACTTGCTTTAACTCAGACCATAAACCCTTGGCCTGTACAACAAAAATTGTCAGCGCCGACTTATCCAAGGGAATTGTCAAAAATGGGATTATTTTCCCAACAGGTCGTGAAAGACCAAGAAGCGGTTGAATTGGCGCGGCTGCGCGATTTGTCAAGGCGCTTAGGTGTACGTAGCGCCCTGTTCTGCCCACCCTACCTCAGCCATATCTGTCCTGAACAAATTTCGATATGGCCCCTTTTTGAGGTTCGGGGCTAAGGAGCTAGACGCTCGGGTTCACTTTAATGGCTCTTTCTTAGCCTTTAATCAACATACCGACCAGAATTCAAAAGAACATTTTCCCAAAAAAAAAACAAAAAAAAACTGAAACAAATAAATAGCAAATATATGTGAAAACAAAGACAAAAAAACTTACCCAGTTATTTTTGCAGCGTTCATTTTTAAATTAAGTTAATATAATTTTTTTTTTTTTTTTTATTATAAATTTTATTATTAAATTATATTCCGTCCCGTCCCTGTCCTGTCGTTTGTAATCCTTTTTTTTTTTTTTTAAATTAATGTTTAATTCATTTAAAATTTATATATTTGCATTGTACTATTTTTTCTTTATATATGTTTTAATTTTATCTTAATTCATGTAAAATTTATATATTTGCATTGTATTATTTCTTCTTTATACATATATGTTTTAATTTTATCTTAATTCATGTAAAATTTATATATTTGCATTGTACTATTTTTTCTTTATATATGTTTTAATTTTATTTTAATTCATGTAAAATTTATATATTTGCATTGTATTATTTTTTTGATATATGTTACTGCGCACAAATGACTGGGCAGCGCTTGTTTGGTATTTTCAGGTTATGTCGCACGAAAATTTATCGACTTTCCCATATGATTTTCACCGACTTCTTTTTCACTTGATTTAGAAATGGCGGGGCAGCGCGTGTTTGGTATTTTCAGGTTATGTAGCACGAAAATTTATCGACTTTTCCATATGATTTTCACCGACTTCTTTTTCACTTGATTTAGAAATGACGGGGCGCGCGTGTTTGGTATTTTCAGGTTATGTCGCACGAAAATTTATCGACTTTCCCAAATGATTTTCACCGACTTCTTTTTCACTTGATTTAGAAATGACGGGGCAGCGCGTGTTTGGTATTTTCAGGTTATGTCGCACGAAAATTTATCGACTTTCACATATGATTTTCACCGACTTCTTTTACTGTATTATTTATAATACAGTATTGTTATCGATTTTTAAAAAAAAAAAATTTGCTGCCCTCAAAATTTTTTTGTCCACGTTTCATGACTAGTAGACGCGAAAAAAGCAATAAAAATGTTCACTCCGTCTGTACGCCGTACCCCGTACGCCGTACGTCGACCGCCCCAAAATCTTTGAAGGCTCGTAGCTCTCAAGCCAGTGGAGCTATTAAACTAAAATTTTTTCTAAGAATAGACTTGGTGGACCCCTTGAATTGACATTATTTTCAGGGGAGGAGGTGTAAGGGGGAAGGCGGGGTAAGCGTTTTAGACGAAAAATTTAGGTTTCTAGATCTCAGGAACCGCTTGTGTTAGGAGGCTGAAACTTAGAATTTCTATAGAGCTTTGATAATGGACCCATTTGCAAAACAAAAAACAGACATGTGTGAAGGGGTGTGGGAGTGGAGGGGGAAGCAATGCGTCCGAAACGCAAAAAAGTCGAGATCGACACATTCTAAAATCCATATCTCCTAAACCGTTAATAGTAAGCAATTAAAACTTAACAAATATCTGTAGTTATACTAGGAGAATAGATTGAAACACAATTTTTGGGTGGGGGTAGTGACGTACGGGGGTGGGGGTTGAAATACTTAACATTACAATATCTCCCAAACCAGTGGCACCAGAAAAACAAAATTCGGTTTGGATACAAAGCTTGATAAATGAAGATTGCTCAAAGTAAAATCTTTGAAGGGGGCGGGGGAGTACGTAAGTGGAGGGGATAAGAATTTTTCAAAAATAACACGTTTCATATCTCAATAACAGTGTAAGATGGATGCTTCAAATTTTTACCAGAAGTAGGCCTAATAGAACCCTAGTAGGGAAAAAAAGTTTGGGGGTGTGGGTGTCGAGGGTGAGGGTGGGGAAGGGTGAGAAAGAAAATGTTCCGATGCTTATATCTTAAGAATCTATAATGATAGGAAGCTGAAACTTGGTATTTAGATAGAGCTATAGTAGTGGCATGGTGGAAAAATAAAATTATTTTTAGGGGTAGTATGGTACGGTGGTGGGGGGTGTTTTTCCTAACTTTAGAACGGCTTATGCTGTTAAGTTGAAACTCGGTACGTATTTGTAAATTAACTAGAAAAGTAATTCTGATAAAAAAAAATTTGAATATTCATTGGCGTTCAGAAGGGGGGGGGGCAAAAAAAAATATCGGTTAGTATAAAATGCATATATTTCCACGATTTTCGTCATATCTACTAGGTCTTTCGAAATATTGAGTTCATTTATTTTCTACGGATTCTTCATGTGAATACCTAGAAAGTGTTTTCAAGATTTTTTGAAATTCGACCCCTAAGAGAGTGTAAACTGGTTGTATACTTTTTCATGAATTCCACCATGTTTCTCAGGTCTGATCAGATATCGAATATCTTTTCACTTCCCCAGGCTTGTTTAATAATCACCTATTTTTAAGTTTTGTTTTTTTCAACCTCTAGACCGCATCCCGGAATATGACCCAATTATTTAATTCATATGTTACACCCTTTTCTAACCGCTTCCCGAACTTTTTGTTAGGTTTTCAGTCACATAATAACATACACCGCATCCCCGAATTGAACGCGTTCTAAACTTCTGCCGGAAAAATAATACAGTTGCGCCCAGACTGTTGGCAGATTTTTTCACTTGATTTAGAAATGACGGGGCAGCGCGTGTTTGGTATTTTCAGGTTATGTAGCACGAAAATTTATCGAATTTCCCATATGATTTTCACCGACTTCTTTTATTGTATTATTTTTTCTTTATATATGTTTTAATTTTATCTTAATTCATGTAAAATTTATATATTTGCATTGTATTATTTTTTCTTTATACATATATGTTTTAATTTTATCTTAATTCATGTAAAATTTATATATTTGCATTGTACTATTTTTTCTTTATATATGTTTTAATTTTATTTTAATTCATGTATTATTTATATATTTGCATTGTATTATTTTTTTGATATATGTAACTGCGCACAAATGACTGGGCAGCGCGTGTTTGGTATTTTCAGGTTATGTCGCACGAAAATTTATCGACTTTCCCATATGATTTTCACCGACTTCTTTTTCACTTGATTTAGAAATGACGGGGCAGCGCGTGTTTGGTATTTTCAGGTTATGTAGCACGAAAATTTATCGAATTTCCCATATGATTTTCACCGACTTCTTTTTCACTTGATTTAGAAATGACGGGGCAGCGCGTGTTTGGTATTTTCAGGTTATGTAGCACGAAAATTTATCGACTTTTTCATATGATTTTCACCGACTTCTTTTTCACTTGATTTAGAAATGACGGGGCGCGCGTGTTTGGTATTTTCAGGTTATGTAGCACGAAAATTTATCGACTTTCCCATATGATTTTCACCGACTTCTTTTTCACTTGATTTAGAAATGACGGGGCAGCGCGTGTTTGGTATTTTCAGGTTATGTCGCACGAAAATTTATCGACTTTCCCATATGATTTTCACCGACTTCTTTTTCACTTGATTTAGAAATGACGGGGCAGCGCGTGTTTGGTATTTTCAGGTTATGTCGCACGAAAATTTATCGACTTTCCCATATGATTTTCACCGACTTCTTTTTCACTTGATTTAGAAATGACGGGGTAGCGCGTGTTTGGTATTTTCAGGTTATGTAGCACGAAAATTTATCGACTTTCCCATATGATTTTCACCGACTTCTTTTTCACTTGATTTAGAAATGACGGGGCAGCGCGTGTTTGGTATTTTCAGGTTATGTAGCACGAAAATTTATCGAATTTCCCATATGATTTTCACCGACTTCTTTTTCACTTGATTTAGAAATGACGGGGCAGCGCGTGTTTGGTATTTTCAGGTTATGTAGCACGAAAATTTATCGACTTTTCCATATGATTTTCACCGACTTCTTTTTCACTTGATTTAGAAATGACGGGGCGCGCGTGTTTGGTATTTTCAGGTTATGTAGCACGAAAATTTATCGACTTTCCCATATGATTTTCACCGACTTCTTTTTCACTTGATTTAGAAATGACGGGGCAGCGCGTGTTTGGTATTTTCAGGTTATGTCGCACGAAAATTTATCGACTTTCCCATATGATTTTCACCGACTTCTTTTTCACTTTATTTAGAAATGACGGGGTAGCGCGTGTTTGGTATTTTCAGGTTATGTAGCACGAAAATTTATCGACTTTCCCATATGATTTTCACCGACTTCTTTTTCACTTGATTTAGAAATGACGGGGCAGCGCGTGTTTGGTATTTTTAGGTTATGTAGCACGAAAATTTATATAAAAGACACACGGAATGGATCAGAAATTGACGAAAAACCATCCAATTACGATGACAAAGATTCGAAACTGCCGAAATTGCGACTATTCGCTGAAATTCACGGACCGAACAACACAAAGCGAGGCGAACGACCGACGAAACGACGAATCGGGGGAAATTTTCTTGCTCTTCAGTAGTTGCAGCACCATATGAAAATTTGTTCGCTTAAATTACTTCCATCGAAGCCCGGCAATGGATCATCGTTATTCGCGAAATGATGGAAGAAAACCACTAATTGTACAAACTCAGTTCGTACTTCGGGCCACGGAGCAACCAACACTTCTTAATGCACGGTAATTTCGCGATTTTCTTCCACTTCGGTGCACACACGTCCGGTCAAAACCAAAAAAAAACTCTCCCACCTTTACGGGCTATTCGATGGACGACAATACCCTTTTTCCAACAGATACGTGAACTCAGCCTTGGTGATTTCGAGTTTTTCTGGTTTTAATCTTCGTGGCCGTTCCGCTGTTGGTGGCCCCTCTGTCACTATATGATGGCACACGGAATGAGCTTTGTTGGAAGTGTGGCAAGAAGGATTCGTCAAGGACGAAAATTCTTTTAGTAGTTTATGGTAAACTGAACCATCGATAACGGTAGACACAGTATAGTTCAAAGCGAACGACATTTGGCATCGCGACGAAAGATTGGTATACGGGTCTACCATGCACTTGTTTTTTACGTCGACAAGGAGTCCGAATTTACGGAGAAAGTCTGCTCCGATGATTGGTCGTGAGACATCAGCTACACAAAATTTCCACGAAAATGAGCGCCGCAAGCCGAGAGTTACGTTTAAGAGTTTGTTTCCATAGGTACTGATGGATGTGCCATTGGCTGCGAACAAGGTGAACGGCGACGGTTTGCTTTTCCAGGATTTGCGCGCTGGTGGAATGACAGAAATGTCAGCACCCGTGTCGATCAGAAACCGTAATTTTGTGGCTTGGTCATATACATGAAGGTGGCTTGATTGTGAGACTCTATTAGACGCCTGATCCAATAGAGTCACACTTAGTTTTCCGACTGTGTGGGTTTGCTGGTTGTATTAAAGGTGCACGGTTGACGACATTTTCGTGCTTCTGCGCCAAACCTCGCGTGGAAATAACAGTTTCCGTTATCTTGGCGTTTTCTCGAATAAGACCTGTATCGATTTTTGGAGTGGCTGCGTGCATTACGACTGCGGCTTCGGTTAGTCTGTAAATGATCGATGCGATTCCGAATTTCGGCAAGCACTTCCTGAATTGTGTCTTGCGTGGTTGGCACCTGTTGCGTTGTGACCGCATTGACGTTAAACGGTTCTCAGACTTCTAATATCTTGTCGGCCATGTCAGCTAACCTCGACAAATCCGACATGATCAGAGATGCTTAGAATTGCCTGGACCCGCGCGGGCAATCGCTGAAGCCATAGCGTTTTCAAGAAGCTGTCGGTGACTTTACTACCAGCCTTCAACTTCAAGCTGCGCAGTAGTTGCGATGGCCTCTGATCACCGAACTCTAGCGTAGTTAATAGTTCCCGAATTTCCGTTTCTTTGGAAACTGCGTATACACTGACGACACGATCTTTAAATACTTCGTATATATTTTTATCAGGCGGTGATTGTACGATATCGGCTATTTGAGCCAAAATGTCTGCGTCGAGTTCCCCGATAATTTTGTCGAACTTAACCGTGTCACTCGAAATTTGATAGGTGCGAAACTGTGCCTCTATGCGCGCGAACCACAGGGCGGGTCTAGTTTTCCAAAACGGCGGCATTTTGTACTGAACGACGCTGCAGATTTCTGCGTCTGACATGTCCGCTTTGTCGCGTTCTTTCGATTCGCCGGCCATAGCGTCTTCGAACTTTTCGTCGTTCATTTTTACTTGAGATTAACGTATTAAAATTGCTCGGAATTGTTCGACTCGCGTCGTAGGTCACCAGTTGTAAGGCAGTGGCTTACTTATAATTAATAACACGGTTAAACTAAATACAAACGATAACTTTATTCACAGAAAAACAACTGTCTTTTTCAAGCGCGCGAACGTGAAGCGTCAGGTTTCGAAGTTGTTGTGTTTAGTGCTGCCACACTATGTTTTCTTGCTTCGCAGTTTTCAGTGCCGCCAACTTCTCAGCGCTACAGAACTAAAGGAACTTGTTTATAATGCGAGCAAGTTCCTTTACTTGCCCGCAAGTTTTCACTGAACCGAATGCAAAATCCGTTCAATGTTTTTTTTTTCTATGTGATTCGGTACAATACCGATGTACAAATTTCTAACTGGATATTCTTTTGTTTTCTTTCACAACTTCACTTTATTTCACTTCACAATGGCTTGGAGGAGGGTTTTGGGTATAACTGGGATACTGGGAGGTTTAGCACAAGAAAAAATACCGGCAACGAATTCAAAATGACTGAGAGTTTGTTATTATTTCTAAAATCTTATATACTAATTACAGTTACTTACGTTGCTAAATTTTCATTCTTGATATTTTTTATGCTAACAGGTGATATGTTCGAGGAATTGCAAAGTGTGCATTATGCACACCTGAACTTATTGCAGAGGGAAATAACCGAAACGTGCAGTATGTGCATATTGCGCCTGAACTTATTGCAGAGGGCAATAACCAAAACGTGCAAAATGTGCATATTGCACACCTGAGAAATTTATACACAATATAAATCGAGCAGTTGCATTTACTTAATTCTACGCCGCGGCCGGATGTACGCGCTTTTCAATGGGTTATTAAACATCTTCCCCCGCGTTGATCTTCGATCAACAGTTATTCCGCGTCCACGGTAAAGGTGAAGGCTGGTACTGCTGTTGCTTGTGACCGCGGTCGAGGAATCGGAATCGCTTGAGTAGTTAAATGACATGATTTTCTTTTACGTTGCCATAGAAGGTATGCCGTGATGGTTATAACGCTAAATAGAGCAATATAACCTAGCGTGAAGTGATGGATGTCTTTTGGCTCTATATTGATATCTAGATCTTCGTGGAGTTGCAGGTTCTTTATTTTTTGTCTTAGCTCTTCCAGATTCCTCGTGAAGGATTCTTTTGAGCTTATGTTATTGCTAAGGTCGGCGTCGCGTGTTGCTATGATAAATTCAGTGACATTTCTGGTTGGTACAAATGCCGTGTTGAACGAACTTGGGAACAACATATGTGCCTGTATTGTGACAAGTTTTTCTTTGATAGCACAATCGCTGTTTAACTCTATGATGCCAAAGTTTTCTAACGTTAGTTGCGATACGGAGTTACCGCAAACAACATTCAAGTCAACCATCTGTTTTACAAAGTAAATCCAGTGGTTGGGGATCAATAGCTGAATCCATCTAGTAGGCATTTCCATTTTAGCTACTGTGCATTTGGTTCTATCCGTGGTATGACTGATGAAACTCATTTCACAGGCGCTTATTGAAGATCCTTTTCTGTAGAGGGGATGCAGTTGTTTGCAGATATAGTTCAAGCTTGGTGCTCTGCGACAGGTGGTAAGTTCCTGATCAGACATCGGATAATACTGGTCACGATTTAGATTGGTGATTAAATAGTTCGTAGTAGTCTGCACTATCACAACTGTTTGATTGATGACAGTTGGCACCGGAACAACATGTAGTAGCTCGAAACGTTCATCGGAGAAAAGTGGAAGTTTCAGTCTGAAGATCAAGCTTTCACCGATGATGCGTGCTTCAATGTCATAATATGGTAGAGCTCTAACAAATTGCCTGGTTTTGCTGGTAGTCTTAGATGTGGAGGTAGGTCGTCCTTGATCGCCATTAATTCGTGAAGCAGTTGCTCTGGTGCTACCAGTTGTGGGTTGATTTTTCCTTGATGAGTGTCGATGAGGACGTCTAATATCATCGCTTGTACTCTTTGATAGTTGCTTGTTGTCAAGAGTAGCTGTACTGATATTGCTGAAAACGTCTGGGCTGCTTCTTGGCTCCATAGGTCTTTCGTAATTTTGTTCATTCGCTCCATGGTCACGTTTAATGCGGTGTTTAGGTGATCCAGGCTCAGACTAGTAGATTTCTCCATTTTCATCATTATATTTGTAGTTGAATCGATGATTGAAGTTTGATTTTTCAATAACTGGAGCAAATACTCGTCATTGCCCTTCATGTCCTTGATGACATCAGTCATTTTTGCTGCGTAATCAGCATCTAGTACTCCAAATAGTGAATTGGCAATGTTACCAACTAAGTTGAGTGCTCCTCTTCTTCCTCTTCGCGTTTTCGCATAAAGTCTGGGTCGCAACACCTCATTGTTGTTCTCAATGTCGTTCCACATTTGGTTAAATTGTATTGCTGTGGAGGCGCATAAGGGGTTATCTTGCATGTGTTGACATATGTTGTGGAGTTTGTTCACCCCTGTTCGTATGGCGCGGCTCTCTTCCCAGTACGGTGTAAGATTGTAGTGTACCACGAGGTTCCATTCGTTCAATACCAGGTTTGCTGCTCCTAAACTTTCAAAGTATAAACCTGGAGATGTTTTAAATGGTGTGACCTTCACTGGACTTGTTAAAACGGGAAGGATAAGAATCGTCCATAATAGTAAGCTGATAGGTGAATTGCAGATTCTTCGACTTTTGATCCGTGAGGTTTGTATAGTCGTGCTGGAGCTAGGTTGAACATCTTCGGCGGTTCCGTTTGAATTGACTGGTTCCGTAATTTTGTGTTTGTTGGCTCGTAATGAGTTGCTCCTAGAGATGCCGTCTGTTTCTTCACTTTCAGTCTCTACTGGTAGTGGTGCCAATTTATGTATTGGTCTTCTCAGTACTCCTGTCGATGTTCTAATATCGGCTACTCGGACTAAACCGTCGGCGCCCTTTATGCCCTTCAGAACTCTACCCAATTGCCATTTAAGGACTGGAAGGTTATCCTCCTTAATAACGACTAGCATGCCACAGCGCTGCTTCCATTTGTAACGATGTTGGAGTTCTGTTAGATATTCGGTTGACCATCGCTGCCAGAATTTTTGTTTGATGTCGTTGATAAGCTTCCATCTTTGGCACAGACCGGTTTGTCTTACTTGTGCATGAGCGTCTATTGCATTGGTGAGTGGTTCGCCAATTAAAAAATGTCCTGGCGTCCGCGCTGTAAGATCATTAGCATACGACGAAAGTGGCGTAAGTGGTCGCGAGTTTAAAATCGCTTCAATTTCAATTACTGCTGTTTCCATTTCTTCATAGGTAAGGGAAGCGGGCGTAAGATTTCTGACCAAAAAATGTTTGGCAGACTTGACAGCGGCTTCCCAGAGTCCGCCAAAGTGAGGTGATCGTGGTGGGATGAAATGAAAGTCGATTCCTTTTGGCGTACAGAAATTGGCTATTTGCTGTTTTGCTTTTTCCTTGTATACAATTTCCTTTAACTCCGTTAGTTGATTCTTCGCACCGACAAAATTAGTGGCATTGTCACAATATAAGTTCCTGCAGTGTCCTCTTCTGCCGATGAATCGTTTAAGAGCGCCAATGAAAGCTTCGGTTGTAAGGTCAGTCACCAACTCCAGATGTGTCGCTTTTGTAACAAAACAGCAAAAGACGGCTAAGTACGTTTTTTGTGGCCGCTTTCCTCTGATCTTAAAGTGCGTCAAAAAGGGTCCTGCGAAGTCGACACCAGCATTCACGAACGGTCTGGCTGGTTGTACTCTAGTGGCGGGTAGATCTCCCATAAGTTGTGTCATCAATTTTGGCTTAGCTCTGGCACATTTTACGCAATTTAGTGTGGTTGATCTTGCTATAGTTTTGCCTTTAATTGGCCAAAATTTTTGTCGAGGTATAGCTAATAAGGCCTGTGGCCCGGCATGAAGATGCTGCAAGTGGAGTTCTTGGAAGATTAATTTTGTTATGTAGTGTGCATATGGTAAAATGATTGGATGCTTGGCATCGTAGTTTAAGTCAGACAATTCCAAACGTCCTCCAACTCGTAGCAGTCCAGCTTCGTCTAGAAATGGACTTAGACTGCATAATGGATCACTGTTGCTTAACTGCTTGGTAGTTTTCAAAAGATGAATGGATTCTCTAAATTCATTGAGCTGAGCGTCCTTGATTATGGTCATCAATGAATCCTCCAATTCTTCCACTGTTAGATGAGATTGCGAACGTTTGCTGCTGCTTGATGTTCGAATATTTTTAATGAATCGTAACACGAGAGCCACGATTCGTTGAAGGCGTTTGAATGAATTTCTGTGATCAATTTCATGTATGAAACACGTCTTATGTTGTACCACTGACAATACCATTTTTGAACGTTTTTTCTCCAGTTCAATTTTCGTCGCTTCGTGTTTTCCTGGCCAGCTTTCCGCTGATCCATGAAGAAAGGTTGGTCCATAAAACCAAAGTAAACAATTTTTTAGTTTCTCTGGTGCAATACCACGAGATACAAGATCTGCCGGATTGAGTTTCGATTCGACGTGTCTCCATTGACCTGGTGAGGACAGTTGCTGGATGGCAATGAAAGTATGGAAAGATGATGCTTCCGCGTTTATTCAGTTTAATACGATTTCTGAATCAGTCCAGTAGAAACACGCTTGATCTGCCATTTTTAAGTCCTGTTTGATTCGGTGGGCAAGTTCCGCTGCTAGTTTTGCGGCGCATAGTTCCAATCTAGGTAAGGTTATAGTTTTCAGTGGCGCTACCCTTGACTTCGCACATAAGATGTGTACTGTGCGAATTCCATCTGCATGAATTGCCCTGAAGTAGACTACTGCGCCATATCCTTTCTCAGAAGCGTCTGCGAAAACATGAAGTTGTGTACCTTGCGGTTGTTTACCACCGAAGACGTGACGCGGTATGTTGATCTTATTTAGCTCTTGTAAGCCTGTGCGGTACTTTAACCACTCTGAATGTAACGCCATGGGAAGTGCAGCATCCCAATCAAATTTGAGCTGCCATAGCTTCTGCAGGAACATCTTAGCGGTGATAGTAACTGGACTCATTAGTCCGAGTGGATCAAATAATTTAGCAATGTCGGATAGTGCTGCTCTTTTTGTAACTTTAGTGGATTCGTTCTATGGGCTCTTAATTTTAAATTCATCTGTTTTGGGTAACCAAATTAAGCCCAGCGTTTTGATCTGTCCCTCGATTTCATCTGTAAGGTCGAGCTGCAGGGCGTGATCCTCAGCTGGAATGGTCTGTAGTAGGCGTTTGTTGTTTGTGCACCATTTACGTAGCTTGAAACCAGCGGGGGTTAGTATTTTCTGTAATTGCTCTATCTTTTCTGCCGCTTCCGGTAAACTATTTGCGCCTGACATTACATCGTCCATGTAGAAATCCTGTCCTAATGCTGCCGCACCCGATGGATATTGCTGAGCTGATTGACGAGATAACTGTTGTAGACACTTAGTGGCCAAATAAGGAGCGGGCGTTGTACCATACGTGATGGTATTCAGTTGATAGTATTTCAGCTTTTCACTTGGATTGTTACGCCAAAGAATCATCTGATATCTTCTATCTTCTTCGGATATCATGACCTGACGGTACATTTTCTCTATGTCGGCCGTAAAAACGAATCTAGGTATCCGAAAGCGGACAAGAATAGTGAATAACTCATCTTGAATGGTTGGGCCAGTACATAATATTTCGTTTAGACTGACACCTGACGAAGTTTTGGCCGAGGCGTCGAACACTACCCGGACCTTAGTAGTAGTGCTTTCTGGTTTGAAAACACAATGATGTGGCAGGAAACAATGTGGCTCGGGAATAGACCATGGGTTGATTTCACTCATGTGTCCCAACTGCTGGTACTCGTTCATGAACTGCCGATATTGGGTGTGAAGCTCAGGATCTTTAGTGAATTTTCGTTCCAGTTGAAGAAAACGACGAAGTGCAATGTCCTTTGAGGAACCCAATTTGTTCGAAGTCTGTCGAAATGGTAATTTGACCTCGAATCGTCCCTCATTGGTTCTTTTTGTATTTTGAGCAAATTCAGTTTCACACTTTAGGTCTTGCGTTGTCATTGTAGACCCTTCTACTTCCGTCTCCTCTAGTCGCCAAAATCGCTCCATCTGTTCGTTGAGATTGGCATCCTCGGTACTGAAGATTCCGCACATGACGCGTTTTGGTACTGTCGCCTCTAGTTTACCTGCAACTACCCATCCAAAAACCGTATTTTGTAGTATTGGCAGGTTCTTTGCTAGTCGAATTTGGCCAACGGAGAGTAGGTCGTAGTAAATTTCGGCCCCAATAAGCATGTCGATAGGGCCTGGTCGATCGAAAGCTGGATCCGCAAGTTGAATATTTTTTGGTATTGTCCAAGTAGCTGTCTTCAGAGCTTGTGCTGGTTGCGGTGAAGTAATTTGCTGTACTACGACCGCATCAACGTTCTTTGAAAAATTTGTTATTCTGGATTGCAATAACAGGTTGATTCGGTGCTGAGCTTGTTGTGCTGTTCCACCCAATCCTCGAATGCAAATAGTTGATTGTGTTTTTTGAAGTCCCAATTTCTTCGAGGCGGCTTCAGTTATAATGTTGATCTGTGAGCCACTGTCAAGAATGGCTCTTAGTTCCAGTACTTGTCCCTTTTGATTCATACCCTTGATGAGTACAGTGCTTAATAACACGAGTGATCCTTCTGATGATGAGGTCTCCGTAGATAAAGTAACTGAATTGTTGTCGTCGGAAATACATTGATCTGCTGATGCTGACTTAGAGTTCTCTGTCTTAGAGACTATTCTATTAACAAGTGTAGTCGAGGATGCTGAATCTGGTTTGTTATGGTTGATGTTGTTTAAATGCAAAAGAGTGTTGTGTTTCTTGTTACATTTTAAACACGTTCTTGATGTGCACTGACTGGCGATATGTCCGTCTTGTAGACAATTTAAACACAATTTTAATTGTCTTGCCTTGGCTATTCGCTCTGGTACGGCTAAACGTTTAAAAATTTCACAGGCGAAGATTTTGTGACTTCCGCTGCAATTTTTACAAGAGTCAGATGCACTCTCTTTGTTAGACGTCAGAGTGAATGATTTGGTTGATGATGGCTTGTTTCGATTCTGCATCTTGTTAGAGTCGTTGCCCAGTGCTTCGAGGGCTTGAAATCGACGTTCTAAAAATGTCAGGAAAGCGTCCATCGTTTGTAGTTCCCGTGGTTCCGTTAATGTCTGTTCATATAGACTATGCGTTGTCTTGTCTAGCTTCTTTACTAGAATATGAAGTAACACAGGATCCCACGTTGCTATGTCTATCTTAATATTTTTTAGACCTTGCAGGCATTCTGTGGTAAGGTCATGCAATTTTTTTATGGCAGAGGCTGATTCGATTGTTGTTGCTGGCTGTGACATCAATTTGTCCAGTAATGTTGTAGCCATAAGTCGCTGATTGTTGTAGCGACTCTTCAGGATCTCCCAGGCGGTATTGTAGTTTTCATCCGTAGTTGGAAGATGTCGAATTAGACCTTCTGCTTCACCGGAAAGATTAGTTTTCAGGTACCACATTTTCTGAGCATCGCCCAATTGCTGCTCGTGTATCATCTGCCGAAATAAGTCGTGGAATGATTTCCATTTCGAATAGTCACCGTCGAACTTCGGAACCGTCATATGTGGTAATTTCACGTGCGAAGTGTTGCGATCGATGATGAGTTGACGACTAGTTTTCGAGGCAAGTTGCTAGCGAAACTAAGACGTTCTGTATACGTTCTTCGATGCTAAAATACCTTGCATCGGAGTATCCGGCACTGGTTGGATCAGCCGCACATTGCCATATAGTGTCATGACAATGTCGTATGTCCTCCCAATATCTTTTGATGGTGTTGATCTTCATCTCGCAGAATTGTTTGGATTTCGTCTGTTCGATGAAGTTGATGCCGCTGATTATGTGTTCAACAGCTCGTATCTTCGACTCTTGTTGTCTGATAAGAACCGAAACGCTATTGCTTGACTGTAGCGTTTCTTCACTTGCAGGCAACTTGTTGGCTGATTCATCGTCGTCGAATGTTGATGCTGGCGGATCGTGCAGGTTAGCGATCCGTTGGTTTATTGCCGTTTTTATTTTGCAATATTCGTGCTGCACTACGTCGAAAAACCGCTTGACGAAGTACGGATGGTCTGGAAACTCCACCATTAGATCTTTCAATTCGTCGTTTACTGCAAAAAACCGATCCCAGATTTCCTCCAGCTTGGTCAGTCGTGCATGAAGATAACTGATAGTTTTCCGATCTGCTGAATCCTTGTTATAGTTAGAAATAAGCCTTTCCAACTCCTTGCTAGTTACATCCTGTTGCAGTGATAGCTGCTGCAAGCACTGCTCCCGATTCTCCATGCTGTGGCGAATATCTTCTTCGAGGTTGCCGATGTAGCTAGGTCTTCTTCGAAGCTGTCGCAGCGGCTGGCTCTCCTTTGTAATTGTCGATTGCTGGACGTGTGATCACGTCGGGGTCACCAAAATGTTTATAATGCGAACAAGTTCCTTTACTTGCCCGCAAGTTTTCACTGAACCGAATGCAAAATCCGTTCAATGTTTTTTTTTCTATGTGCTTCGGTACAATACCGATGTACAAATTTCTAACTGGATATTCTTTTGTTTTCTTTCACAACTTCACTTTATTTCACTTCACAATGGCTTGGAGGAGGGTTTTGGGTATAACTGGGATACTGGGAGGTTTAGCACAAGAAAAAATACCGGCAACGAATTCAAAATGACTGAGAGTTTGTTATTATTTCTAAAATCTTATATACTAATTACAGTTACTTACGTTGCTAAATTTTCATTCTTGATATTTTTTATGCTAACAGGTGATATGTTCAGGTCGTTGAACATATCACCTCGAGGAATTGCAAAGTGTGCATAATGCACACCTGAACTTATTGCAGAGGGCAATAACCAAAACGTGCAGTATGTGCATATTGCGCCTGAGCTTATTGCAGAGGGCAATAACCAAAACGTGCAAAATGTGCATATTGCACACCTGAGAAATTTATACACAATATAAATCGAGCAGTTGCATTTACTTAATTCTACGCCGCGGCCGGATGTACGCGCTTTTCAATGGGTCATTGAACAGAACTAAACGAACGAACTAAAGGAACTAAACGAACTAAACGAACTAAACGAACTAAACGAACTAAAAGAACTAAACGAACTAAAGGAACTAGATAATCATTGTTCGTTCATCATAGTTCGCGAACTGTGAGGAATAGATCTTATGTTCCAATTTCCTTTTCCTCACTGCGTCCCTTTGCCGCTTACTTTTGAAATTATCGTGACCAAAGTGGGAATGCAGGCTAACTAGGAGTTCGTAAATAAATAAACAAACTGTCATTGACAATTTGTAAATAAACTGTCATATAACAGCTGTTCATGTCCACATACTAGGTTCACATATTTGCACACGCACATACTTATCGGCTGCTAATTTCGAATTCGATTTCGAATTGCAAAAACGCCGAATGTAATCAACGGCCAGACCATGTTAGCGAGTGTCTTGTGTACATGGAGTGACCATAGTTTAACCGTGTTATTAAATATAAGTAAGCCACTGCCTTACAGTTCGTTTTAGTTACTTTTAGTTCGCGAACGAACTAAACGAACTAAACGAACTAAAGGAACTTAACGAACTGAACGAACTAAACGAACTAAAGGAACTAAACGAACTAAAGGAACTAAACGAACTAAACGAGCTAAACGAACTAAACGAACTAAACGAGCTAAACGAACTAAAAGAACTAAATGAACTAAAGGAAAGATGATCATTGTTCGTTCATCATAGTTCGGGAACTGTGAGGAACTATAGTTGGACGATGGAGAATGGTGGATGGATAAAGGTGGATGGAGGATGGATAATGGATCATAGAGGATGGAGGATGAAGGATGGAGGATGAAGGATGATAGATGGAGGATTGAGGATTGAGGATTGAAGATTGAGGATTGAGGTGGAGGGTGGAGGGTGGAGGGTGGAGGGTGGTGGTTGGAGGGTGGAGGGTGGAGGATGGAGAATTTAAAAAAATAAATAAAATAATATCATAGAATATGATTAATATGATTAAATATAATAAAAAAAATGATAGAAAATGATAAAAAAGTAATAAAAAATGATAATAAATGAGAAATAATGATAAAAAAGTGAGAAAAAATGATAAAAACTGATGAAAAATTATAAAAAATGAGAAGAAATGATACAAATTGATAAAAAGTTAGAAAAAATGATACAATTAAAAAAATTATATCAAATGATAAAAATGATAAAAAAAATGATAAAAAAATCTGCCAACAATCTGGGCGTAACTTTATTATTTTTCCGTTAAAAGTTAGGAACGCGTTCAATTCTGAAATGCGGTGGAGGCTACTATGTGACTGAAAACCTATCAAAAAGAACAAGATCGTGGAAGTGAAAATCTGATTGGATCTGAGAGATATGGAATAATTTATGAAAAAGTACACAATCACTTTACACCCCCTTAGGGGTCAATTATGGAGAATACATAGAATAAAATTAAATTCAATATTTGGGACGAGGTAGTAGATATGTCGAAAATCGTGGGAAAATATGCATTCTATTTTCACAGATATTTTTTTTGCTCCCCTTCTGAACGCCAACAGATATTGGTTTTTTTTTTATTCAAAATTTTTTTTTCTAGTTGATTTAGAAATATTGTAGCTTAAGCCGTTCAATATATAGAAAAAACACCCCCCACTTGTACCACACTACAATTAGGGGTCGAATTTCAAAAAACCTTGAAAACGCTTTCTAGGTATTCATACGAAGAATCAGTGGAATAAAACTGAATTCAATATTTGGAAAGACCTAGTAGATATGACGAAAATCGTGAAAATATATGCATTTTATATATATTATATTTACAAATAATTTTTTTTGCCCCCCTTTCTGAACGCCAATGAATATTCAAATTTTTTTTTATCACAATTACTTTTCTAGTTGATTTACATATACACACCGAGTTTCAACTTTCTAGCATGAACCGTTTAATAGTTAGGAAAAACACCCACTACCCCCGAAGCATACTACCCCTAAAAAAAATTATATTTTTCCAACATTCCGCTACTATAGCTCTTAACAAAATAATTTGCGTAGGTGTCTCGAGTAAGCTTAGATCTTTCAGAAGAGTTAAAATTGCGTGTATGAAAAGGTGCTAAGGCGTGTCGAAGATGTCTTCATTCTCCTGGTATCACTTGACGTTCGCCATCCTCCCGGTCAACTAATCTTTGATCAACTTTCTCTAAGCGTAAGCCTTGTTTTCGCAACCAGTTATGAAGGCATACACATGCTCCAACAATCATTTCAACTGTTTCAACTTTCGCTATTATTGGAGTCCGAAATATACGCCATGTTGCTACCAATATTCCAAAGGAATTTTCAATAAGAACTCGAGCTCTACTTAAGCGTAGAGATGGCAACGATTAATCAAATGATTCAAATAATCAATTATTATCTTTCGATTGTTCGATTAGTCATTTGATACTCTTGGCTCGATTAATCATTTGATTTATCGATTAATTTGTTTTGATTGTTGCCAATTCGGTAAGCAGAAACATGTAGGAACCTTGTTTTGCGCATACACTAAACCTTGTGTGTGAAAAATCTTTGGAAATTCCCGAGGTGAAGGAGCTCATAAGAAAATGCAGAAATATTGTTATTGGGATGAAATGTCTTTATGCTAATGACGAGCTTAGTAAAAAGCAATCGAACGCAGGAGTACCGGAGGGAAAATTAGTGAAGCTTCTCTTGGACGTGAAGACTAGATGGAACTCCTGTTTTTATATGTTGGAGCGTTTGATAAAACTGATACCATATGCAGATCATACTGAACCAGGTTGATGTGCCTTCCATGATAACTCCAAGAGAAAAAGAAGACACAACGGAAAAATGTTCCATTTTGCGACCATTGGAAGACATGGCGAATCAAATCAGTGGTGAAACGTATGTTAAGTTGAGCCAGATAATAATAATAATCAATGGCGCAACAGCCCAAATTGGGCCTAAGCCTTGAAGTAATGCTAAAGTTACTTCAATACTAGGCCAACGGGACACTAGGAGGTGAAGTGGTCAGCCAGACGCTCGTCCGTGATTATTACCCCGATTCTCCGTTGATCCAGATAATTCCGGTTATTTACTACGGGCGCTAACAGTTGGGAAAAATAATTTATCACTACGAAGGAAGGGAAATTTAAAGATAAGGTTATATCGGAGTATAAACGACGATTCGGTCAGGCAGGGAAAATATTTCTACTACCAGCATATACTTTATTGGATCCAAGGCTTAAGAAAAATTATTTTAATAACCCTGTTGCTGTTCACAAGCCTTAAGTAACCTTCGGCTTAAAATCGACAATGTCAATATGGCAGAAAGTATCGACACTTCGCGCGAAACATGTACCTCGGCTTCAGGTGACAAATTTGACCTGTGGGAGGATCAACATCCAACCTGCCTGAAGATGAATTTTACTTTAATGCTCTAGTAATAGTCCTACAAAAAAAACCATTTGATGCCCGGAAAGAAATAAAATCAGTTTACCCGAAACTCTACAACGTGACAAGGAAATACTCCCCTTTACTTGGAACATCTTTTCTACCAAAAGATCGTCTAAGATGTTATTTTTGAGCTCATGGCGTAAGAGTACTAACAAGAAGATATGAATCTCCACTTTTCTGTGCAATTACCATATACATACTATATCTTATATGAATTACTATTATATTTCTGTGAAATCAATCCTATTTATTATTATCTTTATTACCGTTTTCAAAATATATATTATATGTCCATATTTATGGGTCAAGATTTGGTTTTCTTAAATTTCTTCAAGTATTACATGGTACCTTCGTAATGAAATATAATGTGGTAATATATTGTTAGCTATAAGGGCGAAATTAACCGATTAATCGATTATTTTCTACAGATTTAATCGTGAATCGCTTATCACATTCCGATTAATCAAATGATTAATTAATCGATTAGTTTATTTTAATTGCCATCTCTACTTAAGCGATAGTTGAACACTCGTTGAGTGATTGTTAGGTGGTCACCCTTATAAGGTTTCATAAGATGAGGTAGCATGGGGAACGCATCATCTCCGACAATTACGAAAGGCATTGAGGGATATGAATCCGATAAATGGCTCGGGAAATCTGAAATAGTCGTATTGCTTACTATTACGTTTGACTCAACATACGAGATCTTACTGTATTTTGTTTTCCAAAATTGCTTAACCAAACTTAGAATTTCGGAAAACGCCGACGTCACTCTGCCTTCCGGAAGCACCTACAGTTGCTCACAAAATTATTTGGTCACCCGGGAATCCGAGCTAAATTCGTCATTTTAAGACACTAAAATGCAATATATGAAAAAGGTGAAAACTGGGATTTGATGTCGGGATCTTGTTAATAAACAGACAATATGTTTTATAATTTTAAGTAGTTGAAATAAATTTATTAAGTTAAAAAGAAAATAAAAGGTCGAAAATTCATCTCACAAAATTATTTGGTCACCAGTTTATATTATTTTTAATACATTTAATTCTTCTTAACTAAACCTATTTAATACTTGGTGGGGTATCCTTTGGCTGTAAAAACAGCTTTTAGTCTATTCTGCCTATTTTTTACTAAATTAGTAGTGGTTGAAACAGCTATTTCCTCCCACTCCTTTTTTAAAATAGTTTTCAGCTGATTTTTACTTGTTATGTTATGATCCTGAACCTTTTTTTTTCAAAATTGCCTACAGATGCTCAATAGGACTTAGGTCCGGAGACTGTGGTGGCGTTTTGAGTTGTTGAGGTACGTTGTACAGCGGCCAAGTTTTGACTACAAAAGCCATATGCTTTGGGTCATTATCTTGCTGAAATTTTCAGACACGTGGTATCCCCAATTTAATAGCACTACCTTAAATATTTTTTTTTAATATGTCTAAATACACCCATTTATTCATTATTCCATCACTAAAGTGCAGGTGTCCCACGCCGTTTGCCGCCATACAGCCCCATACCATGACCGAACCTCCACCATGTTTCATTGTTGGGAATAAGTTTTCTTTATTCAGCGAAGTATTTGGTTTTCCCCACACTTTTTGATTTTCATCTGGGCCGAAAATATTGAATTTAGAGTGACGAATCCCAATTCAATATTTTCGGCGCAGATGAAAATCAAAAAGTGTGAAGAAAACCAAATACTTCGCTGAATAAAGAAAACTTATTCCCAACAATGAAACATGGTAGAGTTTCGGTCATGGTATGGGCTGTATGGCGGCAAACGGCGTGGGACACCTGCACTTTAGTGATGGAATAATGAATAAATGGGTGTATTTAGACATATTAAAAAAATATATTAAAGATAGTGCTATTAAATTGGGGATGCCACGTGTCTAGATATTTCACCAAAATAATGACCCAAAGCATATGGCTTTTGTAGTCAAAAGTTGGCCGCTGTACAACATACCTCAGCAACTCAAAACGCCACCACAGTCTCCGGACCTAAGTCCTATTGAGCACCTGTAGGCAATTTTGAAAAAAAGGTTCAGGATCATAACATAACAAGTAAAAATCAGCTGAAAACTATTTTAAAAAAGGAGTGGGAAGAAATAGCTGTTTCAACCACTACTAATTTAGTAAAAAATAGGCAGAATAGACTAAAAGCTGTTTTTACAGCCAAAGGATACCCCACCAAGTATTAAATAGGTTTAGTTAAGAAGAATTAAATGTATTAAAAATAATATAAACTGGTGACCAAATAATTTTGTGAGATGAATTTTCGACCTTTTATTTTCTTTTTAACTTAATAAATTTATTTTAACTACTTAAAATTATCAAACATATTGTCTGTTTATTAACAAGATCCCGACATCAAATCCTAGTTTTTACCTTTTTCATATATTGCATTTTAGTGTCTTAAAATGACGAATTCAGCTCGGTTTCTCGGGTGACCAAATAATTTTGTGAGCAACTGTATGTATATCGACATCTATGAAGCTGTAATTTGCATCACACCATGCTAATAGAACAATAGAATGCCGTCCTTTATAGTTGAAAAATTTTGAGCCGGAATTGGCTGGCACCTGTATGATCTTGAATTCTCATCGGATCGACCAAAATTTGATACGCACCTTTACTATTCCGGTCTTCATATGTACTTAGGTCTCAAGCTGGGTTTCCATATGCGACAATTTTCTGCAACAGAAATTTGTCGCGACAAAAACGTGTCACACTCTTCAGTCTAGAGTTTCCATTTGCGACATTATTTGTGTCACACCTTGGCGTAAATTTGTTGTCAAAAAAGTGAAATGGCTGGAAAAATAACGAAACAGCAAAAAAATACAAAAATTTTTTTGTTAAAATTGCTTCTATTAGTGCAAATAAGAGGAAATTCGAAGCGACAGTGCTGGGTATCGAAGATATTTCGCACTAATGACAGAAGGTTAAAGACGTTGAACTAAAACTTTCGAGAAACCTTTCAACTCAAATTTTTGTCACAAGAAAAGTCGGAGTTTCTCCGACTAGCGACATGCGACAAAATTTGTCACAGATTTGTAATCTGATTGGATCTGTCAGTGATCTGCGACTGATCTGTCACACATATTAGGTTTGTTCTATTTGCCTGCACTATCTACACCTTTTACATTTTTTGCACCTTTTCCGTTCATTTTGCCGGGGGAACGTCACCGGTGGCTGTTGTTTTTGCCGAGTGTAGTGCAAAAGTGTACACTTTGCTGCACTCGGTTGGGAGCTGGTGTAAGTTCTTCTTCTTTGCAATCTGTCAAATTTGAAAGCTGTATGCAGATAACATTGACTTTTTGAATTTAAGAAATTGCTGTTTTGACTGAAAACATGCAAGAATATTGAATGGCAATAAATTTTCATTGATAAAAGTGAAAAAATAAAGCAAATAAAAAAGTTCTGAATTTTAGCTGTCACTTTCACACACTAACCTGTTCTTTTTGCGCGACCTGCACTCTACACTTTGAGTGTATTTTGACGTGCAATTAAGGTGTAAGGTACACTAAAGTGTAGATTACACCGGGCAAAAGAAACAAACCTATTGTCACAGAAAATTGTCGCATATGGGAACCCAGCTTCACCCAAAATCTTCGTCGTTTTCGGCTCCTAATTATTTCTTCATCTTCAGATGAAGAGTCCAATATCCAATAATATTTTAAAATTTTGAGCTATATTTTGTGCCAAAGTAAGCTATTTAATTTCCCCTTGTTGATAATAAAATTATAGCAACTGTGCTATCATGCCTACTCATTCTATATCATTTTGCACATTATGTGCAAACACTATATGGCTCTTGCTCATATCGGGTGATTTTTCAAAAGTCGTCGCAGTGTAAATGCGGCATAACAGCCATACAAATATCCTTACAAAATGTCTTCACTTAATTTACTGAACTCACTATAACTCAAGTAATCGTTTAGCTGTAAATTTAGAATTTTGTTCAAATTAGTTTTGAGTGAAAACAAGGTTTGAGTTCACTAGTTAGCAAAATCCTTTTACTCCTACAAAAAATCCTTAAGAAACGTATTCAAAAATATTTTCCCATAACTTTTGAACGCGTCAAGCTACGAATTTGAAACTTTGTACACATTAATTTGTGGATGGTTCCAACGAAAATTATAAATATATGAGAAATCGAGTGAGTCCTTCCTGCACCTCCCGTGTGAAGTCCTTCAAAAATTACATTTTTTCCCGATGGTACACCCAGTTTATGAAATGATATTAAACATTGATGATATTGTCTCTAAGTTTCAAGTAGCAACCGAATGGAGGTCCTTAATAAAGGAGTCTCGTTCTGACCGTCGTCTCGATCTGACCGTCATCAAATATTGAGCTTTCCTAGTATAAAATAGCAAAAGTAAAATTCAATAGAAAAATTGAATAACAGTTTGCAAATTCAGTTTAAAATTCAGTTAAATTCGGTTTAAATTCAGTCTTAAATATCAATCAAACTAATCCAAGACAATAGAGATAAAGTATAATTTGATTTTCTGAAAAATGGTTAACTGTGCTGAATGTAATCTAACCGCCGCGAGAGACAGTAAATCCACAATATTGTGTAGCGCCTGCAATAACATTTTCCATATAAAGTGCTGTGGACTTGGGGTCACTGACCTTACATTTTTACGAGATCAAAACAAAATTAACGTATGGAAATGCAAAAAGTGTTTCAAGAAACTACGTTCCGAACAAAGATCGGAAAGCACCCCAATCAAGCTGGACAAGCTGGATGAACACACATCGCAGAAACCTGATGACAAGTCACAAGATTACCTTGCTCTCGTCTCCAAATTAAATGAGCTTCTAGAAAGTAATAACTTCCTTGCACTGCAACAACAAGAAGCCACAAAACAATTATCAGAAACAACACGCGAGATTAAAATGCTTAACAACAGGATCACGGAACTACAAGACGACAACATAGCCCAAGAAAGACGTATAACATCTTTAGAAGCTCGTGTAAATGTTTTGGAGCAAAAGGAGTTGTCACAAAAAGTTGAAATATGTGGTCTTCACGTAGAATCCAACGAAAAAACTGAAGAAAGAGTTCACGATCTCTTCAAATCTCTCAAAGTAAACGTAAACAACGACATTTCCCAGCTGTTCATTCGTCGAAGAAAGGATGCAACAAGTGCCAGCGTCATAGTTGAATTTCAATCCAAACTCTCAGCTGTAGAAGCTCTAAAAAATAGAGGTAGAATCCAACACGGTGACCGGACTGTCTACATCAACGAATGCCTGACTTCATACAATCGAAATTTACTTTGGAAAACAAAGAATAAGGCAAAACTTCAAAACTACAAATACACCTGGGTCCGGGACGGCAGGATTCTATGCAGAAAACTCGAAGGTGAAAAAATTTTAGTTATTAAATCAGAACAAGATCTGGCTTTTTTAGTTTAACTTCTCAATATCACCTATGTAAACTTTCACAAACAAACTCTATTTATTATTTAATTTCTCAATATCATCACATCTCTATTTATTATTTAATTTCACAATTTGATCTAAGCAAAAATCCACAAACACACTATATTCATTATTTTGTAAACTACATTCAATTAATGCAAATACCAATTGAAAAAAACAACATATCCCCTAAATTTAAAACACAACTAGCAGTTATTTTATATATTTTTTATTCATTTGCATCTATACTTTATTACATGTTAATTCGCAATTTTTATTCTTTCGTAAAATTATCAAGTATAACCCGGATCACTCATTTTATTACTGAAACACTGCTGATAGTCACTTCTATTCTATGTATTTATGCTCGCGAAAATATTTTCAGTCTCTCAGTCCTATCACCGAAGTGTGCTACCTGTATTTATTTGCAAATAGTTCACTTCCCTGCTGTTTCAGTTATACAAAAATATTTGGTGCTGCATTGTGAATGCTGTATTCTTGTCTGCTGTTATGTCGTTATATATGGGTCAAGGCTTCATATTTTTACGGCTGAACTTGTATTACTACTAAAAACCCGTAGAAGTATATGCGTTTGCTTGTGTAGGAACATTACCATCTTCATTTCGGGTACACACATTAATAAAGTGGTTTTTCAATGTGGTAATTACAATTACACATTTTTAAAATGTTCAATGAATTAGAATCCATGTTCGATTCGCTGTCACTATGTGAGGAGCACGAATGTTCCACTACCATTGAGTTCAATGATATTCGATCGAAATGTAGGGACAGTGCCTTTTCAGTTTTCCACTCAAATATACGCAGTATACAAAAGAACTTTGATCATCTTACACTACATCTAAACGAGTACAAAACACGTTTCGACGTTATAGTCCTCTCAGAGTGTTGGAACCCAACAAATCTGCGTATGTTTAAATTACCCGAATATACGGAGCATCACACTCGTAGGATTATCAACCAAAACAGTGGCGTTGTAATGTACGCAAAGCCTTCTTTAAATGCGGTTGTAACTGAAATAAGCTTACCCGGTGCTACATGCTTAGTAGCAGATCTATCGCTTACTAAAACAGAACATTTGTCAATCATCGCTGCTTACAGATCCCCGAATAGCGATATCAATGAATTTAACAATGCACTACACTCAATCATATATGCGAAAAGAAATGAGAATGTCATGCTCGTAGGTGACATTAATATTGACCTCAGAAATCCAAATGAAGATTATATAAGTCTACTTAACGAAAATGGGTTTATCTCAATTATTAACAAAAGTACCAGAGAGAGTAGTATTATAGACCATATTTTTATTAGGCTAAGACCATGCATATCACAAGATGTAAGATCAGCAGTAATAGAGTCCGATATTACTGATCATAATAGCATAGCAGTCATTCTCAATATAGGCGGCGTATACAAGCATAGTCCGAATAGTTCGCGCTCCGAAGTCCTTAACTTAATGCAACTAAAGGAAAAACTTAAATCAAAAAATTGGGACGATGTTTTGTCACTTACTGATGTTGATGAGTGTGCGAATGAGATTCATAACATATTGACTTCGAAACTTAAAGAATGTACATCGTTAGCATCGCGTGTAAGTGCACGTAACTATAAAATTAAACCATGGATAACACAAGGTTTAGTTAACTCCATACGAACTAGAGACAAGCTCAGAAAGAAATTATCCAATGACACTAATAATTTGAAATTAAAAATCCAGGTAATGGCGGAAAATTAGTGTGGAAAGCAATAAATTCTGCGATAGGTAGCAACAGTAAGTCTGGATCCGTATCGGAAATAGTGCATGACCATCAAAGACTTCACGCACAGGATGACCCACAGGAAATGGCCAACATTTTTAATAACTATTTTGCAAATGTCGGGAAAAATTTAGCTTCAAAAATAATCAACACGGCCACAGAACTATCAACTGTATCGGCTCCACCTCTTCAAACAACAGTCCTACAAAAAGAACACACAACCGAAGCAGAAATAAGCACAATAATCGTCCAAATGAAGGATGGTTCTTGTCCTGGTTTGGTGGCGTTTCAATTGCATGTTTAAAATGCATAAGAGAGTCTATCTCTAAGCCTCTCGCCCACTTGATTAATCTTAGCCTATCAAATGGCGTATTTCCCGACATTTACAAGACAGCTCTAGTAATCCCAATATACAAAGCTGGTGATAAATGCCAAATCAATAATTACCGACCCATATCTGTAATATCTAATATCGGTAAAATTATTGAGAAGGTCGCTAAAAAGAGGCTAATGCACTATTTCGAATCACATAAGATTCTAAATGATAGTCAATTTGGTTTTCGAGCTGGACGTAGTACCCATGACGCTATAGCCCTATTAACTAGCTTAATAAGTTCCTCCCTGGATAAAGGGAAAAAAGGATGTGCAGTTTTTCTAGACTTGGCAAAGGCATTTGACGCAATGCCACACGATAAATTAATAAAAAAATTTACCGAGAATGGTATAAATAAAATTTGGGTTCACTGGATCTCAAGTTACCTTAAAGACAGATCTCAGTATGTTAAAATCAATGACACTATCAGTTCAAACCGTGAAACTTTCTGTCACGGAGTACCTCAAGGGACTGTCTTGGGTCCAATTATATTCTTAATATATATCAATGACATTTGTAACCAACCTATTTTGGGAAAGATGATATCATACGCAGACGATACAGTGCTATACTTCGAGGGTGAGTCCTGGGAAGATGTGGAAATTAAAGTAAATCATGGGTTGTGTGAAATGAAGGATTGGCTAAATTTCAACTATCTGACTCTAAATTCTGCTAAATCCTGTTACTTGCCATTTTCCCTTACACAAAAAGGACAGCCAGATAGTCTGAATATTAAAATTCACTCCAGTGAATGCACCAGGGATTGCTGTTGCGACCTTCTTCAAAGAGTATCAAATACAAAATATCTAGGAATCAATTTTGATCACCTGATGAAGTGGGACATTCAAATTTTGAATATGACTAACAGACTGAAAAAACTTATTCCCATTTGCTTCGTAGTCAGGTCTTTTATGAAAAAGGAAACTAAGCGCATGTTCTACTTCGCATTAGTCCACTCAATTCTACAATACGGAATCATTTCCTGGGGATGTGCAACAGACGCAATTTTGAAACCCCTACAAATCATTCAAAAAACACTGCTCAAAATTCTTTTGAAAAAAGAACGCACTTTCCCAACTTCTGAGCTTTATCCCATCTTAGATGTACTTCTCATTAGAAAAATTTTTGACTTAATCTCTACTATACAAACCTATAAAGAAATAGATGGTCAACACTTGCAAATAAATACAGGCACAACCCGCAGCGGTATATTAAATATCATCAAAATAGATCTTAGACAAACAACAGCTGGTCAAAGACACTATTATTACCACGGTCGCAAATTATTTAACGAACTTCCAGTTCATATAAAAAGAAGCGAGAATGTAATACAGTTTAAAAAATATATTAAACAATTATACTACAGTAGAATTTAGTAATATTATTTAAGTTTATTGATATTAATGATATTAAAATGAATGTAACTTGAATTTACCTTTAATATTTGAATTGAATTGAATTTGGTTGAATTAAATTGACTACCAATTACATACTTCACACATAACTTGTATATATGTATTTGATAAGACTCCTCACCCCTACCACAAGGATATTTCCTTAGAAGGGGGAGTAGTGCAAATAATTAATTATTGTATAGAATTATTATAACAAAATAAAGCATTTATTAAAAAAAAAAAAAAAAAAAATATAACATGCGCATACGTAATTCTAGTTTAGCCCCAACTACAATATAAATCGGAGTTCAGTATCATCTAGAGTATTATACGATTGGCTTGCAGCCGATCGTGATTGCAGTATGTTTTCTTATTACTATTATAATTTTTTATTATTATTATTATTATTATTTTATTATTATTATTATTATTATTATTAGTTTCTTAGTTAAGTTAATTTAGTTTAAGATATTTTAAATACCCGGCGACAGCGCCAGAGCCAGATGTCCAATCTACAAGAAAGGAGATAAACTGCGATGTGAAAATTACAGAGGCAAATCATTGTTGTGAACGTCCTACAAAATATTGACGAAAGTAGTTCATAATCGATTAAAGCCTTATACAGAAAGTACTATCGGCGAATACCAAGGTGGTTTCAGAACCGGACGATCCGCTATTGACCAGTACCGGGATTTTGTGTAGGGCGAGTCGCCCAAAATATCGTCCAAAAACGGAAATCGACAGTTTAGCGATTTTGTGCACTGACGTTCTCGCCTATTAATTTGACGCCTACTGCCATTCTGCCACAAAATTAAGCAACTGGCGAGAAAAAGCGATTTCGTGAAATCACTTCTCGCCTGTCACGCATATTCTTTTCGCTTATTTTTCTCGCTTAGTACTAGTGCAGTCGAGTTGTTTGATTACATTATTTTTTAATGTTATGCAATAAATTATTGCAATTAAAAAACATACTGCGGTCACGATCGGCTGCAAGCAAATCATATGGTAGGTACTCTAGATGAAATACTGAGCTCTGACTTTAATTGTAGTTGGGGATAAAGTACAATAAGGAGAGGCATATCGTTTGGCCTTCAATAAAGACTCTCAATTGGGTGCTACTCGCAAGTAAAAGACAATATAGTCCAGGCAACGAATGATTATAGAAAGAAATTTTAGGGACAGAAAAATTGACTTCGGAACTTTGTTTGGACTGGTCTGGAGATGAACATATCAAAAGTCCCCACTCCTACGAGGTGAGCGGGGGGAAGGGGGACACTTGAAAGGTCTCTTTTTTTGTTTTTCGGTTATATCTCGGAAACTATGCGTCAAAGCGGCTTCATCACTATTTACAAAATTGAAGCTGACAAAATTTGCTACAAAAATCACTTCTTGCATTTGTCGATAAGTTGTTTTGTTCTCGAGTTATCCGCACTTGAAAATCGTTAATTTTGGAAAAAAAAATTTTTATCACGTTTTTTCCTCTATTTGTTAAGATATGTCTTCAAATATTGTTCCCACGAAAAATTCGTTCAAGAAAAAGTTGTAGACCATCTTCAAAAATATATATTACTTTGATTTTTTAATCAAACCGTTCAAAATTTATAGCTATTTTAGTATATTTCCGAAATCATATACAGTGACGGACAAAAGTGTACGGCAACACTTTATATTGAGGTTCTGGTTAATTGGAAGCCTTAATCAAAAATACATTGATGCGGATTTTTTCAGTAGCTTAAATATATATATAAAAAAAACAATAACAAAAACTTTTCATAACAAACTTAAAGGTAAATTCATAAAAACATAAAAAACCAATGGACAAAAGTCTACGACAGTCGGTACGTGCTGGCTTATACACCAGACATTTCCAACTAAACGTATGGAAATTTTTAAAATTATTTGCTGACTTAATACTTCAACAAACTACTATTGAGAGTGGAAGGGGAGGGCTGCAAAGTGATTGCTTATGCCGTCTCGGGGAAGCACCCAAACACACTGAGTGAGATATTGCAGAATGCTCTCTCTATTCTTTCTAATTGGGCTTCTGAATGCGGACTGGGCGTGAACCCATGCAAAACAGAATTAGTCCTCTTCACCAGGAAATACAAAATTCCTCACGTAGACCCCCCTTCTCTGAATGGTACCAGTCTAGTTTTCACCGATAGTGCAAAATACTTGGGTCTTATTTTGGACAGGAAGCTTCACTGGAAACCTAACATTCAGGAACGAGTAAGGAAAGCAACAGTTGCGCTCTACTCATGCAAAAAGGCCATTGGCAATAAATGGGGTATGCAACCCCGGATAGTTCATTGGCTCTACGTGTCCGTTATCAGACCGATACTCATGTACGGTGTTGCTGTCTGGTGGACGGCCTTAGACAAAGCGGCCAACCGCACCACACTGGGAAAGGTACAAAGAACAGCATGCATATGCATCAGCGGAGCTCTGAGAACAACTCCCTCTGCAGCACTGGACATGCTGTTCAGTCTGCCACCCTTAGATATCTTTGGCAAGCAAATGGCAGCCAGTGCAGCCATTCGGCTTAAGGCCTCCACACTGTGGACTGACATATGTGCAGGCCACTCAACAATTTTGAGTCACTTCAACATTCCTGAAAACACCGACTACACCCCTCCCAGTTATGACTTCGATAAAAACTTCTCAACAGCCATCCCAACCCGCCTAGAGTGCCAAAGGGAATTGGTACGAACGAAGAAAGAGTCCGTCCACATATATACGGACGGCTCCAAAACTGAAGACGGGGTAGGTGGAGGTGTTTTCTCTGAAATGCTTAATATTAGCAGCTCTTTCCGCCTTCCGGACCACTGTAGTGTCTATCAGGCGGAGCTTATGGCGATCAAGGAGGCCCTGTCCTGGCTGAGGTGTAATGTAATATCTACTAAGGATATTAGCATTTTCACAGACAGCCAAGCGGCGATAGAATCCCTGGAATCGACCTCGACAACATCAAAGGTCGCCGTAGAATGTAGATCATCTCTTAAGGAGATGGCCGAACAGTTCAATATTCTTCTGTGCTGGGTGCCAGGACACATGGATCTTCCAGGGAACTGTATGGCTGACGAACTCTCTCGGCGCGGCACCACCCTTCATACTTCGCCGGTATATTAGAACCTGGGTGTGCCTCTCTCCACATGTAAACTGCTACTGAGACTGGACTCAATTGAGAAAACCAACTCAAGATGGGCGGAGGGTACAACATGTCACACTGCGAGACAGATCTGGCCAAAGCTGGATCTTAATCGTTCTAAAAGGCTGACTCTGCTCAAAAGGGCGGACATCAGCAAAACAGTCGGTGTCCTAACCGGACACTGTCTTATAGGTCGGCATGCAGAAAGGCTTGGACTTTTATCAAACGACTTCTGTAGAAGCTGCCAGGACGAGGAGGAGGAGGAGACAGTCCTTCACCTTCTCTGCACTTGTCCAGCTCTGTCCGTCAGAAGGAAAGCTCATCTCGGAGCGTACTTCTTCAACTGTCTTGGTGAACTTGCCACAGTGGAGGTCGCGAGAATCCAACGCTTTATTATAAGCTCTAAATGGTTCGACGTGTAGGACCGGAGTCGAAGATCCTGTGGTATCACAACGGACCTTTTAGGTCTAAGTGTGTCCGTGTTCTCACGGACAGCCACGTGTACCTACCTACCTAATACTTGACTGGAACCCCTTTTAGTAGCATCAATTACTTTTTCATTACATACACATTTGCATCTATGTGCATCGTTTTGCAAATGCACGTAACAGGACGCTGGAACAATATGAGAAATGAAATCACACAAGCACAGCTGGGCTGTATCTGCACATGAATTGTTGTCATTTTTATATGTGTTCTCTGTAAGGATGTCATTGAATTGGTGAATGCGACTCGTAATCACTTTTTGTCTCTATTTTAATCATGCGTCAACCTATTTCTATCTACTTCCCTCACCTAAGTATAAAGAAACCAAGGTCAAATTTTTATAAGAAAGATACTGCGTAGTGTCCAGTCTTCTTATGCATAGTCTTTGACCGAACTTCCACACAGGAAACTCCGATATAGAAAAATTCTACAGCACTCTTAACGAGAAATACAAAATCTGGTCCTTAAAAGAAAAATCAGAAAAGGAGGTGTCAAGCTTCGACCCAATAGACTCAATCCTAATCAACACCACCAAACACTCTACCACCACCAACCAATAAAAATACACCATGGCGAGTATGATAACGAAGAAATACACGAACTAATAAAGACAACAATGAATCTAAACCATGACCGACAGGAACAATAGGTGCGTTTTTTTCAACTGGATCAAGATCAAGATCATTCGTTTTACATTGAAAACAACAACAAAGAGATGATCCAAAATCAAAATGGGATCATTGATGGATCAATTTTGTGCTCTTAAAGCTTATTTAAATGGCAACTATTTTAACGATGTCACAGATGGCGCCATGCGACTTAGCACTAAATTCAATTTGTAGCAGATATTTGCACATAACAGGCAGAGTATGCTAATCGAAAAGTCGCTGTAACTCAATACATTTTGTACGGAAATGCAAGTCCATGTGTAAGATAAAGAAAGAATGTAAACAATTATTGAGAAAGTCTTGTATCTTGTTTGTATGACATTTGTACAGTGCCGTTTGGTCGTTTATTATGCGAAACTTTGCCGCCAGGGCAGCTGACAGTTTATCCGAGGCATTTACAAACAGCATTGCTAGCCCGGCTAAAGTAGCTTTTGGGATGATCCACTGCGTTTTTATACTCTAAATGAACATATAGGCCGCTATTCACAGTCGTCATAAAGTAGGCTTTAAGTTAGAGCTGACTTTAGTGTCATATAAATTATACGACACTAAAGTCAGCTTTAACTCAAAGCCAACTTTATGACGACTGTGAATAGCGGCCATAGAGTATTATAAGTTTAATCCAGCACGAAAAGTTTGTAACGCATAGAACCGAGCCTCGGACGAGAAAAAGTTTTATATTATTTTGTGTTTATTTTTGGCCAAAACCCCCAAATCCGTTTGCTGTCCGTCCGTCCGTCTGTCCTCCGTCCGTTAGAACGATAGCTCAAGAACGCGTTGACCTAGGAAGTTGAAATTTTGTCACAACTTGTAAAATGGAAAAAGTAAGGCTAAGTTCGTTAATGGGCGTTATCCTTCCACTCCTTCAGGTACCTCACATACAAGAGTCCTTAAAACACGTTTTCACAATTATTGCTCGAATGCTTCAAGTTAGGAACTTGAAATTTTGCATACTTAAGGTTTACAATGTTTGAATTGAAATTTTTGAATATGATGCAAATCGAATGAGTCCTTCGTGTAGCAGCCTAGAAAAGTCCGTCAAAAATGTACGCATGTTACTGAATCCACTATAACTCCAGAACAAATTAAAGCAGGAATTTAAAATTTTACAGGAATTGGTTTTATACCAAAACCAAAACAGAGTTCATTAATTTGTGCTATCTGTTGACTCCTTCGGGTAGCTGTCATACAAAAGTCTTTAATAAACATGTTCACCAATATTGAACGATAACTTTAGCACACTTGAAGTTACGACTTTGAAATTTTATACACATTAATTTTATAATAGTCGCAGCTGAAACTATTAATATGAAAATATCCCATAAGTCTTTCATGTAGTTGCCATACAAAAATTCTGTAAAATGTCCTAACTTAATTTATGGAACTCACTATAAATCAAAAAATCGAGTAGCCACTATACAATAATTTCTACCTGTAAGTAAAAGGTCATGTAATAATTGCTTGTGCACTCCTCATTCTTTTGACATATTTCCAACTAAAATATAAGTCGGAGTTCAGTATTTCATCTAGAGTGACTGCGTTATGTTTTTCAATTTGATCTGATCCATTTGAAAAAAAACGCATCTACTGACTTAACTATTCAACGAACGAAATATTAAAATTTAATTTAGGAGTTAACCATTACTCGACCTAACTATAGACTTATTAGGGAATAAAACTCTACGAAATTCGTAATCCTACTAGCAATACCGATATTTTCCAACCTAACCGCCTAACGACTAACTAAAATACAACTAACTAAAAATAGAAACAACATCTGCGCATGTAAACAACCCCCAACGAAGAAGTAACGGAAAACCGAGTTTACTTCCGAAACTAAACAATACTCAATGGCATACCTTTTGTTAGCCAGAAAACTGGACCTAGTAGCTATAACTATTGAAATAAATAATTTTTTTTAAAATAATGTGAAAGATTTTTATATTAAACTCTCCACTTATATATAAAAGAGGATGTATTTATGCATGTATTTGCCTATATTCCCTATGAACTCCTAAACTTCTCAACCGATTTTGATACAATTTTCAGGTAACGTGGATGGTGGATGGTTCCTGTGAAATTTGGTACTGATCGCAGGATTGTATGAAGGGGGGGCTTAATAATAAATTATGAACTTCCCACCATACAGAATGTGATAACCTAAAAAAAAGTCCTCATTTCCCTATGAAAATGAGCCAATGGGGGGGGGGGCCTGTTTGAGTGTATTTCATATGATTTGGCAGCAGTTCGTTTTCGGTGTAGTAGATATGCGTTAAATGGTAAAGTTGGACAATGAATGTTGGATAGTGGATGGACAGACGATGGAAGATGGAAGATAGAAGATGGAAGATGGTGGATGGGGGATGGTAGATGTTGAATGGTGGATGATGGATAGAAGATTGAGGATGGTGGATAGGGGATGGAGTAACGGGAGCTACGGAGCAACGGAAGTAACTGGAGAAATAGAAGCAACGGGAGCAACGCCAGAAAATGAAACAAAGTGAGAAATGGAACAACGGGATTAAGGGAAGCAACGGAGCAAGGGAAGAAATGGAAGTAACGGGAGAAATGAAAGCAATGGGAGCAACGGGATAAATGGGAGCAACGAGAGCATTGGAGGAACTAAAGCAACAGGAGAAATAGATGTAACGGCAGAAATGTAAGCAACAGGACAACTGGGAGCAATGGGAGCAATGGAAGCAATGGAAGCATTGGCGTAACGGAAGTAGAAGGGGTGGAATCATGAATCTCGACACGAGCCTTGTTTTTGAGTTTCGAGCTAATTTGGTACTATGAATCTCGTTTCGACCTGTAATCTGCTCGAAGTAAAAAAAATCGTACCAGTTTTGAGTTGAATTCGGTACTACCAATCTCGAATTTAGTTTCTTTCAAAACTCGAAAATATTAAATTTTAGTCGTCAAGTGTATAGCATTCGAGTTACACAATTTTTTTTAAATTGAGTTCAAAATTGAAGAGAATCGATTGAAGCAGTTGGAATTGGACATGAGATGATGATGTAAGATTTAAATTCACAAGAAAAGACATAAATAGAGAAGAAACTTTTGAATTTGATTTATAGTTTGTTATTGTTTTTACTTTACTATTTTAATGGTTTGTAATGTGGTGAAAAGAAATAAAACATGAACACTGGAATGTAATTTTTGTTTATTATTCAATGTTTATATTGTATTTTGCAAAAATATACTGCTTCAGAAAAGACTTAAATAGAACATGGAATGGAAGACCGTTCGCACAGCATGTTGTTACTACTGCCCGGTAACATGCCATTCGCTTTCTTCACAGGAAACGACGTAAGACGTCGAGCATGTTCCGTAGGACAGCACATTGGTTCCGGTTTCGTTAGGCAGAAACTTTTTCCCTAGCACAATCGTCGAGGACAATCATGTTGAAGTCCATTTCGTTTAACGCAATCGCACCTCAGATAAAGGACTCCACCCCGAATTTCACAGCTTCGGCGTTATTTTGAAAATAACCGAACGAATTTGAAATTTAACAGTCAACTTTCAGTCAGATGTCATCCTACAGGAACATTCTAGTACTTTCCTGTTTAATAATCTTGGCCATACGACTTTTAAGCTCGCACCGAGATTGGTGCTACCAAAATGAACTCGAAACGAGTTTAACTAGACTTGAAACGAGAGTCTCGTTTCGAGATTCGTGATTCCACCCCAGGAGAAATGAAAGCAATGTGAGTAACAGGAACAAACGCGAGCGACGGAACCAACGAGAGAAATAGGATCAACGGAAGCAACGAGAGCAACGGAAGCAACGAGAGAAATGGGAGCAACGGAAGCAACGGGAGCAATGGAAGCAACGGGAGTAACGATAGTATAGCACGAAACAAACGTAAGCGTAGCCACGGTAAGCGGCTAGTAAATTGTTACATATATAAAAAAACGTTTTAAAAAATGTAAAAAAAGGTGTCGGGCTCAACAAAAAGGTATGAAATTCACAGAGTCGACTTTCTTACGATTGAATATTTCCACTTACGCTATACAAATTTGTGATATTTTCATTTTTCAAAGAAACTCGACAATCGCTCGTCGTGGCAAAAAGATGATGTGCAAAGTTTACTTTTTGGTAGCTGGGGTGATATTTATCCGATCCCGGGATGATCAGATGATCAGCTCTCAATGTCGCAAGAAAATCGACATTTTTTTGAATACCAATAATAGCAAGATTCTAAACATTGGTAGAGATAGACACAGGAAAATTAAAGACTTTTGATAGGATCACCGATCACTGGACTTTACCTTAATATCGTTTCCAGCAAACGCTTACAAACTTCGTAGCCAATGCCACTAGCACCGCCTGTGAACACAGCGTTCTTCTCGTTTAAGGTCATCCTGGTGCGTCTTTGCAGCACACACTTTAACTGATGATTGAAGCTATTGGAGAGAAACACTAAGCAACGGAAACTGAGTGGTAACCTTAGACGTCGGTTATCTTTTATAGTCGGTTGAGACCGACAGATTCTTCCTACTACTTAGGACGAAATGATCCGATCCCGTCGTGGCGAAAAAGATGATTTGTAAAGTTCACTTTTTGGTTGCTTTTAATGTGGAAAATTTGGGAGGGGGGGGGGTGATATTTCTTCAAGCGATTGTCGAGTTTCTTTGAAAAATGAAAATATCACAAATTTGTACAGCGTAAGTGGAAATATTCAATCGTAAGAAAGTCGACTCTGTGAATATCATACCTTTTTGTTGAACCCGACACCTTTTTTTACATTTTTTAAAATGTTTTTTTATATTATATATCACTTCTTTATGTTGTATAATATACTGAGTTGTCCGTGTGTGTCATTGCCAAATTGCGTAGAATTGCTCTATATCGCTAGTCACAGTTGATCAACGAGTTAACAATGAATTGCTCCATATCTTCAATTGCTGAATGTTGTTGTATGTTTTCGTGACGTCAAAATTTTCTGGAATTGCTGCAAATTGAGCAATTTTAGTCGCTCGTGTAAGAGCACCATCATTCGTCGTCAGCGATTCCGTAAAAGATTCGCCAATTTTCGAGGCGATACTCGATAATTGCGGACCCATGAAGGAGTGCAGTTCGCCATAAAAGTCCTCTGTCGACTGGCTCTCACCTACAGTGAAATCGAAATCAAGTCCAGTAGGATACAAAATTTCAATGAACTTACCGTAAGCAGATGGATGCAGTCAACGCCCTATAAACTACCATAACATAAGACCGCATCTCCATTCCGTTGTATATGAAAACCTTCGGAGCCTTGGTTGAATTTTCATGTGGTTCTGGGCCAGTAATGAAACACCGTAAAGCGGACCATCGTCCATGGAATAGCTTCGCGTCAAGGAACCGCCCTGCAGTTCAGTTTCTTTGCCTTTTGAAACAGCTTGCCGGTCAGATACTCGTAAATTGAGTGTAAATCTCTGTAAATTGTGCCGTGGATATCACCGCCATGATACTCCAATTGTTCGGTTCCACCGCGCACTTTAGTTTCGCAGGGCACATCCAGCGTCTGCGGACGAACAAAAAGGAGAATTAGAACGAAAGGACACCCTTTCCCAAGCTTGCCATGACCATCCAGAAATCTTTCTCCGGCTGATAGAAGATTTGAGACATCTTTTGCGTTTTCAGTGCTTGGCAGCTATCGCTCGATGTGAACGAACTGTGGAAAAGTAGTGAACGGCGCGTTTTCCGGCTGATTATCAAAGAGCTAAGTGAAGCAGCTAAGAAAGCAGCGCAGTACTTGGGGATTCGAAAGTTGGCCCGGATTCGAATGTTTTTTTTCAATGAGCGCTACGTGATTGGTTGGATTAGGGGTGGAGATAAGCACCCGCCCATCCACAAGCACTTTTATGCACTCTCGTTTTGATATGTGCCACGGCGGGCATATTTTGTATGGAGCAGACGTCGAAAAATGAGTCGGATTTTTCACGTTTGCATGCCGTGCCCAGTCAATTGTAACGGAATTTCGATTCTGTTAATTTTGCTGAGTAGATGGTAGTCTCACATGCGACACGTGAAAATCTAACGATATGTCTTTGCAGGAAACGGTTTTTTTCACATAAAACCGGAATAAAATGTGAAAAATGATGCCGATTTTGCACAGTTGCATGCCATACAGCGTTATTTTCAATCGGACTCTTATTTGTTTTTTTTTGTTTTGATATGTGCCACGGCGGGTATAAATATATATATAATATATATAAATCCGATCGAAAATACCGCTGTACGGCATGCAACTGTGCAAAATCGGCATCATTTTTCGACGTCTGCTCCATACAAAATATACCCGCCGTGGCACATATCAATTGAGTTCCCTTGCCAAAGGTGGCGGCGTCGGCGGGCCCTGATGTGATGGTAGCGGAGCGCCTTCCATATTAACCTCCACGCTTTCGGTCAAACCTTAAACACAAAAACGAGCGGAGAACTTTCAATTTCAATTCGGACGCGTTCGTTTGACAGAAGCCGGCCGCTGTACTTTTCTTTGCTCTCGCTATTACTCCGTTTTTTCCCTTCTTCACGGGAGACTTTCGTGGCCGCCAATCAACGATAAAACGCACACAAAACAGAAACAATTCTAGTTGCGAACGGTTTGAGTTATGAGTTATGACATTCGAGTCAGCTGATCCAGCTAGTTCCGCAGTGGCTCTGGCGGGAATATTTGGAAATCTACCCTTTTTCATTCTGCGTTTCTCAAACTGTGACTTACTTGAAAAACTCATCCCAGCTTTTCACGCACACACATCTGAACACACTGAAAATCGTATGGGAAGCTCTTATGTACACAGCAATACAGATAAAGACGCCGTGTCCATGTGTTAAGCATTTATATATTTTTTGTGAACCCCCTCCCCCCTTCATTAAATCCTGCGCACGGGCCTGCATTCATGTTATGTATGACAAAAATTAATGCCGGTGCCGGCCGCGGAATTTAATTAGTAGATTAATTGTATGTATTTTGTATGCACCAATAAAATTTATGGAGAGCACTACTTTCAATTTAGCGATATATGTATTTCAGTAGAGGAAAATAATCTTGTAGAATAATCAATTCATATGTATATTTAAAGACAAAAAGTTAATAAAAAAACAAAAATGAATATAGGTTTTATTCGGACCGTTAATCTTGGTGAGTTTAATTCAGCTGTCAGGATACTTCTTTGATTTCAATGCTTTGTTGCATAAAGTATTGTATTCTTAAGACTTCCGTGCATAGCATGTCGATAAGACTTTTTTTCAAAACAGGTTTGAAGAACATTTTTGACCCGACCGAGAGTGCAATCGTGTTTTTTTAACGTTACCATCATCATTGTCTGAAGTCATCTAGGTTCAGCGACTTCGTCCTCCAGTTTGGATCTACAATCTGCGTCAACTGAGTCCTCGTATCCTTTTCGCGGTTTTCCTCGTGCGAAAGAAAATCGACGCTCGCCCCAGTCAGTGCCCAACCGTCATCGAGACACTTCGATCTTATCGACCGAAAACCGGCACCGGCGAGCAACGCCATTTTTTGTTTAAATTTAAACGCAAGTAGCTTCCGTAGTGGGAAGCCGCGATCACCGTTTATCACAGGATTGCAGTCCCCATTATCAAGCCAGAAACTTATCAGGGTGAGTAGTGGGCTCAGACACTCATCAAATTTTAATTTTTTTTGGGTATACCTTTGCGTCGGGATTCTGCAACGGGATTCTGGCGGCCGCACATGCGCTCTACTCGATGGAGTAATCTGCCAAAGACGATGCAATCTATCCAAGGGATCTTATTAGGCGTGCCCGGGCCGATTAACGTTCGCATTTCCTTAGTTGTTAAGAAAAGCCACTCCGAAACGTGTTTCTTTTTCCAAGTGACTCGCCACCAAATATAGTTGGTGCGAGTGACGTGCGCGGCAAGATACTTTACCTCCCCGGAAGGTGGAAATTAAATCCATAAATTCCTGGAGAAAAAGTGGTCGTGACCAAAAGAAAAGACCTTTGAACCCGGCGAAGTAAAGCTGCAAATTTCGTGGTCCTGTGTGAATAAATGGTAAAATGCCCACGCCCTATATAAAGTCTAAAATGTTGGTTTCCTTTTGTTTGTTTTGTTTCCATTTTTCCCTATTCGATCGCCGTCGCGTTTCAATGGGAAAATTTACAAGGAAATGACCGCGAAAGCCAGAAACAAGAAATTCAGCCGAAAGTAGAGGTGAAGCTTGCATTTTTGTTCCACTTGGTGCCGAAATCCCAAGTGCCACTACGTTTGCAACCTGTTGCGTACAACTTTGAGTGAAATCGCCTTCGCGAAACCGCAATCTTTGGAATTCTTCCGAGCCGGGTGGAGTTATGTATTTATTATCGTTTAATTTGAGAGTGAGACCTGAAGCGGCATACATCACGAAACAAGTCCCGGAGCAATCGCCAGCCGTTAGCGTGTTTCGTGCTGAATTCCCGCCCAAGGAAGTCCACGAAGAAGCAATTTCTATTAGTGTATGCCTCGACCTAATTTAGAAAGTACAGTGTGGAAAAGCAAAAAAAGAAATAAGGGAAAAGTTTTCCAGTGAAATAATTTAAGTCTCGGTCGTCACTTATGTATTTGTGTTTTCATAGCGATACGCCGGAGAGTTGTAGTGCACGATCATTCGGCTAGTCCTACGCGATTTTCGACGAGTATACGGTATTAAAATCGAACCGGAAAAAAAAATGTCTACCGCTATCATGCATGCATCGCAGTATGCATTTGGAGATTGCCTCTAAATAATCAAACGTCATCCCCCCAGGCATTGGTTCATCTACAACAGCAACAACCTGGTATCGAATACTTCACATGTTAATAACTTACTAAACAACAAAACATTGAATAATTATATAAACTATGCTAATAACAATTCATCAACCAACAACAAATGTGGCTACGGGTTGTGGTTAGAGTTGCACACCAGTGCAACGAACGAAGAAGGGCAGCATGTGCAGTCACATCCGTCATCGTCGTCGACAAACGGTAAAGTTTCAAATCCTGGTCCGCGAAAACGACATTACCTTTCGAGCAACCAGGGTCACCAATCGCCATCGGGTAAGCACCGCCGAGGCAAGAAGCAACGCTCGCCGTCACGCATGCGACACATCACCAACAACGTCGGCGGCAACTTAAGTCTCGCAAACAACAATAACAACAGCTAATGGATTCTGGTATCGATCTGGATGATGCCGATACCATTGAGAAGCGTAACTTACTCAACAACGTGGAAAGACAACGGCTAATTGGTCTGAAAAAAAAAACCTTTTCGAAGTTCGTACACGACAATTTGCCTGCATAAGGGAAAAGGAACACCCACAGTTAACATCCATCAAGAAGTCAGCTACATACGCTTTCCCAGCAAGTGAAGTGAACCCAGGCAGCATTTACATGTTAACGCAGCATTTCATAATAAACACCTCTACGTCTCAAAGACGACCAAATTATTCCAATTTTAGATGAACGGGACTGCAGTAAACGTACCCAAGGCAGCAGCAACGAATCCGGACCCAATTAACCAGCAACAACTACAGTAGCAGCAACACCAGCCGCACCGGCAGCATCATTCACAAACAGCAACTTCAACAACTGACAGCCGCTACTGTAGTAAGACCGAGTCCAGCTGCGTCACCACAACCTAAACCAACCCACGCTTAACGCACAGAAGGAGGTGAGTTTGCTTCAGCAAGACTACAACGACATTAGAAGCCATGAAATGCCGCGGCAAACCCGAGTTGGAGTATAATTTCATTCGCACCAAGATCAGCATTTTCCGACGGCGGTAAAAGCAAAAGCAACTCTGTTAAATATATTGTTATTTTTTTGTTGTTGAGAGATAAATTGAATACAAACAGGAACTAAAGTACAATTGTCATCTACAATGTATAAATTATAAAACATAAGTTTACTACATGCAAATTTGAAATAAATAGTAAGAAGTACATAATTAAATTAACGTAGTCACCCTAGAACTTAATCAGAATTCGGATATATACAGATCGGGCAATTTAGTCTGAGATGGAACAAATAATAAAGCATTTGCATAAACTATTATATTTGAACTAACGCAATGTAAACAAAATAATAAAGACGTTACACCCATCAATTGTAGACTCACTATCTGAACAAATGTGCGACACTTAACTTCACCATTTGGAGATTCGGAAGAGATGCGTCGATTTCATGCGTAAAAATATAAATCTTTTTCAGGAGACTGTTGAGAAAGATACCGACGAATATTTGGACGATTTGGCTCATCAGACAGAACACATTCCGAAACTAACAAAGTGACGAAAATGCCGGACTCATTGCTAATCGCAAAAGAAAGAATAGGTGTCGTGCGTACGACAACGGCTGAAAGAAGGTAACCCTCCTTTACGTACGGGGGTGCTAAAGCTTTGGATCCGGATGTGCATCGTACTATCGAATTTGATGCTTGTAATGAGATGCGGATGGAACAACGTTTCAAAGTGGTATACAGGCGAAAATAATTTACAGGGTGGATTTAAACGCTTTGCGAAATAGCGAGGTTCGCGGAATATTTTATCTAATAGTTATATCCCTGATAGGTTTCCGGTGAAAGGTCTAGGTTTAGTTTATATTGAAGAGCTAGCACATAAGCGTATAGTGTCGTACGATGAGCTATAACCTTTTCCGTCTGATCTATCAAAGCCGAGGGCGTTACCGTTTCGCTATCAAAAGCCTGTAGAACGTTGTCCGAGGAAGGGAAATGTCAACGATTCGCGAGAAAGGCATCGCAATTGCAACGTTAAACGTCGAGATCATTCGATAACGCCATGTAACCTTTTATCGATTATTAAGACAGTAATTTACTCGGAAGATGTAATGTCGTGGGCAGGGATGAGTTTGCGTATCAACTGAAACATTTCACTTCCATTCAACAGCACTGTTTCCGCCCGTTGGTCGGCACGACTGGGCCATAAGGTATCCGCTTCAAGCCGGAGTATTCCTAGGTCTGTTTTTTTTTGTCTGTCAATATAATAACTATATGTGATGGTTATCAGTTTGACCGTCCGTCGGATGATCTCACCCCGATGTTCCTTTCCTCAACACCTAGCTTCCTTCACCTTTTTTCCGCACCCTTCGTGCATCTGGCCCTTCTACCTAGCCTCCTTCTCCAGCCCGCCGACCGTAAGAATGGGACTCCCCAAGCCCATTTGTCGGCCCACAACGAGCATAATCAATCGGTCCACGGATAGAAACGACAAACCCACCCCGTCCGACGAGCTAGCACGTGCTCTAATGCTAGATGCTCCGTCGTTTCATTGGCCATCCGTGGGACTAATGTGTCCAATGACGCATAGTCAACGAAAAACATATAGAGAGTTATCCTTCGTCTTAGTTGAAGAAGTGACGATTTCTTTCGATAGATGGAGGATGACTTTCTGTCCGCAAGGCTTACGTTCAACATTTCGGCAATGACGATTGCCAACTGGACGTTCTGCGGACCAAATCGTTACAGAAATGGCGCCCAACGTCTGCATAAGTTCTGATTGTTAGACCGAACTTTTTTAGCAATACGGCACTCCTATACGGACTTCACGCTAGTTAAAACTTATTGTAGGCCACTCTTGCGTTTGTCATATCAGTCTGCCTGTCGCGCCTGTCCTGAGGTGATAGGCTTTCATTAATAGGCAGGTGGTGGGTGATTAAATGCTCCGCAGAGGCTCTGGCACTCATATAGGAGGTTAGCGGAAAATTTGTGGAGATCACCCCAAAAATACAGGTCAAGACCTCACCCTGAACGTGCTGGAAAATAGCCATCCGGCGTTCGTTCCCTCTGTTTCACCATCCGTCGGAGCTTCTACGCTTCTGGGAGATGTCTTTACCGGCGGTGCGTGTTAAGCTACATTTCTTGGGAAACAAGTCTCACAGCGCTGGTCGACTTTAGACAGACTATAGCACAGTGCTGGTCGATTTTAGACAGACTATAGCTACATCTGTGCTTCATACCCTCTCAAGAGATGTATCATGCTTTGCGGTGGAGAACATACCCCAGAGGCCGACAAGTCAAGATGGAGCATGATGCCCCATATGTAAGTCGTTATTGTTAATAAACTCCCAATTTTCACCCTCCCCAAAACTACTTTAAAACTCAATTCTGAATTTCCAATGTACGCATAAGCTATCGTTAAATTATTACGTAGCCCTAAGACTTAGTTTATAACTCTTTATGAACTAGTTTAGGACACATTAGATTATCGGAACATTAGTTCTAAGATTAGTCTTAGATATCAATTGTTTAAGATTTATCTTAAGACCATACAATCTTAAGACTTAGATAAGACTTAGCTTAAGCACCTTGAACCTTTTTGTCGAACTTTACCGAAATGTTAGTTCATATCTATATACTTTAGCTGCAGGTGAACATTTTTTGAGCTTTTCTCGAAGTTTATAATCATTGTTTTACACTTTCGCTTAGGCGAACCTTTTTCGAAGTTTTTCTAAGTATTATTTTTAAGTTTTAATACTGTTGTGTTTTAGGCCTTGAAAGGACTATTTCGACATGAAAAAGTCAAAACAGTCGAAAGGAAAAGGAAGGTTCGGGACAGAAGGGCCAATTCCAACTACGTCCGAATTGGTGGCTGAGTCTTTGCTGGTGCGACGCTCTTGCTGGCGGCCGGGACTAGCTACGGCAGTGTGGGGGGGGGGGGGTACTTGCTCCGACTCAGAGCATAAACCCTTGGCCTGTACAACAAAAATTGTCAGCGCTGACTTATCCAAGGGAATTGTAAAAAAATTAGGATTATTTTCCCAAGAGGTCATGAAAGACCAAGAAGCGGTTGGATTGGCGTGGCTTCGCGATTTGTTAGGGCGCTCTGGTGTTGTTGGCGCCCTGTTCTGCCCACCCTACCTCAGCCATATCTGTCCTAAAACAATTCTCACGATATGGCCCTTTAATGAGGTTCGGGGCAAAAGGAGCTAAACGCTCGGGTTCACTTTATTATGTTATAGTTAATCAACATACCAAAATAAAATTACGCAAGAAAAAAAAAAAATCATCAAAAAAAATCTAAATTGCCGAAAACAAAAGAAGGTAGCAAAATATAATAAGAAAAACCAAAAAACTCACCCTATTTTTTTTTTGTTGACAATCTCCATATAATATAGATTTTAATTATTGCTTCATTACTATTTCTTTTTATATGCCGTCCTGTTCAGTCTTCGTCATGTCATTTATAGATTTTATTTTAATTTATATTTTTAGTTTAAAATTTAATTATTTAATTCATTTTAATTCAGTATTTTAGGATAATTCATTTTCTTATTTATTGTTTTTATAGAAATCCATTTATATGTGTTTTAATTTTGCTTCAAAATTTATTTGTTTAATTTCGTCTTTAGTATTTCATTTAAATTTTTAGTTTTAGTTTTACTTCGAAATTTATTTGTTTAATTTCGTCTTTAGTATTTCATTTCAATTTTTAGTTTTAGTTTTACTTCGAAATTTATTTGTTTAATTTCGTCTTTAGTATTTCATTTCAATTTTTAGTTTTAATGTGCAGGTTCTTGGTGTTTATACATATTCAAAAACTTGGCGGGAACACACGGTACCGCCGCTGCGTCATGCGCAAAAAGGACACTAAGACAATCATCAAATTCGGGGCAAACCGTCTGCGCCCTACCTCGCCACACACGACCGACGACAATCTTCTGCGGCAATTTGTCTTTTGAGGTTACTCTTTAAAAAAATTCCCGTATTAACTATTAAAGTTTCATTTCTCATTCATTTGTTCATTTTTCTTTCTCGTTTTTAAATCACTCTAATTCATTTTAATCATGCCAACAGAAATTTAATTGTGCCCACACAATTAAAAACAAATGTTACGCGCACACCAGTTTGTCGTTGAAAATTTGCATACGATCGATCCAATGATGAGTTAATACATACTATCTTAGCGAAATCCGTCAAAGAAAATCGCATTTTCGCACTAATTTTCTCGTTAGGCCATGACCTAGGCAATGGGGCGACTTATTTAGCGCTGACACCGCACGATTTTTACGCCATACATATTAAATTCGGTCTAACGAAACCTCGTGTCCAAATCCGGTGACCTTTTGAGGTCTGAAATGAGAACAACGCAGTGAGGACAATTTTCTTTATCTTCGCCCACCGAATGTGATGATAATTGCGTGCCGATAACTTGACAATAATTCGCGTCTAGAAGCTACAATAGCTTCCAAATCAGAACGGTTAAGCTGTATAATTTGAAATCGCATCTCAAAAGGAATCACGGTAAAATGCACGACAACGACAATACGGCAATCATAAAATGACTTTGCCCGGTTAAATTTGACAGCACTTTGACCACAAATTCGCTCAAATTGGGTTCAACTTCGAAGAAAATTCTTCGAAAAAAATTCTTCGAAGAGAAATGCACTAGATTTCAAGAATAGACACTATTCGATATGGCAAAAAAACACATGCGAAAGGCGGGTCACGGTAGGAAAAACCTCTCTCCTATTGCAAGTCGTCACTTTTATTCTGCACTCGCCGAATTTTCACCAATTTCTTTATTCTTTTCCTTTTTACACAAACTTCGCGATCCTGGTTGATCTCCGTTCGAGTTCTCGACTCTCGGTTTTGGGCGACGACGGAATTTCGTCGAGCACGGAAATAATGCGAAACTAACAGGTTGTACGGTACTACGCGTTCGATTTCGTTCGGTGTAAATTTCACTTTTTTTAAATATTCTAGCACTTTAGTGGTGCACGAATAATCACGAAACTAATCAAACAGACCACAATTGATTGTGGCCACAGCATTTTCTCCCTTATGCGTAAGTTGGACGTGTAAGATCTTGGAACCGGGAAGAGCAAAAAAAAACTCCTCATCGACAACGCGATCACGACCCCGGCATCTACCGAATAGCGGTACCCTTTCCGTCGCCAAACCGGTTTCCAGTCGTTCGCTTGTTCGCTCCAGTGATCACAAATGCGTTCGATATTTTGTTAAATATCGAACGCACTCGTAAGCACCGCCTATGTTCTTTGCCAGCTTGGCGTAATAATTCTGCGCGGCTGTGGACAAGAAAAAATTTGTTCGGAATACTTCTTGACCTACACAAAATTGTGTTTTAGCAGCACGCAGATTATAACGCCTGCTACTGTCCTCATGTGCGACCCTTATTTTCGTCTGCGCCAGTTGCCTTACTATTGGAATTCCCTCGCGAGGTCGAGGCTGTACACTTGACTCTCCCAACGCTCGCAGATGCTGCAGCAGTTCGTAGTCCTTCCCGTGCAACACCATGTGATGTCCAAACAAAACCTGATCAGGAAAAAAACCCAGTGGCTTGGTGGAGTGAGCTACGACGAGCACATCCAATTTTGCTTAGACTCTCATCACATCGTGTTTGGTCATCAGTGATGAATGCTCGAATTCCGGCCAGGATGGACTGATTGACACGTTCCGAAGCATTCGCTTGCGGTGAGTAGCTCGGGGTGTACAGGTGTTTAACTCCGTATTTGTTCAGCATGGTGTTAAACACATTCGACCTAAATTGAGAGCCGTCATCGGAGAGGATGGTCTTGGGTGTTCCAAACGTATGGAAAACCTGCCCCTCCAAAAAGTTGGTGATCTCTTCAGCAGTGATCCGCCCCAAAGGATGTAACAGGGGAAATTTTGTGAAGTGATCCAAGACGATCAAGATACCGATCTTACCCCATTTTTTTGCGTTTTCTCTCGCCAATGTCGTGACATGCGATGTGTTTGTGGTTGGAAAATTAGGGGAGGATGATTTTACGCTAAAAGGAGGGGAGTTTGGTTCAGAAAGGGATGATGAAGGTGTTGTAAAATTTGGAGGGGTTATTAAGGGGGTATTAACAAGGGGAAAAATGTTTTTATTGGGAGTAACAAAACGAAAGGGGGATTGGGAATCGCTGACATCCTGCTTCGAACCTTCAAAGATGTTCGGGCCGGTGGATTGTCTGTCACTGGGCGAGAAGGCCCCGGAAACCTTTCGTCCTTCGGTCCGTTTTTTATTTGGCATCGAGTACATTTCGGCTTGATCACGTCTGCCTTCCCGCAACCGTAACAGAAGATGTTTTTGTTGTCAGCTTCGCAGTCTCGATATCCGTGACCCTCTTTACGGCAATTCCAACATTTAAGAGGAGTGGATAAGCCGGCCCCATCTACATTATCTTCGACTTTTTCGATAGTAACCAACGGCGGTTCCAGCTCGTGAACCCGAGGCTGTTGCCAGGTTACTACACGATTCGCCTTTTTAACTTCTTCGTAGCGAGACACTAGAGCGCGAAGATGTGCGAGGTCTCGTATCTCATGGAAGCAGATTAGCTGCTGAATACTGTCTAGTAGATTTCCGTTGACCAGCTCAAAGATTTCTGCGTCTGTCATTGGGACTCGCAATTGCGTTCGAAACCTGGTCATCTCTTGCTCGAATACCAAATACGGTTCACCAGGAGCTTGCCGTCTGGTTATCATCTTTTTCCGCACCTCGAAGTCGGTACTACGGTCGCCCCAGTATTGCAGGAAGGTGGTTTTAAGCGAGTACCAAGTCGAATCAGGGTTGGTTCTCCTCCATAACCAGTACCACTGGTTTGGCAGGCCATCCAACAGCATATGGAAGTTCGCTACCAACAAATCCATGCGCCCGCCCAAATCAGACAACGCCAATGATTCCGCTCGGAAAATTAGCTCTTCGGCGCGTAGCGACTGGCCATCACCGTTAAATCGTACTCGCCAATGGCGAATAAGGCCGCCAGCGTTATGGTGAATATAATTCGAGCCGTTGTTATCGCGAATGGGCATTTGGGCGTTCGCATGTGTCCGTTGGTCCCGAACTTGCTCACGTTGTGGTTGTCGAATCGGCGGAAACAGTGGTGGCGGAAATTGGTACGCAGCCGATACACTCGGTCTAGATAAGAATTGTGGCGGTTGTGCGGGATGAAAAACAGGCGGTGGTTAAGGAGTGTTCGATACAATTGGCCCTTGCTCTCGTTCTTCTCGTATAACCGAACGAATTACTTGAATCACGTCACTCAGTCCTAAACTGCTAAGACCCCCCCGGAAACTGCTGGTGTTGCTTCTGGTGTTTGCGCATCGTGTATTTCCACCCACCTAACCCTGTACTGCTGATCGTTTCCCAGAACATCTGATGGCCTATTGCTCAGCACTTGCGTGCCTCGCTCCTGGATGGTTGTCCTATCCGGAGTGTATAGAGTGCGTCCACCCGCAGTCTCTAGTGCAGAATCCAAATTTTACCTACCAGGAGAAACTACATCGCTTAGAGACCTTGCGACATCCTCGCGAGTCTGTCTTCTGGTTCTCAAGCCGGATATAGCGGTCGCACCCTCCACACCCCGAGTGGACCAATAATCCCCCGGACTCAAATGACCACGACAGTTCGGACAGTTGTGATTGTCCACAATCCACCGCTCCAAACAGTCTCTGTGGAACTGGTGACCACACTTGGTGGTCATACCCTGGTCCGGATCTACCTTGCTGATGCACGGCGTACAGATCACCTCCGCCTCCCTAGTAGGTGAATGTTCTAAGGGCATGTTTTATTTTTTTACGAAAGTCGGGTGAATTACGAAAGGGTGACTGACCAATGTAAAAACTAGTGAAGAATAGGAATCTAGATGCCCAAGTGGAAATACGAGCGATTGAATGATTGAAAAAAATGAATCCTATAGAATGATTATATCAATCGATGAATGAATGTTGGTTATTTACGTATGCGGTATTGAATAATAAAGTTTAGTGGTTGTTTGAACGCTAGTTGGTGTGTTAAGGAAAGAACCCAAGTAATCGATCGTATGAATGTTCAAATGCCTGCTCAACTGTGTAAGCAAATGTTTCTCGGATGTGAATAACCGATCATATGACTGTTGAAACTACGCACCCCAAAAAAAAATGTGCGACAGAATGAATGCAGTAGTAATTCAAATTCACAGGTGAATGTTGCACGAGTGAATGGAGTATGCTGTGTACCAGTATAAACGACTGATAGAGGATTGTATGTACAGTGCTGTGTGAAGAAACGAATAATTGAGCGAACGTTTAGGGGTAATTGTATGTGTGCGTCGGAAAATTTAAAAAAAATTAATGGTTTGTACGAATGAATTATGAGGGAAAAAATGGTTGAATAACTATAAAATTTAAATGCGACAAAAAAAAATTAATCGCATTATTTCACGAGCTAGTGCGCTTGAATGACTGATTCGATAGCTGACTGTGCGATCGATGAGCGGATGTGTGAATGTTAATGCGAAGGCGTACGTAGTGTGCAAGCAAAAAAAATAACGAATGAATGATTGGACGATTGTTTAAATGTATATATGAATATGTGAATGCTTCAACGAATGCAAAAAAACGAATGAATTTTGTAATTATATTAGTTTGTATAAATTAAAAAAATAATGAACCCTCACGTTGTCGCAACCATTCCCCTCCCCTCATATCCAGAACAAATCGCGAAGCCGATCCTGATCTTTCTCGCTCCATCGGGAAAATCCGGAACGCGATAAAATTGCAAAAGAAAAAAAAATGGGGAAAAAAATCAAAAATCAGAAATAAAAAAAATTACGTTATCATTTGGTCAAAAGACATATCAAAAAATTTTTTTTAAAAGTACAACAAAAGCTACGTTATTTAAAAAAAAAATTTAAACTTCGTTAAAAGGTACTCTAAAAGGAAGGATAAGGAAATAAAGTACTTAACAAATTTTCGACGATACCTTCTATCACCAAACTCACCAATTTTTCGCAAGTATGGTTCCCAACTGTCTGACGACACGCCCGCTAAGTCAGGGCATGCCCAGCTCTCAGTTGGGTACTCACGAACCAAAAGTGGAATGGTTCAAGAAAATACAGTCTGACCCAACTTGCATCAAATCAATCTTGCATACAGACAATGTTTCCCTTTCCTATGGAACCGAGTTGGCGCCTAAAGGTTGCCAAAACGGTTCGTCGAAAGGATCGTTCCACATTGCCTCCATCCAAGATCGACCAGATGGTTTGCTGTTAAAATTCGAAAAGCTTGAACACTTGGACTGTTGCCGTTCAGGCGAAAAAAAATGATGTCGCTAAACGACGAAATTAAGTCCTTTTGCCCACCAACTTTTTGCACGGAATTTTTTTCAGAGCTCGCGCGTGTTGATGGGCTACGCTTTGTGCTCGAAGCGTAGCTTAGGCTAGCCCCACGTTGGGCGCCATTTGTTGTGTTTTAGACCTTGGAAAAACTATTTTGACTTGAGAAAGTCAAAATAGTCGGAGGATGTGTAAAGGTTCGGGACAGAATGGGCCAATTCCTCCTACGTCTGAACTGGTGGCTGAAGTAGAGCGGAAGCGACACGCTTGCTGGTGGCCAGGACTAGCTACGGCAGTGTGAGGTGGTTCTTGTTCTACCTCAGACCATAAGCCCTAGACCTAGACAACAAAATTTCGTGTCGGCTTACGCCAGGGTATTTAAAATTGGAATATCTCCCCAATAGGTCGTGAAAGACCAAGAAGCGGTGGAGTTGCGCGACTTCACGATTTGTCAGGGCGCTTAGGTGTAAGTAGCGCCCTGTTCTGCCCACCCTACCTCAGCCACGACTGTCCTCAAAACATTTTAGCGTCGTGGCCCCTTATTGAGGTTCGGGGCGAAGGAGCTAAACGCTCGGGTTCACTTTAAATAGCTCTTTAGCCGTTAATCATCATAAAAAGATAAGTTAACCCACGAAAAAAAAATCATAGTAGGTATCACAACAAAAAAACAACAGCTGAAAAACGCACTACAAAATGAAAGAAAAAAATAATTACAAGCATTTAAAAATAAAGACTCACCCGATAATAACTTGTATGTTCTGCCGCGGAGTACTCGGTTTCATTATTGATTATTTATAAAAAAAAATTTTTTTATATGTAGTTTACCTCTAATCTGTTTATACTAACTCATTTCTTTTCCTTTACATATATATTCCTAAATTATTTGTTTCTAATTTACTTTCCTCATCTGCGTATATTTATTCCTAAATTATTTGTTTCTAATTCACTGTCCTCATCTGCGTATATTTATTCCTAAATTATTTGTTTCTAATTCACTGTCCTCATCTGCGTATATTTATTCCTAAATTATTTGATTCTAATTCACTGTCCTCATCTGCGTATATTTATTCCTAAATTATTTGATTCTAATTCACTCTCCTCATCTGCGTATATTTATTCCTTAATTATTTGACTCTAATTCCCTTTCCTCCTCTGCGCATTTTAGATTTTTTTTTCTTTTTTTTAAAATTGTAAGTTAGTTGGTTTTTATTTAATATTTTTTTCTTTTCATATTCAAATCTTTTAAATTCGGTTGTTTTATTTTTTTTTTTTTTCAATTTTCTCGACTTTTGTTAAAAGGAATTCATTCTTTCCATGGAATCGTCAAGACCAAAAGAAACACAAAACACACTCCCAGCACACGCATGCACTCAACAAATTTGCAACCGGATCGACAGTCGCCCGCACCGAGTCGTTTACGCACTCCAGGAAACTTTTCGCGCGACCTCGCGCCACCTTTTTATGTAATGAAAACCAACGGCGAGAAGTAGTAACACACACGGGATTTCACAAAACGGCGTGTTGGACCGCGCGCTTCGCCGAACCGCTTAGCACACACCAAATTCTTTCCGACTTTTCTGGTTTCTCTAATTGAACTGGCGATGCCGTGAAAAAGCGACTTGGGCTGGCGCGACGACTTTCTGTGATATACGGACACCGCGAACGAAAGGCAATCCAAGTGACATCAGTGATGTTGCGGCCATTAAATCTATTCGCTTTGTGGGATTTTTTCCCAACAACGACGAAGACGGTGGTGATGATGATGGCGGGCTCGCGAGGGGTCACAAAGGCAGTACGAAGGAAACGTACCCGGCAAACACGCAAAACTTTTTCTTTTTATTTTTTTACCAGCGAATTTGCGCTTTACCAACTGTCGTTGAGCATATCTCGCGCAATTCGGAATCGCTGCGATCGAATGTGAACGCTTCGCGACAACAGCGGGCGGGAATTAAACGGAAAACTGAGCAAATCACGGCAAATATTCACGATTTTTCGCGCGTCCAAAAAAAAGACATAACACGCACTTTGGGATCTTTTAGCCGTCTCCCACTCAGAACGCACACTCTCCGCCAGCGATTTTTTGGTACGCGTCCCGGTATCGTCTTCACTCCCTTCTCCCTTTAGAATCCCGCTTCCGGCCTCTTCCAAGTAACGGTAAAACCTTCGTTCAGTTTTTGTGTGTCTGCGCGCAAGTTGGTGTAGGTGTTTGTAACCGCGCCCAATGCCCGACAGATGTCGCACATTTATGGCCGTCACAAACACTGGAAGAACAAATTCCTGCGACAACCCAACAAATTCCAACATACCAGTGGAGTTGATATGCCAGCTAAGTCAGCGGTTTCTTCGACGTCTTCGGGAGCAACCAACAGCGGTTACAGCTCGTGAACACGAGGCTGTTGCCAGGTGGCTACACGATTAGCCTTCCTGACCTCTTCGTATCTCGACACCAAAGCACGAAGATGAGCCAGATCTCGGATCTCATGAAAGCAGATTAGCTGTTGGATACTGCCCAAGAGATTGCCGCTGACCAGCTCAAAAAATTCTGAATCCAGAATCGGGGTGCGTAATTGGGTCCGAAATCTGGTCATCTCCTGCTCGAATACCAGGTACGGTTCATTAGGTGCTTGCCGTCTGGTAATAATTTTTTTTCGAACTTCGAAATCGGTGCTACTGTCGCCCCAGTATTGCAGGAAGGTGGTTTTAAGCGCATACCACGTCGAATCTGGGTTGGTTCGTCGCCATAACCAATACCACTGGTTTGGCAGGCCATCTAACAGCAAATGAAAGTTTGCGACAAATCCATGCGCCCGCCCAAATCAGACAACGCCAATGACTCCACTCGGAAAATAAGTTCCTCGGCGCGCAACGACTGACCATCTCCATTAAATCGTAGTCGCCAATGGCGAATCGAACTGCCAGCGTTGTGAGGTACGAAATTCGGGCCGTTGTTGTTAATACCGCCCATTTGAGCGTTCGCATGGATCGGTTGGCCCGAACTTGTTCACGTTGCTGTTATCGGACTGGCGGATATAATGGTGGTGGGAATTGGTACGCATTCGATGCGTTTTGCCTAGCTACAAATTGCGACGGTGGTGGTAGGGGATGATATACAGGCGGTGGTTGAGGAGTGTTTGGCATAGTGGGCCGTTGATCTCGTTCTTCTCGGATGACCGAACGAATTATGTTGATCAAATCATTCACTCCCAAATTAGACAACGCCCCCCGGAAACTGCTGGTGTTGCTTCGGGTGTTTGCGCATCGTGTATTTCCGCCCACCTAACCCTATTCTGCTGATCGTTTCCCAGAACATCTGATGGCCTATTGCTCAGCACTTGCGTGCCTCGCTCCTGGATGATTGTCCCATCCGGAGTGTGGAGAGTGCGTCCACCCGCAGTCTCTAGTGCAGAATCCAAATTTAGCCTACCAGGAGAAACTACATCGCTTAGAGACCTTGCGCCATCCTTGCGAGTCCAGCTTCTGGTTCTCAAGCCGGATATAGCGGTCGCACCCTCCACACTCCGAGGGGGCCAATAATCTTCCGGACCTAGATGACCATGGCAGTTCGGACAGTTGTGGTTGTCCACAATCCATCGTTCCAAACAGTGTTTGTGGAACTGGTGACCACACTTGGTGTTCGTACCCTGGTCCGGATCTACCTTACTCAGGCACGGCGTACAGACCACCCCTCCCTAGTAGGTGAATGTTCCAGGGGCATGTTGAAGAATAAATACGAATGGATGTCGAGTGAATGACGAATGACCAGATGGGTGAACGAGTGCGTGAATATTCGAGTATGTGACTGAATGAATGACTGTGTGTGTTATATTGAGTGAATCGAATAGAATGATTAAATGTGCTTGATTGAGTGATTGGATGATAAACTATTGTAAGAATGGTTGAATAATTGATGTGCGCATATGAGTCTAAAATTAAAACGAATGATCGATTGGGAGAAAAAAAAACGAATGACTTTGTGAATCGATGAATGAATGCGAAGAAAAAAAAATCCAATTTCCTGAGTGTACGATAAATTGTATGACAATTTGTATGCGGTAAAAAAAAATGGACGAAGATGGTGGGCGAAGATAAAGAAAATTGTCCTCACTGTGTTGTTCTCATTTCAGACCTCAAAAGGTCACCGGATTTGGACACGGGGTTTCGTTAGACCGAATTTAATATGTATGGCGTAAAAATCGTGCGGTGTCAGCGCTAAATAAGTCGCCCCATTGCCTAGGTCATGGCCTAACGAGAAAATTAGTGCGAAAATGCGATTTTCTTTGACGGATTTCGCTAAGATAGTATGTATTAACTCATCATGATAAGTTAATTGGATCGACCGTATGCACATTTTCAACGACAAACTGGTGTGCGCGTGACATTTTTTTTTTAATTGTGTGGGCACAATTAAATTTCTGTTGGCATGATTAAAATGAATTAGAGTGATTTAAAAACGAGAAAGAAAAATGAACAAATGAATGAGAAATGAAACTTTAATAGTTAATACGGGAATTTTTTTAAAGAGTAACCTCAAAAGACAAATTGCCGCGGAAGATTGTCGTCGGTCGTGTGTGGCGAGGTAGGGCGCAGACGGTTTGCCCCGAATTTGATGATTGTCTTAGTGTCCTTTTTGCGCATGACGCAGCGGCGGTACCGTGTGTTCCCGCCAAGATTTTGAATATGTGTAAACACCAAGAACCTTCACATTAAAACTAAAAATTGAAATGAAATACTAAAGACGAAATTTAACAAATAAATTTCGAAGTAAAACTAAAACTAAAAATTGAAATGAAATACTAAAGACGAAATTAAACAAATAAATTTCGAAGTAAAACTAAAACTAAAAATTTAAATGAAATACTAAAGACGAAATTAAACAAATAAATTTTGAAGCAAAATTAAAACACATATAAATGGATTTCTATAAAAACAATAAATAAGAAAATGAATTATCCTAAAATACTGAATTAAATAATTAAATTTTAAACTAAAAATATAAATTAAAATAAAATCTATAAATGACATGACGAAGACTGAACAGGACGGCATATAAAAAGAAATAGTAATGAAGTAATAATTAAAATCTATATTATATGGAGATTGTCAACAAAAAAAAATCTGCCAACAACCTGGGCGTAACTTTATTATTTTTCCGGCAGAAGTTAGGAACGCGTTCAATTCTGAAATGTGGTAAAGGCTATTATGTGGCTGAAAACCTATCAAAAAGAACAAGATCATGGAAGTGAAAATCTGATTGGATCTGAGAGATATGGAATAGTTTATGAAAAAGTACACAATCACTTTACACCCCCTTAGGGGTCAATTTTCAGAAAATCTTGAAAACACTGTCTTGGTATTCATATGGAGAATACATAGAATAAAATTCAATTCATTATTTGGGACGAGCTAGTATGTCGATATGTCGAAAATCGTGGAAAATATGCATTCTATTTTCACAGATAATTCTTTTTGCCCCCCTTCTGAACGCCAATAGATATTCGTTTTTTTTATTCAAAATTATTTTTCTAGTTGATTTAGATATACACACCGAGTTTCAACATTGTAGCTTAAGCCGTTCTATATATAGGAAAAACACCTCCCACTTGTACCACACTAGCCTTAGGGGTCGAATTTCAAAAAACCTTAAAAAAACTCTCTACTTATTTATACGAAGAATCCGTAGAATAAAAAAGAATTCAATATATGGAAAGACCTAGTAGATATGACGAAAATCGTGAAAATATATGCATTTTATATATATTATATTTACAAATATTTTTTTTTGCCCCCCCCCCTTCTCAGCACCAATGAATATTCAATTTTTTTTTTTAACACAATTACTTTTCTAGTTGATTTACATATACGCACCGAGTTTCAACATTGTAGCTTAAGCCGTTCTATATATAATAAAAACACCCCCACTTGTACCACACTACCCTTAGGGGTCGAATTTCAAAAAACCTTGAAAACACATTCTAGGTATTCATACGAAGAATCCGGGGAATAAAAATGAATTCAATATTTGGAAAGACCTAGTAGATATGACGAAAATCGTGAAAGTATATGCATTTTATATTTATTATATTTACAAATAATTTGTTTTGCCCCCCTTTCTAAACGCCAATGAATATTCAAATTTTTTTTTATCACAATTACTTTTCTAGTTGATTTACATATACACACCGAGTTTCAACTTTCTAGCATGAACCGTTTATTAGTTAGGAAAAACACCCCCTACCCCCGTAGCATACTACCCCTAAAAAGAAATATATTTTTCCAACATTCTTTTTCTTTTTCACCCTCTCCCATCCTCCCCCTCTACACCCTCAACCCCAAAACTTTTTTCCCTACAAGGGTTTAATTAGCGCTACTTCTGGTAAAAATTCTAAGCATCTATCTTAAACTGTTCTTGAGATATGAAATGTGTTTGATTTGAAAAATTCTCACCCCCTTCACTTCTATGCTCCACCTCCCACTTAAAAAATTTTACTTTGATCAATTTTTGTTTGTCAACCTTTATACCCAAACCAAATTTTATTTTTCTAGAGCAATTGGTTCATGAGATATCGTAATCTTAAGTTTATCACCCCCACCCCCATACACAACTTCCCCCACCCAAAATTTTTCTTCATTCTGTTTTTCTAGTATAACTACAAATATTTCTTAAGTTTGAATAGTGTGCCATTAACGGTTTAGGAGATATGGATTTTAGAATGTGTCTATCTCGCTTTTTTTGGGTTTCGGACGCATTACATTTCCCCCCACGCCCACACCCCTTGATCAATATTGACAATTTTTCTGCAAATGGGTCTACTATCAGAGCTCTATAGAAATTCCAAGTTTCAGCTTCCTAACATTAGGGATCTGGAAACCAAAATTTTCGGTCTAAAACACTTCCCCCTCCTTCCCCCTCACACCCCCACCCCTAAAAATTTGGTCACTTCAAGGTGCCTACCCCGTCTATTCGTTAAAAAAATTTCAATTTAATATCTCAAAGCGTTTGGCAGCTACGAGTCTCCAAACGATCCTGCGTACGGCGTACTGCGGACAGACGGACTGAAAATTTTTATTGCTTTTTTCGCGTCTACTAGTTATGAAACGTGAAAATAAAAATTTTGAGGGTAGCAAATTTTTTTTTTTTTAAAACCAATCACAATACTTAATTATTAAAATAATAAAGTAAAATGGGGTGAGTTTTTTGGTTTTTTTATTATGTTTTGCTACCTTCTTTTGTTTTCGGCAATTTAGATTTTTTGTGATGATTTTTTTTTTCTTGCGTAATTTTATTTTGGTATGTTGATTAATGGCTAGAAGAGCCATAATAAAGTGAACCCGAGTGTTTAGCTCCTTTTGCCCCGAACCTCATTAAGGGGCCATATCGTGAGAATTGTTTGAGGACAGATATGGCTGAGATAGGGTGGGCAGAACAGGGCGCCGACAACACCAGAGCGCCCTAACAAATCGCGAAGCCACGCCAATCCAACCGCTTCTTGGTCTTTCATGAGCTCTTGGGAAAATAATCCTAATTTTTTTACAGTTCCCTTGGATAAGTCGGCGCTGACAATTTTTGTTGTACAGGCCAAGGGTTTATGGTCTGAGTCGGAGCAAGTACCCCCCCGCCCCGCACTGCCGTAGCTAGTCCCGGCCGCCAGCAAGAGCGTCGCACCAGCAAAGACTCAGCCACCAATTCGGACGTAGTTGGAATTGGCCCTTCTGTCCCGAACCTTCCTTTTCCTTTCGACTATTTTGACTTTTTCAAGTCGAAATAGTCCTTCCAAGGCCTAAAACACAACAAATGGCGCCCAACGTGGGGCTAGCCTAAGCTACGCTTCCAGCACAAAGCGTAGCCTATAAACACGCGCGAGCTCTGAAAAACTCCGTGCAAAAATTTGGTGGGTAAAAGGACTTAATTTCGTCGTTCTGCGACATCATTTTTTCGCCTGAACGGCAACAGTCCAAGTGTTCAAGCTTTTCGAATTTTCAACAGCAAAAAATCCTGGAAATTTTGTATGTGGTCAATGTGGAACGATCCTATTGACAAACCGTTTTGGCAACCTTCAGGCGCCAACTCGGTTCCATAGGAAAGGGAAACATTGTCTGCATGCCGGATTGATGGATGTAAGTTGTGACATACTTAATTTTCCTGATTCATTCCACTTTTGTTTTGCAAGTACCCTTTTGAGTGGTGGGCATGCCCTGTCTTGGTGGGCATGTCGTCAGACAATTGGGACAAATACTTGTAAAATATTGGTGAGTTTGATGATAGGAAATTTCGTCGAAATTTGTTAAGTACCTTATTTCCTTATCCTTCCTTTTAGAGTACCTTTTTAACGTAGAATATTTTTTTTTAAATAACGTAGAGTTTTTTTTGAATACTTACATTTTTTTTTAGTCTTTTGACGATAAATTTTAACTTAGATTTTTTTTTGCGCTTTATTTTGATTTTCTTTTGATTGCTAATTTTTCCCATTTTTTTTTTTGCTGAAATTTTATCGCGTTCCAGATTTTCCTGATGAGTCGGAAAAGAACAAGATCGGCTTCGCGATTTGATCTGCAGATGAGGGGAGGGGTAAAGTTGCGAACACGTTAGGGTTCATTTTTTTTTGAATCAAATAACGCGATTATATAATTTTACATACAATCATACAAACACAAATTCGTTCATTCGTTTTTTTTTCATACATTCATTCGTTCGTCGTGTTGAGAAAATTTTTTTTTGTTCAAACACTCATTTAAAATTCGCACTACGGTCGTTAATTGCGAGCACTCGTTCAATCCATTTTTTTTACCGCATACAAATTGTCATACAATACAAATTGTCATACTATGATGAATCAGGAAAATTAAGTATGTCACAACTTACATCTATCAATCCGGCATGCAGACAATGTTTCCCTTTCCTATGGAACCGAGTTGGCGCCTGAAGGTTGCCAAAACGGTTCGTCAATAGGATCGTTCCATATTGACCACATACAAAATTTCCAGGATGTTTTGCTGTTGAAAATTCGAAAAGCTTGAACACTTGGACTGTTGCCGTTCAGGCGAAAAAATGATGTCGCAGAACGACGAAATTAAGTCCTTTTGCCCACCAAATTTTTGAACGGAATTTTTCAGAGCTCGCGCGTGTTTATAGGCTACGCTTTGTGCTGGAAGCGGCGCTTAGGCTAGCCCCACGTTGGGCGCCATTTGTTGTGTTTTAGGCCTTGGAAGGACTATTTCGACTTGAAAAAGTCAAAATAGTCGAAAGGAAAAGGAAGGTTCGGGACAGAAGGGCCAATTCCACCTACGTCCGAATTGGTGGCTGAGTCTTTGCTGGTGCGACGCTCTTGCTGGCGGCCGGGACTAGCTACGGCAGTGTGGGGGGGGTACTTGCTCCGACTCAGACCATAAACCCTTGGCCTGTACAACAAAAATTGTCAGCGCCGACTTATCCAAGGGAATTGTAAAAAAATTAGGATTATTTTCCCAAGAGCTCATGAAAGACCAAGAAGCGGTTGGATTGGCGTGGCTTCGCGATTTGTTAGGGCGCTCTGGTGTTGTTGGCGCCCTGTTCTGCCCACCCTATCTCAATCATATCTGTCCTCAAACAATTCTCACGATATGGCCCCTTAATGAGATTCGGGGGAAAAGGAGCTAAACGCTCGGGTTCACTTTATTATGGCTCTTCTAGCCATTAATCAACATACCAAAATAAAATTACGCAAGAAAAAAAAAAATCATCACAAAAAATCTAAATTGCCGAAAACAAAAGAAGGTAGCAAAACATAATAAAAAAATCTGCCAACAATCTGGGCGTAACGTTATTATTTTTCCGGCAGAAGTAAGGAACGCGTTCAATTCCGAAATGTGGTGTAGGCTACTATGTGACTGAAAACCTATCAAAAAGAACAAGATCATGGAAGTGAAAATCTGATTGGATCTAAGAGATATGGAATAGTTTATGAAAAAGTACACAATCACTTTACACCCCCTTAGGGGTATATTTTCAGAAAATCTTGAAAACACTGTCTTGGTATTCACATGGAGAATACATAGAATAAAATTAAATTCATTATTTGGGATGAGGTAGTAGATATGTCGAAAATCGTGGGAAAATATGCATTCTATTTTCACAGATAATTTTTTTTGCCCCCCTTCTGAACGCCAATAGATATTCGTTTTTTTTATTCAAAATTATTTTTTAGTTGATTTAGATATACACACCGAGTTTCAACATTGTAGCTTAAGCCGTTCTATATATAAGAAAAACACCCCCACTTGTACCACACTACCCTTAGGGGTCGAATTTCAAAAAACCTTGAAAACGCTTTCTAGGTATTCATACGAAGAATCCGTAGAATAAAAATGAATTCAATATTTGGAAAGACCTAGTAGATATGACGAAAATCGTGAAAATATATGCATTTTATATTTATTATATTTCCAAATATTTTTTTTTGCCCCCCCCCCCCCTTCTGAACGCCAATGAATATTCAAATTTTTTTTCATCACTATTACTTTTCTAGTTCATTTACATATACACACCGAGTTTCAACATTGTAGCTTAAGCCGTTCCATATATAGGAAAAACACCCCCACTTGTACCACACTACCCTTAGGGGTCGAATTTCAAAAAACCTTGAAAAAACTTTCTAGGTATTCATACGAAGAATCCGTAGAATAAAAATGAATTGAATATTTGGAAAGACCTAGTAGATATGATCAAAATCGTGAAAATATATGCATTTTATATTTATTATTTTTACAAATATTTTTTTTTGCCCCCCCCCCCCTTCTGAACGCCACTGAATATTCAAATTTTTTTAATCACAATTACTTTTCTAGTTGATTTACATATATACACCAAGTTTCAACATTGTAGCTTAAGCCGTTCCATATAAAAGAAAAACACCCCCCCTTGTACCACACTACCCTTAGGGAACGAATTTCAAAAAACCTTGAAAACATTTTCTAGGTATTCATACGAAGAATCCGTAGAATAAAAATGAATTCAATATTTGGAAAGACCTAGTAGATATGACGAAAATCGTGAAAATATATGCATTTTATATTTATTATATTTCCAAATATTTTTTTTTGCCCCCCCCCCCCCCCTTCTGAACGCCAATGAATATTCAAATTTTTTTTCATCACTATTACTTTTCTAGTTCATTTACATATACACACCGAGTTTCAACATTGTAGCTTAAGCCGTTCCATATATAGGAAAAACACCTTCACTTGTACCACACTACCCTTAGGGGTCGAATTTCAAAAAACCGTGAAATCACATTCTAGGTATTCATGCGAAAAATCCGTAGAATAAAAATGAATTCAATATTTGGAAAGACCTAGTAGATATGACGAAAATCGTGAAAATATATGAATTTTATATCTATTATATTTACAAATAATTTTTTTTGCCCCCCTTTCTAAACGCCAATGAATATTCAAATTTTTTTTTATCACAATTAATTTTCTAGTTGATTTACATATACACACCGAGTTTCAACTTTCTAGCATAAACCGTTTAATAGTTAGGAAAAACACCCCCTACCCCCGTAGCATACTACCCCTAAAAAAAATTTTATTTTTCCAACATTCCGCTACTATAGCTCTATCTAAGTACCAAGTTTAAGGCTTATATCATTACAGGTTCTCAAGATATAAGCATCGGAACTTTTTCCTTTTCACCCTCTCCCATCCTCCCCCTCTACACCCTCAACCCCAAAACTTTTTTCCCTACTAGGGTTTAATTAGCGCTACTTCTGGTAAAAATTCTAAGCATCTATCTTAAACTGTTCTTGAGATATGAAATGTGTTTGAGTTGAAAAACTCTCATCCCCTCCACTTCTATGCTCCACCTCCCACTTAAAAAATTTTACTTTGATCAATCTTTTTTTGTCAACCTTTACACCCAAACCAAATGTTATTTTTCTAGAGCAATTGGTTCATGAGATATCTTAATCTTAAGTTTTTCACCCCCCACCCCCATACACAACTTCCCCAACCCAAAATTTCTCTTCATTCTGTTCTAATAGTATAGCTACAAATATGTTTTAAGTTTGAATAGTGTGCCATTAATGGTTTAGGAGATATGGATTTTAGAATGTGTCTATCTCGCTTTTTTTGGGTTTCGGACGCATTACATTTCCCCCCACTCCCACACCCCTTGATCAATATTGACAATTTTTCTGCAAATGGGTCTACTATCAGAGCTCTATAGAAATTCAAAGTTTCAGCTTCCTAACATAAGGGGTTACTGAGATCTGGAATCCAAAATTTTCGGTCTAAGACACTTCCCCCTCCTTCCCCCTCACACCCCACCCCTAAAAATTTGTTCACTTCAAGGCGCCTACCCCATCTATTCGTTAAAAAAATTTCAATTTAATATCTCAAAGCGTTTGGCAGCTACGAGCCTCCACACGATCTTGCGTACGGCGTACGGCGGACAGACGGACTGAAAATTTTTATTGCTTTTTTCGCGTCTACTAGTTATGAAACGTGAAAATAAAAATTTTGAGGGTAGCAAATTTTTTTTTTAAAAAATCAATCACAATACTTAATTATTAAAATAATAAAGTAAAAACCAAAAAACTCACCCCATTTTACTTTATTATTTTAATAATTAAGTATTGTGATTGATTTTTAAAAAAAAAAAATTTGCTACCCTCAAAATTTTTATTTTCACGTTTCATAACTAGTAGACGCGAAAAAAGCAATAAAAATTTTCAGTCCGTCTGTCCGCCGTACGCCGTACGCAAGATCGTGTGGAGGCTCGTAGCTGCCAAACGCTTTGAGATATTAAATTGAAATTTTTTTAACGAATAGATGGGGTAGGCGCCTTGAAGTGAACAAATTTTTAGGGGTGGGGTGTGAGGGGGAAGGAGGGGGAAGTGTCTTAGACCGAAAATTTTGGATTCCAGATCTCAGTAACCCCTTATGTTAGGAAGCTGAAACTTTGAATTTCTATAGAGCTCTGATAGTAGACCCATTTGCAGAAAAATTGTCAATATTGATCAAGGGGTGTGGGCGTGGGGGGAAATGTAATGCGTCCGAAACCCAAAAAAAGCGAGATAGACACATTCTAAAATCCATATCTCCTAAACCGTTAATGGCACACTATTCAAACTTAAGAAATATTTGTAGTTATACTAGAAAAACAGAATGAAGAGAAATTTTGGGTTGGGGAAGTTGTGTATGGGGGTGGGGGGTGAAAAACTTAAGATTAAGATATCTCATGAACCAATTGCTCTAGAAAAATAAAATTTGGTTTGGGTATAAAGGTTGACAAACAAAGATTGATCAAAGTAAAATTTTTTAAGTGGGAGGTGGAGCATAGAAGTGGAGGGGATGAGAATTTTTCAAATCAAACACATTTCATATCTCAAGAACAGTTTAAGATAGATGCTTAGAATTTTTACCAGAAATAGCGCTAATTAAACCCTTGTAGGGAAAAAAGTTTTGGGGTTGAGGGTGTAGAGGGGGAGGATGGGAGAGGGTAAAAAGGAAAAAGTTCCGATGCTTATATCTTGAGAACCTGTAATGATATAAGCCTTAAACTTGGTATTTAGATAGAGCTATAGTAGCGGAATGTTGGAAAAATATATTTTTTTTTTGGGGTAGTATGCTACGGGGGTAGGGGGTGTTTTTCCTAACTATTAAACGGTTCATGCTAGAAAGTTGAAACTCGGTGTGTATATGTAAATCAACTAGAAAAGTAATTGTGATAAAAAAAAATTTGAATATTCATTGGCGCTGAGAAGGGGGGGGGGCAAAAAAAATATTTGTAAATATAATAAATATAAAATGCATATATTTTCACGATTTTCGTCATATCTACTAGGTCTTTCCATATATTGAATTCATTTTTATTCTACGGATTCTTCGTATAAATAAGTAGAAAGTGTTTTCAAGGTTGTTTGAAATTCGACCCCTAAGGGTAGTGTGGTACAAGTGGGAGGTGTTTTTCCTATATATAGAACGGCTTAAGCTACAATGTTGAAACTCGGTGTGTATATCTAAATCAACTAAAAAATAATTTTGAATAAAAAAAACGAATATCCATTGGCGTTCAGAAGGGGGGCAAAAAAAATTATCTGTGAAAATAGAATGCATATTTTCCACGATTTTCGACATATCGACATACTACCTCGTCCCAAATAATGAATTTAATTTTATTCTATGTATTCTCCAATCAGATTTTCACTTCCGTGATCTTGTTCTTTTTGATAGGTTTTCAGCCACACAGTAGCCAACACCACATTTCAGAATTGAACGCGTTCCTAGCTTCTGCCGGAAAAATAATAAAGTTACGCCCAGATTGTTGGCAGATTTTTTTTTTGTTGACAATCTCTATATAATATAGATTTTAATTATTACTTCATTACTATTTCTTTTTATATGCCGTCCTGTTCAGTCTTCGTCATGTCATTTATAGATTTTATTTTAATATATATTTTTAGTTTAAAATTTATTTATTTAATTCAGTATTTTAGGATAGTTCATTTTCTTATTTATTGTTTTTATAGAAATCCATTTATATGTGTTTTAATTTTGCTTCAAAATTTATTTGTTTAATTTCGTCTTTAGTATTTCATTTAAATTTTTAGTTTTAGTTTTACTTCGAAATTTATTTGTTTAATTTCGTCTTTAGTATTTCATTTCAATTTTTAGTTTTAATGTGAAGGTTCTTGGTGTTTACACATATTCAAAATCTTGGCGGGAACACACGGTACCGCCGCTGCGTCATGCGCGAAAAGGACACTAAGACAATCATCAAATTCGGGGCAAACCGTCTGCGCCCTACCTCGCCACACACGACCGACGACAATCTTCCGCGGCAATTTGTCTTTTGAGGTTACTCTTTAAAAAAATTCCCGTATTAACTATTAAAGTTTCATTTCTCATTCATTTGTTCATTTTTCTTTCTAGTTTTTAAATCACTCTAATTCATTTTAATCATGCCAACAGAAATTTAATTGTGCCCACACAATTAAAAACAAATGTTACGCGCACACCAGTTTGTCGTTGAAAATTTGCATACGATCGATCCAATGATGAGTTAATACATACTATCTTAGCGAAATCCGTCAAAGAAAATCGCATTTTCGCACTAATTTTCTCGTTAGGCCATGACCTAGGCAATGGGGCGACTTATTTAGCGCTGACACCGCACGATTTTTACGCCATACATATTAAATTCGGTCTAACGAAACCCCGTGTCCAAATCCGGTGACCTTTTGAGGTCTGAAATGAGAACAACACAGTGAGGACAATTTTCTTTATCTTCGCCCACCGAATGTGATGATAATTGCGTGCCGATAACTTGACAATAATTCGCGTCTAGAAGCCACAATAGCTTCCAAATCAGAACGGTTAAGCTGTATAATTTGAAATCGCATCTCAAAAGGAATCACGGTAAAATGCACGACAACGACAATACGGCAATCATAAAATGACTTTGCCCGGTTAAATTTGACAGCACTTTGAATACAAATTAGCTCAAATTGGGTTCAACTTCGAAGAAAATTCTTTGAAAAAAATTCTTCGAAGAGAAATGCACTAGATTTCAAGAATAGCATTGTATTTATATCTTATAGTAGTATCACCAGACGTACTTTTCTGTTTTCACCTGCTTACACTAGAGGCGCTGCATGCGTTTTCTCTCTTCATACTTTTATCGTTACTCATTTCATTCAGTAAAGTCATGTCTCTCTTTCTGCTGTCGCTGTGGGGCGCATGTGTTTAGTATTTTGCCGATTCCCTCTTTATACTTTTTCGTTACTATCATTTCATTCAGTAAAGTCGTACCTTTCTCTTTCCTATATCTTTCGAGCGGTTTAACGTTTAAAAAAAATTTTATGAATAGATTGGGTAGGCCCCAGAAGTATCCATATTTTGAAAGTTTGAGGTATTAGGGGCGAAGTGCGAGAAGCGTTTTAGACCGAAAATTTTGGTTTCTAGATCTCAGCAACCGCTAATGCTAGGAAGCTGAAATTTGGAATTTGGTTAGAACTTTGATAGTGGACTCATTTGCGAAAAATTGCCGATATGGGTGAAGGGGTTAGGGGGGGGGTGAAATAATGCACATCCATCCAAAACGTAAAAAAGCCGAGATCGACACAGTCTTCAATTCATATCACCTAAACAGTTAATGACTCAAAATTGAAATTTAATATCTGTAGGTACAATAAGAGAATAGATCGGAATCAAGTTTTTGAGAGGGTAGTGACGTTCGGGGTTGGGGTGAAAATTTTTAGGATTCGGTATCTAACGAAGCAATTGCTTTAGAAAAATAAAATTTGGTTTGTGAGTAAAGGTTGATAAATGGATTCTGTTGAAAGTAAAAATTTTTAAGAGGGCGGTGGAGCATGAAAGTGGAAGTGATAAATTTTTTTTTAAAAATTCACATCTCATATCTCAAGAACAGTGTAAGTGTAAAATTCTTAAAACAAAAATTTGGTGGGTGTGGGTGTAGAGGGTGGGAGTTGGGGAGGGTGAAACGGTAAAGGTTCTGATTTTAATATCTCGAGAACCTATAAGGATACAAAGCTGAAACTTGGTATCTATTTTAGAGCTATGGTAGTGGCGTGTTGGAAAAATATAATTTTAAATACGGGTATTTTTTCTGTCTATAGAGCGGCTTATGCTAGAAAGTTGAAACTCGGTGCAAATCAACTAGAGAAGGAATTCTGATGAAAAGGGGGGAGGGGCAAAAAAAGATTATCAGTGAAAATTAAATACATTATATTTTCAGGATTTCGTCTGCCTTATTCCTAGATCTGATCGATATCGAAAAAAATTTCACTTTCATGGGCTTGCGTAATAATCCTTTTTAAGCCTCTAATAACATACATATAAGATCGGTTGAACACATTTTCATGAATTTCGTCACATCTTTTAAAAATGATAAGAAATTGAATTGGTTTTTACTCTCTCGTGTTGTCTTCATATTTATTTATTAAATCGTTAAAAACCTGTTTCACAATTCCTTCGAAATTCAAATGCTAAGTGGAAATGAAATCGAATGGGTTTGTGTGAGGCCTTTAGTGTACATACTACATATTCCGAAATTCGAATAGTTTCCCATACATGGGCTTATTCAATGTTTAATCGATTAAATATATCTATTTAAAATATTTTTATTTTAAGAACAAAATTAATTTTCCAAGAAATCTAATAATCTAGAAACAACTCATGATATACTCCGAATTTTACCGCTCCCGAACTTTGACCCGATAAATAATAAAAGTTTGGCCAAGATCATTGGCAGATATTTTATTTTTAGTACTATTTTGAATTTTTCACAGATGTATATGTTTTACTTTATGATTTTAATAATAAAGTATTGTGATCGACTTTTTTTTAAAAAAAAAATTGCTAACCTGAAATTTTTTTTTTACACGTTTTATTACTAATAAACACCAAAAAAGCAATAAAAATTTTCAGTCCGTCTATGCGCCGTACGCCGTACGTAAACTCATTTGAGGAATTATAGTTCCCAAACCCTATGAGCTATTAAATTGATTTTTTTTTTAATGAATAGACATGATAGACCCCTTGAAGTCAGATTTTCTTGAGGGATGAGGGTGTGAGGGGGAAGGTGGGGGAAGCGTTTTAGAGGAAAAATTTTGGTTTCCAGATCTCAGCAACCGCTTATGGTAGGAGGCTGAAACTTAGGATTTCTATAGAGCTTTGATAGTGGACCTATTTGCAAAAAAAATTGATGATATGGGTGAAGGGGTGTGGGAGTGGAGGGGGAAATAATGCGTCCGAAACGCAAAAAAGTGGAAATCAACACTTTCTTAAATCCATATCTCCTAAACCGTTAATGGCAAGTAATTAAAACTTAACGAATATCTGTAGTTATACTAGGAGAGTAGATTGAAACAAAAATTTTTGGTATGGGTAAAGGCGTACGGGGGTGGGGGGTGAAAAACTTTAGATTACGATATGTCACAAACCAATTGCACCACAAAAACAAAATTTGGTTTGAGTATAAACCTTAATAGAAAAAATCTGCCAACAATCTGGGCGTAGCTTTATTATTTTTCCGGTTGAAGTTAGAAACGCGTTCAATTCTGAAATGCGGTGGAGGCTACTATGTGACTGAAAACCTATCAAAAAGAACAAGATCGTGGAAGTGAAAATCTGATTGGATATGAGAGATATGAAATAATTTATGAAAAAAAAAACACAACCTCTTTACACCCCCTTAGGGGTCAATTATGGAGAACACATAGAATAAAATTAAATTCAATATTTGGGACGAGGTAGTAGATATGTCGAAAATCGTGGGAAAATATGCATTCTATTTTCACAGATATTTTTTTTGCCCCCCTTCTGAACGCCAATAGATATCCGTTTTTTTTTATTCAAAATTATTTTTCTACTTGATTTACATATACACACCGAGTTTCAACATTGTAGCTTAAGCCGTTCTATATATAGGAAAAACACCCCCACTTGTACCACACTTCCCTTAGGGGTCGAATTTCAAAAGATATGACGAAAATCGTGAAAATATATGCATTTTATATACATTATATTTACAAATATTTTTTTTGCCCCCCTTTCTGAACGCCAATGAATATTTATAATAATAATAATTTTTTATCACAATTACTTTTCTAGTTGATTTACATATGCACACCGAGTTTCAACATTGTAGCTTAAGCCGTTCCATATATAGGAAAAACACCCCCACTTGTACCACACTACCCTTAGGGGTCGAATTTTAAAAAACCTTGAAAACACTTTCTAGGTATTTATACGAAGAATCCGTAGAATATAAATGAATTCAATATTTGGAAAGACCTAGTAGATATGACGAAAATTGTGAAAATATATGCATTTTATATTTATTAACTTTACAAATAATTTTTCTTGCCCCCCTTTCTGAACGCCAATGAATATTAAATTTTTTTTTATCACAATTACTTTTCTAGTTGATTTACATATACACACCGAGTTTCAACTTTCTAGGATGAACCGTTTAATAGTTAGGAAAAACACCCCCTACCCCCGCAGCATACTACCCCTAAAAAAAATTTTATTTTTCTAACATTCCGCTACTATAGCTCTATCTAAATACCAAGTTTAAGGCTTATATCATTACAGGTTCTCAAGATATAAGCATCGGAACTTTTTCCTTTTCACCCTCCCCCACCCTCCCCTCTACACCCTGAACCACAAAACTTTTTTCCCTACTAGAGTTTAATTAGCGCTACTTATGGTAAAAATTCTAAGCATCTATCTTACACTGTTCTTGAGATATGAAATGTGTTTGATTTGAAAAATTCTCATCCCCCTCCACTTCTATGCTCCACCTCCCACTTAAAAAATTTTACTTTGATCAATCTTTATTTGTCGACCTTTATAACCAAACCGAATTTTATTTTTATAGAGCAATTGGTTCATGAGATATGGTTATCTAAAATTTTTCACCCCCCACCACCGTACTCCACTAACTTCAAACTGTTCTCCTAGTATAACTACAAATATTTTTTAAGTTTGAATAGTGTGCCATTAACGGTTTAGGAGATATGGATTTTAGAATGTGTCTATCTCGCCTTTTTTGGGTTTCGGACGCATTACATTTCCCCCCACTCCCACACCCCTTGATCAATATTGACAAATGGGTCTACTATCAGAGCTCTATAGAAATTCCAAGTTTAAGCTTCCTATCATTAGGGGCTACTGAGATCTAGAAACCAAAATTTTCGGTCGAAAACACTTCCCCCTCCTCCCCCTCACACCCCCACCCCTAAAAATTTGGTCACTTCAAGGAGCCTACCCCGTCTATTCGTTAAAAAAAATATCAATTTAATATCTCAAAGCGTTTGGCAGCTACAAGCCTCCAAACGATCTTGCGCACGGCGCACGGCGGACGCCGTACGGCGTACGGCGTGCGGCGGACAGGCGGACAGACGGACTTTTTCGCGTCTACTAGTTATGAAACGTGAAAATAAAAATTTTGAGGAAGCAAATTTTTTTTTTTTTAAAATCAATCACTATTCTTAATTATTAAATTAATAAAGTAAAAGGGTATCTAAAGTTTTTAAGGGGGGTAGGGGAGCATAGAAGTGGAGGGGATAAGAATTTTTCAAAAATTACACGTTTCATATCTCAAGAACAGTGTAAGATAGATGCTTCAAATTTTTACAAGAAGTAAGCCTAATAGAACCCTAGTAGGGAAAAAAATTTGGAGTGGGGATGGAGAGGTTGAGGGTGGGGAAGGGTGAGAAGGAAAAAGTTCCAATGTATATATCCTAAGAACCTATAACGATAGGAAGCTGAGTCTTGGTGTTTAGATAGAGCTATTGTAGTGGCATGGTAAAAAAATAATGTTTTTTTTAGGGGTAGTATGTTACGGGGGTGGGGGGTGTTTTTCCTAACTTTTGAACGGGTCGAATTTCAAAAAATCTTGAAAACACTTTCTAGGTATTCAAATGAAAAATCCGTAGAATAAAAATGAATTCAACATTTGGAAAGACCTAGTAGATATGACGAAAATCGTGAAAATATATGCATTTTATTTTTACTGATAACTTCCCCCCCCCCCCTTCTGAACGCCAATGGATATTCGAATCTTTTTTTAACAAAATTACTTTCCTAGTTGATTTACATATACACTGAGTTTCAACTTTCTAGCATCAGCCGTTCCATAGTTAGGGAAAAAAACCCCCACCCCTGTACCACACTACCCCTAAAAAAATTATACTTTTCCAACATGCCAATACTATAGCTCTATCTAAATACCACGTTTCAGCTTTTAACCCCCCACCCTTGTACCACACTACCCCTAAAAAAATTATACTTTTCCAACATGCCAATACTATAGCTCTATCTAAATACCACGTTTCAGCTTTTTATCATTATACATTCATAAGATATAAGCATCGGAACATTTAACTTTTCACCCTCCCCACCCTCACCCTCTACTCCCACATCCCCCAATTTTCTTTTTCTGCTAAGGTTCTATTGGGCCTACGTCTGGTAAAAAAATTTAGCATCTTTCTCACACTGTTCTTGAGATATGAAAAGTGATTTTTTTGATAATTTCTTATCCCCCTTCCATGTTCCGCCATCCCCTTAAAAAATTGTACTTTGAGCAATCTTTATTTGTCGACCTTTCTCTTCAAACCGAATTTAATTTTTCTAGAGCAATTGGTTCCTGAGATATGGTAATCTAAAGTTTTTCACCCCCCACCACCGTACTCCACTAACCCCACTCAAAAATTTCTTTTCAATCTTTTTTCCTAGTAAAGGTACAGATATTTGTTAAGTTCGAATTTCGTACCATAAACTGTTTAGGAGTTATGTATTTTAGAATGTATCGATCTCAGCTTTTTTGCGCTTCGGACGCAATATTTTCCCACCCCCACTCCTTCACTCATATCAGAATATTTTTTGCAAATGGGTCTACTATTGAAGCTCTATAAAAATTCCAAGTTTCAGATTTCTAGCATAAGCGGTTGCTGATATCTAGAAACCAAAACTTGCGGTCTAAAACACCTCCCCCACCTCTCCCTTCACACCCGCATCCCTCAAAAGGTGTTCACTTAAAGGGGTATACCAAATCTACTAACGAAAAAAAATTCAAATAAATAGCTCAAATGGTTTGGGTGCTACGAGCTTTCAAACAATTTTGCGTACACCGGCAGACGTACGGCGATTCCACAATCCTCACTCCCAAATAGTTTCCAAAAATTTTGCATGTACTTTTTTGTACCGCAAAAATAAAAAAGAGTGTATGTCCTTCTGCATAATGGAATTCTTCTTTTGCATGAAGAAACAGAAAAGCGATCTACTTCTCCATACCGCCCGTCCTTTCCCATGCACCGTGTGCGAGGAAAGGAAATGAACGTAGTGAGAACTGTGAGAAATGTCAATGCGTATTGTACCTACGAAGAAAAATTCAAAATCAATCAAAGCAAGCATTATCTCATTCATTCATAAAGTTCAATCAACACGACTTCCCATTGGTTGGGGTTTTGTGCTCTCACGCTCTCCACACTTATTCATTTTTTTAACACTCGAGTGCGGAGTTCGCTGTCGACCAATGGGAAGTCGCGTTGTTTGAACTTTATGAATGAATGAGATATGCCTGCTTTGATTGATTTTGAATTCTTCAAGAGAGAACGAGTGTGAAAGCGCGAGAGCACAAAACCTCAAAAAACGATATATGCTGCGCCATCTTTTGAGCTGAGTTGAAGTTATTCGTGATACTACTATAAGATATAAATACAATGAGAATAGACACTATTCGATATGACAAAAAAACACATGCGAAAGGCGGGTCACGGTAGGAAAAACTTCTCTCCTATTGCAAGTCGTCACTTTTATTCTGCACTCGCCGAATTTTCACCAATTTCTTTATTCTTTTCCTTTTTACACAAACTTCGCGATCTTGGTTGATCTCCGTTCGAGTTCTCGACTCTCGGTTTTGGGCGACGACGGAATTTCGTCGAGCACGGAAATAATGCGAAACTAACAGGTTGTACGGTACTACGCGTTCGATTTCGTTCGGTGTAAATTTCACTTTTTTTAAATATTCTAACACTTTAGTGGTGCACGAATAATCGCGAAACTAATCAAACAGACCACAATTGATTGTGGCCACAGCATTTTCTCCCTTATGCGTAAGTTGGACGTGTAAGATCTTGGAACCGGGAAGAGCAAAAAAAAACTCCTCATCGACAACGCGATCACGACCCCGGCATCTACCGAATAACGGTACCCTTTCCGTCGCCAAACCGGTTTCCAGTCGTTCGCTTGTTCGCTCCAGTGGTCACAAATATTTAACAAAATATCGAACGAACTCGTAAGCACCGAAAACGAAATTCTGGCGGCACTCAACAATACTATTGCAATAGGCGAGCTTTTCTCGAACCTTTTTCAAAGTTTTTATTTTTAAGTTTTCATACTATCGCAATAGGCGAACTTTTCTCGAACCTTGTTTGAAGTTTTTCTAAGTATTTTTTTTAAGTTTTAATACTATTGCAATAGGCGAGCTTTTCTCGAATCCCTTTCGAAGTTCTTATATTTTAGCTTTAGGCGAACCTTTTTCGAACTTTTCTCGAAGTTTAATAGCTATTTATATACTTTAGCTATAGGCGATCATTTTTCGCAAACTTTTTTTTTTACTTCATTTTCCACGAACATTTCGCGAGATTTCGGCAAACATTTAATTCTACTTTGTTTTGGCGAACAATTCGCGAAGTCTCGGCAAACTTTTAGTTTTTTTTACTTCCTTCCTTTTGACGAACATTTCGCGAAATTGCGGCTAACAGTTTTCTTTTCTTCGTTTTGGCGAACGTTTCGCGAAGTTTCGGCAAACCTTTTTCCTTGTTTCGTTTTGGCGAAGATTTCGCAAAGTTTCGACAAACATTTTATTTTACTTCGTTTTTGACGAAGTTTTCGCGAAGTTTAGGCAATCATTATTATTTTTTTTTGTCTTGTGTTCGCTACGAAAAGCCATTCTAATTGGTGTTAGCGGTTCGAAGCAAAATTGTTTCTAGTCGTTTACCCTGTTAGGACGTACGAATCGGCATGATTGACGAGTCAGTTAACCGTACTGAGTTCGCAATTAATAGCTGGTCGTATTTACTGCGTATTCTTAATGTTAAAAATTAATCCTTAATAGTAATAGTAATACCTTACCCCAAATATAGACATACTATCTTCTTCTTTTTATATGATACCGTGGAAATCTCGGAGTAAAACTTACCCTTTAACGTTCGGCATCATGGTCTTTGTTTATTGTATATAAGTTTTGCGGTTGTATTGTAAAAATTTTTTGTAAATGTTAACCATACACTTTATGATCAGTAATTTATACACAGCTGCCAAGTTAACTATATTTACAGATAAAGGAACAAGCAAACTGTACAAGACAACGAGAAACGTTATCATTCGTCAAGAAGAAATAGTAGATTCGCCAAGTTTCGAGTGTGAGTCTCAGTTACGCACTCACCATAAAAACCAGGTCGCCATCAGACACTGAGATCATGGTAGAGGCCGGACTAGGTAGGTAGGTACACGTGGCTGTCCGTGAGAACACGGACACACTTAGACCTAAAAGGTCCGTTGTGATACCACAGGATCATCGACTCCGGTAGTAGTAAGGACCATGCTTTCCTATCATTTTAGCATTACGCCAGTACAGAACAGCAATACTGTAGTGTGGTCAAAATAAATGGAAAAATTGTTGTTGTTCCACGGCAGTTTGGACCAGCTGGTATGGTCTTTTTAAGGTAGGTCAGTAATCTGTTTGTTTCTGATTGGTTCTTTCGGAATGGGGCCATTTGCTTGTTTTTTAGAGGGATGGGAGTGTAAGTGGGATAGCTATGGGTTGGGGTTAGTTGAAGTGAATATGCATCTCGCTTCAGAACGATCTGGTCATCATGGCGGGTAGTTTGTTTACCACAGCCGGGATGGGAGTGTAAGTGGGATAGCTATGGGTTGGAGTTAGTTGAAGTGAATATGCATCTCGCTTCAGAACGATCTGGTCATCATGGCGGATAGTTTGTTTACTACGGTTAGGTCTTTTTCTTTGCGATGATTACATGTGCTTGTACACTTGCTTTGGCGCGTTGTACCTCGGTCGTAACCATGTGATCATGTTTACAAGTGCTTCGAACTTGTTCTCTTTGCGATGATCTGATATGTTTCGTGGCGGGAAGTTGTATCACGATCGTTGGGCCTATGTGCTTGTACTTGCTTTGGCGGGAAGTTTGTTATTACCATGTGATCAAGTACTTTGAATGGAGCGGCCGCTTAGACTTTTTTCTTTGCGATGATCTTCGTATTTGTTTTGGCGAGAAGTTTGTTATTATGCACAATTTGGTTCAATTATTCTACACTGTTCGTTGTATCACGGCACTTGTTCTGGCGGGAAGTTTGTTATTACCATGTGATCAATGAAGTGAACGGATTTCATTGCCATGGTCATTTGGGTCTATGTGCCTGCTTTGGCGGGAAGTATGTTGGGAAGTCGTGAATGAGGTTGGAAATAAAACAATTTCTTTCAGACTAAAAAATCCTTTATTGAAAAATTAAGCTCTACTGAGTGTCGGTTTTTTTTTGGACAAATCTTAGTTTAATGAACCCACCACGGGAATAATCTTTACCATCATATATGAGGTCTGGTTAAGGTCCTCTATATGACGCTGCGTTATTATTTTTTCTGTAAATCGCGGTGGCAGGAAGCAAAACTTTCCATCTTCAAGAAAGACTGCCAAACGGGGTCCATATTTCGTCTTCATTAGCTTGAAGGTGGAGATTTTGTACTCCGCACCTTCAACCAATGAACCCCATGATGTGAGGGTTCCGGTGTTCCCCTGGACAATCGCGTTCAAAGTGCTGGAATTCTGTTGGCAGATTCAAAGTTAAAATTGGAATTAAAAAACATAATCATGTATATTTATATACTTCTTATTAATAAATAATAATAATAATAATCCTTCGACCGATTTATATACAATCTCTAGAGCAAAGTTTCTTGCTCTTTTTCTATAGAAATTTTCCTCCATACAATGCAATGCGATATGCAAAAGATGCAATTCGCCACAGCAGAAGTAATTCATATAAGTGTTAGATTAATCAAGATGAATTAACATTATAAGTCACATCGTCTAGATGTAGATGATAGTCATCTCCTATCATGCATGGACAAGTTAAGTACAAGTCTTCTTTGAGATGTAGAGAATTTTATTTACTACATTGTATGTCTCAAAGTCTGGATCAATTGAGAGTAATTAATATGATAGATTAACGACCTGCAAGTGATATTATAAGATTTGTCTTGTCTACATATTTGCTACAATGTATATTAAAGCAGACATAAGTCTTCGTTGAGATTTAAAATAAATTCATTAGCGATATTGATTGTCACAATTATGATGTATGATATACGTGTACATGATATGTAAAAGGAAAAGAACACCGATTTCAACTAGTATAAAAGAGGGACTGTAAATTTGGATGAGATCAAACTATTGAGGACGTTCCAAGATGTAGGTATAACTTGTTGAAATAAATGTTTAATTTCAAATATGTATAAATAATCACTTTTTCAGAATTCGCATGAACTTCACAAAGAAAATTGAACTAGCAGGGTTACTCCTTGAACTCGTGGATAACCTGCTAAATCCTGACGCCTTTAGAAATTGCAGTGGTGCCGGAGAGACAGAAGAAGGTGTGTCAAAAGCGATCAGCAGCGGAAGCAGCGTTGGTGGTAGTGAAAACCACAGTGCTGTGCTAGGTACTCCCAGCAATAGTAGCAGAGTTGAATTATATACGAAGGATAGTGCTGTTACCGTGTGCAACAGTCAGCTAGTACTTCCAGCGAGGGTCATATTTAAAAGGAGCGGAAGCAGTGTTCGTGGTAGTAAAAACCATAGTGCTGTGCTAGGTACCCTCAACAACAGTAGTAGAGCCGAGAAATATGTAAAGGATAGTACTGCTACCGGGAGTAAGAGCCAGCTACTACTTTCTGTGAGGACAACAATTAAAAGGAAAAAGGTGAAAATTCTCCCGATTGGAGAGACGTGGTTCAACACATCTAACATCAAGCTGAAGCGGAAATTAGATGCTGTTGAGCTGAAGCGGAAAATAGATGCTGTAAAATTTAAGCGGACATTAGATGCTATCGAGCTGAAGCGGAAAATAAATGCTGTAAAATTTAAAGAAGAATCTTTCGAGATAAAATAGTGCTAAATTTATTAGATTTGCTAAAGTTTTGTAAAGTTGGACGTGAAAAATATTATTTTAAATTTAGTAACGAAAAGAAAAGAAAAAAAAGTTAAGTTTTCTTGTAAGGAGAAAAACTTTCCTCTGGAAAAATTTGCATAGCTTTCAATTCAGTGTAATTCAACTGATGTTATGAAAGAAGCTCTAAAATTTTTAATCTACAGTGATGGAGATGATTTTCTAAGTGAAGAAAAACATAAAGATGTCCTTGACAGTCGTAGAGTGCCTGATAAAACCCAACCTAATAGTCTGTTACGACAGACTTTTGTAAACAATGAGTTTGTTCATGGCGGTAATGATATTTTTACACAGGGTGAGTCGATTCAAAGTGGAAGCGGGTTACGTGGAAGGTTCGAAGTGTTATCCAGACAGGCGAGGTTTTTTAAAAAATTTAACGTAGAGGGTAAAAAAATTACATTCAGGATAAATTCTCTAGGTTCAGTAGATGAAGATCCACTACTAATTTTAGAGAATATCTTTGATGATGTGATCAAAGAAGCTGGGTCGAATTCGGGGAAAGGGAGTAAAATCAGCTTTACCATTACACTACCGAATTCACCTCATATAAAAGCAATTTGGTCCAGTCTATGATCTATTGAAGACGTAAATGGACGTTATATTCTTGGTTTCATTTCGAATGTGAATCAATCCAACACTGCTTTCCTCTCTGATGAAATCATGCAGCTAAATGCTGAGGTTGTGAATTTTCCAACGGGTGGTGCGCGGTTCAATATCCAAGGTGTCGAAGAAAGCGTTTTCTTACAACGGAAAAGAAGTGTTATAGACGTCGGAAAAATGGTGATACTAGCTGTCTCCCACGATCTATATGTTATGCTATGGAGATGACCTCGAAAATTTTTAGTATGCGATATCATTCTTCAACTATCCGGTCTTTAGATCGTATGGTGTAAAGGATGTGTAAAAATGCAAGGGTGACTATTAATGCTAACGGATGTGTATTGACGGATCTTTACAAGTTTCAGAAAGTATTAAATGATTATCAAATAATTGTGTTTGATGATACGAAGGATTCTAATTCAATCCTTTTCAAATTACCTAACAGGAATGATTGGCCGAATAAAATATAACTCTATTACTCCAAGGATTTCAAACATTTCTACGTGATTAAGTCGTTGAAAGGTTTTTTTAATAAGAGTTTTGAATGTACCCTTGGTGATAAAGTGTATCATAGTAAATCTCATAAATGGGAAAGGAAGTGTACCTATTGCAATTCTTCTCCCCCATGTCATTTCGTTACGGAAATGGTAAGCTGTGAAAAATGTAACCGCTCATTTAGAGGGGAAAGTTGTTTTACAAGTCATTTTTCAAATAAAATTGGTAAGAAGACTATGTGTGAAACTTTTAAGATATGTACATACTGTGCAAAATTTTTGAATTTCACAAATAGATCATCAGATTCGCATATATGTGATGAATATCACTGTCAGATATGCTCGAAAATCGTTCCAGTGGATCACCTTTGCTTCATCAAACCGCAAAAGTGTTTCATTGAAAAGAAATTTTTATTAATATTCTTTGATTGTGAGAGCACCCAGAATACTCTTTAAGCGAATATCACATCTTACAAACATATTGTCAACTTAATTGTTGCACAACAGGTGTGTAATAACTGTTACAAGGATTCCGATATCAAAAATAATTGTGATATCTGTGGAGAAAGTGAGTATGTCTTTGAATGTGACAATATGACGAGCGTTGTGGGAGGTTTTGTGGATTATTGTTTAAAGGCTCGTTCTTATACTTCGAACGTATACTGCATAGCACATAACTTTCAGGGATACGACGGTTAGTTTATAATTTCTGAATTATTCACGAGGAAACTAAAGCTTGAACTTATAATGAATGGGACTAAAATAATGAAATTAAGATGCGAGCATGTGACTTTCATAGACTCTCTAAATTTTCTAGCATTTCCGCTCTCCAAATTCCCAACTGTATTCGGTATAAAAGATCATACGAAAGGGTTCTATCCTTACTACTTTAACACACTAGAGAATATCAATTATGTTGGAAAATATCCATCCCAGATATGTATGGATATAATACTATGAAAATAAGAGAACGTGATGAGTTTTTAAAGTGGTATAATTCAGTCTCTTTTGGAGTTTTTTCATAATAGAAGCGAAATGCTTAAGTATTGCAAAAATGATGTGGATATATTACGATTAGGGTGCATACAATTTATGCGGGAATTCCTCGATATAGCTAAAGTTAACCCTTTAGTAGAATCTATAACAATTGCATCAGCATGTATGCTCGCTTTCCGAAGGAATTTTCTGCAGAAGAATACTTTGGGCATAATGCCTAAACATGGATACTATAAAGGACGAAACCAGTCACTTATTGCCAGCAAGTGGCTTATGTGGCAAAGCTCCCAAATAAATGAAAATATAGTTTCTTCAAATAATGAAGGGGAGGTGAAGTTGGAAAAAAGCGCATTTAGAGTAGATGGATTTAATTCCAAAACAAATACAGCATATGCATTTTTTGGATGCTTTTACCATGGCTGTAGAGATTGCTTTAAAGTAAAAGATTCAAACCAAATCATTAACAAAACACATGAAACTTTATCACATAGATACGAAAGTACTATTAGAAGAATCGAGGTTATTAGACGTAGTGGTTATAATCTGGTATATTCGTGGGAATGTGAGTTCAGAGAATTCTTGAAAAACAATCCTGATGTAAGCAAGGATTTAGATGAAAAAGTTTCAGATATTATACCACCACTTAACCCTCGTGATGCCGTCTATGGAGGACGTACTGAAGTGTTTAAATTACAGCATAAAATCGGCGAGAACGAAGTTATACGATATCTAGACTTTACTAGTCTGTACCCGTATATTAACAAATATTCACCATACCCTCCTATCGGTCATCCTGAAATTTTTCGCAGTGAGCATATACCTTCCCTACCAGAGATACTTTCAATGCATGGTTTTATCACTTGCTCAATTGTTGCGCCTACTAGCTTATTCACGCCTGTTTTACCTTTCAGAAATAATTCGAAGTTGTACTTTACACTGTGTCATAAATGTGCGGAGTTGAATAGAGTTTCCACATGTATTCATACAGAGGATGAAAGAATGATTATTGGTACATGGGTTATACCTGAAGTAGCTTTAGCAGTGCAGAATGGGTATAGGATAATAAAAGTTTTCGAGGTTTGGAAATATAATCACACCAATTACGATCCGGAAACCAAAAAGGGTGGGCTATTCACCGAATATGTAAACACATTCTTGAAAATCAAACAGGAAGCTAGTGGATGGGGGGTGAATACATAACCGAGGAGGACAAAGATGCCTTCCTAAAGAGTTTCAAGATGAGAGAAGACATCCTTCTAGATAAAACCCAGATCCAGAAGAACCCCGGTAGACGAAATACCGCTAAAATTTGTCTTAATTCCTTCTGGGGAAAATTTGTACAAAGGGAGGATAGAACTCAAACCAAGATCATAGACAATCCCAAGGAATTTTATGACTTTATACAGTCCCCTGGCATAGAAATTTGTTCATTATACCCCATCAATGATGATACCATATGGGTAACATGGAAATATCTAGAGGGAGATGACAATTTGTTACCGCATGTTAACATACCTATCGCGGCCTACACAACAGCCTTTGCCAGAATTAAACTTTACGCAGCTTTACAAACGGTCGGAAAGGCAATTCTCTATTGTGACACGGATAGTTTGATTTTCATCGATAATAAAAATAATCCTATATCACTGCCAATATCTAACTTTTCAGGGAATTTAACGAATGAAATTGAAAGTTTTGGTCCTGAGGCATTTATTTCGGAATTTGTAAGTACAGGTCCGAAAACCTACGGCCTTAAAGTGGAAACTAAGAGTGGCGTTGAGCACATAATTTAATGTAAAGGTATTACTCTTAATTTTGAAACCTCGAAAACTGTTAATTTCGATGGACTGAAGTCCTTAGTGATAAATGAAGATGGGGGAGATCCCGTCTATGTTACAAATGAACGAAAAATTAAACGTAAACGACCAGGAACCGTTATTTCGACACTTGAGAAGAAACGTCTACACTTTTGATAAAAGGGTAATAGCGGAAGAAAATTTTTCATTTAAACATGGATACAAAAAACCTAGAATTGATTATTAGATGATAACCTATTGGGTATTTACTTGTTAAGTAAAGCTATGTAAGCTTCTTTCTTTAAAATCTTTAAGTATTTACTAAAACATGTTTGAAAATATATAAATACGCAGAACTAAATCGTTTTTCACATTATTAAACTACACCCTACCGAAAGCATGAGTAAAGTTATAATTGATGTCCAGTTCGTTACAGGAAATTATGGCCAGTATTTTGCTAAGGAGATTGCTATAATATACGTACCTTTCGGGTCAATATGTCCAACGTTTTATTTGTTGCTACCTCCTTATCCCTATCAGGAACTAAACATAAAAGCTGATCGTCAGCATAAGTACGAGCGTGAAAAAATCAATGTTTTGAATTGGCATGATGGCGATTCCAGTTACAGCAGTCTACCTGATACTCTGGATGAATTTACCAACTGCAGTATACATGTAAAAGGACTTGCGAAAGAGAACTTCATCAGAAGATATTTACCTGAAGCCGAAATAATACAACTTGAAATGCCTAAATTAGCTGATCTTCAAAACTTCTAGATATTCTGTAAAAGCCACAGTCAAACGTCGCCTAGTCGCTGTGCTGTACAAAACTGAGTAAACATGTATTTATATATGCTAATGAATAAAGTTTATTTATAAAAGAAAACAAATACTTGAGTAAAATATTTTTTATTAGCAAATCGTTGTAGTAAAAATAATTCTTGCGCTACAAAGCCACGGTATTTCGTAAAAAAGTCGAGAATAGTTAATATGCACATATGAAGTGCGTAATGGTATAAAAAAGTCTTCACTTGATAATTGTAACACATCCTTTTCCTTGCATTTAGTTGCGTATTGGTTGAAATAATCCCCAACACTTTCAGCAGCGTTGTTGTTGTGAAACATGACGATATTGAAGAAATCCATCTTTTCGAACAAATTTAAAAGGTTCTGTGATGATAGTCTGATACTGCCTTTCTCGACCGGTATCACGAATTCCTTTTTTAGCCCCACTTGAGTAGCTTTGTTATTTTCATGTTTCAGCATGATCAGATGATTGTACAGCGCCGCCCATCCGGAGTAATTCGTTGACACAGGAAAGCGTCCAGGGTAGCTGAAGATAATTTTCGCCTCAAATGTGAATGGGTCAAATCCTAATACAACCTTTCGGTTCTGACAGCCGTCCAAATAATAGGTGTAGTTCAGTAGAGCACCTTCACCAGGAACCTCGGACCTTCTCTGCTTGCATGGTTTCTTAACAGCTGATTCATCCGCCGGGACTAACTTTTTTCTTTTGTTAGCGACACGTCTCTTCTTGTCATTCTCCACTTTTGTAATAGGTGAATCCATAATGTCTGAAAAACTGAAAGTGGAGTGGCTTAAGCTGATGCTTTTATACTCTCAGTCTCCGATTTGCAATACTGGTTACAAGAAACCCCACCATTCTGGTTGGCACCCGATGAAAATATATGATGGTATAAGTTAACCACCTTGATGTCATTGTCTGTAAAATCTTTTGATGAAAACTGCTTCAGGAAAAACTTTAGCTCCTTTCCCCTGTAACGCGAATATATGTATACACAGCAGTAATTTCCGCAAGTCGAGGAGTATACACTTTGTAATCGTTTTTTGTTATTTATAAAAATCTTGGAGTTGGTATGCAGAAACCTTTTAAAATTTTTATTGTTGGGGTATCTGCCGAAAGAGTCAAAAAATGCAGCAGGACCTGTCCTCGGAAAATAAAAAGCTACCCAATGAGTACCTTTTTTGTCTGCGGGATCGGTATTTGCAATAACACATGCTGGCTTTTTAATTTTATAAGGTAGACGATCGCAGGGGAATACACCTTTGAATAGTCTTCCTGTGGTTGCGTTTTTCCTTAAGGCATTAACAAGTTCGATCGTGTTCATACTTGCTCTTTGGATACGACAGCTTCAATGTCAATGATCTTAGTGTGACTGGTGGCGTAACTTTCTAAGAATTCCTTTGTTGTTGCGCTATAGACAAAAACGGTTGAAAATTTCGCTAATGTCATAATAAGATTTTCATCCAGACGTTTAAGTTCCAAATTTCCAGATACACCTGTCTGATCTGCTGTGCTAGCCGATGATGTGGGATATTTATACGTTATTTCCTTCGAGAATAATTTATTTTGCGATGAGAAACCGGCAAACGAAACCTTTTTAAAGAAGGTTAGATTACCTTCATTAAAATATTCGACATATACAACACAATAGGCCATCTCTGTTATTCTCCTCCGTCTGCCGAGTAAAATGAAGAGCACGAGATTAAGAGGTTATATTTATACTTTTCAAAAATCAGTATGAATCCCGCGAAGTTTGTCTATTTCAAGACTTCCGTCATACTCAGCATAAACTATACAAGTTACACTTTTCTCCAACGCTTTCTTAAACCTTCCCTCGATCCTCACTGTTCCTTGATTTAATAAGCCGCCACAAGATGACCCGTATGAATTGTCTGCAGTTAAATCGAACGCCATTAGAAAGCACCCGTTATCGAAGAATTTCTTCGAGATTTGATTACCTTTGTCGAAATAATGAATACATGTACCCTTAAATAGCGAGAGGTACCCTCGTGTACTTATAGGTTTCTCCTGAGAATAATCAAACTCTAAAGCCTGGTTCGGAACTTGGGCTCCATTGACGGATAAATTGAATGGTGTGATATTATTGTGTTTAAAGTTGAATGGGTTCTTCGTCTGTTTACCGCTGTAGGCATCATTATCTATCATACCGAAAATTAACAAGTTCGGTAGCTGTCCGATTATAACATTATCTAAAGATAGTGTTGAACTGTTAGCTGGTAGCGTATAACTCTTCACCTCGACGCGCTTATACGGGTTTATCACGTTTGAGCGTTGAAGAATAGTTTCATGTGCCATTAAAATATTAGGGTTGACAGTTACATGGTTCATATACATTGTGGCATCAATAATTTTAATTTGCGGAGAGTGTCCGTCATCTTTTGAGTAGAGGTAAAATTCTGGTTTTTCCATAGAAAGTGAAAGTCTGAAATCCACCCCATTCAAAAGTAACTTATCTTGATTGAGCAAAACGCCGTGAATCTTTCCCATAAGCTCCACCGCATTACTTTTCGAAAGCAAATCAGATCGTTTGAGATATCCTTCATTAAATTCACCAGGAGCACCGCTTTTGCTTCCATCTTCAATCATTTCCATACCATCTTGATCGAGGTACCATCCTACAGATTCTAAATGTGTTGTTGATGCATCTCTACCATAATTCAATAAGTTCTCGATGTATGCTCTGTAATGGTAATTGTTGTCAGTTTGCGCAATAGGTCTACCATTTAATTGTATTGTGCATTGCCTAAAAAGCGAATGCATTAGGTTGTTAACTACACCGATTGGGTCACTTGACTCTTCATGCTCAGCACCCTTTGAATCCTTAACTTTTGTTTTTTCTTTTCCAGTGTACAATTCTTCTTTCCCGCCTTTTGTCTTAATAAGCTGAACTTTTAAGCGAAGGTAGATACTGGATAAATCACGGTACGTATCCCCATGTCCTAGTGAGACGAATTCCAGAACTGAGGAGTTATCAAGAGATGCTATTGGCTTGTATGAAACTTCTTCGGTTTTTAAAATATTAGCTTGTATCGGATGCGCCTTGAATAAATCTAATTCAGGTTTCATACATTCTCTGTACGAGGTCATTCTCCTTATTTATCGAATATATCCAATACGCGCTTACGTTTTCTATTTTTAACTTTTTTATTTTTACTGGTTTTGGTTTTCTTAATTGATTTTCTCTTGGACTTGGTAGGTTTTCTACGTTTAAGAGCTGTATTTAACTGTGCTATCGAAAACGGATTAGCCCTTTTTATAGCCGTACGCCTTTTCATTCCCTCTCCACCCATACTCTCAAAGAGTTTTTTCACACCCTTTTGCATCAGTTCTTGAGTAGCGGCTTGTCCTTGTTCTTTCAAAATGTTCTTGAGAGGCTTACTTCCCACTTCTGATAATATTGTTTTTCCAGTCTTAACAGCTTGCTCCTTTATAGTTTTTACACCTGAGGAAACTAAAGGTCGTAAATAACGTAGTAATCCGCTGAAGAAGCTACCGATACCTCTTCCACGCTGGAATATCAGTGGAGATCGATAAACATCACCTATATCCGACAAACCAGCGCCGCTTTGAATTAAATAATACCTTGTATAAGATGAATTCATTCTGATTTGAAAGTGCACTAGTTATGAAGATCCCTTATGCGCGTCTGAATATTTATACTTTATTGTCTTTTGAAGTGAAGCATCACATATGTCGGGGTATAGCCGGGGATGAAGTCGATTAATTCACCTTGATCATCGGTTATCCTTATGGAGATACTTTCAATGTAGGTCTTTTCCAGAGGGTAGTATTCTACATGCTCAAACCTGAAGATATTATCACATTCTTTCAATGGAATCATACGCAGATTTCTCACTAATTTGTTTCCTAATATTTGGGGGCGAATGATATCAGTGTAAACGTGTATTATTCCTACATCCTTGCATTCTACTCCAGCTACAGTTGCTAGTTCTCGGGGAAATCTGCTCTTTATTTCGATAATGGAATCTTCTAATACGGCGATTCTGTCTAAAGTACCCTTCTTCTTCTCCTCTTCTACTGAGGCTTTTTCAAACGACTTGTCCACCTCCTCTTTAAGGAGTTTAGCATTACGCTCCTTCACAGGCGTTTGAAAGAATATATCGATAATGAATCCCGCTAAATCTTTCTTTTTCAAATCTATAGGCACATCTTTAGTTAACAGGGTACCATCGGGTAGTTTTTTATAGGGAACTTTCAATATTTTACTTTTTTCTGTAATTATGCGCCTGTGTGGTATCTCAAAGGAAGATGCCTCTTCCCCCAGATCATTTAGAGTTTGAAGAATTTTTTTCCTAATTTCATCTGATTTTCTCCTCCGAGGTGCAACAGCTATAGTTTCGTGATCATACTGTATATTCGCGACAAAAAGTCTGACTAAATCATTAACGTGAATGGGCGTTGGTAGCGGATACTTTATCTCTATTTTAAGTTCCAATTCTTTTATCTCTAAATCTAAAGAGTCAAGCTTCTTCGGAACACTTTCCCCGGCCTTTTCACTTATACTGTACACTGGAGGTATGTAATAGTCTATCATGTGTAATAGGGCTTTATGATTGCGCTTTTCTCTAGGAATCTGTCCAATTATATAATTGAAAAGAATATATATAGACTTATATTCGAAAGCTCCTAAAGTAACAATATCCGCAACTTCACTATCCTGATAAATGTGCAAAGAGAAATCTTCTGGTCTCGGATGTCACGCATCTTTGCTAGTATCAGGGATATCTCCGATAGTTATATCACCTACCAAGCTGTCATACAAACCCTCTTTAAAATCTGCAAAGGTATCTGCAGCCCAATAGGGTTCAACTGCGTCGTTAAACGAAGATAAGAAAGTAGAAAAGTTCATATCTTGTTTATTATAACATAAATTTAATAACTGTTGGTAGCTCCATTTAAGATAAATAGGCAAACCATGCACTTCCTTTACAAAAGCATTAAGCTTCAGTGCATCTGTAGCAGCTCTTTTCGCTTTTTTAGTAATACTTTTCGCTATTCCATCATCTATGACGCGTTTTCCCTCTTTCTTCTTAGCAGTTCTCGATTTACGATTAGCTAATGCAATTTCTGTAACTCCAACAGTCCATCCACCGTCCAGCTTACAAGCATTAGGAAGTAAATTTGTGAAGGCCGACAAAGTATTTTCATTGTATATGCCTATAGAATTATTACTTAGAAGGCCTATGTAAAATTCGTTTTCTCTTATGCTTACAGGCATTTTTAAAGTCTTTCCCAGAAAATATTTGGTGCACTTCCGATTCGTTCAGTTCTTCTTCTTAAACGCCCAGCTATAGGGTACTGTTCGTCTGTACTTAATGAAGCATTTTCTAGTCGTGAAGGCCTTAATATAAGCTGTTTGGCAGGCGTTCTCTGTTCTGGCTTTTCTGCTCCTTCTTTCTGCTCTAGTTCGTCTATAAGTCGGGCAGCTTCATCAACCTCCATTGCACTCGGTATAGTATACTGCGTTATACCGTCATCACCTGTTATAACTCTATATTCTTTATCCACGCTCTTGACTTCAGGAGTAGTCTTACGAAACTTTGAAGCCGGTTTTTAACTTTAAGCTATACCGCTTACAGATAATCGTCTTTTGAACCGAGGCGATAGTGATCGCCTTGGCGGGGTTATCTCTTCAGCACTAGAGCTATTATACTTTGGTGAAGTCATGTCCCCTGCTTCAAAAATATCTTCAGCCATACTGTAAAATGGATCGGGATTCTTAATCGGAGAAGTTTGTGTTGACATTTCCTCTTTGAAAGCAAACCTTGTCTGTGTCGCATTATCTCGTAAATTTTTATGATTTCCTAACTTTACTTCTGGCGCAAACGCGAGAGATTTTTCTTCGCGAATCTGTCTTCCTTTACGCTTTGCATTAAGAAACTTTATCAGCGTGTTCCTATAATTATACCATTTAGCCTCGTCAGACAGTTTTTTATTTCTCAATATGCCATGTATAGTCTTATCGAAGATGGACAGGCCGACTCCATCTTCTATCTGCCCCCTTAACTGTTCATACACTTCTGGTGAAAGAAGAAACATCTTATTAAGAACGCTCTTTCTATGCATATTTTTCAATCAACGAGCCAATAACACTTGAAAGTACACTCCCTATCAGGATTGGTAAAAAGCCTCCTTGCTGTACTAAGATTTTACGGTGTCTAGGAACAGATCATCTAGCATCAACTAACCTTCGCATGCTCTTTTTATACTTGCATAGACTGTTAAATATTTTACGACATGGCACATGATTCCCCTTCAGCGTGTTTAATGCAATTTCACAAATAGTCTTGATCACTTCAGGATCTGCCTTTTTCATGATAGCCCTTCTTAAACATGGAGTAGCATTTTTGAGAACATATAGCATATGTTTGTTGTCCTTCAATCGTTTCATTCGTGACACCATTTTTACTGTTTAAATCAGTCCCTGAACAATAACACGTTACAAATCTTTTATTAAAAATATCCGCTCTGAATCTAAGTAAATCGTTGGTAGACTGAGTCAGATCAATTAGCAAATACCCGTGGGGAGCTTGAGTAATTTCTTTATATATTCTCACTAGCTCTGCACTATTTTCAGGGTAAATCTGTCTGGTCAAATGAAGGAACTGGCTTTTATCGCGGGGGTTTTTGAAAACGACCATATATTTGCAGTTAAGCGAAATATCTCGACAAAACTTGCCTTGATGGAAGACATTCTGTGTTACAAGTATTACTGAAAAATTCCTATGGTGTGACCCTTTTGTAAAAAGTTCACAAACCTGCTTTGAAAATGCATTTAGCATCATATCGTCTAGTATGATTAATGTTGGCTCATTGGTTTCGTTTATAAAATCCTCCGGTATAGAATTTAAATACTCAATATTTTGAAATGGTAATTATGAAGGAATGGCGCCTCGCTCGGTATTACACCACATAATCTTTTTTATCGGAGTGTTAATGAGTGATGTGTTTTCCAGTAACGTTTCAATAAACGTCGTCTTACCGCTTCCTGACGGACCCGCTACCATCATGGTGAAAGGATGATCAAAACGTATCATATCCTATACTGGATTCTATATAAAACATGTACAAACATGTCCTCTATTTATACACATGATGAAATCAGCAGAAGACAGGTTATTAACGAACTACATAAGACAGCTCGCAGAAATTTTAGGTGCCGTCGTGTGACCATTCGTGGAATAGATGACTTATGGCAAGCGGATTTAGTGGATATGAGCTCTTATTCAACTAAGAATAAGGGCTTTCACTTTCTTCTAACAGTAATTGACACATTCTCCAAATATGCATGGGCCTTACCACTTAAAAACAAAAGTGCTGGGGAGATTATCAAGCCTATGCAATCCATTTTCAATGGACAACGCTTTCCAAAAAATTTGCAAACAGATGATGGGAAAGAGTTCTTCAATAAAGCATTTCAGGACTTGATGAAGAAATTTGAAATCAATCACTACTCCACGTACAGTTCGTTAAAGGCCTCAATTGTAGAACGATTTAACAGAACTTTGAAAAATATGATGTGGAGAGAGTTTAGTATGAACGGGAGCTATAACTGGACTGGGTTACTAAAAGAGTTAATAAATAAATACAATAGGACAAAACATCGTACCATACAAATGCGTCCTATAGACGTTGGGCCATCAAATGAAATTCAGCTTCTTAGAGATGTCTACCGTAAGCTAAAGGTCACGTCAAGACCTAAATTCAAGAAAGGAGATCATGTACGTGTAAGCAAGTACAAGCACGTATTCGAGAAAGGTTATACCCCCAACTGGTCCACCGAAATATTTCAGATAAACGAAGTAAAGACTACAGAACCGCGTACTTACATAATCAAAGACTATCAAGGAAATATAATACAAGGAGGGTTCTACGGACTAGAGTTAATAAGAGTAAAACATCCTGATGTATACCTTGTAGAAGAGATTCTAAAAAGGAGGGGGAGCCAAGTTTACGTAAAATGGCTTGGTTTTCCATCAGCTCATAATTCTTGGATTGCTATAAAAGACGTGCTATAACATTCGGACTTTAGTCAATATGCTGAACTTAAGACATGCATACGACCGTTTAAAGACATTTAAAAATTTGGATCTAGAGGAGAGGAAAGTTCTTAAGCTTGTAAAAAGCGGCTTCTTTTACACCAACTTGAAAGATTACGTCAGGTGCTTCTTCTGCTCACTGATAATGAGTGCATTTTCTACGTCTTCTGATGTGGAAGCTGCACATAGACGCTTGTCTCCTGATTGTGTGTTCGCAAACGGCAAAGACGTTTGTGGACCGTATAACAAGCCGGTTAAAAAATCACATTGGCCGCCATCATTGCCTACAGTGTTGAAATTACTTCTGCTAATAATTGTGATATTTTTCTTGATCGTCGAGCTACTCAATCTATTCAATGTCATCTCTAGATTATAAACATGTTCGATTTTGTGATCAGGTTTCGGTTAAATACATAATTGCATGGGAGTACGCATATATAGCCAGTAGAAAAGGTACTTGGCAAACATATGCATTAGACCAATTAAGATTTCAGCGTAGGATTTTACAAATGGACGAATTACTAAAAAATATTTTACTTAAGAAACATGAATTATATATTAAAAATAAAGATATACTCTTATAAAAATTAAATACATCATATTTTTATTACGTATAAGTTCAGTTGCCGGCTGACAACAATCTCCGGTATCGGTGGCAGAAAGCAAAAGTGAATTACCCCGCCGCCATAGTCCGGTGGATGTAACAAGCATCAAAGACCTTCGTTAAAAGAGATTTGCAAATAAAAGCTTTTTCTTTGCAAACTATCTGGTAGTGGAGGGAGCCGCAGAGATCAGCTATCACCTTCATTCGCATACCAAACAACACCTTTTCGCGAGTTTTGGTAATGCGGTAGGGATCGGTTGCTCTTGCGATCAGCTGAAAGCAAAAGTGAATTACCCCGTAGATGCAACAAGCTACCGTCTCCAAAGACGATCGGTAAAGAGAATTGCAAATAAAAGCTTTTTCTTTGCAAAGTATCTGGTAGTGGAGGAAGCCGCAGAGATCAGCTATCACCTTCATCCGCATACCAAACAAGACCTTGTCGCGTGTTTTGGTTATGGGGTAGGGAAGCAATAAGCACCCCCCGGAAAGTGGGGTGTGGCCACACGGGTAAATGTAAAAGCTCTTGCACAAAAACGCATCATTGCGTCATAAATGCAAAAGCTAACGCCAAATGGGAACCCTATTGACCGGAGTTTTCAGGTGGAATGTCAAAAGCTCACACCCAAAAGCTCATCTGGTGGGAACCCTATAGGGCGGCAACGTTATGGTGGCCAGTGGCCACCCACCCGGCCATGCTGTCCCTATCGGACGTAATGTTATAAGTATACGGTGGTGGGTATCATACTACTAACTTGTCTAATGTTATCTCTTTATCCGTTTGGAAAAGAGACAGTAATTTCGTTCTGATATCGGTATCACTGTTCGCGGTCAGTCCTCACACGAAAATCAATGATTTGAATTGATCTGCTGTAAGATCAGTCAATTTGAATTGCTTGCACTTTTTGTTGACATTACCGGCGTACGCGACAAAATCCTCGACCACACTTTTTGATATTTTTAGACAGTTATACCGTATATTGAATAGAGACATTTGACGGTCAAATATCTTGCACAGTACTTCACACGTTTCTTTGAATTTGATATCTCGCGGCGTTTTTGGAAGAATGTAATTTACAAATTGCGCATGTGCTTTCGAGTCTAGTTTCCGAACTAAAAGGCGTGCTTTTGCCGCGTCATCGAGTTCCGCTGCGTTTACTTCGAACAAATCGGTATAACGGGCATACCAATCCGAAAATATCATGTTATTTTCCGGATCGTAATGAAAATCCGTCATGCATTTTGTTAATCGTCCCGTGCTGGTTTTTGCTCCGTGCCACTTTTATCCGATAACTGTAAGAGGGCTTTGTTGAGCGATTCCGTTTGAATTGCGATGAATTTTTGTTGTTTCTCGAGCAACGCAGCCAAGGTGTTGGCCTCCATTGCAATGCACGAGAACGTCGAAAAGAAGAACACAAAAAGAAATGTCCGTGAAGTGTAAGAATAATAAAAAAAACTTTTGTGCCTTTCACTTAGTGCTGGAATGAAACGTTATGTGGAGTTCAATATCTTTATTAAACAAAACTAAAAAGGTGACCACTCGGGTCGGACGGTACAGCGAAACTGAAACTCGGTTCTCTATTTTAGGTGGCGGTGCTGCCAGCATTATGCGGATACAACACGGGGGATGATGAATGACGGATAGAAGATGGAGTATGGTGGATAAAGGATGGGGAATAGAGGATGGAGTAACGGGAGCAATGGAGCAACGGAAGTAATGTAAGAAATGGAAGCATGAGGAGCAATGGAAGAAATGGGAGAAACTGGAGAAATGGAAGCAACGGGAGGAACGATAGCAACGATACTGTAACACCAAGCGAACGTGAGCGTAGCTACGGTACGCAGCTAGTAATACCATAAATAAGCTTGACATTAAACATATAGTAATGTGAACTAATAATTAATTACATTCTTGTGCTGTTTTCAATTTGACTTTTGAGAATTATCGCAAAAACGTATTGTTTCATGACTTGAAATAGTAGTGCAGTAAATTTCAAAACTATAAAATGGTAGTAGATCTGCTTCATATGCAGTAAAACGGTAACGCTGGATACAGAAAAATCTGGTCAAAAACCAAAAAAAACAAATTTTTGAATTCTTTCAAAAAAGGAAAAAGAAACATGTGTGCAGTGCACACGCGGTAGGAGTGAAACCTTCGGAAAACTAAACAGCGAGAGAATGAGACGGATGCAGTATCCGGAGGGGGATAGTTATAGGGTTTATTTACTATAATATTGGTACCAAGTTTAAAAATTATTGCACATTTTATTATTCAAACTCCATGTTTTCGATTTCAATAAATGACACACACAAGCCCCCATATGTACAACGCTTGGTAGACAAGAGGGGTTGAGAGAGGGGTGAGGGAAATCAGTTGTTTAAAAAGAATAGGTGAAGAGGGGGAAGAGATAGGAGTAGTATTTCAAATTGTATGGTGTGGTCAGAAGGGAATACCACGCAGGTTAAAAGTAAATTTTCTGAGTTTTTTCAATGTGTCGTAGGAGGGGTAGGGGGTAAGGAGGAGAGTGAGGGGTAAGAAGATAGAGAAAAAAGATGAGGGGGAAACAATATGTAGGGTGAAAGGTAGAATGATAAGGGTACACAGAGGGGGGTATACAGGGGGGGGGGGTTGAATTTTGGAGAATGGGGTGTGTGCACGATCAGGGGATCGTGGGCAAGAGTGAACTTGCAAGGGGGTTGGATTTGACGAGGCTACGGAAATAAAGTGGTATTTTTAGTGCGATGCCTGCCAGAGAACACGAGCCTTTTAAGGCAGGAAGAATGGTAGGAAAAAATGATAGGATTGAAGTTCGCCGAATTGGAACGTAGGTCGAAGCGAATCGACTATCAAAACTTTGATCAAGGTAATAACAAATTGATTTTTTTTGTTGTAAAAAGTGCAATCATGGGATGCACAAACCATTCTTCACAAGCGTTTGCTGGTGATACCTTTTTTTTTATTTTGAGCAACGTATTGCTTATGAAGAATGACCCCCAGCTGAGTTCAGCGCACAGGTGATTCCTAACAAGCTTCCGTTGGATTTACTGACAACGTAACGAAAATAGCGATTACCATTGATGTTAGTCCAAATCAATCGAACGCCCACTAGGCCTTGAGCGGAATGCTGCTAGGACGATTGTATCGACTAAAATCAAGAATAAAAGCGAGCCCGAGTCAAAGCGACCGGGCCATTTATAGGGCCACGCAGCTTGCGATACCGTTGATAGCCGGCGCTAGCTTGTTGCCCACAGCGTGACCCACATACTTTGTACTATACTGTACATGAACTTTGACTGTGGTGAATTAATTTATATTGGGTTTGCGTAAACGATATGTTTGAATCTCAAACTTTGTGTTTGAGGTTCAAACAGGGTATAAGAAGAAAAGTAAGGGTGAGAGTGGGTTGAGGGAAATCAGTTGTTTGAAAAGGGATAGGTGAAGAGGGGGAAGAGATAGGAGTAGTTTTTCAAATTGTATGGGTGTTTTTACTGTCGCTTTTTCGTTTCATCGAGTTTCAAATCACAACATGGCTAAAGAAGTTTTCACTTCAAAAATAGAATTTTTCAATTCCATCACTGAGGCCCATTCCAACGACCGTCAGTTAAACTCTAACCGGAACTTTTAACTGAAAGTTTTGTATGAAAATCTTTCCATTAAAGTTCGAGTTAGAACGTAACTGACGATCGTAGGAACAGTAACAAAAAAACCTGGATTTTTTCAATTTCATCACCAAGAGTAAATTTTCAATTATAAAACCTGACGATCGTAGGAACGGGCCTAAGAGTAACAAAAAACCTGGATTTTTTCGATTCCATCGCAAAGAGTAAATTTTCAATTATAAAACCTTGGTATCCTTTCTTATGAAACCCTCCCCCCTTGATGAAATCCTGCGCATGGGCCTAGTAGATACACTAGGAGAATAGATCCTATTCAATTTTTTTAATTGGGAGCATGGAAACGACGATATGCGGACAGCATTGATTTTCTGTTACCATTTGAAAAAAACTGCTGCTGAATCGCATCGAATGCTTACGCTGATCATGCTCTTGGTAAATCACAGTGCTTTGAGTGGTTTAAAAAATTCAAAAGTGGAAATTTTGACGTGAGAACCAAAGAACGTGGAAAACCACCGAAAAAGTTTGAAGACGCATTGTTGGATGAGGACGACGCTCAAACGCAACAACAACTGGCAGATCGGTTAACGTAACACAGTAGCCATCGCCATACGTTTGAGAGCCATGGAAAAGGTCCAGAAGCTGGGGAAATGGGTTCCACATGAACTCAATGCAAGACAGCAGGAAAACCGAAAAGCCACTTGCGAAATTTTGCTCGCCAGATACCAAAGAAAGCCATTTCTGCATCAAATTGTGACTGGTGATGAAAAGTGGATTTATTTTGAGAATTCGAAGCGGAAAAAATTTCCAAGCGAACCAACGACATCAACTGTAACACCAAATCGCTATGGACGGAAGACAATGCTCTGTGTTTGGTGCGATCAGAAGGGCGTGGTCTATTACGAGCTGCTGAAACCTGGCGAAACCGTTGATACAGAATGCTACCAACAACAACTGATCGATCTGCAGCAAGCTTTGCTTGAAAAACGGCCAGAATATGGAAAGAGGCAACACAGAGTGATTTTGCTGCATGATAATGCACCATCACACACAGCAAGACTGGTCAAGGAAATGATAGAGTCGTTCGTTTTGCCCGGAAAGTACACTGGTGAACGCGATTTTATCAGTTTAATTTTCGAGTTGTAATTTTTTTTATTTGTAATGGCAGTGCAACTACAAATTGAAAAATTAAAGGGACGCGAAAACTACGACAGCTGGAAATTAGCAGCGAAATCTTACCTAATAAATAAGAATTTTTGGGAATTCGTGGGATTAGTGGTAGACGCCACTCTCAATTTAAAAGCTATTTCCGAGATAATTCTTCTTATCGACCCGGTAAATTTTTCATATGTACAAGAATGTACTACGGCAAAGGAAGCCTGGAAAAATTTGGAAAAGGTGCTCAAAGATACGGGAATTTGTCGTCGAGTAGAACTGTTGAAACAGTTGGTCCAATTGAAGTTGGGCGATTGTGAATCGATGGAGGACTACATCAGCAAAATGACATCGACCTCAATCAAGGTTAAAAAAGCTGGACTCACAATAGATGATGAGATCGTTGGATCGCTAATGTTAGCGGGACTTTCAGACGAGTAGTACAAGCCATTAGTAATGGCATTAGAAAATTGCAGTACTAAATTAACATCTGATTTTGTTAAGACGAGGCTACTGCAAGAGGTCAAATTTGAAAAGAATGATTCTCATTCATTGGCATTAGTGGGCAAACGAGGAACACAAAAGAAAATTAATGTAAAATGCTTTCAACGAAATGAGGTAGGTCATTATGCAAAATATTGTCCCAGAAGAAAGGGAAAGAAGCAGAGCGGTAGTGGCAGCAAAGTGGCGGCTGATAAATCGCTTTATGCAGCATTAGTTGCAAAAACGTCTTCAACTAATTGGTACATTGATTCGGGAGCATCAGCTCATATGTCTAATAGTCGGGATTTTATTAGCCCAATAATGGAACCGTCATCAAGTGAAAGTGAAGTGGAAATAGTTCCAAATTATCAGTGGAGTGCCGGAGACGTCAAGTTGCAAATTTCGAATGGTAGACAGTGCGACGCAGTCAACGTTAAAAATGTTCTGTTTGTGCCAGAAATTTGTGGAAATCTTTTGTCAGTTAGTCAAATGACAAAAGGAGGTAACTCCGTTATTTTTGATAATAAGAAGTGTGAAATTTTCGATCGGAATCGAGAATTAGTTGCTCGGGCACCACTTGTGAATGACATGTATCAATTGGTATGTTTTCCTGAAGACGTCAAGTTGCAAATTTCGAATGGTAGACAGTGCGACGCAGTCAACGTTAAAAATGTTCTGTATGTGCCAGAAATTTGTGGAAATCTTTTGTCAGTTAGTCAAATGACAAAAGGAGGTAAATCCGTTATTTTTGATAATAACAAGTTGTGAAATTTTCGATCGGAATCGAGAATTAGTTGCTCGGGCACCACTTGTGAATGACATGTATCAATTGGTATGTTTTCCTGAAGCAGTTGAAGGGAGTAATATCGCTCTAAGTGCAGTTGAAGAGCGGCAACTGTGGCATCGTAGATTGGGTCATACATGTGAAGCAAATTTAAGCGGCTTCCTGAACGCCGTTGTTGGTGTTGAATTTTCGCCGAAATCTCTTGATGAGAAATGCATTATTTGTATCAAAGGAAAGCAAACGCGATTGCCTTTTAATAATGTTGTAGTTCGTGCGGAAAATATTTTGGATTTGGTTCATTCTGATGTACAGCCCATAGATTCTCAATGACGGTCATATCTGGTGACTATATGCCGGCGAAGACATCGAATGAGGCAATTCCAAATTAGCCAGGGCTACATAATTCCCGACTTGTTCTTTGGTTCGTTGTCTTGGTAGAACCGAAATTGGTTGCGAACACCCAGTTTTTCAGCACTTTGCAGCAAATAGTTTTTGAGTATATTGAGATACTTTGTTTTGTTCATTGATTCCTTAATAAACTCTAAATTTCCGACTCCGGCTGCGGACATGCAGGCCCAAACCATCACATTGCTACCACCATGCTTCACAGTAGCTTTGAGGTTCTCCTTGTTTAGCTCAGTGTTTGCCTTGCGCCAGACATATGACATTCCGCCGGAGCCAAAAATGTTAAACTTGGACTCGTCCGAAAAAATAACCGTATTTCAGAACGCGGATGGCTTTCCCACACGCTATTTGGCAAAGGTAAATCAGCTTATTGAATTTTTTTTGGAAATGAATGGCTTCTTACGAGCTGCTCGCCAGTTGAAACCATGGTCCCGAAAGACTCGTCGGACGGTTTCAGCACTACATGCCTTCCCTAACTCACAATGAACCTCAGTAGCCAATTTTGGAGCGGAAATCTTCGGGTTTGCCTTCACTTTTCTTACAATATATCGTTCGTCCGATACGGCAAAAATTTTGTTTGGTGAATTTCCACCCTTATTTTCTACCCGATTTTCGTGTAGGCGTTCAATTAATTGCTGCACTTTAGAGGCACTCAAATTTACACTTTCAGCAATTTTCCAAACACTGTGTCCTTTTTTAAAGTAGTTTAATACCAATTCGCGCTGTTCAATTGTGGTGCGACGACCCATTTTACAATAACTACTGAATTTTGGCACTTCAGCTTGCAAGTTCTTGCTAAAAATTACCTAAACCAATGTCTAAACACAATCAAAAATTCAAGAAATATAAAAACACAGGTTAACGGCGCGACAAACAGAAGTTTTTTCGCATTGAATTGTCTGTATCAAATAAGCTGTGAGCTACGATTCTACTGCGGAAGTGGTATTTCTCTTTTGCGTGACGAAGAGGAATATTTCTGGAAAAATTTTTGTTTGCATTGTATTCATTGGACATGCATCTCGTCATTTACGTTTAAATTTTTTGGACAAGGTTCCTTATTTCAAAGTTACAGTGACTTGCATTTATAAAAAGTCACTGTATCAAATAAGCTGTGAGCCACTGTATGTGGACCCATGCCAAGTAAATCATTGGGTGGTGCAAGTTATATTTTAACATTTGTCCATGATTATAGCCGTAAAGTGTTCGTTTATCCTTTGAAGTCGAAAACGGAAGTTTTTGTGACATTGCAGAAGTTCAAAAGTTTTGCGGAGAACCAAAGTGGACGCAAATTAAAAACATTCAGAACGGACAATGGTACGGAATATTGTAACAAGAAATTTGTCGATTTCTTGGATAGATGCGGAGTCTTGCACCAGAAAACTGCTCCATACACGCCAGAACAGAACGGCATTGCAGAACGCATAAATAGGACGGTCATTGAGAAAGTTCGATGTATGCTGATGGATGCGCATCTTCCAGAACGATTTTGGGCTGAAGCTGCTTCAACTGCAGCTTATTTAATAAATCGTATTCCATGTAGGGGGAAAAATGACACAACAACTGAGGAGCTTTGGTTTGGTAGGAAACCAAATATAAAGCATTTGCAAGTTTTTGGATGTAAGGCTATGGTTCACGTAGCTAAGCAGCTTCGTAAAAAGTTTGATGTAAAATCCAAAGAATGCATCATGGTTGGTTATAGTGAACAGTCTAAAGGTATCGACTCTATGACGAGAAAACTAAGAAAATATTAATCAGAGATGTGATAGTTATTGAACACCGAGGAAGTCAAGGAATAAAGGAATGCAACAATTCTAAATATTTTGATTTTTTGCCGATAGTTGATGGTGAAAAGAACGATGTTCAAGTATCTCCGGTTGCCAATAATAACGACTTCAGTGAGGGTAGTTCTTCATGAAATGGAAATTCGTTATTGTTGGAAAGTTTTGCTGATACGAGCAGCAAACCCAATTGTATGTCAGGCGACATGAACAACGAAGATGTTGATGTTGATGTCAACGAAGAAGACAATGTGGGAACAGTAATTCCAAGGCGTTCCGAGCGAATTGCCAATAAGGCAGTTAATTTACTAATCGCTGATGTTTCCAGAACGCATGAACCTGTGACAGTACAAGAGGCATTGTCTAGTTCTGAGGCTACACACTGGAAGGCGGCGATAGAGAGTAAGTATGAATCGCTCATCGAAACTGGTACATGGATTTTGACTGATTTGCTAATGACACGGAAGGCGATAGATACCTAATGGGTGTTTAAAATAAAACGGGACACTACTGGCGCTATTGTGCGCTACATGGCACGTCTTGTCGTGAGAATATTTTCGCAAATACATAGTATCGATTACGGAGAGACATACGCACCGGTTGTGCGTTATTCATCGATACGGCTTCTTTTGGCCATGGCGGTCAAATATAATTTGGAAGTGCATCAAATGGATGCAGTAACTGCATTTTTGCAAGGAGATTTAAATGAAGAAATATACATTCAGCAGCCCGAAGGTTTCGGGAATGGAACAAACAAAGTTTGCCGTCTTAAAAAATCCTAGTACGGTTCAAAGGAATCAAGCCGTGTGTGGAACGAGAAGCTGAATTCAGTTCTTTTGGGTTTTGGAGTATCAACATCGTCGATTGACCAATGTATATATTTTCAGCAATCGAAAAATATCACCACTTTAATTGTCGGGATATACGTAAACTTCAGAAACAACGCACAAGCCAGGGACAAATTAAAGAACGAATTGTCTACTCATTTCAAGATGAAGGACTTAGGAGTTGCACCATCGGTTCTTGGAATGAACATCACAAGGAGTAGAGATGGTTCTATTGCTATTGATCAGAGTCAATACATTGAAGATATATTGAAACGTTTTAAAATGTGGGACTGCAATCCAGTTTCATCACCAATGAATGTTGATCAGAAGTTGTCAAAGGATATGTGTCCCAGAAGCGCGAAGTTGAAAGTATTCCATATCAGGAGGTTATCGGAAGTATTATGTTCGCAGCTCAAGTAACTAGACCTGACATAAGTTTCGCTGTCCGAAGCAGAGTTTATGGCCATGGTTGCAGCAATACAGGAGGCACTGTGGTTGAAGAGGTTCGAATGCGAAATTTTTAAAGAAGCTTCACAAACAATACAGTTATTTTGTGATCACAAAAGCGCTATTCAACCTGCTACAAATAACCAATATTATGCCCGAACGAAGCATATAGATGTCAAGAATTATTTCATTCGAGAAAAATTATCAGACGAATAATTAAATTGGAGTACAAGCGGACTGATGAAATGATTGGAGACATTATGACCAAATCCATACATCATATAAAATTAAATCAATTTTTAAGGGATTTTGGATTATATAAATAATATTAATTTAGTGAGGGTATTGAAATATATAAAATAGTCATTGATTTATATGTCAATTGTGAAAAATAAAATTGCTTATCTTCTTGTCTATTCGAAACTGTTCAGACGCGTTTTCAATATATAATACAAATATTAGTTAAATTACAACAGTTACGATATCTCACGAACCAATTGCACTAAAAAAATAAAATTCATTTTGTAAGTAAGAGATGACAAATGGAGTTTGCTTGCATGGAAGTGGAGGGGATATGACTTTTCCCAAAAATTCACGGCTAATATCTCAAGAACAGTGTAGATAAATACTGAAAATGTGTACCAAACGTTGGGCTAATAGACCCCTAGCAGAAACAATAATTTTGATGGTGTGAGTGTAGAGGGTGAGGGTGGGGGAGGGTGAATAAGAAAATGATCTGATTTTTATATCTCAAGAACCTATGATGATATAAAGCTAAGACTTGGTATTATAGTAGTGGCATGTTGGAAAAAAATAATTTCGTACATGGGTACTATGGAACGGGAGTGGGTGGTGTTTTTCCTAACTACATAACGGCGTATGCTAGAAAGTTGACACTCAGTGTGTGTATGTAAATCAACCAGAAAAGTAAGTCTGATGAAAAAAAATTCGAATATGTATTGGTGTTCGGAAGGGGAGGTGGTGGCAAACAAATTGATCAGTGAAAATGGAATGCGTGTATTTTCACGATTATCATCACATCTACTAACCCAAAATATTGAATTGTTTTTATTCTACGGATTCTTCATAAAGATACTTAGAAATTTTTTTCAAGATTTTTTGTAATTTAACCCCTAAGGATTGTATACTTTTTCATTAATTCTGCCAAATGTCTCAGGTCTGATCAGATATCGAATATTACTTTATTAGTAATACATAATACAGTTCAAACAGTTCCATGTTTCATGATTAGTAGACACCAAAAAAGCAATAAAAATTTTCACTCCGTCTGTCCGCCGTACGTCAACCGCCCCAAAATCATTTGAAGGCTCGTAGCTCTCAAACCAGTGGAGCTATTAAATTAAAATTTTTTCTAGGAATAGACTGGGTAGACCCCTTGAATTGACATTATTTTCAGGGGTGGGGTGTGAGGGGAAAGGTGGTGGAAGCGTTTTAGACGAAAAATTTTGGTTTCTAAATCTCAGAAACCACTCATGTTAGGAGAGTGAAACTTAGAGTTTCTATAAAGCTTTGATAGTGGACCCATTTGCAAAAAATTGGTGATATGGGTGAAGGGGTTTGGGAATGGAGGGGGAAGCAATGCGTCCGAAATGCAAAAAAGTCTCCCAAACCAGTGGCACCAGAAAAACAAAATTCGGTTTGGATATAAAGCTTGATAAATAAAGATTGCTCAAAGTAAAATCTTTGAAGGGAGCGGGGGAGTACGTAAGTGGAGGGGATAAGAATTTTTCAAAAATAGCACGGTTCATATTTCAATAACAGTGTAAGATGGATGCTTCAAATTTTTACCAGAAGTTGGCCTAATAGAACCCTAGTAGGGAAAAAAGTTTAGGGGTGTAGGTGTAGAGGCTGAGGGTGTGGAAGGGTGGGAAAGAAAAAGTTCCGATGCTTATATCTTAAGAATCTGTAGTGGTAGGAAGCTGAAACTTGGAAATTAGATAGACCTATAGTAGTGGCATGGTGGAAAAATAAAAATTTTTTTAGGGGTAGTATAGTACGGTGGTGGGGGGTGTTTTTCCTAACTTTAGAACGGCTTATACTATGAAACTGAAACTCGGTACGTATATGTAAATTAACTAGAAAAGTAGTTCTGATAAAAAAAATTCGAATATTCATTGGCGTTCGGAAGGGGGGGGGGGGCCAAAATAATATGAGTTAATATAAAATGCATATATTTTCACAATTTTCGTCATATCTACTAGGTCTTTCGAAATATTGAATTCATTTTTATTCTACGGATTCTTCATATGAATACCTAGAGTGTGTTTTCAAGATTTTTTGAAATTCGACCCCTAAGAGGGTGTAAACTGGTTGTATACTTTTTCATGAATTCCACCATGTTTCTCAGGTCTGATCAGATATCGAATATCTTTTCACTTCTCCGGGCTTGTTTAATAATCACCTATTTTTAAGTTTTGTTTTTTTCAACCTCTAGACCACATCCCGGAATATGACCCAATTATTTAATTCATATGTTACACCCTTTTCTAACCGCTTCCTGAACTTTTTGTTAGGTTTTCAGTCACATAGTAACATACACCGCATCCTCGAGTTGAACGCGTTCTGAACTTCTGCCGGAAACATAATAAAGTTGCGCCCAGACTGTTGGCAGATTTCTTTTAACTTCCACTGGCTTGTTTAATAATCACCTATTTTAAATTATTTTTCTTTTTCAACCCCGAACCGCATCCCGTATGTCATGCTTATGTTATTTGTGACAGCGGCATAAGTATTCTAACGGGGCCCTATTCTAACCACTTCCCGAACTTTCTGTTAGGTTTTCAGTCACATAGTAACCTACACCGCATTTCATAATTGAATTTCATAATTGTTAGGACAATCAAGCACTTGCCGTAATAGGTTGACAAATATGAAAGCCTTTTCGCATGGTCGGTCCAACTAGATCGAGTAATTCATCGAACAGGTCAATCGACATTGGACGGTATTTATAGAACATATTGCTGTCGTTCAAACATATCGCCTGCACTTTTCATACGCGCTATGTTGCTCCCGATTTCGCAAGATTTCTCTAACCCAGCACCTTCGGTTTTTTTAGTACTGTGCACAGCGAAACGAACACGAACGAAAAAGTCACCTTCGAAGTGGAGTGAAATATTCTACACAGTTCGCTACTAGATGTCATTGATAAAAAAACGCGCGAAATTTGAAAATATTAAAATATTATCAAGTAATTACTATTCGGGCACATAACACAACAAAATATTGCTCACACAAAATTTCCCGAGCACAAACTAACTGAATTGACACCGAACTATTGAAAATTTTGAGATGTCTAATATTTCGCTTGTCAAAAAGCCTTCCGTACCATTAAAAACGAAACGAAATTGCCACGAGCGCCATCTATTAGTGACTACGGCAAATGTCCATTCCGTCCACGAACACAGTACTGCAAAACGAACGAAAAACCTATTTCGTCGTTGAAATGTCAACGAAAATTTCATTTTTTTTATGAACTTTGACAGTTCATTTCATTTCGCTCGGAGCACAGTACTAGGCTTTATACGCTAGAAGCATCTTCATAACCTTTGTCGTTTATGAAGTTAGTTTCCAGTTCTGGTTTTTACTGCATAGTATTAAATTACTGGCAATATCAGTGTCACTGAAATTACTGTTTAATATTTTTTTGCCCTGATCTAAGCTTTCCAGAGTATGTATTAAACTACATTTTATGAACTTCCCATCATTTTATATTTGACAGCACTGCGCGCTAGAGAAACTGAAAACCGTGGCAGAAAAATACGCGTTAGACACATAAGTGCAATGACAATGGAAATCTACTTTAACGGCGCGGCACATCAAAAAATTAAATTAAAATCACAATTTAACAACAGGGTGTCCTGAGAAAAATTACATTGATCAAAGAAATCTAACGTCCACACTACCAAAACTTTGTATTTTGAAGCAAATTTCACAAGATCGTGTTTATCTAAATATAATACAATACCGACGCTTTCATCCTATGAAAGGAAATTTGATTCCCTAAAAATGAGTTGTTGATTTGTGATCTAGTTAAGATATAAAATATTATGCGAATGAGGTTACATGTCTAAAAGTCTTTTCTTTACCACCCTCCGTGGATATTGAAAACTGCTCCACCCTGTTTTCCTCTCAAAATATATCAAGAAATCATCACGAGATTTAATTTATTTATTCACATTTATAAAATACTGATTACTCATAATAACAATAAAAAAATCTGCCAACAATCTGGGCGTAACTTTATTATTTTTCCAGCAGAAGTTAGGAACGCGTTCAATTCTGAAATGTGGTGTAGGCTACTATGTGACTGAAAACCTATCAAAAAGAACAAGATCATGGAAGTGAAAATCTGATTGGATCTGAGAGATATGGAATAGTTTATGAAAAAGTACACAATCACTTTACACCCCCTTAGGGGTCAATTTTCAGAAAATCTTGAAAACACTGTCTTGGTATTCATATGGAGAATACATAGAATAAAATTAAATTCATTATTTGGGACGAGGTAGTAGATATGTCGAAAATCGTGGGAAAATATGCATTCTATTTTCACAGATAATTTTTTTTGCCCCCCTTCTGAACGCCAATAGATATTCGTTTTTTTTTATTCAAAATTATTTTTTTAGTTGATTTAGATATACACACCGAGTTTCAACATTGTATTAAGCCGTTCTATATATAGGAAAAACACTTACCACTTGTACCACACTACCCTTAGGGGTCGAATTTCAAAAAACCTTGAAAACGCTTTCTAGGTATTCATACGAAGAATCCGTAGAATAAAAATGAATTCAATATTTGGAAAGACCTAGTAGATATGACGAAAATCGTGAAAATATATGCATTTTATATATATTATATTTACAAATTTTTTTTTTTGCCCCCCCCCCCCCCTTCTGAACGCCAATGAATATTCAAATTCCGAGTCTCAACATTGTAGCTAAAGCCGTTCCATATATAGGAAAAACACCCCCACTTGTACCACACTACCCTTAGGGGTCGAATTTCAAAAAACCTTGAAAACGCTTTCTAGGTATTCATACGAAGAATCCGTAGAATAAAAATGAATTCAATATTTGGAAAGACCTAGTAGATATGACGAAAATCGTGAAAATATACACACCGAGTTTCAACTTTCTAGCATAAACCGTTTAATAGTTAGGAAAAACACCCCTTACCCCCGTAGCATACTACCCCTAAAAAAAATTTTATTTTTCCAACATTCCGCTACTATAGCTCTATCTAAATACCAAGTTTAAGGCTTATATCATTACAGGTTCTCAAGATATAAGCATCGGAACTTTTTCCTTTTCACCCTCCCCCACCCACAACCCCAAAACTTTTTTCCCTACTAGGGTTTAATTAGCCCTACTTCTGGTAAAAATTCTAAGCATCTATCTTAAACTGTTCTTGAGATATGTAATGTGTTTGATTTGAAAAATTCTCATCCCCTCCACTTCTATGCTCCACCTCCCATTAAAAAAATTTTACTTTGATCAATCCTTTTTTTGTCAACCTTTACACCCAAACCAAATGTTATTTTTCTAGAGCAATTGGTTCATGAGATATCGTAATCTTAAGTTTTTCACCCCCCACTCCCATACACAACTTCCCCCCACCAAAATTTTTCTTCATTCTGTTCTCCTAGTATAACTACAAATATGTTTTAAGTTTGAATGGTGTGCCATTAACGGTTTAGGAGATATTGATTTTAGAATGTGTCTATTTCACCTTTTTTGGGTTTCGGACGCATTACATATCCCCCCACTCCCACACCCCTTGATCAATATTGACAATTTTTCTGCAAATGGGTCTACTATCAGAGTTCTATAGAAATTCCAAGTTTCAGCTTCCTAACATAAGGGGTTACTGAGATCTGGAAACCAAAATTTTCGGTTTAAAACACTTCCCCCTCCTTCCCCCTCACACCCCCACCCCTAAAAATTTGGTCACTTCAAGGCGCCTACCCCGTCTATTCGTTAAAAAAATTTCAAGTTAATAACTCAAAGCGTTTGGCAGCTACGAGCCTCCAAACGATCTTGCGTACGGCGGACAGACGGACTGAAAATTTTTATTGCTTTTTTCGCGTATACTAGTTATGAAACGTGAAAATAAAAATTTTGAGGGTAGCAAATTTTTTTTTTTAAAAAATCAATCACAATACTTAATTATTAAAATAATAAAGTAATAATATATAAAATATAAGATTATAAGAAAATTATAAGAAAAAAATCTGCCAACAATCTGGGCGTAACTTTATTATTTTTCCGGCAGAAGTAAGGAACGCGTTCAATTTTGAAATGCGGTGTAGGCTACTATGTGACTGAAAACCTATCAAAAAGAACAAGATCATGGAAGTGAAAATCTGATTGGATCTGAGAGATATGGAATAGTTTATGAAAAAGTACACAATCACTTTACACCCCCTTAGGGGTCACACTACCCTTAGGGGTCGAATTTCAAAAAACCTTAAAAATTTTTCTAGGTATTCATACGAAGAATCCGTAGAATAAACATGAATTCAATATTTGGAAAGACCTAGTAGATATGACGAAAATCGTGAAAATATATGCATTTTATATTTATTATATTTACAAATATTTTTTTTTGCCCCCCCCCCTTCTGAACGCCAATGAATATTCAAATTCCGAGTCTCAACATTGTAGCTAAAGCCGTTCCATATATAGGAAAAACACCCCCACTTGTACCACACTACCCTTAGGGGTCGAATTTCAAAAAACCTTGAAAACGCTTTCTAGGTATTCATACGAAGAATCCGTAGAATAAAAATGAATTCAATATTTGGAAAGACCTAGTAGATATGACGAAAATCGTGAAAATATATGCATATTATATTTATTATATTTACAAATATTTTTTTTTGCCCCCCCCCCCCTTCTGAACGCCAATGAATATTCAATTTTTTTTTTATCAGAATTACTTTTCTAGTTGATTTACATATACACACCGAGTTTCAACATTGTAGCTTAAGCCGTTCCATATATAAGAAAAACACCCCCACTTGTACCACACTACCCTTAGGGGTCGAATTTCAAAAAACCTTGAAAACACTTTCTTGGTATTCATACGAAGAATCCGTAGAATAAACATGAATTCAATATTTGGAAAGACCTAGTAGATATGACGAAAATCGTGAAAATATATGAATTTTATATCTATTATACTTATAAATAATTTTGTTTGCCCTCCTTTCTAAACGCCAATGAATATTCAAACTTTTTTTATCACAATTACTTTTCTAGTTGATTTACATATACACACCGAGTTTCAACTTTCTAGCATGAACCGTTTAATAGTAAGGAAAAACACCCCCTACCCCCGTAGCATACTACCCCAAAAAAAAATTATATTTTTCCAACATTCCGCTACTATAGCTCTATCTAAATACCAAGTATAAGGCTTATATCATTACAGGTTCTCAAGATATAAGCATCGGAACTTTTTCCTTTTCACGCTCCCCCACCCTCCCCCTCTAAACCATCAACCCAAAACTTTTTTCCCTACTAGGGTTTAATTAGCGCTACTTCTGGTAAAAATTCTAAGCATCTATCTTAAACGGTTCTTGAGATATGAAATGTGTTTGATTTGAAAAATTCTCATCCCCTCCACTTCTATGCTCCACCTCCCACTTAAAAAATTTTACTTTGATCAATCTTTATTTGTCAACCTTTACACCAAAACCAAATTTTATTTTTCTAGAGCAATTGGTTCATGAGTTATCGTAATCTTAAGTTTTTCACCCCTCACCCCCATACACAACTTCCCCCACCCAAAATTTTTCTTCATTCTGTTCTCCTAGTATAACTACAAATATGTCTTAAGTTTGAATAGTGTGCCATTAACGGTTTAGGAGATATGGATTTTAGAATGTGTCTATCTCGCCTTTTTTGGGTTTCGGACGCATTACATTTCCCCCACTCCCACACCCCTTGATAAATATTGACAATTTTTCTGCAAATGGGTCTACTATCAGAGCTCTATAGAAATTCCAAGTTTCAGCTTCCTAACATAAGGGGTTACTGAGATCTGGAAACCAAAATTTTCGGTCTAAAACACTTCCCCCTCCTTCCCCCTCCTTCCCCCTCACACCCCCACCCCTAAAAATTTGGTCACTTCAAGGCGCCTACCCCATCTATTCGTTAAAAAAATTTCAATTTAATATCTCAAAGCGTTTGGCAGCTACGAGCCTCCAAACGATCTTGCGTACGGCGGACGCCGTACGGCGTACAGCGTACGGCGTACGGCTTTTTTTGCGTCTACTAGTTATGAAACGTGAAAATAAAAATTTTGAGGGTAGCAAATTTTTTTTTTTAAAAAATCAATCACAATACTTAATTATTAAAATAATAAAGTAAAATGAAAAATAAGTATAGTATACAAAAAATTACAATACATTATTTCTTAGATACTGTTGAACAGATATATTAAAGTCAATTTGACTGTAATTAACGTTAAAAGTGCGTGAAAGAGATGTTGGCCGTAATTTGTCCTATGGTATGGAATATCCAGCAACACATTGTCTCTCAAGGATCGAAATGGAACTTTGAAAGTAATGGCTTCCAGCAATGACGGGGAGTTAATATCAACAGATATTACCTTGAACGCAAAAACAGTTCTAAGGACATCTCGCCTATCAATCAATGACTCAATCGGCAGGAGCTTAAGACGCTCATGGTAAAGAGGCAGATGCAGTGGATCTTGCCAAGGAAGACCTTTAAGTGCGAATCGCAAGAATCTTCTCTGAACCGACTCAATTCTATTTACAGTTACTCCCATAATTATTGGGTCGAGACCAAAAACAATGTTTGGGGCAAAATTGTGACTGAAACGAGGAGGAAACAAAAAAAAATAAATTACATTTGTTATTGTATGTACTATATACTGACGGAAATAAGTGTTTTTTTTTTCAAAATATATATTACGCAAATATATGAAATAAACAAAACAATTCAAAAAAATGAAATCTTACATCACATAATTATTGGGTCGAACGGATTTTTTGTACTTTTTTCAATTTAAACTGCTAAATTAATGTTTGGTGAGATCTCCTTTCTTATTCAGGATCCACTTACATCTATTTCGCATTAATTCAAAAAATTTCCGGTTAGCTGATTCGAAGATTTCTGTCCATTCATCTTATGGAACCCTTTTGAACGCCGGTGTACTGCTAATTGGGTGAATCCTGCTTCTATCATCAAGCTCCTCCTGAAGATGTCTTCTGGGAGCAGATTGGTGGAAGGTGGAAGAGTGGTGGTCGGTTTTTTTCCACTTTGTGACACTTGTAGTGTAGGAATTCTCGAATGATATGTGCCGAATGTTTAGAATCTTATCTTGATAGAATTGAAATGTTTCTAGAATTCACATTTCCTCTGAAGAAGTTTTCCATTTATTTCTTGAAAATGTGTAACAATACATTATTGGTCATAGTGCCATCAATCAAAACCATGTTTTCAACTGCTGAGAACGATATACAGCCCCAACCATTACTGATCCCATGCTATGCTATACAGTCATATGAGTGGATTTTCTTTATTTAGTTCAACATTAGTCTTGCGCAGCACCATGGTGCATCCAACTGACCCAAAAACATTGAAACTACTCTCATCTGTAAAAATCTAATGATTCCAAAAGTTTTGATCCACTTTTAGATGGAGTTCACTAAACTCCATCATGTCTTTTTATTGACGCCGCTTACAATTTTTTTCTTTGTGAGATTAGTAGGTTATAGTTTGGGCTGTATATCGTTCTCAGCAGTTGAAAACATGGTTTTTATTGATGGCACTATGACCAATAATGTATTGCTACACACGTTGTTGTGTCTATCGGGGTAGAAAATTACCCCAATCTCTGCGTATAGTATATATATGCGTATTTTATTTAGACCAGGATTATTTCCAATTTAACCGTTGGACAAGACTGTGATACTTCCTCAAAATTTACTTAGTGAATATAAAAATATTTTTTTAAAGTGTTTTAACATTGAAGGTAAGTGATTTTACACGGTGTTTTATTATAAATGAGTATAAGTAAGAGTTATTTTTTCCTTTTAGATTATGCCTACAATAATATATATCGCAAACGACAAACAAGCCAGGATATTCGCGATCTGTATGATGATGCATCTTCGGAGGCGTCATCAATTGCACCAGATCATGAAGATGTTTCGGATGATGAAGTTGCGAGGGATAACAACGACGGTGACTTTTCTGCTAATGACGATAGTGATTGCGAATGTATTCCTGATCTTGCTGAAGAAATGGATTATGAAGACTTGGAAGGTGAAGTTGCTGACGAATTATTGGGAGAGAATGATGATACCGAAGAAGGTACATAACTATAGATTTATATATGCTCTTCTTCTAAACTTTTTCTGTTTTAGGTGAAGATATATACCAGTCGCAGAATAGAAAGTTCTCCCGTACATGGAGAAGCCAGCCACCAAGAATGTTCAGGATTCCTCATTTTCAACTGAATCTTGAAAATCAACGCTTAATTGGCTTAGCAGCTAATCTGAATTCGAGGGAACAGTGCTTGAAGTCATTACTGTCCCCGGAATTGATGCGTGTTATTTTGGCTGAAACAAATCGGAAAGCAAGAGATTACTACGACAGGAAACGGAATCCAAGCCAACACAAGAAGCCGCGACTATGGAATCCAGTAGAGATGGATGAAATGTATGCTGTGTGTGGCATTCTCATATATGCCGGCATGCGAAAAAATTGGGATGAACGGATTACCGACTTATGGAACACGGAGAGCAGACCATTTTACGATGTCACTAAACAGATTTCAGTGAATACTGCAATTTATGCGATTTGACAACTATCGCACTAGAGGAATCAGGCTGAAAAGTGACAAATTAGCTTCTTTCAGAGATGTGTGGCAGATGTTTCTAACAAACCTCAATAATGGTTATATACTATCAACTAATCTGACCATCGATGAACAACTAGTTGCGACAAGAGGGCGTTGTAATTTTAGGCAATATATACCATCCAAACCAGGGAAATATGGCATCAAATTCTTCTGGATAGTTGATGCTAAAAATTCCTATCCATTGAATGCAGAGGTATATATTGGCCGTCAACCTGGAGAAGCGACTGCCAAGAACTATGCCTTCAATCTGGTTCAACGTTTAGCAAGACCATACATGAAAAGGGACGGACGATTACAATGGACAACATTTCTACAGGCTGTTCTCTAGCGGAAGATTTGATAACGAAGAAAACGTCGATAATTGGGACAATAAGGAGCAATAAACCCGACTTACCAGTCGAGCTTGCAGCTCGAAAGCCGGCGGATAAAAAAAACACCTACAGAAACGACCAATTAGTTCATCGTGGTTCTATTTTAACGAGTTCCTAAGTTTGGTTAGTTATATTCCGAAGGAAAACAGAAATGTTTTACTTCTTTCAACACTGCATAACAACAGCGAAGTCGACCAATAAACTGGGAAGCCATATATAATTTTGGATTATAATGCAAATAAGGGAGGTGTTTGAACTTCAAATACGTTACATTGAAATTACACATTAAATTTGAAATTCAAACATACGCGCGTAAACGCTACTCACCACGGCGTGAACTTGATGCACAATTTCACGTGCCACTGTGGTCCAGTAGAGTTGGCGCCGGTTATCCGTCGAAAGGATAAACGGTGCATAAAGCTTACCGGCCCTATAAAAGGCCCGGCCGCCGTTGATTCGGGCTCTAGTCGATTATTCAATCACTAAGCAAATTTGGAGAAGCGTTCCGCTCGGCTGATTTCAGCATTTCAATTTTTAAAAGGTATAACCGTTGTCCATTGCGGAATCTCATTAGGGATTGTTGTTTTTGCTGTTGCAGCAGAAAACAATTTCTCATGGGAAATACGCATTGTATTTATTATTTTGTACCAGCCAAGCTGGTTGAACGGTCTGGCATCCCGTAATTGCCACTTTCAAAAAGAAAAATAATTCTGCGAACCCCGGCGTGTCATCGAAGTACTTTTATTTCGGTGGCAATTATTTTTTTTTCTTCAACCATTTCTTTCTTCTGTTTTTTTGATTTAGCGTCACCACCACACATTCCATAATTCTTACCTTCGCAACCTCATTGCATCCACCCCATCCGCAATTCCTATATTGCACAAATAAAGCACATTCGTGTTCACGCAATTCCGCCGACAATCATGAACACGAATGTGCCTTTTGTGCAATATAGGAATTGCGGATGGGGTGGATGCAACGAGGTTGCGAAGGTAAGAATTATGGAATGTGTGGTGGTGACGCTAAATCAAAAAAAACAGAAGAAAGAAATGGTTGAAGAAAAAAAAAATAATTGCCACCGAAATAAAAGTACTTCGATGACACGCCGGGGTTCGCAGAATTATTTTTCTTTTTGAAAGTGGCAATTACGGGATGCCAGACCGTTCAACCAGCTTGGCTGGTACAAAATAATAAATACAATGCGTATTTCCCATGAGAAATTGTTTTCTGCTGCAACAGCAAAAACAACAATCCCTAATGAGATTCCGCAATGGACAACGGTTATACCTTTTAAAAATTGAAATGCTGAAATCAGCCGAGCGGAACGCTTCTCCAAATTTGCTTAGTGATTGAATAATCGACTAGAGCCCGAATCAACGGCGGCCGGGCCTTTTATAGGGCCGGTAAGCCTTATGCACCGTTAATCCTTTCGACGGATAACCGGCGCCAACTCTACTGGACCACAGTGGCACGTGAAATTGTGCATCAAGTTCACGCCGGGGGGAGTAGCGTTTACGCGCGTATGTTTGAATTTCAAATTTAATGTGTAATTTCAATGTAACGTATTTGAAGTTCAAACATTCTCCCGGGCGCAACAAAAAAAAAGAAAAGGAAAATGAATGAACCAAATGAAAAAAACCGATTACTTGTCTATAGCAGTATTATAGATGATGATAGATGCAATGAAACAAGAAAATAAAAAATGAAAAAATTAAGATAATAAAACTAAAAACAATAAAAAATGAAAATAATAAAAATATCAAGATAGAATGCGGAAGAAAAAAAAATAAAATAAAATAAAATTCAAGATGTGATGCATCTAGTGTTGGTGCTTGCGTTTTAACGCGAACCACGTTGTCTTCCCCTTTGCGATGCGAACACGCACCTTATCCCCGCCGTTAAAAAATAGTGTGTATATCGGTCGTTTGAAAGACCTGAACTGACTCCATGGGATCGTGTTTAGTTCGTCGTAGGTGACGTCAAAGGTTTCTCCTTTATTGGTCACTAGACCACAAGTGGGTCTCTGTTTGCGATTGATGATGTTGAAAGACGGTTGTAGTGATTGTCGTGTTTGTTTGTTGAGTGTGTTTGTTCATCTAAACAGCGGCCTGGCGTGAGTGGCAATTGCCGTTTGTTATCGTGTGGAGCGGGCGGAGGCCGTTCTATACTGCGGTCTGGTGTAACTCGCAGATGGTAGTGACTTTTCTCTTCCTGATTCGTGATAGAATCTACCTGTATGGCTGCCGTATCTTCAAGCTTGCTGAAGAGTGAGTTTACAGCGAGCCCGGTGAATTTTGTTTTGTGGTTTATTGCATTTTGTGGTATTTTTCCAAATAAGATCCAGCCCAGCGACGTTTCTTGCGCTATCGGATGATCCTTTGGTCCATACCTAAGACACGATCCCAAAATCTGCGGGTAGGTTTGGACCCCGAGTAGCAAGTCAATTGACCCGGGTTCCATGAATTTTGGATCCGCGAGAATGATATCGCTTATGTAAGGCCATTGCTTCGCGGGAACGCTAACTGAAGAACGCATCTGTGTTATGTTCTTGATCACATATGCTTGAGTTCGAATTTCTTTCCCGTTTCCGATCTTCGGAATAATGTTGAAACTAATTTCTTGCGTTGATGTGCTAACGTTTGTAGAGTTCAACCCAGTAATGGATATGGATGTGGGTTATGCTTTCGTTCGCAGAAGTTGGTAAGCAGCACTAGAAATAAACGAATTTTCTGACCCAGAATCTATCAATGCTCGGAGTGACATGACATTTCCTTCTGGTGTTTTAATTGTGACGATGGCGGTTGCTAATAGAGCTTGCTTACACTCTTTGGTTGTTGCAGATTTTGAGCATAATGCTTCAGTACTTGATGACGGTTCAGGTTGTGCACTACTTGTGGGTGTCGCAATTGAATGTAACGAGGATTTATCAGACTTGTGTAAGGTAGTGTGATGTCTTTTATGACAAGTAAAACAGGTTCTCTTACTCTTACATTCGTTCGAAGGGTGTTTTGTCAAACAATTAAAACACAAATGTTGAGTTTTAACAAAATCCCACTTTGCAGATGTGTCGAGGTTGTGAAACGTTTGACATTTGAAAAGGAAATGATCCTTTTTGCAATAAGAGCAAGATGGCTGGGATGTCTTCGCAAAATTGCTTGAACTTTTACGCTGGTTATTGTTGCTTTGTGTGGCTGACTGTGACTGTGTCTTGGCTGCAGCTAATACTTCCAGCGTTCTATGGCGACATTCAATGAATTTTTCAAATTCTTTATAAGTCGGTAACGACTCTGTTGTTGATACCTGTTGCTCCCAAAGACTTCGAGTTAATGGAGGCAGTTTAGCTGTTAGCAAGTACAAAATTATCGGATCCCAATTTTTTGTATCAAGACCTAATTGCTGTAGCTCATGCACGCACTCGTTTGTAGTGTCTAACATTTCTTTGAAACTCTGCTCTGACTCTGAGCGAATCTCGGGGGTGGAGAACAACGCTTGCAGATGTACATTACATGTGATTCTTTTGTTATCGAATCGTTTAGTGAGCAAAGTCCATGCTGGGTCGTAGTTTGAGTCGACGCTTTCGAACTGATTCAGAATTTTTGACGCGTCCCCGATCAAACTGCCTTTTAAATAATGCAGTTTATGGACTCTGGATAGATGATTGTTGTCATGTATAATTGACTTAAAGGTATCTCTGAATATCCGCCAATTTTTGAATTTTCCATCGAACTTTGGGAGGCTTATGTTCGGAAGTTTAAATGATGGTTGTGGTTCTTGCCTCGACTCAACGTGTTGCTTAGAAAGCTCTGCTTCGGGCTTTTTAATCAGTTGGTGCAGATCACCGATATACTCAAAAGCGTCTTTTTCTATTTCGCCGTAAGTCGAAAGGTATTGGGTCTTAACTGACTCAGCGATCTCGCTCTGACTTGTTATTATTGTCACGTGCGCGTCTTCGCACTGAGACCAGATTTTGTGGATGTGTTCGAGTCGGCCGCTGGCGTAGCCAACGGTTCTCCGTACTTCGCTAGTCTTCTTGAAATTCGAGATCGCTTGTCGTACGAGGGCAAAAAAACCTGTTTGTTTCTCTATCGCTTGCTCCATGGCCTGTGAATAGCGCAATGCACGTGCAACACAGACAAACGATCGGAAATGTGCGAGGTTCTATGAGAGAACGTGGGCCGGTTTGTTTTGAGTTTACAAGGAATCGGCCGACAACGCGCGATGTTGGTCGAAATACCTCGATTGCTTGTTTACTTAAAAATTTTTGCCGCTTGATTGTCGACAATTTTTTTGCGTGCCGGCTCGAAGGTCGACAAAATTGCTTGTTGGGAGCAAGTTTTGTTGTTCTACTGGTGGCGTGCCGCTAGACAACGTTTACGCAAAATCACGGAAATTTCAGGCCGTGGCTAGTGAATTCCGTGCGATAAATTGTGACGGAATTGTGCGGAGTTGTCGTAGTTTCGCGGAATACGAATGTGCTTTCGTTTTTTTGTGTGTCTTGTGCAATTTCCTGGTGAATTGCTGACGGAAATGGTTTTGTTTTAAATCGCGGAGATTTCGGTTGGTTTTTTTGATTCCGCTCGATAAATTGTCGGCGGAATTGCGTGAAATTGTCGCAGATGCGACTTATGTGTTCCGTGCGATGGAGTGTCGTCGGAAGCTATTTTTTCGAGATCACGTGTGCCGAACGGAATTAAATTTGCGAAATCACGGGGATTTTAGCGTGTGGTTTAATGGTTAGTTCCGTACAGTGAAATGCCGACGGAACTTGAATTGCGCGAAATCACGGAGATTTCGGGTTGTTTGTTAGTGAATTCCGTGCTGCGGTGTTCCGACGGAATTACCATGAGCTAAATCACGTAGATTTGTGCTTGAATTTTGCCTGGATTCCGTACGGTAGTGTGCCGACGGAGTTGATGTTGCGAGTTTACCAAAACTTCGGCTTTTTGATTGTGAATTCCGTACGCTAGATGTCGACGGAATTGCTTGTGCGAATTTATGAGAAATTTGGCTTTTGTGTGTAAATTCCGTACGAGAGATGTCGACGGAATTACTTGTGCGGATTTATGAGAAATTCGGCTTTTGTGTGTAACTTCCGTACGCTAGATGTCGACGGAATTACTTGTGCGAATTTATGAAAAATTCGGCTTTTGTATGTAAATTCCGTACGCTAGATGTCGACGGAATTACTTGTGCGAATTTATGAGAAATTCGGCTGTTGTGTGTAACTTCCGTACGCTAGATGTCGAGGGAATTACTTGTGCGAATTTATGAGAAATTCGGCTTGTTTTTGTGTTTTGTGATATCCGTACGACGATGTGCCGACGGAGTTGAACTTACGAAAACACGGGAATGTCGGGCTGAATTTCTTACTTTCGTACGGCTAGGAGTCGACGAAATTGAGTTCGATAACTTGCCGACGGGAATTTCAGCTGATTTGTTTACAAGTTCCATACGGTGCTGTGCCGTCGGAACAAATTTTTCCAAGTTTTTGTGAAGCACTTGATTTGTGCTTTGTGAATTCTGTACGGCGATATGCCAACAGAACTGTGTTATTCAAAATGCCGAGAATTTCGTTTTTGAATTTTTGATAAGTTCCGTTCGGTGATGTGTCGACGGACTTGATTTGCGAATTTACAGGAAATTCGATTTGATGTGAAAAAACGGATTTTCAGCTTTGAATGTAAATTCCGTACGCTAGATGTCGACGGAATTACTTTATGCAAATGTACGGAACATTTGGCTTAGTGCGAAAATAGGAAATTTTCGCTTCATGTGAAATTACGAAGAATTTCAGTTTTGGTGCATGTGAAAAATGAACCACATCGGGGTCACCAATAATTATGCTACCTGAATGTTGCGCGAAATCGCGGAATTTTCGGATTTTTCGTAGGTTTCCCTAGAGATGAGCGTAAAATTGGACAATTCTACCTTCGGTCTCGTCAACTATCCGGCTCGACGGACCATGAACACGAATGTGCCTTTTGTGCAATATAGGAATTGCGGATGGGGTGGATGCTACGAGGTTGCGAAGGTAAGAATTATGGAATGTGTGGTGGTGACGCTAAATCAAAAAAAAACAGAAGAAAGAAATGGTTGAAGAAAAAAAAAATAATTGCCACCGAAATAAAAGTACTTCGATGACACGCCGGGGTTCGCAGAATTATTTATCTTTTTGAAAGTGGCAATTACGGGATGCCAGACCGTTCAACCAACTTGGCTGGTACAAAATAATAAATACAATGCGTATTTCCCATGAGAAATTGTTTTCTGCTGCAACAGCAAAAACAACAATCCCTAATGAGATTCCGCAATGGACAACGGTTATACCTTTTAAAAATTGAAATGCTGAAATCAGCCGAGCGGAACGCTTCTCTAAATTTGCTTAGTGATTGAATAATCGACTAGAGCGCGAATCAACGGCGGCCGGGCCTTTTATAGGGCCGGTAAGCTTTATGCACCGTTTATCCTTTCGACGGATAACCGGCGCCAACTCTACTGGACCACAGTGGCACGTGAAATTGTGCATCAAGTTCACGCCGTGGTGAGTAGCGTTTACGCGCGTATGTTTGAATTTCAAATTTAATGTGTAATTTCAATGTAACGTATTTGAAGTTCAAACAGGAGGTGTTGATACAATGGATAAATTGGCTTAGACCTACACGTGCAAACGCATCACTCGCCGTTGGCCAATGGTGCTATTTTATAATATGCTGGATATAGCATGTATCGCAGCATATAATATACATAAGATAGCACGTCCTAATGACTATACAGGAAACAAATCCAATATGCGGAAATTATTTCTCGAATTACTGGCAAAGGTACTGGTCGATCCTCAAATTCGGAAACGCTTATCGAAACCATCGCCGCTAAAGAAAAGCGTAAAAATTGCCATGAAGATGCTGGGTTATGACGTGGATGCGCTTAGACCACAGCTAGTTCCCAAAACTGTTATCAGAAAAAATAAAGTAAGACGATGCACTTTTTGCGATAGGAGCAAAGATGTAAAGACCAGCATCACCTGTGACATTTGCGATGAACCGGCATGCAAAAAACATTATAAAATCGTCTGTAATGAATGCTGTAGACTTGAAATTGAAGGAATGAATGAAACAGAAATGGAAATTCTAAGAGAGGAGGATGTTTCGTCGTAATAAAGTTTATAATTATAATTTTAAGTTGCTATTTCCGAAATGTTCATTTATATAAATAAGTATCAAACATAAATCTACAAAAAAAATTGTTTCATTTATAAGACTTTTCATATATTTTACGCCGATCGAAACGTGGGGTAGTTTTCTACCCCTATAGACAGATGGTGTTGCTCAAAACCGTGCGCAGACTGAAGGTTAAAGTCAGCGCAACGCAAAGCAACTCGGTGATGTTAGCTTCTGGAATATCAATTACTTCAGCGGTGAATTTCCGATTTACTGCACAAAGCACTCCACCGCCAACCGGAGCGTCCTGGATGTCAAGATGACGATTACGGCGAAAAATCTGATAATCACCATCGAACAGCTCGGCGTCTCTAAAGTTTTTGCAAAAGCCACGTTTCAGTGATGCAGACAACGTCGAAACAAGAAGCGGCGGCAGAGATATACAGCTGTCTAGTCTTAGAACGCATGCCACTTACGTTGCCGTAGTACACCAAGATCGAATTAAGTTTTTTCACCGAAAAACGTGATGCGCATTGCGTCGATGAGGGACGAATTCTCTAACAATCACTGAATGAGGCCAGCAGGTTGATTCTACAACTGTTTCAAAGACGGACGACGGCAGGACAACTCCGAATGAAGCCACGCGTGATACTTCAGTGCGAGCTACCGGAACAAGTTTTTTGCAAGAGACCTTGTCCTTCAGAATGATTCCGATATTAGTCTGGACATCTTCTTCAGATGTGTTCGGGTCCAAGCGCGATACAAAAAGTACTTTTAGTCTTTCGACAGCCTTCAAAACGCATTGAGAGCTGAAAGCGCGAACTGTATCATCCTTATCCTGTAAATGCTCAAGCACATTAACTACTTCTGAGTTTTTGTGACTATTATTTTTTGGGTTCTTCCTTGATTTCCTTATTGACTTCGTCTTCGCAGTTTTCCTCAGTGCAAGTGGAGTCATAATATTCTCCTTATGCCCACGTTCAGTAGAACGAGGAGAACTACAGTCATTCTCCGTAGTGGAAATGGAAGTAGTAGAGGCTTGGGTCTGACAACAAACACTAGACCTTTCTGGACGCAGGCGTCTGAGATGCTCGGCTTTGTCAGCTTTTCCTACAGATAATTTGATGTCACAGACATTACTGTTGATCGTGTCAAGTTTTCGAGTAGGATCAAGTATATCGACGGATGAATCCACACTGGTAGGTCCAATGCAGTGATCAGAAGATACATAATCACTAAGATTTTATAGAGTGTAATTCAATTTACTGTCGTATAGAGAGATTTTTTTGGTTACCTTTGTACTGGACGAAGCAATCATGATAATAATAAAAGATCATTGACCAGAGTAGTCCAATTGCAATATCTACTTGACCTGGATTAGCTTGGTCAGCATATTGCAATCGGACATTCCATGCCGTGCATTTGCACCTGCATGTGGATCACTAACATTAACATTGACCAAGAGAATCCGATGACAATATTTAGAACGATTGACCTTCTTTGCTTAGTCAGCGAATCGTTCTGAATGTTTCAATGGGAAATCCATACCATGCACTTTGTTATTGCATTTTGTTAGTGTAAAATTGTATTGTAAAATTGCATCGTTTAATGTATGTATAAGCAAATTTAGTATTTAAGTAATCGATTTTAGGAAATAAAGATTCAGTCTATATTCAAACTTTCATCGATCTTTTACTGACCACTCGATTGTACTGAGACGGGCTTAATTGCCATTCGTACTCTTGAGCACTCAATTGTACTGAGACGGGCTTAATTGCCACTCGTGCTTTTGAGTATAATAACATATAATATACAAAAGAATACCCTTGCCCTTTGACTATCAAGAAGACTTAGAAGATGTCACGGTAATTTCAGAGAATCATTAAAACTTCTGGTACATCCAGCACACCTTAGACAAGTCATGCTGTACCATGTTGCAGTTGGAAAAAATTTTGTCAAGTTGGGTTCCATAATCCCGGAAGTCGTCAATGTAATTAGTAATGTTTACCAAAGCATCACTCATATTATTCACTTTATTGGCAATTAAAGTGTAGTCACTTTTCAAATCTTCCAACGCATTATTGGCCGTATCAAGGCGAGAGGATGAAATCTTTAGTAGCCTCAAGATGTGACATGGCTTCACGGCAGTACATTCTATACATGTGAAACCACTGTAATTTGTCAAAGTAGATTTAATTTTAGATCAATCACAAATTCCATCACAAGATACCCGATGATTATCAGTGATTTCGAGCATGCAGGTGCCACAAGAATTGACTGAGCATGACATTGTCGTAGAAAGACCGGCAGAAATACTACGAAAAATCAAGTCAACCTTTCGGAATTTTTCGCAGATGAGAACGAACGATGATAAAAAATTTAGGAAAAATAAAATTTAATAAATTAGAGTAAAATCACATTTACTTTCAGAGCACTCTTAATGTTTGCATATGCATAGGATCAATTTCAATTAATTTAGTATAGTTAACCACAGTCCACAAGCGAAATGGTTAATATATCTCTGGCAGTTTAAACACTACAAGAATAGCATTAACGGTGATCCACAGTCCACAAGCGAATTGGCTACTAGATGTGCTAAGAGTAAAATGATGTCCAGGCTAAGTTCTCTGGCAGTTTAAACACTACAATAGATTTCGATGAACAGCGCTAACGGTGATCCTCGCAAAATCATCGGCAAGAATAAGAAAATGCAATTATTTTAACACTCACGAAACCAAGCAAACCAGTGACTCTTAAATATGAATGTAAACCACTTCAGTAACACTTTTGATCAAATATATGATAACTGTGGGCACTGAAATTAATAAATTTCAAGAAAATCACGGAGCTGTCTCGGACACAAACCGACAGTTGACACTTGACATGTTTAAAATTTCGTGATATAGTGCCTCAACTACCCGATACCCTGCACATACTACTACCATAGCATATCAATGACAAATTAGTCATGAAATATTGTATAATTGAAAATATAATACTTTATTGATCCATCATTATACTGAACGTAGGTCGCAAAGTCATTATCACTAGGAGTCTAGTGACAGCGCCAAGATAGAGATTTTTTATCAGTCATCTCGGAATTTAATTATACATAATGTGTAAATTGAGGTTGTGTTTTTAAGTGACTAGAATAAATGCGCTGACAATATTATTTACAACTTTTCCTTACTATAATAAAACCCCTGGCGATATAAAATAAAACTCCGCAATTGGCACCCACATCACTGCTCTGGACCTCAATTGAACCCAATCGTAAGTAATCCTATGTTTCCTTGAGTTTTTCAATTTTCCCTTTCATCCATAAATAAACACTGAACGTTTCTCGTCACGTTTTATGTCTGCAATTTATTCGATATCGCTTTACCTGAAAATGACTTTGGTCGCCCACCAATTCCCAAAATCCCTGTATTCATTGTACATACTGTGTGCCTAAGTTTACGAGAGATTTCCGTTCTCATTTTTTATTTACATACGGGATACAAGGGCTCCCGATCTAAGAAGTTTTTTCCTTTCAAATTGGATTTACAGATTATATAGCGCTGCTGCTTCGACTTTTTATATTACTGCCAGTCAATTGAGTATTTCTCGCGCTAATTATAATCAAACTTCATACCTACACATTTTTCGAACTAATATCTTACTTAAATTAATGTAGGTATGTATGTAAATGCGACGGTGTTCATTATTTTTCAAAGTTAAATCTTAAGGTGCGTTTCCATCTCCGCCGTTTTGCGTCGCCAACTAGATTCCACATACCGGTGTGCAACCTTAAAAGGGCTGTTTTTTTATTTAGCAAAACACAGTAATTAACGCAGAAAAGTGAAGAATATTTTACTCGAAGTAATTGCCCTCGTTGGCTATACATTTTTCTTATCTGTGGGAAAGATTTTGGATTCCACCCCTAAAGAATTTACCCCCTTTGGATAAGAACCACAAATCGAGCCATTTTTTAACCTCTTCATAAGAATTGAAGTGCTGCTCAGCAAGTGCGTGTCCCATCGCCGCAAACAAATAGTAGTCGGAAGGGGCCAGATCTTGAAAGTAGGGCGGGTGGGGTAGCAACTCCCTGCCAAGTCCATCCAACGTATCCCATTCCAATCTTGCTGTGTGTGATGGTGCGTTGTCATGCTGGAAAATGATACGATCATGCCGATCCGCGTATTCCGGTCTTTTTTTGCGCAATTCACGATCCAATTCAATGATTTGTTGCTGGTAGCGTTGAGTATTGATCGTTTCCCCAGGTTTCAACAGTTCGTAGTAAACCACCCCTTTCTGGTCCCAGCAAACACACAGCATTGTCTTTTTCCCGAATCGATATGGCCTAGCAGACGACGTTGAGGGTTCGCCGGGGCTCACCCACGATTTTTTGCGCTTAGGGTTTTCATAGAAGATCCATTTTTCATGGCCAGTGACTATTCGATGCAAAAATGATTTTCTGCTGTGCCGATCAAGCAAGATTTCGCACGTGTTCTGGTGTCGTTTCATCTGTCGGTCGTTCAATTGATGTGGCACCCACTTCCCCATCTTTTGGATCTTTCCCATGGCTTGAAGGCGTTTCGAAATGGCCGGCTAACATTCAACTGCGCAGCAAGTTGTTTCTGCGATTGGATGTCGTCTTCGTCCAATAAACCTTGCAATTCGATGTCCTCAAAAACCTTTGGACGATTTTCGCGCTTCTTGTCGGTGACGTTAAAAATTTCGTCTTTAAATTGCCGAAACCACGCTCTGCACCGAGTTTCACTGATAACATTGTCGCCATAGACCTCCACAAGAATTCTATGCACTTCGGTGGCAGATTTCTTTCAATTGAAGAGGAATAGCAGTGCTCCCCGCAAATGCTCTTTATCTGGCACAAAACTCGACATGTTTATCGAGATCAAAGGACAAAACTGCTGACTTTGTCTTTTGTTTACAAATGACAAAGATCAAAGCAATGAGAAAACATAACGCAGTCACGATCGGCTGCAAGCCAATCGTATGATACTCTAGATGAAATACTGAACTCCGATTTATATTTTAGTTGGAAATATATCAAAAGAATGAGGAGAGCACAAGCAATTATTACATGACCTTTTACTTACAGGTAGAAACTTTTGTATAGTGGTCGATTTTTTGATTTATAGTGAGTTCCATAAAGTAAGTTAGGACATTTTACAGAATTTTTGTATGGCAACTGCATGAAAGACTTATGGGATATTTTTCATAATAATAGTTTCAGCTGCGACTATCACAAAATTAATGTGTATAAAATTTCAAAGTCGTAACTTAAAGTGTTCTGAAGTTATCGTTCAATATTGGTGAACATGTTTATTAAGGACTTTTGTATGACAGCTACCCGAAGGAGTCAACAAGAGGCGCCAACTAATGAACTCCGTTTTGGTATTGGTATAAAACTAATTCCTGTGAAATTTTAAATCCCTGCTTTAACTCGTTCTGGAGTTATAGTGGATTCAGTAACAAGTATACATTTTTGAATGACTTTTCGAGGCTGCTACACGAAGGACTCATTCGGTTTGCATCATATTCGGAACTTTCGATTCAAACATTGTAAATCTTAAGTATGCAAAATTTCAAGTTCCTAACTTGAAGCAATCGAGCAATAATTGTGAAAACGTGTTTTAAGGACTCTTGTATGGGAGGTACCCGAAGGAGTGGACGGATATCGCCCATTAACGAACTTAGCCTTACTTTTTCCATTTTACAAGTTGTGACGAAATTTCAACTTCCTAGGTCAACGCGTTCTTGAGTTATCGTGCTAACGGACGGACGGACGGACGGACGGACGGACGGACGGACGGACGGACGGACGGACGGACGGACGGACGGACGGACGGACGGACGGACGGACAGCAAACGGATTTGGGGGTTTTGGCCAAAAATAAACACAAAATAATATATAACTTTTTTTCGTCCGAGGCTCGGTTCTATGCGTTACAAACTTTTCGGGCTGGATTAAACTTATAATACTCTATATGTTCATCTAGAGTATAAAAATAGCGGGCAAGGTTGGCTGACGTCTCATGCGCGCGTACTGCCATCTATTAGAAAACGGCCGTTTTAAGGTTGCACACCGTACATAAAAAACTAGCTCTGTGACGCGCGAAGGCAATCGTCGGGAGTTGACACAACTTCAACTTTCTCGGCGAGAGGCGATACTAATGTGTCTTCAATTGAGGTTGGTTTGTATCCGACCTACGTTCCTATGGTGACAGCCAAAATGCTTTATTATTAAAAAATAATAAAGTCAATTAAAAGTCAAAACTGGACGACGAGCGGCAAATTACCTAGGAAACTGACTGAAAACTTTTTAGCGTCTACATACAGCGTCTACAGTACGTCTGCACCAAATTGCAGAAGTTTCAATGATTGAAATAATGGCGCAAAGAGCTAAATCTAGATTCATCAGCAAATGCCAACATATTCCAAACCCACTGGTTGCCTGCCTCACATAGTTTCTGTTTGTATTATTAGATGTTATTTTTTCCTTTATTCTTTATTCTTCTTTATTCAAAATTTTTATTATGTTACTTTTTTCTTATGATTTAGTTAGTTATAGGTTTGATTAAGTTAGGTTAGTTATCTTCATAAGGCTTTTTCATTATTTTTTCCTGAACTCACAAATAATCAGTCTTGTCAAAATCTTACTGCCAAGTGCACCAACCAAAATAAACCATAGTTGTAAAGGCTTTAGATCAGCGTAATCTCTAAATATGTACTTATATACCAGCAATGTATTCATTATAAGAATAAAATATCTGCGAACAGTCTGGACGAAACCTTATTATTTTCCCGCCAGAAGTTGGGAACGCACTCAATTCTGAGATGCGACGTAGGTTACTGTGTGACTGAAAACCTAACAAAAAGTTCGGGAAGCGGTTAGAATATGGCGTAACATGTAAATTACACAATTGGGCCATATTCCGGGATGCGGGCTAGGGTTTGAAAAAGGAGAAAAACTTGTAAATAGGTGTTTATTAAACAACCCCGTGGAAGTTAAAAGATATTCGATATCTGATCAGACCTGAGAGACATGAAAGAATTCAATAAGAAGTATATTATAACTTTACACCCCCTAAGGGGTCGAATTTCAAAAAATCTTGAAAACCCTTTCTAGGTATTCTTATAGAGAATGCGTAGAATAAAACTGAGTTCAATATTTTGGAAGACCTAGTAGATATGACGAAAATCATGGAAAAATACGCATTATATCTTATCTGATCATAATTTTTGCCCCTCCTTCTGAACGCTAATGAATATTCAAATTTTTTTTCATCAAAGCTGCTCTTCTAGTTGACTTACATATACACACCAAGTATCAACTTCCTAGCATAAGCCGTTCCATAGTTAGGAAAAACACCTCCCACCCCGTACCATACTACCCATAAAAAATTATATATTTCCAACATGCTGCTACTATAGCTCTATCTAAATACCAAGTTTAAGGCTTATATCATTACAAGTTCTTAAGATATAAGCATCGAAACTTTTTTCCTTTTCACCCTCCCCCACAATCAATCTCTACACCTACATCCCCAAATTTTTTTCCCTATTAGGGTTCAGTTAGCGCTACTTTTTGTAAAATTTCTAAGCATCTATCTTACACTGTTCTTCAGATATGAATTGTCCTTTTTTTGAAAAATTCTTATCCCCTCCACTTCTATACTCCACCACCCACTTAAAAATTTTCGCTTTTATCAATCTTTATTTGTCGACCTTTATACCTATACTGAATTTTATTTTTCTGGAGCAATTGGCTCATGAGATATCGTAATCTAAAGTTTTTGACCCCCACCCCCGTACGCCAGTGACCCCATACAAAAATTAGTTTTCAGTCTTTTCTCCTAGTACAACTGTACATATTTCTTAAGTTTAAATAGTGTGTCATTAACGGTTTAGGAGATATTGATTTTAGAATGTGTCTATATAGGCTTTTTTGCGTTTCGGACTCATTATTTTACCCCCCACTCCCATACCCTTTGATCAATATTGACAATTTTAATGCAAATGGGTCCTATCAGAGCCATATTGAAATTCCAAGTCTCAGCTTGCAATCAGAAGTGGTTACTGAGATCTAGCAACCAAAATTTTCCGTTTAAAACGCTTCTCCCGTCTTCCCCCTCGAACCACCTCCCTAAAAATTTGGTCACTGCATGGAGTCTACCCCGTCTATTCGTAAAACAAATTTCAATTTAATATCTCAAAGCGTTTGGGAGCTACGAGCCTTCAAACGGTTTGCGTACGGAGGTCAGACGGACTGAACATTTTTATTGCTGTTTTCGTGTCTTCTAGTTGAGAAACGTGAAAAACAAATTTTGAAGGTAAATTTGAAAATTTGTTTTTAAAAAATCGATCACAATACTGTATTATTAAAATAATAAAGTTAAACTATGAGCTATGAACTAATTAAGTTAATCATAATAATCAATGGCGCAACAGCTCAAATCGGGCCTAGGCCTTGAAGTAATGCTAGAGTTACTTCATTACTAGACCAACGGAACACTAGGAGGTGAAGTGGTCAGCTACACGCTCATCCGCGATTATTACCACGATTTTAACTCAGGTACTGATTAACAGCTGAGTTAACTGGTAGTCCGGCACCCAAAGCCATTTTCGATAAATACTTGTCTCCGCAGATTTGAACCTGGTACCAGGTACACCGAAGGCAAGTGCTCTAGCCACTGAGCCACCCACACTACCAATTAAGTTAATACAAGTTAAATAAAAGTTAATTCAATTTCAGTACGTGCTAGTTTCAAATTATAAGAATTCGAATTCGTAGTTCATTTCGAGACATGTGTTGACACAATAATTATATTATTTATTAACTAATTAAGCGATATCTATTTCTTATCGGATTCCGCAGGGTTGAATCTCTCACGTTTTTTAATTATTCGACAACTTCTACTGGTTTGAGGAATTGTAGTAGCTTTCGAGGTTACTTCTGTATGTTTGACATCTTGTTGTGATGGTATGTTGATGTTCTCCTTAGTTTCCTCAAGCTCGAGAGGGGCTGTAGACTGCTTATTTTGGTCACTCTCGCTGTCGTTTTTTGGAGTTTCGGTAGTAATGAGACTAGTATCAATCGAGTCTTTAATATCGGCCTTAGTTTTGTGTAGAGGCCAATTGTTCCGCCGATATCTTGATCTCTCCTTTGTCTGTACTATTACTGATATTGGGTATTGGGTTGTTTCGACTACCGCTGCTTTCCATTGGCGATGACCGACTTGCACACGCACTTTATCGCCAATTTTTAGGGGTTCGTGATCTTTGGTGTGCAAATCCCCATTTAGCTTTTGTTTTATGCGTGCCTTCTTGAGTTCTTCAGAGAATAATCGGTACGATTTTGTGTTTTAGCTGATCTATGTCCGTTGGTAGAGTTGTTCGCGTTGATCGGCTGTATTTGTGATTTGAAGGACTCACTTCGCGGTGTGTTGCGCATCATTAATTATGCCTTGTAAACATCAGTATTATCTAGTTTGCATCGCTTCATTAAGGTTTTCACTGTTTGTACCATCCGCAAACCCATTTGACTGTGGGAATGCTTGCACTTCCAATTAGGCTTGTGTAGTTCTTGAACGAACTAGTTCGGAAGATCGCTCCCAGAAGTGAAATGAACGAACTAGTTCGCAGTGACTTCCGGCCTGGCGACCTTCTTTTTTTTAGGTCCTCACATTCGATCCCAACTTGAAACGAACTGACTACAACAACGAACTAGTTCGCGAAGACTAAGGAACTACTTCGTTCGCGGTCACTAAGGTGCAATGCGCAAGCCTACTTCCAATCTCTCGCAAAGTCCCCCGATCTATCCCCCGATAGACTCAAACATTTCTGGAATTCTGTGTACCGAGGACCATTGCATCAATATAACAAGTACTTCAGCTGAGGTTGATGTTTTTAATTTGCAAATAATGTTCCCTGAATAATGATCAGCAACGAGAAAGTAGTCCTCTCCTGCAACTTTGAAAATGTCGGACGAAACAATTTGAAATTGATATTCTGGAATCGTTCTTAGTATAATCGGTTGTCGTACGTTGCTATTTTGTGTTCGCTGGCATACTGAACATCTTTCTACGTAAGTTTTAATATCTGTCATTTGGCCGTGCCAGCAAAGCAATTGCCTAGCTCTGGCCAAAGTTCCAACTATACCCGCATGACCAGCATTTAGTTGTTTAATCACTTCGTTTATTTCAGATTCTGGGACTATTACTTTCAGCGCTTTGAATAGTAACCCTTCTGCAAACTTGATTTCCTCCTTAAGGGACTATTTTATTTTTTTTGGTAACGTGCCATCATTGTTGACCCCTCCATTGAGAACAAACTTCTTCAACAAACACAGTTCCAAATCATTTGCTGTAGCTGTCTCGTATCGGCTTTTCGCATCATCCGTAAGTGCAAGTATGGAATTCACTCGATATTTTTCGTCATTTTACTTTATCATTATTTAATAATAAAGTATTGTGATCGACCTGAAATTTCAAAAAAAATTTGCTACCCTGAAATTTTGTATTTTCACGTTTTAGGACCAGTAGACCCCACAAAAGCAATACAAAAAAAAATCCGTCTGTGTTTTTCGGAGATGTGTTTGTAGAGGGTGAGGGTGAAAAGAAAAAGGTTCCGATGTTTATATCCTAAGAACCTATAACGATAAAAAGCTGAAACTTGGTATTTAGATAGAGCTATAGTAGTGGCATGTTGGAAAAATATAATTTTTTATAGCGGTAGTATGGTACGGAAGTGGGGAGTGTTTTTCCTAACTATGGAACGGCTTATGCTAGGAAGTTGATACTTGGTGTGTATATGTAAATCAACTAGAAAAGTAATTTGGATTAAGAAAAATCGAATATCCATTAAAGTTCGGAAGTGGGGGCAAAAAAAATGTTCAGTCAAAATAGAATGCATATATTTTCACGATTTTCGTCATATCTAATAGGTCTTCCAAAATATTGAATTCACTATTATTCTACGGATTCTTCATATGAATATGTACCTAGAAAGTGTTTTCAAGACTTTTTGCATTGTTTTTCAAAATTGACCCTTAACGGGGTGTAAAGTAAAGTAAAGTATACTTTTTCATAAAATCTTCCATATCTCTTAGATCTGATCAGATATCGAATATCATTTCACTTCCACGAACTTGTTTAATAATCGCCTATTTGTAATTTTTATCCTTTTTCAACCCTTAGACCGCATCACGGAGTATGACCCAATCATGGTATTCATATATTACGCCCTACTCGAACAGCTTCCGAACTTTTTGTAAGTTTTTCAGTCATATAGTAACCTACACCGCAACTTAGAATTGAACGTGTTCCGAGCTTTTGCCGGAAAAATAATAAAGTTGCGCCCAGACCATCGGCAAATTTTTTTATTTCTACTAGTACACAAACTCTACTGAGTGCATCTGCTATCGGCACTTGTGTTCCCTTTATATATTTTACTAACGTTGCATACTGAATCACGTCCCACAATATTCTTCGGAGTCTAGATGGGGTTTTTTTCGTTAGGTTTTTTGAATATTGTCTCTAACGGTTTATGATCTGTTTCAATGCAAAATTTTTTTCCATAGACATATTCATGAAATTTGATGCAGGCAAATTTTATTGCCATGGCTTCTTCTTCAATTTGCTGGTAGTTTTGTTGGTCGGATGAGAAGGTCCTTGTCGCGTATGCTACTAGTTGGTCATCTTGAAGAAAGCATGCTCCCATAGCTTTCGACGATGAATCCACTGAAAGTCTGACAGGTTTGTTAACGTCGTAGTACTTAATCACGGGTGTTGTGCAGAGTGTCTGCTTGTTTTTCTTTATTATTTATAAAAAAGTATTGTTATCGATTTAAAAAATAAAAAATTTGCTGCTCTGAATTTTTTTCTTCCACGTTTCATGACTAGCAATATATATATAGCAATAAATATGTTCAACCTACCTGTTTTAAACCTGACCGCCCCACGCAAAATCGTTTGAAGGATCGTAGCTCTCAATTTTTTTCTATGAATAGACTGGGTATACCCCTAGAATTGACATTATTTTCTGGGGAGGGGGTGTGAGGGTAAAGGTGGGGTAAGCGTTTTAGAAGAAAAATTTTGGTTTCTGGATCTCAGCAACCGCTTATGTTAGGAGGCTGAAACTTGGAATTTCTATAGAGCTTTAATAGTGGATCCATTTGGAAAAAAATTGATGATATTGGTGAAGGGGTGTGGGAGTGGAGGAGGAAACAATGAGTCCGTAACGCAAAAAAGTCGAGATCGACACATTTAAAAATTCATATCTTCTAAACCGTTAATAATAAGCAATTCAAACTTAACAAATATCTGTAGTTATACTAGGAGAGTAGATTGAAACAAAATTTTTGGGTGGGGTTAGTGTCGTACGGGGGGGGGGGGGGTGAAAACTTTAGATTTCTATATCTCACAAACTTATTGCATCAGAAAAACAAAATTCGGTTTGAGTATAAACCTTGATAAATAAAGATTGCTCAAAGTAAAATTATTAAAGGGGGCGGGGAGCACTGAAGTGGAGGGGATAAGAATTTTTCAAAAATAGCACGCTTCATATCTCAATAACAGTAAAAGGTGGATGCTTAAAATTTTCACAAGAAATAAGCCTAATAGAACGCTAGAAGGGGAAAAAAAATTGGGTGGGAAAGGGTGATCAGGAAAAAGTTCCGATGCTTGTATCTTATGAATCTATATTGATAGAACGCTGAAACTTGGTATTTAGATAGAGCTATAGTAGTGGCATGGTGGAAAAATAAAACTTTTTTTCGGGGTAGGGGGGGGGGTGTTTTTCCTAACTTTAGAACGGCTCATGCTAAGAAGCTGAAACTCGGTACGTGTATGTAAATCAACTAGAAAAAATATTCTGAGAAAAAAAAAATTCGAATATTCATTGGCATTCAGAAGGGGGGTGAAAATATCAGTTAATATAAAAAGCAAATATATTTTCACGATTTTCGTCATATCTGCTAGGTCTTTCGAAATATTGAATTCATTTTTATTCTACGGACTCTTCAGATTTATTGAAATTCTGCCCCTAAGAGGGTGTAAAATGGTTATATACTTTTTCATGAATTCTACCATATCTCTCATGTCTAATCGAATATCAAATATCTTTTCACTTCCTCAGGCTTGTTTAATAATCATCTATTTTTATGTTTTGACTTTTTCAACCTCTTGACCGCATCCCGGAATATGACCTAATTGTTTAATTTATATATTATACCCTATTCTGATTTTCCCTTCATATAGGCGTGCTGAGAAGCGGAGAAGCCTCTCGCGTCCAAAATACTTCTGAGATAATAGTCCATCAATCTCTCCATTGTTTTCAGCAAAAACGATCCTCACCAAGGAAGGAACAATAAGTGGCGTGGTGCTCTGCAGCATAATATGCACCAGACCGGCCACTCCCGGAGACTTAAAGGAAGAGAAGGACATTACCGCACACACTACTTTTTCAAGAGAGATTGTCTGCTTTACAATGGCAGCGTCCGCCACAGGGAGATCTGTTCGAGGTACTCCCAACCTCCGAGATACACCCCTCCATAACCAGATCAAGACTTTCCTGACTCGATTCCGTCCAGGCTCCATCGCTCCTCCTCAAGTACCCAGGAACACTAGCGTCCAAGTTTTCTTGAAAAGCCTCCTCGCCTTTCCTCTGAGAATTTCAAGCTCCTTTGACCACTTCGGACCACCCCTCCCACCCCCATTTGAAAGTGGACAAGTGGATCTAAGCGCAGTCATTAAGGTTTCCGAAATCCTCTCCCTGTCGACTAGATCTGCACTGCTTAAGCTGCCGGTTTCCTGCCTAAGGTTGCTTCTAGCTGTCCCTACGAAATTCTCCTAGTTCGTTCTTTTCATGTTACGGAAGGAGTTACCCCACACCATGTCGCAAGATACCGAGAACAAAATTATTCTATGATCAGAGAAAGATTCCATTCCTGAGACTGACCAGTTCTTGACTTCAAACTTCGTGCCATAGTTTGATCTTAGAGTTATTTCTAAAACTTCACTTTCATTTCTAACAACAAACGTGGGATCATCACCCCTGTTGCATTATATCTGAAAGAGCAGATATATTTAATACTATATAGATACTCTGCTGTTCTATTGAGTGTGGTGCGCGCTAGTGTCGCATCCCACCACGATGTTGGTCTTCTTCCTTTCTACCATGCTGACCAAATGTCTGAACCCATCAGAGGGTGGGTTTTCTTCGCTGCCATACGGAAAGTAGAGAGAGGTGATGATAAGGCCGCTACCATCCGGTCCCACTATCTTCACTGCCGTCCGGTCACCGCTGCTGTAATTTTTTAGGAGAGGAATTAATCCCTTTCCTGATTAGAATACAAGTTCTCTGCTTACCTGTGTCCTCCGAGAAGAACAAATCAAATTCTTTACATTTCAGAACCTGTATCCGATTGTTTACCAGCCCGGGTTCTTGCAGGAGAGCCACATCGACTTACCACAAATCTAGCAGTCTCAAGAGATTGCCGGATGCGGCTTTGCTATGATGAAGGTTAAGTTGTAGTAGTTCCGCAGAACGTCCGAGTTGTGTGCTCTCAGAAGACCGAGAGTCTTCTCATCCACATGGGGTGGTCCCAGAAGCCATACTCATGTCTGCGGCCTTACGAGCGATGACTTCGGCACCGCATCGAAAGTGGCTCCACCCCATAGATTGCCGATCCTCGAGACGTAGCGTGAGAGCCTTGTCAACGTCTGTTCATCCCCGCAAAACATGGTTCGCACTTCCCGATACCGTAGCAAAGGTTACTCCTCCCTTCACACTATCAGCCTGGTCCGTGATTGTGGATTCTACCATAGCCAATCTTTCTCTGAAGATCCTGTAGTCAGAGACGCTCACATCTCTTATCGCCACGTGGCACTCCTCTGGTATGTCTGACGTTGTACGCAAGTTCGGCCGCGAGTATTTGTACACCTTGCACCGGCCTGCTCCTGCACCGTCGGACCATCTGCAGCCTCAGCGCCCATCGAGCTAGATGACTGATTGTCATCAACGCCAGACAAGGAGCCAGGCTTGCAGATGCCGTCCTTCGTCGTTTTTAACGTCTTTCTTGTGTTTGGTTTGTTCGGTTTCTGGTTAAGTTAGTTCATTGCGATCACACGAGATTATGTTTACAATCACAATTCCAGTTCGAATTAAACATTTCTCGTTGGGTTTTTTTGTCGGAAATTGTTTCGATGCGATTGCAATTTTATTGCAATGTATGTTTTGACTTTTTGTGCGGCACAATTCGGAATATTCAGAAATTAAAAATACAAGAAGCCACCACAAAAATGTCGGAAACGTTACTTCGGCGGCGAAGGCAAAAAAACCTCTTTATCCTACCACTGCCTGTTTCTATTTCGGAACATTCAGAAATTGGATCTGTAGTAACTTTTATGTTAGGTAATGTCACCACCGAAACCAATTAATTTCACCTTTTAACTATTTCCCTTCTAATAAGCCCCCGCCTCTGTTTAATGTTTTTATGACCTCTCTTATTAATGTAATTTTCCCCTTTGTTCCTTTGTTCTAATGGACCCGTCGGTTAGCAAATTTTTTACCCTCTTTTACCTGCTTTCGTATATATAAATAACATTTGCAAGGATATTGTTGATCAGTTTGAAAAAGTCGAGTCCGAAACGTCGAACAAAATAAATTTTACAGTATTCACCGGAAAACCTTGTATTTCAATTCGAAATGTACTGTTAAAACATTCATCAAAAACTAATAAATTTGTATTTAGTTTTAGTTTATTTAGTGTTTTGAAAAGTTCTTTATGGAGATTGTTTATGGTGTAAGCGTGTTTTAGTATTATCGTCCTGGCTGTTGATATATAGTAACTTTACGGCAAAAATACGATAACTTCTAGAGCTAAATTGTCTTACTATTTCGGGTAGCTGCCATAAAAAAAATCATTGCGTGTTCAAGAATATTGGCTAATAAGAATATTGGTCCATAGCTTTGGAACACCTAAGGCTATGACTTCTTAATTTTGTATACATTGGATTTTCAAACGTTGTATTTAAATGAATGAATATGCAAGATCCCACAAGACCTTTGTAATGGAATCGCCGAAATTACGCAATCTAGACACGACATTCCATCTCTCAGCCTTCTGGTGCTGCGGGAAGTCCTAGACCAACAACCTGCCTTGCAATGGAATGGCCGAAATTACGAGTTTTCTATAAATCGCAACGATCTGCCTACTGACAGTATGTACGAGTTCCGTGCCTCGTTCACGAAGCCCCGAAAGCCTTTTAGGGTAAAAGTGAAATCTCGTTGTTAGGTTAATTTGAATATCGGTTGCTACAGAGAACCCTTTTTTATCGATTTTTATGTCTTTTTCGGATTTTCTTTGCTTTTTCTGATGGATAATTCTAGAAACACGTGGTGTCGGAAAGTGTACCTTGAAGGAGGTTGGAAGGTGAAATATTTGATCCCCAATTTACACACCGGAGCTGAAATGAATTCTTTATCTTGGTAGTTCTTTCTTTGGTTAGGATATTACAGTATAGCAGAATCCGGATGTAATTGTGGATGAAGAACTCCACCTACGCCGCAGATTCTCCTCGAAGTAAACGGTTGTGTGACGCGGAGAAAACAGAATATTCCATATATTCCAGTTAGTCTAGATTCTAATTCGAGTTCGAGAAGTTTACTCGCCGTCGGTCCGGAAAACAGTTATAGCAAATTGAACATATTTATAGAAATTCGCCTACTCCGCAGATTGACCCCAATATAGACGCTTGTGCCACTAGGCGAAGCCAAAAGAAACAGTTACTAACGGTTTCAAGAAAAATTCGAGTTGTCGAAGTTTACTCTTCTTTGGCTTCATTGGATACCCCAACACACGCGGCATTGCATTTAGTATAGGAAATATAATCGGTACTCGTTTTTACGAATAGGTAGTCCTATTAGAAGGGTGCCCTATTTCCCGATTTTTATGACACTTAAACCATCTTGTTTTTCGTAAATCAAACTTAGTACCCTGTGCTTAAGACGTGGTTAAAAATTTCTTGAATTTCAATGCTTAATACTTTTGAGTCGAACTTCGTCTTCGAGAAGAATGTTTTTTTTTGTACTCACTTGGCTACGGGGCCGATTAACATCCTACGGAGATGAAATACCACCCTCCTCCTCCATTCGTACAAGAATAGTGGATGTGGTCGTATGCATAGTAGTGGAGATCGCACTTAGTCTGCCTTTCTACCACGAAAGAATATCTTAATACTTACGTATATTTAAAAATTAACATCTATATGACTGCCTTGGCCTTCCCGCCGAAAGTCTCCATCCTTGTACTCTCCTTCTTCATATCCTCTACAATCTTTACCAATCCTTTTCCTAGTCTGACTTTCTACTTTCCTTCTTCCTATACCTACTCAGCCCGCTGAGGATAGATTACGGACTTCTCAAACCTTACGTCTCAGCCCTTATCGTGCATAATAATAACACGATGTCCTTGGATCCAGGTAGCAACCCACGAACTTTCCGACGAGCTACGCACGTTGATATACACTCGTGGTGAAGACAATTACTTAGGTTACAATGGTGTAATATTTCAGTTTAGTTGGACGGATACCTTGATATGATTCAGTTCATATCATGGCGCCCCAAATTGTTTGCATCATATCAGCCTTAAAGCGCGCTGCGTACATTACACCTTTGAGTAGCTGCTTTACAAAAATCCTGTCAAAAAATGATCATAAAGAAAGCCCATTACTTATGAAATTGAACACTGATCATATTGTCTTTTAGTTCCTAGTTGCAACAAAATGAGTTTCCTTAATAAAGGACAATGCTCTTCTAATTTTACTTTATCCCCAGTATCAGTTCAGTATATCATCTAGAGCAAGGGTGGCCAACCCGCGGCCCGCGGGCCGCATGCGGCCTGCCTTTGTTTATTTTTTCGGCCCGCGAGATTATTCACTCTAAAAACAAAAATTTCTTGCGATACCATATTTTGACGAAAAGTGTATTGTGTCCAGGGTTTTCACTTTACTACAATTGTAGTAGATCTACTACACTTTGATTACCTTTACTACGCCACTTCGGTCACACTTAAATCAACTACAGTTTTGATGTGCGAACTGTCCCATATAATATCCGACAAGCATGATCTAATCCGGAAATCAACTTATTAAGAGACAACCCTGATTGTGTCCTGTGTATGTTCGAACTTCTTCGACGAATTTCGCTCGCCGCTTGCGAACAATGATCATACCTACATAGATACGATTGTTGATAGCAGGATTCAAATGAAAATTTGGATTTTGGTTTTGTTTTATCTGCTTTGAAGATAATTATTTTAATACACCTGCTACTTCAACATTATATTTGAAACAACCACAACCAGGTATTTAAGCCAGGTGGGTCATTCCATCAAGAATTGCAAAAAAAGGCCAATTTTGTGATCGTTCCTTCGCCGATTCTTTTGAAAATTTGTGTACTTGAAGAACTAGTGAAAAAAACTTTAATATAAATTTTTTACCTCTGATATTGGTCTTTGTAGAACCCCACAGGGTGCTCCAGCTGTTAAAGTCGCCCACGATTATGAGTGGTAGAGCCCCATGTCTGGTAATTTTGTCTAGGTCTTCTAAAGTTATGTGGTCATTCGGATGAATGTATATATACAAATTAGTAGAAATTTAAGAGGTGACGAGACTTCAACTGCTAGTGAAATAAATTTACACTGCAGGTCTTTGAAAGTGTATATAAGACTCTTCTTGATTAAGATGCCAACTCCATTCTTCCCTGCAAACATTATGATTCGAAAACGATGTGCTAGCAAACCGTAATCTCTGGCTTAAACTTCGATATCGAACTCGATATCGAACGGAAAACAGACGACCAGCGAAGGAAAAGGAAAATGATTCTCGACCTTTCTCGACTTATTAACCCGAGATTCTCTTTCGATAGCAAATTGCGGTAGGTTCGAAGACGAACCGAAAGTGATGTGAGAACGAAGTTAGGTGCACAATGCGGCTGTGGTAGTGGTTGTATATATTGCTTATATATTAAGAGAAGCGAGCTATTCTCGTGTCGTAAGCGATTCGCGCAGAGCGAGGTTGTACGGACATTTTAGTAGAGCCGTGGAATTGGACATTTATTAATGTGAAGCGGGAAATAATGTCCGTGGACAGTATTGTCATCGGCACTACATAGAAAGCAGAAAAAAATATTTATTGTCTTATATGTATGACATCCATATTAACAGTTCAATATTTTTTACTCCACTTTTTATTGTTTTTCACATAAAATAAATTTAATTGCGTACACTTAATTAATCAATTCTAACTCAACTGAACATATGTATCTGCGCGCGTGCCACTAAACAGTAAACAGATCAATGCGTTCTGTTTCGAGCATTATCAGGACCATAGTAGAAATACTTACATAGGAAGCAAACTCCGCATCTTCCTCATTGTCCACAAAATTTTTCGCATAAAAAAATTTTACCTTTCATATGCACGATTTTGGTTGGTTGTACCTCTCAAAATTTTAAACAGCTGATGACTGAGCCAAATCTTTCGTCTCTTTCAATTACGTATACGTGTAATATAGCTTTACCGCTTTTTTTGTCTGTTTTGGATGTTTTTATGCTTATTTCCTGTATTGCCATATCCCTCACCCTCACGTCATTTTCCCTAATTACTATTAAAAACATACCAAATCGTGCAAAAAAAGAAAGAAATGAGTGTCAGAGTAATCGCCCATGACTGAAAGAGACGCAGCTTCTGAATACGTGTAGATTGTACGCATATTGGTGTGATTACATCGAGAATTCGAGCTGAGTTTGCTTACTATGTAAGTATTTATACTATGATCAGGACAGTGATGAGTCATTTCAATTGTACTCAGAGAAACGAAGGAATCTCGCAGTAAATTCGAAGCATAGCCGCACGTAGTCTCATTTCTTTGTAATTCCGCAATCAGAGAAATGTCGAAATCTCGGGCACAAAGCGGAATTGTAGTGGTGGGCTCTCTTTTTTCTTCTCATATGTAACAGCATCAGAGACACGAAGGAATCTCGGGAGAAGCTCGAAATTCTCATTTCTTGCTCCATTTCGAAATTACTTCGCGAAAGCGAGTACTTCGCTAAAATGTTTGCAGGGTTAGCTCTAGTGTTGGTCGGGTTGTTTACGAATACAGAATCGTAAGTGTTTAGAAATTTTGGTTTAGAGTTGAATGGGCAGTGTGTTTCTTGCAGAGCGATAATGTCAGGGTCGTAATTTTTGCAGAGGATTTCTAGAAAATTGTAATTATTGTAGAAGCCTTTTATGTTCCATTGCAAGATTTTCATTTTGTTCATGGTATTAAGGTTTTTCTCTATTAGATTGGTCATGGGCGTCGATTGGTGCTTTGCTTGCAATTGTTTGTTGTGATGTTATTTGAATATTATTGATTTGAGTTGACTGTTGTCGTTCAGTATTGTTAAATTTTTGATATAGTTGGGCAAGAGTACTAGTTTCTGCCGTGTTTGGTGTAGTTATTAGTAAGTTTGTTACATTAGTGGGTGTTATTACTTTTTCTGTGTTGTTTGTATTTGATTGTGGGTTGGTTTGGTTTTGAGTAGGGGTGGTTGGTTTTTGTAGTAGTGGTTTGCGTTTATTTTTAAATTCTAGAGCTTCTTTGAGTGTTCTGTGCACTCGTTATTGTTTAGAGACGAAGTTTGTGCGTTAAGTATTTCGGTGGCTTTATAGTATGGAATTCTGTTGATGGTGGAAATGCGGATAATATTTTTTTGTTTCATGTATTTGGGGCAAGATTTGTTTGTGGCTCTGTGCTGATCATTGCAATTGATACATTTTACTGCAGTGCATTCTGTAGTGCTATGTGTTGGTAGAGCACATACCTCACAAGCTGTTGGTTGTGTACATCTTTTCTTGGTGTGTCCCAGGCGGTAGCAATTTTTACACTGCATTGGTTGGGGAATGTACATTTCAACGTCCACCTTAAGAAAACCAATTTTCAGTTCTTTTGGAACCTCATATGTGCTAAAGGTTAAGATATGAACTGGTGTATTTCTTACAGTGTTGCTTTCGGAAATATATTTCATTATTTTGAAACAATCCGTAACGTTTTGTTCCTGCAATCCTTTGACTATTTCCTCGGCTGTCAAGTCAGTAAGTTGAGAGCATTTCATGACACCTTTGCAGTAGTTCAAGGTTGGGTGTAGCGTAATAGTAACGGCGCATAAGTTGGACCGTTGTTTGAATGCAAGTGCTACTTCGGCTTGTGCGGAATTTTTAGCTAACGCAATGACATTTCCAGCTCGATCAAACTCGACGTTCTTAAATTCTGTTGATATGGATTCTAAAGCCTTATGCAATAGGAAAATATTGAAGTTCCTTAACGGTTTCGTGGAATCAGAGTTCTTAATTAAAAGGAATTTAGGGTCGTTGCGTGAGGATGAAGGAGATAGACGAAGTGTGCGGTTTTTGGGATGCTCCAGCGTGGGAAACTGCTTAAGGCTGTCTAAGTCGTTGCTAAGTGGTTTAACTTTCTTTTTTTGTGGTGAGTTATCGGGACTGAGAAAATCATAATAGCTTCGGCGGGTACCCCCGCCAGAGTCTACTTCCATGCAGATGAAGGATTCTTAGCTAGTATTTATGATATAGAACTAACCGTTAGTTGAATAGAAGAAGTAATTAGTCACACGATTGTATGAAACTCTACAAAACAAGACTCTCTAACAAGTAAACTCGCGGGAAAGGTCTGAACTGTTTTAATAATAATATTAATAAATTTTTTTTTTTGTTAGTTATAGTATCTTAAAGTTTTCGCTAAAATGGTGTCCAAGTCCTCTTTGAAAATTCATATCTTTGTTAATTTTTATCATAGAATAATAAAAGAAAAATAAATATAATAATATATAATAAAATATAGTAATAAAAGAAAAATATAAATTAAATTTATCCTTTAATTTTTTTAATCAAGGATAACGATTTTGTCCTCTATCCTTGAAAATCTCAAAATAGAAACTTCGTTTTCTTTATTTTTTATATTTTGTGTATTATAGTGTTTTTCAAAACATATCAAAAAATCAACTCTCAATGGGATGGGGGTAAAAAAATCGAAGAACATCAGTGCTTCTCAATTTACTTAACAGAAAAGGGGTCATTCCATCAAGAATCGCTAAAAGAGTAAACTTACCATCGCCGATTCTTTTGAAAATTTATCTACATGAAGAATTAGTGAAATTTAAATTTTTTCTTTCTATCTCATTTTTTTTAGTAGTTATAGTATGTTAAAGATTGCGCATAAAAGGTGGCCAAGTCTTCTTTAAAATTTCATATTTCCGGTAATTTTAATTCTAAGATAATAGAGTACGGCTTATTTTAAAGATCTTTGTTCAAAAATTGCTGTAATAAAAAAAAATACGATAAAAGTTATCCTTCAAAGTTTTTTTCAAGAAAAAATATATTGTCCTTTATCCTTGAATATCTCAAAATGCGTTTTTTTTTATTTTTTTATATTTGCACTTTCCAAAGTTGAAAGAATTTAAGAAATCAAAATGTAACAATTACATCAAATATGCAAAAGAAATAAGAAAACTTACAGCTGCTTTTGAAAGCCGATTTAGTAATTTAGAGCTAGACAAATACAACAACCTTTTTGAAATATATTCATCTCTCTTTCGTGTTGAAATCGAGTCGGCCCCAGAATATCTCCAAATGAAACTGGTTGACTTACAGTGCAATATTGAATTAAAACACATTTTTGAAACATCAGAATCAAAAATAGATTTTTATAACACTTACGTCACAAAAGACAAATTTTCCAATTTGAGAAATCTGGCACAAAAAGTTGTTAGCGCTTTGGGTTCAACTTACACCTGCGAAACGTTTTTTTTCGAAAATGAAGTTGACCTAAAACAAAACACACTCAAATATAACGGATGATAACCTGCAACACCAATTACGAAGTGCAAATAGCCAAATTGAGATCGATGTGCAAAAACTAAGTGAAAGAGTGGAGAAACAAATATCGCACTAGTAAAATAAATATTTTTTTAAAATACAAGGTTTTTCGGTGAATACTGTTAAATCTATTTTGTGTGACGTTTCGACTGAGTCCTTTATCAAACAATCAATTTATTCGAAATGTACTGTGAAAACATTCATCAAAAATATTTTTTAATGATTTTATTTTTATTTAGTTTCATTTATACCTAATTACATATATATTTTTTATATTTAATTTTAAGTGTTATATAATATATTTCTTTACAATGTACTCCTCACTTCGAAAAACTGTTTATGGTGTATCAAAATCTAATATGGGGATATATAATATGATATGTGGCCCGCGGAGTTATGATGCATTTCCAAAGTGGCCCGCAAGATCATTTGGGTTGGCCACCCCTGATCTGGAGTATCTTGCAACGATCATGACTGCATTTTTAAATAATTCCACTGCACTTAGATTTAAGATCAGATTGCAACGAAAAAAGCAGGAGAAAAGAAGAGGAAGGCGAGGAGATCTAGCATTTCTAAAGAACAACAGTTTTAAAGAGCTGACATACCCCTGTCCGCGCTGAAAACCGAGCAAATTTGGAAAATTATTATAAAGGTTATATGTATAGTGAAAAAACATTTTTATACTCTAGATGAACATATAGAGTATTATAAGTTTAATCCAGCCGAAAAGTTTGTAACGCATAGAACCGAGCCTCGGACGAAAAAAAGTTATACATTATTTTGTGTTTATTTTTGGCCAAAACCCCTAAATCCGTTTGCTGTCCGTCCGTCCGTCCGTCCATCCGTCCATCCGTCCGTTAGCACGATAACTCAAGAACGCGTTGACCTAGAAAGTTGAAATTTTGTCACAACTTGTAAAATGGAAAAAGTAAGGCTAAGTTCGTTAATGGGCGATATCCTTCCACTCCTTCGGATACCTACCATACAAGAGTCCTTAAAACACGTTTTCACAATTATTGCTCGAATACTTCAAGTTAAGAACTTGAAATTTTGCATACTTAAGGTTTACAATGTTTGAATCGAAAGTTCCGAATATGATGCAAATCGAATAAGTACTTTGTGTAGCAGCCTAGAAAAGTCCTTCAAAAATGTATGCATGTTACTGAATCCACTATAACTCCAGAACGAATTAAAGCAGGAATTTAAGATTTTACAGGAATTAGTTTTATACCAAAACCAAGACGGAGTTAATTAACTAGCCATCTGTTGACTCCTTCGAGTAGCTGTCATACAAAAGTCCTTAATAAACATGTTCACCAATATGGAACGATAACTTTAGCACACTTTAAGTTACGACTTTGAAATTTTATACACATTAATTTTATAATAGTCGCAGCTGAAACTATTAATATGAAAAATATCACGTAAGTCTTTCATGTAGTTGCCATACAAAAATTCTGTAAAATGTCCTAACTTACTTTATGGAGCTCACTATAAATCAAAAAATCGAGTAGCCACAATACAACAATTTCTACCTGTAAGTAAAAGGTCATGTAATAATTGCTTGTGCTCTCCTCATTCTTTTGATATATTTCTAACTAAAATATAAATCGGAGTTCAGTATTTCATCTAGAGTATCGTACGATTGGCTTGCAGCCGATCGTGACTGCATTATGTTTTTCTCAAAAGTATAACAAATGAAAATCTGTACGAAACAATTTTTTGAAGTGAAAACTTCTTTAGCCACGTTGTGATTTGAAACTCGATGAAACAAGAAGATGAAACAAGAAAATGAAACAAGAAGATGAAACAAGAAGATGAAACAAGAAGATGAAACGTAAAAGCGTCAGGAAACAGTGAATCGAAAAAAAGCGACAGTAAAAAGAGACAAACAAAACACCTGCGTAGTACTGATTTCCCTCACCCCTTACTTTTTTCCTTACACCCCATTCTCCAAAATTCAACCCTTCACCTCCCACTGTATACACCCCCCCTCTATGTGTACCCTTATCATTCTACCCCTCACCCTACATATTGTTCCTCCTCATCTACTTTCTCTATCCCCCACCCCACCCATCTCTCTACCGCTCACCCTACATATTTCCCCCTCATCTACTTTCTTTATACCCCCCCACCTACCTCTCTACCCCCCACCTACCTCTCTACCCCCTACCCTTCCAAAATTCAACCCTTCACTACCCCACTGTATACCCCCCCCCCTCTGTATACCCTTATCATTCTACCCTCACCCTACATATTGTTCCCCCTCATCTACTTTCTCTATCCCCCCACCCCCATCCTTCTCTCTACCACCTACCCCTCCAAAATTGAACCCTTCACCCCCACTGTAAACCCCCCTCTGTATACCCGTATCATTCTACCCCTCATCCTACATATTGCTCCTCCTCATCTAATCTCTCTATCCCCCACATACCTCTCTACCCCCACCCTACATATTGTTTCCCCTCATTTACTTTCTCTATTCCCCTCACCTCCTTCCACCTTTCTACCTCCTACTCCTCCAAAATTCAACCCTTCACCACCCCCCCCCCCACTGTATACCCCCTCTCTGTGTGGCTTTATCATTCTACCCCTCATTCTACATATTTTTCCCACTCATCTACTTTTCCTTCCCCCCCCCCACTACCCTTCACCCTACATAGTGTTCCCAGTCATCCACTTTCTCTGCACATATGTTTTTTTTTTAAATTTTAGGTGTATGCTAGCCCTTAAATGATTCTTGGTGAGTTACAGTGGAGATCAGATTTCAAGGGACATGCTTTTGCAAAAAGAAAGACAAATGGAGAAGAAAACGAGGTCTTCGCATCTTCCTGGAGAGTACACCAGGGCTAGTCACGGGACTTTAAATAGTTGGGCGTGTACTCCAGAATAAGTCCAATGAGAGACCTCGTTTTAAGCTCTAGCCTAGAAGTACTAGAATATTCTTGCAAAAAGGAGGACAACTGTCAAAGAACTACAGTGTCTGCATGGAATGCTAAATTATCTTGACAAATTTATTTTCAACTTATCAGAATTGACTCAACCCCCAGGCGTGAACGCATAAAATTTTTCCGGGGGAGGGAGGGGGAGGTTTTAAAAAAAATGATATCGTTATTAGAATACTTATTAAGTCTGTTCTTTTTGCCTGCACTTTTTTGCACTAACTTTTCTAAACGACATTAGACGTCACAGCAATGACACAAACTCTTACTCAAACAGTAGGCTTGTTCTCCCCCCATTCACCCCTTACACTTTTCTGTACTTGCTCGAGAGCTAGTGTAAAAAAGGGAAAAAAGTGTAAAAGTGCAGGCAAAAAGAACAACCTTAATAAGTATTCTACTAACGATATAAATTTTTTGAAAAACTCTCGCCTCCTCCCCCCCCCCCTGGAAAAATTTTCTGCGTTTACGCCTGGGGGTTGAGTCAATTCTGATAAGTTGAAAATAAATTTATCAAGATAATTTAGCATTCCATGCAGACACTGTAGTTCTTTGACAGTTGTCGGAGACTTTAACTGTTTAGTCCCATAAGAGACATCGTGTTAAGCTCTAGCCTAGAAGTACTAGAACACTCTTGCAAAAAGGAGGTCAAATGCAAATTGATATTTATAATAGGTCTGTCCTTTTTGCCTGCACTTTTTTGCACTAACTTTTCTAAACAACATTTGACGTCACAGCAATGACTCAAACTCATACTCAAACAGTAGGCTTGTCTTCCCCCATTCACCCTTTACACTTTTCTGTACTCGCTCGAGAGCTAGTGTAAAAAATGTAAGAAAGAGTAAAAAGTGCAGGCAAAAAGAGCAGACTTAGGCGCTATACACATTGCACACGAACGAGCAAATTTTCATTTTTCTGCTTAATGTCAAATTTTCTGATACTAGAAAATTGAAATCGTTAAAAATTGCACTTTTAAGAAAATTTCAAGAGATTTGCATTTAGATTGAAAATATTAAAAGAAAAGTCAGTTTGTCGGTACGAATGTTTTTAGTCGTACGACGTCTTCATTTGTCTTTTTATTATCAATTAAAACTACAAATTCTTGGAGATTTTCTTTCATAATTTTTTTGGAAATGTTATAATTTGCGATTATAACCAATGTTTTATTAACTAAAGATTTCATAATAGATCGAAAAACGAAAAATTGGATCGGAAAATTCTTTCGGTCGTATGCAATGTGTACAGCGCCTTAATAAGTAGTCTACTAACGATATAGTTTTTTTGAGAAAAAAAAACCTTTTGGCTGTCCATTTTAGTAAACCATTTTGCTTTGCCCACATTTGCCGCAATTTCCTCAACCGTTTTCAATAGGTAATGACGACGTTTGATGTTCTTGTTGAGTTCTGTAGGGTCCATGCAAATTCGGATATTATTGCTTTTCTTCTGTACAACAATCATTAGGTTTACTGCCGGTGTTAGTTCCGTGACTTTCTTGATAGCTCCCATTTTTTTCCATGTCATCCAACTCTTTTTTCGTTCTTTCTCGCAAATCATGCGGAAATCGGCGATTCTCAATGCCGTTAAGCTTTCTGACTTCAGAAAATATTTCGGGTTCCAGGCAAATTCCAAACGGCAAACGTATAGAACTATATCGTCCCCATGGCTTTGCGAATGTCAAAAATTTCGATGACTCTTTGCTGACTTTGAACTACCAAAAACCCTTTGGGCAGTCCATTCCAGTAAACCATTTTGCTTTGCCCACATTTGCCGCAATTTTCTCAACCGTTTTCAATGGGTAATGACAGCATTTAATGTTCTTGTTGAGTTATAAATGAAAATATAGAAAATTTTATTTTTATTTAAGTTCTATCTGTTAGTTCACTTGTGAGTTTCTGCTAGTTAATTTCTGAAATTCATTGTGAAAAAACTCATATATACAGGGCCGGATTAACGTACGGGCCGACGGTGCCGCGGCCCCCAAGTCGAGGGGCCCAAAAGACGATCATGGGAAAATTTTTTGTTTGAAAATTCTGACAGTACAAGAAATTTTAGACATGAAAAGTATAAGTATTGATAGAATCCTAGAATAGCGGTTTTGCAAGATACGATACTCATATTCTAGCGTTGCAAAAAACGTTATGGAAAACGTTAGAAAAAGCTTTTAGTCGAGAGTTTTTTATTTTTCTTCATTCTTCTTACAAAGTTCTAGTGATTATCGTCGCGCGCATGGCACGATTTTTCGAAGTCGAGAGTTGACAGATGTCATATCATGTCAGACTGAGGAACCAGATATAATTCGTATTGTCGAAAATTGCAAATGTTAAGAAAAAATATCCTTATATATATTTATTTTTTTTTGGGAAAATTTACTTGTATTTGTTTAAAGTGTGATGAAGCAATTGCATCAATAGATCCTTAAGCTTGTATTACACTGTTTGACTAAGTGGTCAAATTGCAGTAATATGCAATGCAAAGTGGGCGAATACAAGTAAATCTCATAGTATTCATTCGGTCAAATTCATTATTTTGCATTGCTTACTACTGCAATTTGACAGCGTGGTCATACAGTGTAGTACTAGCTTCAAAAAGTTGCTTCGTGTTGTATAAAACATCGTAACAATGTCACATAAATTTTTTTGTTGAAAAAGTGACTTATTCCATTTTCAAAGTCAATGGCTCAAATGTCTAACGATATTTAGTATTAGTTTTAAATGTGCTTTATTTGAATTATGTACTAAATACTAACGGTTTCATATTTAAATCCTAAAGCTAAAAACATACTGCAGTCACGATCGGCTGCAAGCCAATCGTATAATACTCTAGATGATACTGAACTCCGATTTATATTGTAGTTGGGGCTAAAGTAGAATTGCGTATGTGCATGTTGCATGTCCTTTATTAAGGACCTCCATTCAGTTGCTACTTGAAACTTAAAAACAATATCATCAATATTTAAAATCATTTCTTGAACAGGGTGTGCCATCGGAAAGAAAATGTAATTTTTGAAGGACTTTCACATGTGAGGTGCAGGAAGGACTCACTCGATTTCTTATAAATTTATACTTTTCCTTGGAACCATCCACAAATTAATGTGTACAAAATTTCAAATTCGTAGTTTGACGCGTTCAAAAGTTATGGGAAAATATTGTTGAATACGTATCTTAAGGATTTTTTGTATGAAAGAAGTAGTGAAAGGGTTTCGCTAACTAGTAAAATCGAAATTCGTTTTCAATCAAAACTAATTTGTACAAAATTCTAAATTTACAGCTAAACGATTACTTGTGTTATAGTGAGTTCCATAAATTAAGTGAAGACATTTTGAAAGGATATTTATATGGCTGTTACGCGAAGGAATAATAGGATTTTTTTTCAAAGATATTCATTTAACTTCAACTATTGGAAAACAAACGGATACAAAATTTTAAACAAACAGCTAAAATGGTTGTGAAGCCATCGACAAATTTTCTAGAACACTGTCTTTTCAAGGATTTTTTTGTATCGAAGCTACTCGAAGGAGTCAAGAAATTTCACTGACAAACGCAGTCTCACTTAATTTTTGCTTAAATCTAATTTGTACAAAATTTAAACTTCGTGGCTAAACGATTTCTTGAGTTAAAGTGAGTTTCGTGAATTAAATGAAGATATTTTAACAAGATATTTGCATGGCAGCCACTCGAAGGACTAATAGGATTTTCTTCATAATCATACATTCAACTCCAACTATTGCAAAATTAGCAAATACAAAATTGCAAAAGCTTAAACCTGTCTGAAGTTATCGGCCAATATTCTTGAACACATGTTTTAATGACATTTTATATGGCAGGTACCAGAAGGAGCAAAAGGATTTATCTGCCTAGTAAACTCAAACTTTGTTTTCACTCAAAACTAATTTGTGCACAATTTCGAATTCGTATCTTAAAGATAACTAGAGTTCTAGTGAGTTTCGTAAATTATGTGAAGACATTTTGGTAGGATATTTGTATGGCGGCTACACGAAAGGAAAAGAACTTTTTTCATAATCATAGACTTAGCTCCAACTATTGAAAAACCAACGTATACAAGATTTCAAAGTCGTAGCTTTAGGCATTCCGAAGTTATTGGTCAATATTCTTGAACTCATGTTTTGAGGACATTTTATATGGAAGGTACCAGAAGGAGTTAAATGATTTCGCTGACTAGTAAACTCGAACTTTGTATTCACCCAAAACTAATTTGTACAAAATTCTGAATTCATAGCTAAGCGCTTACTTGTGTTATAGTGAGTTTCGTGAATTGAATGAAGATATTTTAACAGGATTTTTGTATGATAGCCACTCGAAGGACTAATAGGATTTTCTTCATAACCATACATTTAGCTCCAAGTATTGGAAAATTAACACATAAAAAATTTCCAAGTCGTAGCTTAAACCCTTATGAAGTTATCGGCCAATATTCTTGAACACGTGTTTTAAGGACATTTTGTTTGGCAGCTACCCGAAGGAGTGGTACGATTTCGCCCGTTAACGAACTTAGCCTTACAAATTCAACCAAACACTCAGATTCAAAATTTCAAGATCCTAGGTCAAGGGGTTCTTAAGTTATCGTGTTCACGGACAGACAGATGGACGGACGGACGGATGGACGGACGGACGGACGGACGGACGGACGGACGGACGGACGGACGGACGGACGAACGGACGGACGTCAAGCGGATTCGAGGTTCTTGGCTACAAATAAACAAAAAATAATATACAATTTTTTTTGTCCGAGGCTTGGTTCTATGCGTTACATAATTTTCGGCTGGATCAAACTTATAATACTCTATATGATTTCATCTAGAGTATAATTAATCTATATCTAGGCTGTTACCGTTCTTAATGGCCTCAATGGGTACTCTGAGATATAAATGTTATCGGAAGGATGTTTTGGGGGGATCAGAGTCTCTTTATTTCATTACAATCTTAATGTATAATTATCGTTTAAATACCCACGAAGTCCGCAGGAGTTCATCCAACTGTGTTGGACGTCCGACAGTACTTCGTGAGTATTTGCACTATTAGGAAAATTGGCAAAAAAAATAAAACCCAATATTACATAATATTTTTCTCTACTCTACTTAAAATATTTACAATACTTACATACTAGCTTAAAACTAGGATTTGAGCCAAGCTCTCCGCCGCCGGGGCTAGCAGCATCATGCTTCGCTTTTCGAGAATAGCGAAGTAGAAGCCACTGTTCCCAGCCGCAGACAGCCCCGTCTATCATACAATATTTGCATTGAATAAGGCTTCAAGAATGGATTATTTAGGTGTGATAAAAGTCGCTTTATTTAATTTAATACAATATACCTTAAGCATAACAGTTTTTTGTACATTAATTTTCCTTATAACTATTCCGGCCCGAGCCATTCGTCACTTGGACCGCAGCTGAAGGCTATCAGTTTCTGTAGCAAACGTCTCGGTCCAAAGGCGCCCATAGAACTTCTTCCATTTAGAATCTGAACTTATGGTTGTAATTTTAACGTAAGTCCCAAATATTGAACTCATTTTTATCCTACGGCTTTTTCATATACATAATCGTAAATATGTAGAAAGTTTTTTCATGACTTTCTTAAATTCTACCCTGAGAGGTGCAAGGAGGTATACTTTTTCATGAATTCTGCCATATCCCCCAGCCCTGATATTATACCGAATATATCTTCACTTTCATGGGCTTGCGGAATAATCGCCTAAAACTATCATAGTTTTTAAGTTTTTGCCTTTTTTAACCCTAAGGCTGGCACACTGAAAGAGCAAAATCACTATTAGTCAAAACATTTTTGACTAATCAAGAATATGTCGCTGTTTTAATAGCAATTAAATCATCAGAGCACACTGATTAGTCGCGTGCGTCTAAGGAACGAGACTAATCAGTTTTTGACTAAATCTGTTGGCTAGACGCACACTGAAAGAGCAAAAACAGTTAAGTCAAAAACATTTTTGTTTTTGCTCTTTCAGTGTGCGTCCAGCCAACAGTTTTAGTCAAAAACTGATTAGTATCGTGCCTTGGAGGCACGCCACTAATCTGTGTGCTCTGCCAATTGAATTGCTATTGGAACAGCGACATGTTCTTGATTAGTCAGAAATGTTTTTGACTAATACTGTTTTTGCTCTTTCAGTGTGCGGCCAGCCTAAGAGGGTATAAAAGGGTTGAACACGTTTTCACGAATTCCGTAATTTCTCTTAGAAGTAGTAAGAAATTGAATTGGTTTTTACTTTTTCGTGCTGTCTTAATATTTATCTATTAACTATTTTCAGGATTTTTGGAGTGGGTGTAAGTAGGTTGCATATGTTGTATGTATGTATATGAGCTTAACTCGTAATTTGATATTTTCTAAAAAGACAAGAGAGAACAGTCGTTAGTTTCGGGATTGATAGAAATTGAATCGTAGAAAGAATTGCCTTTTATGCACAGTGAATTCCTCTGATGCGCTGGTGACGTCCCTCAGCTAGTACCTAAAAGTAGACGTAAAGTAACGCATTAATAAGAATCACTGGCTTGGAGGAAAGGCTGAAAAGTAGCATTGTTTACCTGTATATATTACGATAGTTTACGTTAGTTATAAATTAGGATTAGTGTGATGAGTTTATCGTTTTTCTCTGAATTACAGATTAGGTTAATTTATAATTTAATTTAAGGTTAGGTGTATTTTCTTTGATTTGAAGACTAGAATTACATTGTCGTCGGAAATGTTATGCAATTGTATTGAATTAAGCATTGTCAAGTCGCGGGAACATCTTACCCCGCCATTTATTCCGTCCTGCTGCACGGGGTTACTCCATCCTGCGGTCGCTCGAGTGATGCGGCAAGTTGATCTGGAAAATAACACATTAGTCACAAGTCACTAGGCTCCTATACGTGTAACACCACCAACCGTTTGGAAAACATACACGGAGCGGAAGTCTCCCGAGCGGAAACAACGCGGAACGCGCACACGGAATCACAATACGACACACGAAAAGTAAACATAAAACCAAAAGTAAACAAACCAACTGTCATTTGGTGATATGGCGAATGAAATACGACGGCGAAATGGAAGGGGTTGAACCTTGGCTAGATACCCGAATGGAATGCTGGAAGTCCGTACGAGAATATCATGCGAGAAGGAAAAGAATGTCATGGAAGCGGAAGACCGCTGAACTTAGAAGTTTGAAAAAGCTGGTTGATTGAAGCTAACCGTGGATGAAAAGAACCGCTGGGAGCTTTCGTCAAAGCAACGGAAAAGTAAAACGCTCTCTTTTGTTTGGGCGGTGATTGGAGATAGTCGGAGGTTTTTCGGGACGGCGTTTGAGTGTAACGTATTGAAAGTGTCACAAGTGGGTGACTTTGCTTGTAACAAAAATAAAATAACGATCGAGTCGTCGAGCGAAGAAGAAGGATTTAACCAAGAAGGAGCGTCGAGGCGGTGAGCAGCGAAGGAGTACGAATCCAGCGATCGTCGTGCACCAGAGGCGCCCTAGTCTTAAGATTGAAGTTGTTAGCGTAGGGCGTAAGATTTTGAATTACTTTCGTTTCTTTTACATTAAATCAATTTCAAATCTAAATATCTCTTTTTAATGTCAAACTTTCTGTCCCGTATTTAAGCTTTTCCTCCAAGGGTGGCGGAAGTCTGAATGTAGTGTCGCGTAGTTGTTTCATCGTTAAATTAATCCTTTCTGGACCAGTGATCCGGTCTAGGGAGGAATAGCAGACCTCTTAAAAAAGAGATCACTGGCGCCCACGGCCCATCTCTGAGTCTAGACGGACAAAGGTCTGTTCGCCCCCCCATTTTTGATACGGGGGTTTATTTTCGGCATTTTTATCGGTTAGTTGCGGTACGAAGACCGTCATCGATTAATTTAAACCGTAATATTGGCGCCCAACGTGATATTTTTTTTGTAGATTTTTGGATTTTTTTTTTTTTTTGTTCTGTTCTTGCCGTTTTGTTTTGCTATGTTACAGTTAATGACAAGTGCGATAAACCATCTCAGCCAGGATGAGCTGGGATACGAGTTGGCTAGAAAAGGGTTCGCAGCGGAAAAAGACTCTATGTGCAAGGCACTTAGAATCACGTTGCAACTAGAAAATTCTACCGGGAAGTCCTCTTTAGTAGCAGTTTACCCGTTCAAATTTTCCGAAGATATTGTAGCCCTTCAGGCTAAATCGAAGGAAATCGAAGTACTGCTGGAGAAATTTGATGGAGATAGGTCCAGTGGGGAGTTTAAAAGACTGTCGGCGAAGTTCAATTGGTGTTTGAGGCGAATTGAGTATGGCCAACCATCCGAGGAAGAGGTGGGCCGAAAGGCAGTGATTAAAGCAGAGTTATTGATTCATTTGGAGACTTTGCTTGAAAAATCGGGTCATAGTTTTCCGGACAAAGAGGAGGACACGGTACCAACGTGAACAGCGTCTACAGCAAATGTGAAGGGAGGCTAAGGGAGCAGTTTTTGCCACCAGATTACGATGACCGTTTAAAGGAGGAGATTCTTTGTTGCACTCAGGGCACTGGTGAATCAATTGGGGTATACACCGCCATTATAGAAAGTTTGTTCCGGCGTCTGTCGGTTACTCCTACAGAGTCGGAAAAAGTCAAAATTTTGCGCAGGAACATCTCATCTTTTTACCAGACGCAGTTGGGTCTGACCACGGTAAAATCGGTTCAGGAGTTAGTGAACCTAGGTCGTACTTTAGATGCCACGAGACTATCTGTGGAAAACTTTGTACCACCCTAGAAGCGGTCAAATTTGTTGGAGCCAGATATGGCTTATGTTTCCGCAGTCGACAATAGTAGACAAAACGAATGGCGGGAGAGCGGTAATACACAGTATAAGGAGCAAGATCGTAAACGCACTGTGACGTGTTATAATTGTAAAAAACCTGGCCATATAGCCAGTGAGTGTAGCGAATCTCGTCGTTGTTTCGGTTGCGGAAAGGTGGGAGTATATCGGTCGAATTGCCCGGTGTGCAATCCGGAGGCGGGTATTAGTCAGGGAAGCACTTCTACGTCCCAGTCGGGAAACAAACCAAGTGCTCACTAGAATGCGGGGTAGTGAGTGCGAAGGTCAAAGTGACAAAACCCGTACATCTGGACTTTGCTTTGACTCCGATGTGTGGCGATAATCGCCCGCATCTGATGGACGTTTTTGGAGGAGAGTTTATTGGTTTATTGGACTCGGGAGCGTCAAAAACGATATGGGGAGGTAAAGGGTGGGAAAGCTTGAAGAAATTGGGGGTTGAACTTCAGCAATTTTCCGCACAAGAAATTCGCCTGGCGAATAATGATGTGTGTGGGGTAGATGGATTGGTCTGCATACCATTTGGGGTCGATGGTTGTATGCGCTGGATGCAGTGTCTAGTGGTAAAGAAACTCCCACATATGGTCATATTGGGTGCGGATTTTTGGCGTGAATTCGGTATAGTTCTGGATCTTAGACGAGGGCAGGTGGATCTAAGTAGTATGTCCGACGTAGCCGCGGTAGAGTTTTTTGCAACCTAGATCCAAATTGCTGGAGGAAGAATTAAGGGAGTTAAACATTCTACTTGAAGAAGAATTTGCGAGTATGGGTGACGGTCTCGGCAGGACGTCGGAGGTGGAGCATACGATCAAAACAAACTCCCCTCCGATCAAGCAGCGGTATTATCCGGTATCTCCTGTAAGGCAGAAGGATATCGACCAGGCATTGAAGGATATGCTGGAGGCGAATATAGTACAACCATCAAAAAGCCCGTGGTCGTCTCCCATATTACTTGTTCGGAAGAAAAATGGTTCGTTTCACTTTTGTGTGGATTTCCGTAAGGTAAACAAAGTATCAGAGCGCGATGCATACCCCATTCCGTACGTGTCGGCAACATTAGACAAACTGCGGGATGCCAAGTATTTAACTTCCTTGGATATCAAATCCGCGTACCTAATGGCCGAGAATTCCAAGAAATATACAGTATACCGCTTTCACGGTTCCGAGCAGAGGGTTGTTCGAATTTAACCGGATACCTTTCGGACTGCAGAATGCTCCAGCTACTTAACGAAGGTTGATCGTTCAAGTGTTGGGGGCTGATTTGGAACCATATGTGTTTGTGTACCTCGACGACATAGTCCTGGTGACACAATCATTCGAAAAGCACATTGAAATTTTGCGTGAAGTGTTCCGCCGGCTTAGAGAGGCTGGTTTCAAAGTGTCGAAGGAAAGTGTGAGTTTTGTAGGTCAGAATTACGCTACCTAGGCTATGTCGTCGATGAGTACGGTCTGCATGTTGACCCGGATAAGGTGGAAAGTTTGGTCCGATTCCCAGCGCCTAGAAACATAAAGGAGGTTCGTCAATTCTTAGGAATGGTATCGTGGTATAGACGCTTCATACCGGATCTTGCAACATTAGTTGCACCTTTGACTTCGCTTCTGAGGAAGGGTCGCTAATTTGCGTGGGAGGCAGATTGCGAGAGGGCTTTCTCGGAAGCGAAAGGTAAACTATCTACGGCACCCATATTGACCTGTCCTGATTATGATCTGCCATTTACGATCCAGACCGTCGCTTCCGATTTCGGGTTGGGAGCAGTGCTCACGCAACAACAGTCAGATGGGGGAAAAGTCATCTGCTATCTGAGTCGTTCGCTGACAAAGTCTGAACGTAGGTTCTCAACGACGGAGAAGGAATGTTTAGCCGTCCTGTGGGCAGTGGAGAAGTTGGGGCCTTATATTGAAGGAACACGGTTTACCGTGATAACGGAACACCATTTTTTTATCTGGTTGGATAACTTGAAGGATCCTACAGGTAGACTAGCGCGTTGGGCTGTTCGACTACAACAATACGATTATGAAACTATACACCGAAAAGGTAAAGAGCACCTTGTTCCGGATGCCTTGTCAAGGTCTGTGCCATTGGTGGAGTCGTTGTTTGTAATCACACAGTCGGACCGGTGGTATAACAACATGTTGGATAAGGTACAGAATCAATCTGCTAAATATCCGTCGTGCGAGTAGAGGGTGGAGTATTGTGGAAACACGTCTCACCCAGATCTCCGGCACGGGGGGAACGGGGGGAAATCTTGCGACAGTGTCATGACGACCCAAAGTCGGGTCCTTGCGGCGTGAAAGGCACGGTGGACCGGGTTTCGCGAAATTTTTATTGGTCGAAAATGCAGGGGGACATTAAGAAGTATGTTCAAGCGTGTAAGACTTGCCAAGCAGTTAAACCTGAGCGCAGATTGCCATCAAGTTTGATGGCTTCGAGGAGTGGAGAGGCAAAGCAACCGTAGGAGATGGTGTGTGTGGATCTGGTAGGACCCCTTCCACGCTCAACGCGAGGATTTAAGTTTATCCTTACGGGGCCGTTTGTAGTGCGGAAACGAGTGTCGCCATGGACCTACGAGTTAGAGGGCGAAGGGGGGAAGCGCGGTATTGTGTGGCATGCAAAAGACCTAAAACCCTATGTAGGAGCTGAAGAAGAAACGTGAGTGAGCTACTTCGATAGGACTTCACAGTGCGACCCGGAATTTTTACATAACATAATGAAAATAGTCACCTGATATTACTCCTGGTCCGAATCTCTCAATCTAAATCCAACTCGACCCGCTAAGAATTTCGTGAAATTCTTTGCCTCGTAAGGGGGGAGTATTACGAGCTTAACTCGTAATTTGATATTTTCTAAAAAGACAAGAGAGAACAATCGTTAGTTTCGGGATTGATAGAAATTGAATCGTAGAAAGAATTGCCTTTTATGCACAGTGAATTCCTCTGATGCGCTGGTGACGTCCCTCAGCTAGTACCTAAAAGTAGACGTAAAGTAACGCATTAATAAGAATCACCGGCTTGGAGGAAAGGCAGAAAAGTAGCATTGTTTACCTGTATATATTACGATAGTTTACGTTAGTTATAAATTAGGATTAGTGTTAGATTTATCGTATTTTCTCTGAATTACAGATTAGGTTAATTTATAATTTAATTTAAGGTTAGGTGTATTTTTTTTGATTTGAAGACTAGAATTACATTGTCGTCGGAAATGTTAGGCAATTGTATTGAATTAAGCATTGTCAAGTCGCGGGAACATCTTACCCCGCCATTTATTCCGTCCTGCTGCACGGGGTTACTCCATCCTGCGGTCGCTCGAGTGATGCGGCAAGTTGATCTGGAAAATAACACATTATTCACAAAATCACTAGGCTCCTATATGTGAAACACCACCAACCGTTTGAAAAACATACACGGAGCGGAAGTCTCCCGAGCGGAAACAACGCGGAACGCGCACACGGAATCACAATACAACACACGAAAAGTAAACATAAAACCAAAAGTAAACAAACCAACTGTCATTTGGTGAAATGGCGAATGAAATACGACGGCGAAATGGAAGGGGTTGAACCTTGGCTAGATACCCGAATTTAATGCTGGAAGTCCGTACGAGAATATCATGCGAGAAGGAAAAGAATGTCATGGAAGCGGAAGACCGCTGAACTTAGCAGTTTGAAAAAGCTGGTTGATTGAAGCTAACCGTGGATGAAAAGAACCGCAGGGAGCTTTCGTCGAAGCAACGGAAAAGTAAAACGCTCTCTTTTGTTTAGGCGGTGATTGGAGATAGTCGGAGGTTTTTCGGGACGGCGTTTGAGTGTAACGTATTGAAAGTGTCACAAGTGGGTGACTTTGCTTGTAACAAAAATAAAATAACGATCGAGTCGTCGAGCGAAGAAGAAGGATTTAACCAAGAAGGAGCGTCGAGGCGGTGAGCAGCGAAGGAGTACGAATCCAGCGATCGTCGTGCACCAGAGGCGCCCTAGTCTTAAGATTGAAGTTGTTAGCGTAGGGCGTAAGATTTTGAATTACTTTCGTTTCTTTTACATTAAATCAATTTCAAATCGAAATATCTCTTTTTAATGTCAAACTTTCTGTCCCGTATTTAAGCTTTTCCTCCAAGGGTGGCGGAAGTCTGAATGTAGTGTCGCGTAGTTGTTCCATCGTTAAATTGATCCTTTGTGGACCAGTGATCCGGTCTAGGGAGGAATAGCCGACCGCTTAAAAAAGAGATCACTGGCGCCCACGGCCTATCTCTGGGTCTAGCCGGACAAAGGTCTGTTCGCCCCCCCCCCCCCCCCGTTTTTAATACGGTGGTACATTTGCGGCATTTTTATCGGTTAGTTGCGGTACGGAGACCGTCCTCGATTAATTTAAACAATAATAATGTTTTCACAAATTCTTACATATTGCTTAAATCTGATGATATATCGAATTCCTTTTTAATTCCAATGGTTTCCTATACAAGCGACAAAAAGTCAATTTCATGTATGCTTTTTATAGCTTTGACTACACTTTTCACTTCCACAGACTTTTATATAATCGCCTACAAGCTCCTTTCACAATTTTTCGATATTCAACTTCGTAGGGTTTGCATACATATGTTTTCACAATTTTTGCCAGCTTTTAGTTCTGATGAGATATGAAATTGGTTGTTTCTATTTTAACTATTTTAATATTTAGAACAAAATTAATTTTCCAAGAAAAGTCATAATCTTGAAACAACTGATGATATACTCCGATTTTGATCGCTCCAGAACTTTGACCCGAAAAATAATCAAGTTTCGCCCAGACTATTGGCAGATTTTTAAATCGATAACATTACTTTATTGCTGAGATAATAAAGTAAAATATACTTGATAACAGTTTCAGATCTTCTGTTGGGGTGTCAGATTTTTTTTTTAATTTGGCTATTTCGTTTGATAAAGTTCTGTGTGAATTTAGCTACATCGACAGCACTTAGCAAAAAAAAGGGTCATCTGAAGAAGGGATCATATTGTTTTCATCTTATTATGGATCATTCCATCAGAAATCGCCAAACTTGTGGCCTTACCATTTCTGATTCTTTTGAAAAATTTTGTACTTGAAGAACAAGTGAAAAAAATAATTGAAATTCAAGGATTTGTTTCTATCTCATTTTTTAACTAACAAAAACAATAACAATCTTTAAAATAAGCCCTACTTTATTATTCAAGGATAAAAATTACCAGAGATATGAATTTTCAAAGAGGATTCGGATATCATTTTGGGGAAATTTTTAACATACTGAAACTAACAAAAAATAATGAGATAGAAACAAAAAATTGAAATCATATCTTTTTCACTAACTCTTCGAGTACACAAAATTTCCAAAAAATCGGCGATGAAGATCACACTTTTGGCGATTCTTGATTAAATTACCTTTTTTCTACAAAATTAATTGAGAATCACTATAATGCTCTTCGATTTTATTCACCATTGAGATTCCAAGTTAATTTTTTGATGTTTTGAAAAACAGTATATAAATACAAAATTTTTTTTAAAAAAACCTATTGTGAGATAGGTATTTAAGGATAAATGACAAAATCGTTATCATTGAAAAAAAAAAATTTAAAGGATAGTTTTGCGACAACCTCACCCTTTAAAATAAGCCCTATTTTATTATTCCAGGATAGAAATTAATTTTCAAAGAGGACTCGGATACCATTTTCGCAAAAACTAACAAAAAAATTAGATAGAAACAAAAAATTGAATATTAATTCTTTTTTTCATTAGTTCTTTAAGTACGAAAACGTTACAAAAAAGTAACTAAAAATCACGTAAAACACACGCTTGGTCGTTCGATTTGGAAATAAACTGCAGTCTGCTGTGTGTGGTGCCTGATCTGATTCTTCTTCAGTACGCGGCCTTGGTCAATTCTGGAAAAGGGCTAATTATCAAAGTCTATAGCTTGATTTGATATTCATTTTAGTGTCATTACTGAGAACTAAAGTCGAGGCATGAAAGATGTGTACAATAGTTGTACAGTGAATGAATGGTAAAAGTAGTTGCAACAAAGTTTGGTATATAAAGTATGATTTTTCTCAACTTTTAGCGATGGTCAAATTCAGGAGGGGGCAAGTGCCCCTTCTTGCCCTCCCCTGTGGGCGCCCATGTCTCGGTCCGGCGTGCCTTAGACCTAGGGAAGCTGCTAACAAGGTTAGTACTTATTCTAGTTTCATTTATTTATTTTTTTCGGGTTAGCATAAATACTTAATTAACTTATTCTAGCAAAAATAACTAAATGTCCTGTCGATAAAGTCACCAGTATCTCTTAGTCTCACCCTCATATCTGCCAATGTCAACAAAGTTCGCAGTGGAGTTTCGCCATAAGGACAGAGGGTCACTAGATTCAAGATTGGGGTAATATTCTATTTTACTTTATTAGTAATAATACAGTATTGTTATTGATTTTAAAAAAAAAAAAATTTGCTGCCCTGAAAATTTTTTTGTGAACAATTCATGACTAGTAAAACGCAATAAAAAACGCTAAAACTAGTAAAACGCAATAAAAATTTTCACGTCGACCGCCAAAATCCTTTGAAGGCTCGTAGCTCTCAAACCAGTGGAGCTATTAAATTTAAATTTTTTCTAGGAATAGTCTGGGTAGACACCTTGAATTGACATTATTTTCAGGGGTTGAAGTGTGTGGGGGAAGGGGGGGGGGAAGCGTTTAGACGAAAAATTTTGGTTTCTAGATCTCAGCAACCGCTTATGTTAGGAGACTGAAACTTGAAATTTCTATAAAGCTTTGATAGTGGACCCGTTTGCAAAAAAATTGATGATATGGGTGAAGGGGTGTGGGAGTGGAGGGGGAAGCAATGCGTCCTAAACGCAAAAAAGAGATCTACACATTCTAAAATCTATATCTCCTAAACCGTTAATAGCAAGCAATTAAAACTTAACGAATATCTGTAGTTATACTAGGAGAGTAGATTGAAACAAAATTTTTGAGTGGGGGTAGTGGCGTACGGAGGTGGGGGGTGAAATACTCAACATTACAATATCTCCCAAACCAATGGCACCAGAAAAACAAAATTCGGTTTGGATATAAAGTTTAATAAATAAAGATTGCTCAAAGTAAAATTTTTGAAGGGGTCGGGGGAGTACGTAAGTGGAGGGGATAAGAATTTTTCAAAAATAACACGTTTCATATCTCAATAACAGTGTAAGATGGATGCTTCAAATTTTTACCAGAATTAGGCCTAATAGAACCCTAGTAGGGAAAAAATTTGGGGGTGTGGGTGTAGAGGGTGAGGGTGGGGAAGGGTGTGGAAGAAAAAGTTCCGATGCTTATATCTTAAGATTCTATAATGATAGGAAGCTGAAACTTGGTATTTAGATAGAACTATAGTAGTGACATGGTGGAAAAATAAGTTTTTTTTCAGGGGTTGTATGGTACGGTGGTGGGGGGTGTTTTTCCTAACTTTAGAACGGCTTATGCTACGAAGTTGAAACCCGGTGCGTATTTGTAAATTAACCAGAATATGAATACCTAGAATGTGTTTTCAAGATTTTTTGAAATTAAATGGAGAATCATATAAGGGTTACCGTGACTATTTTATAGTAACTTTAAAGAACTTCAGGTTTTATAAAGATGATAACCGAAATATTATTAACACCCTTGTTTACGACACATTTAAATTTCCCGCGTTACAGGCGATCAGAATTGTAGTACGTGGCAGCACTAAAAAATGTATTGAATTCAAACGTCACTTCTTCTCAAAAATGTGTGCTTAGCCTCAGAGTAATTTTGGTCGCGCTTTTGCTTTTGTAAAATAATAAATGTTAAAAGGAAACGCAGTGTTGTTTTTTCATCGCAATATTTTCTAACATTTTGGTCCGTCGTAGCCGAATTTAAATAATGGAAGCGTGGAAGAAGAAAAGAAGCACCCTCAAGGGTTTCTTGAGCCGCATGGAGAATGCGCTAACGGCACCTGACTTAGAAGTCGAGACCGTCTGGAGCCGACTGGAATAGATCGAAGCGGCCTACCATGAGTTCGAGACAGGACAAGCAGATCTGGAGGCTGCTTGTGAGTCAGACGAGGCCATGGAAAGAGTAAGAGACTTCCGGGAAGCCTTCGAAGAGACGTATTTTAAGGTTAAGGCCATGTGACAGCGAATCTTGCGGGAGGCGAACGGAGCCGCGGCGGGCGAATCAACCAGATTGGACGAAAATGTAGCTCCCCTTGAAGCATCGCTTCGCAATATGGCTGCCCACCAAGCCAATCTTAGCGCCATAATAGAGCGAATCGTGACATCTGGGTCCATGCAGTCGGCTAATACTAAAACGAGAAGCGAGAGCCACAAAACCACACATGCTCGACTGCCTCGCATGGAAATACCGACATTTGACGGCGATTATAAGAATTGGACCGCATTCCACGATCTGTTTGAGTCATTGATAATATCGAACGAAGAGTTGCATCCGGTCGCTAAGCTGCAGTATCTAAAATGAAGAGAAGCGGCTGAAATGGTTCAAAACACGAGCTTGTCCCAGGACACTTTCGACGCAACGTGGAAAGCACTTACCGAGAAGTATGATAGACGCAAGGGTTATCACCACTCGCTCTTGCACATGGATACAGCGCTCTACACTAATACAGTAACTGACTCCGAATCTAGTCAACCATGTGAGAAGTCTTTTCTGTGTAGCCAACAAAACAAATGTGTAATACTTCCGACTGCGGTGGTACATCTTGGAACGTCAATGGAAGGGTTGCGACCGTGCAGGGCCTTATTGGATTCGGGGTCCCAGACAACTTAAATCACAGAGTCGTGCGTGCAGCGACTTGGCTTGAAGCGTAGTCACTCTAACATGAAAGTTTGTGGCATAGGTGGCCGGAATCCGACTCGCACAAGAGGGATGATAGAAGTAGTGCTTGCCGACAGTACCAAGAAGCATTCATTACGGGGAGCCGCATTTATCTTAAACGCTATTACGGATAATCTCCCTTCCTGCGACGTGGATACTAAGGGATATGCGCACTTGACCAATTTGAATCTCGCAGATCCAGATTATCACAAGTCTGGTCAAATCAATCTACTCATTGGGGCAGATTTATTCTTTGATGCCATGAAGCCCGGACAAATTCAAGGAGCCAAGGAAGAGCCAGTCGCGCAGAATACTATCTTTGGCTGGATAATCTCTGGCCGAACGGTCGGAATGAAGAATTCTACAGCGACATCAGTGTTTGCGGTGAGTAACGATGGGACACGAAGAGATGCTGACGGGCGTTACATAGTGAGATTACCCTTTAAGTCTAAAATATCAAGTTCGTTTGATACAAAGGGTAGTGCACTACAACGTTTGAAGTCCACCGAAAGAAGATTCAGAAGTGACCCAGAATTTAAACGGCAGTATGTGAATTTTCTAAAGGAATACGAGGAATTAGGCCACATGATCAAGGTAGCACCAGCGCTCGGACCTACTGCTTATCTACCTCATCATGCGGTGTTGAAGCCGGATAGCACGACTACAAGTCTTCGAGTAGTTTTCGACGCGTCGTGTAAGGGAGCTTCGGAATCATCATTAAACGATAATCTTATGGTGGGACCGGTCATCCAAGCTGACTTGTTCACTACGCTGCTACGATTTCGACTTAACCGTATCGCCTTGGTCGCCGATATAACCAAGATGTATCGTCAGATCACCATGGATGCCCAGGATCGCGGGTATCAGAGAATTGTTTGGCGTTGGAATGAGCACGAAGCCGTCAGGGATTTCGAATTGACAACGCTAACGTACGGCATGGCACCCGCATCATTTCAAGCTACTAGAAATCTTCACAAATTAGCAGAAGACGAAGGCGACATGTTTCCATCAGCAAAAGATGCGCTCCTTGGGGACTTCTACATGGACGATCTGCTATCCGGAAGTGACTCGGAAGAGAGTGCTGCTACATTGATTGATGCATGAGCTAAACGACCTACTGGGTCGTGGGGGATTCGAGCTCAGGAAATGGGCCTCTAGCTCTCAACTGCTTTCGGAGAAACTCGGGCTAAGGCATCCTAATGATCTAGTTATCGCCGAGAGCTCAGACCATATCGTTAAAACCCTTGGACTGAGATGGCAGGTTGATTTGGATAGATTTGTATTTTACGTCAAGTCGCCGGAGTGTCTTTCACTTACCAAAAGAATAATGCTATCCGCCATCTTGAGCATCTTCGACCCGTTGGGGTGGCTGGCTCCATGTATTATCAGAGCAAAAATTTGGATTCAAGCGCTGTGGCTTACGCGACTGTCTTGGGACAGCCCGGTGCCCGATGACCTCGTCGAAAAGTGGAAACAATATACGGCAGAACTTCCAGCTCTCAATGAAATCACCACCCCAAGATTTCTACCACGCGATGATGATATTGTGGAGTTGCATGGGTTCTGTGACGCATCGGAAAGTGCATACAGTGCGGTAATCTATCTTCGAACAGGTCACTCCGGGAAGATTCGAACCCAGCTGATAGCCGCTAAGACCAGAGTGGCACCTCTAAAGCAAATCAGCCTGCCTCGATTGGAATTATGTGGAGCTCATCTTCTTGCTAAACTAGCTGCAAAGGTGCGGAGCATTATGAGCTTGGATAGCAAAGGCGTATTCTTATGGACCGACTCCACTATCGTTCGTATCCGCCAAGAAAATGGAAGACCTTTGTTGCTAATAGAACGTCAGATATTATGACGTGTGTGCCTGGTGTGGTCTGGAATCACGTGAAATCCGCCCTAAGCCCTGCGGATTGCGCTTCTAGAGGTATAAGCCCCTCGGAACTGCCAGCGAATTCCTTATGGTGGAACGGACCCGAATTTTTATTAGAATGACCAATTCCTATCAGCAAATTTAAGAGCTACTCCGCAACTGAATTTGAGCAGAGGACTATAGTTCTACAATTAAATATTAGCCAACCACCTGAATTATTGACCAAGTACTCCTCGCTCAACAAGCTAATGCGTATAACAGCATTATGCTCACGATTTATGAACAATTGTAAATTACCCAAAGAGCATAGGGAAACCGGATTCTTATCGACGGCAGAGTACAATGCGGCGCTTTGCACCTGGATACGAGAAGCACAGCGGTGTGCCTTTGCAGACGAATTAAAAGCATGCGAAAGAGGACGATTGCTTCGAAGTGACAGTAGTATAATAAACTTGAGCCCGTTTGTAGATCATGAGGGTATAATGCGAGTTGGAGGACGCATATGCCAAGCGGACTTGCCATACGTCCGAAAACATCCGATCATCTTACCAAAGCAGCATCCGCTGACTGTGCTGATAGTGTCCGATACACATGGCTGGTACTTGCACGCAGGAGCTCAACTGATGGTTACAATTATAAGGACGAGATATTGGATATTAGGATGCGCCGACATCGTAAAAAAATTTGTGCGTTGCTGTTCAACGTGCATTCGTCATCGAGGTAATAGTGTACAACAAAGAATGGGCGATCTACCTATTGCTAGAGTGAACCCAGGCAGAGCCTTCCTAAGTACAGGAGTCGATTACGCAGGGCCGATTACCGTGCGATCCTGGAAAGGATGAGGTGCGAAGTCTTACAAAAGCTACATAGCCATATTCACCTGCATGGTAACTCGAGCAATACATTTGGAGTTAGTATCAGATTTGACGACGGAATGTTTCATCGCGGCATACAAACGTTTCGTGTCCAGAAGAGGCCACTGCAGCGACCTCTACAGTGACAACGCTACAAACTTTATTGGCGCCAGTAAAGTTCTTTCGGAAGTCAACAAAATTATAGCAGCCGGCTTGTACAAGGAGGTGATGTCGGGCTATCTAAATAAGCACGGAACTACATGGCACTTTATACCACCCGTTAGCCCTCACTTCGGCGGGCTGTGGGAGGCTGCTGTTAAGTCGGTAAAGTTCCACTTGCGTCGAGTATTGGGCAACGCTTCGGTAACCTTTGAGGAATTGGCTACTCTACTCTGCCAGGTAGAAGCGTGTGTCAATTCTAGGCCAATATGTTACCGACCCACCGAAGATCCAGATATAGAAGTGCTAACACCGGCACACTTCCTGATCGGAGAATCTCTCGCAGCTGTTCCGGAAAGAGAACTGAGCCATACGAACATCAATGCGCTTTCACGATGGAAACTCATTCAGCGGCTGAATCAAGACCTTTGGCGACGATGGCAGGAGGAATATTTGACCAGTCTTCAACAGCGAACAAAGTGGAAAAGGCCGCATCAGAATGTTGCAATCGGCATGATCGTTATCATCAAGGAGCCAAATTTGCCCCCTGCGAGCTGGGCCCTAGGTCGTATCAAGGAGTTACATCCGGGCAAGGATGGCTCATTAAGAGTCGTCACGCTCCTTACGCAGAACGGAACCATAAAGAGGCCAATATCCCGTATTTGTTTGCTTCCTGCGGAGCAGCACAACAATAAAATTTGAATTCCAAGATTTTTTTTGTAACTTTTATTTGTAAATTCTATTTGTCGTTCTTTAAACTAATTAATTGAATTTTTGAAAAACTTTGTATTTCAAGGCGGGCGGAATGTTTACGACACATTTAAATTTCCCGCGTTACAGGCGATCAGAATTGTAGTACCTGGCAGCACTAAAAAATGTATTGAATTCAAACGTCACTTCTTCTCGAAAATGTGTGCTTAACCTCAGAGTAATTTTGATCGCGCTTTTGCTTTTGTAAAATAGTAAATATTAAAAGGAAACGCAGTGTTGTTTTTTCATCGCAATATTCTCCAACAACCCTTATATAAGTTTTTATATAACCTTATAAGTTCTTAATGGTAATGGCACTTGAGGTTGGTTACCGTTATAAAAACATTATGTTTGTAGTGGCTGTGGTAACGTTTCTAGGACTTTTTCTTTCTCTCTCATTTGCTACTCATACTCAATTGTATTCTACATCTTCAAAATCGAATTCATTTTGTGTTCGATTTTAGTCATATTATGAATTAATTTGACTCTAAAATTTTGTTACATATTACCAAAATTTTTATTGCAATTGCTTTTCTATTGTAAATATAGCTAATGTAGCTTCAAAAACTGAGCGGGCTTCAAAAATTCACTGTATATGCAATAGTAAATTTCAACTAAAAAAAAACTTTTTCACACAGCATACATTTTACTGTATTATTTATAATACAGTATTGTTATCGATTTTTAAAAAAAAAAAAATTTGCTGCCCTCAAAATTTTTTTTTCCACGTTTCATGACTAGTAGACGCGAAAAAAGCAATAAAAATTTTCACTCCGTCTGTACGCCGTACGTCGACCGCCCCAAAATCTTTGAAGGCTCGTAGCTCTCAAACCTGTGGAGCTATTAAATTAAAATTTTTTCTAAGAATAGACTTGGTAGACTCCTTGAATTGACATTATTTTCAGGGGAGGAGGTGTAAGGGGGAAGGCGGGGTAAGCGTTTTAGACGAAAAATTTAGGTTTCTAGATCTCAGGAACCGCTTGTGTTAGGGAGGCTGAAACATAGAATTTCTATAGAGCTTTGATAATGGACCCATTTGCAAAAAAAAACAGATATGGGTGATGGGGTGTGGGAGTGGAGGGGGAAATAATGCGTCCGAAACGCAAAAATGCCGAGATCGACAAATTCTAAAATCTATATCTCCTGAACCATTAATAGCAAGCAATTAAAACTTAACAAATATCTGTAGTTATACTAGGAGAGTAGATGGAAACAAAATTTTTGGGTGGGGGTAGTGGCGTACGGGGGTGGGGGATGAAAAACTTTAGATTACGATATCTCACAAACCAATGGTACCGGAAAAACAAAATTTGGTTTGAGTATAAAGCTTGATAAATAAAGATTGCTCAAAGTTAAATATTTGAAGGGGGTGGAGGAGCACGGAAGTGGGAGGGATTAGAATTTTTCAAAAATAACACGATTCATATCTCAATAACAGTGTAAGATGGATACTTCAAATTTTTACCAGAAGTAGGCCTAATTAAACCCTAGTAGGGAAAAAAAGTTTGGTGGTGTGGGTGTCGAGGGTGAGGGTGGGGAAGGGTGAGAAAGTAAAAGTTCCGATGCTTATATCTTAAGAATCTATAATGATAGGAAGCTGAAACTTGGTACTTAGATAAAGCTATAGTAGTGGCATGGTGAAAAAATAAATTTTTTTTTAGGGGTAGTATGGTACGGTGGTGGGGGGTGTTATTCCTAACTTTAGAACGGCTTATGCTAGAAAGTTGAAACTCGGTACGTATATGTAAATTAACTAGAAAAGTAAATCTGATAAAAAAAAAATTCGAATATTTATTGGCGTTCAGAAGGGGGGGCAAAAAAAAATATCGGTTAATATAAAATGCATGTTTTTTCACGATTTTCGTCATATCTACTAGGTCTTTCGAAATATTGAATTCATTTTTATTCTACGGATTCTTCATGTGAATAGCTAGAATGTGTTTTGTAACGACTCATTTTCCAGGGTATACTCGTCGGAGCCAGGGTTCGTTACAAACATTTATTTTCTGTTAGACTTCACTTTATTTACTGTTTAATCATTTTAATTTCACTTAATTTAATGTTCACTAATTCCAAATTCATTTAATACATTCTTAACTTCGGTTTGGTTGTAGGTATTTCTCACTGCTTCGTAACGTTTGTCGTTCTTCGCCGTCGTTGTAGCTCGGCTCGTTGTTCGGCTTATGAAACGGCTGCTCGTTGCCTCTCGTGTCGCCTCTCGTCTCTACCCGTCGTTCCTCGTCGTGCTGCTACTCGTTGCCTCTCGCCTCTGTCCGCTGTGCAGCTTGCCTCTCGCCTCTGTTCGTCGTGCAGCTACTCGTTGCTTCTCGCCTCTGCTCGTCGTGCTGCTTGCCTCTCGCCTCTGTTCGTCGTGCAGCTACTCGTTGCTTCTCGCCTCTGCTCGTCGTGCCTCGTCGTTCCTCGTCGTGCTGCTACTCGTTGCTTCGCTCTTATCGCTCTCCGTAGGTTTCGGCTCCGTGCATCTAATCACGTGTAACTGTCTGGCTTCTCTAAATTCGGCGGACTTTCAAAGCCCTGACCCTCATCTCGATTGGCATGAACAGGGGTTGCCTATACCTATCAGTCGCTCGTTTTCCTCGAAAATATGGTTCGGATGGACTTTCAAAGCCACAGCCGAAGAGCATACCTCGGTTCGATCGATTCCAACTCTCAGTGTTTGCTTTGGGGAATTTCAAATCCACCCTCAACTACTAGCTGCTAGTTGTCGACTGACTGACCTCTGGTATTTCGCTAGTGGTTATATATCGGAGAGAACATCGGTTGTCTGCGAATTATATAATCACCAAAATTTCTGGTTTCTTCGCTATGTTAGTTTATTCTTATGTTCTGTGTGTGTTGCTTCATTTGTAAGCTACTGGTGTGTGTGTTTTATGTGGTGCATGTTAGTTTATTCTTATGTTCTGTGTGTGTTGCTTCATTTGTAAGCTACTGGTCTGTGTGTTTTATGTAGGAAAACTCTATTTATGCTTGGATCTTTTTTTTAAATTTTATTTATGTTATGTACACGTATTTAACCTTCGGTGTGGTCGGAAATTCAGACGTTGGAATTTCCGTCCTTACACTTCCCTCCTACTTGGGGAATGAAGCTTTGTTCTGCCAGGCGTAGTTATTACCTCGTCCGAAAGTTATGGAGTAAACTTGGCCATTTACTACTATCTTCCAGCGCATACGTTTACCCTGGGGTTTCGCTGCAAGCGTCAGCCGAATCTTCTCCCGCACCTCTTGTGGTAGTTCTGTTTCTTCGGAATGTCCATGGTCCCCTGGACGTTGTTCGACGTCCATCTCTGTCCTGGTGGGACTGATGCTCTTGTTGCTCTCGCTGTTCCTGCTGCTCTGGATGCTCTTGGTACTTTCGTTACTACTGCTGCTGCTATTGCTGCTGCTACTGCTACTGCTGCTGCTGCTGCTGCGGCTGCTGCTGCTGTCGCTGTCGCTACTACTGCCACTGTTTTTGCTGCTGACGTTGCTTCCAGGATCTGGTCCGGGTCCTTCTCTTAGTTCCTGCGTGATTTGGTTTCGCAATATCGGCATGTCATCCCCATTGAACGCGAGGGTTGCTCTCCGCGCCCGATGCTCGGCGAGGGCGCAACAGAACACTCCACAATCGAATGTATTCGACTGCCGTGGTGCTCCGGGTGTTGGAACTGTCCGGAAGGCGTCCGTTCCCCGTTCGGTGGTGTTGTTTAGGAAATCCTCCAAGTGTTTCAGTTCCGGTGGAATGGAACCGCCCCGCGGGTCGTAGTATTCGATGGTTTTGGCCTGTAGGTGGATGACCGCCAAGCACCAATGGTTACCGAACATGTGTAGCGGAACCAGTACGATGCCGCTGCCTCGGTAGTCGGGTTGTTTCCATCTTCGGACCCCTTCAGCTCCTTTCTTGATTAGGCACGGTAAGAAGAAGGTATTCAGCGCCTCGACGTGTAGTTCGCGGGGGTGTTTTATGCTGCGCAGCGCCAGTAAGTCCATGTATGCGTTTAGCACATTGTCGTTAAGCCACTGTTGCGGTAGTAGGGTGGACAAGTCCCTTTCTGTTAGAACCAGCTTCCCTATTTTGACCGCGATTTTGTCAGGATTGTTTTCGGTGCGGGGTTTCTTCGTCGGAGAGTTCCGTGTGGTTTCCACCACCCGTTTCAGCGTTACCTCGTTCTTCTTTGTGTTGTCCATGACTTGTTGTGTTTTTTTTTTTTCAGAAATTATGAACTTCACAGTACTACACTTTGGTTTTTACTAGGCCGACTCGCCTTCTGCTGGTCGCTTTTATAGCCCTGCTGTTGGTCCCGTTAAACCCTAATGGGCTACATTCGGCCTGTTGTTGTTTATCCTGACCCAAATGGTCCCGTTAGGTTTCCTCGTTGTTGATTATTTCAACCCGAGTGGTCCCGTTAGGGTCTCTTTGTTCAAGAACCATTCGGATTTTATTTGCACGAAGTTGTTTTATTCTTTCGTGGCCTGGTATGCTTTTAGTTCGCTAACATGCGCGGTCCGCGTGCTAGCATCATCTTCCTTCTGGACCTGAATTATCACAGGCGAAATGTAATTCACCACCTTGTATGGTCCATCGAACTTCGGGGCCAGTTTCGCAGCAAAACCGTCGATAGCTTTGGAAGATGGTGTTGTTTCACTAAAACCTGTTGGCCAATCGCAGGAGTCCACTGACGTATTCTCAAGTTGTAGTGTCGTCCTTGGTCCTGAGCTGCTCGTTCTAGATTTCGGCGTACGATTTGGAACGCTTCCTGTAATCTCGTGGCCTTTTCGACGGGCGTTTGTGGAGGGTTACCGGATCCGAAGGTCTGCTCGTCGTACACGGTCCTAGGTAGGCGGAGTTCTCGGCCTTGCGTCAAGAATGCAGGGCTGTAACCGGTTGTCTCGGAAATGGCCGAGTTTATGGCCAGGGAGATTTCCGGCAGTAGGCTGTCCCAATCCCGTTGGTTGTTGTCCGATAATTGTGCGATCATTGTCTTGATCGTTCTATTTGCTCGTTCGGTAGGATTCTCTTGGGGCGTATACGGTGCGGTAAATTGCTGCTTTATTCCTACTTCCAGCAGGAATTTCTGGAAAGTTTTGCTGGTGAATTGAGACCCGTTGTCGGTGACTAATATTTTTGGGATTCCAACTCTGGCCATGATTCGTTCTCGGAATGCTTTCCGTAATCCGTCGCTGGTTGCTTTGCGAAGTGGGATTATCTCGGTCCACTTGGAGAATTTGTCGAAGAACACTAACAGGGTAGTATTCCCATGCTTGGACCGCGGTAGCGGTCCCACGAAGTCGGCACATAGAATACTCCACGGTTCTTCTGCAATTTGAGAGACCATCTTAACTGCTGATTTTTGTTGGTCTGGTTTGTACCTCTGGCACGACTCACATTGTCGAACGTACCTGCTAATTTCTCGGAACATCCCGGGCCAGTAGTATCGGTTGGCGATTCTTCCGATGGTCTTCCGGATGCCGAGGTATCCTGCACTGGGTTCGTCATGATTCTCTTGAAGGACCCGTTTTCGGAGCGGTGTTGGAACGCAAAGTTTCCACGGTGCGCAATCTTCGTCATTAGATTGATGTGGGATGTGTCGGTATAGTTGGTGGTTCTCGAAGAAATAGTCTGGAAACTTTGCTGGGTTGTTCTTTATTTCGACCTTTCTTTTCTCTAGCCATTTACAGCCTGAGTCGCTGGTGTCTTCGGTGCTGGTCATGCATAGTGTTTCTGTCGGTTGTCGGGACAGCGCATCGGCGACTACGTTTAGCTTGCCCCGTCTATACTGGACGTCGAACGTATACTGCTGTAATTCGAGGGCCCACCTTGCGATTCGTCCTGACGGGCTGTCGATCGAATTCAACCATTTCAGTGCCAGATGATCCGTAATGACAGTAAAGTGGTAGCCTTCTAAGTAAGGTCTCATTTTGCGTATGCCCCAGATAATGGCCAGGCACTCTTTTTCCGTGGGGGAATAGTTTCGTTCTGCTTGGTTTAGATGCCTGCTTGCGTAGGCTATTACTTGCTCTGAGTTGTCTATTTCTTGTGTTAGTACGGCTCCTAACCCGTAGTCACTGGCATCCGTCTGTAGCGTGAACTTCTGGCTGAAATCTGGGCACGTTAGCACTGGTGCCTCCGAGAGCTTCCTTTTTATGGTGTCGAATGCCGCCTGTTGTTCTTCTTGCCACCTCCAGTGCCTTCCTTTTTTCAAAAGTGTGGTTAGAGGGTGGATGACAGTCGCGAACTCCGGAACGAACCGTCGATACCAGGATGCGATTCCAAGGAACCGCCGTACTTCGCGTATGTTTGTGGGTGGTTGTAGAGCGTCTATCGCGGCTACTTTGTCTGGGTCTGTGTGTATTCCTTTCTCGCTGATAACATGTCCTAGATATTTCGTTTCCTTCTTGAAAAATTGACACTTGTCTACGTTAAGTTTTAAGTTTGCTGCTCGCAGTCGGTGGAAAACTACGCCTAAGTTGCGCATGTGTTCCTCGAAGGTTGTACCGGTGACGATAATGTCGTCCAGATAGGCGAAAGCAAATGGTTCCATCTCATGTCCTATTACTTGGTCCAGGGCTCTTTGGAAGGTAGCTGGTGCTGAGTGAAGTCCGAACGGCATGACTCGCCATTGGAATAATCCACGTCCGGGTACGGTGAAGGCCGTATACTGCTTGCTTGACTCGTCCATGGGTATCTGCCAATACCCGTTCTTCAGGTCTAGACTGCTGATAAATTTAGCATTGCGTAGTCGGTTCAGGATGTATTGAATTCGTGGGATTGGATATGCGTCGGGTATTGATCTGGCATTGAGCTGACGGAAATCGAGACACAGCCTCCAACTGTCATTCTTTTTCTTCACTAGAATCACCGAGGAACTGTATGGACTGTGTGATGGTTCTATGCATCCCTTCTTAAGCAGTTCATCTACCTCCGCATTGATATTTGCTTGTGTTATGGGGTTGCTAGTGCCGTAGCGATGTTTGAATGGTCGATCATCCCGCATTATGATTTTGTGTTTCGTGATGTTCGAGACGCCGTGGGTTTCATCAAAAGCGCGTAGTTCTCTGTCCAGAAAATCGTTGATCTGCCCTAGCTGGTCGGTCATCGCGTCCTGTAGTACAGTGCACGTATTGATCTCCGCTGGTCGTGGGATGTCATCGTTATTCCGCAGGGTGGTGGTTTGTCCACCACAAGTGATCGACGCGCCGATGTTTTGGAGGAAATCCATTCCCAAGATTAAATCCTCGATGAGTCCGGGGAGAATTAACAGAGGTAACCCGCACTGTTGGTTGCCCAGCCGGACTTGGGAGAAAAAAGCTTTGGCCACGTTTCGCTTCGTACCGTCCGCTATCTTGACTGTCACCTCTTGCTTGATAATACGTCCTACGTCGTGTAATTTTTTTGCCAGTGTCTCGCTAATGAAACTCCTAGTTGCCCCCGTATCAATTGTAGCTTGGATCGCACCTCCGCCGAGAGCAACGGTAGCGTAGAGGTGGCTATTTTCCTGATACAAGTGGTTTATTACAGTGGAGGATCGTTTCCCGGGGGCACCGACACTCCTCGCGTTTGGCGGGCTCCGGGTTCGTTTCCCGATTGTCGTCTACAACAATCGATGGTTCTCGTGTTGCGGCGTCCACAATCCCAGCAGAAATACACCCTGGGGTTCTGGCAAGTTTGGGCCCTATGTCCGTCTTGACTGCAATTGTGACACGCTGTTCTCGTGTTGATCCGGGTCTCCATGGTCTGAGCGATTGCACAACGTCGTTCTTCTGGGGCGGGGCGATTGGGATTAGATCCTCCTTTGATGCTCTCGAAATCATCCGCTAGAGCGATTAGCTCGGGCAGTGTCGAAAAGTCTTTCCGTCGTATGTAGAGTTGATACTTCGCCTGGCAGTTTCGGAAGATTCTCTCGAGTTTTGTCTCTGCCGTGTAGTTCATCGGCCGCATAAGGTTCTGTAAACCGAGTACGTAGTCCTTGAAGGATTCTCCCGGTTGTTGTATTCGTTGCCGTATCTTGTCGTCTAGATCCTCCAAATGTCGGGCCGGAAGGAAAAATTTAAGAAAGTCGTCTCTGAATTCGTTCCAGTGCTGCCAGGCCTGATTGTTATTGCGATACCATGCTAAAGCTTTGGCGCGGAGTAACTCCGGCATCGTTCTGACCAACAATTTCCTATGGATCCCATATACGTCGGCAAGTTCCTCCACTCGTTCAATGAAATCAAGGGGGTCCTTCCCGCCTTCATATTTGACGGACCACTTACGAATTTGGTCGGCCACGGCCGAAAAGGTGATCCCAACGTTTGATTCGTCGGTGGGGTTATGCGGCGGGACCTCCGTGTTGGTTGCCTTTTCCTCGGTTTTCTCTGGTAGTTTTGGTGTGCCGATTTTGTCGAGCTGGGTCTCGAGTTCGGTGAGTCTCTGCTCATGCTCACTGCTTCCTTCGTCCTTGATCCACGTGGCGAAGCGCTTCCGTAGTTCATCTACGGTTCCGGTACCGTCCAGTCCAAACTCCTCCATACACTTGACGAGCTCCTCTCTTCGTAGGCCGTAGATCCAATTTACTTTCACTATGTTGGCACTTTCACAAATGTCACCGCACTGCTGATTAATTCACTGTTTCTTGGTTGTGTTCACGGCCTGTTTTCACTGTCGCACTTGTTTCGTACCAATTGTTAATTCACTGTTCTTCGGTTATGTTCACTGCCGGTTTTCACTGACACTCTTTATTTTGTGAAGTCCCTGCTCGGGCGCCATTGTAACGACTCATTTTCCAGGGTATACTCGTCGGAGCCAGGGTTCGTTACAAACATTTATTTTCTGTTAGACTTCACTTTATTTACTGTTTAATCATTTTAATTTCACTTAATTTAATGTTCACTAATTCCAAATTCATTTAATACATTCTTAACTTCGGTTTGGTTGTAGGTATTTCTCACTGCTTCGTAACGTTTGTCGTTCTTCGCCGTCGTTGTAACTCGGCTCGTTGTTCGGCTTATGAAACGGCTGCTCGTTGCCTCTCGTCTCTACCCGTCGTTCCTCGTCGTGCTGCTACTCGTTGCTTCTCGCCTCTGCTCGTCGTGCTGCTTGCCTCTCGCCTCTGTTCGTCGTGCAGCTACTCGTTGCTTCTCGCCTCTGCTCGTCGTGCCTCGTCGTTCCTCGTCGTGCTGCTACTCGTTGCTTCGCTCTTATCGCTCTCCGTAGGTTTCGGCTCCGTGCATCTAATCACGTGTAACTGTCTGGCCTCTCTAAATTCGGCGGACTTTCAAAGCCCTGACCCTCATCTCGATTGGCATGAACAGGGGTTGCCTATACCTATCAGTCGCTCGTTTTCCTCGAAAATATGGTTCGGATGGACTTTCAAAGCCACAGCCGAAGAGCATACCTCGGTTCGATCGATTCCAACTCTCAGTGTTTGCTTTGGGGAATTTCAAATCCACCCTCAACTACTAGCTGCTAGTTGTCGACTGACTGACCTCTGGTATTTCGCTAGTGGTTATATATCGGAGAGAACATCGGTTGTCTGCGAATTATATAATCACCAAAATTTCTGGTTTCTTCGCTATGTTAGTTTATTCTTATGTTCTGTGTGTGTTGCTTCATTTGTAAGCTACTGGTGTGTGTGTTTTATGTGGTGCATGTTAGTTTATTCTTATGTTCTGTGTGTGTTGCTTCATTTGTAAGCTACTGGTGTGTGTGTTTTATGTAGGAAAACTCTATTTATGCTTGGATCTTTTTTTTAAATTTTATTTATGTTATGTACACGTATTTAACCTTCGGTGTGGTCGGAAATTCAGACGTTGGAATTTCCGTCCTTACAGTTTTCAAGATTTTTTGAAATTCGACCCTTAAGTGGGTGTAAACTGGTTGTATACTTTTTCATGAATTCCGCCATGTTTCTCAGGTCTGATCAGATATCGAATATCTTTTTACTTCCCCAGGTTTGTTAAATAATCACCTATTTTTAAGTTTTGTTTTTTCAAACTCTAGACCGCATCCCGGAATATGACCCAATTATTTAATTCATATGTTACACCCTTTTCTAACCGCTTCCCGAACTTTTTGTTAGGTTTTCAGTCACATAGTAACTTACACCGCATCCCCGAATTGAACGCGTTCTGAACTTCTGCCGGAAAAATAATACAGTTGCGCCCAGACTGTTGGCAGATTTTTTTTTATTAACTACATAAGGAAATGTTCTCAGTTTAGTACTACTTGAAACTCGAAAACAAATTTCACAAAAAAAAAACTACAGCTCAGCAAAATTCTTAATTTTAATTGTGTAATTAATGTACATATAAGTAAAAATATGGCTGATTCATGACGACGAATGCCAAAACACTACAAGTTATGTAATACAACTTTTAGTTCTTTATAACTACATGGGAAGTTCTATATAACGAATAGTAACGCTATATAAACTAAAGAAGTCAGTCAACTTAAAACTTGAAGTAACGCTCATTAAGAATTCAGTCACACTATAAAACTTGAAGTGACGTAACAACGCCTATGTAATATAAAAAACTACGATATTGTAATCCTTTCCAGTGTAAAAGCCAATCAATGCCTATAATTGCACGATGTAATTCCGATGGCGTACAGGAATTACAGTTTAGTAAGAGATTTTAAATATTATTACTGTCTTTTGCAGACCCCTTCAATCAAAAATTAAGAAAGGAGCCATCTCTCCAACCTAGTAAGCACCGTTTCATAATTTCTAAATCGATCAAATGTAGACAGGAAAAACATGAATCATATTAATTGGTAGATATTCCAGTGGTGTAAGCCATTTGTGATGAGACCCATACATTCTTGAACGAAAACCCTAATCAGTTCGTTGTGTGCATCCGGTTCTTGGAAAAATGTTAAAATGTGTAATATAGGAGTACTCTCCAACGATGGTACATTTGGGACATGCTCATTAAAATTTGCAACACCTACTAAAATGGTAAATCTATTAAATCCATTCTAATAGAAAGAAAATACTATAGAGTCTTACCTTTAATAAATGCGCGAGCTGAAGAATCGCAAATAAAGCATTTTATTGTTACAGGTATATTACGGCCAATAATGTCCTAGGATCTTGTGGTAATATATTTTCTAAGCGATTATTACTTACTTACTTACTTACGATGGCGCTACAGTTCAAATTGGACCTTGGCCTCCTGGATGTGCCGCCTCCAGCCTTCTCGGTTCAGTGACCGCGTCCTGCAGTTTCTACATCTTAGAAGTGATTTGCTGTCTGCGTCAATAGAGTCCTCCCAGCGCTTTCGTGGTTTCCCAACTGTTTTTTGTCCATAGACTTTTAGTGTGCGTTTGGGGTTTCTTCCGTCATCCACACGCTCCACATGACTATGGTCACTCCATGTACACATGACACACTACTAATATGGTCCGGCCTCCGCGAGACCGTCAAAAAACGTTAAATTCGAAAAAAAGCCGACGTTTTTTCAGAAACACTATAATAAAAAACCAATACTTTTAATAGATTTATAGGCACTGGAAAGCTACGAAAAAAATTTATTTTAAGTACAATATTTCAAATGAATATTAGAAATCTTAAAAAGAAATCTAATAAAAAGTCCACATACACATTGAAAGAAAACTTTCGAACTTCTTCTTCTACTTGCTTTCGAAATGGAGAATTGACACTTTACAATGTCAAATTGACAAGTAAACTGGTACGTCTAACGCAGGAAGTGATCAAAACAATTCGCGATATAATCACCATGAATCCGTTGTATAGAATCAGTTTCGCGTTCTTTGTAGAATTTTTGTAACAATATTCTTTTTTTCGGACAGAGAAAGTCTGCAGCAGATGCTCCATCAGAATCAAAGAGTGGTCGCCAATCCCATTTATTATGCGATTTAGGAGCATCGCTGTCAGCAGTTCGGAGTTCAAGTGAGTTCCTGTAATTGGTGATCAAGTTAAGGTTATATTTGGGGTTGTTTTTTAATTAAAGTGCTACTCGGAACTATTTGGACTGGCTGACATCATTGCCTTAAGGTGTTATAAGCAAAGAAAATCTCAGCATTGACGAAGCTGTTACGATATTAGAAAAAGACCATTATTGCATGGAAGACATTAAGAAACGAATTTTAGAATTTATCGCTGTTAGTCAATTGAAGGGAACAACACAGGGAAAAATTCTTTGCTTCCATAGTCCACCGGGAGTCGGTAAAACTAGTATAGCAAGATCGATTGCGCGTGCCTTAAATCGAGAATATTTTCGGTTCAGTGTGGGCGGTATGACGGATGTGGCGGAAATTAAGGGACATCGACGTACCTATGTCGGAGCCATGCCGGGCAAACTGATTCAGTGTTTGAAGAAAACGAAAACTGAAAATCCGCTTGTTTTAATCGACGAAGTTGACAAAATCGGAAAGTACGAGCGAAATTAAAGACAAAATTAAATTCGTTGTTACAAATAATATTTGCTATTCTAGAGGATACCAAAGTGACCCCAGTTCGGCGCTGTTAGAGCTTTTACACCCAAAACAAAATGCCAATTTTCTTGATCATTACCTGGACGTCGCTGTTGATCTTTCACATGTTTTGTTTATCTGCACGGCCAATGTAATTGATGGTATACCGGAGCCGTTGAGATATCGAATGGAAATGATTGAAATGTCAGGTAATATATTCTATTAGTTTCTTTAGTTTACTTAAGTGAAATTTATTGATTTCTTTTCAAGGCTACGTGGCTGAAGAGAAAATTGCAATTGCCCAGGAATATCTAATACCGCAAGCAATGAACGATTGTGGCTTAGAAGATAAACACATCACGATTAAGGACGAATCGTTAACCATGCTAATTAAGAATTACTGCCGTGAGTCTGATGTAAGGAATTTACAGAAACATCGAAAAGGTTTGTCGTCGAAATAGTTCTGATCTTTTGACCGACGCTAACCAAACTCCAATTTCAGATAATTCGAAAAACAGCATTCAAAATTGTGAAAAAAGAAGCCGAAATAACCGAACAAAACTTAAACTCATTCCTAGGCAAAGCGATATTCACGCAAGATCGAATTTATCAAGAAACACCGCCCGGTGTTGTAATGGGCTTAGCATGGACTGCAATGGGCGGTTAAACTCTTTTCATAGAAACAGCAAAACGGAAACTGATCGCGACAAAAAAAGATGACCGTGGAGACGGTTCCCTGCATATAACCGGTCATTTAGGCGATGTTATGAAAGAGTCGGCACAAATTGCATTAACAGTGGCTCGTAATTTCATTAAAAATGTTGCAGACGAAAATACATTTCTGGAAGCAAGGTAAAAGCTTTTAATTGCGCAAAATTTTTGAACGATAAAACACAGAACTTTGATTGTTTATAGTCATATTCATCTACACGTCCCGGAAGGTTATATTACAACTCGGGTACGTTAAAAAAATAAATATTTTGTTGCACAACTTGAGATCCAGCTTAAACTGCAGTACTATCATCTTCCGATAAGACATACCGTTCAGATACGACAAACTCCTCCGGAACTGCCGTCGTTGAACAGCTGAAATCGGATATAAAATTCTCATATAACTGTAAACCAAGATTAATAAATTTTCTTACCTTTACAAATTTAACGCATTCATCTTTCTTCATTCCCTTCCTGTAGAGTTCCTTAATTAATCAGCATTTTTGCATTCCGCTCCGCCAAGTATTACGGCAGACGAGTAAGCCGATGTTGTGATATTTTGTCCATGATATTTTGTCCGTTTAGCGTCCTTTTCCTTGTTTGGGTCATAGTTTTTGTATTTTCTTCGTTAATACGCAGTCCAATTTCGTTTAAAGCTTCCTCGAAACTCACCAGTGTCTCTTTTGCCAAGAGAAAATATCGCGCCATAATGTTGATATCATCGGCATTAAGTACAATTCAGGTGGGTTTAATAAGTAGTGAGCATCCCTGTTGCTTCAAACGATATATTTCTTACGGCGTATTCAAGAGCTAGAGTGAAGAGATCTTGCAGTTTATCGTTGTCGAATTTGCAGATTTATGATGATAAACTGCGGATATGCAGCATCGATAGGTTGTTTTTACGAGATAGTGATCGAAGTCACAATTAGCGCCCCGATTTAAGGGTACATCTAGTATTAAGGACGCCCATCTCCTTTGGATAAGGACGTCGTGTATCAGGTTGAATGTATGGCTGTCCGGAGATGCCCAGGTTTTTTGATGAATACGTCGATTTTGGAAGTTTTATGTGCTTGCAACTGGATTTCTGCAGCCAGCGAAATCGACCATTACCATTACGACAATGGTAATGGAGAGTACTCTCCAGCTGTTAACAATTGACTAGGAATGCAACAGTTACAACACTGGGCTAACAACCAATCAGAGCCTACCCTATTGATTTTTGTCCGAACCAACACAGTGTTGCATTCAGCCGACATAATACACAAGTAAGTTGCAATGAAATTGTTTTGATAGTACTAACTTAATTAATTCTTCAATAAAACAGATCCACTCATGCACCGGTCCTCAGCATTAAATTTGGTACATTTCCTAAATGTCAGGATTTCATATGGCATAATCTCAGTGCACGAATCAAATCACAACGAATAAGATCCAGAGGATGTACTTCAAGACAAAATTGAAGAGCTTTCGCTCTTGTCTCCGATCCCATATTGCACAGCTCAAACATCGGCCTGACGTAAAAGTCTGTTCTATATTTGTATGTCGATCGAACGACCGCGTCTTCCAGTTTTTAAATCCAAGTAATGGTTGGTTCCCGTCGTTTTCCAGAACGTCTTCACCATGTGGGCGGTATGACGGATGTGGCGGAAATTAAGGGACATCGACGTACCTATGTCGGAGCCATGCCGGGCAAACTGATTCAGTGTTTGAAGAAAACGAAAACTGAAAATCCGCTTGTTTTAATCGACGAAGTTGACAAAATCGGAAAGTACGAGCGAAATTAAAGACAAAATTAAATTCGTTGTTACAAATAATATTTGCTATTCTAGAGGATACCAAAGTGACCCCAGTTCGGCGCTGTTAGAGCTTTTACACCCAAAACAAAATGCCAATTTTCTTGATCATTACCTGGACGTCGCTGTTGATCTTTCACATGTTTTGTTTATCTGCACGGCCAATGTAATTGATGGTATACCGGAGCCGTTGAGATATCGAATGGAAATGATTGAAATGTCAGGTAATATATTCTATTAGTTTCTTTAGTTTACTTAAGTGAAATTTATTGATTTCTTTTCAAGGCTACGTGGCTGAAGAGAAAATTGCAATTGCCAAGGAATATCTAATACCGCAAGCAATGAACGATTGTGGCTTGGAAGATAAACACATCACGATTAAGGACGAATCGTTAACCATGCTAATTAAGAATTACTGCCGTGAGTCTGATGTAAGGAATTTACAGAAACATCGAAAAGGTTTGTCGTCGAAATAGTTCTGATCTTTTGACCGACGCTAACCAAACTCCAATTTCAGATAATTCGAAAAACAGCATTCAAAATTGTGAAAAAAGAAGCCGAAATAACCGAACAAAACTTAAACTCATTCCTAGGCAAAGCGATATTCACGCAAGATCGAATTTATCAAGAAACACCGCCCGGTGTTGTAATGGGCTTAGCATGGACTGCAATGGGCGGTTAAACTCTTTTCATAGAAACAGCAAAACGGAAACTGATCGCGACAAAAAAAGATGACCGTGGAGACGGTTCCCTGCATATAACCGGTCATTTAGGCGATGTTATGAAAGAGTCGGCACAAATTGCATTAACAGTGGCTCGTAATTTCATTAAAAATGTTGCAGACGAAAATACATTTCTGGAAGCAAGGTAAAAGCTTTTAATTGCGCAAAATTTTTGAACGATAAAACACAGAACTTTGATTGTTTATAGTCATATTCATCTACACGTCCCGGAAGGTTATATTACAACTCGGGTACGTTAAAAAAATAAATATTTTGTTGCACAACTTGAGATCCAGCTTAAACTGCAGTACTATCATCTTCCGATAAGACATACCGTTCAGATACGACAAACTCCTCCGGAACTGCCGTCGTTGAACAGCTGAAATCGGATATAAAATTCTCATATAACTGTAAACCAAGATTAATAAATTTTCTTACCTTTACAAATTTAACGCATTCATCTTTCTTCATTCCCTTCCTGTAGAGTTCCTTAATTAATCAGCATTTTTGCATTCCGCTCCGCCAAGTATTACGGCAGACGAGTAAGCCGATGTTGTGATATTTTGTCCATGATATTTTGTCCGTTTAGCGTCCTTTTCCTTGTTTGGGTCATAGTTTTTGTATTTTCTTCGTTAATACGCAGTCCAATTTCGTTTAAAGCTTCCTCGAAACTCACCAGTGTCTCTTTTGCCAAGAGAAAATATCGCGCCATAATGTTGATATCATCGGCATTAAGTACAATTCAGGTGGGTTTAATAAGTAGTGAGCATCCCTGTTGCTTCAAACGATATATTTCTTACGGCGTATTCAAGAGCTAGAGTGAAGAGATCTTGCAGTTTATCGTTGTCGAATTTGCAGATTTATGATGATAAACTGCGGATATGCAGCATCGATAGGTTGTTTTTACGAGATAGTGATCGAAGTCACAATTAGCGCCCCGATTTAAGGGTACATCTAGTATTAAGGACGCCCATCTCCTTTGGATAAGGACGTCGTGTATCAGGTTGAATGTATGGCTGTCCGGAGATGCCCAGGTTTTTTGATGAATACGTCGATTTTGGAAGTTTTATGTGCTTGCAACTGGATTTCTGCAGCCAGCGAAATCGACCATTACCATTACGACAATGGTAATGGAGAGTACTCTCCAGCTGTTAACAATTGACTAGGAATGCAACAGTTACAACACTGGGCTAACAACCAATCAGAGCCTACCCTATTGATTTTTGTCCGAACCAACACAGTGTTGCATTCAGCCGACATAATACACAAGTAAGTTGCAATGAAATTGTTTTGATAGTACTAACTTAATTAATTCTTCAATAAAACAGATCCACTCATGCACCGGTCCTCAGCATTAAATTTGGTACATTTCCTAAATGTCAGGATTTCATATGGCATAATCTCAGTGCACGAATCAAATCACAACGAATAAGATCCAGAGGATGTACTTCAAGACAAAATTGAAGAGCTTTCGCTCTTGTCTCCGATCCCATATTGCACAGCTCAAACATCGGCCTGACGTAAAAGTCTGTTCTATATTTGTATGTCGATCGAACGACCGCGTCTTCCAGTTTTTAAATCCAAGTAATGGTTGGTTCCCGTCGTTTTCCAGAACGTCTTCACCATCAATTTAGCCTTCTTGTAGACGTTAAATTGTACTTTTATTATATCAAAATTATATTTTATTTTAAATTTATTTTTATTATCGTCTGCTGCTACTTTCAAGTGAAACAATAAAATGCAATTTTTCCAGCTTTATTAAATTATATTACAACAAAGGCAGTGGTAGACAATGCACATTTCGCTTTGGATATATGAGCTGAGGGTTGCATTTCTAACTCCTTTTCTGTGTGAATTGATTTACGCTACGCAAACTGTTTCTGTATAAAAAATTTTGATTCTTTCTTTAGTCTTGCTTGATCTTCTTCTTGGCTATTATCGTCGTCCTCGTTATAGTCTTCCAATTCACTCTTTCGGACTGCAGCTCTTCCGCCTAATAAAAATAAAATGTAGTACGCATTAGTTGAAGATAAAAACTTACGTTAAAAAATTATATTTTGTTAGAAAAAATCGTAATTGAATAGTATTTAATTATTATTCCAACATAGGTGCTCCTTCATTTGTTTTTCGTTTTTCATTAGCAAAGGAAATAGTTTACCAAAGAAAGTTTACCTTCATATAAATCGGAACTGTCGTCCATAGCTATGTCGCACTTATAGACTCCCTTCATAAATAACTTGTGGAACATATCGATAGCTTTCGAAACGATTTTTGAAGTTTTACAAATATCGCATCTATCCCGGCAGAGCGGAGGCGGATCACCAAGAAGTCGGAAAAGAGTTTATGGCGACATCGAAAACCCTCGCAATAATCAATGACCGTATCAAAGTTCTTTTGTGCTAACTTCGCTTGTTCAATGCGTGTTTGCTTGCTGTTCTTGTTAATATCAGCTTGTAGTAGAAAGCTTTTAAACTTTACATCATCACGACAATAATATCTTTGACAGTATGAAAACAATCTATCGCGTTCAGCTTTTCCCAACTCCTGCAACAGACAACAATTAAAGTGAATAATGACAAAAATTCAAATTCAAATCGCATCTGATAATAGCTAGCCATATTTGAGGAACATTTCAATTAACGACAAACCGTACCGGCGCTTTATCGACACCTATTTCAAAACTGACTGTAGCACAAATAACTGGACTCTTCCCGGACATCCAATCTTCCTGAACTTGTGTCCGATCTGATGTACTCAGACCTGCATGATAGGCAACAGCCGGTATTCCTAATTTGGTCAAGCCGTAAGCCAAACTTTCGACACTTTCCCTTTTCCGACAGTACACAATGCCGCACGGTTTGTCGCTACCTTTCAGACTCGGATCGATTTGGCCCAAGCAACCCTCAATTTAAAACTGTAAATGCATAAAGTCGTCCTGAATAGTATTCTTAAAAACAACATCGTAGAAGAGGTTTTCTCGAAAGGACGGTGTCTTGAACTGTGATATTGGCCTCTTCAGCTTTAATTGGTCGTGTATATCGTCCAATACTTGCTTGGAAGCGATTGCAGTTAGAGCGATCCATGGAATTTCCGGATAAAGTGTACGCAAAGTACCGAGCTTTAAGAAATCAGGACGAAAGTCGTGACCCCACTGACTCACACAATGCGCTTCCTCCACAACTATATACGACAATTTCTTTTGCTTTACAAGTAAACATATCAAGGCTTTACATGATTCCGTGTTGGCTTGTTCCGGTGTAATGTACAGAAACTTTATAGTCGGTCGAATACTTTTCAAATCGTTCAGAATTCGATCTCGTTCACGCTTACCGATTTTTGAATTGATCGAATTCGCAGCAATCTTCAGTTTGGCGAAGTGATCGATTTGATCCTTGATTAAAGCGAGGAGCAGCGAGAAGACGGGTGTAACTTGGTTTTCTTGAAGTACACAGGGTAATTGGAAGCATAGTGACTTTCCGGCACCAGTCGGCAATTAAATGTAAACATGGTTTTTTCCTGGTGGTTGAAAGTACAGTTTAATAAGTTTTTGATAAGAAAGAAACTGCTAGATCTTATGTTCCAATTTTCCTTTTCCTCACTGCGTCCCTTTGCCGCTTACTTTTGAAATTATCGTGACCAAAGTGGGAATGCAGGCTCACTAGGAGTTCGTTGTCATTGACAATTTGTAAATAAACTGTCATATAACAGCTGTTCATGTCCACATACTAGGCTCACATATTTGCACACGCACATACTTATCGGCTGCTAATTTCGAATTCGATTTCGAAATGCAAAAACGCCGAATGTAATCAACGGCCAGACCATGTTAGCGAGTGTCTTGTGTACATGGAGTGACCATACACATGACCAGCCCATTATAGCTTTTTAAATTTTATGAGGATCGATACTTCTGGATTGTCGAAGATGGCATACAATTCTCTATTGTATCATATTCTCCAGATCGAGTCTTCTTTCACAGGTCCGAGGATTCTTCTGAGGACTTTTCTTTCAAAGGCGTTAACTAATTTTTCGGACACCTGAGTCAATGTCCACGTTTCGCTTCCATAGCTTAGCACAGGTCTTATTATTGTTTTATACAGTGTAAGTTTTGTTTTTCTGTGCATATTTTTGTTTTTAATTATTGGAAGTACCGAATAATACGCCTTGTTTGCCATCATTATTCTTCTTTTAATTTCGATGGGTTCGCTTCCATCCTTCGATATGTTTGCTTCGAGATATACAAAGTTGTCTACGTTTTCTAGCTTGAAGTCTCCTATTGTAATATTTTGTCTGATTGGCATGTTTTTCCTAGTTTGTGTCATAACTTTGGTTTTGTTTTCGTTAATACGTAGTCCAACTTCCCTTGCTACCGAATCAAGGTTAACAAATATTTCTTTGGCACTCTCCAGGGATCTTGCAAGTATATTTATGTCGTCGGCATATGCTACTAGTTGTGTGGATTTGAAGCATAGTGTTCCGTTGGTGTCAACGGGCAGTTTCCGAACAACATATTCGAGTGTCAAATTGAAAAGCATTGGTGCCAGGCCATCACCTTGTTTAAGCCCGTTGTCAGTTCTAAAGCTGGAAGTCAGATCATTTTCCACTCTGACTTGTGACAGAGAATCGGTCATTGTCATTTTTGTAAGCCGAACTAGTTTCGGTGGAACTCCAAAATCTATCATTATTTTATACAGTACGCGCCTGTCGATACTGTCGTATGCCTGCTTGAAGTCCACAAATATCTGGTGCACATCAATGTTAAATTCCCAGCACTTTTCAAGCACCTGTCTAACTGAGAATATTTGGTCCGTGGTCGATCGCCCAGCTCTAAGTCCGCCCTGGTATTCACCAATTACTTTGACCGCAAAGGGCTTTATTGTCTTTTCTAGAATTTTCGTCAAGATCTTATAAGACGTACACAACAGGGATATTCCTCGGTAGTTTTCACAGCAGATTTTGTCACCTTTTTTATAAATTGGGTATATGATACTCCTGCGCCAATCTTCAGGAAGTGTTTCTTGCATCCATATGTCCGAGATCAATCTGTGTAGGAGATGTGGTATGCAGGTGTCGCCTGTTTTCATAAGTTCAGCTGGAATTTGATCAGTGTCCGGCGCTTTGTTATTTGGGTGGTTCCTCAGGGCTGTTTTTACTTCTTCGAGTGTGGGAGGACTCGAAGAGGATCCCTCCTCAGCTGTTACCTCGACTGTTGTTATGTCTGCTGCTGCTGTTCGTGCGGATGATGGGCTCGGGTTGAGAAGGTGTTCAAAATATTGTGCCCATCTTAGTTTTATCTCTTCCGCATTACTTATAACGTTGCCTTCTGCATCCTTGCAGAGGCTCGTTTTCGGTTTGTATCCCTCTATCATCCTTTCAACTAGGGAGTATGCGGCTCTTGTGTAGTGTAATTTAAATTGTTCGTCCATGTTTTTAATTTCGTCATTATTGTACTTCCGTTTTTTCTGTCTGCAGATTTTATTTGCAAATCGTCTAAGATCATTATATTTGTCCTGTTTGGCTCGTGTCGGCCGTTCCGTTAATATTTTGTAAGCTTCGTCTTTTCTCTTTAATGCATCTTAGCATTCGTTGTCGAACCACTCATTTCTTTTGCGCCGGGGTTGTTTTCCTATCACCTCCTCTGCGACGGATGTTATGCCATCTTTGATGTTTTGCCACATTTCACCGATTGGTATGCTGGTGTTGTTTAGCATTGTCGCGAAATGCCTCTCCAAGGCTGAAGTGTATTTCGCAACTATGGTCTCATCTTTGAGCTTTCCAATATTGAATTTAGGGACCGGTTGTGTTCTTGGGTGTCCTCGATTTGCTATTCGACATCGGAACTTGGTCTTGACTAAGTAGTGGTCTGTGTCACAACTAGCACCTCGAAAGGTACGTACGTCGAGAATGCTGGAGGCCGCCCTTTTTTCTATTAGAACGTGGTCTATTTGGTTGTATGTTCGTCCGTCGGGAGCACCCACGTTCTCTTATGAATGTTCCTATGCGGGAAGCATGTCGAGCTTACAATAAGGTTTTTGCTGCTGGCGAAATCAGTCAGCCGTTGGCCGTTGTCGTTACTTATATCATGAAGACTGTGCCTTCCAATTGTCCCTATATAGGTTTCCTCTTTGCCTACTTTCGCGTTAAAGTCACCTAATACTATTCCTATATCGTTCGACGGGAAGGAGTCGAATGTTGATTCTTAGGTACTGTAGAAATCATCTTTAACTTCGTCGTCTTTGTCTTCCGTTGGGGCGTGGACATTAATAAGCCAAATATTAAAGAATTTTGTTTTAATGCGAATTGCACACAATCGTTCATTTACGGGTTTGAAGTTGGTAACTTGATGTTTAAATTTGTTGTCGACGATGAACGCAACTCCAAACTCGCGGCTTCCCGAAGATTTCCCACTTTTGAAAATTGTGTGCGATCTAATGTCGGTAATCTCGCTACCTTACAATTTAGTTTCTTAGAGTGCGATGATGTTTATCTTGTATTTGTTTGCCTGTTCCAGGAGCGCTCTCACTGCTCCAGTTCTGTACAGGGAACACACGTTCCAAGTTCCGAAAGAATAGTCAGTTTTTCGTTTGCGTGGTCGTTGCCGTTGAAACAATTCAGTCCGAGGCGGTGGATCAGGTTTGGCGATTATTACAAATAACAAATAATTGTCGCAATGCGTAATATCCTATATTGAACTTAATTGACCAGTCTTAAGTCACCACGAAACTTTTCATTTTGTACACTTCCAATTACATATCCTGCAACGGAGACGTTTGTTCACTCTCTTCGGATTCTTCCGACCAAGAACAATCATCTGTGTCGATTTTTTCGGTCACATTATTATGAATATTATGATCTTCTAATATTTGTCCTGAATTTAAAGTATTCGGTGAAAAGAACTACTGTACTTTACAGATCAGTACCTATAGATCTGACATTTAGAAAATGGTTGTATAAACGTTATGTAAAAGTAGTAAAATGATCTAAATAGTTTTATGGTAGAGTTATTGTTAACATTAAATCACTTAAGTTCTATAGCAGTAATAAACTATTACTAAAAGTTTTGAAATTGTATAAAAGGCTTTCGTTGTTACTAGATTTATATAATGGTGTCTATTGATACCACTATAATATGCAAGAACTAATCAGTTCTCTCACTTCGTAACGGAAACCCCTATATAACTTTGTTATATACCAACAGGTTATCACTAATCACAGTTTTATAGACAGGAAATGAAGATGTTTCTATCACCGTTTTATAAAACTGTAAGTGTTGGTAACCTTAAATAACTTTAATAAAACTTCGTAACTAAACAATAACCTTATAAAAATTATTTTTTTTTACTTATACAACTTGATAACCCTAACAAACATTTTATATAACAAAATAATAGAAAACTGTTACTAGTAGTAACCGAGTGAGTTAGTTGGGAACACATCACGTATAAGCCACACGTCAAACCAACAATACCTCGCATAAAATAATTACGAAGATGCGTCCAAATAGGAATTGCGTCAGCAGGATTTACTGCATAGCAGCATCAGCTTACTTTGCCCGGCTTTACTGAAGGATGACACTTTTAGTCAGGGTCATGGGTCGAGCCACACGTTTTGGAGCAACCCTCTAGTACGCTTCAAGTGCCTAAAGCAAACATTTTTGAAAGGCGTTCCTCTTCTCAGCTTCCTGGAACGTCGGTAGGACCTAGCCCAGAAACTTACCTTGTAAAGGAACGCATCGGCAATTAAGCAGTTGGAGTCCATGAAACAGTGTATGTACACTTGCTGCACTAAATCAAAATAATTAACCTACAGTAAAGTGTACACGCACGCAGCAAATTTGTCTACTGGGTGCCCAAAGCACTGGCAAGTTACATCCAAGTGCCCAGCGACGACGCATGATAGGATGTCGATCGTGCAGCGCGCTAGAGATGAAAGAAGAAAAGCGCATTACGTCAGAGGAGTCGCGATTTAACGCTGGACCAGGACGGTCACGATTTGTTTTTTTGTGAGGGCAGAGAAAGTGCAAGTCGTTTGGGACTTCGGCTGCGAAAAGCGTACCGGGAATTAACGGGTCCTTCTACAGGCACCCGCACTCCTGGTATGGAAAAAATCAAGAAGATCAAGGAAGGAATAAGGAGGTGATTGGCCTTAGACATAGGAGATAAAAAAATAGAAAAAATTTATTTACATAAGTGAGAGAAAAAAAAATCCTTTTAAATGAAGCGTTTTATATTTTATTTTGTGAGTTATGTTTTGTGTTTTTAGTGTGTGTTTAGTGTTTTTTTTTTTTTTTTGCTTTTCTCGGTCTTTTCTCCCTCTAGTGGCGCCCTTTTGATCGGAAACCCCACGGAGCCCCGATGTACCGCGTTCGGACGCAATTTTCTTTAAAACTAAATTAGTTTCAGTATCACTGAAACTGCGCCTAGCAATACTATTTTATGTTTACTTGTGTTATACGGTTCCGAGGTCGCTCAGTGCCCTTAAAATTTGTGTTTATTCTTTGGTCGGAAAAGTCATTTCCACCTATTAAAAATGTTAGTGCTAAGATTATGCGTGCTGCAGGCCCTAGAGCCCCAATGAGGCGCTTATGGCTAAATTTCTACCCTGAGTTGTTCGGGTACTAGATGGTCTCATACCCACCTTTTTCTTCAGAGAAAAGGAAAATAAATTTGTGCAATAACTCCGCGTTCTCAAAAATAGTGCATGCTGACTCCGGTTTTTAAGAAATTTTCTTTGCAAGCCACGCGGTGTGCAAGGCCGTTATATGCAACGGTGAATCTACTGTGCTAGACTCGTGCTAAAGCTGTTGTGCGAATTCATTTACCGCTACTAGCTCACCGTTACGTGACGCTCAACCACGTGTTCCGAGCAAATTTTAAGTTTTTTTATTGAACGCGTATTTTTTAAGAATTGGTGCATTAACCCTATTTAGCTGGTCTGAAAATCCTTTTATGGGATCTCTTTAAGACATTGGCTGGGAAAAGTTGGCAAATTTCATCGACAGTGCAAAGACTCTCAGATGTTTATTTTGGTCCCTGCCTTCTTTTAGGTTGTAGTGTGCTCCTTTTTGAGTTTTCTTTGCAAATATAGGATGACAGGGTGCGGCAATTACGAGTTTACATCGGCTGGATCAGCATTAGCCACTGGGCTGTGTATACTTCCTTTTTCTTGCAGATATTTTCAGCTAGAGTACCTACACCCGGTTCTAGGAAGAGAAGTACAGACCGGAGTCTCTCTTTTAGAGTAAAGAAACCAAAAGCAACACTTTCAGGAACGATGTTATGGAGTTTCGTCAAGAGTACGAGCAAAATTTGGTCCCAAGGAGCCCTTCAGGAAATTTTGTTAAGTTTCAGCCCCTATAACAGGCAACAAGAGGAGCCACACGAATCAAGGAGTTAACCGGAAAACATGCATAGTCATGCACCTGAGTTTCGGAGCCTTTACAACAACTTTGAGGTTACCAAATTTTTTATCGCCCCTTTTCTAGGGTAGCCGCCCCCTAGTTCAGGAGTATTTAATGCAGAACAGCCTTACATGATATCATGTGGAGAATTGTTTGAGGTAAATGCCATTTTCCTGTATGGCTTGTGTATTTTAGATTCGGTTCATTTGTAGGTTAATTAATTTTGTTTCGGCAGCTCGCGATGTATAAGGGCAAGCTTATTGAGACTAGCTTTGGTATTGGTAGAAGTATACTACCCATCTATTTGCTAATATATTCGTTGGGCCCGTTTACACGGCTCCTAATGCGTGTCGAATTAGATGGCATCTTTCGAGCAAAATATTTGGATGCTTCCTTGTAAAGAAATTGCTCTTGATTAATTTATGGCGTCGATATCGTGCACGCTTTCGAGCACATAGGGCCCATCTTAGATGATAACCAAAACGGGTAGTTTTTTTTTTGTATACTGTTACCAGTACGGTTTACTTGATTGGATTTCCCATTTTATGGCGCTCAACGACGTGGTTTCAGAGTACGACCATAGGCGCGCCGTGGCCTAAAATCTGGCAGGGGCCAGGGCCCGAATGGCTCAGAACATACGACTTTTTCCGAAAGTGTTTACAGATTGGGTAATCGTACGAACAATTAGTCTTAGGCTACGACTTTGAAATGTTAATACGCTGTTTTTCCAAAGATGATTTGATTTGATCAATTTCTTAACAGGCATAAGGATAAATTGTCTTTAAGAAAACCGTGACGTGCTTGTGACCATGGATTTAATAGCGAAGAAGTTAAAAAAATTGTTGACATATTACTTTTACTATGGCTCCCAGGGGACCATATTACCAACACATTATCTGAAATTGTTATATTGGAGGCGCTTATGTGCACGAAAATTTTCATATATCTTAATTTTAAGTGCATCGCGGTTAGGTACACTAATACGTGTAAGCACATACAATTTGACACGGCCAAGTGCACAGGAAAACCTATTTTCACTTTCTTTTATAGCAAACACAGTTCGACCCATTAACCATTTCAGTAAAGAGGGATTCCCCGAAAATCAGACGTTTTAGGCGTTGGTCGTCATGTTTAAATTGAATCACGTTTGCGTTTTCACGTTTGCGAAATGGGAAAATTGTATTTTTTCCGGCTAATACCGGCCTTTATACAACCATTGGACGATGGTATTATAATATTTGCACTTTTAAAGCACAGATATTATCGACAACAAATGTCAGACAATTCTGGCACTGGAATAAGGATTTCTCCAATGCTTTGGAAAATCTTTAGACGTCAAACGCCCGTTCCTACGATCGTCAGCTGCGTTTAAACTGGAACTTTAACTGACAGATTTTCATACAAAACTTCCAGTTAAAGTTCCGGCTAGAATTTAACTGATGAGAGAGATCTTGGTAGTTAGTTTCACCAACAATAATTAAAAATTGTTTTCGCAAAGCTGGATTTACTTACAAACCTATGCAGGAATTCCATGATAACGAAGAGGAAATCATTGAATTTCCTGTACCCGAGGATCAAAAAACCATAGAGACCTAGCTCACATAGGGCACATTTACAACACACTTGAATTAATGCACTGAGAGTTGTCAGCACTTTACTTAGCACGTTGTCTCAAGAATGAAAAACCAAAAAAGATCGTATTTCGTTTCGTTTCTGCTGGACTTTAGACACACACCGGGACATGCACGACGAAAATCTGCCTAAATCAAAAAGTTCCCGGAATAGCCACTGTGTGGCGCTTTTATTGCTCCGATTTGAGTTCTGTTTTTTTTATTAAGTTGGTACATCTGTCGTTGACATTCCTTCTAAATCTTAGCGTCATAGCTAGACATTTGCAAAAGTTACGTAGCCAAGAGTACATCTATCTCTGTGTGTCCCTGCGATTTTTCCATTACTTCCTCTCGGCTGCTGAAACGCGTTCCCCGTAGTGGTTGTTTAACTTGATTGAACAGAAAGAAGTCACAGGGAGCCAAATCAGGTGAATTCGGTGGCTGTTGAATAGTATTTGTTGCTTTTTTCGTCAAAAAATTACGAATAACGATGGCGTTATCATGGTGCAAAATCCACGAGTTTTCTGCCTGCAATTCTAGTCTCTTTAGGCGAATTGCCTCACGCAAACGTCTCATAGCGCTCAAATAATACTCTTTGTTTACTAACTGGCCTTCTGGCAAAAATTCATGATGCACTACACCGTTGTAATCCATGAAAACCGTGAGCATTCTTGACAGTCACAGATAACCTTATGGATTTTTTGCCTTTTCATCTCTGTTGTCGACAAATCAAATGAAGAGATCGCCAAGCTTTCCATGGTTTCCGCTCATAATTGTTTCGATTCGACATCTACCTTAATTTTCGATATCAAGCATTTATTTCAATGAAAGTATCGAACGAAAACCAAGTCGATCTCTGTAAAAATTTGCAAGGACAAGCACTTTCCAGTGGGATTGGAAAGAATTATTTGTCTGGGAGGGTCCAAGCTGGAGTCTGGGGGGTCCTGGCCCCCCCTACGGCGCGCCTTTGAGTACGGCGCACCTTATATGGCATCCAACGCGAGCATGACGTCAGAAGACGGCGCGCACATGTGTATAACACATTATATGGCGCTCTACGTAGCCAATATACGGCACCAAACATCAAATGGCGCTCAATGAGAGATTAAAGCGTATGTACTAAAAAATCGAGTACAGGCATATCTTAGGCCCTATTGCATGAGCCTTTCGGGCTTCTTTACTTCAAACTCTTTTGAGTTGTACCATCTCAATGATGTATGATTGAGTATGGCATCGGCCTTCCCGACGAAAGTCTGTTTTCTGTGCTTTTCCACCTTCATTTCCTCTCTTTTCATTTCCACTATCCTTTTCACCATCTGTTATACCTTTATTCCATTTTTCCATTACCTTCCAGCCAGCTGATGAAAGAGTCCGAACCTCTCAAGGCGGACTTTCAGCCCAAAACGTGCATAAATTACGTTTTCCATGGTTACAGGTAGCCACTCACGCCCCTTCCGACGTGCTACGCACGTGCTAGAGCTAGATGCACGCTACCTATCGGGAAACCATGGGACTAAAGCCACCCAACTGTAGCTTGGTCACCGGACGGAAATCATCTTCAACTATGTGTATATCCTGACCAACTTCGGACAATTGGTGATGGCGACTTTCTCCCATTGATTGTTCTAGGACGGGGTAATGAACTTACACGGATGGATGGCTAAGATGATTACTTGAGTGGTGATGTTGTCGAAGATTTGGTTGGAGCAGATACTATGGAGTGATTCAGTTCATTTCATAGCGCTACCACATCACTTCAGCATTACTGCGCCAAAAACGCTCGTGTGTACATTACAGATGGCATCACCAAAACGCTCGTGTGTACATTACAGATAGCCTCACCGCCCTATACACCATAATATACCAATTTTTTATCTTATGTGTAGTAATATCAACGAATTTCTGGCAAAGAATATGCTTATAATCAGTTTATGGATAGGAGTGAAATTATTGAATTTTGCAATATATGTTCAAGTCATAGACACTCAGTATAGCTGTATATTTTTATGTTTATAGTTACTTTTGTATTGTTTGACATAAATAAAAACAGATTTCAATTTTTCATTCATAATCTTTTCTTCTCAATAATAATCTTTTCTTCTCGAAAGTAACAAATGGAAGGCGATCGAATGAACATCGAAAGGTTGGAAGGTGGCAGCAATTGGCTGACATGGAAATTCCAAATTCGCATGATCTTAGAGGACAGCGAATTGTTCGATGTGGTCGACGGGACTGAGGAGAAACCAAAGTTTGCGGAAGAAAATTATGCATCGAAATATTCAGCTTGGAAGAAAAAGGACACCAAGGCAAGAAGAATTATTTCGACGGCATGCAGAAAACAGGCGCTTTTGCAAATAATGAATTGTGAGTTGGCCAGTGAGATGTGGTTGATGCTCAAGAGCACCAATGAGCAAACACCGAAGGCGAACATTTTATTTTTGCAACAAAAATATTATGTGTTAAGAGTTAGTTGTTTTTTTCGGTGTCAGTGGAGTGAAACTCCAGTGCGAAATCCCCGACTGTTGATTAATCGCATTGGAGTTTTACTCCACTGACACCGGGAAAAACAACTAACTCTTAGCATTTAATAGCTTCAATGGTAGCTTGACCATGAAAAACTAGTAACAAAAAAAGTATTGGTAAAAATAAGTTTGCGTTGGACCCACTGGGCCCCGAGCTTTAGAGCGGATCTTCCAAAAAAAAGGTAGCAACCAAATTTATAGCCTTATGGTTATCCAAGGTTGCAACCATTTCATAGCCATATACCTCCCGCCTTTAGTATAAGGTAGATGTCAGGCCTTTCCCCGATTACATTCTTCGTGGAAATGAATTTGGACTACGATGTTGCTATATAGAATTTGCCCCAGCAGTTCCACCAGCTATCAGGGTGTTTCGGAAAGTTGGCTAGAATACACCCTCTGAAGAGTCTTCTACCTTCCGATGACGAAACAGCTCCTTCGGACCTAGTCCAACACAATCTTATGATAAACTGGCCTCTCCAGTGAAAGTTCTTTCCAAATTTGTCATTACTGCGATTAATCAACAGTCGGGGATTTCGCATTGGAGTTTCACTCCACTGACACCGGAAAAAACAACTAACTCTTAACATTTAATAGCTTCAATGGTAGCTTTACCATGAAAAACTGGTAACAAAAAATATATGATATTTGATGATGTTTAAGTTTTTTTTTATCGAAATTAATGGAAATTGTGCAGCAGCTGCGAGATCAGAAAGAAACCATATCTGATTCCATGATATGTAGTTTTAAAAATTTTAATGATATTACCAGCCGAATATAATCATTTTCATGGTGCATGGGAATCTGCAAGTCCTGAAAGTCAATTTTTGGCGAATCTTCGAGCACGACTGATGGCGAAGGAGCTTCGTCTGAAATCGCAGGGACAAGTCGAGGAGGTGGAAGCGCTGATAGCCAAACCAACTTTTCCCAAGAAAAACAATAATAACAAAAAAGAAAATTTGTCGAACAACAACCACAAAGCAACGAATAAAAGCGATAAACTTAAAGGTAAATGTTTTAAATGTGGGAAAAATGGCCATTGGAAGCGGAACTGCAACGAAAAGAAGAATAATTTCAACGTAAAGTGTGAAGATAGCTCGGTCGAAGTTTTTTGTTTGTTATACAGCAGCCAGCGAGGACAAAGACACATGGATTTTGGATTCGGGTGCGACAAATCATATGAGTCACAATCGTGATTGGTTTGAAAATTTTACCGAAATATCAGAACCAGTGAAGATCGGAAATGGTAAACAAATTTTGGCTCAAAGTAAAGGCGATATCAGCATTCGCGCATTCAATGGCAGTGATTGGTTTCGCAAACGAGTCATAGGATTTTTGTACGTACCAGATCTTCAGATGAATTTATTTTTATCAGGAAAGGTGGCGGATCAAGGATATGATATGTGTATGAATAGCAAGCGCTGCGAACTGCTGAAGGACGGAAATGTTGTTGCAGTGGGAGTTCACCGAAAGGGATTATTCCAAATGCTATTCAGAGTGATTCAATCCTCACAGGTCGAGGCTGTGGCAAATAAAGCAGTCAAAAAGGAATCGCTTCGTTCATGGCATGAACGGCTTGGTCATCAGAATCTAGTGCATGTGAAGAAGTTTTTGCGAGGCCGTAACATCGATTTTATCGACGAAAATTTTACATGTGAAGCTTGCGTGTATGGTTAACATCATCGAAGCAGCTTTAAGAGCCGAGAAGAAGGATCGAAGTCATGCTGCGAGATAATTCATACCGATGTGTGCGGACCGTTTTCAGACGTTTCGATAGGAGGTTCTTATTATTGAAAGATGATTTCTCACATTTTCGTTTTGTCTACTTCATGAAGCAAAAGTCAGAAGTAGCAGACATTATTAAAAAATGTGTGAGGCTAATTCAGAAGGAGCACGGCCACAACGTTTGTATTGTTCGGTCTCATACGGCACGGAGTTTGTCAGCGGAGAATTAAAAATCTTTTTCGAGGATTTTGGTATTCATCACCAGCGAACTGTGCCATATACGCCAGAGCAAAACGGCTGTGCGGAGCGGGAAATGCAAACTATGGTCGAATCTGCAAGAACAATGCTTCAATCAAAACAAATTGAGAAGAAGTTTTGGTCTGAGGAGGTAAATTTAGCAGTTCATGTGCAAACGAGCACAGTGGCAGACAAGTCATCGTATGAATTGTGGCACAGAAAAGAGATAAAGCTGGATTATCTGCGTACTTTTGGCACGGAAGTTTTCATTCACATTCCTAAAGAGAAGTGTAAGAAATTTGATCCAAAGGCAATCAAATGCCTTTTTGTTGGCTACAACAGTTTTTCGAAAGGATATCGCGTTTGGAATCCGAAGACAGGAAAAGTTTAAATCTCCCGAGATGTTGTATTTTTGTTAGAGGAATCCATGGCCACACTCGATATTAGGGCTTGTAACTTTTTGTTGGTCAGCAGACTCCGTCGAACGCTGGAAGCATTCCCAATCTAGTGAGATGGCTTCACTTATCAATCAGGGTTCCTTCTTAAGATTGCCTTCCAGTGGAGGTGGTGGAGGACACATACACCCTAAGGTGATATATGTCCCGTGGGAGTCCAGTAAACGACAGTGCATCTAGTTGCTGCTCGTTCCAGCGTGGGGGGGGGGGGGGTCGTTTGCTCCCACAGACATGAACAATATGCACGGGGGCTGACAGCTGGAGTTGGGGACATCTAGCTAGGTAATCAGCGGGCTTTATAAAGATATTGGTCATTGGAGGGGGGAAAGATAACTAGGTACTTCAAAGAAGAAGAAGCATGTCAGGATGCTCAAATATTCCCAGCAAGGGGGCGAGGGTTTCACACCCGTCGCGTTGTCACATGGCTCCACTTTTTCCCTGACTTGGTCCCACTACATCACTCTAGGTGAGCTCGAGTTAAAGAGGCAGCCAGCCTTACAGCCGACAGCTTGGGCTCAGTCTCGCTAGATGTCTGGGGGGGTTAGTAGTTGATGTAGCGGCATGCAGGAGAAATTCACGTATCCTAGGTGGCCTATATGGCGTCTTCCCGATTAATTAGGAATGTGCATACAGATATATTAATGATAGGGCAGGTGCTGGCCTACGTGGTTAGGCTGGAGAGGTAATATAAAATGGGGAGGTAGGTATATACGAGGTAGTAATTAACTATGCGACCTATAAAAGAAACCCGGTGTGTTCTAGGGGATTTATATAACGTTTTCCCAATTAATTCGGGTTATATATACTGCTGTATTTGCAGGAGAGTAGGTGATAGCCTACGTGAGTACACTAGAAGAATAATATATAAGCAATAAGTAGATATATATAGGGTTTAATATTTGATTAAGCGACTTATAAGAAGAATTATATATTCTAGAGGACATATATAACGTATTCCCGAATAATTCAGGTTATATACACTGCTGTGTTTGCAGGAGAGTAGGTGCTAGCCTACGTGAGTACACTAGGAGAATAATAGATAAGCAATAAGTAGATATATATAGGGTTTAATATTTGATTAAGCGACTTATAAGAAGAATTATATATTCTAGAGGACATATATAACGTATTCCCGATTAATCCAGGTTATATACACTGCTGTATTTGCAGGAGAGTAGGTGCTAGTCTACGTGAGTACACTTGAAGAATAATATATAAGCAATGATTAGATATATATAGGGTTTAATATTTGATTAAGCGACTTATAAGAAGAATTATATATACTAGAGGACATATATAACGTTTTCCCGATTAATCCAGGTTATATACACTGCTGTATTTGCAGGAGAGTAGGTGCTAGTCTACGTGAGTACACTTGAAGAATAATATATAAGCAATAAGTAGAAATATATATAGGGTTTAATATTTGATTAAGCGACTTATAAGAAGAATTATATATTCTAGGGGACATATATAACGTATTCCCGATTAATTCAGCTATATACACTGCTGTATTTGCAGGAGAGTAGGTGCTAGCCTACGTGAGTACACTAGAAGAAGAATATATAAGCAATAAGTAGATATACATATATATAGGGTTTAATATTTAATATGTGATTAAGCGACTTATAAGAAGAATTATATATTCTAGGGGACATATATAACGTATTCCCGATTAATTCAGGTTATATACACTGCTGTATTTGCAGGAGAGTAGGTGCTAGCCTACGTGAGTACACTAGGAGAATAATATATAAGCAATGAGTAGATATATATAGGGTTTAATATTTGATTAAGCGACTTATAAGAAGAATTATATATACTAGAGGACATATATAACGTTTTCCCGATTAATCCAGGTTTTTTTCACTGCTGTATTTGCAGGAGAGTAGGTGCTAGCCTACGTGAGTATACTAGGGGGATAATACGCGATAAAAATATATAGGTATATAATGCTTGATATTTAATTGAATAATTATAAGAGGGACTAGTGGACTTGGTGGGATGTGTGGGTGGCTGTGGTCGGATATTTTAGGTTATGTATGAGGGTTGACCTGGATGGATACTGTGTGATGAAGTATGTAAGTATATATAGGGATTGTTATTTTAGTTAAAGGGTTTTTAAAATGGGTTGGCAGGCTTTGTGTGAGGTGTAGGTAGCAATGGTCGGTTATTTTAGGTTATGTAAAAGGATTTGACCTCGTGGCTCTGATCAGGTCGGAACGCTCTCACCTGGGTGGGTCCGGGGGGCTCACATATTGCCTGACCTCCTGAGAGTTGTGTACATATCAGACGCATATGCTTATTCAGTATGTCCCGCAGATTAGGGTTGTCCTTTGTATGTCCTTGGGGCCGGTGACCGTGTTCCCATTACAGAGCACCGGTTGTGCTCCACATGGGCCGGTTGGCGCAAGCGTACAGCAACAGTGAATCGGGTTGCGTGGCCAAAGGTCGGATACGGCGACGTGCTGTTAACCCGGAGTCTCTGAAGATTATTGTAAATTCGTTACCTATGTCGCACACGCCACCTTTTCCTCTCGTTTCAATTGAAACCATACTCAGGCACAAGACTCCACCACTTTTCTTGCTCGGTCCTCACCCTCCTACGACTACACAAAGACTCTCTCTGTCTTCGTACCTACTCGACTTTTTCCCCTTGAATTTTTGTACCTAGAGAATTTCCCTGTTTTAGAGTTGCATGCGGTGATATGATCAGGCTGTTGGGTTTCCTCGATCCAATAGATGGCCGTACACACGTTAGGGTGAAATCCGTTTGAGATTTTTCCCTTTTTGTGTTTTGGTTCCGTATGGTGTGTTTTATGCAGACTATGTTTTAATTATGCGTACGGCGTGAGGCTTTGATCCTCAACCTTCACAGCACAGGTTACTCGGGAAATCGCCAGAGGAACAGGGTCATCTGAAAATAGGTTGTGGTTCATGCATTTTATGGCGTGATTGTGCGTATTGCGTTAGACTTTGAACCTCAACCGGTATACCACCGGTTACTCGGGAATTCGCCAGAAGAACAGGGTAATCTGAAAATAGGTTGAGGTTTATGCAGTCAATGTCAATTTCCGTTACATGGAGCCATCTATCTACCAGTGAAGGACGCAGTTTTGTGGAGGACTTTGCAAAGAAAAAGCAGTTCAGAAAGGTTTCGATCAAGATAGTGAATAGGTACAAATCAATTAGTTATCTATTTCGTTTTCCCTACATGTCTAAATTCACTAATTATCTGGTGCGGTTTTATCGACTGTTTCTAAATTATTATGTTGTCACCCCGCACGGTTGTTTTCGCTCACTTATCAACGTTGCTTTGCTGTTAAGTTGTTGTTATTTGACCATTTAGCATTTTCTCTGATGTAGCCAATTGCACCAGAAGTGATCACTTGTATTCGTATATCATGAAGATGGAGGCTTCATGGGTTTTTCTCTGGCAAGTATGCATTGTAGATCTGGTCTGGCTATATCTATCTCAATCGGCTAAAGCTGTTTGGCGATAGTTTGCATTAATAGTTTTTTCCCTAAGGGTATTTTGTTGTGTGTTGTTATTATTATTATTTCAATGCGATTTCGGACACTTTGCTGTGTCTATAATTGGTGAGATCGGAAGGTGCTCAAGAGTGACCACTTAAGGTTGTTCTCTATGGCTGTTTCGGTGTGTGGTAAACTTGCCTACCAACCACTAGCACATTTCAGTGGCAATGTACCGAGAGAAGAAGCCATCTGTCCATTTGTACAATTCATACCTGTCTTTAATGCGGTATTGTTGTAAGTTTATCGTGATTTCCCGGATATTCTTTGCCTTTGCCTTCATCAGATATATTATTTGTTAGAATGCTGATAACTCGCAACCGGTTTTTAGCTATGGTTTTCAGATCCAATGTATATTGAGGGTGACAATATAATAATATTTCGTCATTATGTAGATGTAGTTAATATGTTGTGAGAGAAGACATAGTGTAAGGAGAAGGAACTAGAAAGTAGTATGGAATTTAACAAACAAAATATGCTCTCTATTTACGCAGTCGGCTTTGATGGCCTCACCAGTGTGCTTCTTTTCTGGTTATGTTATCATGCAGTTCTACTAGGGTCTTGCCAAGGGTTGTGCATGGTTCCTCACCCATTTCGGATACTTCTACAGGTGCAAATCTTTAGCGTGGAAATCTCCAATTACTTTACCTGATAAGTCACCCACGGTATAGATAACGTTCCCAATTCTCTTCAAGATCAGACTCTTTATAAATTTAGGGGCAAGTTTGGCATTGAATGCCTTTGTGGCATCACTTTGGGCAAAGTTGCCTCGGTACACTGTTTTTTTTATTAAGTTGGTACATCTGTCGTTGACATTCCTTCTAAATCTTAGCGTCATAGCTAGACATTTGCAAAAGTTACGTAGCCAAGAGTACATCTATCTCTGTGTGTCCCTGCGATTTTTCCATTACTTCCTCTCGGCTGCTGAAACGCGTTCCCCGTAGTGGTTGTTTAACTTGATTGAACAGAAAGAAGTCACAGGGAGCCAAATCAGGTGAATTCGGTGGCTGTTGAATAGTATTTGTTGCTTTTTTCGTCAAAAAATTACGAATAACGATGGCGTTATCATGGTGCAAAATCCACGAGTTTTCTGCCTGCAATTCTAGTCTCTTTAGGCGAATTGCCTCACGCAAACGTCTCATAGCGCTCAAATAATACTCTTTGTTTACTAACTGGCCTTCTGGCAAAAATTCATGATGCACTACACCGTTGTAATCCATGAAAACCGTGAGCATTCTTGACAGTCACAGATAACCTTATGGATTTTTTGCCTTTTCATCTCTGTTGTCGACAAATCAAATGAAGAGATCGCCAAGCTTTCCATGGTTTCCGCTCATAATTGTTTCGATTCGACATCTACCTTAATTTTCGATATCAAGCATTTATTTCAATGAAAGTATCGAACGAAAACCAAGTCGATCTCTGTAAAAATTTGCAAGGACAAGCACTTTCCAGTGGGATTGGAAAGAATTATTTGTCTGGGAGGGTCCAAGCTGGACCCTCCCAGGTCCTGGCCCCCCCTACGGCGCGCCTATGAGTACGGCGCACCTTATATGGCATCCAACGCTAGCATGACGTCAGAAGACGGCGCGCACATGTGTATAACACATTATATGGCGCCCTACGTAGCCAATATACGGCACCAAACATCAAATGGCGCTCAATGAGAGATTAAAGCGTATGTACTAAAAAATCGAGTACAGGCATATCTTAGGCCCTATTGCATGAGCCTTTCGGGCTTCTTTACTTCAAACTCTTTTGAGTTGTACCATCTCAATGATGTATGATTGAGTATGGCATCGGCCTTCCCGACGAAAGTCTGTTTTCTGTGCTTTTCCACCTTCATTTCCTCTCTTTTCATTTCCACTATCCTTTTCACCATCTGTTATACCTTTATTCCATTTTTCCATTACCTTCCAGCCAGCTGATGAAAGAGTCCGAACCTCTCAAGGCGGACTTTCAGCCCAAAACGTGCATAAATTACGTTTTCCATGGTTACAGGTAGCCACTCACGCCCCTTCCGACGTGCTACGCACGTGCTAGAGCTAGATGCACGCTACCTATCGGGAAACCATGGGACTAAAGTCACCCAACTGTAGCTTGGTCACCGGACGGAAATCATCTTCAACTATGTGTATATCCTGACCAACTTGGGACAATTGGTGATGGCGACTTTCTCCCATTGATTGTTCTAGGACGGGGTAATGAACTTACACGGATGGATGGCTAAGATGATTACTTGAGTGGTGATGTTGTCGAAGATTTGGTTGGAGCAGATACTATGGAGTGATTCAGTTCATTTCATAGCGCTACCACATCACTTCAGCATTACTGCGCCAAAAACGCTCGTGTGTACATTACAGATGGCATCACCAAAACGCTCGTGTGTACATTACAGATAGCCTCACCGCCCTATACACCATAATATACCAATTTTTTACCTTATGTGTAGTAATATCAACGAATTTCTGGCAAAGAATATGCTTATAATCAGTTTATGGATAGGAGTGAAATTATTGAATTTTGCAATATATGTTCAAGTCATAGATACTCAGTATAGCTGTATATTTTTATGTTCATAGTTACTTTTGTATTATTTGACATAAATAAAAACAGATTCCAATTTTTCATTCATAATCTTTTCTTCTCAATAATAATCTTTTCTTCTCGAAAGTAACAAATGGAAGGCGATCGAATGAACATCGAAAGGTTGGAAGGTGGCAGCAATTGGCTGACATGGAAATTCCAAATTCGCATGATCTTAGAGGACAGCGAATTGTTCGATGTGGTCGACGGGACTGAGGAGAAACCAAAGTTTGCGGAAGAAAATTATGCATCGAAATATTCAGCTTGGAAGAAAAAGGACACCAAGGCAAGAAGAATTATTTCGACGGCATGCAGAAAACAGGCGCTTTTGCAAATAATGAATTGTGAGTTGGCCAGTGAGATGTGGTTGATGCTCAAGAGCACCAATGAGCAAACATCGAAGGCGAACATTTTATTTTTGCAACAAAAATATTATGTGTTAAGAGTTAGTTGTTTTTTCCGGTGTCAGTGGAGTGAAACTCCAGTGCGAAATCCCCGACTGTTGATTAATCGCATTGGAGTTTTACTCCACTGACACCGGGAAAAACAACTAACTCTTAGCATTTAATAGCTTCAATGGTAGCTTGACCATGAAAAACTAGTAACAAAAAAAGTATTGGTAAAAATAAGTTTGCGTTGGACCCACTGGGCCCCGAGCTTTAGAGCGGATCTTCCAAAAAAAAGGTAGCAACCAAATTTATAGCCTTATGGTTATCCAAGGTTGCAACCATTTCATAGCCATATACCTCCCGCCTTTAGTATAAGGTAGATGTCAGGCCTTTCCCCGATTACATTCTTCGTGGAAATGAATTTGGACTACGATGTTGCTATATAGAATTTGCCCCAGCAGTTCCACCAGCTATCAGGGTGTTTCGGAAAGTTGGCTAGAATACACCCTCTGAAGAGTCTTCTACCTTCCGATGACGAAACAGCTCCTTCGGACCTAGTCCAACACAATCTTATGATAAACTGGCCTCTCCAGTGAAAGTTCTTTCCAAATTTGTCATTACTGCGATTAATCAACAGTCGGGGATTTCGCATTGGAGTTTCACTCCACTGACACCGGAAAAAACAACTAACTCTTAACATTTAATAGCTTCAATGGTAGCTTTACCATGAAAAACTGGTAACAAAAAATATATGATATTTGATGATGTTTAAGTTTTTTTTTATCGAAATTAATGGAAATTGTGCAGCAGCTGCGAGATCAGAAAGAAACCATATCTGATTCCATGATATGTAGTTTTAAAAATTTTAATGATATTACCAGCCGAATATAATCATTTTCATGGTGCATGGGAATCTGCAAGTCCTGAAAGTCAATTTTTGGCGAATCTTCGAGCACGACTGATGGCGAAGGAGCTTCGTCTGAAATCGCAGGGACAAGTCGAGGAGGTGGAAGCGCTGATAGCCAAACCAACTTTTCCCAAGAAAAACAATAATAACAAAAAAGAAAATTTGTCGAACAACAACCACAAAGCAACGAATAAAAGCGATAAACTTAAAGGTAAATGTTTTAAATGTGGGAAAAATGGCCATTGGAAGCGGAACTGCAACGAAAAGAAGAATAATTTCAACGTAAAGTGTGAAGATAGCTCGGTCGAAGTTTTTTGTTTGTTATACAGCAGCCAGCGAGGACAAAGACACATGGATTTTGGATTCGGGTGCGACAAATCATATGAGTCACAATCGTGATTGGTTTGAAAATTTTACCGAAATATCAGAACCAGTGAAGATCGGAAATGGTAAACAAATTTTGGCTCAAAGTAAAGGCGATATCAGCATTCGCGCATTCAATGGCAGTGATTGGTTTCGCAAACGAGTCATAGGATTTTTGTACGTACCAGATCTTCAGATGAATTTATTTTTATCAGGAAAGGTGGCGGATCAAGGATATGATATGTGTATGAATAGCAAGCGCTGCGAACTGCTGAAGGACGGAAATGTTGTTGCAGTGGGAGTTCACCGAAAGGGATTATTCCAAATGCTATTCAGAGTGATTCAATCCTCACAGGTCGAGGCTGTGGCAAATAAAGCAGTCAAAAAGGAATCGCTTCGTTCATGGCATGAACGGCTTGGTCATCAGAATCTAGTGCATGTGAAGAAGTTTTTGCGAGGCCGTAACATCGATTTTATCGACGAAAATTTTACATGTGAAGCTTGCGTGTATGGTTAACATCATCGAAGCAGCTTTAAGAGCCGAGAAGAAGGATCGAAGTCATGCTGCGAGATAATTCATACCGATGTGTGCGGACCGTTTTCAGACGTTTCGATAGGAGGTTCTTATTATTGAAAGATGATTTCTCACATTTTCGTTTTGTCTACTTCATGAAGCAAAAGTCAGAAGTAGCAGACATTATTAAAAAATGTGTGAGGCTAATTCAGAAGGAGCACGGCCACAACGTTTGTATTGTTCGGTCTCATACGGCACGGAGTTTGTCAGCGGAGAATTAAAAATCTTTTTCGAGGATTTTGGTATTCATCACCAGCGAACTGTGCCATATACGCCAGAGCAAAACGGCTGTGCGGAGCGGGAAATGCAAACTATGGTCGAATCTGCAAGAACAATGCTTCAATCAAAACAAATTGAGAAGAAGTTTTGGTCTGAGGAGGTAAATTTAGCAGTTCATGTGCAAACGAGCACAGTGGCAGACAAGTCATCGTATGAATTGTGGCACAGAAAAGAGATAAAGCTGGATTATCTGCGTACTTTTGGCACGGAAGTTTTCATTCACATTCCTAAAGAGAAGTGTAAGAAATTTGATCCAAAGGCAATCAAATGCCTTTTTGTTGGCTACAACAGTTTTTCGAAAGGATATCGCGTTTGGAATCCGAAGACAGGAAAAGTTTAAATCTCCCGAGATGTTGTATTTTTGTTAGAGGAATCCATGGCCACACTCGATATTAGGGCTTGTAACTTTTTGTTGGTCAGCAGACTCCGTCGAACGCTGGAAGCATTCCCAATCTAGTGAGATGGCTTCACTTATCAATCAGGGTTCCTTCTTAAGATTGCCTTCCAGTGGAGGTGGTGGAGGACACATACACCCTAAGGTGATATATGTCCCGTGGGAGTCCAGTAAACGACAGTGCATCTAGTTGCTGCTCGTTCCAGCGTGGGGGGGGGTCGTTTGCTCCCACAGACATGAACAATATGCACGGGGGCTGACAGCTGGAGTTGGGGACATCTAGCTAGGTAATCAGCGGGCTTTATAAAGATATTGGTCATTGGAGGGGGGAAAGATAACTAGGTACTTCAAAGAAGAAGAAGCATGTCAGGATGCTCAAATATTCCCAGCAAGGGGGCGAGGGTTTCACACCCGTCGCGTTGTCACATGGCTCCACTTTTTCCCTGACTTGGTCCCACTACATCACTCTAGGTGAGCTCGAGTTAAAGAGGCAGCCAGCCTTACAGCCGACAGCTTGGGCTCAGTCTCGCTAGATGTCTGGGGGGGTTAGTAGTTGATGTAGCGGCATGCAGGAGAAATTCACGTATCCTAGGTGGCCTATATGGCGTCTTCCCGATTAATTAGGAATGTGCATACAAATATATTAATGATAGGGCAGGTGCTGGCCTACGTGGTTAGGCTGGAGAGGTAATATAAAATGGGGAGGTAGGTATATACGAGGTAGTAATTAACTATGCGACCTATAAAAGAAACCCGGTGTGTTCTAGGGGATTTATATAACGTTTTCCCAATTAATTCGGGTTATATATACTGCTGTATTTGCAGGAGAGTAGGTGATAGCCTACGTGAGTACACTTGAAGAATAATATATAAGCAATGAGTAGATATATATAGGGTTTAATATTTGATTAAGCGACTTATAAGAAGAATTATATATTCTAGAGGACATATATAACGTATTCCCGAATAATTCAGGTTATATACACTGCTGTGTTTGCAGGAGAGTAGGTGCTAGCCTACGTGAGTACACTAGGAGAATAATAGATAAGCAATAAGTAGATATATATAGGGTTTAATATTTGATTAAGCGACTTATAAGAAGAATTATATATTCTAGAGGACATATATAACGTATTCCCGATTAATCCAGGTTATATACACTGCTGTATTTGCAGGAGAGTAGGTGCTAGTCTACGTGAGTACACTTGAAGAATAATATATAAGCAATGAGTAGATATATATAGGGTTTAATATTTGATTAAGCGACTTATAAGAAGAATTATATATACTAGAGGACATATATAACGTTTTCCCGATTAATCCAGGTTATATACACTGCTGTATTTGCAGGAGAGTAGGTGCTAGTCTACGTGAGTACACTTGAAGAATAATATATAAGCAATAAGTAGAAATATATATAGGGTTTAATATTTGATTAAGCGACTTATAAGAAGAATTATATATTCTAGGGGACATATATAACGTATTCCCGATTAATTCAGCTATATACACTGCTGTATTTGCAGGAGAGTAGGTGCTAGCCTACGTGAGTACACTAGAAGAAGAATATATAAGCAATAAGTAGATATACATATATATAGGGTTTAATATTTAATATTTGATTAAGCGACTTATAAGAAGAATTATATATTCTAGGGGACATATATAACGTATTCCCGATTAATTCAGGTTATATACACTGCTGTATTTGCAGGAGAGTAGGTGCTAGCCTGCGTGAGTACACTAGGAGAATAATATATAAGCAATGAGTAGATATATATAGGGTTTAATATTTGATTAAGCGACTTATAAGAAGAATTATATATACTAGAGGACATATATAACGTTTTCCCGATTAATCCAGGTTTTATACACTGCTGTATTTGCAGGAGAGTAGGTGCTAGCCTACGTGAGTATACTAGGGGGATAATACGCGATAAAAATATATAGGTATATAATGCTTGATATTTAATTGAATAATTATAAGAGGGACTAGTGGACTTGGTGGGATGTGTGCGTGGCTGTGGTTGGATATTTTAGGTTATGTATGAGGGTTGACCTGGATGGATACTGTGTGATGAAGTATGTAAGTATATATAGGGATTGTTATTTTAGTTAAAGGGTTTTTAAAATGGGTTGGCAGGCTTTGTGTGAGGTGTAGGTAGCAATGGTCGGTTATTTTAGGTTATGTAAAAGGATTTGACCTCGTGGCTCTGATCAGGTCGGAACGCTCTCACCTGGGTGGGTCCGGGGGGCTCACATATTGCCTGACCTCCTGAGAGTTGTGTACATATCAGACGCATATGCTTATTCAGTATGTCCCGCAGATTAGGGTTGTCCTTTGTATGTCCTTGGGGCCGGTGACCGTGTTCCCATTACAGAGCACCGGTTGTGCTCCACATGGGCCGGTTGGCGCAAGCGTACAGCAACAGTGAATCGGGTTGCGTGGCCAAAGGTCGGATACGGCGACGTGCTGTTAACCCGGAGTCTCTGAAGATTATTGTAAATTCGTTACCTATGTCGCACACGCCACCTTTTCCTCTCGTTTCAATTGAAACCATACTCAGGCACAAGACTCCACCACTTTTCTTGCTCGGTCCTCACCCTCCTACGACTACACAAAGACTCTCTCTGTCTTCGTACCTACTCGACTTTTTCCCCTTGAATTTTTGTACCTAGAGAATTTCCCTGTTTTAGAGTTGCATGCGGTGATATGATCAGGCTGTTGGGTTTCCTCGATCCAATAGATGGCCGTACACACGTTAGGGTGAAATCCGTTTGAGATTTTTCCCTTTTTGTGTTTTGGTTCCGTATGGTGTGTTTTATGCAGACTATGTTTTAATTATGCGTACGGCGTGAGGCTTTGATCCTCAACCTTCACAGCACAGGTTACTCGGGAAATCGCCAGAGGAACAGGGTCATCTGAAAATAGGTTGTGGTTCATGCATTTTATGGCGTGATTGTGCGTATTGCGTTAGACTTTGAACCTCAACCGGTATACCACCGGTTACTCGGGAATTCGCCAGAAGAACAGGGTAATCTGAAAATAGGTTGAGGTTTATGCAGTCAATGTCAATTTCCGTTACATGGAGCCATCTATCTACCAGTGAAGGACGCAGTTTTGTGGAGGACTTTGCAAAGAAAAAGCAGTTCAGAAAGGTTTCGATCAAGATAGTGAATAGGTACAAATCAATTAGTTATCTATTTCGTTTTCCCTACATGTCTAAATTCACTAATTATCTGGTGCGGTTTTATCGACTGTTTCTAAATTATTATGTTGTCACCCCGCACGGTTGTTTTCGCTCACTTATCAACGTTGCTTTGCTGTTAAGTTTTTGTTATTTGACCATTTAGCATTTTCTCTGATGTAGCCAATTGCACCAGAAGTGATCACTTGTATTCGTATATCATGAAGATGGAGGCTTCATGGGTTTTTCTCTGGCAAGTATGCATTGTAGATCTGGTCTGGCTATATCTATCTCAATCGGCTAAAGCTGTTTGGCGATAGTTTGCATTAATAGTTTTTTCCCTAAGGGTATTTTGTTGTGTGTTGTTATTATTATTATTTCAATGCGATTTCGGACACTTTGCTGTGTCTATAATTGGTGAGATCGGAAGGTGCTCAAGAGTGACCACTTAAGGTTGTTCTCTATGGCTGTTTCGGTGTGTGGTAAACTTGCCTACCAACCACTAGCACATTTCAGTGGCAATGTACCGAGAGAAGAAGCCATCTGTCCATTTGTACAATTCATACCTGTCTTTAATGCGGTATTGTTGTAAGTTTATCGTGATTTCCCGGATATTCTTTGCCTTTGCCTTCATCAGATATATTATTTGTTAGAATGCTGATAACTCGCAACCGGTTTTTAGCTATGGTTTTCAGATCAAATGTATATTGAGGGTGACAATATAATAATATTTCGTCATTATGTAGATGTAGTTAATATGTTGTGAGAGAAGACATAGTGTAAGGAGAAGGAACTAGAAAGTAGTATGGAATTTAACAAACAAAATATGCTCTCTATTTACGCAGTCGGCTTTGATGGCCTCACCAGTGTGCTTCTTTTCTGGTTATGTTATCATGCAGTTCTACTAGGGTCTTGCCAAGGGTTGTGCATGGTTCCTCACCCATTTCGGATACTTCTACAGGTGCAAATCTTTAGCGTGGAAATCTCCAATTACTTTACCTGATAAGTCACCCACGGTATAGATAACGTTCCCAATTCTCTTCAAGATCAGACTCTTTATAAATTTAGGGGCAAGTTTGGCATTGAATGCCTTTGTGGCATCACTTTGGGCAAAGTTGCCTCGGTACACTGTTTTTTTTATTAAGTTGGTACATCTGTCGTTGACATTCCTTCTAAATCTTAGCGTCATAGCTAGACATTTGCAAAAGTTACGTAGCCAAGAGTACATCTATCTCTGTGTGTCCCTGCGATTTTTCCATTACTTCCTTTCGGCTGCTGAAACGCGTTCCCCGTAGTGGTTGTTTAACTTGATTGAACAGAAAGAAGTCACAGGGAGCCAAATCAGGTGAATTCGGTGGCTGTTGAATAGTATTTGTTGCTTTTTTCGTCAAAAAATTACGAATAACGATGGCGTTATCATGGTGCAAAATCCACGAGTTTTCTGCCTGCAATTCTAGTCTCTTTAGGCGAATTGCCTCACGCAAACGTCTCATAGCGCTTAAATAATACTCTTTGTTTACTAACTGGCCTTCTGGCAAAAATTCATGATGCACTACACCGTTGTAATCCATGAAAACCGTGAGCATTCTTGACAGTCACAGATAACCTTATGGATTTTTTGCCTTTTCATCTCTGTTGTCGACAAATCAAATGAAGAGATCGCCAAGCTTTCCATGGTTTCCGCTCATAATTGTTTCGATTCGACATCTACCTTAATTTTCGATATCAAGCATTTATTTCAATGAAAGTATCGAACGAAAACCAAGTCGATCTCTGTAAAAATTTGCAAGGACAAGCACTTTCCAGTGGGATTGGAAAGAATTATTTGTCTGGGAGGGTCCAAGCTGGAGTCTGGGGGGTCCTGGCCCCCCCTACGGCGCGCCTATGAGTACGACGCACCTTATATGGCATCCAACGCGAGCATGACGTCATAAGACGGCGCGCACATGTGTATAACACATTATATGGCGCCCTACGTAGCCAATATACGGCACCAAACATCAAATGGCGCTCAATGAGAGATTAAAGCGTATGTACTAAAAAATCGAGTACAGGCATATCTTAGGCCCTATTGCATGAGCCTTTCGGGCTTCTTTACTTCAAACTCTTTTGAGTTGTACCATCTCAATGATGTATGATTGAGTATGGCATCGGCCTTCCCGACGAAAGTCTGTTTTCTGTGCTTTTCCACCTTCATTTCCTCTCTTTTCATTTCCACTATCCTTTTCACCATCTGTTATACCTTTATTCCATTTTTCCATTACCTTCCAGCCAGCTGATGAAAGAGTCCGAACCTCTCAAGGCGGACTTTCAGCCCAAAACGTGCATAAATTACGTTTTCCATGGTTACAGGTAGCCACTCACGCCCCTTCCGACGTGCTACGCACGTGCTAGAGCTAGATGCACGCTACCTATCGGGAAACCATGGGACTAAAGTCACCCAACTGTAGCTTGGTCACCGGACGGAAATCATCTTCAACTATGTGTATATCCTGACCAACTTGGGACAATTGGCGATGGCGACTTTCTCCCATTGATTGTTCTAGGACGGGGTAATGAACTTACACGGATGGATGGCTAAGATGATTACTTGAGTGGTGATGTTGTCGAAGATTTGGTTGGAGCAGATACTATGGAGTGATTCAGTTCATTTCATAGCGCTACCACATCACTTCAGCATTACTGCGCCAAAAACGCTCGTGTGTACATTACAGATGGCATCACCAAAACGCTCGTGTGTACATTACAGATAGCCTCACCGCCCTATACACCATAATATACCCATTTTTTATCTTATGTGTAGTAATATCAACGAATTTCTGGCAAAGAATATGCTTATAATCGGTTTATGGATAGGAGTGAAATTATTGAATTTTGCAATATATGTTCAAGTCATAGACACTCAGTATAGCTGTATATTTTTATGTTTATAGTTACTTTTGTATTATTTGACATAAATAAAAACAGATTCCAATTTTTCATTCATAATCTTTTCTTCTCAATAATAATCTTTTCTTCTCGAAAGTAACAAATGGAAGGCGATCGAATGAACATCGAAAGGTTGGAAGGTGGCAGCAATTGGCTGACATGGAAATTCCAAATTCGCATGATCTTAGAGGACAGCGAATTGTTCGATGTGGTCGACGGGACTGAGGAGAAACCAAAGTTTGCGGAAGAAAATTATGCATCGAAATATTCAGCTTGGAAGAAAAAGGACACCAAGGCAAGAAGAATTATTTCGACGGCATGCAGAAAACAGGCGCTTTTGCAAATAATGAATTGTGAGTTGGCCAGTGAGATGTGGTTGATGCTCAAGAGCACCAATGAGCAAACATCGAAGGCGAACATTTTATTTTTGCAACAAAAATATTATGTGTTAAGAGTTAGTTGTTTTTTCCGGTGTCAGTGGAGTGAAACTCTAGTGCGAAATCCCCGACTGTTGATTAATCGCATTGGAGTTTTACTCCACTGACACCGGGAAAAACAACTAACTCTTAGCATTTAATAGCTTCAATGGTAGCTTGACCATGAAAAACTAGTAACAAAAAAAGTATTGGTAAAAATAAGTTTGCGTTGGACCCACTGGGCCCCGAGCTTTAGAGCGGATCTTCCAAAAAAAAGGTAGCAACCAAATTTATAGCCTTATGGTTATCCAAGGTTGCAACCATTTCATAGCCATATACCTCCCGCCTTTAGTATAAGGTAGATGTCAGGCCTTTCCCCGATTACATTCTTCGTGGAAATGAATTTGGACTACGATGTTGCTATATAGAATTTGCCCCAGCAGTTCCACCAGCTATCAGGGTGTTTCGGAAAGTTGGCTAGAATACACCCTCTGAAGAGTCTTCTACCTTCCGATGACGAAACAGCTCGTTCGGACCTAGTCCAACACAATCTTATGATAAACTGGCCTCTCCAGTGAAAGTTCTTTCCAAATTTGTCATTACTGCGATTAATCAACAGTCGGGGATTTCGCATTGGAGTTTCACTCCACTGACACCGGAAAAAACAACTAACTCTTAACATTTAATAGCTTCAATGGTAGCTTTACCATGAAAAACTGGTAACAAAAAAAATATGATATTTGATGATGTTTAAGTTTTTTTTTATCGAAATTAATGGAAATTGTGCAGCAGCTGCGAGATCAGAAAGAAACCATATCTGATTCCATGATATGTAGTTTTAAAAATTTTAATGATATTACCAGCCGAATATAATCATTTTCATGGTGCATGGGAATCTGCAAGTCCTGAAAGTCAATTTTTGGCGAATCTTCGAGTACGACTGATGGCGAAGGAGCTTCGTCTCAAATCGCAGGGACAAGTCGAGGAGGTGGAAGCGCTGATAGCCAAACCAACTTTTCCCAAGAAAAACAATAATAACAAAAAAGAAAATTTGTCGAACAACAACCACAAAGCAACGAATAAAAGCGATAAACTTAAAGGTAAATGTTTTAAATGTGGGAAAAATGGCCATTGGAAGCGGAACTGCAACGAAAAGAAGAATAATTTCAACGTAAAGTGTGAAGATAGCTCGGTCGAAGTTTTTTGTTTGTTATACAGCAGCCAGCGAGGACAAAGACACATGGATTTTGGATTCGGGTGCGACAAATCATATGAGTCACAATCGTGATTGGTTTGAAAATTTTACCGAAATATCAGAACCAGTGAAGATCGGAAATGGTAAACAAATTTTGGCTCAAAGTAAAGGCGATATCAGCATTCGCGCATTCAATGGCAGTGATTGGTTTCGCAAACGAGTCATAGGATTTTTGTACGTACCAGATCTTCAGATGAATTTATTTTTATCAGGAAAGGTGGCGGATCAAGGATATGATATGTGTATGAATAGCAAGCGCTGCGAACTGCTGAAGGACGGAAATGTTGTTGCAGTGGGAGTTCACCGAAAGGGATTATTCCAAATGCTATTCAGAGTGATTCAATCCTCACAGGTCGAGGCTGTGGCAAATAAAGCAGTCAAAAAGGAATCGCTTCGTTCATGGCATGAACGGCTTGGTCATCAGAATCTAGTGCATGTGAAGAAGTTTTTGCGAGGCCGTAACATCGATTTTATCGACGAAAATTTTACATGTGAAGCTTGCGTGTATGGTTAACATCATCGAAGCAGCTTTAAGAGCCGAGAAGAAGGATCGAAGTCATGCTGCGAGATAATTCATACCGATGTGTGCGGACCGTTTTCAGACGTTTCGATAGGAGGTTCTTATTATTGAAAGATGATTTCTCACATTTTCGTTTTGTCTACTTCATGAAGCAAAAGTCAGAAGTAGCAGACATTATTAAAAAATGTGTGAGGCTAATTCAGAAGGAGCACGGCCACAACGTTTGTATTGTTCGGTCTCATAATGGCACGGAGTTTGTCAGCGGAGAATTAAAAATCTTTTTCGAGGATTTTGGTATTCATCACCAGCGAACTGTGCCATATACGCCAGAGCAAAACGGCTGTGCGGAGCGGGAAATGCAAACTATGGTCGAATCTGCAAGAACAATGCTTCAATCAAAACAAATTGAGAAGAAGTTTTGGTCTGAGGAGGTAAATTTAGCAGTTCATGTGCAAACGAGCACAGTGGCAGACAAGTCATCGTATGAATTGTGGCACAGAAAAGAGATAAAGCTGGATTATCTGCGTACTTTTGGCACGGAAGTTTTCATTCACATTCCTAAAGAGAAGTGTAAGAAATTTGATCCAAAGGCAATCAAATGCCTTTTTGTTGGCTACGACAGTTTTTCGAAAGGATATCGCGTTTGGAATCCGAAGACAGGAAAAGTTTAAATCTCCCGAGATGTTGTATTTTTGTTAGAGGAATCCATGGCCACACTCGATATTAGGGCTTGTAACTTTTTGTTGGTCAGCAGACTCCGTCGAACGCTGGAAGCATTCCCAATCTAGTGAGATGGCTTCACTTATCAATCAGGGTTCCTTCTTAAGATTGCCTTCCAGTGGAGGTGGTGGAGGACACATACACCCTAAGGTGATATATGTCCCGTGGGAGTCCAGTAAACGACAGTGCATCTAGTTGCTGCTCGTTCCAGCGTGGGGGGGGGGGGGTCGTTTGCTCCCACAGACATGAACAATATGCACGGGGGCTGACAGCTGGAGTTGGGGACATCTAGCTAGGTAATCAGCGGGCTTTATAAAGATATTGGTCATTGGAGGGGGGAAAGATAACTAGGTACTTCAAAGAAGAAGAAGCATGTCAGGATGCTCAAATATTCCCAGCAAGGGGGCGAGGGTTTCACACCCGTCGCGTTGTCACATGGCTCCACTTTTTCCCTGACTTGGTCCCACTACATCACTCTAGGTGAGCTCGAGTTAAAGAGGCAGCCAGCCTTACAGCCGACAGCTTGGGCTCAGTCTCGCTAGATGTCTGGGGGGGTTAGTAGTTGATGTAGCGGCATGCAGGAGAAATTCACGTATCCTAGGTGGCCTATATGGCGTCTTCCCGATTAATTAGGAATGTGCATACAGATATATTAATGTTAGGGCAGGTGCTGGCCTACGTGGTTAGGCTGGAGAGGTAATATAAAATGGGGAGGTAGGTATATACGAGGTAGTAATTAACTATGCGACCTATAAAAGAAACCCGGTGTGTTCTAGGGGATTTATATAACGTTTTCCCAATTAATTCGGGTTATATATACTGCTGTATTTGCAGGAGAATAGGTGATAGCCTACGTGAGTACACTAGAAGAATAATATATAAGCAATAAGTAGATATATATAGGGTTTAATATTTGATTAAGCGACTTATAAGAAGAATTATATATTCTAGAGAACATATATAACGTATTCCCGAATAATTCAGGTTATATACACTGCTGTATTTGCAGGAGAGTAGGTGCTAGCCTACGTGAGTACACTAGGAGAATAATAGATAAGCAATAAGTAGATATATATAGGGTTTAATATTTGATTAAGCGACTTATAAGAAGAATTATATATTCTAGAGGACATATATAACGTATTCCCGAATAATTCAGGTTATATACACTGCTGTATTTGCAGGAGAGTAGGTGCTAGCCTACGTGAGTACACTAGGAGAATAATATATAAGCAATGAGTAGATATATATAGGGTTTAATATTTGATTAAGCGACTTATAAGAAGAATTATATATACTAGAGGACATATATAACGTTTTCCCGATTAATCCAGATTTTATACACTGCTGTATTTGCAGGAGAGTAGGTGCTAGCCTACGTGAGTATACTAGGGGGATAATACGCGATAAAAATATATAGGTATATAATGCTTGATATTTAATTGAATAATTATAAGAGGGACTAGTGGACTTGGTGGGATGTGTGCGTGGCTGTGGTTGGATATTTTAGGTTATGTATGAGGGTTGACCTGGATGGATACTGTGTGATGAAGTATGTAAGTATATATAGGGATTGTTATTTTAGTTAAAGGGTTTTTAAAATGGGTTGGCAGGCTTTGTGTGAGGTGTAGGTAGCAATGGTCGGTTATTTTAGGTTATGTAAAAGGATTTGACCTCGTGGCTCTGATCAGGTCGGAACGCTCTCACCTGGGTGGGTCCGGGGGGCTCACATATTGCCTGACCTCCTGAGAGTTGTGTACATATCAGACGCATATGCTTATTCAGTATGTCCCGCAGATTAGGGTTGTCCTTTGTATGTCCTTGGGGCCGGTGACCGTGTTCCCATTACAGAGCACCGGTTGTGCTCCACATGGGCCGGTTGGCGCAAGCGTACAGCAACAGTGAATCGGGTTGCGTGGCCGAAGGTCGGATACGGCGACGTGCTGTTAACCCGGAGTCTCTGAAGATTATTGTAAATTCGTTACCTATGTCGCACACGCCACCTTTTCCTCTCGTTTCAATTGAAACCATACTCAGGCACAAGACTCCACCACTTTTCTTGCTCGGTCCTCACCCTCCTACGACTACACAAAGACTCTCTCTGTCTTCGTACCTACTCGACTTTTTCCCCTTGAATTTTTGTACCTAGAGAATTTCCCTGTTTTAGAGTTGCATGCGGTGATATGATCAGGCTGTTGGGTTTCCTCGATCCAATAGATGGCCGTACACACGTTAGGGTGAAATCCGTTTGAGATTTTTCCCTTTTTGTGTTTTGGTTCAGTATGGTGTGTTTTATGCAGACTATGTTTTAATTATGCGTACGGCGTGAGGCTTTGATCCTCAACCTTCACAGCACAGGTTACTCGGGAAATCGCCAGAGGAACAGGGTCATCTGAAAATAGGTTGTGGTTCATGCATTTTATGGCGTGATTGTGCGTATAGCGTTAGACTTTGAACCTCAACCGGTATACCACCGGTTACTCGGGAATTCGCCAGAAGAACAGGGTAATCTGAAAATAGGTTGAGGTTTATGCAGTCAATGTCAATTTCCGTTACATGGAGCCATCTATCTACCAGTGAAGGACGCAGTTTTGTGGAGGACTTTGCAAAGAAAAAGCAGTTCAGAAAGGTTTCGATCAAGATAGTGAATAGGTACAAATCAATTAGTTATCTATTTCGTTTTCCCTACATGTCTAAATTCACTAATTATCTGGTGCGGTTTTATCGACTGTTTCTAAATTATTATGTTGTCACCCCGCACGGTTGTTTTCGCTCACTTATCAACGTTGCTTTGCTGTTAAGTTGTTGTTATTTGACCATTTAGCATTTTCTCTGATGTAGCCAATTGCACCAGAAGTGATCACTTGTATTCGTATATCATGAAGATGGAGGCTTCATGGGTTTTTCTCTGGCAAGTATGCATTGTAGATCTGGTCTGGCTATATCTATCTCAATCGGCTAAAGCTGTTTGGCGATAGTTTGCATTAATAGTTTTTTCCCTAAGGGTATTTTGTTGTGTGTTGTTATTATTATTATTTCAATGCGATTTCGGACACTTTGCTGTGTCTATAATTGGTGAGATCGGAAGGTGCTCAAGAGTGACCACTTAAGGTTGTTCTCTATGGCTGTTTCGGTGTGTGGTAAACTTGCCTACCAACCACTAGCACATTTCAGTGGCAATGTACCGAGAGAAGAAGCCATCTGTCCATTTGTACAATTCATACCTGTCTTTAATGCGGTATTGTTGTAAGTTTATCGTGATTTCCCGGATATTCTTTGCCTTTGCCTTCATCAGATATATTATTTGTTAGAATGCTGATAATTCGCAACCGGTTTTTAGCTATGGTTTTCAGATCCAATGTATATTGAGGGTGACAATATAATAATATTTCGTCATTATGTAGATGTAGTTAATATGTTGTGAGAGAAGACATAGTGTAAGGAGAAGGAACTAGAAAGTAGTATGGAATTTAACAAACAAAATATGCTCTCTATTTACGCAGTCGGCTTTGATGGCCTCACCAGTGTGCTTCTTTTCTGGTTATGTTATCATGCAGTTCTACTAGGGTCTTGCCAAGGGTTGTGCATGGTTCCTCACCCATTTCGGATACTTCTACAGGTGCAAATCTTTAGCGTGGAAATCTCCAATTACTTTACCTGATAAGTCACCCACGGTATAGATAACGTTCCCAATTCTCTTCAAGATCAGACTCTTTATAAATTTAGGGGCAAGTTTGGCATTGAATGCCTTTGTGGCATCACTTTGGGCAAAGTTGCCTCGGTACACCACCTGTCCAGGATCATAGCTTACATTTCTAGCCCTCAAGCTATATCGATGGGCATATTTTTTGTGGGCCTCCATCAAGCGTTTGGTCACCTCTTTTCGCACCACTTGCATTCGGTCAGTCATCGTAAGAATGGAGGTATCATCTGATCTAATGGAAGTCTAACTGCTTCAGCAGTGGATAGGCTTGCCCATGGCACAACATTTCTGTTCCGAAGTTCAAATAGTATGGAGAGTATCCAGTTGCCTCATGTACGACTGTGCGTAAAGCACAAGCAATTTGGCTTACCTTCGCATTCCAGTCGCGGTGATTTGGACCGATGTATGACCGAATAGCAGCCAGTATGGAACGGTTGACTCTTTCTGACGCATTTGCCTGCGGTGAATATTGTGCGGTCTTTGTGTGTTGTACACTCCACCCACTTCACAACGATGCGAATTCACGGGAGGTAAATTGCTTGCCGTTGTCCGATACAACATATGAAACACTTCTGACTCAAGGAATTTGATCACGTTCTGCGAGGTCGCTTTCCGTAAAGCTTTTAACAAAACGAACTTGGAGAATTGGTCCAAAATAATGCAGATAGTTGTGTTACCATTTTTTGATCTTGGATACGAGCCTAGAAGCTCTATATAAACTCTTTGCCAGGGACGTACAGGAGTTATCTGGCCACCCATTACGGGTTTCAATACGGTGTTAGGCGCCTTGGTTCCTTTACAGATTTCACAACCATTGACGTAATCTTTGACTTGTTGCACCATTTTGGGCCAATAATAGCGCTGACGGAGTCTGGACAGGGTTTTTGCAATACCTCCGTGGAAAGAAAGAGGCGGGTCATGAGCTGTCTTTATGAGATTCATGGTTAGTTCAGATGGGACCCACAGTCTCCAGGTGTAAGCATCGTCTTCCAGTGAGCAGGTTCGTGGTTTCACTCGTTTGTATAAATATCCTTCAGAGACAACAAGATCAGGCAAACAGACATTGGATTTTCTTATATGGTCTATCAAATTGGTATACTCGTGAGAAACGAATTCAGGTGACTGCAGGTCAACTTCTGGAGATATATCCGTGACCCATCCCAGATCCTCTGCGTACATTCTTGAAAGAGCGTCTGGCACGACGTTTTCACTGCCCTTACGGTGTTTTATCGTGAAGTCGAACGCTTGAAGCTTTAAGGACCACCTTGCCAGTCTGCCGCTCAAGTCTTTTTGCCTCATGAGCCATTTTAGGCTTGCGTGGTCAGTAATGACAGTGAATAGAAGTCCCTCTACGTATGCCCAAAACTTTTTTATGCTGAGCACGGCTGCTAGATATTCCAGCTCGGTTATGCTGTTATTTCTTTGAGCCGCATTCAGTTTTTGAGAGATGTATGCGATTGGCTTGTCTTCTCCATCTGCACCAGTCTGGTAAAGGACCCCCCCCCTATCCCCGACGAACTTGCGTCACATTGAATCACGAACGGTTTCTGAAAATCGGGATTGTGTAACACTGGTGCCGTAGTTAGGGCTTTTTTCAGACATTCAAAGGCCTCCTGAGCTTCAGGAGTCCACTTAAAACCTGTTGTTGGTTTCTTTAGGCAGTCAGTGATAGGTGCTGTTTGCGTAGCGTAATTTGGGATGAACCTACGATACCATCCAGTCATTCCTAGGAATCTTCGGGTCTGTTTCAATGTGGATGGTGAGGGGAAGTCAGTTATGGCCGATACTTTCGAGGGGTCTACCTGGAGCGTCCCATCACCTACTATGTATCCTAGATATCTGACTTGTGTCATACAGAAATGGCTTTTCAGCACATTGATTGTTAGGCCCGCTGTTCTTAGACACTTAGCTACTTCTTCCAGTACAGTCAGATGTGATTGAAAGTCCGGAGATATAACTAATAGATCATCCAGGTATACAAATACTCGTTCTTTGAAGAGGGGTGGAAGTGAAATCATGGCCCTGTCCATCAGACGACACATTCGCTGTGGAGCGTTACAAAGTCCGAATGGCATGACAGTATATTGATATAGTGGTCTTCCAGGAACGGTGAACGCAGTCTTTTCCCTCGAGTTCTTATCCAGTGGAATTTGCCAAAAGGCGTCTTTCAAGTCGATAGGTGATATGAAACGTGTGTCTTGCAATCTGCTTAGCAATCCATCTATATGGGGGAGAGGATAGGCGTCTTTTTTCGTGACCTCATTTACTCTTCGGGAATCGAGGCTCACACGCACTTTGCCTGGTTTCCTCTTTAGAACCACGGGTGAGCTCCATGGGCTCATACTTTCCACTATCACCCCCAACCCTAGCATCCTGTCAAGCTTGTCATACATGATCTGTGGGATAGGAGGTGAGATTGGGTAATGCCGTTGCTTTACAGGTGTTGCTTCTCCTGTATCAATAATATGCATCACAATGTGCGTTTTACCAAGACCGAGTACCGCACTCGATGGGAACTGCGATATGATTTTGTTTAGCTGGTCTCGTTCCTCTGGGGTAAGGGTATGTCTAAGTGGGGATTCATCTTCTTTTACATCATGTTTGAGAGTGAGTGACTCTAGGAGTTTCTGAGAGAGACCAAATAGATTCCAGAAATCGATTCCGAGATATAGCTCTTGAGCCACACTAGGCACAACATATATTTTCATCTTCCTAGTGATGTTCTTATACTTCACCGGTGAAGTGAAATGTCCAAGTACTTGATGAGTAGACCCTCCAGCAGATCGTAATTCAGACTGGGATCGATAGAACTTGATCCCCAAGCGTGATAGTAGTGCCTCAGCACCGGAACCTAGACAGCTGATGCTAGCACCACTGTCCAGTAGGCCAGTGAAAGTTTTATCTCTCAGTTTTACCTGTGCGTAAGGTCTTGGATCACTTCCTCGGCAGCAAAGGGAAGCAATTTGCATGCTGGCCCGTTTCATCTTGCGTCGGTGCCATTCTCGTAGTCTCAATATTGATTTTTTTGGTTGTTTCCTGATCGAACTTTCCTCTAGCTCAACTCCCATTATCCTCTCTCGTACTTTTGAGTAGTTTTCTTGTCTTTCTTTTAGACATCGTAGGTGTAGCGGTAAACTATTTTCGTTCAGGCTCGGTTGTTGATTCCTCTCTAGGTTCGTCGTCTTTATATTAGTACGGTTGGACCCCTTCATTTCAACAAGAGATGGGTCTATTGTTGGTGTTGTTCTGTCGTTATAATTATTGGAGGAGGCCTCTGACCCTCTGCTTGTATCTTCTCCTCTGATCGGGTTGGTTTGTATGTTACAGGCTCTGAAAGGCCGGTCCTCTGTGTCGGTAACCGGCGTCTCCCCCCGTTTTTTGACTTACATCTTGGGCAATCAATGCACGTGAATCCCTTCTCTCCACAGTAGTAGCAAAAAAGTCGTCTCTGCCGGCTGGGGCACTCTCTAAATCCGTGTCCTAACTCATCGCAGTTCCAGCATTTCCAACGAGTGGGATCGCTTTTCAAACGGATGTCATATGCTGCGAATTCTTCACTAAGCGATTCTTGATTCTTGATTCTAGTCCAGTTATGAGACGGAGTAGTTCCTCGTCCCTGATTGCATTCCACTACGCCGATCATGGTCTGAAATTGTGCGCAGGTAGTTTTCAGCCTTGCGTCCTTCATCTCGAAACCGGTCCAAGGATGTTATATTCATCGCGAAGATCAACTGAGTTATTCTCGGATTTATGTTTGGTAACATAAGCTGCACCAGTTCCGCCGCCGGGATAGCTTGGTTTCTTTGCGTGTTTAGTGTTATGATCGCTGACATATATTCTTCAAAAAGTTCTCTGGCTCCTTGTCGCCTTCGCTCAATAGCGTGTGTTATTTCCGTGTCTGAATTCCATATTCTAAATCGTTTAATCAGTGCCTGCTTTAGTTCAACCCATGACGAATTGGGTTTTGCTCTTGAGTACTGCCAATACCAAACTTCCGCGGCACCTGACACACAACGATAGAAGTTGTCTACCCAATAGTGTTCCGACACCGGGTTACAAGCTTTTAAGCGCTCTAACCGGAAGATAAATTCATCTACAGGCGCACTCTGTGTTGTACCGTCAAATCTCAGGTTATTGCGACTTAATGGACTCCTTGAACGAGCCGGATATGCGTGTGGTTCAGTGTGCATTGATGTGTCTGATGTGTCATGTTGTCTTTGAGGAGACCTGTTAGCATTTCTTGCTTGCCCCGGTCTCCCTCGATCCCCTTCAGAATCCCTATTCCGTCGGTCAATTTGAATCTGTAGGTTTCGGATACGGTTCTCTAGTTCCATGAGTTTCATTTCGTTGGTTTCATCATCAAAATCCTGGTTCACTGGGATTCTTCTCTCCCTTCTGGTGGGAAACTCATACTCAACTTCTCCACCTCCTTCGAGTGGTCCCCGCTAATTCTCCTCCTCTATTGGAGCACCAGGCTGGAGTTCCCCTTCCCATAAGCCCCTAGACCTTTGCGTGGTGACAGGTTCACGGCGGTGAATACCCCGACCATGCATGTTGTTCGTTGGCGGAGGTATTGAAAAGTCTAACCCCATCCGATCGAACCTTGGCTGAGATCCGAGTGCGGCCATATTTCCACGAGGTGTTCCCATGTACGACGATCTTGCTGATATGTTCTTGAAACTAGTTGGCGGCAATTCTTCTCCGGGCAGTATAGCACGAGCTTCCTCTACACCCGATTGACGATCGGGTCCTCCTTCCACGGTTTCTTTGGATTTCTGCCTCGTTTGTGGGCCTTGTTTGTTCACTGTGCCCGTTCCCATAGGTGTTCTCTTAGTTGCCATGTCTGTCGATATTCAATTTTTTATTGCCCTGGCTTTGATCTCCTTCCGGTGGAGCGTTTGAGCAGCCTTAGTCGCTGTATTCACCTATCGATGGTCCGTAGACGGATTTTCTTTTCCTACTTTTGATTTAATATCCGATATTTTATATACGTATATGTCCTTAGCGAACGAATAGAACCGAGTTAATAGTTCAATGCAGAGACTCCTTGCCTAAGCACCACTTCTTCTGCCTGCCTATGGCGAGCTTATCTGCTACGACCCTGGATACGATCCTCACTATCGTCTTTTAAATTCTATTTATATAACTAGTAACCAAAATTAATTTTGGTGTGCTTAAAATTGTGACTACTGAAAAAGATGAAAGCTTAGGTAAATGAAATTGTAAATTTCTATCTACTTTTTTAGCCAAATGGTATACGTTTATATCATCTCTTATACTTGTGAATGTAAACAATTGTGTCGCTGGTAAGCCAAATGTATAACCTACCTAATCTGGTAATTGCAATTGGTTTTAGGGTGCTTGTAAGTGTTTTAGGATTACTACTTGTCTCAAACATTAGGCCTTTTCGGACTTGATTACAAGTTTGTTTTTTTTTTTTTTTTTTTTTTTTTTTTTTTTTTATATATCTTTGTGTTTTCCGCTTCTTTTATTCTTTTTCCTTAAAGTTAAAGTAAGTTATTACTTTACTCTTTTTTTTTCACTCTCTCTCTTTTAGTCCATGGCTGCGCTAACTACGAGGCATCGACTCAAGCTACTTGGGTCGTGAGTACTAGATGATCTCGTTTATTAAGCTGCGGTCAAACGACTAATGTGGGTACAAGGTGCTTTCCCAAGGCTTAACCGTTCACCTTGGTCCGGATTTTATTTGCGGATACCAAAGAGCACTGCAATTCATTAGGTCAGGTATACGATTCGGGTAAACCCGAATCCAGGATACACTAGTGAATCACTGTACTCGTCTTTTGTTTTAGTATCGGTCCAGCAGAAAGCTACCATTTAAAATGTGACCACTTCCCTGGCACCATTCGTTAAACGTGGCAAATCAGGATATATGACACATCTTGTATACACTACCCTTGTTTAAGCTACTTATTTGACGAAACTGCAGCCGGACACCTACATGGGTACTATGCGGGCTAGTTAATCAAGTAACGTCTCAGGCAATTATGACAAAGACATACCTATCTACGAGGAGAGAGTAGTCACCCATAATTTACCATGAGATCAGAATATATGACCGAAGCTAAAGGCTCAGGTTCCGTATAGTACTGGATAGAAGGGCTTATCTGGGCACTCATTACTATGATGCAAAAAGCATTACTAAAGAGAAGTAGTGACCAAGTCCGACGGACTCGAAATATACACTAAGTTGTGGGGCCAACTTTTCAACTTAAATTCCGTTAAGGATCAATGTTCTACTAGTTAGATCTAGCCAATCGTGGGCCCCAAGTTGGGCGCCAAATATGAAACTACCTCCTTTTTGTTGGTCGGCAGACACTGTCGAATGCTGGAAGCATTACCAATCTAGCGAGATGGCTTCACTTATCAATCAGGGTTCCTTCTTAAGATTGCCTTCCAGTGGAGGTTGCTGACACATACACCGTAAGGGGATATATGTCCCGTGGGAATCCGGTAAACGATAGTGCATATAGTTGCTGCTCGTTCCAGCTCACTGGATTTGGAGGGGGGGGGCGTTTGCTATCACAGACATGAACAATATGCACGGGTGCTGACAGCTGGAGCTGGGGACATCTAGCTAGGTAATCAGCGGGCTTTATAAAGATATTGATCATTGGAGGGGGGAAAGATAACTAGGTACTTCAAAGAAGAAGAAGCATGTCAGGATGCTCAAATATTCCCAGCAAGGGGGCGAGGGTTACACACCCGTCGCGTTGTCACATGGCTCCACTTTTTCCCTGACTTGGTCCCACTACATCACTCTAGGTGATCGTGACCTTAGCTCGAGTTAAAGAGGCAGCCAGCCTTACAGCCGACAGCTTGGGCTCAGTCTCGCTAGATGTCTGGGGGGGTTAGTAGTAGAGAAATTCACGTATCCTAGGTGGCCTATATGGCGTCTTCCCGATTAATTAGGAATGTGCATACAGATATATTAATGATAGGGCAGGTGCTGGCCTACGTGGTTAGGCTGGAAAGGTAATATAAAATGGGGAGGTAGGTATATACGAGGTAGTAATTAATTATGCGACCTATAAAAGAAACCCGGTGTGTTCTAGGGGATTGTAACGGTTGAGGCTCAAACCTACAAATAATAACCATAAATACAGCCTGTTCATACCGCAATTAACGATTAGCCACCTAGTGGTAAATAAAATTAAAAACTCTAGACACAATCGCCCGATGACATCTGAGAACCCCACTGAGTTATCAAGAAGAAGACAAACGACGATCGGCGAAAAATAGGCAGTGTGAGGTAGCTTGTCCCCGAGTGCGGACGTGAAAAAAAGTAGAGAGATCCCGGCCGGAAAAGGGTCCGTTAACTGCGTGGCTACTCCGTAAAGACGCATCCGCTAAAATCAACTCCTTCGGAGTAGGATCAAGGCAACAATTGTATTGCGTACGCAGGAGGCCTGCACTCTGGCATAAGGCGACAAGGACGAAACCGGAGATTGCCATACGTTCTACAGCCAAATTCGATGCCGGGCCGCAATATTTCCATACCACCTCGGAACGGCTTGCAAAGACATAGCTCTCTTGCAGTATAAGTATCCGCATATCTTCTACCGCTATATTTTCCTGTATAAATCGCTATATATATTTCGTTATTCAAATTAACCCTAAACTTTCCCGTGATTCGTCAAACTGTGGACGTATTTACTGTTATATATCAGTATATTCGCCACTTCTGGATCAGTTCTCTAGCTTCTAACCACGTAACCTACTTATATATATACACTTTACTATATACCTATGCCTATAAAGTCGCGAACAGATGCATAGCCTGCGGTCCAATCAACAGTAAAAACTCCCGTTAACTACTAAGGCCGTGCATAACCCCTTTATATACCGGGCTACATACTCACCTGTGGTGTAGCTTGAAGGCATTACGTTTCCCCCTCGGCTGTGATATACCCATCGCTACACGACACTAGTCCTAATCAATTAATTCACACATATAGTACATACTCGCTCATATACTCATGTATATATGGTTGCAATGCAGCACAGTGTATGATCCAATTAAATTTCCTAATTTTCGTTATTAACTAGTATTATTACATATCCATATTATATATTAAGCTACATACGTATCTGGAGTGCAGTCCAGAGGCATCACGCCCCCCCTCATGGTCGTTATACGAACCCAGCTTACACCCCATTAGCTTATAATCTCTTAATAGTTATATATTTGCTTATATGCTTAAGCATACAAAGTTGCAAAAAGCAGCTTAAGCCTCGATTCAATTAGTTTTAGGAACTTTCATTATTTACTAGTATTCTTACATATCCGTATTATATATTAAGCTACATACGTATCTGGAGTGCAGCTCAGAGGCATCACGCCCCCCTCATGGTTGTATTGCGTACCCAGCTAACCCCCCATTAGCTTTTAATCTCTTAATAGTTATATATTCGCTTATATGCTTAAGCATACAAAGTTGCAAAAAGCAGCTTAAGCCTCGATTCAATTAGTTTTAAGAACTCTCGTTGTTTAATAGCATTTATACATATCCATAGTATATATTAGGCTACATACATATCTGGAGTGCGGCTCGGAGTCATCACGCCCCCCTCATGGTCGTAATACGTACCCTGTTCATACCCCATTAGCCTGTAATCACTTAATACTTACATACTCGCTTATATACTTAAGCATACAAGGTGGCAGAAAGCAGCATAGTCTACGACTCATTCAGTTTTTGCGAGACTGAGCTTAGCTGTCGGCCGTAAGGCTGGCTGCCTCCATAACTCGAACTAAGGTCACGATCACCTAGAGTAATGTAGTGGGAACAAATCAGGGAAAAGGGGAGCCATGTGACAATGCGACGGGTGTGAAACCCTCCTCCCTTGCTAGGAATGTCCGAGCATTCTGACATGCCCCTCTCTTGTCTTGAAGTATTTAGTTATCTTCCTTCCCTCCAATGACTAATATCTTTATAAAGCCCGCTGATTACCTAGCTAGAGGCCCCCAACTCTAGCTGTCAGCCCCAGTGCATATTTTTCATGTCTGTAGGAGCAAACGACACCCCACCCCAAATCCGGCGAGCTAGAACGAGCAGCAACTAGATCCACTGTCGTTTACCGGTTTCCCACAGGACATATATCACCCTACGGTGTTTGTGTCAGCAGCTGCGAATGGAAGTGACCCTAATAAAAGGACCTCGATTGATAGTTGAAGCCATCCCGACCGCTTGTGAATATCATCGTCGTTCACAAGAGCCTGCCGCCCATCAAATCAGTGGTTGTTACATAATTGGCGCCCAACGTGGGGCTCATGATTTGCTAGATCTAACTAGTAGAACATCGGTCCTATACGGAATTTAAGTTGAAAAGTTGGCCCCACAACTTAGTGTATATTTCGAGTCCGTTGGACTTTGTCACTATTTCTCTTTAGTAATGCTTTTTGCATCATAGCAATGAGTGCTCAGGAAAGCCCTTCTACCCAGTCCTAAACGGAACCTGAGCCTTCATTATCTCATGGTAAATTATGGGTGACTACTCTCTCCGCGTAGATAGGTATGTCTTTGTCATAATTGCTTCAGACGTTACTTGATTAACTAGCCCGCATAGTGCCCATGTAGGTGTCCGGCTGCAGTTCCATCAAATAGTTAGTTTAAGCAAGGGTAGTGTGTACAAGATGTGTCATTTATCCTGATTCGCCACGTTTAACGGCTGGTGCCAGGGAAGTGGTCACATTCTAAATGGTAGCTTTCTGTTGGACCGATACTTAAGCAAAAGACGAGTGCAGTGATTCACTAGTGTATCCTAGATGTGGGTTTACCCGAATCGTATACCTGACCTAATGAATTGCAGTGCTCTTTGGTATCCGCAAATAAAATCCGGACCAAGGTGAACGGGTAAGCCTTGGGAAAGCACCTTGTACCCACATTAGTCGTTTGACCGCAGCTTAATAAACGAGATCAACTAGTACTCACGAGCCAAGTAGCTTGAGTCGATGCCTCGTAGTTAGCGCAGCCATGGACTAAAAGAGAGAGAGGGAAAAAAAAGAGTACGCTAAGGAGTACTGACCAGGAAATATTATTGAACTTAGATAGACAAAACAATCGAGGGGTTTCAGGTACTCAAAATATATCCCAGTATGTCGCAAGAATCGAAACAAAGCACAAATAAAAAAGGAAGTTAATAACTTTAAGGAAAAAGACTAAAAGAAGCGGAAAACACAAAGAAATAAAAAACTTGTAATCAAGTCCGAAAAGGCCTAATGTATGAGTGAGACAAGTAGTAATATTAAATCACTTATAAGCACTCTAAAACCAATTGCAACTACCAGATTAGGTAGCCTAGGTGATAGGCTATACATTTGGCCTACCAGCTGACACAATTGTCTACATTCACAAGTATAAGAGATGATATAAACGTATATCATTTGGCTAAAAAAGTGGATAGACATTTACAATTTCATTCACCTAAGCTTTCATCTCTTTCAGTAGTCACCACTTTGAGGCACACCAAAATTAATTTTGGTTACTTGTTATATAAATAGAATTTAAAAACCGATAGTGAGAATCGTATCCAGGGTCATAGTAGATAAGCTTCACTATAGGCAGGCAGAAGAAGTGGTGCTTAGGCAAGGAGTCTCTGCATTGAACTATTAACTCGGTTCTATTCGTTCGCTAAGGACATATACACATATAAAATATCGGATATTTAATCAAAAGTAGGAAAAGAAAATCCACCTACGAACCATCGATAGGTAAATATAGCGACTAAGGCCTACTCATACGCTCCACCGCAAGGAGATCAAAGTCAGGGCAATAATAAAAAAAAAAAACTTATATCGACAGCCATGGCAACGAAAAGAACACCTATAGGAACGGGCGCAGTAAGCAAATCAGGGCCACAAACGAGGCAGAAATCCAAAGAAGCCGCTGAAGGAGGACCCGATCGTCAATCCGGTGCAGATAAAGTTCGTGCTATACTGCCCGGAGAAGAATTCCCGCCGATTAGTTCTAGGAACATATCAGCAAGATCGTCGTACACGGGAACACCTCGTGGAAATATGGCCGCACCCGGATCTCAGCAAAGGTTCGATCGGATTGGGTTAGACTTTTCAATACCCCCTCCAACGAACAACATGCGTGACCGGGGTATTCACCGCCGTGAACCTGCCACCGGGCAAAGATCTAGGTTCTTATGGGAAGGGGAATTCCAGCCTGGGGCTCCAATAGAGGAGGATCATTGGCGGGGACCACGCGAAGGAGGTGGAGAAGTTGAGTATGGGTTTCCCACCAGAAGGGAGGGAAGAACCCCAATGAACCAGGATTTCGAGGATGAAACCAACGAAATGAAACTCATGGAACTAGAGAATCGTATCCGAAACCTACAGATTCAAATTGACCGACGGGATGGGGATTCTGAAGGGGACCGAGGGAGACCGGAACAAGCAAGAAATGCTAACAGGTCTCCTCAAAGACAACAACATGATACATCAGGCACATCAATGCGCACTGAATCACACGCATATCCGGCTCGTTCAAGGAGTCCATTAAGTCGCAGTAACCTGAGATTTGACGGTACAACACAGAGTGCGCCTGTAGATGAATTTATCTTCCGGTTAGAGCGCTTAAAAGCTTGTAACCCGGTGTCGGAACACTATTCGGTAGACAACTTCTATCGTTGTGTGTCAGGTGCCGCGGAAGTTTGGTATTCGCAGTACTCAAGAGCAAAACCCAATTCGTCATGGGTTGAACTAAAGCAGGCACTGATTAAACGATTTAGAATATGGAATTCAGACACGGAAATAACACACGCTATTGAGCGAAGGCGACAAGGAGCCAGAGAACCTTTTGAAGAATATATGTCAGCGATCATAACACTAAACACGCAAAGAAACCAAGCTATCCTGGTGCAGCTTATGTTACCAAACAAAAATCCGAGAATAACTCAGTTGATCTTCGCGATGAACATAACATCTTTGGACCGGTTTCGAGATGAAGGACGCAAGGCTGAAAACTACCTGCGCACAATTCCAGACCATGATCGGCGTAGTGGAATGCAATCAGGGACGAGGAACTACTCCGTCTCATAACTGGACTAGAATCAAGAATCAAGAATTGCTTAGTGAAGAATTCGCAGCATATGACATCCGTTTGAAAAGCGATCCCACTCGCTGGAAATGCTGGAACTGCGATGAGTTAGGACACGGATTTAGAGAGTGCCCCAGCCGGCAGAGACGACTTTTTTGCTACTACTGTGGAGAGAAGGGATTCACGTGCATTGATTGCCCAAGATGTAAGTCAAAAAACGGGGGGAGACGCCGGTTACCGACACAGAGGACCGGCCTTTCAGAGCCTGTAACATACAAACCAACCCGATCAGAGGAGAAGATACCAGCAGAGGGTCAGAGGCCTCCTCCAATAATTATAACGACAGAACAACACCAACAATAGACCCATCTCTTGTTGAAAAGAAGGGGTCCAACCGTACTAATATAAAGACGACGAACCTAGAGAGGAATCAACAACCGGGCCTGAACGAAAATAGTTTACCGCTACACCTACGATGTCTAAAAGAAAGACAAGAAAGCTACTCAAAAGTACGATAGAGGATAATGGGAGTTGAGCTAGAGGAAAGTTCGATCAGGAAACAACCAAAAAAATCAATATTGAGACTACGAGAATGGCACCGACGCAAGATGAAACGGGCCAGCATGCAAATTGCTTCCCTTTGCTGCCGAGGAAGTGATCCAAGACCTTACGCACAGGTAAAACTGAGAGATAAAACTATCACTGGCCTACTGGACAGTGGTGCTAGCATCAGCTGTCTAGGTTCCGGTGCTCAGGCACTACTATCACGCTTGGGGATCAAGTTCTATCGATCCCAGTCTGAATTACGATCTGCTGGAGGGTCTACTCATCAAGTACTTGGACATTTCACTTCACCGGTGAAGTATAAGAACATCACTAGGAAGATGAAAATATATGTTGTGCCTAGTGTGGCTCAAGAGCTATATCTCGGAATCGATTTCTGGAATCTATTTGGTCTCTCTCAGAAACTCCTAGAGTCACTCACTCTCAAACATGATGTAAGAGAAGATGAATCCCCACTTAGGCATACCCTTACAACAGAGGAACGAGACCAGCTAAACAAAATCATATCGCAGTTCCCATCGAGTGCGGTACTCGGTCTTGGTAAAACGCACATTGAGATGCATAGTATTGATACAGGAGAAGCAACACCTGTAAAGCAACGGCATTACCCAATCTCACCTCCTATCCAACAGATCATGTATGACGAGCTTGACAGGATCCTAGGGTTGGGGGTGATAGAGGAAAGTATGAGCCCATGGAGCTCACCCGTGGTTCTAAAGAGGAAACCAGGCAAAGTGCGTATGAGCCTCGATTCCCGAAGAGTAAATGAGGTCACGAAAAAAGACGCCTATCCTCTCCCCCATATAGATAGATTGCTAAGCAGATTGCAAGACACACGTTTCATATCACCTATCGACTTTAAAGACGCCTTTTGGCAAATTCCACTGGAAAAGAACTCGAGGGAAAAGACTGCGTTCACCGTTCCCGGAAAACCACTATATCAATATACTGTCATGCCATTTGGACTCTGCAACGCCCCGCAACGAATGTGTCGCCTGATGGACAGAGCCATGATCTCACTTCCACCCCTCTCTAAAGAACGAGTATTTGTATACCTAGATGGCCTATTAGTTATATCTCCGGACTTTCAATCACATCTGACTATACTGGAAGAACTCTAAGAACAGCGGGCCTAACAATCAATGTGCTGAAAAGCCATTTCTGTATGACACAAGTCAGATATCTAGGATACATAGTAGGTGATGGGACGCTCCAGGTAGACCCCTCGAAAGTATCGGCCATAACTGACTTCCCCTCATCATCCACATTGAAACAGACCCGAAGATTCCTAGGAATGACTGGATGGTATCGTAGGTTCATCCCAAATTACGCTACGCAAACAGCACCTATCACTGACTGCCTAAAGAAACCAACAACAGGTTTTAAGTGGACTCCTGAAGATCAGGAGGCCTTTGAATGTCTGAAAAAAGCCCTAACTACGGCACCAGTGTTACACAATCCTGATTTTCAGAATCCCTTCGTGATTCAATGTGACGCAAGTTCGTCGGGGATAGGTGGTGTTCTTTACCAAATTGGAGAAGATGGAGAAGACAAGCCAATCGCATACATCTCTCAAAAACTGAATGCGGCTCAAAGAAATTACAGCATAACTGAGCTGGAATGTCTAGCAGCTGTGCTTAGCATAAAAAAATTTAGGGCATACGTAGAGGGACTTCCATTCACTGTCGTTACCGACCACGCCAGCCTAAAATGGCTCATGAGGCAAAAAGACTTGAGCGGCAGACTGGCCAGGTGGTCCCTGAAACTACAAGCATTCAACTTCACGATCAAACACCATAAGGGCAGTGAAAACGTCGTGCCAGACGCTCTTTCAAGAATGTACGCAGAAGAACTGGATTTGGTCACGGATATATCCCCAGAAGTCGACCTGCAGTCACCTGAATTCGTCTCTCACGAGTACACCAATCTGATAGACCATATAAGAAAATCCAAGGACTGTCTGCCGGACCTTGTTGTGTCTGAAGGATATATATACGAACGAGTGAAACCACGAACCAATTCATTAGAAGACGATGCTAGCACCTGGAGACTGTGGGTCCCATCTGAACTAACCATGAATCTCATAAAGACAGCTCATGACCCGCCTCTTTCTTTCCACGGAGGTATTGCAAAAACCCTGTTCAGACTCCGTCAGCGCTTTTATTGGCCCAAAAAGGTGCATCAAGTCAAAGATTACGTCAATGGTTGTGAAATCTGTAAAGGAACCAAGGCGCCTAACACCGTATTGAAACCCGTAATGGGTGGCCAGATAACTCCTGTACGTCCCTGGCAAAGAATTTATATATACCTTCTAGGCCCGTATCCAAGATCAAAAAATGGCAACACAACTACCTGCATTATCTTGGACCGATTCTCCAAGTTCGTCTTGTTAAAAGCTTTACGGAAAGCGACCTCGCGGAACGTGATCAAATTCCTTGAGTCAGAAGTGTTTCATATGTTTGGTGTCCCTGAATCTCTCGTATCGGACAACGGCAAGCAATTTACCTCCCATGAATTCGCATCGTTGTTGAGTGGGTATGGTGTACAACACACGAAAACCGCACTATATTCGCCGCAGGCACATGCGTCAGAAAGAGTCAACCGTTCCATACTGGCTGCTATTCGGTCATACATTGGTCCAAATCATCGCAACTGGGATGCGAAGTTAAGCCAAATTGCTTGTGCTTTACGCACAGTCGTACATGAGGCAACTGGACACTCTCCATACTATTTGAACTTCGGAACAGAAATTTTGTGCCATGGGCAAGCCTATTCACTGCTGAAGCAGTTAGACTGCCTCATTTCAGATGATATCTCCTGTCTTACGATGTCTGACCGAATGCAAGTGGTGTGAACAGAGGTGACCAAACGCTTGATGGAGGCCCCACAAAAAATATGCCTTTCGATATAACTTGAGAGCCAGAAATGTAAGTTATGATCCTGGACAGGTGGTGTACCGACGCAACTTTGCCCAAAGTGATGCCACAAAGGCATTCAATGCCAAACTTGCCCCTAAATTTATAAAGAGTCTGATTTTGAAGAAAATTGGGAACGTTATCTATACCGTGGGTGACTTATCAGGTAAAGTAATTGGAGATTTCCACGCTAAAGATTTGCACCTGTAGAAGTATCCGAAATGGGTGAGGAACCTTGCATAGCCCTTGTCAAGATCCTAGTAAAACAGCATGTTAACATCGTCAGAAAAGAAGCTCGCTGGTGAGGCCATCAAAGCCGACTGCGTAAATAGAGAGCATATTTTTGTGTTAAGCTCCGTACTACTTTCTAGTTTCTTCTCCTTACACTCTGTCTTCTCTCACAACATATTAACTACATCTACTAAATGACGAAATATTATTGTATTGTCGCCCTCACTATACGTTGGACCTGAAAACCATAGTTAACGACAGGTTACGAATTGTTAGCATTTTAACAAATAACATATCTGATGAAGGCAAAGGCAAAGAATATTCGGGAAATCACGATAAACTTACAACAATACCGCATTAAAGACAGGTATGAATTGTACAAATGGACAGATGGCTTCTTCTCTCGGTACATTGCCACTGAAATGTGCTAGTGGTTGGTAGGCAAGTTTACCACACACCGAAACAGCCATAGAGAACAACCTTAAGTGGTCACTCTTGAGCACCTTCCGATCTCACCAACTATAGACGAAAGTGTCCGAAATCACATTGAAATAATAATAATAATAACACACAACAAAATACCCTTAGGGGAAAAAATGATTAATGCAAACTATCGCCAACCAGCTTTAGCCGATTGAGATAGATATTGGCAGGCCAGATCTACAATGCGTACCTGCCAGAGGAAAACCCATGAAGCTTCCATCTTCATGATATACGAATACAAGTGATCACTTCTGGTGCAATTGGCTACATCAGTGAAAATGCTAAATGGTCAAATAATAACAACTTAACAGCAAAGCAACGTTGATAAGTGAGCGAAAACAAAAAAAAAAAAAAAAATAATAATTTAGAAACAGTCGATAAAAACCGCATCAGATAATTAGTGAATTTAGACATGTAGGGAGAACGAAACAGATAAATAATTGATTTGTACCTGTACTTCTCTCTCTTTGCAAAGTCACACACAAAACTGTGTTCTTCACTGGTAGATAGATGGCTCCGTGTAACGGAAACTGAGATAGACTGCATAAATCTCAACCTATTTTAGACTACCCTGTTCTTCTGGCGAATTCCCGAGTTACCTGTGATGTAACGGTTGAGGCTCAAACCTACAAATAATAACCATAAATACAGTCTGTTCATACCGCAATTAACGATTAGCCACCTAGTGGTAAAGAAAATTAAAATCCCCAGACACAATCGCCCGATGACATCTGAGAACCCCACTGAGTTATCAAGAAGAAGACAAACGACGATCGGCGAAAAATAGGCAGTGTGAGGTAACTTGTCCCCGAGTGCGGACGTGAAAAAAAGTAGAGAGATCCCGGCCGGAAAAGGGTCCGTTCACCGCGTGGCTACTCCGTAAAGACGCATCTGCTAAAATCAACTCCTTCGGAGTAGGATCAAGGCAACAATTGTATTGCGTACGCAGGAGGCCTGCACTCTGGCATAAGGCGACAAGGACGAAACCGGAGATTGCCATACGTTCTACAGCCAAATTCGATGCCGGGCCGCAATATTTCCATACCACCTCGGAACGGCTTGCAAAGACATAGCTCTCTTGCAGTATAAGTATCCGCATATCTTCTACCGCTATATTTTCCTGTATAAATCGCTATATATATTTCGTTATTCAAATTAACCCTAAACTTTCCCCGTGATTCGTCAAACTGTGGACGTATTTACTGTTATATATCAGTATATTCGCCACTTCTGGATCAGTTCCCTAGCTTCTAACCACGTAACCTACTTATATATATACACTTTACTATATACCTATGCCTATAAAGTCGCGAACAGATGCATAGCCTGCGGTCCAATCAACAGTAAAAACTCCCGTTAACTACTAAGGCCGTGCATAACCCCTTTATATACCGGGCTACATACTCACCTGTGGTGTAGCTTGAAGGCATTACGTTTCCCCCTCGGCTGTGATATACCCATCGCTACACCACACTAGTCCTAATCATTTAATTCACACATATAGTACATACTCGCTCATATACTCATGTATATATGGTTGCAATGCAGCACAGTGTATGATCCAATTAAATTTCCTAATTTTCTTTATTTACTAGTATTCTTACGTATCCCTATTATATATTAAGCTACATACGTATCTGGAGTGCAGCTCAGAGACATCACGCCCCCCTCATGGTTGTAATGCGTACCCAGCTAACCCCCCATTAGCTTTTAATCTCTTAATAGTTTTATATTCGCTTATATGCTTAAGCATACAAAGTTGCAAAAAGCAGCTTAAGCCTCGATTCAATTAGTTTTAAGAACTCTCGTTGTTTAATAGCATTTATACATATCCATAGTATATATTAGGCTACATACATATCTGGAGTGCGGCTCGGAGTCATCACGCCCCCCTCATGGTCGTAATACGTACCCTGTTCATACCCCATTAGCCTGTAATCACTTAATACTTACATACTCGCTTATATACTTAAGCATACAAGGTGGCAAAAAGCAGCATAGTCTACGACTCATTCAGTTTTTGCGAGACTGAGCTTAGCTGTCGGCCGTAAGGCTGGCTGCCTCCATAACTCGAACTAAGGTCACGATCACCTAGAGTAATGTAGTGGGAACAAATCAGGGAAAAGGGGAGCCATGTGACAATGCGACGGGTGTGAAACCCTCCCCCTTGCTGGGAATGTCCGAGCATTCTGACATGCCCCTCTCTTGTCTTGAAGTATTTAGTTATCTTCCTTCCCTCCAATGACTAATATCTTTATAAAGCCCGCTGATTACCTAGCTAGAGGCCCCCAACTCTAGCTGTCAGCCCCAGTGCATATTTTTCATGTCTGTAGGAGCAAACGACACCCCACCCCAAATCCGGCGAGCTAGAACAAGCAGCAACTAGATGCCCTGTCGTTTACCGGTTTCCCACAGGACATATATCACCCTACGGTGTTTGTGTCAGCAACTGCGAATGGAAGTCACCCTTATGAAAGGACCTCGATTGATAGTTGAAGCCATCCCGACCGCTTGTGAATATCATCGTCGTTCACAAGAGCCTGCCGCCCATCAAATCAGTGGTTGTTACAGGATTTATTTAACGTTTTCCCAATTAATTCGGGTTATATATACTGCTGTATTTGCAGGAGAGTAGGTGCTAGCCCACGTGAGTATACTAGGAGAATAGTATTTAAGCGATATGTAGATATGTATAGAAGATATTCAATTAAGCGACTTATGAGAAAACTTATGTATTCTAGGGGACATATACAACGTTTTCCCGATTGATCCGGGTTATCTACACTGCCGTATTTACAGAAAAGTAGATGCTGGCTTACGTGAGTGTACTAGGAGGGTAATATATAAGCAATGTGCAGATATATATGGGAGTGGATATTCAATTAAGCGACTTATAAGAAAACTTATGTATTCTATGGGACATATACAACGTTTTCCCGATTAATTCAGGTTATATACACTGCTGTATTTGCAGGAGAGTAGGTGCTAGCCTACGTTTAGATATGTAGATATGTAGATATGTATTGAAGTTGATATTCAATTAAGCGACTTATGAGAAACCTTATGTATTCTAGGGGACATATACAACGTTTTCCCGATTGATTCGGGTTATATATACTGCCGTATTTACAGTAGAGTAGGTGCTAGCCTACGTGAGTATACTAGGAGAGTAATATATAAGCAATATGTAGGTATTTATAGGGTTTAATATTTGATTAAGCAACTTATAAGAAGAATTATATATTCTAGGGGGCATATATAACGTATTCCCGATTAATTCAGGTTATATACACTGCTGTATTTGCAGAAGAGTGGGTGCTAGTCTACGTGAGTACACTAGAAGAAGAATATATAAGCAATAAGTAGATATATATATATAGGGTTTAATATTTGATTAAGCGACTTATAAGAAGAATTATATATTCTAGGGGACATATATAACGTATTCCCGATTAATTCAGGTTATATACACTGCTGTATTTGCAGGAGAGTAGGTGCTAGCCTACGTGAGTACACTAGAAGAATAATATATAAGCAATAAGTAGATATATATAGGGTTTAATATTTGATTAAGCGACTTATAAGAAGAATTATATATTCTAGAGGACATATATAACGTATTCCCGATTAATCCAGGTTTTATACACTGCTGTATTTGCAGGAGAGTAGGTGCTAGCCTACGTGAGTATACTAGGGGGATAATACATAAGCAATAAGTAGATATACATATATATAGGGTTTAATATTTAATATTTGATTAAGCGACTTATAAGAAGAATTATATATTCTAGGGGACATATATAACGTATTCCCGATTAATTCAGGTTATATACACTGCTGTATTTGCAGGAGAGTAGGTGCTAGCCTACGTGAGTACACTAGGAGAATAATATATAAGCAATAAGTAGATATATATAGGGTTTAATATTTGATTAAGCGACTTATAAGAAGAATTATATATACTAGAGGACATATATAACGTTTTCCCGATTAATCCAGGTTTTATACACTGCTGTATTTGCAGGAGAGTAGGTGCTAGCCTACGTGAGTATACTAGGGGGATAGTACGCGATAAAAATATATAGGTATATAATGCTTGATATTTAATTGAATAATTATAAGAGGGACTAGCGGACTTGGATGGATGTGTGGGTGGCTGTGGTCGGATATTGTAGGTTATGTATGAGGGTTGACCTGGATGGATACTGTGTGATGAAGTATGTAAGTATATATAGGGATTGTTATTTTAGTTAAAGGGTTTTTAAAATGGGTTGGCAGGCTTTGTGTGAGGTGTAGGTAGCAATGGTCGGTTATTTTAGGTTATGTAAAAGGATTTGACCTCGTGGCTCTGATCAGGTCGGAACGCTCTCACCTGAGTGGGTCCGGGAGGCTCACATATCGCCTGATCTCCTGAAAGTTGAGTAAATATCAGACGCATATGCTTATTCAGTATGTCCCGCAGATTAGGGTTGTCCTTTGTATGTCCTTGGGGCCGGTGACCATGTTCCCGTTACAGAGCACCGGTTGTGCTCCACATGGGCTGGTTGGCGCAAGCGTACAGCAACAGTGAATCGGGTTGCGTGGCCGAAGGTCGGATACGGCGACGTGCTGTTAACCCGGAGTCTCTGAAAATTATTGTAAATTCGTTACCTATGTCGCACACGCCACCTTTTCCTCTCGTTTGAAACCATACTCAGGCACAAGACTCCACCACTTTTCTTGCTCGGTCCTCACCCTCCTACGACTACACAAAGACTCTCTCTGTCTTCGTACCTACTCGACTTTTTCCCCTTGAATTTTTGTACCTAGAGAATTTCCCTGTTTTAGAGTTGCATGCGGTGATATGATCAGGCTGTTGGGTTTCCTCGATCCAATAGATGGCCGTACACATGTTAGGGTGGTATCCGTTTGAGATTTTTCCCTTTTTGTGTTTTGGTTCCGTATGGTGTGTTTTATCCAGACTATGTTTTAATTATGCGTATGGCGTCAGGCTTTGATCCTCAACCGTCACAGCACAGGTTACTCGGGAAATCGCCAGAGGAACAGGGTAATCTGAAAATGGGTTGTGGTTCATGCATTTTATGGCGTGATTGTGCGTATGGCGTTAGACTTTGAACTTCAACCGTTACAGGGTGAAGAAAAAGCAAACAAAAATGCGAGAGATAAAGATAATGGAAATGCGGAAGTTGTTGTTGACAACCAGCGAGGAACCAAAGTCGTATGAACAGGCAATTCAATCCAATGATCACAAGCAGTAGGAAAAAGCAATGGATGATGAATACGATTCACTGATAAAAAATTGTACATGGATTTTGGTCGAGGTACCAGCTGACCAAAGAGTGATCGACAATCGATGGGTTTACAAGGTGAAGCAAAAACCAGATGGAAGTATTGATCGCTACAAGGCGTGATTAGTAGTGCGAGGTTTCACACAAGAATACGGCATCGATTACCATCAAATTTTCAGTCCGGTGGTAAAGTTCACGTTGATCCTTTTCTAAATCCGATCCTTTTCGAACTCCTTTTCTAAACGGCGATTTGGAGGAGAATATTTACATGAACCAGCCAATAGGATATGACGATATGATGATAAAGAGTTTGTATGGTTTGAAACAAGCGTCACGTTGTTGGAATAAGAAGTTTACTCCTTTTGTGAAGAAATTTGGTTTCAAGGCGTGCGAATCGGATCGGTGCGTTTTCGTGTGCAATGGTAAAGATGGAATGTTGATTTTGGCAATTTACGTCGACGACGGATTAATAGCAGCGGAGAAGCGCGAGTCTGTCGAATCAGTCATCAAATACCTGCAAAAAGAATTTGAGATCAAAGTTTTTGAGCTGGAATTTTTTTTGGGACTCGAAATTGATCAGCGAGCGGACGATTCGATTCACATGCATCAACAAGGTTATGCCAGAAAAGTACTTGATCGTTTTAACATGATGAATTGCAATGCAGTGTCAACGCCATTGGACAATTCACAAAATCTTGGTGATTTCGAGGCAGGCGGAGAGATTGACTTTCCATATCGTGAGGCAGTTGGAAGTTTGATGTGTTTGGCCGTTGCAACCAGGCCAGATATCAGCTTTGCAGTTGGAAGTGTCAGCCGATACTTGGGAAAAACAGCTGAAGCACAAGTGAATGCAGTAAAACGTATTCTCAAATACATCAAAGGCACAATGGACATGGAAATTCGTTTCGAGCGGGAAAATGACTTGCATTTTTGCGGGTACAGCGATGCGGATTACGCAAGCGACGTCATAGCACGCAGATCGACGTCAGGTTACGTTTTCATGTTTGGCGGAAGCGTAATCAGTTGGGGATCAGAGCGACAGAAATCAGTCGCATTATCAACAACGGAATCTCAATACATGGCAGCATCTCATGCCATAAAGGAATTGGTCTGGCTGAAGAATCTTTTGGGCGAACTTCTACAGGAGAACAATAATGCGCCAATATTTTACATGGACAATCAGAGCGCAATTAGACTTGTGAAAAACCCAGAGTTTCACAAGAGGACGAAACATATCGACGTACGGTATCACTTCATGAGAGAAAAGTTTAAAGACGGACTTTTCGAATTGAAATATATTCAGACGGGTGACCAAGCAGCCGATATCATAACGAAGGCATTGTCGAAGCCAAAACATCAATACTTTTGTTCGTTGATGTGTCATGCCAAAGAATTAACGTAATTTTTTTTTAAAAATAAGTACGTTTTTTTATTATTCAGTATATGTTGGCATCGACTTGTAACAAAAAGTGGGAGTATTGAATTTTTCAATATTGGTTCAAGTCATAGACACTCAGTATAGCTGTATATTTTTATGTTCATAGTTACTTTTGTATTATTTGATATAAATAAACATGTGGGATTATCTGCGTATAAATAAAAATGAAGCGCTACGAACGTTATAAATTGTATACTATAATTGAAGAAAATAATTGAATATAATAAAATAATTGAATAAAATAATTGAATAAAATAATTGGAACTTAAAGTGAAAATGTACGTCCGTTCTCGAGGGTGGTTGTAGTTAAAGAGAAAGAGTCAAGCTCCGAGATATAGGTCCAAGCCGGAAAGGTCAGGACTTCTTCTTCTTGGTGGACGATGGTCTCTGGTATTCACCTCAATAGAGTATTGGGGTACTGCTTACTTTCCTACAAACATAACGCAGTCACGATCGGCTGCAAGCCAATCGTATGATACTCTAGATGAATACTGAACTCCGATTTATATTTTAGTTGTGAATATATGTATATGACCTTTTATTTACAGGCAGAAAGTATTGTATAGTGGCTACTTCATGGATGGCAATCCCAGACGCAATCATATTTGTATTTAGAAGTTATTATGCATGGAACTGTATTGCAAAAAACTGAAAATAATTATAGACTCTGATTATGGTACATAGGTATTTCAAAATTTTTTAAAACTGTAACTGTTAAAACGTACGAATCTCTTTTAGAGATTTCTGCACCACCTTTATGTGATTGATCCATGAGGTACTCTTATGGCGCGTTAACTGTTTTACTGTATTATTTATAATACAGTATTGTTATCGATTCATAAAAAAAAAAAATTTGCTGCCCTAAAAATTTTTTTTTCCACGTTTCATGACTAGTAGACACGAAAAAAGCAATAAAAATTTTCACTCCGTCTGTACGCCGTACGCCGTACATCGACCGCCCCACGCCCCAAGCAAAATCCTTTGATGGCTCGTAGCTCCCAAACCAGTGGACATATTAAATTAAAATTTTTTCTAAGAATAGACTTGGTGGACCCCTTGAATTGACATTATTTTCAGGGGAGGAAGTGTAAGGGGAAGGCGGGGTAAGCGTTTTAGACGAAAATTTTAGGTTTCTAGATCTCAGGAACCGCTTGTGTTAGGAGGCTGAAACTTAGAATTTCTATAGAGCTTTGATAATGGACCCTTTTGCAAAAAAAAACAGATATGGGTGAAGGGGTGTGGGAGTGGAGGGGGAAATAATGCGTCCGAAACGCAAAAATGCCGAGATCGACAAATTCTAAAATCCATAACTCCTAAACCATTAATAGCAAGCAATTAAAACTTAACAAATATCTGTAGTTATACTAGGAGAGTAGATTGAAACAAAATTTTTAGGTGGGGGTAGTGGCGTACGGGGGTGGGGGGTGAAAAACTTTAGATTACGATATCTCACAAACTAATTGGACCAGAAAAACATAATTCGGTTTTATTATAAAAATTAATAAATTAAGATTGCTTAAAGTAAAATATTTGAAGGGGGTGGAGGAGCACGGAAGTAGGAGGGATTAGAATTTTTCAAAAATAACACGATTCATATCTCAATAGCAGTGTAAGATGGTTGCTTCAAATTTTTACCAGAAGTAGGCCTAATAGAACCCTAGTAGGGAAAAAAAGTTTGGGGGTGTAGGTGTAGAGGGTGAGGGTGGGGAAGGGTGAGAAAGAAAAAGTTCCGATGCTTATATCTTATGAATCTATAGTGATAGGAAGCTGAAACTTGGTATTTAGATAGAACTATAGTAGTGGCATGGTGGAAAAATAAATTTTTTTATTAGGGGTAGTATGGTACGGTGGTGGGTGGTGTTTTCCTGAACTTCAGAACGGCTTATGCTATGAAGTTGAAACTCGGTACGTATATGTAAATTAACTAGAAAAGTAATTCTGATAAAAAAAAATTCAAATATTCATTGGCGTTCAGGGCAAAAAAAATGATCAGTATATATAAAATCCATATATTTTCACGATTTTCGTCATATCTACTAGGTCTTTCGAAATATTGAGCTCATTTTTATTCTACGGATTCTTCATGTGAATACCTAGAATGTGTTTTCAAGATTTTTTGAAATTCGACCCCTGAAAGGGTGTAAACTGGTTGTATACTTTTTCATCAATTCCACCATGTTTCTCAGGTCTGATCAGATATCACTTCCCCAGGTTTGTTGAATAATCACCTATTTTTAAGTTTTGTTTTTTTTAACCTCTAGACCGCATCCCGGAATATGACCCAATTATTTAATTCGTATGTTACACCCTTTTCTAACCGCTTCCCGAACTTTTTGTTAGGTTTTCAGTCACATAGTAACATACACCGCATCCCCGAATTGAACGAGTTCTGAACTTCTGCCGGAAAAATAATACAGTTGCGCCCAGACTGTTGGCAGATTTTTTTATACATGACAGTTTCCCTGGAGGCCTATCAACATGTAGGTATGTAAATACATATTTCTTACATTATCAGAATCTCAGTAGCCTATTGATAATATGTTTCAGTATTCTAACCTAAAAGTTATGGAATCGATCACATTTAGGAAATTCAAAGCAATTGTATAATTCTGAACGCAGCTTTAAGGGCTTATGCGGGTCGTGACACTTCAAAAAGTTAATTTTTTTTTAAAAAAAATTTATAGAATAGTAGATACATCATGTGAGGAATATTGTCTCAAAATTTCAAAACTAACGTCCGAAATGCAATTTATGTATTAAATGCAAAAAATAAATTGTAATTGGCCTGTTAGGCCACTAAATATCTGACTCTTAGGGCAATATCTCACCGGGATGCCAGGCTATGTCGCCAGGAGCGTGGCCACAAGGATTGTATGACGCGGCTACATCGCCAACAAATGGCCAAGTTCGATACCCACTATACAATTGCATACATTCTTTGTGGCCAGGCTGCTGGCGACGAAGCGATGGCATCCCGTTGAGATATTGCCTTTATAGGCCGAACTGCTCCAAGAATTTTCTGTTAGTGCTGGCATGTGCCATAGACTATATTACTTGGACGATGGAGATAGATACAATTTTATGTTCGTGGCATTTGTCAAAAATTTATGCAAATTTTCATAAGTGAATGCACGTAAAATTTTTTGTGAAAAGCAACGCGGTGATCTTAATGTGCGTTCTGCATTCAAAGCTCAATTCAAATTTTTATCAATATGCGGCTTGAAAAAAAAGTGTTAAAAAAACCGTTTTCAACAATAAGATAAAATAAAATACATAATAATAAAAAAAAAAAAAAATATGCCTAATCACGCTTGCGAAAATTTCATGGAACATATTTCCTCAACTTTTTAAAAGGAAACAACTTAAGAAGTTGAACCTAATATCAAGGCAATTGCGTTATGGTAACTGAAAACTGTCTCATACATAAATGCAGTTCTTTGGGATACGTTCAGATTCGAAAAGACCCAATTAATTTGTGTTCCTAAATTTGTAGCTCCACTTCCAGAATCTAGTAAGCTTATAAGCCCCAAATCTGACAGTTTTGAGCTTATTTCATTGCGTCTGTTCCCCTTTTGGTCTATATTAAAGCCTCCCATAATGACTATTTTATTTATTTGGTATTTGTTAAGCAGGCTATCTATATAACATTTTGCAGTGCGAATGGAATATAGACTGTTGTTGTTGTTGTTGTTTGGTGTGGGGAAGACACACTAAAAGGCGAGTCTTGAGCATTCAGGCCACCTGGCCCATTATACTCGAATCCCCAGTCTCTACTCGAACTTTTTCGTCCTCCTCACGAATTTCAAAAGCTCAGGTAGCGAGCGAGAACGGAGTTCCTCCATCCTCATAACATCGACGCCGTATACATGCATTCTTGCAAAAGAGTAAGCTGGACACTCGAGAAGAAAATGTTCCGTCGTGTCGTCGCTCTCGTCACAAGCAGTGCACATGGGGTCGTCAATGATTCTCAATCTGACCATGTGTAGGCCACACGAGTTATGCCCTGTGAGAATACCAACTATACTACTACATTCCTTTCTGCTCAATTTGAGAAGAAAAGCAGAGGTTCGTCCACTTGGTCCCTCAACAAGGTTTCTGGTCTGCCGCATTCCCGGAAAAAGCCGCCATCTCTCAATGTGTGATTTACTCACCCACTCATCAACGGCAGCCCTAACAGAGGCAACAGGCACACCGAAAACTGGCTCTGGTCCAACCAAGGCTGACTCCAATCCAGCTTTTGCTAATGCATCCGCTATTACATTGCCATTTATACCTTGGTGACCCGGAACCCATATGAGCATTAAGTCATCACGTACCATCTTCGAAAAGACGATTGGATTATCTAAAGATTGTAGAGCGGTCTGACTGTCGCTGCAAATGCAGATCATCCTGTCTCTTAATCTTCTCTCTATAATCCATTCCATTCCAGGACCTTAAGGATCGCATATACTTAATACGAATTTTCCCCGTAGAAAAACTGTTTGAACCCCTCACGACACGGGGCGAACGGATCCTTGTCCGGCCGAACCCAGAGAAGGGTCGTGGCCGCCAGTGGTTCCTGAATTTAAGGAACCCGTTCTCACAAGTTTCCCCGACCGAACCACTAGTTCGAGGAAATATCAAATTTAGTCACTACCACCCGACACGGAGAAGAAGCTGGAACACGTCACAAACAGCAAAAGAAAGAAACGTACTTCGATTTTCGAGTATAATTAAAATGACGAGAGTTAATTCAAAAATTTAAAGTATGCAAATATTTAATATAAATTTACTAGTCTCTAAAATGCGCTAGACTATCTCAACTCTATACCTTATAACCTAGGGCGCCGCTGGTGCGTTGTCCCGCGAGGCTGGTTCTCAGGCACTCCTCCGGACAGCTTCTTCGACAACAGCGGTATTCCTCAATCAATCTTACCACTTCACCTCGCTTCGGTAACTCGCCAATTCGATTTCCTTACACCACTTCCTTTACTTTCTCGTTCGCTTCACGCGTTCCGTCCTACAACCTTCCAGCTCCGCACCCGCAGTATAAGAGACCGTTTCACTGCCAATTACCTTCCGCGAAATCTCGCCAAGCTTCCATATCCCCGTTTCCTCGCGAATAATTCCGTTTTTAGTTTGCACCAGGTCAACGATCGTTTTTCGTATCCACTTTGCACAAGGTCAACGAGCGCTTTTTTTTCGTATTCACTTTCCCTTTCTCTCAGGTGCAGATTAATTGCAAAGCCCACCTTTAATAAATACTTCTTTTAGCTTTTAATACTTCATCATGGATCCAAACCATCGGCTTGCCTTATCGACTCCACTTTCGCGATCGCGCAGTGCTCGTCCATGTTGATTGTTTACATCGTTGTTTGACGTTTCTTGTTGTTATGTTTACGTTGTGCTGTGTTTATTGTTGAGATACTTGTCTCCTGTGTTCCCTGTGTTTTGTTCGTGCTTGTTTAATTGTTATCGTGCGCGGTGGTAGTTCGATTGTTTTAGTTTATTTCCAAACATACTCAGGTAATTCCATCTTCCTTCGTTCTTAGGTGTGTACTGGAAGCAGGACGGACTCAGTAGTCACGCAGGACGGAGTAACCCTCGGTGGACGTAAGTAAGTCCTGATAGATGTTGAGATGTTGACTGCGTAATCGAATCGTAATCTCTCGTGAGTACCGCTTCCGTTAAATTTTAATAAATCCAAAATTACTTTTGACTCCTAACCTAAATCCTAAACCTACCAATGTTAATTCGATTTTGTTTTGATTGTAATTCCTGTTTTCCTACATATAACTGAACCTAATTCTAACTTACCCTGGTGTTACATTCGTACTCCTAGTTCCTTCATCTTCCCGCCTCTTCTCCGTGTATTTTCTTCCAAAATTAACTCATTTAACAAAATTCATGACTAATGATTGCGTACGAATGTCTTTTTAGGTGCCCGGAGCGATTGTACGACGTACATGGACGTCACATTGGGTGCACGCCAGAAACAAACAAGGTATTTATCATTACATTCTTTCTCCCGAATCCCTTTTAACGCTTTCTTTCTTTCCTTTCAGGGCACGTGTAACACTCCGAATAAAAATAAAAAATAAAAATAATCCAACGGATTCGGGAAACGAGAGTCGTGCTCACTAAAGGACGGCAAAGTGAGCACGGACATCGGGACGGCGCCGCCAATTAACTTCGCGTCGACACCAAAAGAAGGGGACATTCGACCACATCTGAAAGTGACCGTACATGAGGCGTAATATATCGTTCTGTTGGATTCGGGGGCGTCACGCACTATTTGGGGGAAGGATGGATGGAAGATTCTGGAGGAACAAGGTGTAACACTTAGTTCGGCAAAGTCGCCATCGGTGAAATTGGCAAATGGGGACGAATGTGCGTTGGACGGGGTAGTCAGGCTGCCACTGCAGGTGAACGACAGAACGCGTTGGATGGAGTGTTTGGTCGTGCAAAGACTACCACACTCACTCATTCTCGGGGCCGATTTTTGGAAACAGCTTGGTTTAGTGGTTGACCTGCGTCAAGAACAATGGGAATTTGCTGGGCAACCGATGCTCTCGACAATTGAACGTCTTCGTTCAGCGTCGAACATGAGTGTAGCAGAGGGTACTCAATTGGAGAAGTTGATTGCGGAGGAATTCGATAAGATGGGAGATGGCCTAGGTCGAACATCGGAGGTGGAACATATCATTACCACCAAATCACCTCCGATAAAGCAGCGGTACTACCCAGTTTCACTTGCGGTACAGACACACATCGACCAGGAGCTGAATGATATGCTTAGGGAGGGGATTATTCGTCCGTCAAAAAGTGCTTGGGCTTCTCCGACTTTGTTAATTAAAAAAAAAGACGGCAAGTACAGATTCTGTGTGGATTTCCGAAAGGTCAATAAGGTGTCCGAGCGGGACGCCTACCCACTTCCGTATGTGTCTGCCACCCTCGACAAACTCCGCGACGCAAAATATCTATCCTCATGGATATTAAATCGGCTTATTGGCAGGTGCCAATGGCCGAATCGCCACGGCAATATACCGCCTTCACCGTACCTGGAAGGGGATTATATGAGTTTTTGCGAATGCCGTTCGGGTTACAAAATGCACCAGCGACGTGGCAGAGACTAATTGACCGGGTGCTTGGGAGCGATTTAGAACCTTTTGTGTTCGTCTATCTCGATGACATAGTGATAGTGACACAAACATTCGCGAAACATTTAGAAATCTTGAGTGAAGTGTTTCGTCGACTAACTGCCGCAGGATTACGCGTGTCAAGGGAGAAGTGCGAGTTTTGTCGCCCTGAATTGCGGTACTTGGGCTATGTCATCGATGAAGGCGGACTTCATGTGGATCCGGAGAAGGTAGAAAGACTGATAAACTTCCCTCAACCGCGGAATGTGAAGGAGGTTCGTTAATTTTTAGGAATGGTGTCGTGGTATAGGCGGTTTATACCCGATTTTGCCACTTTTATTGCACCTTTGACCTCGCTTTTGAAGAAGAATCGCAAATTTGCATGGGATGCCAATTGCGAGCGAGCGTTCTCTCAAGCGAAGGTCAAACTATCCACGGCACCAATACTATCCTGCCCCAACTATGATCTGCCTTTTGTAGTGGAAACGGATGCGTCAGACTACGGGCTAGGAGCGGTTTTATCCCAGAATCATGCCAATGGGGAGCGGGTGGTGTGCTATCTGAGCCGGTCCTTGACAAATTCAGAGCGCAAATACTCAACGACCGAGAAAGAATGTTTGGCGGTGCTCTGGGCGATAGAGAAACTGAGACCCTATGTTGAAGGTACACATTTTAACGTCATAACTGATCATCACTCGCTAGTATGGCTCCATAACCTTAAGGATCCGTCCGGAAGATTGGCAAGATGGGCAGTCCGGTTACAGCAGTATGATTATGTCGTTATCCATAGGAAAGGAAAGGAACACCTGGTACCGGATGCGCTGTCGAGATCGGTACCGATGGTGAATGTTTTGTCGGTAGAGACAACGTCCGATGCGTGGTACGCGAAGATGACCAAACTAGTGGAAGAATATCCGCAAAAATATTCTGACTGGCTGGTACGTGACCGCGTACTGTGGAAACACATTCCGTCGAAATATCCGGACCTTACAACGAGCCAGGACTGGAAAAGGGTGGTGCCCAAAGCTGAACGTAATACAGTGCTCAGTCAGTGTCACGATGACCCGACAGCTGGTCACCCGGGGGTGAAGCGAACTCTGGATCGAGTAGGGCGCGATTACTATTGGCCGGGAATGTCAAAAGATGTGAAAAAAAAGTAAACCAATGTCAGGTATGTCAAGCTGTAAAGCCTGAGCGACGTGTGCCCGCGGGGTTGATGGTATCTCGAAGCGGGGAAGCAACTCGGCCGTGGGAAATGATCTGTGTAGATCTGGTCGGGCCATTACCTCGCTCTTCTAGCGGATACGCATTTATCCTGACCGTGGTAGACTACTTCACTAAACTCCCACTAATCTATCCCTTGAGAACGGCCACGGGGGCCGCTGTAACGAAAATTTTGGAAGAACAGGTGTTTCTTCTATTTGGAACTCCCAGTTGGTTGGTATGCGATAATGGGGTTCAATTTCGAGCAAAGTTGCTTCAAAAGATGGTAGAATCCTACGGAAGTCGCATAAAATACACCGCATTCTACCACCCTCAGGCTAATCCAGCAGAACGGGTAAATCAAAACCTTAAAACCATGCTTAGAGCCTATGTGTCGGAAAACCATCGGAAGTGGGATGTAAATTTAGCGAAGATTGGATGTGCTCTTCGTACCTCAACTCACGAAGTGATGAAGGTCACACCGTATTTCCTAAATTTCGGTCGGGAGATGTCGATCAGTGGTCCAGAAAGGCCCAGACCAGACGTGGCGCCAGTGGTTCCTGAATTTAAGGAACCCGTTCTCACAAGTTTCCCCGACCGAACCACTAGTTCGAGGAAATATCAAATTTAGTCACTACCACCCGACACGGAGAAGAAGCTGGAACACGTCACAAACAGCAAAAGAAAGAAACGTACTTCGATTTTCGAGTATAATTAAAATGACGAGAGTTAATTCAAAAATTTAAAGTATGCAAATATTTAATATAAATTTACTAGTCTCTAAAATGCGCTAGACTATCTCAACTCTATACCTTATAACCTAGGGCGCCGCTGGTGCGTTGTCCCGCGAGGCTGGTTCTCAGGCACTCCTCCGGACAGCTTCTTCGGCGACAGCGGTATTCCTCAATCAATCTTACCACTTCACCTCGCTTCGGTAACTCGCCAATTCGATTTCCTTACACACTTCCTTTACTTTCTCGTTCGCTTCACGCGTTCCGTCCTACAACCTTCCAGCTCCGCACCCGCAGTATAAGAGACCGTTTCACTGCCAATTACCTTCCGCGAAATCTCGCCAAGCTTCCATATCCCCGTTTCCTCGCGAATAATTCCGTTTTTAGTTTGCACCAGGTCAACGATCGTTTTTCGTATCCACTTTGCACAAGGTCAACGAGCGCTTTTTTTTCGTATTCACTTTCCCTTTCTCTCAGGTGCAGATTAATTGCAAAGCCCATCTTTAATAAATACTTCTTTTAGCTTTTAATACTTCATCATGGATCCAAACCATCGGGTTGCCTTATCGACTCCACTTTCGCGATCGCGCAGTGCTCGTCCATGTTGATTGTTTACATCGTTGTTTGACGTTTCTTGTTGTTATGTTTACGTTGTGCGGTGTTGTGCTGTGTTTATTGTTGAGATACTTGTCTCCTGTGTTCCCTTTGTTTTGTTCGTGCTTGTTTAATTGTTATCGTGCGCGGTGGTAGTTCGATTGTTTTAGTTTATTTCCAAACATACTCAGGTAATTCCATCTTCCTTCGTTCTTAGGTGTGTACTGGAAGCAGGACGGACTCAGTAGTCACGCAGGATGGAGTAACCCTCGGTGGACGTAAGTAAGTCCTGATAGATGTTGAGATGTTGACTGCGTAATCGAATCGTAATCTCTCGTGAGTACCGCTTCCGTTAAATTTTAATAAATCCAAAATTACTTTTGACTCCTAACCTAAATCCTAAACCTACCAATGTTAATTCGATTTTGTTTTGATTGTAATTCCTGTTTTCCTACATATAACTGAACCTAATTCTAACTTACCCTGGTGTTACATTCGTACTCCTAGTTCCTTCATCTTCCCGCCTCTTCTCCGTGTATTTTCTTCCAAAATTAACTCATTTAACAAAATTCATGACTAATGATTGCGTACGAATGTCTTTTTAGGTGCCCGGAGCGATTGTACGACGTACATGGACGTCACATTGGGTGCACGCCAGAAACAAACAAGGTATTTATCATTACATTCTTTCTCCCGAATCCCTTTTAACGCTTTCTTTCTTTCCTTTCAGGGCACGTGTAACACTCCGAATAAAAATAAAAAATAAAAATAATCCAACGGATTCGGGAAACGAGAGTCGTGCTCACTAAAGGACGGCAAAGTGAGCACGGACATCGGGACGGCGCCGCCAATTAACTTCGCGTCGACACCAAAAGAAGGGGACATTCGACCACATCTGAAAGTGACCGTACATGAGGCGTAATATATCGTTCTGTTGGATTCGGGGGCGTCACGCACTATTTGGGGGAAGGATGGATGGGAGATTCTGGAGGAACAAGGTGTAACACTTAGTTCGGCAAAGTCGCCATCGGTGAAATTGGCAAATGGGGACGAATGTGCGTTGGACGGGGTAGTCAGGCTGCCACTGCAGGTGAACGACAGAACGCGTTGGATGGAGTGTTTGGTCGTGCAAAGACTACCACACTCACTCATTCTCGGGGCCGATTTTTGGAAACAGCTTGGTTTAGTGGTTGACCTGCGTCAAGAACAATGGGAATTTGCTGGGCAACCGATGCTCTCGACAATTGAACGTCTTCGTTCAGCGTCGAACATGAGTGTAGCAGAGGGTACTCAATTGGAGAAGTTGATTGCGGAGGAATTCGATAAGATGGGAGATGGCCTAGGTCGAACATCGGAGGTGGAACATATCATTACCACCAAATCACCTCCGATAAAGCAGCGGTACTACCCAGTTTCACTTGCGGTACAGAAACACATCGACCAGGAGCTGAATGATATGCTTAGGGAGGGGATTATTCGTCCGTCAAAAAGTGCTTGGGCTTCTCCGACTTTGTTAATTAAAAAAAAAGACGGCAAGTACAGATTCTGTGTGGATTTCCGAAAGGTCAATAAGGTGTCCGAGCGGGACGTCTACCCACTTCCGTATGTGTCTGCCACCCTCGACAAACTCCGCGACGCAAAATATCTATCCTCCATGGATATTAAATCGGCTTATTGGCAGGTGCCAATGGCCGAATCGCCACGGCAATATACCGCCTTCACCGTACCTGGAAGGGGATTATATGAGTTTTTGCGAATGCCGTTCGGGTTACAAAATGCACCAGCGACGTGGCAGAGACTAATTGACCGGGTGCTTGGGAGCGATTTAGAACCTTTTGTGTTCGTCTATCTCGATGACATAGTGATAGTGACACAAACATTCGCGAAACATTTAGAAATCTTGAGTGAAGTGTTTCGTCGACTAACTGCCGCAGGATTACGCGTGTCAAGGGAGAAGTGCGAGTTTTGTCGCCCTGAATTGCGGTACTTGGGCTATGTCATCGATGAAGGCGGACTTCATGTGGATCCGGAGAAGGTAGAAAGACTGATAAACTTCCCTCAACCGCGGAATGTGAAGGAGGTTCGTTAATTTTTAGGAATGGTGTCGTGGTATAGGCGGTTTATACCCGATTTTGCCACTTTTATTGCACCTTTGACCTCGCTTTTGAAGAAGAATCGCAAATTTGCATGGGATGCCAATTGCGAGCGAGCGTTCTCTCAAGCGAAGGTCAAACTATCCACGGCACCAATACTATCCTGCCCCAACTATGATCTGCCTTTTGTAGTGGAAACGGATGCGTCAGACTACGGGCTAGGAGCGGTTTTATCCCAGAATCATGCCAATGGGGAGCGGGTGGTGTGCTATCTGAGCCGGTCCTTGACAAATTCAGAGCGCAAATACTCAACGACCGAGAAAGAATGTTTGGCGGTGCTCTGGGCGATAGAGAAACTGAGACCCTATGTTGAAGGTACACATTTTAACGTCATAACTGATCATCACTCGCTAGTATGGCTCCATAACCTTAAGGATCCGTCCGGAAGGTTGGCAAGATGGGCAGTCCGGTTACAGCAGTATGATTATGTCGTTATCCATAGGAAAGGAAAGGAACACCTGGTACCGGATGCGCTGTCGAGATCGGTACCGATGGTGAATGTTTTGTCGGTAGAGACAACGTCCGATGCGTGGTACGCGAAGATGACCAACAGTGGAAGAATATCCGCAAAAATATTCTGACTGGCTGGTACGTGACCGCGTACTGTGGAAACACATTCCGTCGAAATATCCGGACCTTACAACGAGCCAGGACTGGAAAAGGGTGGTGCCCAAAGCTGAACGTAATACAGTGCTCAGTCAGTGTCACGATGACCCGACAGCTGGTCACCCGGGGGTGAAGCGAACTCTGGATCGAGTAGGGCGCGATTACTATTGGCCGGGAATGTCAAAAGATGTGAAAAAAAAGTAAACCAATGTCAGGTATGTCAAGCTGTTAAGCCTGAGCGACGTGTGCCCGCGGGGTTGATGGTATCTCGAAGCGGGGAAGCAACTCGGCCGTGGGAAATGATCTGTGTAGATCTGGTCGGGCCATTACCTCGCTCTTCTAGCGGATACGCATTTATCCTGACCGTGGTAGACTACTTCACTAAACTCCCACTAATCTATCCCTTGAGAACGGCCACGGGGGCCGCTGTAACGAAAATTTTGGAAGAACAGGTGTTTCTTCTATTTGGAACTCCCAGTTGGTTGGTATGCGATAATGGGGTTCAATTTCGAGCAAAGTTGCTTCAAAAGATGGTAGAATCCTACGGAAGTCGCATAAAATACACCGCATTCTACCACCCTCAGGCTAATCCAGCAGAACGGGTAAATCAAAACCTTAAAACCATGCTTAGAGCCTATGTGTCGGAAAACCATCGGAAGTGGGATGTAAATTTAGCGAAGATTGGATGTGCTCTTCGTACCTCAACTCACGAAGTGATGAAGGTCACACCGTATTTCCTAAATTTCGGTCGGGAGATGTCGATCAGTGGTCCAGAAAGGCCCAGACCAGACGTGGCGCCAGTGGTTCCTGAATTTAAGGAACCCGTTCTCACAAGTTTCCCCGACCGAACCACTAGTTCGAGGAAATATCAAATTTAGTCACTACCACCCGACACGGAGAAGAAGCTGGAACACGTCACAAACAGCAAAAGAAAGAAACGTACTTCGATTTTCGAGTATAATTAAAATGACGAGAGTTAATTCAAAAATTTAAAGTATGCAAATATTTAATATAAATTTACTAGTCTCTAAAATGCGCTAAACTATCTCAACTCTATACCTTATAACCTAGGGCACCGCTGGTGCGTTGTCCCGCGAGGCTGGTTCTCAGGCACTCCTCCGGACAGCTTCTTCGGCGACAGCGGTATTCCTCAATCAATCTTACCACTTCACCTCGCTTCGGTAACTCGCCAATTCGATTTCCTTACACCACTTCCTTTACTTTCTCGTTCGCTTCACGCGTTCCGTCCTACAACCTTCCAGCTCCGCACCCGCAGTATAAGAGACCGTTTCACTGCCAATTACCTTCCGCGAAATCTCGCCAAGCTTCCATATCCCCGTTTCCTCGCGAATAATTCCGTTTTTAGTTTGCACCAGGTCAACGATCGTTTTTCGTATCCACTTTGCACAAGGTCAACGAGCGCTTTTTTTTCGTATTCACTTTCCCTTTCTCTCAGGTGCAGATTAATTGCAAAGCCCATCTTTAATAAATACTTCTTTTAGCTTTTAATACTTCATCATGGATCCAAACCATCGGGTTGCCTTATCGACTCCACTTTCGCGATCGCGCAGTGCTCGTCCATGTTGATTGTTTACATCGTTGTTTGACGTTTCTTGTTGTTATGTTTACGTTGTGCGGTGTTGTGCTGTGTTTATTGTTGAGATACTTGTCTCCTGTGTTCCCTGTGTTTTGTTCGTGCTTGTTTAATTGTTATCGTGCGCGGTGGTAGTTCGATTGTTTTAGTTTATTTCCAAACATACTCAGGTAATTCCATCTTCCTTCGTTCTTAGGTGTGTACTGGAAGCAGGACGGACTCAGTAGTCACGCAGGATGGAGTAACCCTCGGTGGACGTAAGTAAGTCCTGATAGATGTTGAGATGTTGACTGCGTAATCGAATCGTAATCTCTCGTGAGTACCGCTTCCGTTAAATTTTAATAAATCCAAAATTACTTTTGACTCCTAACCTAAATCCTAAACCTACCAATGTTAATTCGATTTTGTTTTGATTGTAATTCCTGTTTTCCTACATATAACTGAACCTAATTCTAACTTACCCTGGTGTTACATTCGTACTCCTAGTTCCTTCATCTTCCCGCCTCTTCTCCGTGTATTTTCTTCCAAAATTAACTCATTTAACAAACTTCATGACTAATGATTGCGTACGAATGTCTTTTTAGGTGCCCGGAGCGATTGTGCGACGTACATGGACGTCACATTGGGTGCACGCCAGAAACAAACAAGGTATTTATCATTACATTCTTTCTCCCGAATCCCTTTTAACGCTTTCTTTCTTTCCTTTCAGGGCACGTGTAACATACTTCAGCCTGAAATACCGAAGAATGTTTTCCTAGGGCGAAAGAGTACCTGAGATCTTCAGTCTGCAGGTACATTCCAGCCCCAGACCCTTTTTCAGTCATTGAGCCGTCCGTATAGAATATATCAGTGAATCCGCTAGGCAGAGTGGACTGGTTTACCCACTCCTCCCTGCTCGGGATCTCTTCCTGATTTCCCCTTTTGAGCATACATGTCGAAGTTATAGCATCCGAAGTCATATCGAAGATGGGGTTCTCAGACAACCTTCGGGCCATTTCTCAATGCCCTTGCAATACCCTTTTCTCCACAGGCCCAGTCTCACCAGTCTGTGGGTAGCTCTCATTGCTTCTGCCTGAACAATAATATCAAGCGGTGGCAAATTGAGCAGCGCATCGAGTGCCGCACCCGGTGTGGTACGCAAGGCTCCTGTAACACCGATGCAGATGGTCCTCTGTAGTTTAGCGAGACTAGCTCGGATGTATGCACATTCGGACTTAGTCCACCAAACCACTGATGCATAGATTAAGATGGGTCTTATAATGGCTGTATATAGCCAATATACTATTGAAGGCCTAAGACCCCATGTTCGCCCAAAAGCTCTTCGGCACTGCCAGAAAGTTACTAGCGCACGGTTCACCTTTGTATCAACATGTTCCCTCCAGAGAAGCTTGCTATCCAGGATTACTCCAAGATATTTAACTTTCTCCGAAAGCTGAATGGTTTCTCCCTTTAGCATTGGTAACAATATTGTCGTTGGTTTTACGTGAACACCAGCCGTAAAGGCTTAATTCCACGGTCCTCTTCGGACACGGATTGATTTTGGGACCACAATCAAAGCTCCTCCAATAATGGAGGGGCTCCAGTGTATATAGGAGTGCAAGCTCTTATATTCATACTGGTGGATGCGAGACCTATCTAAATCTCTGCCGTTCTGTGGGTTCCGGCACCCGGTTGATACGCAGCTTCACGTCGAGCTGCACAAGGAAGCTCTGCCCGCTTGGGCATAACCACAGCCACCACGTTGCTCCCCTAGGGGCCTCTCCAGTTTCGGGGGTGGAAGTAACCTTCCATGGGCCTCCCCGACTCCCGTGGTACCAGAAATAGATCCTCTGGTCGGGTTTGGTGCTTAATAACACTACTACCATATGTTTGAGTTACTTGCAACTCGGGGCTGGTGACCCTCCTCATCGGGTACGTGGGGTAGGCACTCCCCAAAGGCTACACTGGACTCGGCATTATCGCCTTTAACTCAGTGCTGGTATCAAGTACCACCTCCCTGAGTACAACATGACTGCACAACTCATACCTCAAACACTCAGGTATTCCTTCCTATTTTGGAAGGCAATACGGGCAAATTCATTCATCCTTTCAAACGTTTCCTTCGATGTTATACATTCACTCATATCATACGTACCATTCACTAATCTTATACCCATCGCATTCAAATCTCGCCAGTCAGAGTATATCACACATTCAAACAACACATGTTTCCAATCCTCAAGCGCTGCCCCACATTACATGCATCCCTCAGTGATTGAATGATTCAATCCATACAAATACGCATTCATACTCCCATGTCCCGTGATGAGGTAACCCAAACTTAGGCCGAAATCTAATCCAAGGGCTCCTCTGGCAAAACATACATCCTTGATATACTCGTAAGTCACTCTGCCTTTGTCACTTTCATCCCATCTAGTTAGCCACCTAGCCATCATACGCTTATCAAGGAGTTCGCCGCATAACCGACGACTCCTTCCATCCACCTCAGCATTCGATACCCAGTCACTCTGCAGCAATGGTATGGCCCTTCGGATTCTGAAGGATAAACTCCTACGGAGCACCTCCAGGTCCAAAGGTACAACACCCATAACTACCTGCATGGCATCAGTCGAAACTGTACGACATACAGGCACACATGCATACATTACCATTCGCTGACATGCATTCATCATTTGCTTCCCGCGTTCAGTCAACATACACTCAGCAAACACTGACGATCCATATGCAGTGCAAGCTACAGGCAGACCACCATAAATGGTCCTGACCGTCTTTCGGCCAAGTCCCCATTCACACCTCAATATTCGTCTTATTGAGCATACTAGTGTGAGCATCCGATCTCTTAGCTCAGATAGGTACAGATAGAAATTCAGCCTTTCGCCCAATCTGATCCCCAAGTATTTGACCTGAGTCACGTACCGGAGAGACCTGCCATTATACACTACTGATGAATGTCGATTCGGCGACAGTCTGCCCTTAAGCAGCATTGTCACCGTCTTGTCCATCGAAACATCAACACCCACTTTAACACCCCACCTATGAACTATTTCCATAATGGCAGCACCTCGACGCTCAAGGAGCAGACGACTTCCCTCCTCAATGAGGATAAGAAGGTCATCGGCGAATGCACACACTCTACATTCATCCGATAAGTTCACAAGAAGCTCGTTCATCATCAGGTTCAAAATAAATGGGCCTGCAACTAATCCTTGTGGGCATCCCCTTGTTACAGTCTTCCACACACAGTCACGCACTCCATTGCCGAAAGAACGTCTGCCTGAGAAGTAGTCTGCACAAATGTCAGCCTCCCGGCAAACGCACTCCCGCAACTTCTCTTTCACCGCTTCCCAATCTAGGTAGTCGAATGCGCCCTTGAAATCAACGAAGATTCCAAGAACGTATTTGGCCCTACTGTCATTCACACAATTCTTCACATACATCCATGCATCCTCAGTAGACCTACCGGCGCGGAAACCATACTGTCTGTCAGACCACGTATTGGCAATCACGTCCTCCAGTCTACGGACCAGAATCCTTTCCAGGACCTTCCCCATAGCCGGGAGAACCGAGATACTCCTGTAGGAACCAAGATCTCTTCTGATCCTATCCGGTGACTTAAGAAGCACCACAACGCGCGCTATCTTCAAGGGAGCCGGGAAGACACGCTCTTCAAAGCAACGCTTCAGCATACACAAAAAGTAGTCAGGAATGGCCTTCCAGATGCTTTTCAACATCTCTTGAGTCATTCCATCCCATCCAGGTGCTTTCCCTGATCTGATCCCAGCCATTGCCTCATCAATCTCCCAGCGTTCCAGCGCCGGTATTTCTACGGGCGCTGCCCGCCGTCAAGATCTGGATCCAGCCGAGACCTAGCCTCAGGAAAGAAAGCATTCAGCAATGCCTCTACAGATTCGCTCCATGTTAGCAGCGGCCTGCCGCCAACACTTAGTGCGGATATGGCATACCTTTCGCCTCTACCCCTGCAAACCCTGTATGCCGTACCCCACGGGTCATCAGCATTTTCCCCAACAAAATTTCTCCATTCATCCAGTTTTGAGCTCGCAAGTAAGTCGCGATACTCATGCATACCTCGCATAAAGGCGAGCCTAAATTGGGCAACATTCGCACTCCCACTTAATCTAGCACGCTGGAACTTCTTACGGAGGCGCCTGACATCTATCCTTTTCCTACCGAGAGCTGCAGACCACCATCTAACCCCTCTAGGATTCACACTGTGAGTCCTAGTAAACATCCCATCATTCACTCTCTCAGTTATGCTCTGGAGGGCCAGGATTTGGTCGTCCACGCTCATCTGCTTAAAGGCAGCGAGTGACTGCTCAGCAGTGGCCTCCAAAATTCGCTCTCCATATACCGTCCAATCACACCCTTTCGTACGCCATGCTCTATTAGCAGGCTCCACATTTGCTTCCTCAGCCCCACCGTAGACCAACTTGATCTCGATGGGGTTGTGGTCGCTCAATCCCCAACCATTCTTCACATTCTATTCATACCCGAATACCATTGCTGCCTCATTCACACATGTGACATCAATATCACTGACGCCTCTTGGTCCATCAAAGGTATACCATTCACTCGGTTCATTCAAGACATGAATACTGTTACTAAGTAACCATTCACTCAAGACAATGCCATGACGCCGACTTCGGCTACTGTAACGACGACGAGGGGACTTGCTGAACCACATCGGCGATGTGGCATTAGCATCCATACAAAGAATAATGGGGAGAGTACCAACTTGTAGCAGAACCCCATCTAAGTATGTTAGATAGGGCAAGAGGTCGTCACCAAACACGCAGTAAACGCTCACAAGACACATCTCTCCAAAGGCACCTTTTACCCAAACACACACACCATACTCACTCGTCAAGTGCTCAACCTGCATACATTCCACATTTACGTCATTCACAACAATGGCGGATTTTCCACCCACCGAAGAAAATACACGCATATTTGATGGCAGGCCCCTGACACGCCCATGGACGGTCCAGGGTTCCTGCAGCAAGGCAAATATGACGTCACATTCACTCATCCATGCACCAAGATCATGCATAACTCCTTCTGCTCTTTGACAGTTGAGCTGTATGAGTTGTACAGCCATATTAGTGGTTTGATTTACTCCTCAACAACCTAGCAGCATACACAAGGCACACGGGCGTCATCATTCGATGATTCGCCGGTTGCCCACGAAACTCGCAATTACGGCAGTGCGGTGGCTTAGTGCACCCAGCAGACTTATGTCCAGTGGAGGAGCACCTAGCGCACACGTCTTCGGTAGCCTTACAATCATTGATACCGTGGTCAAAACCGAGGCACCTGAAACAGGAAAACACGTCATCATGGGGCCTAACTCTGTACCCCGAATAGCCGATATAAATACGGTCAGCTGCCAGAATATGACCGATGATTTCCTCGGTGCCTTCAAAAATAGCATTCGACACCGCATCAGGCCCCTCAATGATGGGACGGCGAACAATTCTGAAACCAGCTTTGAACTGTTCTTCTGTAAACCTATCCTTCATATTGTTTTTGTACACTTCTGTAAGAATCAATTCGTTAGACATAAAACAATCTACATTCAGAGCCATAATTTTAGGTCCTAGTTTACTTGGCACCGAAACATCAAGACCACACTCGTCAAATTTATCAGACTTCGAGACTTTAAGTCTCTCCGCCTCAGAAGGGAAGCGTATCGCAAAACACCCACGCTTGAGGTCGGTCACCGAGTGAACCCGTACCCCAAGGAAAGGGGCGATTTCTCTGCTAATTTTCTGCGCAATTTCTTGCTGCGAGGTATTAGAGTCTTTACTTTTAACGACCACCGACCACGTTTCTGCGGCTTCGCTCTAGCTCTCCGTGGTACAGCGGCAGGAGGAACAGTAGTGGGCACAGTAGAAGCAACAGCACCGGCCCGAGCAGTCGACGCGTACGATGAAGGGCGAGCAGGTGCAGTGACAGATGGGGAATACCGGGTTTGCTGCTTGGCATTCGTATCAACCTTGGCCCTAAGCTAGGCTATCTCTAGGTTCGCCTGCTTAAGCTGTCCATTCAGACGCTCCACTTCAGCGACTTCACCCGCAATCACCTCTTCATATGCTTTCACCTGAGTTAATGCAACACGGACAAAATCAGGTGATCCACCTTCGTCGTCAATAAGAGACGCAAGCTGCGTTACAAGGTCCAACATTTTCCGGAAGGCTACCTGCATCCTAGGCTTCTTCAACCGGGGTACCCTCACGACGAGGTCACTCAACGGTGGCGGAAGCTTATGGACACTAGCAACCGACTCCATATCCGAATCGACTTGTATCGAAGCATCAGACATTCTACGTCCAGGGCTCGGACTCGGCGAACGACTAGCTATTTTTCGGTACGGATTGAGATAGTCATCATTGGAACTACTGTCCATGTCATCTTTATTTTTCGTCCTGGTTCTCTTGGCCCTTTGGACCTTACTACTCATATTTCAAAAGAACAAAGAATTTGCAAAAGAAAATAAAAATCTTACTCAACAGCAAAAATTCACAGCAACCACTTAAAAGAGGAAAAAATTTAAAATTTTTTTTTTTTTACACTTGGAAGTCGGCCTCTGCAAATAACCAAACTATACCAGCACTAATCTCTTCGAGTAAATGCACTATATCCAACAGTACCGGTACCACTAGGTACGTACCACTATACACTATAATGCACTTCACAACAATTATAATGCGAGTATTTTAATTACTTCTTGCAAAGCAACAACAAAATGCACTGAAAACACTCAAACCACTATAACTTCCAGAGTTTTAATCACACAGGAAATCAAAAACCATCCACGCGTCGGGCACACTAGGGCGCACACAGGGATAACACTTTCAGAATTTTAGAACACTGTTAACGCTTCTAATAACTGAAAAACCGGGAGCTATTCTGCACTACACTAATCAAAAACCATCCACGCGTCGGGCACACTGGGGCGCACACAGGGATAACACTTTCAGAATTTTAGAACACTGTTAACGCTTCTAATAACTGAAAAACCGGGAGCTATTCTGCACTACGACCACACTCGACGGCTGCTATATCAGCAATCCAGCATTGGTAACACTAGACCTTCAGTTCTTCTTTTCCTAGTAAACAAAACTAGAGCAGTTTTGCTAGGACTAACAGAAAGTCCGTGCCGTTGGCACCAGCCATCGATTACCCAAAGGACTCTCTGCATTTTATTGCAAGCGTCCCTTAGTGATAGCCCGACAGCTAGTGTAGCCACGTCTTCAGCGTAAGCTTGTACGTGAATATTTAGATCCTGCAGTTCGAGGAGCAGTGAGTCAATTAGCATACTCCACAACAGTGGCGAAAGAGCCCCGCCCTGAGCACAGCCCATACTGACCCCAGTCTGAGCATACTGCCCATCCCCTGTCTCCGCGAATAGCATTCTCTGTGTGAGCATGGAGTGAATCCACTTGACTAAAGTTATATCCACACCATGTCTACTGGCAGCATCACACAGTGAATCAAAGGGCACACTATCAAACGCACCCTCAATGTCCACAAGAAGGCCCAGCGCGTACTTTTTCCGGTCCAGCGCCTCTTCTATTCTGGATACCAGAGAATGAAGCGCTGAATCACAAGACTTTCCGCTCTGATACGCAGGATGCTCCTTGAGAGCCACTTCCCTAATGTGTTTCTCTACCAGTAGTTCCAGACTTTTCAGAACAAACGATATTATGCTGATTGGCCTAAAAAATTTGGGCAAAGTATAGTCATCTCTCCCTGGCTTCGGGATGAACGCTACTCTGACCGGTTGCCACGAAGATGGGACGTATCCATGCGCCAAGCATGCAGAAAATATCTTTCTGAGAATAGGCACTAGAACATCTGCCCCTCTTTTTTAGCATTATCGGATATACACCGTCCACTCCTGGTGACTTATAGCTGTCAAATGATGAAATAGCAAATTTCACCGCCTCAACTGTCACTACAGCAGACGCCATATACCAGCTACGCCTGGGCACTCTGTCTTTAGTCGGGCAGAGTGTCTTAACCAAGCATTGATCGCTTTCGATCACCTGATTTCCAGGAAAATGGGCCTCAAAGAAGGTTCTTAGTGACTCCATTCTCGAAGTGGTATATGAACCATCAGGTTTTAGCAGGGAATCAAGCCTAGCCGTGTTGTCTTTCTGAAAGACTTTGTGTAGCCTAGCCGTCTCCCTGGTTCCTTCCAAACTCTCACAGTAGTTCCTAAAAGAGGCTAGTTTAGTTGTCTTAACCAGCTTCTTGTATTCCCTCTGCGCTGTTCGGTAGTGATCCCAGTCGGCCTCTGAGCCACTCTTAAGTGCGCGATTCAGAAGCCTCCTGGAGCTTTTTCTGAGCTTCTGCAGGTCCGCAGTCCACCAAGAAACTGTGGTGCCACATCGGCTCTTGCTGACTGGACATGATTCCGCAAAACACTGACCTAAAGTTAGACTTAGACGAGAAGTCACTTCCTCAATCATATCTGGCGTCCTCATTTTTCGTGGTATTTGAGATCTCTCCTGTAAGAGAGATCTGAACAAATTCCAGTCAGCATTCCTTGGATTCCGTATAGCCGGTATGACAGGTTTGTCAGCCGCCAGTCGGACTTCCAGATATCTGTGATCCGACAGAGTTTCCTCTTCCAGGACGCGCCAATTTCTTATTGATTCAGCAATCCTAAAAGAAGAGATCGTCATGTCTATCACTTCCGTCCGCCTGCTCATAACAAACGTCGGCTTGTTGCCTCGGTTGTTTACTACGAGGCACGACGACATAATGAACTTCAATAATCGCTCACCTCTAGGATTGCATTTACTGCTGCCCCAAACAGTGTGTTGAGCATTAGCATCACATCCAATGACAAGCTGTAAATTATTGGTGTCCGCGAATCTTACGTGCCCGGTCAGCTCCCTGGATAGGGGAGGTAATAACGAGTCATACGGAAGGTAAGCCGACACTACTATTATGTCTTGTCTTCTACCCTCCAAAACTTTAGACATTTTGACCGCTACAATATCTTGACAAGTAAACTGCCTCAACATCGTCGCCTCTATCATATTTGATATGAATAGACAGGCACGCGGTCTTTCAGATCCTTCATCATAAAAGATCCGGCCTCCCTGAATCAAATCCAGTCCACACACTCGCCTGTTGCGAATCCATGGTTCCTGTATTATTGATAAATATGGGGATGTGTGCAGTATGTTAAGTCTCCTACTTAGTAATGCGGTAGCAGCCTTAGCATGTTGCAAGTTGATCTGGGTAAATATGATGCCGCAGTTCGCCATTACAAGATAATCACCCTCACATTGCATCCACATACTACTACTACTTAGGAAGATTAAATTTAATCCTCCCAAGGAACAGATATGGACGCATGTCATATCTAGTTCGCAGAACCTCTACACTACCGCCATCCATGCCAAGTACAAGAGTACAGCTCTCAGTGCCGTCGAGACTGCTGCTCTTACGCTGTTCATAGACTCGCCACTTGGTAGTGTCAACTCCTGCGTTCTGGATACGAAGCCGGGCAAGTATTTCCTGGGGTTTCCTAGGTTTACCCGGAATCCAGCATACTGCCCGAATCAGCTTCAGAAACGTGTCCCCTTTCGCAACCACGAAATTGACACGGCTCTCCGTCGAAATCTTCCCAACGGCATCCGTCAGCCACTCGAAAGCTTATGAATCCCCGCAACGAATATAGATTACTTCTATATAATACCAAATAATGAATATTACGTAATTTGAAGAAAATATATTCGAAATGACCTGAAACAGATATACGCCTTACCGCTTCAAGGACTTCAATATTTGCCATTAAATTGCACTTCACGAAACATATTATTCCTCTAGCTTTTCTTCGGCTACGAATCGATTCGCTGTCAATTCGGGCAAATTCGGCAAACCCTTCGAAATAGTACTTGTCTTCAGTATATGTCCACGTCTCTATAAAACAAAGAATATTCGACGACATCATCAATTGATCGCTTTTGATATCCTGGAAGTGATTGTTGAAGCTTTGAACGTTGTGATAAAAAATGAGAATTGATGTCGCCGGTCTCGCTTTTATACAGCTAAAATATAAGGATAATGATTTTTCCCTACGCAAATAAGAAAGTTCCATTTCAAGAGGATCTGACTCGCTACAAGGTTTGGCTGCTGTGAAATTTCCCAACAAATATAATCCACTTGCTGTTGTCGCTCGACTACAAGCCACATAAAGCGATGTCCTAGTCAAACCAGACTTTAAGTGAATCGCAACAGAGGAATATGTTGCACCCTGGCTTTTGTGTATAGTTATTCCCTCGGCGGGAACAACCGGAAATTGACAACGTTCAATGGTAAACTGATCATTTCGTTTGTATTGAAAAGATTTGGAGCATTTTTCTATAGGTGTCCAAATGGGATTAATTGAGCTTCGTTTTTTCGATCGTGATAAGCGGCCAACTGATTCATTATTAAAGAAAATCCAAAGCCGTATTGGCACAATTGTTCCATTTCATAAAACTCCTGTATCAACATGCATAAGGGTTCCTGTAGCACCATTTACCAAACCATCAGCAGTGTTGATATTTAATATGATCATGTATTTCGCGCTATTTTTGAATAAGATTTCATATGTTAAGCCCATTGTTTCAGAAGCTTTAAAATTTTGTACGACTTAAAACGCAGGCCCGCTTGTATGTGTAACCTAAGACTTCATTTCAATACTGTCATTCCAAACAAAAACGACTAGCAGCACGATCGGTTGGCGGGAGAAACGGGCGCGTGCACATACAGCCCTGCAAATAAAAAGTAGAGTACATGGTGAGTAAAACATTACTCAGTGAGGGCTTTACAATACAGGCAACCTCATACACGTCATTCCATCATTCACTCATACTCTCCCCAGTGGCACCGTGACACACACCGTCGTAACCACTATGGGTATGGTTGGACTGTTGTGACACACACAACAGTCGCCCTGTCTTACCTCGGGTGGTTTGACGAGTACGCCGTGCACACATACCGTCGCGAACACGTCAGATATCACTGTGCACACACACCGCCGCGAAAACATCAGGGATCGCCATGCACACACACTGCCGCGAAAACATCTGGGATCACCGTGCACACACACCGCCTCGAAAACATCAGGGGCCGCCGTGCACAGTCCCACTGGAGAGGACTCCCGTCGGCAGCGACCAGGTCCCCAACAAGCCAAACTCTCCAACTTTCACCCAGCAGAATGCGGGAAAGGATCAATCCGAGCATCACTCCGAACACCCCACTCACGCACCCACAAAAACTATTGGAAAACGACTCACCTGTCGAAACACAGTCGAACACACACATTACGATACTACGCTCATGCTGGTCTGACACAAACCGAGTCCTAACCTCCAAAGTCACAACCACACAGTGCTGCCAGACTTAAGAACACATATTTCCCTACTCACCTAACTGTAACAGACTCTTAAAATATTCATCTTAGAATTATCCGTTAAAGTACCTCGAACTTTGTCAATCGCTTTTGATATGAATTGTTCTGAATCAATGAGGTTCAGTTTAATTGTGTTAAATTCATTAACTTCATTATTAGAGCGAAATAAATGAATACAATCACGTGGAACCTTTGACGGATCACATACTCGTGACTTGAATAAGGCAACGTCAGTATCGGTCATATTTCCACTTGCTAAATTGTTTAGAGCCAGTGCGAAGGACAAATCATCTCGTTGACGCATTATTTCTGTTAACTCGTAATATTTAAAAAGGTTCCAAAGCGGGGATCCTACAAGTGTGGAGTATTGGTCATTACGATTACGAGCGAATACCCATCTATCACCAACATTTGGCAGCTGCCTTAAATCACCGAGAACTAGAAAAGATATACCCCCAAATGGATCAGTACTCTTAAAAATTTACTTTAAACGCGAATCAAGGTAAGGCAACATTTTAGCACCTACCATGGAAATTTCATCAATAATAATAATCTTCACATTTATAAAATTGAAATACAAAGTGTTCGCTACGTCATTGCTCAATGGACGAATTTCGCCAGCATTTTGGTTAACAGGTAAGCGGAATATAGAATGCAACGTACTACCTGAAATGATGAAAGCTGCCTTCCCCGTCGGTGCGCAAAGCAAAACCGTGGCCAAGTTCGGATCAGTTCCTGGTATCGCTAAAAATCGTTTCGTCAGAGATTGGTAAATAGCTGTAATAAGTCAACTTTTACCTACTCCCGCTCCTCCACTGACAAATTCATAAAACGTAGTTTTTCAATTCGCATTGTGAAGAATGTGTGCCAAATAAAAACGTTGCTTGTCGTTCAGAGTTCGAATAATTTCCAAAAACTCCGGCTCTGGTATAATCGCAGGTAATTTAATCAGTCGAATACTACTGTCATTATCATCGATATCTACATCAATAATGTTTATGTTAGGAGCTACGTCAGGTGCAGCAAATGGACGGAATTCAGGAGCAAGTTCTCTGCTGCCAACGGCAAGATTATGATCACTCATTGATTCAAGAATGTTAGATTCTGGAACAGATCTCAGAGCGTCATCGAGCTCCGAATCATTTTCAAATACGTTAAACTTTTTTCTATTGTCACTAATAACATTTTTATTTTGTTCGCATTGTTTTTGTCCAAAATATCGGTTTTTTCATATCGTCATGAAAAAAACAAAATAACTTGTTCCCGAAAATAATTATTTGCATCCTGGTCAAAATTATATCGGCGATAACGAATAATACATGGTTTGGTCCGCTTCCGAATATATCCACTATTATTATTTAGTCGAAGGAGTTCAGATGGATGAGTATCTACAGCTTCAACATCTTGATTATCTTCAGGATTATCGAAATTTTGCGCTCTATGGCATTGTGTACGACTGAAACTATAAAATTGCTACAAACTCAGCAAGGCAGATGTGCTCTAAGATTAGTGGTCATTGAACATAATGATCTAATATGTTTGAGAGAAATATATCGGTCGACTCTGGGTCTAGTTCTTGAAGCTCTTGCCTCGATTTCACCATACGTACACGTTCTGTAGGGGGGAGGTATTAATATAATGCTCGACATTACTGCATTCTGATAAATGCATCCCTAAAACATTATATACTGCTTCTTGAGCAGATGTTTCTGAGCCCGATATAAACTTGTTACCCAAGTGCTGCAGCTTTCGCTTCACAGTAAAATCAGCAGCAACTGCATTCATTGCATCCGCAAGTAATTTTGAAACACCCCGACTAGATTTGTTGATATAATTAATAAAAATCTGCCAACAGTCTGGGCGCAACTGTATTATTTTTCCGGCAGAAGTTCAGAACGCGTTCAATTCGGGGATGCGGTGTATGTTACTATGTGACTGAAAACCTAACAAAAAGTTCAGGAAGCGGTTAGAAAAGGGTGTAACATATGAATTAAATAGTTGGGTTATATTCCGGGATGCGGTCTAGAGGTTGAAAAAAACAAAACTTAAAAGTAGGTTATTATTAAACAAGCCTGGGGAAGTGAAAAGATATTCGATATCTGATCAGACCTGAGAGATATGGTGGAATTCATGAAAAAGTATACAACCAGTTTACACCCTCTTAGGGGTCGAATTTCAAAAAATCTTGAAAACACTTTCTAGGTATTCACATGAAGAATCCGTAGAAAAAAAATGAACTCAATATTTCGAAAGACCTAGTAGATATGACGAAAATCGTGAAAATATATGCATTTTATACTAACCGATATTTTTTTTGCCCCCCCCCCCCCTTCTGAACGCCAATGAATATTCGAATTTTTTTTCATCAGAATTACTTTTCTAGTTAATTTACATATACGTACCGAGTTTCAACTTAACAGCATAAGCCGTTCTGAAGTTAGGAAAAACACCCCCCACCACCGTACCATACTACCCCTAAAAAAAATTTATTTTTCCACCATGCCACTACTATAGCTCTATCTAAATACCAAGTTTCAGCTTCCTATCATTATAGATTCTTAAGATATAAGCATCGGAACTTTTTCTTTCTCACCCTTCCCCACCCTCACCCTCTACACCCACACCACCAAACTTTTTTTCCCTACTAGGGTTTTATTAGGCCTACTTCTGGTAAAAATTTGAAGCAACCATCTTACACTGTTATTGAGATATGAAACGTTTTATTTTTGAAAAATTCTTATCCCCTCCACTTACGTACTCCCCGCCCCCTTCAAAGATTTTACTTTGAGCAATCTTTATTTATCAAGCTTTGTATCCAAACCAAATTTTGTTTTTCTGGTGACACTGGTTTGGGAGATATTGTAATGTTAAGTATTTCAACCCCCACCCCCGTACGTCAATACCCCCACCCAAAAATGTTGTTTCAATCTATTCTCCTAGTATAACTACAGATATTTGTTAAGTTTTAATTGCTTGCTATTAACGGTTTAGGAGATATGGATTTTAGAATGTGTCGATCTCGACTTTTTTGCGTTTCGGACGCATTGCTTCCCCCTCCACTCCCACACCCCTTCACCCATATCTGTTTTTTTTTGCAAATGGGTCCGTTATCAAAGCTCTATAGAAATTCTAAGTTTCAGCCTCCTAACACAAGCGGTTCCTGAGATCTAGAAACCTAAATTTTTCGTCTAAAACGCTTACCCCGCCTTCCCCCTTACACCTCCTCCCCTGAAAATAATGTCAATTCAAGGGGTCCACCAAGTCTATTCTTAGAAAAAAATTTAATTTAATAGCTCCACTGGTTTGAGAGCTACGAGCCTTCAAAGATTTTGGGGCGGTCGACGTACGGCGTACGGCGTACGGCGTACGGGGTACGGCGTACAGACGGAGTGAAAATTTTTATTGCTTTTTTCGCGTCTACTAGTCATGAAACGTGGACAAAAAAATTTTGAGGGCAGCAAATTTTTTTTTTTTAAAAATCGATAACAATACTGTATTATAAATAATACAGTAATATAGCTACAACAGGCATAAGCATCCAATATGAATTGTATATCCATATTAGCGCGATGAAGCCGCAAAATATCAGGATTAAAAGCGTTTACAAGGATATCCTTAAAATCTAGTTTTAGTTAAATTGCTGGCTTCTTCAAATTCGATCTTATTGCCATAATGTGAGCATCACGATCAAAATTAAGAACTTGTAAGAACTCAGAAAATGTATAAGTTGTATTGCTGGAGCGGTCATTAAGAACAATCAATATTTTTTTGTAGTTTAACACATGTTCTTCCCTGATATCAGACTCAGAAAGTGGAGTCAATATGCTTGTTTTATCCATTGGCGGATAAGGCACACCATATCAACATATTTTCTGTCCGTTGAATTCCCGTAGACAAGAACGTGCATGAGTATGCCGTTAATATAATGTAAAGTTTTCAACGTCTTCATATTGACTATCAGCTACAACAAATTTATCAATAAAATTCTCGACTGCTTTGATACTAGTACTGTTGTCCAAATTTAATTTTGGTGCATCTCTTAGCCAATACATACCATGTACATGCGGTGATCCCCTCTGTTGAAACTCGACCCGGTAATAGTAATTTGTAACATTATTTTCCCCAAAAATACCTGTACTACTTTTAAATAACTTAAAAAGTGTTCGAAAGCGATGATCAAAATACCTCGCACAAGTAACTGGATCGGATCTTATCAACCGAGATTTAGTTTGAAAATTTAACTGTTCTGCAGCTTCTTCAGAAATCTCAAGACCGTCTACTACCTTCGACAGAATTACCAGTAATTCGTACCATTTAGTTTCGGCAGCAGAAAGAGTAATGAAAAAGGTCGGCAATCCAAGTTGTCGAATCATTGCGATTACTTTTTTTTTTCTCACTTTCCCAGTGAACAGGAGATGACCTTATTCCCTTTAAGATACGGTATCCATCATCATGCTGAACAAGGCTATTAACAAAATTTTCGTTAAGCACATTAGTTGCATTAGTGGCATCCTGTCCCCCAGCATGACTTTTTTTCCGCAGGCATATAGACATAGATTTTTTTATATATAATAACTCATATTTCTTATATGAGTATAAAAGCTTCTCGACTGTAGCGCACCGTCTGTCATATCGTCTTAGTTCCGACCTCACTATTTTTGAGTATGACAATACCGGTTAAGTCAAATAACGGGAATAACCGCAATATATAGCTGGAAATGATAGTTCTTCTGAATATTTATCAAAAGCAATGTCCAACGGGTGCCGTCCTTCTCCCGGTGCTATTGCCACATGCTCTACAGGGACATTATCCAAGAGAGTTTCTTGCCCTCCAGGGTTTAGATTTTGGGTCAAAAAACTATCAGTGTCGCAATCATTTTCAGCAGCCAATTCTTCCGAATTTTCGTTACAAAAGCCATTGACAGTGGGAAAGTCTTCTTCGAGACTACAAACGGAATCTCAAAATCGGATTGGGAGTAACTGTGCATCCATTCTTCTGATAGCGTGACTCTATATTCTATATACAACGGCTGTCTTAAAAGGTGTTGTACTGCAGAAATAATAACTGCAGGTCTAATGGTTTCACTCATAAAGCTATGGTTATATGCCAATTGTCGTTTTAAATGTAACTGGATTACATGAGTTTAATTCATGGTCCTCGGTAATTGTTTAACAACACTGCTTATACTAATTGGAATATTTACGCAAGCACCCCTAATTCCACATTGCCTGTCGTATCCAAGAAATCGTATTTGCATGAAAGGGATGCGGGGTGCTACTAATCGCTGCTCTAAGGACGTAAGCATTTTTAAACACGGAGGAATTTCTGGAAATTCCAAACCATTGTCTAAACAAGTATTTGAAGTTTTTCCTTTACTCACCAAAAGACGACAATTCGAACCAAATTGGTATATATTTTGCACATTCATCGTTGCTAAAAAAAAACTTTTCTTGCATTCTCTTCCCCAAACCGTTCTGCAATAACATTTTTATTTAATGTTCTTGTTTGAACAGGAAACCATAGCCCACCGCAACAAACACAAATTTCGGTCGGACCCTGTTTAACAATATGATTATAGCTTTCTAACCACTTTTGATAGTACGGAATAGGACCTATATTCAGCTCAGAGAGTCGGTGCACAATATTTCGTTGTGACTGTCGAAAACTCTCAGATATTTGTTTCAGATCGCATTGCCTATAGGACTGCACTCTTTCATTAGACAATGAATTGACTCGACGAATATCATCCCTCAATTGCGTCCGTCAAATTCTATTCCTAGCTTCCTCTTCAATACGATATGAATTACTCGTCCGCCGTATAGCTCGTCTTCCTGTATTGCGAGCTTGCTCTTCTTTACGAAGAGTTGGATTGGAGCGCCGTGCAGCACGCTTTCTAGTATTTGATGCTTGTTCGGTAGAACGTATGTTTATATTTGAACGGCGTACAGCTCGTCGTGTCGTATTTCGGGCCTGCTCCTCGAGCCGTACTGCTGGCTCGGAGCGTCTCGCCACACGTTCTGATGTATTATGAGCTGCTCCTCGAGCCGTACTGCTGGATCGGAGCGTCTCGTCATACGTTCTGATGTATTGCGAGCCTGCTCCTCGAGCCGTACTGCTGGATCGGAGCGTCTCGTCATACGAGCTGATGTATTACGAGCCTGCTCTTTAATCCGTACTGCTGGATCGGAGCGTCTCGCCTGACGTGCCGATGTATTTCGAGCTTGCTCTTCCACTCGAATATTTATTCGAGATCGTTTTATTGCTCTCAATCTTGTGCTATGCATTTGGTCTTAGACTCGATATAAAGGATTCGAACGTCTTTCTGCATGATCAGCAGTATTCTGAATCTGCGATTGAGACCGATTTTCGGAATCTTGTCGGTTTCTTTGCATTTGCCTAGTACAAGAATTTACACGTTCACTATAGCTCTGTTTCCTTAATTTGGGCATTTTACTTTATTATTTTAATAATAAAGTATTGTTATCGACTATTAAAAAAAATTACTTTATTATTTTAATAATAAAGTTATATGTTTTATGACTAATAAACGCCAAAAAAAGCAATAAAAATTTTCAGTCCGTCTGTGCGCCGTACGCCGTACGCCGTACGCAAACTCGTTTGAGGAATTATAGTTCCCATGCCCTATGAGCTATTAAATTGGTTTTTTTTTTCTTAATAGACATGGTAGACCTCTTGAAGTGGGAACTTTTTCAGGGGTGGGGGTGTGAAGGGGGAAGTTGGGGGAAGCGTTTTAGACGAAAAATTTTGGTTTCTAGATCTCAGCAACCGCTTATGGTAGGAGGCTGAAACTTAGAATTTCTATAGAGCTTTGATAGTAGACCCATTTGCAAAAAAAATTATGAAATGGGTGAAGGGGTGTGGGAGTGGAGGGGGAAATAATGCGTCCGAAACGCAAAAATGCCGAGATGGACACATTCTAAAATCAATAACTCTTAAACCGTTAATGGCAAGCAATTAAAACTTAACAAATATCTGTAGTTATACTAGGAGAGTAGATTGAAACAAAATTTTGTGGTGGGGATGGTGGCGTGCGGGAGTGGGGGTTGAAATAGTAAAGATTACGATATCTCACAAACCAATTGCACCAGAAAAACAAAATTCGGTTTGGGTATAAAGCTTGATAAATAAAGATTGCTCAAAGTAAAATCTTTGAAGGGGACGGGGGAGCATAGAAGTGGGGGGGATAAGAATTTTTTTAAAAATATCGCTTTTCATATCTCAATAACAGTGTAAGATAGATGTTTCAAATTTTAACTAGAAGTAGGCCCAATAAAATTCTAGTAGGGAAAAATAAATTTAAAGATGGGGGTGTAGAGGGTGAGGGTGGGGAAGGGTGAGAAGGAAAAAGTTCCGGTGCTTATATCTTATAAACTTGTAATGATATAAACCTTAAACTTAGTATTTAGATAGAACTATATTAGTTACATAGTGGAAAAATTAAATTTTTGTTGTTTTTGTGTTTTTCCTAACTTTTGAACGGCTTTTGGTAGAAAATTGAAACTCGTTACGTATATGTAAATAACCTAGAAAAGTAATTCTGATAAAAAAAAATTTCAATATTCATTGGGGTTCAGAAGGGAGGGGCAGAAAAAAATTTCAGTAAATATAAAATGCATACATTTTCACGATTTTCGTCATATCTACTAGGTCTTTCGAAATATTGAATTCATTTTTGTTCTACGGATTCTTTATTTGAATGCCTAGAAAGTGTTTTTAAGGTTTTTGAAATTCGACCCCTAAGGGGGTGTAAAGTGGTTGTATACTTTTTCATAAATTCCACCATATCTCTCAGGTCTGATCAGATATCAAATATCTTTTCACTTCCACGGGCTTGTTTAATAATCACCAATTTTTGGGTTTATTCTTTTCCAACCTCTAGACCGCATCCCGGAATATGACCCAATTATATAATTCACATATTAGACTTCTGCCGGAAAAATAATAAAGTTGCGCCCAGACTGTTTGCAGATTTTTTAAACTAACCTTATATTATTTGTGTAATTAAATACCATATACGTAAATCAAATTGAAACTATTAATTACTTTCCTTAATTATACTATTAGGTTGCTGTCGCTCCAGTATCGTTTATGATGAATATACTAAAAAGTTACGTTTCGTCCTCGATTTATCGAAACTGAAAATTTTCAAAATTTTTCGTAATATTTCGGATACTATGAACTACATTATCAATAAAAAAATCTGCCAACAGTCTGGGCGCAACTGTATTATTTTTCCGGCAGAAGTTCAGAACGCGTTCAATTCGGGGATGCGGTGTATGTTACTATGTGACTGAAAACCTAACAAAAAGTTCGGGAAGCGGTTAGAAAAGGGTGTAACATATGAATTAAATAATTGGGTCATATTCCGGGATGCGGTCTAGAGGTTGAAAAAAACAAAACTTAAAAATAGGTTATTATTAAACAAGCCTGGGGAAGTGAAAAGATATTCGATATCTGATCAGACCTGAGAAACATGGTGGAATTCATGAAAAAGTATACAACCAGTTTACACCCTCTTAAGGGTCGAATTTCAAAAAATCTTGAAAATATATTCTAGGTATTCACATGAAGAATCCGTAGAAAAAAAATGAACTCAATATTTCGAAAGACCTAATAGATATGACGAAAATCGTGAAAATATATGCATTTTATATTAACCGATATTTTTTTTGCCCCCCCTTCTGAACGCCAATGAATATTTGATTTTTTTTATCAGAATTACTTTTCTAGTTAATTTACATATACGTACCGAGTTTCAACTTTGTAGCATAAGCCGTTCTAAAGTTAGGAAAAACACCCCCCACCACCGTACCATACTACCCCTAAAAAAAATTTTATTTTTCCACTATGCCACTACTATAGCTCTATCTAAATACCAAATTTCAGCTTCTTATCATTATAGATTCTTAAGATATAAGCATCGAAACTTTTTCTTTCTCACCCTTCCCCACCCTCACCCTCTACACCCACACCCCCAAACTTTTTTTCCCTACTAGGGTTCTATTAGGCCTACTTCTGGTAAAAATTTGAAGCAACCATCTTACACTGTTATTGAGATATGAAACGTGTTATTTTTGAAAAATTCTTATCCCCTCCACTTACGTACTCCCCCGCCCCCTTCAAAGATTTTACTGTGAGCAATCTTTACTTATCAAGCTTTGTATCCAAACCGAATTTTGTTTTTCTGGTGCCACTGGTTTGGGAGATATTGTAATGTTAAGTATTTCAACCCCCACCCCCGTACGTCACTACCCCCACCCAAAAATTTTGTTTCAATCTATTCTCCTAGTATAACTACAGATACTTGTTAAGTTTTAATTGCTTGCTATTAACGGTTTAGGAGATATGGACTTTAGAATGTTTCGATCTCGACTTTTTTGCGTTTCGGACGCATTGCTTCCCCTCCACTCCCACACCCCTTCACCAATATCTGTTTTTTTTTTGCAAATGGGTCCATTATCAAAGCTTTATAGAAATTCTAAGTTTCAGCCTCCTAACACAAGCGGTTCCTGAGATCTAGAAACCTAAATTTTTCGTCTAAAACGCTTACCCCGCCTTCCCCCTTACACCTCCTCCCCTGAAAATAATGTCAATTCAAGGGGTCCACCAAGTTTATTCTTAGAAAAAATTTAAATTTAATAGCTCCACTGGTTTGAGAGCTAGGAGCCTTCAAAGATTTTGAGGCGGTCGACGTACGGCGTACAGACGGAGTGAAAATTTTTATTGCTTTTTTCGCGTCTACTAGTCATGAAACGTGGACAAAAAAATTTTGAGGGCAGCAAATTTTTTTTTTTTAAAAATCGATAACAATACTGTATTATAAATACAGTAATTCATACTGGGTGATAAATCGATAGGCTTGATTTATCATTCAGTCTGAATTTTACTGTATTATTTATATAACAGTATTGTTATCGATTTTTAAAACAAAAAAATTTGCTGCCCTCAAAATTTTTTTGTCCACGTTTCATGACTAGTAGACGCGAAAAAAGCAATAAAAATTTTCACTCCGTCTGTACGCCGTACCCCGTACGCCGTACGTCGACCGCCCCAAAATCTTTGAAGGCTCGTAGCTCTCAAACCAGTGGAGCTATTAAATTAAAATTTTTTCTAAGAATAGACTTGGTGGACCCCTTGAATTGACATTATTTTCAGGGGTGGAGGTGTACGGGGGAAGGCGGGGTAAGCGTTTTAGACGAAAAATTTAGGTTTCTAGATCTCAGGAACCGCTTGTGTTAGGAGGCTGAAACTTAGAATTTCTATAGAGCTTTGATAATGGACCCATTTGCAAAAAAGAAAACAGATATGGGTGAAGGGGTGTGGGAGTGGAGGGGGAAGCAATGCGTCCGAAACGCAAAAAAGTCGAGATCGACACATTCTAAAATCCATATCTCCTAAACCGTTAATAGCAAGCAATTAAAACTTAACAAATATCTGTAGTTATACTAGGAGAATAGATTGAAATAAAATTTTTGGGTGGTGGTAGTGACGTACGGGGGTGGGGGTTGAAATACTTAACACTACAATATCTCCCAAACCAGTGGCACCAGAAAAACAAAATTCGGTTTGGATACAAAGCTTGATAAATTAAGATTGCTCACAGTAAAATCTTTGAAGGGGGCGGGGGAGTACGTAAGTGGAGGGGATAAGAATTTTTCAAAAACAACACGTTTCATATCTCAATAACAGTGTAAGATGGATGCTTCAAATTTTTACCAGAAGTAGGCCTAATAGAACCCTAGTAGGGAAAAAAAGTTTGGGGGTGTGGGTGTAGAGGGTGAGGGTGGGGAAGGGTGAGAAAGAAAAAGTTTCGATGCTTATATCTTAAGAATCTATAATGATAAGAAGCTGAAATTTGGTATTTAGATAGAGCTATAGTAGTGGCATGGTGGAAAAATAAAATGTTTTTTAGGGGTAGTATGGTACGGTGGTGGGGGGTGTTTTTCCTAACTTTAGAACGGCTTATGCTGTTAAGTTGAAACTCGGTACGTATATGTAAATTAACTAGAAAAGTAATTCTGATAAAAAAAAATTGAATATTCATTGGCGTTCAGAAGGGGGGGGCAAAAAGAAATATCGGTTAGTATAAAATGCATATATTTTCACGATTTTCGTCATATCTACTAGGTCTTTCGAAATATTGAGTTCATTTTTTTTCTACGGATTCTTCATGTGAATACCTAGAAAGTGTTTTCAAGATTTTTTGAAATTCGACCCCTGAAAGGGTGTAAACTGGTTGTATACTTTTTCATGAATTCCACCATATCTCTCAGGTCTGATCAGATATCGAATATCTTTTCACTTCCCCAGGTTTGTTTAATAATCACCTATTTTTAAGTTTCGTTTTTTTCAACCTCTAGACCGCATCCCGGAATATGACCCAATTATTTAATTCATATGTTACACCCTTTTCTAACCGCTTTCCAAACTTTTTGTTAGGTTTTCAGTCACATAGTAACATACATTGCATCTCCGAATTGAACGCGTTCTGAACTTCTGCCGGAAAAATAATACAGTTGCGCCCAGACTGTTGGCAGATTTTTTATATTTATATCGAATAGATATCGGTTTCCACTTATTTCATTCATCGAATTACTAATCAAATCGACCGAAAATAGACCCGATGCATTGTTGAAAATAAAAACCAACAAAAAGATATATTTCGAGAGCACTACCAAAAAACTAGTAAAATCTAGAACTTACCATAAAAACTATTTCTCACTCTAACTCCTATTTACCTCGAATTTATTTCGTCTTTAATAATATTAATAATAGTTTTCTGAATTTTATTTCCGAAATCGAAAGCACGTTCAATGTTAAATGCAGAATGCAAGTATGTCTATACTCTTTCTTCATTTCCGATTCCGGTCCTTCGAGGTCAATGCCCTGTCAGTTTTCCCAGATTGAAATATATGTTTCGAGAGTACTACCAAAAAACTAGTAAAATCTAGAACTTACCATAAAAACTATTTCTCACTCAAACTCCTTTTTACATCGAATTTATTTCGTCTTTTATAATATTAATAATATTTTTCTCAATTTTATTTCCGAAATCGAAAGCACGTTCAATGTTAAATGCAGAATGCAAGTATGTCTATACTCTTTCTTCATTTCCGATTCCGGTCCTTCGAGGTCAATGCCCTGTCAGTGTTCCCAGATTGAAATATTTACTATTTTCTTGATTGACGGGTTCTCGGTTTTTGGTAAGTTTTTTTTTTACTATTCATTTATTAGATAATAGAGTCATCTACCCATTCGGGCAATAATTCGAAAAATATGCACTATTGCTTAGATGAAGTCGGTTGCCTGCATTACCCTTACGCTGGTGTTTATCAGATGGCCGTAATTATACCATATTAGTATGCATGAATTTCGGCCGGTTTTGGACTGTAAACGTGTAAAGCTTGTAACACTGTGGCCAGTCTTCAGTTCTGCTCACTTGTGTGATTGTATCATGGTGATTGTGTGATTTTGTCCCCGCAAAAAATTCCTGTTTTAATGTGTCTGTGTGTTACAGTGGGAGATTAAAAAAAACTTTTGTAATATTTTTACTTCACGCTTTGACGTATTCTTTAGGTATAGTGGGTTCAACAACTTGCATATATGGTACATACATATTTCTGAAAGACTATTAACTATCGTATATTGCATCTGCATCAAATTCTTATTTGATTTGTTTTATATTCTTTTGATAACTTCAAGTATAAGAAATTTTATGTGTGCAAAAGTTCAAGTTCTTATCTTGTTGCATTCGGGTATTATATATATTTAAAGGACTCTTGTGTGGGAGATGCTCGATGAAGTAAAAAAATATCTTCCATTAACGGCAAAGTTCGGGTCTTTACTTTTATATATATTTTACAGGCGGTGTCAAAATTTCAAATTTCTAGCTTGAAGGGTTCAGAAGTTATAAGACAATATTCTTGATTTTGTTCAATTTTTTGTATAGGAGCTACCTGAAGAATTAGAATTATTTCGGTAGCAACTTAGCTCGAACTTCACTTCACTTCACTCAAAACTAATATGTACAAAATTTCGGATTTGTGGTTAAACGATTTCTTGAGTTATAGTGAGTTCCATAAATAAAGTTAGGTAATTTTTACAGTTTTTTTGTATGGCAAATACATACAGGACTTATTGGATATTTATCATATTAACACATACCGTAGCAACTGTTATAAACTCAACGTGTACAAAATTTAAAAGTCGTAACTTAACGCGTCCTCAAGTTATCGTTCAATATTGATGAGCACGTGTTTTAAGGACTTTTGTATGACAGCTACCCGAAGAAGTTGACAGATGGCGCCAATTAATGAACTCAGTTTTGGTTTTGATATAAAAATATTTTCTGTAAAGTTATGAGTTCCTGCTTTAACTTGTGCTGGAGTTATAGTGGATTCTGTAACTTGCATACATTTTTGAAGGATTTTTCTAGGCTGCTACGCGAAGGACTCATTCGATTTTCACCATTTTCAGGATTTTCACTTTAAACATTGTAAGCTTTAAGTATGCAAAATTAAAAGTTCCTAACTTGAAGCATTCGAGCAATAATTGTGAAAACGTGTTCTAAGGACTCTTGTATGGGAGGTACTCGAAGGAGTGGGAGGATATCGCCCATTAACGAACTTAGCGTTACTTTTTCCATTTAACAGGTGGTGACAAAATTTAACTTTCTAGGTCAACGCGTTCTTGAGTTATCGTGCTAACGGACGGACGGACGGACAGCAAACGGATTTAGGGGTTTTGGCCAAAATTAAACACAAAATAATATGTAACTTTTTTTCGTCCGAGGCTCGAATCTATGCGTTACAAGCTTTTCGGGCTGGATTAAACTTATAATACTCTATTGCCCGATTTCACAGTGGTAGCTGAAGCTAAGGCTTAGTAAAGCTTTATTAGGTAGCTTAAGCTATGGATTCGTTTCGACTGATTTCACAGTTTCTTGTATCGTGCGGCTTAGCTAAACCAAGCACAATGCGTAGTAGCGTTTCATTTGGCAGCCTACTGTAAGCTTTTGTAATGGATTTGCGTACATTCGATATTTCTTATGTAGTGGAGTAGCTACGCGGCTATATTTTTTTAATTACACAGTCTTGAATACAGAAAAAATTACAAGTTTGACAGTTCGTAGGCTTATTTTATTACGGAGCTTAAGCTCGCAAAATTGATGGGTTAAGCTAAGCTAGCGCTTGTCTTAGCTTAAGACTTAAGCCATTACTGTGAAATCGAAGATGTTCCTAAGCCCAAGCTTAAGCTCCACACAGAGCTTAAGCTACCACTGTGAAATCGGGCATATATGATTTCATCTAGAGTATAAAAAGAGATTCCAATTTTTCATTCAATAGAAATACATAATGTTTTTACGAAAAATATACATTTTTGAGTATAATTTATGTTATATACTAGCAAATATAAAATTTCTTCTCCAAAATTATTTCCTCAAGTTTCGTTGTAACAGTAGCTCAATAATTAATAATACCTACGAAAGGCAGTTTTCCTTTAAACTTGAATACGAACAATTCATTTTTTTTTCTCTATATCACAAGATATGATGTCTAATCTCCAATCTCCAATCTCAACTCGATAGAGTAAGAATTGATATACAATTTTTTTTTTTGGTAACTCGTCTTTAAGATTTATTGAAAGTGTTATCTCACGGATATTATGTGCTTTTTTGGACACTCCCACTTTCTGATGAAACTCTTTTAATAGGATACCATATTCGACCGACTGGATGTACCATTCAGAAAAAAGTGATATATTTTATAAAGCTCAGGATAGCGCAAAGCTTGAATACAATTAAAAGAGCTAGAAAACTCGCGCATGCGTTCTTTGGTGTAAGAACATGGGAAACGAGACACGTCAAAGAATATTTTAGACAGGTACTAGGGAGAATCTCTCGAAGTTGAATAATATTGAACTGGTATATAGTGGATTTGCATAGGAAATGAATTATCAATTCTCTTACTTTGAGTTCTGGATGCTGCCCTTATTGTGAAATCCATCTCTTTTTGTTGAAAGTATCTCTCTTCGTCGACCGCACGGTTTAAATTTTCTTTCACAGCACTATGTAGTGAATCATTTTTTGATACATAATAACAAACATTGCAATTCTGGAGTCTTATATCGAGGCAGCTCAAGATTCGGTGAAATTAAGCAAGTGCGCACTAATTACGAAAGCATTGAAAAATACGCATCAGAGAAGTGCAAATCGCACCGATTCTGGAGCATCATCTCAAAGCTAACAAAAAATATGGCACGAAAAGCTCCAAAGGACCAAAATGGAATTCTTAGTTCACATGAAATGTACGACTGCATCAGATGATTAGTTTTCGAGAAGAAGTAAGCGCACTCGGTGTTCCGTATCTCTGTTAAATGTTGTAGAAATGGCTTGAATTTAATTGTATCTATATAATTAAATTTTAAATTCATCTATTGGAGTGAATGCTTGTAAAATGTAATTCGATAATAACGGTTTGGAAAAAAAGTCAGATTAAGGTATAGAATAACTCGCCAAACGGATGTAACACGATATTTTTATTGGTTTCTAAAGAATTTGAGCCAGAAGACCAATTTTGTGGAGTGAAAATCCTATATTTTGCTAAAAGTTTTGTTTTTCAGTCATAAATGACAGATCCAAGTGCAGAAATTTTCATAGTCAAGACAGAAACTGCCATATGCAACTTAGTTCAACGTATAATTTGGATAGAATAATTGATGGAGGTTTGTGATTTTTTTTATGAGATGAAATAAGGTGTATACTTTAGGATCATATTCCCATACGTAAGTAAGAGCAGCTAAGAACTACCATTATTGCCTTACTCTCTAGTTTTCTCATATTAATCATTCTAGTGAATAATAAATTAATTTAATAGGGAATCGTTTTGATCCATTTTACTTTATTATTTATAATACAGTATTGTTATTGATTTTCAAAAAAAAAAATTTGCTGCCCAGAAAATTTTTTTGTTTTCATGACTAGTAGACACGAAAAAAGCAATAAAATTTTTCACTCCGTCTGTCCACCGTACGCCGTACGTCGACCGCTAAAATCCTTTGAAGGCTCGTAGCTCTCAAACCAGTGGAGCTATTAAATTAAAATTTTTTCTAGTAATAGACTGGGTAAACCCCTTGAATTGACATCATTTTCAGGGGTGGGGGTGTGAGGGGGAAGGTGGGGGAAGCGTTTTAGACGAAAAATTTTGGTTTCTAGATCTCAGCAACCACTTATGTTAGGAGACTGTAACTTGAAATTTCTATAAAGCTTTGATAGTGGACCCATTTGCCAAAAAATTACTGATAGCGGTGAAGGGGTGTGGGAGTGGAGGCGGTAGCAATGCGTACGAAACGCAAAAAAGTCTAGATCGACACATTCTAAAATCCATATCTCCTTAACCGTTAATAGCAAGCAATTAAAACTTAACAAATATCTGAAGTTATAAAGGGTTTTCCAATAGGGACTTGACAACTTTGAATTCAATTTGTGAACGCACCCTTTCACTAATCATCGAACTGTCACTGTAAATTTATTCAGTAAACTTAACATTTTTATCATGGTAAAGTACACGAAGGAACAACGTCTGTAAATTATATTATATTATTTTGAAAAAAAGTTGTCAGGTCCTTATTGGAAAACCCTTTACTAGGAGAGTAGATTGAAACAAAGTTTTGGGGGGGGGGGGTAGTGGCGTACGGGGGTGGGGGTTGAAATACTTAACATTACGATATCTCACAAACCAATGACACCAAAAAACAATAAAGCCTGATAAATTAAGATTGCTCAAAGTAAAATCTTTCAAGGGGGCGGAGGAGTACGCAAGTCGAGAGGATAAGAATTTTTCAAAAATAACACGTTTCATATCTGAATAACAGTGTAAGATGGATGCTTCAAATTTTTACCAGAAATAGGCCTAATAGAACCCTAGTAGGGAAAAAAAGGTTGGGGTGTGGGTGTAGAGGGTGAGGGTGGGGAAGGGTGAGATAGAAAAAGTTCCGATGCTTATATTTTCAGAATCTATAATGATAGGAAGCTGAAACTTGGTATTTAGATAGAGCTATAGTAGTGCCATGGTGGAAAAATAATTTTTTTTTTAGGGGTAGTATGGTACGGTGGTGGGGGTGTTTTTCCTAACTTTAGAACGGCTTATGCTAGGAAGTTGAAACTCAGTACGTATATGTAAATTAACTAGAAAAGTAATTCTGATAAAAAAAAATTCGTATATTAATTGGCGTTCAGACCTGGGGGCAAAAAAATATCAGTTAATAAAAAATGTGTTTATTTTCACGATTTTCGTCATATCTACTAGGTCTTTCCAAATATTGAATTCATTTTTTTTCTACGGATTCTTCATATGAATACCTAGAATGTGTTTTCAAGATTTTTTGAAATTCGACCCTCAAGAGGGTGTAAACTGGTTGTATACTTTTTCATGAATTCCACCATGTTTCTCAGGTCTGATCAGATATCGAATATCTTTTCACTTCCCCAGGCTACTACTACTGTTTAATAATCACCTCATTTTAAGTTTTGTTTTTTTCAACCTCTAGACCGCATCCCGGAATATGACCCAATTATTTAATTCATGTGTTACATGTTCAGACTGTTGGCAATTTTTTTTAAAAAGGTCGTGAAAGAGTGCCTAAAATATCGTATAAACCTTTAAGTGCTAATTTTTAGAACTTCACCGTCCTTGCCTATTCGCTTCATTTTTCAAGCTCGTGCCAAGACGAAAGCTAACAACTTAATCACGACTGTTTTTTCAGTTAAGTATTTTTAATTCGTGTTTATGTGTTACAACCGTCAAATTTTAGTTGAAATTGTAATTTTGGATGTTAAGTCAAATTTGTAAGGCTAACGTGCAAAACTTTACTACTTCTTCGGTAGCTGTCATACATAAGACTTAAAATGCGGTGTTCACCAATGTTGGCTCATAATTTTAAAGCGCTTTAATGATTTTTTGTAATTTTTTTATGGATACAAAAAAGAAATGGTCTTCTCTTAATAAGAAAGCTAGCTAAAACTTATATTCTACAAAAGTAGGGGATTGGAATTTTTTCTAATAAATCATAAATCTCATATCACAAGAACAGATTAAGATAGACGCTTAGATTTTTACTAAACTTTGCGGCTTCAGGCTGCTTTTGTCTTGGAGCCGCCACGGGTGGTTAGTGAAATGACTTGAGCTTTATTGTCCACAAGTATTTTATTCAATTTAATTTACTTTCAGGAGGTAGGGCGGCTAAAGATTCGAGGACCCCAGACTGATTATATTAGGATAGGATTATTGTTAAAAGCCAGAAGGCTATTTGGAACGTTATTATTTAGGCTGTAAGTCGCGTAGTAGTCTATAGAATTAAACGCGTTCCGGATGTGTATTTACAAATCCTATACCATTTGTGTCACGAGCAGGACTGTCTTTAATTGGTTGTGTATGCTTAAAAACTTTAAAAACCCTACACCAGTTGAGTACAAAAAGTGACCGAAAAAAAGTTCCATTTGAGTCAAGGTCATGAAAATCTTCGATATGAAAACCTTAAGCGCTTGCATATTTCAGATTGGGAGACATATGCACATATGCTCGAAATACAATTCGACAATAGTCAATGACAATGATTTTGCGCGAATTTTGGCAGTGCATTCCTTGATTTTTGAAGTGATTTCATTTAATAACTCCAATTTATAAATGAGCCGTTGATTTTGAAAGTGGGTTCAGACGTGGTATCAGGTCCAAAAAATGCCTCGATTGAAGGATTTTTTTGAATATAAAATCAATATACATATGTATATGGAAAAAACTATTAATGGGTTATACAGGGTGAAACTAGTACTGAGGTTCAAACGAAAATGGGAGATAGAGGAACTTGTCCTGAGTAGAAAATCGTTCTACACATACTCCCGCTTTTGCACCGTTAAGGAGATAGCGCGATTTTAAGGATGAAGAATTTTCATCGTACCTGTGATCACTGTTTGATCTCTAACTTCTGCTTTACTTAGCGTGACGCGAAACACTTTTTTCACTCTTTTTTTGGCTTATAAACTAAACATAAAAAAAATGAATAAAAAAACTCACATTGGGGCCCTCCAAACTTAATTTACTTTCAAAGCTTTTATTCATTTAAATCGGCTCATTCGTTGAATCTGTAGAACGTACCGCGCTGGAAAAAGTGGTTTCGAGAAAAACGCGTTTAAAGTTTGACGTTAAAAAAAAAGTAATAATTTTTTTTCGTCGAGAACTGATACCTTGCCTTAAGTCACTATTTTTAAAAAAAAAAAATTAGTAATGATATTCTTAAGATGTTTATATGTACAACACAAAGCAACTTATGCAATTGTTTCACCTCACTTTTATCAAATCCAAGTAAGTCTTCTTGAAAGTTGTCATTAACACTTTTAACCCTTTAAGTGCCATGGAGCGCGATCGCGCTCTCAATATACTGGCCGAAAATGTTTTTTGGCACTCAAAGGGTTAAAACATGAGTCAACTATTACATTATATGAGTCCCTTACATTATATGAGTCCCTCTTACCCTCTTTCAATGATTTCTACATAGAGCTGCAGGAAGGACTCACTTGATTTTGATTACATTTACCCTTAAATGTTAATTTCTGCAGCCTTATGAAAAAGCCATTAAAAGAGGATAATATGTAGTAGGTAAACACCTAAAACTATTGAAAACTTAATGTGTTAAAACGTTTTGAGGTCATTGATAAACTCGTGTTTTGATGGGGTCATTCCATTAAGAATCGCCACAAAGGGCGAAATTTTTTACCTTACAATCGTCGATTCATTTGAAAATATTTATACTTAAGGAATTAGTGAATGGTGTGGTATGGTATAAAGTAGTCTGTGTGGCTTAGTGGTTAGAGCACTTGCCTTCGGCGCACCTGGTACGAGGTTCGAATCTGCTTGGTGACAAGTAATTTTTGAAAATGGTATTGGGTGCCGGACTACCAGTTCACTCAGTAGTAAATAAGTACCTGATCTAAAATCGGGGTAATAATCACGGTCGAGCATGTAGCTGACCACTTCACCTCCTAATGTTCCGTTGGTCTCGTAATGAAATTAAACGCGTGCCTCCGAGGTGTGAGACTAATCAGTTTTTGACTAAAACTGTGGGCTAGAGGCCTACTGAAAGAGCAAAAACGGTTTTAGTCAAAAACGTTTTTGCTCTTACAGTGTGCGTCCTTTCAACAGTTGTAGTCAAAAACTGATTTGTCTCGTGATTTGTCTCAGCGATTTGTCTCAGTGTGCTCTGATTATTGAATTGCCATTGAAACAGCGGCATATCCATGTTTATTCAAAAATACTTTTGACTGACTAAACCACGACATTGTCTAACTAGTTTTGATCGTGTTGTGTTCGAGCTAAGGGCATTAATAGCTGATTGGCTGTCAATGCAAATAGTGATGCCTTCTGTTGCATTCACCTTTGCTTTAATCATTTTGCATGCTTGAAGTATTGCAAAATTTCCGGTTGAAATATACTGGCATGGTCCGGTAGCCTGAAGGACTCATTTATATCGAGTTCCTGTGAGAATACCCCCGCGGCTGTACCAGAAATTATTTTCGAACCCTTGGTAAATACCCTTGTGGTCCTATTGTCTAGGTTGCGTTTTACTTGCCAGTCTTCCCTGTGAGGGATTTTAACAGAAAATTCCTTACTGAAATCTAATTCCGGCATAATGTAGTCCGTTTCCAAGAAGTCATTGAGTATGGTACTGTGACCAGCAGGTCTAGTTCTCCAGTATCCTAACTCTTTGAGTCTAAGAGCGCTTTTGCAGCTATGCTTTTGATGTGCATGTCCATTGACAGCAGGTGGAGGATAGTGTCCAGTGCTACCGTGAGTGTTGTTCAGAGGGCGCTAGTGAGCCCAATGCATGTCAAGCGCTGTACTTTTGTCAGCTTGCTTAGATTCGTGAACTTTTCAATGGCCTCCTGCCACACTATCGCGCTATAATTAATATTGGTCTTATTATGGCTATGTACAGCCAATGTACTAATTTTGGTTGGCGACCCCACCTGTTTCGAAACATCTTTCCGCAAGCGTAAAATGCGTTGTATGTTTTTTAACGCGTTCTTCCAGATTAAGTTTCCAACTGATTTTCTTGTCTAGAACAACCCCGAGATATTTAGCGCTGTCGGAAAGATGAAGCTCTTTGCTTCCCATCTTTGGTAACGCAAAAACTGGGATTTTATCCTTCTTCGTGAGAGAAACAGGACATTGTAAGAGGCATTCACCTCTAAACCGCAGTTGCCTGCACATTGTTGTAGTTTGTTGAGTTCTTTCTCTATCAAACTACTAGTTGTCGGTAAATGTTTCCCTGAGACAAGGATGAGCATGTCGTCGGCGTATGCACATGCCTTGATTCCGAGGTTCTCAAGTTCAACAAGTATTTCGTTGACTACAAGAAGTCAAAGTAAGGGCGAGATTACTCCTTCTTGCGGAGTGCCTCTGAAGACTGACTTTGTAATAAGACATTGCCCCAGTTCAGATTTAATGATCCCGTTGTGCAGCATTTGGTCATGCCAATTCCAAATCTCGGGTTCCACTTCCATCGATAGTACTGCGCTTTTAATAGTCGAAAAACGAACATTATTTAAGGCACCTTCAATATCAAGGAATGCGTCGAGAGTATATTCCATAAATGAGAGTGATTTTTCGATTGTTAACAGTAGAAACACTGACTATGTCATCAGAAGCTTTAAAGTTTCCTCGGGAGATTCTGTACAGTTCCGTCCGCCATCCTGGATGATGGGATTCTTCGGTGGGGATTTAGAAAGAACCTTTCTTAATTTTGCCGATTCGTTTGTTGATTCTAATGACTCGCAAAAGTTAGTCCATTACGAATTCTTTGCTTGCCTAATAGTCTTCTTAAGGCATTTAAGACCCTGTTTGTTGAGTTGCCAGTCTTCTGCAGATCGCTGCTGGTTGGATAAATTTGAAAATGCGTCACGCCGCACGGAGGTCAGTTCCTCCACCGCAGTGTCAAGTTCTGCTCTGTCTTGGATTGTGTCCATACTTCGTGTGCTCAGTTGTCCATTTACTAATTTCGTAATTTTTTTCAATCTGTTTTCTTGGGTTTCCTGAATGGCTTAGGCGGAGTAACGTGCTATTCTACGTTCAAGGTTATCAAACAGTGATCCGAAAGGGATGGCTTGTCCGATACCCTCCGATTCTCGACCCATAGTCGCTCTGAGTCAGATATCAGGAACTTCAAGAACTTCTCTTCTAAAAGAATTAGTGAATTTTTTTTTTAAGAATTAAAGGTGTCCAAGTCCTGTTTAAAAATTTATTATATCTTCTAATATGTAAAATAAAGTCAGTTTTTGTGGAAATTTCGATGGAAATCTACATCTGTGAACCGTTCCTTCCCAAATTTTGCATTCTCGAGACTACCGGCCAGGTCATCATCATCATCAATGGCGCGACAGCCCAAATCGGGCCAGGGCCTGCAGGATACATTGTCTGAAGTCATCTCGGTTCAGCGCCCGCGTCTTCCAGTTTGTGCATCTAAGAAGCGATTTGCAATCTGCGTCAACTGAATCCTCGTATCTTTTTCGCGGTTTTCCCACCGTTCGCTTGCCATGGGCTCTACCTTTCAATGTGCGCTTGGGAATTCTTCCGTCATCCATTCGCTCCACATGACCTGCCCATTGCAGCTTACGGAATTTTATAAGAGTCGATGCGGTTGGGTCGTCATAGATGTTATACAACTCGTTGTTGTACCGAATACGCCATTCAGTGCCTTCTCTTACTGGTCCCAAAATTCTTCGAAGAATTCGTCGTTCTAAAGCGTCTATTGATTTTTCAGACGCTTGGGTGAGAGTCCACGTTTCACTTGCATATAGTAGCACAGGTCTTTTTATGGTCTTGTATATGCGAAGTTGGCTCAGCCTGTGCACTTTTTTCGATTTTAAAATCGGAAGAACCGAGAAATATGCCTTATTTGCTAGTGTGATCCGTTGATTTACTTCGTCCCGTTCGTTGCCGTCTCTTACAAAGTGTGATCCCAAGTAAGAGAAATGATCCACATTCTCCAGGTTGTAGTCCCCCAAGGTCATATTTTGTCTAGTTGGCGCGTTTCTTCTTGTTTGGGTCATGAACTTGGTCTTATTCTCATTGACTGGCCAGGTACCGGACATAATTTTATATTCCCGAAATTAGTGGTTCTCGAGTTATTTTAACATTTGAGCTTTTTAGTAAGTTAAATCAGGTGAAGTAGACACAAAAATGAGAATTTACAACTGCAGTCGTAGCCGAGCGGGTAAGGCGTCTGACTAGAAATCAGATGATGATCAGTTCGAATCCTGCCGACCGCGAACATGTGTGATTTTTGCTTTATGTATTTCGATTTTACTACCGGCTGCGAACACGTGACGTCAGTAACAGGGGCGATGAAACATAATTATATATTCCCGAAATTGGTAGTTCGCGAGTTATTTCAACATTTGAGCTTTTTAGTAAGTTAAATCAGATGAAGTAGTTTGTTTGTTTTTAAATCATAGGACCCTTAAATTGCCCACCCTGGATATGCAACATTCTTGATTAAAAACAAGTAATCGATCGTGAACCTTTCTAGTTATGAATATGAGGTAGGCATATACATATATAGGTGTGTTTTAGTAAAGCACTAGTTTTTTATTTGCTAATATTTATTTAAAAAAAAAATATCATCTGGTCAGAATCGGTTGAATTGCACCACGAGTATACCATATACCATTAATTAAGTTCCACTATTTTCTACGGAGATAAAGATTAATTAATGGAAAATGGTGCATTTCTACCTAGTCTACCCTACTACTCGAAAGCAGTATTGCCCAGTCGCTGTTTGCTAATATCGACCAATCAGTAAGCGAAATTAAAAAAGCGTGTTATAACAAGTACAATTATTTATTTACTCTGTAAGATACAATGTGTTATAAGTAGAAGCTTAAGACTTTAAAAGTGCCTGGCATTTTACGACGATACAAGACCCTAAAGTGCTTATGATCATCTGAGATCCAAGTAGAACCAGCCACACTATTTATTGTGCCCTTCTCGGAACTGGTTCCCATGCTGTGGTGAACAGGTGCAACACTGGATGGACCGATTTGCTTGAAATTTTTACAGCTCATTAGTTTGATATTGCGCGGGACGAAACAATCATGTTTTTGCTTGGGGAGCGTTTCGAAATATTGAAAACTTATTTTCAAAGTCAGTGCTGTGTAGCCGAAACCGTGCGAATTTTGAAAAAATTGTAAGGGCCGTAGAAAAGCGCCAAGCGAAACCGCTGTAGTTAAATTGGTGAAGAAAGTTCGTGAGACAGGCTTGCTATTAGATAGCAGAAGTGGTCCCCGAGCTCGGACAGTGTGCACGCCAGAGAATATTGAGACTGTGGCCAGGGCCACCTTATCCTCAAGGCAAAATGGGCTAAGCCCTAGGGCGCAAGCCTTTTGAGGCGGCAATTTTTATTGTTGTTGTGTTTTAAAAATTTTAGAAAATACTGGTCACAAGAACGCAAGAATGGAATATTGTATTTTAAGCTATTTTCTGATTTAGATATTAATTTGTAAGATTGTAGAGGACTGTCTTATGATAATGCCTCTATATACGAGTACAACGGCTTCCAAGTGCGCCTTAAATCTAAACAATCCTGCCATTTGCGTACCCTGTGCAGCACATTCTTTAATTTTAATTGGAGAGTCGGGCGGAATACTGCGTATAAGAAACTAAATTATTTCTATTTCTACAAGTTTTAGTTTTAAGAAGGGGCGACGCACTGAGCCACCACGCACACTAGGCTCCAAAAAGGGCCCATTGCGATCCCTTCGGAGCCTCGCAGGTCACTAAACATCCCCTAAACAACCCAGATTTCTAAAGAAATTGGCTAGCTTATCATGATGCCCTACAGACCTCAGGTCATTGTGGATACAGAGGGGGGGAGGTAAGAGGGTTTCCAAACTATTAAGACATACATACTTCAACCGTTCTCCGATTTTTTTTACTCTACTGCAACGTGGACTGTAATTAGCATTTACTGTAGTTCTGCGGTGCAAGAACAGAACAGAACCGTGATAAAAGACTACAAGACAACATATTGCGTAGGTAATAGGGACATTTAATCAAGAATCGCCAAAAATGACGTAATTTGTGACCTTACCATCTCTGATTCTTTTAAAAAATTTTGTACTTGAAGAACTAGTGACAAAAATTATAGAAATTCAATTTTTTGTTTCTATCTTACTTTTTTCGTCAGTTATAGTATGTTAAATTTTTCGCAAGAACGGTGCCCGAGTCCTCATTGAAAATACATATCTCTGGTAACTTTTATCCTAGAATAGTAAAATATGGCTTATTTTAAAGAGGAAGGTTGTTGCCATAAAAATTATACTCGACATTTTTTTTTCAAGAAAAATGATTTTGTCCTTTATCCTTGAATATCTCAAAACGTTTTTTTTAATATTTTGTAGGTTATACTGTTTTTCAAAACATACCAAAAAATTAACTTGCCCTGAATTAGTTAATGAGCTTGATATTAAGCGTATGTGTCGAAAACATGAGATAGAACTAAATAATTTCTATTAATTTGACTAATTTTTATGCATATAATTGAAAATAATAAAAATATGTTTACCCTAATAATATATATATGTAATATAATATAATGATAAAATTAAAAATCTTTTTCAAGCTAAATATATTAATTTATTATTGCAATATCGAGTTAATGTTCCACGAACTCAAATAAACATAAAAGAAATAAAAACCAATTCTAAAATAAATAAATCTTAATGGGCTCTGTGTTAAAAAGTTTAAGAACATTATAATGGTTCTCAATTATTTTTTAGAAAAAGTGTTATTTATTGAAGAATCTCCAAAAGTGTACTCGAAGAATTAGGAAAAAAAATTATTTTAATTTTTTGTTTCTATCTCATTTTACTTTATTAGTAATAATACAGTATTGTTATTGATTTTCAAAAAAAAAAAATTTGCTGCCCTCAAAATTTTTTTGTGTACATTTCATGACTAGTAGACCCGAAAAAAGCAATAAAAATTTTCACTCCGTCTGTCCGCCGTACGCCGTCCGCCGTACGCCGTTCGTCGACCGCTAAAATCCTTTGAAGGCTCGAAGCTCTCAAACCAGTGGAGCTATTAAATTTAAATTTTGTCTAGGAATAGACTGGGTGGACCCCTTGAATTGACATTATTTTCAGGGGTGGGGGTGTGAGGGGGAAGGTGGGGAAAGCGTTTTAGACGAAAAATTTTGGTTTCTAGATCTCAGGAACCGCTTATGTTAGGAGACTGAAACTGGAAATTTCTATAAAGCTTTGATAGTGAACCCATTTGCAAAAAAATTGATGATATGGGTGAAGGGGTGTGGGAGTGGAGGGGGAAGCAATGCGTCCGAAACGCAAAAAAGTGGAGATCTACACATTCTAAAATCTATATCTCCTAAACCGTTAATAGCAAGCAATTAAAACTTAACAAATATCTGTAGTTATACTAGGAGAGTAGATTGAAACAAAATTTTTGGGTGGGGGTAGTGGCGTACGGGGGTGGGGGTTGAAATACTTAACATTACAATATCTCCCAAACCAGATGCACTAGAAAAACAAAATTCGGTTTGGATATAAAGTTTAATAAAAAAAGATTGTTCAAAGTAAAATCTTTGAAGGGGCGGGGGAGTACGTAAGTGGAGGGGATAAGAATTTTTCAAAAATAACACGTTTCATATCTCAATAACAGTGTAAGATGGATGCTTCAAATTTTTACCAGAAGTAGGCCTAATAGAACCCTAGTAGGGAAATTTGGGTTTGTGGGTGTAGAGGGTGAGGTGTAGAGGGTGAGGGTGGGGAAGGGTGAGAAAGAAAACGTTCCGATGCTTATATCTTAAGAATCTATAATGATAGGAAGCTGAAACTTGGTATTTAGATAGAGCTATAGTAGTGGCATGGTGGAAAAATAAATTTTTTTTTAGGGGTAGTATGGTACGGTGGTGGGGTGTTTTTCCTAACTTTAGAGTGGCTTATGCTAGGAAGTTGAAACTCGGTGCGTATATGTAAATTAACCAGAAAAGTAATTCTGATAAAAAAAAAATTCGAATATTCATTGGCGTTCAGAAGGGGAGGCAAAAAAAATTATCAGTATATATAAAATGCATATATTTCCACGATTTTCGTCATATCTACTAGGTATTTCAAAATATTGAATTCATTTTTATTTTACGGATTTTTCATATGAATACCTAGAATGTGTTTTTTAAAGTTTTTTTTTCAATTCGACCCCTAAGTGGGTGTAAACTGGTTGTATACTTTTTCATGAATTCCACCATGTTTCTCAGGTCAGATCAGATATCGAATATCTTTTCACTTCCCCAGGCTTGTTTAATAATCACCTATTCTTAAGTTTTTTATTTTTCAACCTCTAGACCGCATCCCGGAATATGACCCAATTATTTAATTCATATGTTACACCCTTTTCTAACCGCTTTTTGTTAGGTTTTCAGTCACATAGTAACATATGCCACATCCCCGAATAAACCACGTTCCGAACTCCTGCCGGAAAAATAATAAAGTTCGCCCAGACTGTTGGCAGATTTTTTTTTGTTATGAATGTATGAATGTATGTATGTTAAAGATTTCCCACAAAAGATGTAAGAGTCCTCTTTGAAAGTTCACATCTCTGATAAATTTTATCCTTGAATAATAAAGTAAGGCTTATTTTAAAGATTGTTGTGGATTTTGTTAGGGCCGGTTTCACAGTGTGACCTTAAGTTTCAATTTCAACTTAAGCCTTTGCTCAAATGGAATCACTGTTTCACACTAAAGTTTTAAGGCTTGAGTAGAGTTCAACTCGAAACTCAACTTAAGCCAGGGGATATGAGAGCTTAAGTTTGAGTTCGGATTTTAAGCAGGCGAACTGGCAAATAGCAAGTGTAATTTTCCTGTCGGAATTTTTATTTAATTTTAAATTTATATTTTAATACAAGACTGACGAGAATGTTCACCTCAAAAGCCATAAAATTTTGACTCCTATTTAATTATAATCGCTTTCTAATTTTTAACGGTATTTTTAAAAATTTTAATAGCATTTTGACATAACTTTTCAAAACAGTGGCCTACACAAGTCATTAAGCAGTGTGAAACAGTATTGTTTTGAGCTAAAGCTTAAGTTACTGGCTCAGGTTCAACTGAGCCAAAGCTTAAGTACGCACTGTGAAACCGGCCCTTAGAGTTAGAGACAAAAACTTAAATTTTCATTATATTTTTCACTAATTCTTCAAATCTAAAGAATCGAAGATGGTAAGTTCACGACTTTAGCGATTGTTGATAATTTTTGATCCCGTAATAAGATGACCCTTTTTTGCTAAGTGCAGTAAAGTTGATCAAGTTTACTGCACTTATATCCAAATCAAAAAATAAAACATTTTATTATAAAATAGCCAATTAAAAAAAGTTCTACTCACTGGAAACTTATTAGCATTATGGAGCGAAATAATAAAAATCATAAATAAAACTAATATATCACATCAAAAAGATGATAGGTACTACAATTGAAAGCATTATTTTATTATACGCTTCTTTAGAAAAATTGGTCCAGTCGAAAAGAAAATACAGAATCATTCAACCTTTACAAATCCGAAGGTATAAGATTGTCAAGTTCTGAAACTGTAATATTTTGTATTTTCCGCTTCAACTAGCCATCAAAATTGTATTTTCTTATGACGAGGGGCGCATTATTTTAGTAGCCCACGGGCGCCGAATATCTTAAGACGGCCCTGACTGTGGCCCGTAGTGTGAGACAGAGTCCATCAACTTCAACTCGACGCCGATCGCAGCAACTAGCCATTAATCGCACCAGCCTGAGGATTATACTACACAAAGACCTCGGATTATCCGCCTAAAAGGTCCAAATGACTCAGGGGTTGAAAGCAAATGACTATCCGCTTCGTTATCGGTTTGCTGCGCCAGCTCAATAATGACGTCGATTTTTGTCGAAAAAACATTTTTTCAGACGAAGCGCTTTTCAATCTTGGGGGCTAAGTAAACAAGCAGAACTGCCGGATTTGGGGTTCGGAACTGCCACACGTAATCGTAGAGAGGCCAATGCATCCACCAAGAGTGACTGTGTGGTGTGGACTTTGGAGTGGTGGCATAATTGTTTCTTTTTTTTGGAAAATGATGCTGGAAACGTCGTTACCATCAATGGCGACCGTTACAGAGCCAAGTTAACTTACTTTTTTATGGCCTCAAATCAAGGCTATGAATGTATACGACCTTGGGTTTGAGCAAGATGGCGCCACATGTCATACAAGCAAACTCACAATCGATCTCCTGCGCGCCAAATATGACAACCGAATAATTAGCCGTTATGGAGATGTCAATTGGTCTGCACGGAGCTGCGATTTGACGCCTTAATACTTTTTTCTGTGGGGGTGCCGTTAAGGATCGATGCTGTGCGGATAATCCAGAAGCAATTCCAGATTTAAAACATAACATTGTTACTGATATTGGCGAGATAAGCGGCGAAATATTCGAAAAAGTGCTTCAAACCTGGACTCACAGGATGGCTTACTGTAAGGCCAGCAGAGGGAGAAACATGAACGAAATTGTTTTCTCATTCTTTAATCGGAGACTCTAACCATTACAATTAAAAAAGAAATTACAAAAAATATTGATGTAGCCTCATTTTATAGCGTTTTTAAAAACAAACTTTTAAATTGCCCACCCTGTATATCGATCATATGGATAGAAAAGAGAAGGAAAATACTACTTTTGCTTTAAAGATTTTACTTACGCAGCGCCAATGCCGAGTGGTGCGTTTCTACCTATGGTTCAGGACTACCCTTTCTACTCTATACTGTTACGAATTGGTTTTCGGCACCATAGGCGCCTCCCATTCGCCTCAGAATTTGATGGGCCCCCTTGGACCTGGACAGCATGATCTGCCGACTACTCAGGAGCCGGATGGGGGGGTTCGAAAAAATCTGACCAAGAGGGCACCACCCTAGTAGATGCTGTCAATAGAACTTAAATAAGGAAAAAAAATAGGGAAGAAATTCAGGAGAACAAAGGGGACATAACCGCACCGCTACCGCCTCGACTCAAATATAACTTCGTAACCGCGACGCGTGAAAGAGAAAGAGAATAAAAAGTTCGTAAGACTCAAGGCCATCCTTGTCCGATGGAGCCCCAGGGCCCCTTTCATAGGAGAACTACTCCATTATGCCACAAATAAAAAAAAATATGTCGGAACGAAAATGAAAGGAATACGCACTACGTCGTTAGCCTCGCTTCTCCACTCGACAGGAACCTGTACACAAAGAAAAAACACTACTTGGAGTCTAAAAGAAAAATCGATTGAGCATGCAAAATGAAAGAAAAAAATTCATATGTAATCCAATCGTTAATATGAGATTTAATAATTCGAAAAAAAAAATTAATATAAAAAGGTTGTTTTTTTTTATGAAATTTCCATTAATAAAGCTGTGTTGGTCGATCGGCTGGTGCTGTATCGTTGGGGCCCTTTACATCCATCATTACGACGCGGCGTTTGCATGCATGTTCAAAAAAATTTACCTGCAGGATTTTTGATTTTTAATCAGGTGGACAACAAAATTGTCTTTTCGGTTTTGGACTTTAACTGATAAACTTTAATAAATGTCGCACTGAGTCCAACCGAGAGTTCGGCGTTAGGTCTCCCCCACACAAACTTTTTTTATAGGGATTTCTTTTCCACTTTAGTCACTTTGATTTGATAGTAATTCACGTCTATGGTTTTCCACAACTTAAAAACACCACTCAAACTTCGTTTTGTTTGTTTTTTCCAGTTCTAGAGGGAATTACGTTAAAGAACACATTTTTATCTCGTTATTGGGTCGGGGTTTTTTTTCCGTCCGTCCACTTTAACCGACGCACCAAGAAGATCCCGAATCAAAATGTTCAACTCACGATCGCCGTGAAAAAAACGGTTCCTGTGACGAATTTTAAATTGCGTTTACGCGGGAAGCGATGTTCTTTTAGTTTTTCCCTCGTACATGTAGATGCCGCTAGTGGTTTAGTCTGGATCCGAATCTTATTTTCAACCGAATGGATTTAACTGCCGACGATTTTTATTATTGTTGTAATTACTGTTGTTGTTATTATTGTTGTTGTTATTATTGTTGTAGTTATTCTTGTTGTTGTTACATGTACAAAGAAATAAGGTAACATGCCTTGTGGAGCATCGCGTCAGAAAGGTTGGGGGAGATATCACTTAAAGAAGTGATCGCGGTGTGACACCAAAACACACTTTGGGTTTGAGACCACTACATGCCGAATAGAAACACAGAAAAGAATTTAAGTTTAAGGAAAAATACCGCGGCCGATGCTGCATTCGTAACAATCGTGGGGACAACCCAGACCCAGGAGAACCGTCTCATAATCCAAGCCGGGCTTCGTACAAAAACCCATTCAAAGTATTACTATGTATTTCATAATTAGGACTTAATATCCTTACTGTGGAATATGCCAATGATGTTTCCGGCCTTATCCTCCAGTTAATAGGAGACATTTCCTATCTTTCCTCTTACCTTAGCCTCAATAAATTTCGGAGCAAACTTGGCAGCAAAACGGTTGACGGCACTACTTTGTACAAAATTCCGCACATATGCGGTTTGCCCTGGCACAAAGTATTTGGATGTGCTACGCAAGTTGTATGTATGCGCACTCTTTTTGGAAGCTAATTCCAGGTTTTGACATATTTTATCCTGTAGCATTCGGATACGTTCGATATGATTCGTTATGGATATATCTCCTTCTCCTAATGAATTTAGGGCCTGGAGGAGCTCATAATCTGATCCATGACGTATTGCGTGATAGCCAAACATCAGGAAGTGCGGTGAGTAGCCAGTCGAAGCGTGTACCACATTTCGAAGTGCAGACGATGTCTCGCTGAGATGCTCATCCCAATTCCGATGATCAGTACCCACATATGAGCGTATAGCCGATAAGATAGATCGGTTGACCCGTTCAGAAGCATTAGCCTGTGGTGCATAAAAGGGGGAAAAGATGTGCTTTACACCAAAGTTCTCCAAAAATATCTGAAATGCCCTGGCAGTGAACTGTCCGCCATTATCGGAGTGGGTGCATTCAGGGACACCGTAAGTTAAGAAAACTTCATTTCCCAAAAATTTTATAATACGGTCTGAAGTGGCACTTGGCATTGATTTCAACCACACAAATTTCGTGAACTTGTCCAGAACAACAAAGATGTACTTATTTCCGGCAATTGACCGGGGGTAGGGACCTAAAAAATCAATGTACAAGCGTTGCATGGGACGAACGACTTCAACTCTTTCACCCATTGGGGGACGCATGGTATGGTTCGCGGGTTTGCTTTGCTTACAGACTACACAGGATGCAACATACTTAGCAACGTCCTGTCGTAGCTTCGGCCAATAATAATACCTCTGTAGAAGTTCTGCCGTCTTTTGTACTCCGCAATGAGATGAAATTGGGTCATCATGCGCCTTTGAAATCAGTTCTTCAGTTGCTGGATACGGGACCCACAGTTTATGCTTTGGGATGTCAGTGTTTGCCTCAATTTTGGTATTAGTGCAGATATAGATTTTACCATCAAGAACGCTAAGATTCGAGTATCGGTCTGGAGATTAGGAGATCTGAGAGATCAATTCCAAGTACGACGCATCATCAAAAGCTGTCATTGTCATGGCTTCGTCGACATAGAGCGGGAAATCTTCCTCCAACTCTAATTCGCAACAGAACACTCGCGATAGTGCATCAGGAACGACATTCAGCGTGCCTTTCCTATGCTCAATTTGAAACTTGAACCCCTGCAGTTTCAGACTCCATCGCGCTAAACGCCCAGACAAATCCTGTTGCTGCATGAGCCACTTTAAACTTGCATGATCCGTAATTATTGTGAACTCAAGTCCTTCGACGTAAGCCCGAAACCTCTTCACACTCTGGACTGCAGCCAGACACTCCAACTCCGTCACACTGTAATTACGTTGTGCCGCGTTGAGTTTCGCAGACATGAAGGCTATCGGATGTTCTTCACCTAAGTCCGTCTTTTGGAATAGAACACTTCCGATGCCTGTAGCACTCGCATCGCATTGTATGAAGAATGGTCTCGAAAAATCCGGATTTATCAAAACCGGCGCTGTTGTTAGGAGTTTCTTGGTTTCTTCGAAAGCCTGATTTGCAGAATCATTCCACATGAATGTTTTCTTCCCCTTGAGTAGGTCAGTTAGCGGAGAAGTCACTGAGGCAAAGTTTGGTATGAATCTCCTATACCAGCCCGCCATACCCATGAATCTACGCACTTCACGTGTGCTTTTGGGAATCGGGTATGCTGTAATTCCAGAGATCTTTTCCGGGTCCGTCTTAAGTATGCCATCACTAACAACATATCCTAAATATTTGATTTCCTTCATAAGGAATTTGCTTTTCTCTACATTTATCGTAAGGTTGGCAGTTCGCAGAAGCTGAGAAACATGATGAAGAAGATCAAAGTGTTCTTCCAAGGTACTGGAGGTGATAAGCAAATCATCCAGATATACAAATACCTTATCGTGTAATTGATAGGGAATGACTTTGTGCATCAGCCGACACATTGTTTGTGGCGCGTTGCACAACCCAAAAGGCATGACCGTGAATTGATAGAGCGGTCGCCCGGGAACGGTAAACGCTGTTTTATCGCGCGAAGATGGATCTAACGGTATTTGCCAAAAAGCATCCTTTAAATCCAGACTCGAGATGAATTTAGTGGCTTGCAACCGAGAGAGAAGACCGTCATCTAACGGAAGAGGGTACGCATCCTTACACGTAACTTCATTTATCCGCCTTGCGTCCAAACATAGTCTAACCTTCCCATTTGCCTTACTCTTCAACGTCACTGGAGAACACCAAGAGCTTGAGCTTTCTTCAATTACGCCCAGCTGTAGCATCCGGTCCAGCTCATCGTAAAATTGCTTTTGAACGACCGGGGATACGGAATAGTGACGCTGCTTAACTGGTGCTGCGGAACCCACATCAATTACATGAGAAAGTAAAGAAGTTTTTTGCAAGCCCATGCGGTTAAATGAAGGAAACAAATCTGCGACCTCTCTTAATTTTATTCTGTCTTCTTCACTCAAATTGTGTTGTAAGGAATTTGTAGGGGTTGGTACACACACTATTTCTTCAGCCTGCGTTTGGGCCAATCCAAAAAGATCCCAGAAATCTATGCCTAGGTATAGAGGGTTTTTCAGTGCTGGAGCGACTAGAAATCGCATCATTCGACTCTTTCCTGCGAATGAAACCAAAACGCGAACATAGCCCAACACTTCACACTTTTGACCACATGCCGTAGATAGATGTGAATGCAGAGAATGAACTGGTAGTGAGAGATCTGTGATGAGTTTAGACCCCTCAGCCCCGAGTACGGTTGAACTGACACCACTGTCAAGTAACCCCTGAAAACGATGCCCTTTTATAAATATTTCAGCATACGGACGGTTGTCGCCATTTATTTGAAAAATTGATGACACATCGGCTTGTTTTAGGTGTCGCCGAATTTGCCAGTAACGGATGGAACGTGATAAGCGGGAGCGTTTACGAATTGGTGGACTAGTCTGACATATCTGAGGTTTAAATTTGGTTGAAATTGAAAGCTGGTCTATATTGTGGGTTTGGGTGTCAGATCCGTATTGGTAGGCTGGTTCCGATTGGGACTCTTTGTAGGTTGAATGCGACTCGTCCCAGGTTGATTCGCACTCCTCTGACCATTTCCCGGCTATCGTTTGCATATCGTGCAGTTTGGTTTCACCACGTTTGGTGTACCGCACCCGAAGCAAAACGTATGTGTGATTTCCTTTTCACAATCAGAAAAGACGTGCCCAATGTCCTTACAGTCCCTCTCCCCGAACTGGGTTTCTGTTGTGCTGCACCTTTAGAATATTGTGCCGTGCCTACGTGAGCATCAACTTGAATTTCGCTAACATGTTTCCGACCAGAGCAATTTGATTCACCATCATACCCAATCCTCTTCCAAGTATCCTCAACAGTAACGCATCTTCTCTTCAACTGCATTAATGTTTCAAAATCGATCACAGCTAAATGTGCCTGTAATCCCGGACGCATGTTGCGCCACAGAATTTGTTGCAGCTGCTGATCTGATAATGGTGAACACAACTGAAGAGCAAGGCTAACAATTGCATCCGCGAAATCCCGAAATGGTTCCTTAGCTTTTTGAAAGCGACTATCTATCAACCTACGGACATCTAAATCAGTGTTTTGTGTGTCAAAACGCTCTCGTAAGGAATGGCGAAATTCAGGCCATATAATATCAGGTGTCGTTTCTCGTAGAGTTCAATACCATTCAGCAGCTGAACCTCTCAATAAGACCAAAATCTCCGAAACTAATTCCAACTCAGAAATCCCATTCGACCTGCCCAAAGTCTCAACCCTGAAAAGAAACCTGTTGACATTCATGCTTGTGCTGGATCCGTCAAAGGTGACACCCCACTTTGACATCGGAATAAAGCGCTTTTGATTGTGAATTACCGCGTTCCTATTGTGCGAAACGGGAATACATTCCTGACGAGTGCTTGAGAAAGGCCAAACAGGTGCTTGGTTATTTAGCGGTGCCTGTTCGTGTCCCTGTACTTGAGCTGGAAGAATGTCCTCACAAGCTTTCCCTCTTTCCAGACTCTCACAATCGCCGGTACAGTTTGATGCATCTACTTCAGGAGCCTCTCCTTGAGGCTTAAGAACCGTAACCCCAACATCCGGAGAAGAGGTGGTACTGAAGTTTATCTCCGAAAGCTTTTGATCAAAATTTTCCAAGGCTGCCTCATCAGGTTTAGCTAAAAGATCGTCAATCACGGAATTCAGTTCTCTGATTTTTACTAAGTGTTCTCGACCCGTAGCTTGTATTGTCCCCGCAGAGCATTTCACTAGCCGCGTTAACCGACCAGTGTAGTGGTTGAGGCGAGAGAGACACTTATCCACATCATTCAGTCTTTCCGACTTACATTCCTTTAAAATACTCGAGATGTCGTCTAAGCCCTCTTGACAATTTTCGAGTGCCCTTGGTAAGTCTTGAAGAACGATTTCCGGTAGGCTTGAGCTCGGTCTCAAGACCGGTCTCTCCTTTTCTAACTTGAGCTGGGAGTCAAGACTCTCCAACTGGGCCAGACCCGTCCCACTGATGCCACGAATGATGCATTCCATCTGAAACTCATCGGGTTCCAAATGATCAATGGTAAAATTCATTGTACCAAATAAAGATATATAACAATAACCAAAAGAAATTAAGAAAAAAAAATCAAAAAAAATAATATGCGCAATAAAGATGCACCCAAAAAAAATAAAATACAAAATCCTAAACCGTATATTTCCTAAATTATGTAAATGCGAATAATTGATACCCAAGTGTGTTGTATGCCTGATAAAAAAAATCAAAGGGGTCCTGAGATCCATCAGACTTCGGAATGTAGCCTATTCTCTCTCTCTTTGCCTAAAGGAAGTTAGGAAAAAAACCCAAATAGCAAATCGCTCCAAAACGACGCGGACGGTAGAGGGTACGACGAGCTAGAGTTGTCCATACTAAATTATTTTAAAATGGAAGAAAAATTTTCGGGAAGCTCATCGATGTGATTTCTTTATAACCAAACGAAATTATTCGTTAGGCTGCACAATAATTGCTGCAACCGACGGGACCGTCCCGGATTAATTCCGCGAGAAACCAAATCGAGTCTTAGTTCGCGACACTGAATAATGATTTGGTACTTACACAAGTATTCGATAGGTTATTCGAAACCGACGCAAATGCGGATAACTTGTGCGCACATCACTAAACAATGTGATTTTAACAAGGGTTAAATAGAAACAAGTATATTCGCTCAAAATAGCTCGGCACTTAAGGTGCCCTTGTATCCCTGATTGGAAAAAAAAATCCGCGCGACAATAATTGAGAATGCCCAACCATAACTCTAAACAGAGGTTAAAGGGTATGAGGTGCTATAGGTGACCATGCTAAATTGTTTTAGAATGATAAAAATTTTCGGAAAACTCATCGATGTGATTTCTGTTTCAACATATGGAATTATTCGTTAAGCTGCACAACAATTGCTACAGCCGACGGGACCGACCCGGATTAAATTCCGCGAGAAACCAAATCGAGTCTTAGTTCGCGTCACTGAATAATGGTTTAGTTCTTACATAAGTATTCGATAGGTTATTCGGAACCAACGCGAATGCGGATAACTTATGCGCTCACCACTAAACAGTGTGATTTTAACAGGGGTAAATAAAAACAAGTATATTCGCCTTCAAAATAGCTCGGCACTTAAGGTGCACTTGTATCTCCTGGTTGAAGAAAGAAACGCGCGTTAACAATTTAAAATACCCAACCATGCATAACTCCAGACAATTAAAAAAAACTTTTTACAAGGAATAGATAGAAAAGGGAAAAAAAAAATCTCCAGAAAAAAATTGAACACGAAGTTCCTCATTAAGAATCGCACAATTTCCTAATCAAACTGCAAAAGTGTTGTTGCAATATAAGCAAACGAAGCATTGCACATTGTATGTTAAATACCCATAGTCACAACAAAATCAATCAGCTGTGAAAAGGTTGAAGGTGTTAAGTTGCCTAGTTCTAGGGTATTCTAATTTTATATTGTCGGTTCAGCAGAGTACTTAGTTAACTCAACGTTAGCCCTCAGTAATCTCAACGTGACCACCACGCGGGCGAACCCGGATCGAAACCTCAAGCGGACCAAATATTTTTATTTAAAAGTTTTCAAAATATGCTGGCGCTATAAAAGAAAGCACCCAAAATAGAAGGAAGACCCGATTGCAACAACAACAAACTTTAATGGCGAAAATTAATAAAGTTGAATGTAAAAAAAAAGTCATCCACCTCTCAGCTAGAACGGAACTGGAACCGTACAACTGAACGGGATTAGGAAGAATATTTAACAGGAAAACCTATAAAATTGATTTTAATCGCATAAGTAGGAAAATTGGAAATATTGAATTTACAAAAAAACTATATACATATACACACGATTGGGCGCCACTGTTACGAATTGGTTTTCGGCACCATAGGCGCCTCCCATTCGCCTCAGAATTTGATGGGCCTCCTTGGACCTGGACAGCATGATCTGCCGACTACTCAGGAGCCGGATGGGGGGGCTCGAAAAAATCTGTCCAAGAGGGCACCATCCTAGTAGATGCTGTCAATAGAACTTTAATAAGGAAAAAAAAATACGGAAGAAATTCAGGAGAACAAAGGGGACATAACCGCACCGCTACCGCCTCGACTCATATATAACTTCGTAACCGCGACGCGTGAAAGAGAAAGAGAATAAAAAGTTCGTAAGACTCAAGGCCATCCGTAGAATAAAAATGAATTCAATATTTGGAAAGACCTAGTAGATATGACGAAAATCATGAAAATATATGAATTTTATATCTATTATATTTACAAATAATTTTTTTTGCCCCCATTTCTGAACGCCAATGAATATTCAAATTTTTTTTTATCACAATTACTTTTCTAGTTGGTTTACATATACACACCGAGTTTCAACTTTCTAGCATAAACCGTTTAATAGTTAGGAAAACACCCCCTACCCCCGTAGCATACTACCCCTAAAAAAAATTTTATTTTTCCAACATTCAGCTACTATAGCTCTATCTAAATACTAAGTTTAAGGCTTATACCATTACAGGTTCCCAAGATATAAGCATCGGAACTTTTTCCTTTTCGCCCTCCCCCACCCTCCCCCTCTTCACCCTCAACCCCAAAACTTTTTTCCCTACTAGGGTTTAATTAGCGCTACTTCTGGTAAAAATTCTAAGCATCAATCTTAAACTGTTCTTGAGATATAAAATGTGTTTGATTTGAAAAATTCTCATCCCCTCCACTTCTATGCTCCACCTCCCACTTAAAAAATTTTACTTTGATCAATCTTTATTTGTCAACCTTTACACCCAAATCAAATTTTATTTTTCTAGACCAATTAATTCATGAGATATCGTAATCTTAAGTTTTTCACCCCCCACCCCCATACACAACTTCCCTCACCCAAAATTTTTCTTCATTCTGTTCTCCTAGTATAACTACAAATATTTCATAAGTTTGAATAGTGTGCCATTAACGGTTTAGGAGATATGGATTTTAGAATGTGTCTATCGCACCTTTTTTGGGTTTCGGATGCATTACATTTCCCCCCCACTCCCACACCCCTTAATCAATATTGACAATTTTTCTGCAAATGGGTCTACTATCAGAGCTCTATAGAAATTCCAAGTTTCAGCTTCCTAACATAAGGGGTTACTGAGATCTGGAAACCAAAATTTTCGGTCTAAAACACTTCCCCCTCCTTCCCCCTCCTTCCCCCTCCTTCCCCCTCACACCCCCACCCCTAAAAATTTGGTCACTTCAAGGCGCCTACCCCATCTATTCGTTAAAAAAATTTCAATTTAATATCTCAAAGCGTTTGGCAGCTACGAGCCTCCAAACGATCTTGCGTACGGCGGACAGACGGACTGAAAATTTTTATTGCTTTTTTCGCGTCTACTAGTTGTGAAACGTGAAAATAAAAATTTTGAGGGTAGCAAATTTTTTTTTTTTAAAAATCAATCACAATACTTAATTATTAAAATAATAAAGTAAAACACTACTTGGAGTCTAAAAGAAAAAATCTGCCAACAATCTGGGCGTAACTTTATTATTTTTCCGGCAGAAGTAAGGAACGCGTTCAATTCTGAAACGCGGTGTATGCTACTATGTGAGTGAAAACCTATCAAAAAGAACAAGATCATGGAAGTGAAAATCTGATTGGATCTGAGAGATATGGAATAGTTTATGAAAAAGTACACAATAACTTTACACCCCCTTAGGGGTCAATTTTCAGAAAATCTTGAAAACACTGTCTTGGTATTCATATGGAGAATACATAGAATAAAATTAAATTCATTATTTGGGACGAGGTAGTAGATATGTCGAAAATCGTGGGAAAATATGCATTCTATTTTCACAGATAATTTTTTTTGCCCCCCTTCTGAACGCCAATAGATATTCGTTTTTTTTATTCAAAATAATTTTTTTAGTTGATTTAGATATACACACCGAGTTTCAACATTGTATCTTAAGCCGTTCTATATATAGGAAAAACACCTACCACTTGCACCACACTACCCTTAGGGGTCGAATTTCAAAAAATCTTGAAAACTCTTTCTAGGTATTCATACGAAGAATCCGTAGAATAAAAATGAATTCAATATTTGGAAAGACCTAGTAGATATGACGAAAATCCTGAAAATATATGCATTTTATATTTATTATATTTCCAAATATTTTTTTTTGCCCCCCCCCTTCTGAACGCCAATGAATATTCAAATTTTTTTTTATCACTTTTACTTTTCTTGTTTATTTACATATACACACCGAGTTTCAACATTGAAGCTTAAGCCGTTCCATATATAGGAAAAACACCCCCACTTGTACCACACTACCCTTAGGGGTCGAATTTCAAAAAACCTTGAAAACGCTTTCTAGGTATTCATACGAAGAATCCGTAGAATAAAAATGAATTCAATATTTAGAAAGACCTAGTAGATATGACGAAAATCGTGAAAATATATGCATTTTAAATTTATTATTTTTACAAATTTTATTTTGCCCCCCCCCCTTCTGAACGCCAATGAATATTCAAATTTTTTTTTATCACAATTACTTTTCTAGTTGATTTACATATACACACCGAGTTTCAACATTGTAGCTTAAGCCGTTCCATATATTAGAAAAACACCCCCACTTGTACCACACTACCCTTAGGGGTCGAATTTCAAAAAACCTTGAAAACGCTTTCTAGGTATTCATACGAAGAATCCGTAGAATAAAAATAAATTCAATATTTGGAAAGACCTAGTAGATATGACGAAAATCGTGAAAATATATGAATTTTATATCTATTATATTTACAAATAATTTTTTTTGCCCCCCTTTCTGAACGCCAATGAATATTCAAATTTTTTTTTGTCACAACTACTTTTCTAGTTGATTTACATATACACACCGAGTTTCAACTTTCTAGCATAAACCGTTTAATAGTTAGGAAAAACACCCCCTACCCCCGTAGCATACTACCCCTAAAAAAAATTTTATTTTTCCAACATTCCGCTACTATAGCTCTATCTAAATACCAAGTTTAAGGCTTATATCATTACAGGTTCTCAAGATATAAGCATCGGAACTTTTTCCTTTTCACCCTCCCCCACCCTCCCCCTCTTAACCCTCAACCACAAAACTTTTTTCCCTACTAGGGTTTAATTAGCGCTACTTCTGGTAAAAATTCTAAGCATCTATCTTAAACTGTTCTTGAGATATGAAATGTGTTTGATTTGAAAAATTCTCATCCCCTCCACTTCTATGCTCCACCTCCCACTTAAAAAATTTTACTTTGATCAATCTTTTTTTGTCAACCTTTACACCCAAACCCTACCCTCAAAATTTTTATTTTCACGTTTCATAACTAGTAGACGCGAAAAAAGCAATAACAATTTTCAGTCCGTCTGTCCGCCGTACGCCGTACGCCGTACGCCGTACGCAAGATCGTTTCGAGGCTCGTAGCTGCCAAACGCTTTGAGATATTAAATTGAAATTTTTTTAACGAATAGACGGGGTAGGCGCCTTGAGGTGACCAAATTTTTAGGGGTGGGGTTGTGAGGGGGAAGGAGGGGGAAGTGTTTTAGACCGAAAATTTTGGTTTCCAGATCTCAGTAACCCCTAATGTTAGGAAGCTGAAACTTGGAATTTCTATAGAGCTCTGATAGTAGACCCATTTGCAGAAAAATTGCCAATATTGATCAAGGGGTGTGGGAGTGGGGGGAAATGTAATGCGTCCGAAACCCAAAAAAGGCGAGATAGACACATTCTAAAATCCATATCTCCTAAACCGTTAATGGCACACTATTCAAACTTAAGAAATATTTGTAGTTATACTAGGAGAACAGAATCAAGAAAAATTTTGGGTGGGGGAAGTTGTGTATGGGGGTGGGGGGTGAAAAACTTAAGATTACGATATCTCATGAACCAATTGCTCTAGAAAAATAAAATTTGGTTTGGGTATAAAGGTTGACAAATAAAGATTGATCAAAGTTAAATTTTTTAAGTGGGAGGTGGAGCATAGAAGTGGAGGGGATGAGAATTTTTCAAATCAAACACATTTCATATCTCAAGAACAGTTTAAGATAGATGCTTAGAATTTTTACCAGAAGTAGCGCTAATTAAACCCTTGTAGGGAAAAAAGTTTTGGGGTTGATGGTGTAGAGAGGGAGGGTGGGGGAGGGTGAAAAGGAAAAAGTTCCGATGCTTATATCTTGAGAGCCTGTAATGATATAAGCCTTAAACTTAGTATTTAGATAGAGCTTTAGTAGCGGAATGTTGGAAAAAATTTTTTTTTTTTAGGGGTAGTATGCTACGGGGGTAGGGGGTGTTTTTCCTAACTATTAAACGGTTCATGCTAGAAAGTTGAAACTCGGTGTGTATATGTAAACCAACTAGAAAAGTAATTGTGATAAAAAAAAATTTGAATATTCATTGGCAATCAGAAAGGGGGGCAAAAAAAATTATTTGTAAATATAATAAATATAAAATGCATATATTTTCACGATTTTCGTCATATCTACTAGGTCTTTCCAAATATTGAATTTATTTTTATTCTACGGATTCTTCGTATAAATAAGTAGAAAGTGTTTTCAAGGTTTTTTGAAATTCGACCCCTAAGGGTAGTGTGGTACAAGTGGGGGTGTTTTTCTTATATATGGAACGGCTTAAGCTACAATGTTGAAACTCGGTGTGTATATGTAAATCAACTAGAAAAGTAATTGTGATAAAAAAAAATTTGAATACTCATTGGCGTTCAGAAGGGGGGGGGGGCAAAAAAAAATATTTGTATATATAATAAATATAAAATGCATATATACAAATTCGACCCCTAAGGGTAGTGTGGTATAAGGGGGGGGGGGGTGTCTTTCCTATATATAGAACGGCTTAAGCTACAATGTTGAAACTCGGTGTGTATATCTAAATCAACTAGAAAAATAATTTTGAATAAAAAAAACGAATATCTATTGGCGTTCAGAAGGGGGGCAAAAAAAACTATCTGTGAAAATAGAATGCATATTTTCCCACGATTTTCGACATATCGACATACTACCTCGTCCCAAATAACGAACTTAATTTTATTCTATGTATTCTCCATATGAATACCAAAAAAGTGTTTTCAAGATTTTCTGAAAATTGACCCCTAAGGGGGTGTAAAGTGATTGTGTACTTTTTCATAAACTATTCCATATCTCTCAGATCCAATCAGATTTTCACTTCCATGATCTTGTTCTTTTTGATAGGTTTCCAGTCACATAGTAGCCTACACCGCATTTCAGAATTGAACGCGTTGCTAACTTTTGCCGGAAAAATAATAAAGTTACGCCCAGATTGTTGGCAGATTTTTTCTTATGAAATTTCCATTAATAAAGCTGTGTTGGTCGATCGGCTGGTGCTGTATCGTTGGGGCCCTTTACATCCATCATTACGACGCGGCGTTTACATGCATGTTTAAAAAAAATTTACCTGCAGGATTTTTGATTTTTTTGATTTAATCAGGTGGACAACAAAATTGTCTTTTCGGTTTTGGACTTTAACTGATAAACTTTAATAAATGTCGCACTGAGTCCAACCGAGAGTTCGGCGTTAGGTCTCCCCCACACAAACTTTTTTTATAGGGATTTCTTTTCCACTTTAGTCACTTTGATTTGATAGTAATTCACGTCTATGGTTTTCCACAACTTAAAAACACCACTCAAACTTCGTTTTGTTTGTTTTTTCCAGTTCTAGAGGGAATTACGTTAAAGTACACTTTTTTATCTCGTTATTGGGTCGGGGTTTTTTTTCCGTCCGTCCACTTTAACCGACGCACCAAGAAGATCCCGAATCAAAATGTTCAACTCACGATCGCCGTGAAAAAAACGGTTCCTGTGACGAATTTTACATTGCGTTTACGCGGGAAGCGATGTTCTTTTAGTTTTTCCCTCGTACATGTAGATGCCGCTAGTGGTTTAGTCTGGATCCGAATCTTATTTTCGACCGAATGGATTTAACTGCCGACGATTTTTATTATTGTTGTAATTACTGTTGTTGTTATTATTGTTGTTGTTATTATTGTTGTTGTTACATGTACAAAGAAATAAGGTAACATGCCTTGTGGAGCATCGCGTCAGAAAGGTTGGGGGAGATATCACTTAAAGAAGTGATCGCGGTGTGACACCACAACACACTTTGGGTTTGAGACCACTACATGCCGAATAGAAACACAGAAAAGAATTTAAGTTTAAGGAAAAATACCGCGGCTGATGCTGCATTCGTAACAATACGAGATACCGTTTTAGAGCCATTACGAACGATTTCAAAAATAGTAATCAGGAATTTGTGTCCTTTCCAACGTTACGTTACGCTAAGTACAGCAGAAGTTAGAGACCAAACAGTGATCACAGGTACGATGAAAATCCTTCGTCCTTAAGATCGCGCTATTTCCTTAACGGTGCAAAAACGGGAGTATGTGTAGAACGATTTTCTACTCAGGACAAGTTCCTCTATCTCCATTTTCGTTTGAACCTCAGTACTAGAAACTTCCTGTATATTATTTTTGTTAGTTATAGTACGTATATTAAAGTTTGTAATTTCTATCTTAGAATAATTAAATATTTCTTATTTTACACGGAAATGCTGTGGGACTAAGAATTTTTTCCGAAATTTTTTCCAAGGATAATTTATAATGTCCTTCATCCTGGAATAACTCAAAACTTTTTTTATTAATTTTCATATTTTGAACGTTATACTGTTTTTCAAAACATACAAAAAAATCTGCCAACAATCTGGGCGTAATTTTATTATTTTTCCGGCAGAAGCTAGGAACGCGTCCAATTCCGAGATGCGGTGTAGGTTACTATGTGACTGAAAACTTACTAAAAAGAACAACCCTGTGGAAGTGAAAATCTGATCAGATCTGAGAGATATGGAATAATTTATGAAAAAGTACACAATCACTTTACACCACCTTAGGGGTCAATTTTCAAAAAATCTCGAAAATACTTTCTAGGTATTCATATGAGGAATCCGTAGAATAAAAGTGAATTCAATATTTTGGAAGACTTAGTAGATATGACGAAAATCGAGAATATATGTGCACTCCATTTTGACTGAACATTTTTTTTCCCCCAATTCTGAACTCCAATAAACATTCGGTTTTTTAAGGTTCAAATTACTTTTCTAGTTGATTTACATATACACACCGAGTTTCAATTTTCTAGCATAAGCCGTTACATAGTTAACAAAAACACCCCCCACCCCCGTACCATACTACCCCTATAAAAAATAATAGTTTTCCAATATGCCACTACTATAGCTCTATCTAAATACCAAGTTTCAGCTTTTTATCATTATAGGTTCTTAAGAAATAACCATCGGAACTTTTTCCTTTCCACCCTCCCCCACCCTCACCCTCTACACCCACACCCCGAAATTTTTTTTCCCTCATTGGTTTCTATAGGGCCTAAGTCTGGTAAAAGTTTGTGCATCTACCTTGTACTGTTCTTGAGATATGAAACGTGTTTTTTTTGAATATTTCTTATCCCCCCCACTTCCATGTTCCACCACCCCCTTAAAAAATTTACTTTGAGCAATCTTTATTTGTTAACCTTTCTACTCAAACATTATTCTAGAGCAATTGGTTCGTGAGATATCGTAGTCTAAGGTTTTTCACCCCCCGTCTCCGTACGCCCCTACCCCTACTCAAATTTTTTTTTTTCAATCCTTTATCCTAGTATAGGTACAGATATTTATTAAGTTTGAGTTTCGTGCCATACACGGTTTAGGAGATATGGATCTTAGAATGTGTCGATCTCGGAATTTTTTCTTTTCGGAAGAATTATTTTCACCCCACTCCCACACCCCTTCACCCATTTCAATAATTTTTTTTCCAAATGGGTCCACTATCGAAGTTCTATAGCAATTTCAAGTTTCAGTCTCCTAGCGTAAGCGGTTGCTGAGATCTAGAAACCAAAATTTTTCGTCTAAAACCCTCTTCACTCCTCCCCCCTCTTACCCACACTGCTCTAAAATATACCATTCGTAGAGGTTCACCCAACCTACCCACCATAAAAATTTTCATGATAATACCTCAACGGGTTTGGGAGGTACGCGACTTCAAACTATTTTTGCGTACGGCATACGGCGTACGGCGTACAGACGGCAATTTTTTTTTATTGCTTTTTTGGGGTCTACTAGTCCTAAAACGTGATAATACTATTTCAGGGTAGCAAATTTTTTTTAAATTTCAGGTCGATCACAATACTTTATTATTCAATAATAATAAAGTAAAACTAACTTGGGATATTGATGTGATCTGGTTAAAAAAATCGAAAGATCATTATTGTGATTCTCAATTATTTTTTAGAAAAAGGATTTATTAATAATAATCGCCAAAAGTGTGACGTAATCATCACCGATTCTTTTGAAAATTTGAATACTCGAAGAATTAGTGAAAAAAAATAGGATTTAAAATTTTTGTTTTTATCTCATTTAGGCCCGTTCCTACGATAGTCAGTAACGTTCTAACTGGAACTTTAACTGACAGATTTTCATACGAAACTTACAGTCAAAGTTCTGGTTAAATTTAACTAAAGGTCGTAATAACGGCCCTTAGTATTTAGTTATTGTACCTAAGGTAAAAATTTCCCAAAAAAGATTTCCGGGTCCTCTTTGAAAACTCATATCCCTGCTAATATTTTTTTCCTGGAATAATAAAGTTGGGCTTATTTTAAAGACAGTTCTTGGAGAAAACCCCATTAATTCTTTTCGTAGCTGCCGCAAATATATCCTGCAAATCAAGAAATCGTTCAGACTGGAATGCAAAATTTTGAATTAATTATGCTTTAAGTGAAACTAATACCATGGATACACTGCTGGCTGATACTAAGCTTATACGAGATATATGAACTGGTACATATCTAGTATTGAACCTGTTCCGTAGTATACAAAAATCGATAATTTCACCTAGCATACTATGCTTTTTACTGCTAGTTGTGCTATTACCAATTGTGTGGCGAGTATCGAAACTTGTTGTTACCTGATTGCGCAGACAATCTGGCAACAGGTAGGTACTGTCAGACAGTCTTGTACGTAACCGTCAAATAGCAACACGTTGAATTAAGAATAAGGAATTAAGAATAACAATTAAGGATAGAGAGTTTCATTCATATAACAAGCCGACTCGCAAGACTATAAAACGATTGATCTCCAGCAACCTGAGATCTCAACAGTGGTGACGAGAATTTAAAGAAGTCACGTGAACAACAGTTTTTTTTTTCTCTCCTCAGCCGTCGCAAATATACAGATTCGCTAGTTTTTTGGACTCCCACGATACAACACAACAAGCTGGGATGAAAAGAAACCCAGTGAAAGATTTATGGTCAACCGAGTTGCTGCCCCAGTCTGCGTCCATAAATCCTTCTAACTCCACTCCTGTCTTTTTGTATTCCGAGTTTGCATTGCACGTATGGTAAAGGTAGCGGAGGACATTCTTTGCAGCGTGATGATGTTCAATGTGTGGGCTAGCGTTAAATTGCGCTAACTTGCTCATGGTGTGCATGATTTCTGGCCTCACAGTTACGGCTGAATATATTAATGACCCAATTAGCGATTAATATTGAGTCGGGTCGACTTGTTGACAGTCAGTTTTCTCGCAATTCAAATTTTCTTCGCGATCTAGTGGTGTTAACCTTCGTTTGCATTCAATCATGCTGTGTTCCTGCAGCAGATCACGTATGAATTGTTCGTGCTTCACAGTAAAAGTTCTCCTATAAACTTGTCGTTCTATTTCAAGTCCACGGAAATGACTTAGTTCTCCTTGGTCCACTAACTTGAAGTTTGATTCAATGTATTTCTTGATATCGTTTAGAGAGGTTTCATCAGAGCAAGGTAAAATAATATCATCAACAAACACGATAATTATATTGAAATCATCTCTTTCGTTTCTTGTATAGACGCATGAATCCCCATTACACCTCCGATATCCATACTTTGTGGGGACAGAATGAAGCTTATCATTCCACTCGCGACCAGATTGTTTGTTTGTTTTTCCGGTTTGATTTGTCCACAAAACAATTTGGTTTAATCATGAAGACCTCGTCGCTCAGCCCACTGTTTAAGTAAGCAGATGAAATGTCCAATTGATGTACCAATAACTCGTTTTCAACTGCCAATGCTAGGACTAGTCTAATGAAGGAATATCTTTGTTCCTTTCAGTCGAAAAAACTCACTTGCAACCGATAGCTGTTGCACCAGGTGGCAAATCTACTAATACCTATGCATTATTTTCAATCAATGAGTTGTATTCAGTAGCCATGGACTCTTTCCATTTGTCAGCATCTGATCTGGATAGGGCTTTTTTCACAGTGTTCGGTGTTGTATTGTCAGCAATTAAGGCACCTACTGCGTTGTCCTGTCTTACTAGGCGACCACTTTTGCCTACCCTTATAAATGTTGGCTTAACTGGATTATCTTTGGGCGGCGGTATCTGCTTATTCGGTTCATCATTGTCAACTTCATGTGGTTTCTCTTCACTGCAGTTGTCTGGCTCAAAAAACAAAAAGTTAATGTCGGACTTACCAGCAATTTCGTTATCATAAATTCTTTTTTCGATAAAAATACAATCTCTGCTCTTGATAGCACTCTTTGTTTTGGGGTCGATGAATCTACATGCTTTTGATTCTTCCGAGTCCCCGATTATGATGTATTCCTTCTCTTTTGGTTTAAAATTTGATATCTTCTGTCCGTTGTTTAAAATAATAGCTCTTGATCCAAATGGCTTTAAATGTGCTACAATAGGCTTGCGTCCAGTTCAAATTTCATATATCGTTTTTTCTTCATTTTCTTTCGTTGGCGATCTGTTTCGCAGGTACACGCTTGTGCTGACAGCCTCCGCCCATAATGTCTCTCCAAAGTCGCATTCAGTCAGCAATCACCTAGCTATCTCCACAATGGTCCGGTTGCACCTTTCAGCAACACCGTTTTGCTGTGGAGTGTACTGTACGGTTAGTTGGCGTTGATACCACAATCTATTTAGATGAACGCAATCTTTGTTGAACGCATCATTCAAATTTTCACCTCCGTTGTCGCTCCGCAGTATTTTAGTCTTATTGCATGTAAAGGTTCAGCCATCGCTTGGAAAGATTTGAAACTTTTGAAAACGTCATTTTTTGACTTTATAAAATATATGAACACGGTCCGCGATTCGTTATCGATGAAAGATACAAAATACTTCTTGCTTCCAATCGATTGAGTCCTCATTGGTCCACAAACTTCTGAGTGTATTAACTCAAGTAATTCCTTTGCACGAGATAAAGAAGATTAAGGAAAACTTTTAGTACAAAACTTACTTGTAATGCATGCCGTGCAATTATATTCTTCGGGAACCTTGATTAGGTTTAGTCCGGTAACCATCTTTTTCTATGACATTTGACATAAATGGCCGAATTTTTCGTGCCATGGAACGACATCACCAAAACTTGAGCAGGAGTATAAGTGGTGGTGCGTAGTATTCAAATCACAAACGTACACATCACCATTTTTAGTTATAGTTTTTACAACCTCAGCGTCCAATATTAGTGCATAATCGCCTTTAAACAGTACTTCCAATCGGTTGTCTGTGGCCTTCGTGATAGAAATAAAGTTCGATGATAGTTTTGGCACATACAGCGTATTTTTCAATGTTATAGTGCACGTTTTTGTGTGAACTAATACGTCTCCAAACCTTTTCGCCAGAACGTGTCTGTTTCCGCTGCCAAATCTACGTTCTCGATATGCTCTTTGAAGGCTGTAAACATTAGTAACATTTTACATTTCCGGCATTTTTACTGGGTAAACCTCTACGTTTTGCCGAAAAAGCACCAGATTTTTCCACTTCGTCAGCCTCTTTACCAACGCGCCTATGTGCCTCATCTAAGACCTCAGCTTTTAAAGCATATATAGTCGGCAATTCGTCTCTTGATTCTATGGACAGCACAAAATTGTCGTATGTAATAGGTAGACTTGATAAAAGTATTATGCTTACCAAACCATCAAGGATATCAATTGTTAACTCCTGTAGTTTTTCGGTTATTTCAGAAAACTGTTTAATATGCTCCTGCATAAGCTGCCCGTCAATTTGTTTTAGGCGAATAAGTGCTATTTAATTCAAACTATAGAATTCCAATAGGAACAACGCGAGGAAGACAGACGACATAACGCCGAACAGTTGGAACTCCTGCGCCAACAAATGCTTGTTGATCTAGACGCCATCCCTTCACAAGGACCTCGCAGTGCAAATCAGCGACTTTATTTACAACGCTGAGAACAAGAAAACTTTCGAACTCTGGTACGCACGCTACAAGACAATTTACACAATATCAGCGGCCACCATGACCAACGCTCAAAAGGTAAGCCTGCTCACACAAAAATTGTTGGACTCAGACTATCACAGATTCGCTAACACAGCCGGAACACTCGCAAGCTTTAAAGAAGTGTTTCGATTGTCAACAGACGGGCTATCAATACGCACCTCGGCCTCTTCCAGGTCAATCGACTGCAACCAGGAGTAAAAACGGCACTAGGAATTCGCACCAGGCGTCAACGTTTACTTGGACTATATCATAGTTGGCGGAAAGGACGAAACAGAGCACCGAGCAAATCTTCAAGAAGATTTGAGACGCACACAAATGCACTTTCGCTCGAAGGGAAATCAAGTTTTTGGGTTGCATCATCAACGAGAACGGTCGGCGCTCCAACGCAGAGAATATAGCGACTATCAACGACCTCCCAGCTCTCAAAGATATTTAGCAACTTCAAGCTCTACTCGGCGCCGTCACGTGGTACAAGGGATTCATCCCAAACATGAGAGCTCTCCGTGGTCCGCTCGATGAACTTCTTCAAAAAAAAGCGTCGACTTCAACTGGCTCCAACAGCACGAAGACGCCTTTAAACGAATAAAAAGTGCTCTGAAAACCAACCTCGCTTTAGTCCTTTATGACCCAAGCAAGAAGATTATAGTGGCAGCTGACACGTTGAACTACGGAATGGGACCTGTCATAATGCACCAAATGTCCGATGGAACAAATCGACCCATTATTCACGCTTCCTCATCATTCAACAAGGCCGAAAAGAACTACCGGCAGATCGAACGCGAAGCTCTCGCTTTAAAGTTCACAGACAAAAAATTTCACCGATACATCTATGGCCGCAAATTCCGCCTCTTATAAGAATCTTCGGTCCCAGCCATGCCATTTCAACGTACACCGCCAATCGTGTGCAACGTTACGCACTCACTCTGTTCAACTACGATTTCACCAAAAATATGTTAACATCAAGAGCTTTGCATACGCAGACTTCATCTCACGATTGATCGCAAACCAAGAAAAACCCGATGAAGAGTCAGTATTCGCGACGGTGACAGCCCATCAGAAGACACTTCGCTATAGAGACAGCAAAAAATCTTCCCGTCACATTTGAGGCTCTGAAGGAGGAGACAACAAATGCCAATCATGACCAGTCTCCGAACTTACGTTGAGACCGGATGGCCACCTCGGGAGAAATTCATCAAGAACGAACAACTTGCGAAATTCTTGAAGCTACGGGAATCAATTTTGTGCCTACAGGACTGTATCTTCTACGACGACAGAATCGTTATTCCACAGCGTTACCGCAACTCAGTCCTTGAGTACTTGCACGACATCAAGTGTGGTGTGACTATCTCCAATTAGATTTTGTTGGTCCGTAAATACACTCTGAGAAAAACCTTGGTAGCAGTAACAAAAATACAGTTCAATTCGTTAAAAATACTGTCAATATACGTCCAACAAAATACTTTGTCGTATTGATAAATTTCATATATTTTTTTTGATAAAAACACACTGTCTAGATTTTGTTGAATTGAGAAAAAATTGTTCCGTTAAATTTTTTATTTTTTGTATTTATGGCCTTGACTGAAAAGGTATAGGGGTTTCAAAGGACCATTAACAAACTGGAACTTACGCAATTTTATGAGCCTATTCGATTACGGTTTGTAAGTACATTGACGTACCAACAAAACCAAATCGATGATAGTATCACCACACTTGATGTCGTCTGTGACTCAAATAGTATAGGGTTTGTAAAGTCGCGTGAAGTTCAATTTCGTTCTCAAAGCCTATGCTAATTTGGTCACCGACCGAAATAGCTCACTTTCTTACTCAAATGGTATAGGGTTTTGTAAGATTTTTAAGCCAACGAAACCTTATCCAAGACAGTCCCGCTCGTGACTGAAATGGTATAGGGTTTGTAATTACGCGGCCGGGCAAGAAAAATGACATAAGTAAAAGCGAAAGTCCAACATTGTCAGAAATGTGCTACAAGCACCAAGTCTCCGACTAAGTGCGCGATCAAATCTTGGCCGATTCCAAAAGGCCCATGGTAGCGCATCCAAAATGATTTCGCCGGACCAATCAACGGGTTTTATTACCTCGTTATAGTCAATGCTTTCAGCAACTGGCCTGAAATATTCAAAATGACCTCGACGACAACAGAACGCACTATAGACCGGCTCGAAGAAGCATTCTCAAGACATGACATTTGCGACATTTTCGTCTCAGACAACGGACCTCAGTTTGTCTCAGATGAATTTGAAACTTACTGCCAAGCAAGAAGCATAGAGCATCTTACGACAGCCCCATATCACCCGCAGTCTAACGGTCAGGCGGAGCGTTTTGTCGACTTGCTAAAAGCGGGACTTAAGAAACTCGAAGGGGAAGGAAACGCACATCAAATTCTACGCAAAATCTTATTCTGCTACAGACTCATGTCTTCGCACGCTCATGGTACGAAGTCTCCATTTCGTATCATGACCGGAAGACAAAGCTCGACCTTATGCTGCCCGGGACTCAAGAGCACAAATTGCACAACAAAACAATGGAGACGCAATTCAATATTCACCACGGAGCGAAGTGGAAAGAATTCCAGCCAGGAGACAAAGTATTCGTAAAGCTCCACCACGGCATCAACTGGAAATAGGCACCAGGGACAGTCATCAAACGCTCTGGCTCAGTCAATTACAGGGTGGGAGTTGAAACACCCTCAGGAGCACGGGAAACTAAGTGTCACGCTAATCAAATGAAGCTCCATTAAACGTTCATTGACAGCAACGGAAGCAACGTTCTGATGGATGATTTCGAATTACCCATTACCCAGCAGCGCGATGTCGCACCGATAATTCTACCCGAACCAGACGTCGATGAAGAAGACGACGAACATTTCGAAGATGCTCGACGAACATTGCACAAGATGGAACCACCAAAGCAGTGTGAACCACGTCGAACAAGACGTGCCAACGCCGGAACCCGCCCGAGACGTTATGATGACTATAACATGAGCACTCAATAATCTTAGAGGGGGAGAAATGTTGTGACCTGATTGCGGAGGCAATCTGGCAACAGGTAGGAACTGTCAGACAGTGTTGTACGTAACCGTCAAATAGCAACACGTTGAATTAAGAATTTAGAATTAAGAATAACAATTAAGGATAAAGAGTTTCATTCATATAACCAGCCGACTCGTAAGACTATAAAACGATTGATCTCCAGCAACCTGAGATCTCAACAGTGGTGACGAGAATTTAAAGAAGTCACGTGAACAACAGTTTTTTTTTTCTCTCCTCAGCCGTCGCAAATATACAGATTCGCTAGTTTTTTGGACTCCCACGATACAACACAACAAGCTGGGATGAAAAGAAACCCAGTGAAAGATTTATGGTCAACCGAGTTGCTGCCCCAGTCTGCGTCCATAAATCCTTCTAACTCCACTCCTGTCTTTTTGTATTCCGAGTTTGCATTGCACGTATGGTAAAGGTAGCGGAGGACATTCTTTGCAGCGTGATGATGTTCAATGTGTGGGCTAGCGTTAAATTGCGCTAACTTGCTCATGGTGTGCATGATTTCTGGCCTCACAGTTACGGCTGAATATATTAATGACCCAATTAGCGATTAATATTGAGTCGGGTCGACTTGTTGACAGTCAGTTTTCTCGCAATTCAAATTTTCTTCGCGATCTAGTGGTGTTAACCTTCGTTTGCATTCAATCATGCTGTGTTCCTGCAGCAGATCACGTATGAATTGTTCGTGCTTCACAGTAAAAGTTCTCCTATAAACTTGTCGTTCTATTTCAAGTCCACGGAAATGACTTAGTTCTCCTTGGTCCACTAACTTGAAGTTTGATTCAATGTATTTCTTGATATCGTTTAGAGAGGTTTCATCAGAGCAAGGTAAAATAATATCATCAACAAACACGATAATTATATTGAAATCATCTCTTTCGTTTCTTGTATAGACGCATGAATCCCCATTACACCTCCGATATCCATACTTTGTGGGGACAGAATGAAGCTTATCATTCCACTCGCGACCAGATTGTTTGTTTGTTTTTCCGGTTTGATTTGTCCACAAAACAATTTGGTTTAATCATGAAGACCTCGTCGCTCAGCCCACTGTTTAAGTAAGCAGATGAAATGTCCAATTGATGTACCAATAACTCGTTTTCAACTGCCAATGCTAGGACTAGTCTAATGAAGGAATATCTTTGTTCCTTTCAGTCGAAAAAACTCACTTGCAACCGATAGCTGTTGCACCAGGTGGCAAATCTACTAATACCTATGCATTATTTTCAATCAATGAGTTGTATTCAGTAGCCATGGACTCTTTCCATTTGTCAGCATCTGATCTGGATAGGGCTTTTTTCACAGTGTTCGGTGTTGTATTGTCAGCAATTAAGGCACCTACTGCGTTGTCCTGTCTTACTAGGCGACCACTTTTGCCTACCCTTATAAATGTTGGCTTAACTGGATTATCTTTGGGCGGCGGTATCTGCTTATTCGGTTCATCATTGTCAACTTCATGTGGTTTCTCTTCACTGCAGTTGTCTGGCTCAAAAAACAAAAAGTTAATGTCGGACTTACCAGCAATTTCGTTATCATAAATTCTTTTTTCGATAAAAATACAATCTCTGCTCTTGATAGCACTCTTTGTTTTGGGGTCGATGAATCTACATGCTTTTGATTCTTCCGAGTCCCCGATTATGATGTATTCCTTCTCTTTTGGTTTAAAATTTGATATCTTCTGTCCGTTGTTTAAAATAATAGCTCTTGATCCAAATGGCTTTAAATGTGCTACAATAGGCTTGCGTCCAGTTCAAATTTCATATATCGTTTTTTCTTCATTTTCTTTCGTTGGCGATCTGTTTCGCAGGTACACGCTTGTGCTGACAGCCTCCGCCCATAATGTCTCTCCAAAGTCGCATTCAGTCAGCAATCACCTAGCTATCTCCACAATGGTCCGGTTGCACCTTTCAGCAACACCGTTTTGCTGTGGAGTGTACTGTACGGTTAGTTGGCGTTGATACCACAATCTATTTAGATGAACGCAATCTTTGTTGAACGCATCATTCAAATTTTCACCTCCGTTGTCGCTCCGCAGTATTTTAGTCTTATTGCATGTAAAGGTTCAGCCATCGCTTGGAAAGATTTGAAACTTTTGAAAACGTCATTTTTTGACTTTATAAAATATATGAACACGGTCCGCGATTCGTTATCGATGAAAGATACAAAATACTTCTTGCTTCCAATCGATTGAGTCCTCATTGGTCCACAAACTTCTGAGTGTATTAACTCAAGTAATTCCTTTGCACGAGATAAAGAAGATTAAGGAAAACTTTTAGTACAAAACTTACTTGTAATGCATGCCGTGCAATTATATTCTTCGGGAACCTTGATTAGGTTTAGTCCGGTAACCATCTTTTTCTATGACATTTGACATAAATGGCCGAATTTTTCGTGCCATGGAACGACATCACCAAAACTTGAGCAGGAGTATAAGTGGTGGTGCGTAGTATTCAAATCACAAACGTACACATCACCATTTTTAGTTATAGTTTTTACAACCTCAGCGTCCAATATTAGTGCATAATCGCCTTTAAACAGTACTTCCAATCGGTTGTCTGTGGCCTTCGTGATAGAAATAAAGTTCGATGATAGTTTTGGCACATACAGCGTATTTTTCAATGTTATAGTGCACGTTTTTGTGTGAACTAATACGTCTCCAAACCTTTTCGCCAGAACGTGTCTGTTTCCGCTGCCAAATCTACGTTCTCGATATGCTCTTTGAAGGCTGTAAACATTAGTAACATTTTACATTTCCGGCATTTTTACTGGGTAAACCTCTACGTTTTGCCGAAAAAGCACCAGATTTTTCCACTTCGTCAGCCTCTTTACCAACGCGCCTATGTGCCTCATCTAAGACCTCAGCTTTTAAAGCATATATAGTCGGCAATTCGTCTCTTGATTCTATGGACAGCACAAAATTGTCGTATGTAATAGGTAGACTTGATAAAAGTATTATGCTTACCAAACCATCAAGGATATCAATTGTTAACTCCTGTAGTTTTTCGGTTATTTCAGAAAACTGTTTAATATGCTCCTGCATAAGCTGCCCGTCAATTTGTTTTAGGCGAATAAGTGCTATTTAATTCAAACTATAGAATTCCAATAGGAACAACGCGAGGAAGACAGACGACATAACGCCGAACAGTTGGAACTCCTGCGCCAACAAATGCTTGTTGATCTAGACGCCATCCCTTCACAAGGACCTCGCAGTGCAAATCAGCGACTTTATTTACAACGCTGAGAACAAGAAAACTTTCGAACTCTGGTACGCACGCTACAAGACAATTTACACAATATCAGCGGCCACCATGACCAACGCTCAAAAGGTAAGCCTGCTCACACAAAAATTGTTGGACTCAGACTATCACAGATTCGCTAACACAGCCGGAACACTCGCAAGCTTTAAAGAAGTGTTTCGATTGTCAACAGACGGGCTATCAATACGCACCTCGGCCTCTTCCAGGTCAATCGACTGCAACCAGGAGTAAAAACGGCACTAGGAATTCGCACCAGGCGTCAACGTTTACTTGGACTATATCATAGTTGGCGGAAAGGACGAAACAGAGCACCGAGCAAATCTTCAAGAAGATTTGAGACGCACACAAATGCACTTTCGCTCGAAGGGAAATCAAGTTTTTGGGTTGCATCATCAACGAGAACGGTCGGCGCTCCAACGCAGAGAATATAGCGACTATCAACGACCTCCCAGCTCTCAAAGATATTTAGCAACTTCAAGCTCTACTCGGCGCCGTCACGTGGTACAAGGGATTCATCCCAAACATGAGAGCTCTCCGTGGTCCGCTCGATGAACTTCTTCAAAAAAAAGCGTCGACTTCAACTGGCTCCAACAGCACGAAGACGCCTTTAAACGAATAAAAAGTGCTCTGAAAACCAACCTCGCTTTAGTCCTTTATGACCCAAGCAAGAAGATTATAGTGGCAGCTGACACGTTGAACTACGGAATGGGACCTGTCATAATGCACCAAATGTCCGATGGAACAAATCGACCCATTATTCACGCTTCCTCATCATTCAACAAGGCCGAAAAGAACTACCGGCAGATCGAACGCGAAGCTCTCGCTTTAAAGTTCACAGACAAAAAATTTCACCGATACATCTATGGCCGCAAATTCCGCCTCTTATAAGAATCTTCGGTCCCAGCCATGCCATTTCAACGTACACCGCCAATCGTGTGCAACGTTACGCACTCACTCTGTTCAACTACGATTTCACCAAAAATATGTTAACATCAAGAGCTTTGCATACGCAGACTTCATCTCACGATTGATCGCAAACCAAGAAAAACCCGATGAAGAGTCAGTATTCGCGACGGTGACAGCCCATCAGAAGACACTTCGCTATAGAGACAGCAAAAAATCTTCCCGTCACATTTGAGGCTCTGAAGGAGGAGACAACAAATGCCAATCATGACCAGTCTCCGAACTTACGTTGAGACCGGATGGCCACCTCGGGAGAAATTCATCAAGAACGAACAACTTGCGAAATTCTTGAAGCTACGGGAATCAATTTTGTGCCTACAGGACTGTATCTTCTACGACGACAGAATCGTTATTCCACAGCGTTACCGCAACTCAGTCCTTGAGTACTTGCACGACATCAAGTGTGGTGTGACTATCTCCAATTAGATTTTGTTGGTCCGTAAATACACTCTGAGAAAAACCTTGGTAGCAGTAACAAAAATACAGTTCAATTCGTTAAAAATACTGTCAATATACGTCCAACAAAATACTTTGTCGTATTGATAAATTTCATATATTTTTTTTGATAAAAACACACTGTCTAGATTTTGTTGAATTGAGAAAAAATTGTTCCGTTAAATTTTTTATTTTTTGTATTTATGGCCTTGACTGAAAAGGTATAGGGGTTTCAAAGGACCATTAACAAACTGGAACTTACGCAATTTTATGAGCCTATTCGATTACGGTTTGTAAGTACATTGACGTACCAACAAAACCAAATCGATGATAGTATCACCACACTTGATGTCGTCTGTGACTCAAATAGTATAGGGTTTGTAAAGTCGCGTGAAGTTCAATTTCGTTCTCAAAGCCTATGCTAATTTGGTCACCGACCGAAATAGCTCACTTTCTTACTCAAATGGTATAGGGTTTTGTAAGATTTTTAAGCCAACGAAACCTTATCCAAGACAGTCCCGCTCGTGACTGAAATGGTATAGGGTTTGTAATTACGCGGCCGGGCAAGAAAAATGACATAAGTAAAAGCGAAAGTCCAACATTGTCAGAAATGTGCTACAAGCACCAAGTCTCCGACTAAGTGCGCGATCAAATCTTGGCCGATTCCAAAAGGCCCATGGTAGCGCATCCAAAATGATTTCGCCGGACCAATCAACGGGTTTTATTACCTCGTTATAGTCAATGCTTTCAGCAACTGGCCTGAAATATTCAAAATGACCTCGACGACAACAGAACGCACTATAGACCGGCTCGAAGAAGCATTCTCAAGACATGACATTTGCGACATTTTCGTCTCAGACAACGGACCTCAGTTTGTCTCAGATGAATTTGAAACTTACTGCCAAGCAAGAAGCATAGAGCATCTTACGACAGCCCCATATCACCCGCAGTCTAACGGTCAGGCGGAGCGTTTTGTCGACTTGCTAAAAGCGGGACTTAAGAAACTCGAAGGGGAAGGAAACGCACATCAAATTCTACGCAAAATCTTATTCTGCTACAGACTCATGTCTTCGCACGCTCATGGTACGAAGTCTCCATTTCGTATCATGACCGGAAGACAAAGCTCGACCTTATGCTGCCCGGGACTCAAGAGCACAAATTGCACAACAAAACAATGGAGACGCAATTCAATATTCACCACGGAGCGAAGTGGAAAGAATTCCAGCCAGGAGACAAAGTATTCGTAAAGCTCCACCACGGCATCAACTGGAAATAGGCACCAGGGACAGTCATCAAACGCTCTGGCTCAGTCAATTACAGGGTGGGAGTTGAAACACCCTCAGGAGCACGGGAAACTAAGTGTCACGCTAATCAAATGAAGCTCCATTAAACGTTCATTGACAGCAACGGAAGCAACGTTCTGATGGATGATTTCGAATTACCCATTACCCAGCAGCGCGATGTCGCACCGATAATTCTACCCGAACCAGACGTCGATGAAGAAGACGACGAACATTTCGAAGATGCTCGACGAACATTGCACAAGATGGAACCACCAAAGCAGTGTGAACCACGTCGAACAAGACGTGCCAACGCCGGAACCCGCCCGAGACGTTATGATGACTATAACATGAGCACTCAATAATCTTAGAGGGGGAGAAATGTTGTGACCTGATTGCGGAGGCAATCTGGCAACAGGTAGGAACTGTCAGACAGTGTTGTACGTAACCGTCAAATAGCAACACGTTGAATTAAGAATTTAGAATTAAGAATAACAATTAAGGATAAAGAGTTTCATTCATATAACCAGCCGACTCGTAAGACTATAAAACGATTGATCTCAAGCAACCTGAGATCTCAACAAAACTAAATGTCTTTGTTTGCTAACACCAGATCCTATCAAATCATACCATAATGTGCAGCTAGTTTCAATACATACTATGATTTCAATACCATGATTTGTATACTAGCTGTGTATCCATGGTGTAAGTTCTAGTTTTTGAACAAATTATCTTTGAGTGAAACTAAGTTCCAGTTTACTAATCAGCCAAATCCTTCTAAACCGTCTAGAATTCGCACACGAAAAGTATTTAAAACACATTTTCAAAAATATCAGAACATTCAGTTGAAAGTTCTTGTCGGTTTCACCCCAAGCACTTGCTCTGTTCTTTTACTGGAGCCAGCTCACATAGACACGGCGGCTGTATCTGTCTGCTGCGTACATGAGAGCTCGCCATACGTTTTTCAAATGTGTATGCGTGAATAGGCCTGAAAGCTCGAATGAATTTTTAAAATTTCAAGGACATATTCAAGTCCAATTATATGATTTTTGTTAGTCCAGACACAAAAGCAGCTTTAGCCTTATGCACGAACCTACTCATAGCATAAACCTGTTATTACTTTTATTAAAGTTTTAAATTATTCAGTTACTCAGTTTTTTCCGAGGCATGCGTGTTTAGCTTGAAATGAAATGGTTTTCTATTACTTTATTATTAATAATACAGTATTGTTATTGATTTAAGAAAAAAAGAATTGCTGCCCTCAAAACTTTTTTGTCCACGTTTCATGACTAGTAGACACGAAAAAAGCAATAAAAATGTTCACTCCGTCTTTCCGCCGTACGCCGTACGTCAACCGCCCAAAATCCTTTGAAGGCTCGTAGCTCTCAAACCAGTGAAGCTATTAAACTAAAATATTTTCTAAGAATGACTGCGTAGACCCCTTGAATTGACATTATTTTCAGGGGTGAGGTGTGAGGGGGAAGGTGGGGGAAGCGTTTTAGACTAAAAATTTTGGTTTCTAGATCTCAACCGCTCATATTAGGAAACTGAAACTTGAAATTTCTATAGAGCTTTGGAAGTGGAAATATTTGAAAAAAAAATTACTGATATGTGTGAAGAGTGTGGGAGTGGAGGAGGAAATAATGCGTCCGAAACGCAAAAAAGTCGAGATCGACACATTCTAAAATCCATATCTCCTAAACCGTTAATGGCAAGCAGTTAAAACTTAACAAGTATCTGTAGTTATACTAGGAGAGTAGATTTGAACAAAATGTTTGGGTCGGGGTAGTGGCGTACGGGGGTGGGGGTTGAAAAACTTTAGATTACGATAACTCACAAACCAATTTTACCATAAAAACAAAATTTGGTTTGAGCATAAAGCTTAATAAATAAAGATTGCTCAAAGTAAAATCTTTGTAGGGGGTGGAGGAGCACGGAAGTGGAGGGGACTAGATTTTTTCAAAAATAACACGTTTTATATCTCAATAACAGTGTAAGGTTGATGCTTCAAATTTTTACCAGAAGTAGACGTAATTGAACCCTAGTAGGAAAAAAATTTTTTGGGTTTTGGATGTAGAAGGTGAGGGTGGGGAAGGATGAAAAGGAAAAAGTTTCGATGTTTATATAGACCTATAGCAGTGACATGTTGGAAAAATACATTTTTTAAAGGGGTATTACGGTACGGGGGTCGGAGGTGTTTTTCTTAACTTAAGAACGGCTTGTGCTAGGAAGTTCAAACTCGGTACGTATATGTTAATCAACTAGAATAGTAATTTTGATAAAAAAATTGAATATTCATTGGTGTTCAGAAGGGGGGGGGGGCAAAAAATTAAAAATAAATATTATCAGTAAATGTAAAATTTATACATTATCACGATTTTCGTCATATCTACTAGGTCTTTCCAAATATTGAATTCATATCTATTCTACGGATTCATCATATGAATACCTAGAAAGGGTCTACAAGATTTTTTGAAATTCGACCCCTAAGAGGGTGTAAAGTGGTTGTATACTTTTCATGAATTCCACCATATCTCTCAGGTCTTATCTGAGATCAGATATCTTTTCACTTAAGTTTTTTATTTTTCAACCTCTAGACCGCATCCCGGAATATGACCCAATTCTATCATTCATATGTTACACTCTATTCTAACCGCTTCCCGAACTTTTTGCTATGTTTTCAGTCACATGATAACATACACCGCATTCCCAAATTGAACGCGTTCCGAACTTCTGCCGGAAAAATAATAAAGTTGCGCCCAGACTGTTGGCAGATGTTTTTTCAGTGATCAACCATCCGGAGAAACCTGTGGATGGATGGGATGGGCAAAACGGCGGAGATGTACACGCACCTTAATAGTTAATAATAATCAATGGCGCAACAGCCTAAATCGGGCCTAGGCCTTAAAGTAATGCTAGAGTTACTTTACTACAAGACCAACGGAACATTAGAAGGTAAAGTGTTCAGCTACACGCTCGTCCGTGATTATTACCCCGATCTTAACTCAGGTACTCATTTACAGCTGAGTGAACTGGTAGTCCGGCACCCAATACTATTTTCGAAAATTACTTGTCACCAAGCAGATTCGAACCTGGTACCAGGTGCGCCGAAGGCAAGTGCTCTAACCACTAAGCCACCCCGACTACACCTTAATAGTTGACGAGCTAAAATCTCATACATTTCTTGTGAGACATGGTTTTTATTCTTTCCGGAAGGCGGAACCTATTTTCACCTGCGTGGTACTGATTTCTCTCACCCCTTACTTTTCTTCTTACACCCCTTTCTTCTAAATTCAACCCTTCACCCCCACTGTATACCCCCACTGTGTACCCTTATCATTCTACTCCTCACCCTAAATGTTGTTCCCCTTCATCTAGTTTTTCTATCCCCCACCCCCAACCCACATCGCTACCCCCTGCGCCTAAGAAAAACAACCCTTCCCCCCCTCACTGTATACCCCCCCCCCTCTGTGTTCCCCTATCATTCTACCCTCACCCTACATATTGTTTCCCCTAATCTACTTTCTCTATCCCCCACCCTCACCCTCCTCTCTACCCCCTAATCCACCAAAATTCAAATCTGGATGTGATTGGTTCATGTTGCCCATAGTTAGTCCCATGATATGAAATGTTTAGCAGCGTTTAGTCTCTCAAAGTACGACCCGGAATACGAAAAGAAATTTCTTGTAACAATATCGGGGCATCAATTCCGCCAGTGATAATGTTTAACGCGAAGACAGTACCGAGAACCTTCCTTCTGTTATCAAGCGAATCAAGACACAGAAGATTAAGACGTTCAGAATAGGGAGAAAGATTTTGAGAGTCAAGACAGGGTAATCCCTTAAGTGCGAACCTCAAAAACCTTTTCTGTACAGATTCAATTCTGCTCTTATGGACTTTATAATATGGAGACCATACCTGGCATGCATATTCCAGAATTGAACGAACAAAAGCACAATATAACGCCTTTGTGACGTAAGGATCGTTGAAATCCTTACACCATCTTCGAACAAAGCCCCAGATGGAGTTAGATTTATTCACAATATAATTAATATGATCGTCAAAAGTAAAAGATGAGTTAAAGTAAACGCCCAGATCAAGTACCTTGTCTGACTTATGTAATCAGTTTCCTTCAACTGTATAATTATAATTAAATGAGCTTTTCTTACGTGAAAAGGAAATAGTTGTACATTTATTAACATTCAGTGGCATGTCATTCAAAGTACACCAATCAGATAAATGCTTAAGGTCCTCTTGCAAAAGATTGCAGTCATCCATATACGTAATATTGCGGAAAAGTTTCGCATCGTCAGCGTAAAGAAGAATTCTAGAGTTCAAAATCCTTGAATTTAAGTGAATAATATCGGACCTAAGTGGCTCCCTTGTGGAACTCCCGATGTGTTTAAAATTTCCGAGGATAATACCCCACGAAATAAAACTTTTTGTAGACGATTGCACAAATAAGATGATAGCCAATTAATAAACATATTTGGAAAACCCAAATACTTTAGTTTGCAAATCAAAATGTTGTGATTGATTTTATCGAACGCCTTACTAAAGTCGGTATAAATACAATCAACTTGATGACCCGCTTCGATGACCGGAATGGAGAAATTTGACAATTCAATCAAATTTGTCGTTGTGGATCTGCCTTTCGTAAATCCATGTTGGCAAGGTTTAATGATCGATTTGATGTGAAATTTTAAAGTCTCACAGACAATTGATTCAAACAGTTTAGAAATACAGGATAGGTTGGCAATAGGTCGATAATTCTGTATATCTGTCCTCTTGCCCTTCTTCCAAAGTGGTCTACTCGTGGAGAATTTCCAAATGCTGGGAAAAATACCGGAAGTAAGGGAAGTATTAAAAAGGTAGCGCAAAGGTGTCATAAGTGAAGCACAACAACGTTTCAGTACGATAGCCGGCACACCATCTGGACCAACCCCAAAATTATCATTAATGTCCGAGATGAACCTCAAGATAGTGGCCTCATCAACATTTAGGTCTTTCATTTCTAATGAGGTCTGCGGAAACTTAGTCATGTAATGGTAATCACTGTAAATCGTTTAGTTTTCTTTTTACATGTAATAAGTACACAGCGAGCGAAACAGTTAAATAATAATGAATAAAAATTGTTGGTAGCTCTGTCAATATCTTTCTCATTAAGCACTTGTGACCAATCACATCCAGAAATATCAATACTTAGCACAGAAAAGTCAGCTTTTTTGAAATTATAATGGTACGAGACCTGAGATAAGTCAACTACTGGGAGCTCGAAATTAAATATTAAATGAAGCGCCGGATGATGATTTGATGCGGGTAGCAAAGGTGCGCTACAGTTTTTGACAGTTATGCAGTTTGAGTTTGATGTAAAGATTAAATCCAGGAACCTGCCAAAAGTGTTTTCTATGCTATTAGTCTGACATAGACCGGTTGAGAGCATATTATCGATGAATTGCTGATTTTGTCGAGTACATGAGTTGAAGGACGGCATCAGGCTGGATACAACATCTGATTGGGACCAACTTATTAAAGGAAGGTTAAAATCCCCCACAATAATAAGTTCGTCACAGGATCGCATTACATTACATATGAATTCAGATTCTCTGGAGACAGCGTCATATATGTCTGAGTTTGCAGAAGGAGGTATATATATAGTGACAATGTAGATCTTTCTCTCTCTTATAGTCAGGACAACACATATAAGTTCAGTATCACTGGTGCCCGGAACATCAAAAACTTCAGCTGAGAACATGCGGTTAACAGCGCATAGTACACCTCCACCTACTGGTGCATCTTGGAGACTTGCATGTCGGTCACAACGAAAAACTTGGTAGCTAGAATCGAAGAGTTCGGCGTCTTTAAAATTACTACAAAGCCAGGTTTCGGTAATGCAAATTACGTCAAAGCATGATGCAGCTGCGGAGATGTACAGTTGACTCGTCTTTGAACGCATTCCTCCTACGTTTGAGTAGTACATCGAGATGCTTCCAAGTTTTTTGAATAATGTGCACGCTGACCATTTCGTTGTCGTGGTATGAACTCTCGCACGATTGCAGAGTTTGGCCAACATTCTGAATTTTTCACTGTATCAAAGACAGACGACGGCAGGACAACTCTAAACGAAGCAACGCGTGATACCTCAGTGCGAGCTACCTGAACAAGTTTTTTGCAAGAAACCGACCCCTGCGGTAAATCCAAATCATTGTCCTCATATTGTTCTCCTTCATCTACTTTCCCTATCTCTTTCTTCCCCCACTCTCCTCTCTACCCCCTACCCCTCCTACGACACATTGAAAAAACTCAGAAAATTTATTTTTAACCTGTGTGGTATTCCTTTCTGACTACACCCATATAATATGAAATTTTACTTACAGACAATCGATTCAAACAGTTTAGAAATACAGGATAGGTTGGCAATAGGTCGATAATTCTGTATATCTGTCCTCTTGCCCTTCTTCCAAAGTGGTCTACTCGTGGAGAATTTCCAAATGCTGGGAAAAATACCGGAAGTAAGTTAGGTATTAAAAAGGTAGCGCAAAGGTGTCATAAGTGAAGCACAACAACGTTTCAGTATGGATGTGATTGGTCACAAGTGCTTAATGAGAAAGATATTGACAGAGCTACCAACAATTTTTATTCATTATTATTTAACTGTTTCGCTCGCTGTGTACTTATTACATGTAAAAAGAAAACTAAACGATTTCCTTGGTTTGATGAAGGTGTGTCCCATCTGAAAAACTGAAAAAATAAAGCATGGAAATCGTACTGTCTCTCAGGGTGCGAAGCGGATTATGCTGGCTACACTGACTTGCGTGAGTTGTTTGTTAGTCAGCCTAGAGTCGCATATACTTCATATATGGACTCGATGAAACCATCCATTAAAGACAATCCTAAAGAATTCTGGAATTTTATAAACGCTAAGAAACGTACCGATGGATACCCAGCATGTTTATCTCTTGACGATGTTGTCAGCGATGACCCCCTAACTATAAGTAATTTCTTTGCCGATCATTTTCGTAACGCTTTTACATCTTCAAACTGTAATATTAGCTACAGTGATTACCATTACATGACTTCCCCCTCTTCACCTATCCCTTTTTGGAAAACTGATTTCCCTCACCCCTCTCTCACCCCTTAATTTTCTTCTTACACCCCATTCTCTTAAATTCAACCCTTCACCCCCCCCCCCCCCCTACTGTATACCCTCCTCTATGTACCATTATCATTCTCCTTTTCACCCTACATATTGTTCCTCCTCATCTACTTTCTCTATCCCAAAACTCCCACATTCCTCTCTACCCCCTACCCCTTCCTACTACACATTGAAAAAACTCAAGCCCCCCTACTCTTGTCTACCAAGCGTTGTACATATGGGGGCTTGTGTGTGTCATTTATTGAAATCGAACACATGGAGACTGAATAATGAAATGTGCAATAATTTTTAAACTTGGTACCAATATTATTATAAATAAATAAGCCCTATAACTATCCCACTCGCTGTCTCGCTGTTTAGTTTTCCGAGGGTTTCACTTCTACCGCGTGGGCACTGCACCCATGTTTTTTTTGTTTGTGTTTTGTCTGCCAACACGTCGATTTAGATTTGAACAATCTATTCAGAACTTCGTTCCGACCTGATAGCGTTTGACCATTTGACACGTAGAGAAAATTTTACGATTTTGTCATATGTGTCAGATAGTGTAATATCGCAATCGGGCAGCGTGCCAAATGGATATTTGACACGAAATTCGGTCAAATTTTTATGGTCAAATATTTGACCGCCTGGCATACAGTGTAATACTAGCTTAATGCTTGAGATAGAGGGCAACAAAAAGAAGTGATATAGGTATATAAAAAAAAACATTTTAAAAAATCGAAAAAAAAGGTGTCGGGTTCAACAAAAAGAGATGATGTTCACAGAGTCGATTTTCTTTCTATTGAATATTTCCACTTACGCTTATACACAAATTTGTGATACATTAATTTTTCCAAGAAACTCGACAATCGCTCGTCGTGGCAAAAAGATGACTTGTGCAAAGTCTACTTTAGGCTGCTTTTAATGTGGAAAATTGGGGGAGGGGGGTATATTTCTCCGATCTCGAGATGATCAGCTCTCAATGTCGCAAGAGAATCGACATTTTCTTGAATATCAGAATTACAAGATTCTAAACATTGGTGGAGATAGACACAGGAAAATTAAAGACTTTTGAGAGGATCACAAATCACCGGACTTTACCTTAATATAATATAGCACCGCCTGTTATCACAGCTTTCTTCTCGTTTATGATCATCCTGGAGAGTCTATGCAGCACTTTACGATACACAACACCAAAAATACTAAATAGGTCAATAGGACATAGTACTTCAATTGATGATTGAAGCTATTGGAGAGAAACACTAAGCAACGGAAACTGACTGGTACCCTAAGACGTCGGTTGATCGATACACCTACAAGTGATCTTATTGTCTAGCTAGATCGATCGATTCGTTCTACTACTTAGCACGAAATGATCCGATCCCGTCGTGGATGATCCCGTCGTAGATGAAATGCAAAGTTTATTTTTTGGTTGCTTTTAATGTGGAAAATTGGGGAGGAGGTTGATATTTCTCCGAGCGATTGTCGGGTTTCTTCGAAAAATTAAAATATCACAAATTTGTATATAAGCGTAAGTGAAAATATTCAATAGAAAGAAAATCGACTTTGTGAATATATTCTCTTTTTGTTGAACCCGACACCTTTTTTTTCATTTTATTTATAATACAGTATTGTTATCGATTTTTAAGAAAAAAAAATTTGCTGCCCTCAAAATTTTTTTTTCCACGTTTCATGACTAGTTGACGCGAAAAAAGCAATAAAAATTTTCACTCCATCTGTACGCCGTACACCGTACGCCGTACGCCGTACGTCGACCGCCCCAAAATCTTTGAAGGCTTGTAGCTCTAAAACCAGTGGAGCTATTAAATTAAAATTTTTTCTAAGAATAGACTTGGTGGACCCCTTGAATTGACATTATTTACAGGGGAGGAGGTGTAAGGGGGAAGGCGGGGTAAGCGTTTTAGACGAAAAATTCAGGTTTCTAGATCTCAGGAACCGCTTGTGTTAGGAGGCTGAAACTTAGAATTTTTATAGAGCTTTGATAATGGACCCATTTGCAAAAAAAACAGATATTGGTGAAGGGGTGTGGGAGTGGTGGGGGAAATAATGCGTCCGAAACGCAAAAATGCCGAGATCGACAAATTCTAAAATCGATATCTCCTAAACCATTAATAGCAAGCAATTAAAACTTAACAAATATCTGTAGTTATACTAGGAGAGTAGATTGAAACAAAATTTTTGGGTGAGGGTAGTGGCGTACGGGGGTGGGGGGTGAAAAACTTTAGATTACGATATCTCACAAACTAATTGGACCAGAAAAACAAAATTCAGTTTTATTATAAAGACTAATAAATAGTAAAATTTTTGAAAAGGGTTGAGGAGCACGGAAGTGGGAGGGATAAGAATTTTTCAAAAATAACACGTTTCATATCTCAATAACAGTGTAAGATGGATGTTTCAAATTTCTACCAGAAGTAGGCCTAATAGAACCCTAGGAGGGAAAAAAAGTTTGGGGGTGTGGGTGTAGAGGGTGAGGGTGGGGAAGGGTGAGAAAGAAAAAGTTCCGATGCTTACATCTTAAGAATCTATAATAATAGAAAGCTGAAACTTGGTATTTAGATAAAGCTATAGTAGTGGCATGGTGGAAAAATACATTTTTTTATTAGGGGTAGTATGGTACGGTGGTGGGGGGTGTTTTCCCTAACTTCAGAACGGCTTATGCTAGGAAGTTGAAACTCGTTAGGTATATGTAAACTAACTAGAAAAGTAATTCTGATAAGAAAAAAATCAAATATTCATTGGCGTTCAGAAGGTGGGGCAAAAAAAATATCGGTTGATATAAAATGCGTATATTTTCACGATTTTCGTCATATCTACAAGGTCTTTCGATATATTGAATTCATTTTTATTCTACGGATTTTTCATGTGAATACCTAGAATGTGTTTTCAAGATTTTTTGAAATTCGACCCCTAAAAGGTGTAAACTGGTTGTATTCTTTTTCAAGAATTCCACCATGTTTCTCAGGTCTGATCAGATATCGAATATCTTTTCACTTCCCCAGGTTTGTTTAATAATCACCTATTTTTAAGTTTTGTTTTTTTCAACCTCTAGACCACATCCTGATATATGACCCAATTATTTAATTCATATGTTACACTCTTTTCTAACCGCTTCCCGTACTTTTTGTTTGGTTTTCAGTCACATAGTTAGATACACCGCATCCCCGAATTGAACGCGTTCTGAACTTCTGCCGGAAAAATAATACAGTTGCGCCCAGACTGTTGGCAGATTTTTTACTGTATTTAGAATGTTTTTCTTATATTTTTAACATACTACTGTGACCAAAAATTAAAGTGACATTTGAATTTAAACTGCGCGCGCAAATTGATTTTAGGCAGTGCTCTTTTTTTTAGGTTGGTAGGATTGGCTTTGATATTCGAGCCAAAGGCCACATAAAAATATTTATTAGTGTTGGAGATAGGCTACGTTTTGTAAGCTGCTAGAAGTGTATTTTTCGATTTTTATAATGTCTGCATTTGTTGATCAAAGACTTTGCATTAAATTTTGTTTGCGGAATGAATTTTCTGCTGCTGATTCGTTGAGGATGGTGAAAAAAGCCTTTGCTGATGTCGACAAAAAATGTTTACAAGTGGTTTAAAGAGTTCCAAAAAGTTCGAGAAAGTGTGGAAGACGAAGAGCGTCCCGACGAAGCTCACGTCCAACAATTCAAAGATTTGGTGCTTGAAAATCGTCGATTAACAATTAGAGATCTTGCCTGTCATGTTGGCATTTCAAAAGGATCAGCCCATACCATTTTGAAGGACGTTTTGGGCCTCAAACGCGTCAAATCTCTTGGTTTTTGCACCACGTTAATGCATCGCCTCATACTGCCTTGATTCTTCGTGACCATTTCGCCAAAAACTTGACCCATATCGTTCCACAACCGCCGTATTCACCTGATTTGGCACTATGTGACTTCTGGTTATTCAACAAACTCAAAAGACCGCTCCGGGGACACAGTTTTGAGTCAAAAGAGGAGATACAAGCCGCATCGAAGAGAGAGCTGAAGGCCATCCCGGAAATCGACTTTAACAACTGTTTCGAAGATTGGAAAATCCGTTGGCAGAAGTGCATTGTATCTGAAGGGGATACTTTGAAGGCGATGAAATTGATTTGGGAGAATAAATAAAGATTTTTCACTTTTTGGTCACAGTAGTAGCTGTTGAACGTCTAATTGGGAAACTCTATACACATTAGTTTTTAATAGTTATAAAGGGCTTTCCAATAGGGACTTGACAACTTTGAATTCAATTTGTGAACGCACCCTTTCACTAATCATCGAACTGTCACTGTCAATTTATTCAGTAAACTTAACATTTTTATCATGGTAAAGTACACGAAGGAACAACGTCTGCAAATTAAATTATATTATTTTGAAAAAAAGTTGTCAAGTCCTTATTGGAAAACCCTTTATATTTCTGAGTTTTTCTTGCACTTCCAATGTGAAAGTAATTGAAAAATCATAATTTTACTTTCACTTCGTACTTCCAAAAATCAAATTTAACACTGAAGGCTATGACTCTTTCGATTAGCAACCAAACGAGAATCCTTAATAAAAGACAAATTACGAGTCAGAAATTCTACTTTTTTTCTACTATTCCAACTAAAATATACATCAGAGTTTAGTATTTCATCCAGAGTTTTACCCGATTGCCTTGGAGTCACAGTCTGTTTTACTTTATTATTTTTTAATAATAAATTATTTTTATCGACCTGAAAATTCAAAAAAATTTGCTAGCCTGAAATTTTGTATTTTCACGTTTTAGGACTAGTAGACCCAACAAAGAAAAAAAAAACCGTCTGTTCGCCATAGACGCCGCACAGTGGGGAATTTTCTCTACTTAGCGGTTTTCCAAACATGCAAATAATAACCAGCACTTTATGTCCTAACTGTCTTAACCATTTAAAGAAATTCAGGAAGGTTTTTCTTACCTGTATTTTCTATAAAAGCCGTGGGCTCTGCTCAAAGTAGCCATTAGTAAAAGAGCAGTTCTAACGGAAAAATCTATTTTAAAAACTAACTGCGATCACATAATTTTTTCGTGATTTTAAAGGAATATTAAGAAATTTTGAAAAGTTGATATTGAAGTAGCAGGTATGTATTTGATTTTTACAATTTATGGTTTTTCAAGGACATATAGTTTTTGAACTAGATAGTTTTCAGTGTTGGTATAATTTGAGCTCTATTAAAAAAAATTATATAAAATTATGAAAATGTTATGTAACTATGTGACAATATGAAGGTCAAATATTCATTCTTAAGGAGTCACAAAAATTTTTTGCGAATATCTGCTTATTTATGTAGATTTTATAACAGTTTATGTTGATAACGGAAATCAAAATATTGGTATTTTAAATATTCCTTTAGCAAGAATAAAGGACTCAATCCTTGATAAAGGCCTTGAACAGGTGTCACTCGAGTCCGTAACGATACAAAAAAATTAAAACAAATGGTGTCCTACCCGGAAAACTACTACATAAAAGTAGTTTCAGTTAAAAATGTCATGTGAAAACATTACTTACTTACTTACGATGGCGCTACAGTCCAAATCGGACCTTGGCCTCCTGCCGATGTGAAAACATTAACCAACCGAATAATAATTAAATAAAACGTTATTTTAAGATGTATGGATACTATAAATACTTTTGGTCAGCTAGATCGTGCAAACGCCCCACTGTGCGCCGTATGCCGTACGCAAAACTGTTTGAAGGTGCGTAGTTCTCAAACTCTTTGAGATATTAGTTTAAACTTACGAGTGGTATCTTTTAGATGGGTAGGGGTGTGAACGAAGGGAGGAGAGAGCGTTTTAGATGAAAAATTTTGGTTTCTAGAGCTCTGGAACCGCTTATGCTAGGAGGCTGAAAGTGGGAACTTATATAGTACTGTGATAGTTAACCCATATGCAAAAATTTGGTCGATAGGGATTGAGGCGTGTGCGAGTGGCGTGAAATACAATGCGTTCGAAACGCATGCAACCTGGGATTGAAACATTCTAAAATCGACATCTCATAAATGATTAATGTCAGATGGCTCAAACCTTGTAGTTGTCTTAAGAGATAAAGGGTTAAACATTTTAAGGGGTGGTGCGGTGAAAAGGTGAGGGTTGAAAAAATTTTAATTTCAATATCGTAGCGTCACCGAATTAGCGATGGGCCACACAAGTGCACATGAGGTGCTATATAGGGTCCTGGTTGCCAGCGTCCGGGGGCGAAACCTGTATAGCGACGGTAGTGCGTTCTGGTCGCCAGCGTCTGAGGGCGTATGAATGATGTGCAGCTCTAAGAAGAACTAATGGTGGCTTATGAGCCTCGCCAACGTCCGGGGGCGAGTCTAGTTGAGCTGCGGAAGCGCTTCTGGTTGCCAGCGTCCGGGGCGTAGGAATGCTGTGTAGCTCTGAGAAGAACTAATGTTGGTTTACATATGTGCCTCACCAGCGTCCGAAGCGAATCTTGTTGAGCTACGGTAGCGCGTCTAGTCGTCAGCGTCCGGTGGCGTGTAAATGCTGTTTAGCTCTAACAAGAGCTATTGGCGTAAACTGCTTTGGCTATAAATTGATTTGCCTTACAAGTCAAAACGACTGAGCTAGTTGATGTTTAATACACTTCTAATTTATTTTCCTAAAAATTTTACTATTTATGTACACTTGGGCTACCAATTGGTAAATCCTTCCAGACGAAGGCGTAATGAGTTCTCATGACCTTAAAAAAAATCTGCCAACAGTCTGGGCGCAACTTTATTATTTTTCCGGCAGAAGTTCGGAACGTGTTCAATTCGGGGTTTTGGTGTATGTTACTATGTGACTGAAAACCTAAATATGAGCTCGGAAAGGGGTTAAAATAGGGTGTACCATATGAATTATATAATTAGGCCATATTCCGGGATGTGGTCTTGAGGTTGAAAAAGACAAAACTTAAAAATAGGTGATTACATAACAAGCCTGGGGAAGTGAAAAGATATTCGATATCTGATCAGACCTGAGAGATATGGTGGAATTCATGAAAAAGTATACAACACTCTGGGCGCAACTGTATTATTTTTCCGGCAGAAGTTCAGAACGCGTTCAATTCGGGGATGCGGTGTATGTTATTATGTGACTGAAAACCTAACAAAAAGTTCGGGAAGCGGTTAGAATATGGTGTAACATATGAATTAAATAATTGGGTCATATTCCGGGATGCGGTCTAGAGGTTGAAAAAAACAAAACTTAAAAACAGGTGATTATTTAACAAACCTGGGGAAGTAAAAAGATATTCGATATCTGATCAGACCTGAGAAACATGGTGGAATTCATGAAAAAGTATACAACCAGTTTACACCCTCTTTGGGGTCGAATTTCAAAAAATCTTGAAAACGCACTCTAGGTATTCACATGAAGAATTCGTAGAATAAAAATGAATTCAATATTTTGAAAGACCTAGTAGATATGACGAAAATCGTGAAAATATATGCATTTTATATTAACCGATATTTTTTTGTGCCCCCCTTCTGAACGCCAATGAATATTCGAATTTTTTTTTATCAGAATTACTTTTCTATTTGATTTACATATACGTACCGAGTTTCAACTTCCTAGCATAAGCCGTTCTGAAGTTAGGGAAAACACCCCCCACCACCGTACCATACTACCCCTAATAAAAAAATGTATTTTTCCACCATGCCACTACTATAGCTTTATCTAAATACTACGTTTCAGCTTCCTATCATTATAGATTTTTAAGATATAAGCATCGGAACTTTTTCTATCTCACCCTTCCCCACCCTCACCCTCTACACCCACACCCCCAAACTTTTTTTCCCTCCTAGGGTTCTATTAGGCCTACTTCTGGTAGAAATTTGAAATATCCATCTTACACTGTTATTGAGATATGAAACGTGTTATTTTTGAAAAATTCTTATCCCTCCCAATTCCGTGCTCCTCCACCCCCTTCAAATATTTTACTTTGAGCAATCTTTATTTATCAAGCTTTGTATCCAAACCGAATTTTGTTTGTCTGGTGCCATTGGTTTGTAAGATATCATAAACTAAAGATTTTCGCCCCCCACCCCCGTACGCTACTACCCCTACCCAAAAATTTTGTTTCCATCTACTCTCCTAGTATAACTACAGATATTTGTTAAGTTTTAATTGCTTGCTATTAAAGGTTTAGGAGATATGGATTTTAGAATTTGTCGATCTCGGCATTTTTGCGTTTCGGACGCATTATTTCCCCCTCCACTCCCACACCCCTTCACCCATATATGTTTTTTTTTGCAAATGGGTCCATTATCAAAGCTCTATAGAAATTCTAAGTTTCAGCCTCCTAACACAAGCGGTTCCTGAGATCTAGAATCCTAAATTTGTCGTCTAAAACGCTTACCCCGCCTTCCCCCTTACACCTCCTCCCCTGAAAATAATGTCAATTCAAGGGGTCTATCAAGTCTATTCTTAGAAAAAATTTTAATTTAATAGGTCCACTGGCTTGAGAGCTACGAGCCTTCAAAGATTTTGGGGCGGTCGACGTACGGCGTACAGGGTACGGCGTACAGACGGAGTGAAAATTTTTATTGCTTTTTTCGCGTCTACTAGTCATGAAACGTGGAAAAAAAAATTTTGAGGGCAGCAAATTTTTTTTAAAAAAAATCGATAACAATACTGTATTATAAATAATACAGTAACATGTAAGAATTAGTTAAACAAAACAATTGAATTAATAACAGTTAACAAGGAATTAGTGTCAACCAGCATTTAGTCTGCGTTTCAGACTGAACCTATCAATAGAGAAGTCGAATACATTGGCATTCTTACTAACTTCCTCGCGAGACGCGCAATCGGTTCATTCATACCATAGTTCGTCCGGTGAAAACCAATCTGCAGAAGTCTAGGACGCCTCGGTAAAAATTTACCGATGGAAAACTGGATCAGGCCCAAAAGTGAAGAAGAATCAACAATTCCTGTGAGAAGTTGATGAGCAAAAAACACATCAGCTATCTCACGTCGCTTCGAAAGAGATGACATGTTTAAAAGTTGGAGCCGATCAGCATAAGGTGGAGGACGAACTCTATCGTTCCAGTTAAGGCGACATAAAGCAATTCTCACAAATTTACGCTAAATCGACTCAATTCTTCCAATGGTCTCATCCTTATATGGCGACCAAACTTGGGAAGCATATTCAAGGTGGGATCTAACGAAAGTGTTATAAAGACTAAGTCTAATAAAGGGGTTATTAAATTCCTTAGACAAGCATGTAGTAAATCCCAACATAGAATTACCCTTTTGCACAATTTTATTGAAATGCAAAGTAAAATCAATTTCATGGTCAAATATAACACCCAAATCAATAATGAACTAACACGATAAAGACTGCAGTCATTAAGATTATAAGTAATAGCGAATGGGGATACCCTCCTAGTGAATGACATCACATGACATTTATTCAATTTCATCGAAGACTATTATGGCGACACCAATCACTGAAATGAATCAAATCCTCCTGAAGGAGATTGTCAGTACTGGAAGTAACAGACCTAAAAAATTGAATGCCATCAGCGTAAATGACTACTTCCGAATGCCTAAGAATTGTGGTAACATCATTGATAGCTAGGATAAACAAAAGGGGCCCTTGAGGAACACCAGAATGCGAAATAAAGGGCCCCGAGATACAATCACGAAAGAGAACTTGATAAGTTACTTTATTATTTTAATAATTTTATTTTAATAATTAAGTATTGTGATTGATTTTTTAAAAAAAAAAATTTGCTACCCTCAAAATTTTTATTTTCACGTTTCATAACTAGTAGACGCGAAAAAAGCAATAAAAATTTTCAGTCCGTCTGTCCGCCGTACGCAAGATCGTTTCGAGGCTCGTAGCTGCCAAACGCTTTGAGATATTAAATTGAAATTTTTTTAACGAATAGACGGGGTAGGCTCCTTGAAGTGACAAAATTTTTAGGGGTGGGGGTGTGAGGGGGAAGGAGGGGGAAGTGTTTTAGACCGAAAATTTTGGTTTCTAGATCTCAGTAACCCCTGATGATAGGAAGCTGAAACTTAGAATTTCTATAGAGCTCTGATAGTAGACTCATTTTCAGAAAAATTGTCAATATTGATCAAGGGGTGTGGGAGTGGGGGGAAATGTAATGCGTCCGAAACCCAAAAAAGGCGAGATAGACACATTCTAAAATCCATATCTCCTAAACCGTTAATGGCACACTATTCAAACTTGACAAATATTTGTAGTTATACTAGGAGAACAGAATCAAGAAAAATTTTGGGTGGGGGAAGTTGTGTATGGGGGGGGGGGGTGAAAAACTTTAGATTACGGTATCTCATGAACCAATTGCTCTAGAAAAGTAAAATTCGGTTTGGGTATAAAGGTTGACAAATAAAGATTGATCAAAGTAAAATTTTTCAAGTGGGAGGTGGAGCATAGAAGTGGAGGGGATGAGAATTTTTCAAATCAAACACATTTCATATCTCAAGAACAGTTTAAGATAGATGCTTAGAATTTTTACCAGAAGTAGCGCTAACTAAGCTCTAGTAGGGAAAAAGTTTTCGGGTTAAGGGTGTAGAGGGGGAGGGTGGGGATGGTGAAAAGGAAAAAGTTCCGATGCTTATATCTTGAGAACCTGTAATGATATAAGCCTTAAACTTGGTATTTAGATAGAGCTATAGTAGCGGAATGTTGGAAAAATCAAATTTTTTTTAGGGGTAGTATGCTACGGGGTAGGAGGTGTTTTTCCTAACTATTAAACGGTTCATGCTAGAAAGTTGAACCTCGGTGTGTATATGTTAGTCAACTAGAAAAGTAATTGTGATAAAAAAAAATGTGAATATTCATTGGCGTTTAGAAAGGGGGGCAAAAAAAATTATTTGTAAATATAATGTATATAAAATGCATATATTTTCCCGATTTTCGTCATATCTACTAGGTGTTTCCAAATATTGAATTCTTTTTTATTCTACGGACTCTTCGTATAAATACCTAGAAAGTGTTTTCAAGGTTTTTTGAAATTCGACCCCTAAGGGTAGTGTGGTACAAGTGGGGGGTGTTTTTCCTTTATATAGAACAGCTTAAGCTACGATGTTGAAACTCGGTGTGTATATGTAAATCAACTAGAAAAACAATTTTGATTAAAAAAAAATTCAAATATTTATTGGCGTTCAGAAGGGGGGCAAGAAAAATTATGTGTGAAAATAGAATGCATATTTTTCACGATTTTCGTCATATATACTAGCTCGTCCAAAATATTGAATTTAATTTTATTCTACGGATTCTTCGTATGAATACCTAGAAAGTGTTTTCAATGTTTTTTGAAGTTCGACCCCTAAGGGTAGTGTGGTACAAGTGGGTGGTGTTTTTCCTATATATAGAACGGCTTAAGCTACAATGTTGAAACTCGGTGTGTATATCTAAATCAACTAGAAAAATAATTTTGAATAAAAAAAAAAACGGATATCTTTTGGCATTCAGAAGGGGGGCAAAAAAAATATCTGTGAAAATAGAATGCATATTTTCCCACGATTTTCGACATATCTACTACCTCATCCCATATATTGAATTTAATTTTATTCTATGTATTCTCCATAATTGACCCCTAAGGGGGTGTAAAGTGATTGTGTACTTTTTCATAAATTATTCCATATCTCTCAGATCCAATCAGATTTTCACTTCCACGATCTTGTTCTTTTTGATAGGTTTTCAGTCACATAGTAGCCTAGACCACATTTCAGAATTGAACACGTTCCTAACTTCTGCCGGAAAAATAATAAAGTTACGCCCAGATTGTTGGCAGATTTTTTTATTAAGGCTTATACTCAAACCAAATTTTGTTTTTGTGGTGCAATTGGTTGGTGAGATATCGTAATCTTAAGTTTTTCACCCCCCACTCCGTACGCCTTTACCCCCACCAAAAAATTTTGTTTCAATCTATTCTCATAGTATAACTTCAGATATTTGTTAAGTTTTAATTACTTGCCATTAACGGTTTAGGAGATATGGATTTTAGAATGTGGTGATTTCCACTTTTTTGTGATTCGGAAGCATTATTTCCCCCTCCACTCCCACACCCCTTCACCCATATCAGCAATTTTTTTGCAAATGGGTCCACTATCAAAGCTCTATAGGAATTTCAAGTTTCAGCTTCCTACCATAGGCGGTTGCGGAGATCTAGAAACCAAAATTTTTCGTCTAAAACGCTTCCCCTACCCTCCCCCTCACACCCTCACCCCTCAAAAAAATCTGACTTCAAGGGGTCTATCATGTCTATCCATAAAAAAAAAAATTATTAGCTCATAGGGTTTGGGAACTATAATTCCTCAAATGAGTTTGCGTACGGCGCACAGACGGACCGAAAATTTTTATTGTTTTTTGGTGTTTATTAGTAATAAAACGTTTAAAAAAAATAGTTCAGGGTAGCAAATTTTTTTTAAATAAAAGTCGATAACAATACTTTATTGTTAAAATAATAAAGTAATAAACAACAAAATATTCTTTTACAATTATTTCTCGTGTGTTCTTGACTCGCAAGATCCCTTGACATCCTTGGATCCCATAGTGCTGTCAAAATAATTTTGGACTCTATTTTCTTAGCGCATTTACACTTGGTCTGTCTCATCTATACTTCAACTCAAAACAAGTAGCTTTTTCTATTTCTGCGCTCAGACACATCTGGAAACAAAACAGAACACCCATTGAGTAATAAACTTAAGAAAAAACCTGTAATTTACGAGACGATTTTATTGTTTTATTGCATTGAAGTATGAACTAACCGTACAATGGAGGAAAAAATATACTTTTCGTAATGAAACCTCTTTGTAACCTTTCTTTTTTCTGTCAGTTGGAATGTAATTGGTTTTCAGGCTAACTCTGCAAGAACGCTCCATCTCAAAGTATGCATGCAAACAGAAAACTGAATACTTTGGCAACAAAATTATTTTGTTACCAGAACTTTCTTAGTATACAGGATGTCCGGTACTTCGGGACAACCTTGTAAGGTGTTATTCCTTGATATATTTAGAGACAATCATTGTTCTACAGGGTGGGTAAATTTTCTATATCCGTGGAGATACAAAGTGATCAATAAAAGTGTTACGGACCTTTACCATCACTTACTTAAAACGTTCTATCCTTCGGACCTAAACCAACAGAATCTTACAGAAAACCGCCGTACGTTAAATCCAGCAGCTGGTGGGATGGTAAGAGGATCGCGATTTGGAGAAAGCGTGCCGACTTGAATTCGGACGGAAAATAGAACCCATCAATACGTGACAGATAAAGAACAAACGGCAATATGGGCCGGGTTTGATCCTTTGATCAGGTAACTAAGGATAGAACACCCCGGTGTAAATGCGCGAAAAAAAGAGACCTAAATTATTTGGACACCACCATGGATGCCCACGGATCTTGCGAGTAAAAACAAACGGGAAATTATTATCAAGGAATATTTTGTTGTCTACTTTTATTGATTGTCATGGTGGCCTGAAAGGCTTCGATCTTTGATCCAATGTTGTAGCAAGTTACTTAGAAAACTGTACCAAGAAAAGAAAAATTTATTAAAATATCCCTTGAGTTCACAACAATATAGCCTTCTCATTAAATTAGTAATGATTGCATTATTGTTCTGACAAAATATCGAAATTTGTTGTTTATCAAAAAAGTACAGATTTGAAATCTGATAGAATTAAAAGTTTAGACCGGGCAAAAGTTTGTAGCGCTTAGAACGAAGCCTCAAACCAAAAAAAAAAACTAAATATTACTTTGTGCTTTTTTGGGGACGAAACATCTAACTCCGCTTACCGTTCGTCCGTCTGTCTGTCTGTCCGTTAGCATGATAACTCAAGAACGCCCTATGATATTGACGTAAGATCTTGAAATTTTGAATCTGGAGGTTCGAATTTCGTTAACGGGCAAATTCGTCATCATCTAGAGTATTATACGATTGGTTTGCAGCTGATCGTGACTGGAAAAAAATTTAAAATTCGCACCAAAATGTTTGCACCAAAAACAATCAGTTTTGTATGACCATGCAGCTTTAACTTCGACATGCTCATAAAACATTTGGCTCTTTATACTCTAGATGAACATATAGAGTATTATAAGTTTAATCCAGCCCGAAAAGTTTGTAACGCATAGAACCGAGCCTCGGACGAAAAAAAGTTATATAGTATTTTGTGTTTATTTTTGGCCAAAACCCCCCAAATCCGTTTGCTGTCCGTCCGTCCGTCTGTTAGCACGATAACTCAAGAACGCGTTGATCTAGGAAGTTGAAATTTGGTCACAACTTGTAAAATAGAAAAAGTAAGGCTAAGTTCGTTAATGGGCGATATCCTTCGACTCCTTCGGGTACCTCCCATACAAGAGTCCTTAAAACACGTTTTCACAATTATTGCTCGAATGCTTCAAGTTAGGAACTTGAAATTTTGCATACTTAAGGTTTACAATGTTTGAATCGAAAGTTCCGAGTCCTTCGTGTAGCAGCCTAGAAAAGTCCTTCAAAAATGTATGCATGTTACTGAATCCACTATAACGCCAGACCGAATTAAAGCCGGAATTTAAAATTTTTCAGGAATTAGTTTTATACCAAAACCAAGAAAGAGTTCATTAATTAGCGCCATCCGTTGACTCCTTCGGGTAGCTGTCATACAAAAGTCTTTAATAAACATGTTCAACAATATAACACTTTAAGTTACGACATTGAAATTTTATACACATTAATTTTATAATAGTCGCAGCTGAAACTATTAATATGAAAAATGTCCCATAAGTCTTTCATGTAGTTGCCATACAAAAATTCTGTAAAATGTCCTAACTCACTATAAATCAAAAAATCGAGTAGCCACAATACAATAATTTCTACCTGTAAGTAAAAGGACATGTAATAATTGCTTGTGCTCTCCTCATTTTTTTGATATATTTCCAACTAAAATATAAATCAGATCGTGACTGCGTTATGTTTTTATTGTGAAATGTCCCATCCCTTTATAATACATAATCTAAGGTTTGATCACTGTCAGTGACAGCAGAATACTGGGAATACCAGAAATGAGATAGGCAAATGTTCGACTTGTAGCCTACTTAAGGAGGGAACTCATGCTGCCCGGGGCCTTTTTTTCGTTTTGGTATAGAGTGGAAAACGGCTAGTGGATTTTTTTGTTTGGAACCGTTGGAAGTTTGAAACGGTGGAGTCTTTTTTTTAAGTTTTTCGGTTTGCCGGGGGAGTTGGAAAAAACGGTCGAGCGTTCCCGTGTAGAAGCAGTGAAATTCTGGAGGTTCCTGGAGGCGATAAGACAATTTTAAACGGACGAGTGGGGTCGGAGTGCGCGTAAACACTTCATTCAAAGAAGGTCTTACAGTTACAAGAAAGAGTACAGATACTTCCCTTTTCTCCATTAGGCTTCTCGTGAAGAGACCGAATGAAAGACGGAGCATAGAGGCTCGCATTGGAGAAGATCCGGCTGATTGGTTTTTTTTTCACTTGATCGATACATCTTTTTTATCAGCCTTATATGATTGTGTCATTTTATTTATATATATATACAGTTTTCTCCGCTATCAATTTTTTGTGGTGATTTTGTTTTATCGATACGTCCATGTCTAATTTGCGAAAGAGGTTTCCCAATTTTCCTTTTGATATAAATTGGGTGGCGCCCGGTAAAAAAGTAGTTTCCGGACAAGCCCTTCTTCGGCAGAACAAAACCGGAGTAGGTTGCAGAGGATCTAAAAGATAAGACGATCGTAGTATTGCGGCTAGCGTCTTAGCCTCAAAGACAGTGGCTCCGGTTCAAATCCGTAAGCCCTGATCGATTTTTTTTCTCTCTTAGTCGTAACTCAGATTGCGTCTATCGGTCGCGTTGGACAGTTCTTGTTTATAACTGGTCTTGTGAAATGTTATGTCAATTAGCTTAGTTTTTTATGGAAGTAGTCTAATATTTAGTTTAATAAGTTTAATTATCCATTGCATTTAGTGTTTTTAATTTAATTGACCGCGGCGAACACAACATTCGTGAGTTTTTAGTTCATTCTGCGTGCATAGGGGTCAACCATAGTCCAGCTATACGACATCCATCAGGTCCCCGTACCAAGCTAAGTTCTTAGTGCCGGCTAGTGGACTGTGATCATAACGAGTGCCAATACCTATGTATGTTAAAGGCCTAGTACTGACATGGGTGTTGTGCTCGGGCGGATCACGGTTCGTTTGTTGTTGTGTCGTACTTTGATGTGCATGATTATTGTTGGTGATGCGTTTCGGCCTGTAAAACCTTTTATTTTATTTTTAAATTTTTATGGTTAATTTTGTAGTTGACCAAATAAATATTCGGGGCCTTAGCAAGCACTGCCTATCTTTCGATGTATATTTACACCCAAACCTCAAGACCTTGCAATTAGCGAATGCAAGGTGTTGCCAGGTTACGAACAATTCTATGTCTTACCTGGATATCACCTTTTACCAACTTTTTCCGTCAGCGGGGTCTCGTACTATATATCCGCGATGATGTAGGTTTTCATTTATTACCACATTTAGGAACTTGCTCCAACCCAGAATTTAACTTTAGCTGGATAAAAATTCATACCCAAAAGCACATCATTATTCTATTGTTTTTACTTTATTATTTTAATAATTAAGTATTGTGATTGATTTTTTAAAAAAAAAAATTTGCTACCCTCAAAATTTTTATTTTCACGTTTCATAACTAGTAGACGCGAAAAAAGCAATAAAAATTTTCAGTCCGTCTGTCCGCCGTACGGCGTACGGCGTACGGCGTCCGCCGTACGCAATATCGTTTGGAGGCTCGTAGCTGCCAAACGCTTTGAGATATTAAATTGAAATTTTTTTAACGAATAGACGGGGTAGGCGCCTTGAAGTGACCAAATTTTTAGGGGTGGGGGTGTGAGGGGGAAGGAGGGGGATGTGTTTTAGACCGAAAACACAGGTTTCCAGATCTCAGTAACCCCTAATGTTAGGAAGCTGAAACTTGGAATTTCTATAGAGCTCTGATAGTAGACCCATTTGCAGAAAAATTGTCAATATTGATCAAGGGGTGTGGGAGTGAGGGAAAATGTAATGCGTCCGAAACCCAAAAAAAGCGAGATAGACACATTCTAAAATCCATATCTCCTAAACCGTTAATGGCACACTATTCAAACATAAGAAATATTTGTAGTTATACTAGGAGAACAGAATGAAGAAAAATTTTTGGTGGGGGAAGTTGTGTATGGAGGTGGGGGGTGGAAAACTTGAGATTACGATATCTCATGAACCAATTGCTCTAGAAAAATAAAATTTGGTTTGGGTATAAAGGTTGACAAATAAAGATTGATCAAGGTAAAACTTTTTAAGTGGGAGGTGGAGCATAGAAGTGGAGGGGATGAGAACTTTTCAAATCAAACACATTTCATATCTCAAGAACAGTTTAAGATAGATGCTTAGAATTTTTACCAGAAGTAGCGCTAATTAAACCCTTGTACGGAAAAAAGTTTTCGGGTTAAGGGTGTAGAGGGGAAGGGTGGGGGAGGGTGAAAAAGAAAAAGTTCCGATGCTTATATCTTGAGAACCTGTAATGATATAAGCCTTAAACTTGGTATTTAGATAGAGCTATAGTAGCGGAATGTTGGAAAAATATTTTTTTTAGTAGTATGCTACGGGGGTAGGGGGTGTTTTTCCTAACTATTAAACGGTTCATGTTAGAAAGTTGAAACTCGGTGTGTATATGTAAATCAACTAGAAAAGTAATTCTGATAAAAAAAAATTTGAATATTTATTGGCGTTCAGAAAGGGGGGCAAAAAAAATTATTTGTAAATATAATAAATATAAAATGCATATATTTCACGATTTTCGTCATATCTACTAGGTCTTTCCAAAAATTGAATTCACTTTTATTCCACTGATTCTTCGTATGAATACCTAGAATAAGTTTTCAAGGTTTTTTGAAATTAGACCCCTAAGGGTAGTGTGGTACAAGTGGGGGTGTTTCTCCTGTATATGGAACGGCTTAAGCTACAATGTTGAAACTCGGTGTGTATATGTAAATCAACTAGAAAAGTAATTGTGATAAAAAAAAATTTGAATATTCATTGGCGTTCAGAAGGGGGGGGCAACAAAAAATATTTGTATATATAATAAATATAAAATGCATATATTTTCACGATTTTCGTCATATCTACTAGGTCTTTCCAAATATTGAATTCATTTTTATTCTACGGATTTTTCGTATGAATATCTAGAAAGTGTTTGAAAGGTTTTTTGAAATTCGACCCCTAAGGGTAGTGTGGGAGTTGTTTTTCCTATATATAGAACGGCTTAAGCTACAATGTTGAAACTCGGTGTGTATATCTAAATCAACTAGAAAAATAATTTTGAATAAAAAAAACGAATATCTATTGGCGTTCAGAAGGGGGGCAAAAAAAATTATCTGTGAAAATAGAATGCATATTTTCCCACGATTTTCGACATATCGACATACTACCTCGTCCCAAATAATGAATTTAATTTTATTCTATGTATTCTCCATATGAACACCAAGAAAGTGTTTTCAAGATTTTCTGAAAATTGACCCCTAAGGGGTGTAAAGTGATTGTGTACTTTTTCATAAACTATTCCATATCTGTCAGATCCAATCAGATTTTCACTTCCATGATCTTGTTCTTTTTGATAGGTTTTCAGTCACATAGTAGCCTACACCGCATTTCAGAATTGAACGCGTTCCTAACTTCTGCCGGAAAAATAATAAAGTTACGCCCAGATTGTTGGCAGATTTTTTATTTATTTATTTGAAAAGCGAAGATGAACAGAATATAAATTACAATAATACAAATCCGCCAAAAAATAGATATAAGAATAAAATTAAAGTAAAGAAAAAATAATAATAAAGAGAAAATAGTAATAAAGAAAAAATAATAATAAAAATAAATATTTAAAATAAATTATAAATTAAAATTAAAGAAACTAAGTGAATTAGAAATTAATAAATAGCAAATATAGGCCGCTATTCACAGTCGTCATAAAGTAGGCTTTAAGTTAGAGCTGACTTTAGTGTCATATAAATTATACGACACTGAAGTCAGCTTTAACTCAAAGCCAACTTTATGACGACTGTGAATAGCGGTCATAGATTTTAAATGAATTTTAACAGAGCGCACAAATTTGCATGAAATGATCGAGGTAAACGGAGGAGCGGCGAATTAAAATAGGCATTTATAGATGCTAATGGAATGATAAAAGTGTCTTGTGATCTGGAACGGTTGTTTGGTTCTCTGAATGTAAATTCAACATAAAGAGTACAATTGAAGATAAATAAAACTTTGTCTAGGAATATAATATCTTAGTATGATATTCTGTCCTTCAGAAAACATAGTCCTAGCCAGTGCCTTTCCGTTGGCGTTTGGCGCCCTGGTGCAGATTTTCAGTGGTGCCCCTTAAATTTGTAAAGAGTTGTAAAATAAAACATACTGATTTTTAAATGCTGTTATGTATCGAAATTTATTTCAAAGGTAATAAATAGCCATATAGAGATGAGATATGTGTGTTAAACAATTTCTGTAGAGTCCCGATTAACCGATTTTCTTATGTTTCACAGAATATTCGTAGATTTTCATGTGTTTTGCAGAATTTTATTGCCCTGTATAAGATTTCAGCATTACGCACATTTCGATTTTCACAACAAATTGCGTTCTACTAAGGCTTTGGGAGAATGTTTAATTATCCGAGTTTTCAGGTTATCCGATGTGGTTCTACTCTCGATTACATCGGTTAATCAGGATTCTACTGTATCTTCCTTCGTGCTTATTTTATTATTACTATGTCATCATAATCAATTGAATTAGCGATTTCTTTTTCGATTGAGATGATGGATAATTCGCTGAGTCTATTTTGATGCATTGCATTTCGAAGATATGTTTTGATCAGCTTCAGCTTTGAAAATGAGAGTTCTCCCGATGCCACTGAAACTGGAATTGTTAACAAAATATGAAGAGCAATTATTGCGTTGGGAACTAAATTCTCCATGCCTCGCGTTTGAATGGCATTTAGTATATGATCAAATGAAAAATTTTATCATTTTTGACTAAAGTGGAAATCATTGCAAGTTCCATGACTAGATCGTTATCATCAATATCTGAATTTCCATCATGTTGAAGAACAGCTTCCAACTTTTGACACGATTCCAGCAAACTTCCGTTAATTCTGTTTGCTTCGTAGTTTTTCAAATCATATAAAAATAAAAATAATTCGTTGTGCTTCTTCAGTGCATTGAAACGGTCAGTAATTGAATTCATCGCTGATTCGATATCTGGTACGAAAACGTTTATTCGAAAATTCTCTGCATTTGTTCCAGTTATTTGGCCCGCCGCTGAATGTTTCTGGTCATCAAATTTAAATTCAACAGAAATATTTTCGCAAATTGCTGTTGCTTCACTGAGTATCTTTTGGCATCCGTATTATTTATATGACGATAAAAAGTCCATCACACTTTCAAGCGATAATAATGCAGTTTCAACATTCGACTTTATTGATTGCAATGCTTTGGATGCTATATTTACTCGACCTAAAATGTCGTACCAAAGACAAATAGAGCAAATAAAAGCAAAATCAATTTTATCGGCGAGTGATCCTGCTTCAAGTCATACGTTTGGCCTGAAACTGTCAGATTGTTCAATTTCTGTCAATAGCTGTGTTTTTTTGCGATTTATCCAGATCGAGAGTAGTGATTAGGATTTTTATAGAAAACACGAAGAATACTGTTGTTTTTCTTATTGCTTTTACTTTATTATTTTAATAATTAAGTATTGTGATTGATTTTTTAAAAAAAAACATACTGCAGTCACGATCGGCTGCAAGCCAATCGTATAATACTCTAGATGATACAGAGCTCCGGTGGATATTGAAGTTGGAGATGAAGAAGTATTACGTGTGTGCATGTTGTATGTCTTTCATTTAGGAGTCCCATTAAATTGCTACTCAAAACTAAAAGACAATATTCACTGTTTAATTTAATATCTTGAACTGGAAAAAAAATATCCTCTTTGAAGGACTTTCATATGAGAGGCGGAGCAAGGACTCACTTGATTTCTTACATATTCATCCTTTTCCTTGGAACCACTCAAAAATTAATGTGTACAAAATTTCAAATTTGTAGTTTGAAGCGTTCAAAAGTTATCGAAAAATATTGTTGAAAACGTGTCTTAACGATTTCTTGTATGGAAGGTACTAGATGGAGTAAAAGGATTTAGCTGGCTAGTTAACTCGAACTTTGTTTTCACTCAAAACTTATTTGTACAAAATTGGGGGGTAAATTATCTGTGAAAATAGAATGCATATTTTTTCACGATTTTCGTCATATCTACTAGTTCGTCCCAAATATTGAATTTAATTTTATGTACGAATACGAATACCTAGAAAGTGTTTTCCAGGTTTTTAGAAATTCGACCCCTAAGGGTTGCGTGGTACGGGTTTGGGGGTTGTTTTTCCTTTATATATAGAACGGCTTAAGCTACAATGTTGAAACTTTGTGTGTGTATGTAAAATAACTAGAAAAGAAATTTTGATAAAAAAAATTTTAATATGTATTGGCATTCAGAAGGGGGGGCAAAAAAAAACATCTGTGAAAATAGAATGCATATTTTTCCACGATTTTCGTCATAAATACTAGCTCGTCACAAATATTGAATTTAATTTTATAATGCGGGTTCTTCGTATGAATACCTAGACGTTGTGCCGGAAAAATAATAAAGTTTCGCCCAGATTGTTGGCAGATTTTTTCCTGAAAATAGTAGGCTAGAATATAGATATTAACCGGAATAGTAGCCCCAGTAAGCTTACTGGGGTAGCTTTTCGCGATAAACTCTCAAATCTAGCCTACTATCTACAGGATAAAGCAATAAAAACATGAAAACATATCGCAGTCACGATCGGCTGCAAGCCAATCGTATGATACTCTAGATGAAATACTGAACTCCGATTTATTTTTTAGTTGGAAATATATCAAAAGAATGAGGAGTGCAGAAGCCAATTATTACATGACCTTTTACTTACAGGTAGAAACTATTGTATAGTGGCTACTCGATTTTTTGATTTATAGTGTGTTCCATAAAGTAAGTTAGGACATTTTACAGAATTTTTGTATGGCAACTACATGAAAGACTTATGGGATATTTTTCATATTAATAGTTTCAGCTGCGAAATTAATGTGTATAAAATTTCAAAGTCGTAACTTAAAGCGTTCTAAAGTAATCGTTCAATATTGGTGAACATGTTTATCAAGGACTTTTGTATGACAGCTACCCGAAGGAGTCAACGGATGGTGTTAATTAATGAACTCCGTCTTGGTTTTGGTATAAAACTAATTCCTGTAAAATTTTAAATTCCTGCTTTAATTCGTTCTGGAGTTATAGTGGATTCAGTAACAAGGACACATTTTTGAAGGACTTTTCTAGGTTGCTACACGAAGGACTCATTCGATTTGCACCATATTCAGCTGATGGGGGAGACTTGCAGCGCCATTTATATTATCATTGAATTTTACTTATAATCTTTGTTTTCTTTCTATTCTTTTTACTGTATTATTTATAATACAGTATTGCTATCGATTTAAAAAAAAAAAATTTGCTGCCCTCAAAATTTTTTTTTCCACGTTTCATGACTAGTAGACGCGAAAAAAGCAATAAAAATTTTCACTCCGTCTGTACGCCGTACGCCGTACGTCGACCGCCCCATGCCCCAAGCAAAATCCTTTGAAGGCTCGTAGTTCTCAAGCCTGTGGACCTATTAAATTAAATTTTTTTCTAAGAGTAGTCTTGGTGGACCCCTTGAATTGACATTATTTTCAGGGAAGGAGGTGTAAGGGGGAAGGCGGGGTAAGCGTTTTAGACGAAAAATTTAGGTTTCGAGATCTCAGGAACCGCTTGTGTTAGGAGGCTGAAACTTAGAATTTCTATAGAGCTTTGATAATGGACCCATTTGCAAAAAAAAACAGATATGGGTGAAGGGGTGTGGGAGTGGAAGGGGAAATAATGCGTCCGAAACGCAAAAATGCCGAGATCGACACATTCTAAAATCCATATCTCCTAAACCATTAATAGCAAGCAATTAAAACTTAACAAATATCTGTAGTTATACTAGGAGAGTAGATTGAAACAAATTTTTTGGGCGGGGGTAGTGGCGTACGGGGGGGGGGGGGTGAAAAACTTTAGATTACGATATCTCACAAACTAATTGAACCAGAAAAACAAAATTCGGTTTTATTATAAAGATTAATAAATAAAAATTGCTCAAAGTAAAATCTTTGAAGGGGGTGGAGGAGCACGGAAGTGGGAGGGATTAGAATTTTTCAAAAATGACACGATTCATATCTCAATAACAGTGTAAGATGGATGTTTCAAATTTTTACCAGAAGTAGGCCTAATAGAACCCTAGTAGGGAAAAAAAGGTTGGGGGTGTGGGTGTAGAGGGTGAGGGTGGGGAAGGGTGAGAAAGAAAAAGTTCCGATGCTTATATCTTAAGAATCTATAGTGATGGGAAGCTGAAACTAGGTATGTAGATAAAGCTATAGTAGTGGCATGGTGGAAAAATACATTTTTTTTAGGGGTAGTATGATACGGTGGTGGGGGGTGTTTTCCCAAACTTCAGAACGGCTTATGCTAGGAAGTTGAAACTCGGTACGTATATGTAAATTAACTAAAGAAGGAATTCTGAAAAAAAAAATTCGAATATTCATTGGTGTTCAGAAGGGGGGGCAAAAAAAAATATCGGTTAATATAAAATGCATATATTTTCACGATTTTCGTCATATCTACTGGATCTTTCCCAATATTGAATTCATTTTTATTCTACGAATTCTTCATGTGAATAGCTAGAATGTGTTTTCAAGATTTTTTGAAATTCGACCCCTAAGAGGATGGTTGTATACTTTTTCATTAATTCCACCATGTTTCTCAGGTCTGATCAGATATCGAATATCTTTTCACTTCCCCAGGTTTGTTTAATAATCACCTATTTTTAAGTTTTGTTTTTTTCAACCTCTAGACCGCATCCCGGAATATGACCCAATTATTTAATTCATATGTTACACCCTTTTCTAACCGCTTCCCGAACTTTTTGTTAGGTTTTCAGTCACATAGTAACATACACTGCATCCCCGAATTGAACGCGTTCTGAACTTCTGCCGGAAAAATAATACAGTTGCGCCCAGACTGTTGGCAGGTTTTATATATTTGTTATTATTTTTTTTTCTCTCCTTTTCTTTTATTTATTATGCCGCAATTAAAGAAGGTAACAATTTCAGTTTAAATTTTCCATTTCTTTTATAGAATTATTGTTTTTTCGATAGTCATAGTTATGTTTCCGTGTTACAACTGCCCCCATTTCGTTGTTTATGATGCTCATCGCTTTGTTCACTTAAATTTATTTAACTTTGATAATGGATAATTGTAGTGATGATCTACGCGAAGCGAGTTCCACTGGTTACTATTCCATTCCCAATATTATTTTAACTTCTGCTCTCAAATCTAGTCAAAATTTTAATGTTTGTCACCTAAATATTCAGAGTATTTTCCCTAAAGTTGAAGTACTAAGATCAACCTTTAATAAGACGAATTTACACGCCATTATGGTTTCGGAAAGTTGGCTGGATCCTGACACTCCCTCTGAGATGGTTAAAATTCCGGGTTTTAAAATTTATCGGAATGATAGAGCTAAAACTAACCAAGCTGGCCAAAAAATTAGAGGAGGTGGTGTTGCTTTACTTGTTCGATGCGGCATACCGGTCAAAATTCTGCTTAAGTCAACAGCCAGTGATGAAATTGAATTTATAATCGCCAAAGTTAAAACTGGAAAACAGAGTATACTTCTTAGATGTGTATATTTTCCTCAACCATCAGCTGCTCGACTTTTACCATTGATAGATGCTTTAAAAAATCCTAAGTATCAAAACATCATTATTGGTGGTGATTTCAATATTAATATTTTAAACGACAAAGATCCGGTTTTTTCAGCCTTCTTAAGAAAGCTAAACAGTTGCACTTTGCAAATTGTCAACAGTGCCGTTCCAACTAGATTCAGCGATACCTGTTCATCGTTACTGGACCTTTTTCTTATTGACTCCAATGATGAAGATAAAGTTGCTTGTTTCGGCCAAGTATCACTTCCTGGCATAACTGACCACGACTTGATTTACTTGGCTTATAAGATCCATACAGAAGTTCCACCTACTGATCCTATTTCTTTTCGAGATTTCAAAAACTGTAATATTGACCTTCTGTTGAGTAATGCATCTGTAATGCCATGGAGTAATGTTTGCACCTTTTCAGATATTAATGATCAGCTTTCCTGTTTCAGTCATATGCTTATGGAATTATTCAATTTACACGTACCTGTGCGTACAGTAACACCCAAAGATAATTATATACCATATTATAATCCAGAAATTGCTATCCTCTCTGCTAAACGTGATGCTGCATATGGACAATGGAAGACACTTAAAACTTCAGAGTCGAGGCTAAAATTTACTAGTTTGCGAAATCGGGTAAGTCTATTGTGCAAGCAGGCCCACAAAAAATACGTCAATCAAATGCTTAATCCCTGCCTGCCTTCTGACCTTTTTTGGTCTAATGTTGCAAAGCTTGGTTTGCATGGGGCTGCTAAGTCTACAGTGCAAAACGGCTTTGATGTTAATGAATTAAACAAAAAATTCATAATTTCTCCCAGCACTACTGCGAACAGTGTATTATCCTCAAATTTCAATTACACTGGGTGTGACCACTCTGCTAGTTTTTCTTTTCGAAATGTTACCCAAGATGAAGTTTTGAAAGCTATCTTCCATGTAAAATCCAATTCAATCGGTCCTGATTATGTGTCCATAAAATTTGTTAAATTATTGCTCCCCATCATTCTCCTCTACATTACGTGTATATTTAATACCATATTAACTTCGTCTGTCTATCCTTCGGCTTGGAAATGGCTAAAATTATTTCCGTTCCCAAAGTCGCTAATCCTGATATAAATGATTTCCGGCCCATCAGCATTCTCTCTAGCCTATCTAAAGTGTTTGAATATATTCTACATTCACAATTAGGTATATTTTTGAATAACAATAAATTGCTTAATCAATTTCAATCTTTTTTGAGCTGGCCATAGTACCAATACAGCGTTACTTGAAATTTCTGATAATATTCATTGCAGTATCGACCAAAAGATGATCACAATCCTATAACTACTTGACTATAGCAAAGCATTTGATTCTATTGACCACAATCTGCTTTGTGATACGCTGAAGCATTGTTTTCATCTCCAGCAGTGTGCCGCTAACCTTATCAGGAATTACTTAACAGATCGATCTCAATTTGTATTTTTAAATGGATCGCAGTCAGACCACCTTTCAGTTAAGTGCGGAGTTCCTCAATGATCTGTTCTGGGTTCTCTACTGTTTTGTCTTTTCATTAACGACCTCCCTGAATGTTTCGCTGAAGCAAACTGTCGCTTATATGCGGATGATGCCCAGATCTTTTTAAACTGCCCTATTTCGAAATTAACTGAATCTATATGTAAAATGAATGATGAGCTTGATGCAGTTTCCCACTGGGCGAATATAAATGGTCTAAAACTTAATTGTAGTAAAACTCAAGCCATTAGTAATTTATTCGAAAGAAATTGATACTCGGAATCTTTCAAAATTGCGTCTAGGTGGTGAAGCGATCGCCTACCTAAGCTCGGTAAAGAATCTAGGAATGATCTTTAATAAATGTTTCAATTGATCTGACCACATCAATCTGATTGCCAAGAAGGTGTATATTATTCTGCGTAAGCTTTGGAAATTATCTGCGGTGATGTCAATCCCATCAAAAATAAAGCTAATCAATTCTTTGATTCTTCCTCATTTCCTGTATTGCAGTCCAGTTTACTCGTCAATGAGCTTAGGTGAGGAAAACAAACTTAATGTTATTTTCAATAACTGTACCCGATACGTATTCAATCGCCGTAAGTTTGATAGTATCCGTGACGTCAAGAAATCCATCCTAAACTGCACCTTCCAGAATTACTTGAATTTTAGATGTATTTCCTTTTTATGGAAGTTAATGTTCACTGGTTGTCCGCGATACCTGTTCGAAAAAATTGTACTTTGCAAATCATCAAGAGCACTTGCGTTAGTTGTACCCCGACACTGTAGTAGACTTCGTCATCTATCATTCTTCGTTAGGATAGTTTCGCTATGGAATTCGCTTCCGTCCTCTCTTAGGCGTATTACTGCGTACGCCAATTTCTGTGAGCATTGTTTTGAGCATTTTTTGAGATTGGACTGAGGCTTAACTCTTTTGTTGTTTCTCTTTTTGTGTATACGTACACGGCAAAAAATTTTGTACTAAATTTCAACAAAAATTGGGTTACATAATAGACCAGTCCAACTTCGGGTTAATTTTTAATTTCTTCAAAAGATTAGAACCGAGCAAGTAATTTTTCAGGTGTTATTATTTAATATGTTTTGTGTTACAGTTTTTCTAATTTTTCAAAAATAAAATTTAACCCTGACTTTATTATGACAATGTAATTTATCAGGTGTTATTATTTAATATGCTTCGTGTTACAGTTTTTGTAATTTTTCAAATATAAAATTTAACCCTGACTTATAATCGCATTTTATTGCTAACGCTTTAATATTATATATGTTACATTTGAACATTTATGCTATAAAATTAAGGATATGTTATGTATGTAAAATAGAAAAAATCAAATAAAATATAGGAAATTTCGATAATCAATTTTACTGTATTATTAATAATACAGTATTGTAATCGATTTTTAAAAAAAAAAAATTTGCTGCCCTCAAAATTTTTTTGTCCACGTTTCATGACTAGTAGACGCGAAAAAAGCAATAAAAATTTTCACTCCGTCTGTACGCCGTACCCCGTACGGCGTACGCCGTACGCTGTACGCCGTACGTCGACCGCCCCAAAATCTTTGAAGGCTCGTAGCTCTCAAACCAGTGGAGCTATTAAATTAAAATTTTTTCTAAGAATAGACTTGGTGGACGCCTTGAATTGACATTATTTTCAGGGGAGGAGGTGTAAGGGGGAAGGCGGGGTAAGCGTTTTAGACGAAAAATTTAGGTTTCTAGATCTCAGGAACCGCTTGTGTTAGGAGGCTGAAACTTAGAATTTCTATAGAGCTTTGATAATGGACCCATTTGCAAAAAAAAAAACAGATATGGGTGAAGGGGTGTGGGAGTGGAAGGGGAAGCAATGCGTCCGAAACGCAAAAAAGTCGAGATCGACACATTCTAAAATCCATATCTCCTAAACCGTTAATAGCAAGCAATTTAAACTTAACAAATATCTGTAGTTATACTAGGAGAATAGATTGATACAAAATTTTTGGGTGGGGGTAGTGACGTACGGGGGTGGGGGTTGAAATACTTAACATTACAATATCTCCCAAACCAGTGGCACCAGAAAAACAAAATTCGGTTTGGATACAAAGCTTGATAAATAAAGATTGCTCAAAGTAAAATATTTGAAGTGGGCGGGGGAGTACGTAAGTGGAGGGGATAAGAATTTTTCAAAAATAACACGTTTCATATCTCAATAACAGTGTAAGATGGTTGCTTCAAATTTTTACCAGAAGTAGGCCTAATAGAATCCTAGTAGGGAAAAAAAGTTTGGGGGTGTGGGTGTAGAGGGTGAGGGTGGGGAAGGGTGAGAAAGAAAAAGTTTCGATGCTTATATCTTAAGAATCTATAATGATAGGAAGCTGAAATTTGGTATTTAGATAAAGCTATAGTAGTCGCATGGTGGAAAAATAAAATTTTTTTTAGGGGTAGTATGGTACGGTGGTGGGGGGGTGTTTTTCCTAACTTTAGAACGGCTTATGCTAAGAAGTTGAAACTCGGTACGTATATGTAAATTAACTAGAAAAGTAATTCTGATAAAAAAAAATTTGAATATTCATTGGCGTTCAGAGAGGGGGGGGGGGGCAAAAAAAAATATCGGTTAGTATAAAATGCATATATTTTCACGATTTTCGTCATATCTACTAGGTCTTTCGAAATATTGAGTTCATTTTTTTTCTACGGATTCTTCATGTGAATACCTAGAAAGTGTTTTCAAGATTTTTTGAAATTCGACCCCTAAGAGGGTGTAAACTGGTTGTATACTTTTTCATGAATTCCACCATGTTTCTCAGGTCTGATCAGATATCGAATATCTTTTCACTTCCCCAGGCTTGTTTAATAATCACCTATTTTTAAGTTTTGTTTTTTTCAACCTCTAGACCGCATCCCGGAATATGACCCAATTATTTAATTCATATGTTACACCCTTTTCTTAACGCTTCCCGAACTTTTTGTTAGGTTTTCAGTCACATAGTAACATACATCGCATCCCCGAATTGAACGCGTTCTGAACTTCTACCGGAAAAATAATACAGTTGCGCCCAGACTGTTGGCAGATTTTTTATTTAGAAAATAAATTACATTCAATACTTAAAACTATAATCTTAAACTTAAAACAAATACGGAACTAAAATATATTCTTTCTCATTATCAAAATATCTTTCAAAAGATCGTTTACACTGTAAATCTAAATAGTTAACAAATAAACATTCAGTCGTTTGCTTAATTTCTCTACTGTTAAGTTTTTCATTCATTTGTAAGATATCATAAAGAACTAATGACAAATAAGACTCTTCATTTATATGTATTATATTCTTAATTTTTCCATACTGATTTAAATTTTTTAAAAATAAAAATAATTCTTTTCTGTAATGAAAACCTGGTTCGATTTCGAACCAGTTTGTACAATAACACTTAATCAAGTCACGGGTTTCAGTTAATTCAGGAAACGATCTAATAAAATCTTCAAAAATTTGAACTGGCAAATTTGAGAAATTGTAAACTTCTTTTATTTTTCCGTACATTTTTCTTTCTTCAAATCGATTATGGAACATTATTTCAGACATCATACTTTGATGACGGAAGGAAAGTGTCTTACACATATTTTTGTAATTGCTAATGTTTGCATTCGTTCTTGTAAAATAGCGATGTTTTGCTTCGTACCGCATGCACCACGTATGCACCAAAGGTCCAAGTTTTAATATTATATCAGGGTAGTGAGTTAATAGATGATGTTTTGGTAATAAAAGTAAATTGTAATTATGTAAAATGCAATCTAGATGTTTTTCTATATATGCTTTTAATGAGGAAATCCATTGAAGGTGCACAGTTGGTGCGAATACAATGCTGATAATTTGAAGCAAACTTGTGATTCCCACCCATAACTCAGGAAATTTCACTTCTAAGTCGGAAAAAATAAAAGGAAAATGTAATATTAAACATAGGTTTTGGGAAGCAGTTAGTCCTATTGACGTATTAGAGGTCTTCTCAACACATACATGTGAAAGCGAATTTTTTCGATAAGTATATCCAAATCTAAAATTGCTTATTCTGTCATTTATTTCTTCAAGTTTTATTTCATTTGAATTTATTGCGGCTTGAAGAAAATTTTCGATAATAAATGGCACAGCTCCCTCTAGGATATCGTGCATGATATCTACATTACAGTTATCAAATATATTGTAATAATGAAGATCGTTAAGAATGCAATAATGTTTAATACCTTTTGATTCGTCATAATTTGTGAAAGTAGCCTTTTTGTCTGTAAATAATTCTTTGTATACTGAAATACTTCTCAATTTATTTTGATTTTGTCGTACTAACTTACGACATTCTTCTCTATTAGCGGTACAAATTCGACAAAAGTAGTGTCCTCGAAATGACTGAATAAAGCCTAAAGCACAATTAGCACCTAAGTTATCATGAGAAAATGCCACTAATGTACCCCTAATATTGAAGATTTTATTTTCATGTTCAATGTTGATTCCAATTTCTTCTAATTCTAGGATATCTTTTACGATAGGTTCTAACACATTATTGAATGTGATGTTATTATTTTTTATGTCATTGCTGAAAAACAGCGCGACTAAGTATATATTGTCCAACTTTGAATTAAACGGATGTGGTAAGTTCCTCAAGGAAAAATATATGGCACCTATTTTATAGATTGTCTTTCTGCTACCTAGTGCATTGGACACTTCAAAGTCGTCAAAGAAAATTTGAATTTGTAATGCGTTTTTGTTTTGCTCAAAAAAGAAGGAACCTTTAAACGAAGAAGCACAGCAAAATCACTCGAGAATATTATCGTTACAAATGTGATTGTTATTAAAATATATGTTCCTAAAATTTACATTTTTGAAAAGAGTTGTTATAGTATCTTTAATCGATACGTACTGGAAGGTACACTGAAGAAAAACAGTTTTATAAATGTTTTGTTTACTATCAAACCTTTTGTCCCATCTGCTACCCAAATTTACTTCTGCGACTTTAGTGTAAAACTCATTTTTTTGAATAGCATTTTTTCTTTTGTAATATGAAGAATAATTACGTAATGCATTCAATGTTACTGTATCGTAATTTGAAATATTTTTCCCAATGTTACTGTTACTAATATTTTTGTCAGATGCCTTTAAATAAGATATTCTATAATTATTATTTTTCATAATAAAATCAGTTAACTTTTCGAACAAATCTGTGATATTATTTTGAGAAATATTAAGCGCCATAAGTTCATTTGAGAAGTGTTGAACGTCTCTTTGTATATTGGTCGCAACATCAAGCTCTTGTGTTGTTTCTAATGAGTTGAGCGTTGCATTTATATCCAAATTTTCGGTTGAAGGAATACTATCATAGCAGTAATCTTTAATAGACAGATCTTGATTAAATTCAATAACATTTTTTTGACTTGTTTCAAAATGCTTAGCATATTTTGCGTGGCGTCTAAGCCCACTAAATGAAGAAAATTTAGAGACACATTTAGCATCAATAATACATTTTAGATTCAGATTTCGATTGGATGTTAAGAAGTGATCATATTGTAAATGAAATATTATGTGATTTACAGCCTTAAAACTTTTGTGACAAATAAAGCAAAACATGATTTACAATGCTTCAGATATATGATTAAATCGACCATAAACTTCTAGTAAGTTAGCGGATGGTTTCGTAGTATCAATTTCAAATATAAAAATACTTATAAATTTGTAAAAGTTAGATAAATTAGCATCAAACTCAATGTTAAAAATATAAAATGCTTTAAATAAAAGATCTACTACTTGCAAAATAGTGAAGTGAAATGGCATAGGGACCAACTTCGTATCAATTGCTATGAAATATTCTGATATAGCTGCCTTATTAGGCCCCCTTGCAACGATGTGTGGTTTGTTATCTTCTATTTTCAAATTTTTAATCGGGGTATTGATCTGCAAAAAAAATTTTGATTGAGTGAATTTCGATATATATTATTAACTTTCATTTTTTGCTATTTACATCTTTGAAAGTAATAAATTTCTCGACACATTGATCGAAATTTAATCGTGTCGTACTCTTCGAGCGAGGCCCTAATGAAGTGGACGGCAGCAGTTTTAATAGCGCCAAAAATATCTGAATTGGTTTACTCCAACCTGTAAAAATCGAAATTTTAAGTAGGTAACAAGCAAAAAACATTAGAGCAAATCATACTTCCAAATTTTTCAAATGTGTCTCTAGTCGTGCCAAGTAAGACCTTTTCGACATTAAGATCATACTTGAACCAATAACTTAATAAATTATTGGATTTCTCCTTATATCGGAGTTCAAAATCATATAAAATCTAGAAAATAAAAAAGTTTCCTCTAAAAACAATTGGACGTAATTTTAATAAATATAATTACAAGTGTCGGGTCATGTGCGAAGAATGGAAAATTCACCAAAATATTTATGGGCTCCCGAAACAGTGTTATTCTCTCGTCTAGAGTCGATTTAAGTTTTAGTTTTATAGTTTCCGTTTGTGCGGGGACCACACAATTTTTAAAAAACGCTTTATCCTCGGATGTCAGACCATGCTGTTCGGTTTCTGCTATACTTGAAAATTTTGTCTTTTTCTTTAAAGAGCCGTAGGTTCCTTCTATTTTGTGACGTTTGTTATTCAAATTTTTAAGTTTTGAAGCCAAGAATCCCGTATTTTTTTCTGGATTGTATAAAATATCCTAAATATATGAAATTTACAATTTCTAAACAACAATATGTATATTGAAATTATCTTACGATTCCGCCGAAGGTACTAGGTGTGGCCTTTAATGGAGGGAACAAATCAATTGCTGCCTTTGCTGCCGCTATTTTCCCCTCTCTAGATGGGTAATTGCCACTAACTTTTCTTATAAAGTTAGTCAATAATTTTACAAACGATCTTCGATCCGATTTTGAAAAAACATTAGATTCTTCGTATTTATTTAAAATTCTAATGCCTTCGTCCTCGGTTTTTAAATAGCTCTCTAGCTCCTATAATACGAAAAACATTGTTTAAGTAAATTAGGTTTCTGACTTCGTCTTATGACCGCGTTGTGTATTCGTCAGCATCTTCCCCAGATATATATTCAAGTTTCCGACAGGATGTAACAAAACACCTGAAACAAACACCGACATATCTCTAGGAAATAACCTCACTATGTCCTTATATTTAAGGACATTTACTATATATGGACACCATTTAAATGAAGACAAAAAAATGTTTTGCATGGGCAAACTACTGAAAATATCATAATAACACGAAAATGCTCAAATTTAACGAGTTTTAGACGAAAAACAAGGTACTTTTAAAAGATTCCATAGCACATAGAAACACACAATTCGGCCAAGTTGCGGTCTTAGTAATTAACACATTGTGCGTAAGTACTTACCGCAGAGTTAATCAAGAGTTCAGCTCCAATAATTGCATCACATCTTCTAACTGGTGTTGATGTCGGACAATTCTCACTTGTGATTTTTACCTCGATTACTAGACAACTGCATCTACCAAATTGGTCAATAATATCTTTCAAATCAGTCACGGAAATAGCAAATCCATCTATCGCAAGCTCAAGACAAAATTCATGTATTTGCAGCTCGATAGGCAAATTGGCTGTAACTAATAGAACACACAATTGAAAACACACCTGTAAAGATAATGTAAATATACACAACACGTACTTGCACTTAAAAGTTCATCTGAACTGCACTTATTTCTTATATCAACGATTTTTTTTTGTTTTTTTCCTCCAATAATGCCGCTGTACAACACTTTTAAATACTTAATGTCAGCCATTGCTGATCTCGAAATGGCTTTCACAAACAACAAACGACAATCGAATACCGATCTGGTCAAATTATCAACCTTCTCGGGTTAAAAGCAGACCCTTCTACAATTAAAAACATCGATCAAGCTTAGACACGTTCCTTTTTGTGACGAAATTACCATTTGTAACCTTATGAAATTAAATTCTAATCATTCTGATATTCGTCTCTAAGACAAATGGGACTACATTCTAACTTATGCGAATTAAATGTCTATTTTCAATTATAATTTGTTACATTTTAACCCAAAAAATATTGGATTTAAATGTAATTTTCTCTCGTTATTGAAAACAAATATAATGATATTGAAAATATGGACCTAACCTTAAGCTGAGGTTAAAAAAAAGTCTGAAATTTTTTGCCGTGATGTAACTATCGAAAATTCAAATTCTTATATACATATGTACGTATTTTCTTTCTTTTAATACTTTAATTTTCTCATATTACTAGCTACACTTTACCTACTTCATTAATTGCTTGTTACCATTTTTCATTCTTTTCTTGAACTTAACTTTTTTCTTTTCCTTTTTATATATTTTTTTTTATTTATTTCAATTCATTCTAATCCAATTCATTCATTCATTATTCATTCATACTTACTTGAAATTTTCTATGTAAACAAATTGTAGAGACTTACCGTCTCATTGTATACATACTTTCCTAAACAATAAACAATATTCGGAACTTTCGATTCAAACATAGTGAACCTTAAGTATGCAAAATTTCAAGTTCCTAACTTGAAGCATTTGAGCAATAATTGTGAAAACGTGTTTTAAGGACTCTTGTATGGGAGGTACCCGAAGGAGTCGAAGGATATCGCCCATTAACGAACTTAGCTTTACTTTTTCCATTTTAGTTGTGACAAAATTTCAACTTCCTAGGTCAAATCGTTCTTGAGTTATCGTGCAAACGGACGGACGGAGAGCAAACGGATTTGGGGGTTTTGACCAAAAATAAGCACAAACTATTATAAATTTTTCTCGTCCGAGGCTTGGTTCTATGCGTTACAAGCTTTTCGGGCTGGATTAAACTTATAATACTCTATATGTTCATCTAGAGCAGTGGTTCTCAACCTTTCTCAGACTAGCGCCCCCTTACGGTAACCTTGCGGTCGTCACCGCCCTCCTACCCCTTTGGCTTTTTAGAAGTCATCCAGAAACCACATAACGCATTTTTAGGCCACTCGCCCCTCCTCTTTTCTACAAGCGTTAAATTATTTATGGACGGTGCCTATATGCCGTCACACTGTGGATGGTTTAATTTAGTCATTTTTTAATGTTTTTATCTTTTATACTTGAATGAGGGTAACAACGCCCAGATTTTTAGAGTTATAAGACTAAGATCTTTAGAAAAAATCTGCCAACAGTCTGGGCGCAACTTTATTATTTTTCCGGCAGAAGTTCAGAACGCGTTCAATTCGGGGATGCGGTGCATGTTACCATGTGACTCAAAACCTAACAAAAAGTTCGGGAAGCGGTTAGAAAAGGGTGTACCATATGAATTAAATAATTGGGTCATATTCAGGGATGCGGTCTAGAGGTTGAAAAATGAAAAACTTAAAATGAGGTGATTATTAAACAAGCCTGGGGAAGTGAAAAGATATTCGATATCTGATCAGACCTGAGAAACATGGTGGAATTCATGAAAAAGAATACAACCAGCTTACATGCTCTTAGGGGTCGAATTTCAAAAAATCTTGAAAACGCATTCTAGGTATTCATATGAAGAATCCGTAGAATAAAAATGAATTCAATATTTTGAAAGACCTAGTAGATATGACGAAAATCGTGAAAATATATGCGTTTTTTATATGCTGATAACCCCCCCCCCCCTCTGAACGCCAATGAATATTCGAATTTTTTTTCATCAGAATTACTTTTCTAGTTAATTCACATATACGTAACGAGTTTCAACTTCTTAGCATAAGCCGTTCTGAAGTTAGGAAAAAAACCACTACCACCGTACCATACTACTCCTAAAAAAAATTTATTTTTCCACCATGCCACTACTATAGCTCTATCTAAATACCAAGTAAGATATATTAAGATATAAGCATCGGAACTTTTTCTTTCTCACCCTTCCCCACCCTCACCCTCTACACCCACACCCCCAAATTTTTTTTCCCTACTAGGGTTCTATTAGGCCTACTTCTGGTAAAAATTTGAAGCAACCATCTTACACTGTTATTGAGATATGAAACGTGTTATTTTTGAAAAATTCTTATCCCCTCCATTTACGTATTATCCCGCCCCCTTCAAAGATTTTACTTTGAGCAATCTTTATTTATCAAGTTTAATATCCAAACCGAATTTCGTTTTTCTGGTGCCACTGGTTTGGGAGATATCGTAATGTTTAGTATTTCAACCTTCACCCCCGTACGCCACTACCCCCACCCAAAAACTTTGTTTCAATATACTCTCCTAGTATAACTACAGATATTTGTTAAGTTTTAATTGCTTGCTATTAACGGTTAAGGAGATATAGATTTTAGAATGTGTAGATCTCAACTTTTTTGCGTTTCGGACGCATTGCTTCCCCTTCCACTCCCACACCCCTTCAAACATATCATCAATTTTTTTTGCAAATTGGTCCACTATCAAAGCTTTATAGAAATTCCAAGTTTCAGTCTCCTAATTTCCAAAATCTCCAAAATTTTTCGTCTAAAACTAATTCCTGTAAAATTTTAAATTCCTGCTTTAATTCGTTCTGGAGTTATAGTGGATTCAGTAACAAGGACACATTTTTGAAGGACTTTTCTAGGCTGCTACACGAAGGACTCATTCGATTTGCACCATATTCAGCTGATGGGGGAGACTTGCAGCGCCATTTATATTATCATTGAATTTTATTTATAATCTTTGTTTTCTTTCTATTCTTTTTACTGTATTATTTATAATACAGTATTGCTATCGATTTAAAAAAAAAAAATTTGCTGCCCTCAAAATTTTTTTTTCCACGTTTCATGACTAGTAGACGCGAAAAAAGCAATAAAAATTTTCACTCCGTCTGTACGCCGTACGTCGACCGCCCCACGCCCCAAGCAAAATCCTTTGAAGGCTCGTAGTTCTCAAGCCTGTGGACCTATTAAATTAAATTTTTTTCTAAGAGTAGACTTGGTGGACCCCTTGAATTGACATTATTTTCAGGGAAGGAGGTGTAAGGGGGAAGGCGGGGTAAGCGTTTTAGACGAAAAATTTAGGTTTCGAGATCTCAGGAACCGCTTGTGTTAGGAGGCTGAAACTTAGAATTTCTATAGAGCTTTGATAATGGACCCATTTGCAAAAAAAAACAGATATGGGTGAAGGGGTGTGGGAGTGGAAGGGGAAATAATGCGTCCGAAACGCAAAAATGCCGAGATCGACACATTCTAAAATCCATATCTCCTAAACCATTAATAGCAAGCAATTAAAACTTAACAAATATCTGTAGTTATACTAGGAGAGTAGATTGAAACAAATTTTTTGGGCGGGGGTAGTGGCGTACGGGGGGGGGGTGAAAAACTTTAGATTACGATATCTCACAAACTAATTGAACCAGAAAAACAAAATTCGGTTTTATTATAAAGATTAATAAATAAAAATTGCTCAAAGTAAAATCTTTGAAGGGGGTGGAGGAGCACGGAAGTGGGAGGGATTAGAATTTTTCAAAAATGACACGATTCATATCTCAATAACAGTGTAAGATGGATGTTTCAAATTTTTACCAGAAGTAGGCCTAATAGAACCCTAGTAGGGAAAAAAAGGTTGGGGGTGTGGGTGTAGAGGGTGAGGGTGGGGAAGGGTGAGAAAGAAAAAGTTCCGATGCTTATATCTTAAGAATCTATAGTGATGGGAAGCTGAAACTAGGTATTTAGATAAAGCTATAGTAGTGGCATGGTGGAAAAATACATTTTTTTTAGGGGTAGTATGGTACGGTGGTGGGGGGTGTTTTCCCAAACTTCAGAACGGCTTATGCTAGGAAGTTGAAACTCGGTACGTATATGTAAATTAACTAAAGAAGGAATTCTGAAAAAAAAAATTCGAATATTCATTGGTGTTCAGAAGGGGGGGCAAAAAAAAATATCGGTTAATATAAAATGCATATATTTTCACGATTTTCGTCATATCTACTGGATCTTTCCCAATATTGAATTCATTTTTATTCTACGAATTCTTCATGTGAATAGCTAGAATGTGTTTTCAAGATTTTTTGAAATTCGACCCCTAAGAGGATGGTTGTATACTTTTTCATTAATTCCACCATGTTTCTCAGGTCTGATCAGATATCGAATATCTTTTCACTTCCCCAGGCTTGTTTAATAATCACCTATTTTTAAGTTTTGTTTTTTTCAACCTCTAGACCGCATCCCGGAATATGACCCAATTATTTAATTCATATGTTACACCCTTTTCTAACCGCTTCCCGAACTTTTTGTTAGGTTTTCAGTCACATAGTAACATACACTGCATCCCCGAATTGAACGCGTTCTGAACTTCTGCCGGAAAAATAATACAGTTGCGCCCAGACTGTTGGCAGATTTTATATATTTGTTATTATTTTTTTTTCTCTCCTTTTCTTTTATTTATTATGCCGCAATTAAAGAAGGTACCAATTTCAGTTTAAATTTTCCATTTCTTTTATAGAATTATTGTTTTTTCGATAGTTATAGTTATGTTTCCGTGTTACAACTGCCCCCATTTCGTTGTTTATGATGCTCATCGCTTTGTTCACTTAAATTTATTTAACTTTGATAATGGATAATTGTAGTGATGATCTACGCGAAGCGAGTTCCACTGGTTACTATTCCATTCCCAATATTATTTTAACTTCTGCTCTCAAATCTAGTCAAAATTTTAATGTTTGTCACCTAAATATTCAGAGTATTTTCCCTAAAGTTGAAGTACTAAGATCAACCTTTAATAAGACGAATTTACACGCCATTATGGTTTCGGAAAGTTGGCTGGATCCTGACACTCCCTCTGAGATGGTTAAAATTCCGGGTTTTAAAATTTATCGGAATGATAGAGCTAAAACTAACCAAGCTGGCCAAAAAATTAGAGGAGGTGGTGTTGCTTTACTTGTTCGATGCGGCATACCGGTCAAAATTCTGCTTAAGTCAACAGCCAGTGATGAAATTGAATTTATAATCGCCAAAGTTAAAACTGGAAAACAGAGTATACTTCTTAGATGTGTATATTTTCCTCAACCATCAGCTGCTCGACTTTTACCATTGATAGATGCTTTAAAAAATCCTAAGTATCAAAACATCATTATTGGTGGTGATTTCAATATTAATATTTTAAACGACAAAGATCCGGTTTTTTCAGCCTTCTTAAGAAAGCTAAACAGTTGCACTTTGCAAATTGTCAACAGTGCCGTTCCAACTAGATTCAGCGATACCTGTTCATCGTTACTGGACCTTTTTCTTATTGACTCCAATGATGAAGATAAAGTTGCTTGTTTCGGCCAAGTATCACTTCCTGGCATAACTGACCACGACTTGATTTACTTGGCTTATAAGATCCATACAGAAGTTCCACCTACTGATCCTATTTCTTTTCGAGATTTCAAAAACTGTAATATTGACCTTCTGTTGAGTAATGCATCTGTAATGCCATGGAGTAATGTTTGCACCTTTTCAGATATTAATGATCAGCTTTCCTGTTTCAGTCATATGCTTATGGAATTATTCAATTTACACGTACCTGTGCGTACAGTAACACCCAAAGATAATTATATACCATATTATAATCCAGAAATTGCTATCCTCTCTGCTAAACGTGATGCTGCATATGGACAATGGAAGACACTTAAAACTTCAGAGTCGAGGCTAAAATTTACTAGTTTGCGAAATCGGGTAAGTCTATTGTGCAAGCAGGCCCACAAAAAATACGTCAATCAAATGCTTAATCCCTGCCTGCCTTCTGACCTTTTTTGGTCTAATGTTGCAAAGCTTGGTTTGCATGGGGCTGCTAAGTCTACAGTGCAAAACGGCTTTGATGTTAATGAATTAAACAAAAAATTCATAATTTCTCCCAGCACTACTGCGAACAGTGTATTATCCTCAAATTTCAATTACACTGGGTGTGACCACTCTGCTAGTTTTTCTTTTCGAAATGTTACCCAAGATGAAGTTTTGAAAGCTATCTTCCATGTAAAATCCAATTCAATCGGTCCTGATTATGTGTCCATAAAATTTGTTAAATTATTGCTCCCCATCATTCTCCTCTACATTACGTGTATATTTAATACCATATTAACTTCGTCTGTCTATCCTTCGGCTTGGAAATGGCTAAAATTATTTCCGCTCCCAAAGTCGCTAATCCTGATATAAATGATTTCCGGCCCATCAGCATTCTCTCTAGCCTATCTAAAGTGTTTGAATATATTCTACATTCACAATTAGGTATATTTTTGAATAACAATAAATTGCTTAATCAATTTCAATCTTTTTTGAGCTGGCCATAGTACCAATACAGCGTTACTTGAAATTTCTGATAATATTCATTGCAGTATCGACCAAAAGATGATCACAATCCTATAACTACTTGACTATAGCAAAGCATTTGATTCTATTGACCGCAATCTGCTTTGTGATACGCTGAAGCATTGTTTTCATCTCCAGCAGTGTGCCGCTAACCTTATCAGGAATTACTTAACAGATCGATCTCAATTTGTATTTTTAAATGGATCGCAGTCAGACCACCTTTCAGTTAAGTGCGGAGTTCCTCAATGATCTGTTCTGGGTTCTCTACTGTTTTGTCTTTTCATTAACGACCTCCCTGAATGTTTCGCTGAAGCAAACTGTCGCTTATATGCGGATGATGCCCAGATCTTTTTAAACTGCCCTATTTCGAAATTAACTGAATCTATATGTAAAATGAATGATGAGCTTGATGCAGTTTCCCACTGGGCGAATATAAATGGTCTAAAACTTAATTGTAGTAAAACTCAAGCCATTAGTAATTTATTCGAAAGAAATTGATACTCGGAATCTTTCAAAATTGCGTCTAGGTGGTGAAGCGATCGCCTACCTAAGCTCGGTAAAGAATCTAGGAATGATCTTTAATAAATGTTTCAATTGATCTGACCACATCAATCTGATTGCCAAGAAGGTGTATATTATTCTGCGTAAGCTTTGGAAATTATCTGCGGTGATGTCAATCCCATCAAAAATAAAGCTAATCAATTCTTTGATTCTTCCTCATTTCCTGTATTGCAGTCCAGTTTACTCGTCAATGAGCTTAGGTGAGGAAAACAAACTTAATGTTATTTTCAATAACTGTACCCGATACGTATTCAATCGCCGTAAGTTTGATAGTATCCGTGACGTCAAGAAATCCATCCTAAACTGCACCTTCCAGAATTACTTGAATTTTAGATGTATTTCCTTTTTATGGAAGTTAATGTTCACTGGTTGTCCGCGATACCTGTTCGAAAAAATTGTACTTTGCAAATCATCAAGAGCACTTGCGTTAGTTGTACCCCGACACTGTAGTAGACTTCGTCATCTATCATTCTTCGTTAGGATAGTTTCGCTATGGAATTCGCTTCCGTCCTCTCTTAGGCGTATTACTGCGTACGCCAATTTCTGTGAGCATTGTTTTGAGCATTTTTTGAGATTGGACTGAGGCTTAACTCTTTTGTTGTTTCTCTTTTTGTGTATACGTACACGGCAAAAAATTTTGTACTAAATTTCAACAAAAATTGGGTTACATAATAGACCAGTCCAACTTCGGGTTAATTTTTAATTTCTTCAAAAGATTAGAACCGAGCAAGTAATTTTTCAGGTGTTATTATTTAATATGTTTTGTGTTACAGTTTTTCTAATTTTTCAAAAATAAAATTTAACCCTGACTTTATTATGACAATGTAATTTATCAGGTGTTATTATTTAATATGCTTCGTGTTACAGTTTTTGTAATTTTTCAAATATAAAATTTAACCCTGACTTATAATCGCATTTTATTGCTAACGCTTTAATATTATATATGTTACATTTGAACATTTATGCTATAAAATTAAGGATATGTTATGTATGTAAAATAGAAAAAATCAAATAAAATATAGGAAATTTCGATAATCAATTTTACTGTATTATTAATAATACAGTATTGTAATCGATTTTTAAAAAAAAAAAATTTGCTGCCCTCAAAATTTTTTTGTCCACGTTTCATGACTAGTAGACGCGAAAAAAGCAATAAAAATTTTCACTCCGTCTGTACGCCGTACCCCGTACGCCGTACGCCGTACGCCGTACGCCGTACGCCGTACGTCGACCGCCCCAAAATCTTTGAAGGCTCGTAGCTCTCAAACCAGTGGAGCTATTAAATTAAAATTTTTTCTAAGAATAGACTTGGTGGACGCCTTGAATTGACATTATTTTCAGGGGAGGAGGTGTAAGGGGGAAGGCGGGGTAAGCGTTTTAGACGAAAAATTTAGGTTTCTAGATCTCAGGAACCGCTTGTGTTAGGAGGCTGAAACTTAGAATTTCTATAGAGCTTTGATAATGGACCCATTTGCAAAAAAAAACAGATATGGGTGAAGGGGTGTGGGAGTGGAAGGGGAAGCAATGCGTCCGAAACGCAAAAAAGTCGAGATCGACACATTCTAAAATCCATATCTCCTAAACCGTTAATAGCAAGCAATTTAAACTTAACAAATATCTGTAGTTATACTAGGAGAATAGATTGATACAAAATTTTTGGGTGGGGGTAGTGACGTACGGGGGTGGGGGTTGAAATACTTAACATTACAATATCTCCCAAACCAGTGGCACCAGAAAAACAAAATTCGGTTTGGATACAAAGCTTGATAAATAAAGATTGCTCAAAGTAAAATATTTGAAGGGGGCGGGGGAGTACGTAAGTGGAGGGTATAAGAATTTTTCAAAAATAACACGTTTCATATCTCAATAACAGTGTAAGATGGTTGCTTCAAATTTTTACCAGAAGTAGGCCTAATAGAATCCTAGTAGGGAAAAAAAGTTTGGGGGTGTGGGTGTAGAGGGTGAGGGTGGGGAAGGGTGAGAAAGAAAAAGTTTCGATGCTTATATCTTAAGAATCTATAATGATAGGAAGCTGAAATTTGGTATTTAGATAGAGCTATAGTAGTGGCATGGTGGAAAAATAAAATTTTTTTTAGGGGTAGTATGGTACGGTGGTGGGGGGGTGTTTTTCCTAACTTTAGAACGGCTTATGCTAAGAAGTTGAAACTCGGTACGTATATGTAAATTAACTAGAAAAGTAATTCTGATAAAAAAAAAATTGAATATTCATTGGCGTTCAGAAAGGGGGGGGGGCAAAAAAAATATCGGTTAGTATAAAATGCATATATTTTCACGATTTTCGTCATATCTACTAGGTCTTTCGAAATATTGAGTTCATTTTTTTTCTACGGATTCTTCATGTGAATACCTAGAAAGTGTTTTCAAGATTTTTTGAAATTCGACCCCTAAGAGGGTGTAAACTGGTTGTATACTTTTTATGAATTCCACCATGTTTCTCAGGTCTGATCAGATATCGAATATCTTTTCACTTCCCCAGGCTTGTTTAATAATCACCTATTTTTAAGTTTTGTTTTTTTCAACCTCTAGACCGCATCCCGGAACATGACCCAATTATTTAATTCATATGTTACACCCTTTTCTTAACGCTTCCCGAACTTTTTGTTAGGTTTTCAGTCACATAGTAACATACATCGCATCCCCGAATTGAACGCGTTCTGAACTTCTGCCGGAAAAATAATACAGTTGCGCCCAGACTGTTGGCAGATTTTTTATTTAGAAAATAAATTACATTCAATACTTAAAACTATAATCTTAAACTTAAAACAAATACGGAACTAAAATATATTCTTTCTCATTATCAAAATATCTTCAAAAGATCGTTTACACTGTAAATCTAAATAGTTAACAAATAAACATTCAGTCGTTTGCTTAATTTCTCTACTGTTAAGTTTTTCATTCATTTGTAAGATATCATAAAGAACTAATGACAAATAAGACTCTTCATTTACATGTATTATATTCTTAATTTTTCCATACTGATTTAAATTTTTTAAAAATAAAAATAATTCTTTTCTGTAATGAAAACCTGGTTCGATTTCGAACCAGTTTGTACAATAACACTTAATCAAGTCACGGGTTTCAGTTAATTCAGGAAACGATCTAATAAAATCTTCAAAAATTTGAACTGGCAAATTTGAGAAATTGTAAACTTCTTTTATTTTTCCGTACATTTTTCTTTCTTCAAATCGATTATGGAACATTATTTCAGACATCATACTTTGATGACGGAAGGAAAGTGTCTTACACATATTTTTGTAATTGCTAATGTTTGCATTCGTTCTTGTAAAATAGCGATGTTTTGCTTCGTACCGCATGCACCACGTATGCACCAAAGGTCCAAGTTTTAATATTATATCAGGGTAGTGAGTTAATAGATGATGTTTTGGTAATAAAAGTAAATTGTAATTATGTAAAATGCAATCTAGATGTTTTTCTATATATGCTTTTAATGAGGAAATCCATTGAAGGTGCACAGTTGGTGCGAATACAATGCTGATAATTTGAAGCAAACTTGTGATTCCCACCCATAACTCAGGAAATTTCACTTCTAAGTCGGAAAAAATAAAAGGAAAATGTAATATTAAACATAGGTTTTGGGAAGCAGTTAGTCCTATTGACGTATTAGAGGTCTTCTCAACACATACATGTGAAAGCGAATTTTTTCGATAAGTATATCCAAATCTAAAATTGCTTATTCTGTCATTTATTTCTTCAAGTTTTATTTCATTTGAATTTATTGCGGCTTGAAGAAAATTTTCGATAATAAATGGCACAGCTCCCTCTAGGATATCGTGCATGATATCTACATTACAGTTATCAAATATATTGTAATAATGAAGATCGTTAAGAATGCAATAATGTTTAATACCTTTTGATTCGTCATAATTTGTGAAAGTAGCCTTTTTGTCTGTAAATAATTCTTTGTATACTGAAATACTTCTCAATTTATTTTGATTTTGTCGTACTAACTTACGACATTCTTCTCTATTAGCGGTACAAATTCGACAAAAGTAGTGTCCTCGAAATGACTGAATAAAGCCTAAAGCACAATTAGCACCTAAGTTATCATGAGAAAATGCCACTAATGTACCCCTAATATTGAAGATTTTATTTTCATGTTCAATGTTGATTCCAATTTCTTCTAATTCTAGGATATCTTTTACGATAGGTTCTAACACATTATTGAATGTGATGTTATTATTTTTTATGTCATTGCTGAAAAACAGCGCGACTAAGTATATATTGTCCAACTTTGAATTAAACGGATGTGGTAAGTTCCTCAAGGAAAAATATATGGCACCTATTTTATAGATTGTCTTTCTGCTACCTAGTGCATTGGACACTTCAAAGTCGTCAAAGAAAATTTGAATTTGTAATGCGTTTTTGTTTTGCTCAAAAAAGAAGGAACCTTTAAACGAAGAAGCACAGCAAAATCGCTCGAGAATATTATCGTTACAAATGTGATTGTTATTAAAATATATGTTCCTAAAATTTATATTTTTGAAAAGAGTTGTTATAGTATCTTTAATCGATACGTACTGGAAGGTACACTGAAGAAAAACAGTTTTATAAATGTTTTGTTTACTATCAAACCTTTTGTCCCATCTGCTACCCAAATTTACTTCTGCGACTTTAGTGTAAAACTCATTTTTTTGAATAGCATTTTTTCTTTTGTAATATGAAGAATAATTACGTAATGCATTCAATGTTACTGTATCGTAATTTGAAATATTTTTCCCAATGTTACTGTTACTAATATTTTTGTCAGATGCCTTTAAATAAGATATTCTATAATTATTATTTTTCATAATAAAATCAGTTAACTTTTCGAACAAATCTGTGATATTATTTTGAGAAATATTAAGCGCCATAAGTTCATTTGAGAAGTGTTGAACGTCTCTTTGTATATTGGTCGCAACATCAAGCTCTTGTGTTGTTTCTAATGAGTTGAGCGTTGCATTTATATCCAAATTTTCGGTTGAAGGAATACTATCATAGCAGTAATCTTTAATAGACAGATCTTGATTAAATTCAATAACATTTTTTTGACTTGTTTCAAAATGCTTAGCATATTTTGCGTGGCGTCTAAGCCCACTAAATGAAGAAAATTTAGAGACACATTTAGCATCAATAATACATTTTAGATTCAGATTTCGATTGGATGTTAAGAAGTGATCATATTGTAAATGAAATATTATGTGATTTACAGCCTTAAAACTTTTGTGACAAATAAAGCAAAACATGATTTACAATGCTTCAGATATATGATTAAATCGACCATAAACTTCTAGTAAGTTAGCGGATGGTTTCGTAGTATCAATTTCAAATATAAAAATACTTATAAATTTGTAAAAGTTAGATAAATTAGCATCAAACTCAATGTTAAAAATATAAAATGCTTTAAATAAAAGATCTACTACTTGCAAAATAGTGAAGTGAAATGGCATAGGGACCAACTTCGTATCAATTGCTATGAAATATTCTGATATAGCTGCCTTATTAGGTCCCCTTGCAACGATGTGTGGTTTGTTATCTTCTATTTTCAAATTTTTAATCGGGGTATTGATCTGCAAAAAAAATTTTGATTGAGTGAATTTCGATATATATTATTAACTTTCATTTTTTGCTATTTACATCTTTGAAAGTAATAAATTTCTCGACACATTGATCGAAATTTAATCGTGTCGTACTCTTCGAGCGAGGCCCTAATGAAGTGGACGGCAGCAGTTTTAATAGCGCCAAAAATATCTGAATTGGTTTACTCCAACCTGTAAAAATCGAAATTTTAAGTAGGTAACAAGCAAAAAACATTAGAGCAAATCATACTTCCAAATTTTTCAAATGTGTCTCTAGTCGTGCCAAGTAAGACCTTTTCGACATTAAGATCATACTTGAACCAATAACTTAATAAATTATTGGATTTCTCCTTATATCGGAGTTCAAAATCATATAAAATCTAGAAAATAAAAAAGTTTCCTCTAAAAACAATTGGACGTAATTTTAATAAATATAATTACAAGTGTCGGGTCATGTGCGAAGAATGGAAAATTCACCAAAATATTTATGGGCTCCCGAAACAGTGTTATTCTCTCGTCTAGAGTCGATTTAAGTTTTAGTTTTATAGTTTCCGTTTGTGCGGGGACCACACAATTTTTAAAAAACGCTTTATCCTCGGATGTCAGACCATGCTGTTCGGTTTCTGCTATACTTGAAAATTTTGTCTTTTTCTTTAAAGAGCCGTAGGTTCCTTCTATTTTGTGACGTTTGTTATTCAAATTTTTAAGTTTTGAAGCCAAGAATCCCGTATTTTTTTCTGGATTGTATAAAATATCCTAAATATATGAAATTTACAATTTCTAAACAACAATATGTATATTGAAATTATCTTACGATTCCGCCGAAGGTACTAGGTGTGGCCTTTAATGGAGGGAACAAATCAATTGCTGCCTTTGCTGCCGCTATTTTCCCCTCTCTAGATGGGTAATTGCCACTAACTTTTCTTATAAAGTTAGTCAATAATTTTACAAACGATCTTCGATCCGATTTTGAAAAAACATTAGATTCTTCGTATTTATTTAAAATTCTAATGCCTTCGTCCTCGGTTTTTAAATAGCTCTCTAGCTCCTATAATACGAAAAACATTGTTTAAGTAAATTAGGTTTCTGACTTCGTCTTATAACCGCGTTGTGTATTCGTCAGCATCTTCCCCAGATATATATTCAAGTTTCCGACAGGATGTAACAAAACACCTGAAACAAACACCGACATATCTCTAGGAAATAACCTCACTATGTCCTTATATTTAAGGACATTTACTATATATGGACACCATTTAAATGAAGACAAAAAAATGTTTTGCATGGGCAAACTACTGAAAATATCATAATAACACGAAAATGCTCAAATTTAACGAGTTTTAGACGAAAAACAAGGTACTTTTAAAAGATTCCATAGCACATAGAAACACACAATTCGGCCAAGTTGCGGTCTTAGTAATTAACACATTGTGCGTAAGTACTTACCGCAGAGTTAATCAAGAGTTCAGCTCCAATAATTGCATCACATCTTCTAACTGGTGTTGATGTCGGACAATTCTCACTTGTGATTTTTACCTCGATTACTAGACAACTGCATCTACCAAATTGGTCAATAATATCTTTCAAATCAGTCACGGAAATAGCAAATCCATCTATCGCAAGCTCAAGACAAAATTCATGTATTTGCAGCTCGATAGGCAAATTGGCTGTAACTAATAGAACACACAATTGAAAACACACCTGTAAAGATAATGTAAATATACACAACACGTACTTGCACTTAAAAGTTCATCTGAACTGCACTTATTTCTTATATCAACGATTTTTTTTTGTTTTTTTCCTCCAATAATGCCGCTGTACAACACTTTTAAATACTTAATGTCAGCCATTGCTGATCTCGAAATGGCTTTCACAAACAACAAACGACAATCGAATACCGATCTGGTCAAATTATCAACCTTCTCGGGTTAAAAGCAGACCCTTCTACAATTAAAAACATCGATCAAGCTTAGACACGTTCCTTTTTGTGACGAAATTACCATTTGTAACCTTATGAAATTAAATTCTAATCATTCTGATATTCGTCTCTAAGACAAATGGGACTACATTCTAACTTATGCGAATTAAATGTCTATTTTCAATTATAATTTGTTACATTTTAACCCAAAAAATATTGGATTTAAATGTAATTTTCTCTCGTTATTGAAAACAAATATAATGATATTGAAAATATGGACCTAACCTTAAGCTGAGGTTAAAAAAAAGTCTGAAATTTTTTGCCGTGATGTAACTATCGAAAATTCAAATTCTTATATACATATGTACGTATTTTCTTTCTTTTAATACTTTAATTTTCTCATATTACTAGCTACACTTTACCTACTTCATTAATTGCTTGTTACCATTTTTCATTCTTTTCTTGAACTTAACTTTTTTCTTTTCCTTTTTATATATTTTTTTTTTATTTATTTCAATTCATTCTAATCCAATTCATTCATTCATTATTCATTCATACTTACTTGAAATTTTCTATGTAAACAAATTGTAGAGACTTACCGTCTCATTGTATACATACTTTCCTAAACAATAAACAATATTCGGAACTTTCGATTCAAACATAGTGAACCTTAAGTATGCAAAATTTCAAGTTCCTAACTTGAAGCATTTGAGCAATAATTGTGAAAACGTGTTTTAAGGACTCTTGAATGGGAGGTACCCGAAGGAGTCGAAGGATATCGCCCATTAACGAACTTAGCCTTACTTTTTCCATTTTAGTTGTGACAAAATTTCAACTTCCTAGGTCAAATCGTTCTTGAGTTATCGTGCAAACGGACGGACGGAGAGCAAACGGATTTGGGGGTTTTGACCAAAAATAAGCACAAACTATTATAAATTTTTCTCGTCCGAGGCTTGGTTCTATGCGTTACAAGCTTTTCGGGCTGGATTAAACTTATAATACTCTATATGTTCATCTAGAGCAGTGGTTCTCAACCTTTCTCAGACTAGCGCCCCCTTACGGTAACCTTGCGGTCGTCACCGCCCTCCTACCCCTTTGGCTTTTTAGAAGTCATCCAGAAACCACATAACGCATTTTTAGGCCACTCGCCCCTCCTCTTTTCTACAAGCGTTAAATTATTTATGGACGGTGCCTATATGCCGTCACACTGTGGATGGTTTAATTTAGTCATTTTTTAATGTTTTTATCTTTTATACTTGAATGAGGGTAACAACGCCCAGATTTTTAGAGTTATAAGACTAAGATCTTTAGAAAAAATCTGCCAACAGTCTGGGCGCAACTTTATTATTTTTCCGGCAGAAGTTCAGAACGCGTTCAATTCGGGGATGCGGTGCATGTTACCATGTGACTCAAAACCTAACAAAAAGTTCGGGAAGCGGTTAGAAAAGGGTGTACCATATGAATTAAATAATTGGGTCATATTCAGGGATGCGGTCTAGAGGTTGAAAAATGAAAAACTTAAAATAAGGTGATTATTAAACAAGCCTGGGGAAGTGAAAAGATATTCGATATCTGATCAGACCTGAGAAACATGGTGGAATTCATGAAAAAGAATACAACCAGCTTACATGCTCTTAGGGGTCGAATTTCAAAAAATCTTGAAAACGCATTCTAGGTATTCATATGAAGAATCCGTAGAATAAAAATGAATTCAATATTTTGAAAGACCTAGTAGATATGACGAAAATCGTGAAAATATATGCGTTTTTTATATGCTGATAATTTTTTTTGCCCCCCCCCCCTCTGAACGCCAATGAATATTCGAATTTTTTTTCATCAGAAATACTTTTCTAGTTAATTCACATATACGTAACGAGTTTCAACTTCTTAGCATAAGCCGTTCTGAAGTTAGGAAAAAAACCACTACCACCGTACCATACTACTCCTAAAAAAAATTTATTTTTCCACCATGCCACTACTATAGCTCTATCTAAATACCAAGTAAGATATATTAAGATATAAGCATCGGAACTTTTTCTTTCTCACCCTTCCCCACCCTCACCCTCTACACCCACACCCCCAAATTTTTTTTCCCTACTAGGGTTCTATTAGGCCTACTTCTGGTAAAAATTTTGAAGCATCCATCTTACACTGTTATTGAGATATGAAACGTGTTATTTTTGAAAAATTCTTATCCCCTCCATTTACGTATTATCCCGCCCCCTTCAAAGATTTTACTTTGAGCAATCTTTATTTATCAAGTTTTATATCCAAACCGAATTTCGTTTTTCTGGTGCCACTGGTTTGGGAGATATCGTAATGTTAAGTATTTCAACCTTCACCCCCGTACGCCACTACCCCCACCCAAAAACTTTGTTTCAATATACTCTCCTAGTATAACTACAGATATTTGTTAAGTTTTAATTGCTTGCTATTAACGGTTAAGGAGATATAGATTTTAGAATGTGTAGATCTCAACTTTTTTGCGTTTCGGACGCATTGCTTCCCCTTCCACTCCCACACCCCTTCAAACATATCATCAATTTTTTTTGCAAATGGGTCCACTATCAAAGCTTTATAGAAATTCCAAGTTTCAGTCTCCTAATTCCCAAAATCTCCAAAATTTTTCGTCTAAAACGCTTCCCCCACCTTCCCCTCACACCCACACCTTTGAAAATAATGTCAATTCAAGGGGTCTATCCAGTCTATTCCTAGAAAAATTTTAATTTAATAGCTTCACTGGTTTGAGAGCTACGAGCCTTCAAAGGATTTTGGCGGTCGACGTACGGCGGACAGACGGAGTGAACATTTTTATTGCTTTTTTCGTGTCTACTAGTCATGAAATGTACACAAAAAAATTTTGAGGGCAGCAAATTTTTTTTTTTTTGAAAATCAATAACAATACTGTATTATTACTAATAAAGTAAAATGGTACATTAATAATAACACAAGAAGAAAACTATTTTTATGAAAAAGCGCAGGTTGCTCGGTTGTGTTCATGTCCAAAAGTAAAACTATTTTTAAAGTTAAATCTAGTTTCAATTAATTAAAAATTCATGTACTTAGCCCGAAATTTGTTAGAATATTGGGAGGAATTAATGAAGTAAAATAAAAGTGTTCTTATAGTGTAAATACAATATTTAATTAAAATTTAAAAAATTACAATCGGAAACTTCTTTCAGGCATGTAAAACGTAACATGTTGACTAATAGCTACTCAAACAGGTAGCTAGTAGCATGGTGGGTGCGGCGCTAGGTAGGTCTCCCTTCCACCTTCGAACCAACGACATAATTTTAGCTTTTGCGGAAACTACGTATCAGTACTTGAAACTGGTCCTTTCAAATTTTTTTTCTAAATTTTGTAAATTTAAGACTTATTGTAAGTGTTGCCTTGTTTTCAATAGGTTGCCATTAGGTATGTTTTCTTATTTTATTTAGGCTTTAATTAATTGAACACATATTTTTTACGCGAATCAAAAAACTGTAGTTAAAGTATAATTTTCCCTCATAAAGAGAAATTGAAAAAAAAAATCTGTCATCGGCTTTGCTCAAGTATTAACCTTTTTTAAATTATAACCGGTACAAAAAACGTTCAATTGTTTAATTTTAACGTTGATTCAGATTTAGCATACAAGAAATGTTTACGGGCAAATTTTGTGAGAATATTATATGCTTTAAATAGGTGGTCAGTTTCGGAAAACTAGAAATTATCGGGTTCGAAAAGTTCTCTTGCTGGACAGAAAAATCTTGCTGCGATGTCGCAAGGGATTTGAAAGCTTGTTACTACTTTTAAATTAACTAGCAATATTTAGTCCTCTCGAGTACGCTAATTTTAATTCTTTTGACTTATTTATTAACGACATGATTAAATGTGCTTAATTTGACCTTGATCATTGTTGATCATATATTTTTAATTCGTTGAATATACTTTACTTAAATTTAAATATTTAAATGAATAGAACCTAAAACCGCTTTTACCCAATAAATAACTTTTACTGTGATTTTTTAAAAATTCTCATTTTGAACGAAATGGCACTAAAGATTTTAGAAGAGAATTATTTGGAAAAAAGTACGATTAAATTGGGCTTAAACTCACCCCCTTTAATGGCTTCCCTGGGCCTGGTGTAGGGTAGAATGGGTAGCCCTGCACCATAGGTAGAAAGGCACCACTCACCATTGGCGATCGCCCGTAAGTAAAATCTACAAAGCAGAAGTAGTATTCTCTTTCTCTTTCCTATCCATACGATTGTGTTCAGGAATCGTTAAAATACCGAGTAATACCGAACAGTTATTCGGAGTAAAAGAAAAACGCTAAGGAAAGTAACTTTTCGTATATATGCAACATTTTTGTTCAAAGACAAATTATTGATCGTGAACCTTTATAGGTAGGCATAAATATAGCTTGTAGTCTAAGGTGTGTTTTAGTAAAGTGCTAGTTTTTTATTTGCTAATATTTATTTAAAAAAAATAAAAATGTTCATCTGGTCAGAATCGGTAGAATTGCACCACGAGCTTATAGGGAGAAATGCACAAGATTCTTATACCTAAGTAGCATGAATTTATGGTCACAAATCATAAAGAAATTCAAATTATTTTGCTGGAATCAGAACGAGCTCGTGCTGCAAGCATACAGCAAACATATCAAATTTGAAATCGAATCGAAAACTTATATAAAACCATTAAATTACTATTATTTGGTATTTTCTATTATTTTTTATTAGTATAAAACTCGAAAAATATTTAATAGATTTACTGTTTAGTTCGTTATTGTTTGTTACTTTTGTAAATATATTTAATTTTTTTGTTTCAACTAATTTGGTTGGAATTTGCTACATATTTAAAATGTGGTGCATTTATACCTTGCAAGTGGTTCATTTCTCCCGTACGATGGGAGAAATGCACCATTTGGACCTGCCTGTGCTCTCCTTCATTATGCTCTCGATCTGATTATATTTTGCTCTTTATTACGAATACAATATTTGCGCAAGGTATTTGATCAAACAGAGAAAAAAAAATTAATCAAGTTCCACAATTTTCTACGGAGATATGGAGTAATTAATGAAAAATGGTGCATTTCTACCCAGTCTACCCTACTGCTGCCAGTCTTGCTACGTCTGGTTCCATCTTCGTCAGTCGCAGTCTCAAATCGCCGGTTTCACAAATCTGCAGCTTGTTCCTGGACTTGGTCAGAATCTCTTGAACGGTACGAAAGCCAGTTTCTACTATGTAGGTGGACGGAAAAGCTAATAGAAGGAGTTAAGCTTCTTGCCAGAGCACTAGATAAGAGTTCCTGGCTTTGACCCAGAAGTTCTCGTAGCCATGGAGGTCAGAGTCAGGGAGTACCGAGACTTCGTCTTCATTGGCAGATATCTTGACCGTTTCCTGGAGACATGAAAATTGACTGAACTCCTGGCGACTAAAGTTTTTTCGGTACAGGTCCAGTTTACTTATGGAAGCGCATATTACCGCTTTCGCCTTGATAAAGTTCATGTTTTTTCCTTGCAGTTTTGTATTAACTTCATTCTGTTTCTCAAAAATGTCTGTGAGATACGCAATATCAAGGCGTCGGTTTTCGAGTTGGTCTTTTAGATCTGGATCGACAGTACCCAGAAACTTGAGCAAGGTAGGGAAAACAACGAAAACACGCTTGAAAGATTTTCCCTTGGACAGCCACCTAACCGCCATGTGCATTAAAAGACGTTCGAATTCTTCATCGTTATCTTGACAGAGCAGTCGGAATAAACGATCATTAAGAGGCATAGCTTTTACTTTGTTAATAGCTTTAATCACGAACTCTAAGGCTTCGTTCAGCCTAACACTTAAGTGCGAGCGAGATGCTGCCTATGTATGACACTGGCGCGGAAGACGAGACGACCGATCAGTGCTGCCAACGAACCGGCCCGACTAACTTGTGAGCAGACGAACACACAAGCCGAGTGGAGTCGTGAGTTGTTGCGGTTGAGGTAAGTTTGAACGCTTATTTCGCCCAGCTAAAATAAGACGATACGTTAACTTTCCACTTATAGGTTGTGTCATGGAACTAGCAGACAGAAACCACTCGCCGCCCCCTTACCCCCCCCCCTTTACCACCCCATCGCCCCCCGCCACAACGCCGCCTTTCCCTTCACCGCCCCCCGGGAAGACGAAAACGCCCCCTGGGGGGAGTTATCACCCACGTTGAGAACCGCTGATCTAGAGTATAAAAACAACAGTATTATTGGTGTTTTCTATACGAATTTCAATCACTACTCTCGATCTGGATAAATCGCAAAAAAAACACCTATTGTAGCGATTATTTCACCTGGATTTTTGCATAACGGTTTCACGGCATTGATTTGTGGGTGCCAAATTTTTCTTTAGTAAATCTCAACGGTTTGTTGCGTCTGATAAAAATACGAAAATCTTTTGAACTATAGAAAAGAATTCTGTTGCCTTTTTGCAAGAATCCGCAGCATAATTAACTGCGAGATTTAGTGAGTGATTACCGCAGGGATTGAAAATGCTCTTGGGTTCTGATCTAAGATTCTTCTTTGAACGACGGCATGTTAGAGATGGCAGTTAAAATAAACTAATCGATTAATTAGTCATTTGATTAATCGGAACGTGATAATCGATTTACGATTAAATCTGTAGAAAATAATCGATTTATCGATTAATCGGTTAATTTCGCCTTTATAGCTAACAATATATTACCACATTATATTTCATTACGAAGGTACCATGTAATACTTGAAGAAATTGAAGAAAACCAAATCTTGATCCATAAATATGTACATATGAACCTACAATATATATTTTGAAAACGGTAATAAAGATAATAATATATAGGATTGATTTCACAGAAATATAATAGTAATTCAAACAAGTTATATGGTAATTGCACAGAAAAGTGGAGATTCATATTTTCTAGTTAGTACTCTTAAGCCATGAGCTGAAAAATAACTTCTTAGACAATCTTTTGGTAGAAAAGATGTTCCAAGTAAAGGGGAGTATTTCCTTGCCACGTTGTAGAGTTTTTGGTAAACTGATATCATTTCTTCCCAGGCATCAAATGGATTTTGTTGTAGGACTATTACTGGAGCATTTAAGTCAAATTCATCTTCAGGCAGGTTGGATGTTGATCCTCCCGCAGGTCAAATTCGTCACCTGAAGCCGAGGTAGATGTTTCGCTCGAAGTGTGGATACTTTCTGCCATATTGACATTGTCGATTTTAAGCCGAAGGCTACTTAAGGCTTGTGAACAGCAACAGGGTTACTAAAATAAATTTTCTTAAACCTTGGATCCAATAAAGTATATGCTGGTAGTAGAAATATTTTCCCTGCCTGACCGAATCGTCGTTCATACTCCGATATAACCTTATCTTTAAATTTCCCTTCCTTCGTAGTGATAAATTATTTTTCCCAACTGTTAGCGCCCGTAGTAAATAACCGGAATTATCTGGATCAACGGGGAATCGGGGTAATAATCACGGACGAGCCACTTCACCTCCTAGTGTCCTAGTGTCCCGTAGGCCTAGTAATAATGTAACTCTAGCAATACTTCAAGGCCTAGGCCTGATTTGGGCTGTTGCGCCATTGATTATTATTATTATCTGGCTCAACGTACCATACGTCTCACCACTGATTTGATTCGCTATGTCTTCCAATGGTCGCAAAATGGAAAGTATTTCCGTTGTGTCTTCTTTTTCTCTTGTTATCATGGAAGGCACATCTACATGGTTCAACATGATCTGCATATGGTATCAGTTTTATTAAACGCTCCAACATATAAAAACAGGAGTTCTAGTCTTCACGTCCAAGAGAAGCTTCAAAAATTTTTCCTTCGGTACACCTGTGTTCGATTGCTTTTTACTAAGCCAGCGCCAACTTAATTTCAAGCCGCGCACATATGACAGTTCGTCATGAGAAATGCCTCGATTTTGCCTCGATTAGTGACGTCCTGGCTCGGTCTCCGTACAAAATCGTCACTCATCGATGGGAAATCGAGGCATTTTCGCACGACAAAATATCAGTTGCGCGGCTATTATCCAGGGGGCATTGACTAAGCTCGTCATAACGTAACACTTCATCCTAGTAACAATATTTTTGCATTTTCCGATGAGCTCCTTCACCTCGGGAATTTCCAAAGATTTTTAACACATAAGATTTAGTGTATGAGCAAAACAAGGTACCTTCATGTTTCTGCTTAACAAATTGGCAACAATCAAAACAAATTAATCGATAAATGAAATGATTAATCGAACCAAGAGTATCAAATGATTAATCGAACAATCGAAAGATAGTAATCGATTATTTAAATCATTTGATTAATCGTTGCCATCTCTAGGCATGTATTCCTTTTATTGGCGCACCATTATCAAAGCCTTGACCACGTTGGGTATCTTCAAAGGTTTCACGGAGTGTTTTCTAGCTGAGTCCACTTCGTGGAAACACTGCAGTTGTGTTCTGTTCAGTTTGTGGTTTTTGGTTCGAGACAGAGTAAAAGTGCAATCTGGCTGGTACTGCCGACCGTCGTGGACAGCAGTAACTGTCACAACCGTCAGCTGCCGAGCAGTCGCAAACAGAAAATACATCTTGTTTTAGCCTGAAGCTGTAGTCTACTGCCGGCAGGTTCTGCTAACCACGACGGCCGGCAGTACCAGCCAGACTGTACCTTAAGTTCTCCATGCGTTTCAAGGCCGGTTTACATAACGAATGCAAACATTTTTTATTGAGGTTGTGAGGGAGCTAGCTTATCGAATTTTCAATAGAGTAGAAAGCAACCAGTGCAAAAAATACCAAACACAAATATCGTACATATTTTTTGCTGAATATAATATCTGTTCGTTTCACTCCTGATCAGTCAGGGTGCCTTCGGCGTTTTCGGTACTCTAGCACGTATGAAAACAGGCGACACCTGCATACCACATCTCCTACACAGATTAATCTCGGACATATGGATGCAAGAAACACTTCCTGAAGATTGGCGCAGGAGTATCATACACCCAATTTATAAAAAAGGTGACAAACTCTGCTGTGAAAACTACCGAGGAATATCCCTGTTGTGTACGTCTTATAAGATCTTGACGAAAATTCTAGAAAAGACAATAAAGCCCTTTGCGGACAAGGTAATTGGTAAATACCAGGGCGGACTTAGAGCTGGGCGATCGACCATGGACCAAATATTCTCAGTTAGACAGGTGCTTGAAAAGTGCTGGGAATTAAACGATATTTGTGGACTTCAAGCAGGCATACGGTAGTATCGACAGGCGCGTACTGTATAAAATAATGATAGATTTTGGAGTTCCACCGAAACTAGTTCGGCTTACAAAAATGACAGTGAGCGATTCTCTGTCACAAGTCAAAGTGGAAAATGATCTGACTTCCAGCTTTAGAACTGACAACGGGCTTAGACAAGGTGATGGCCTGGCACCAATGCTTTTCAATTTGACACTCGAATATGTTGTTCGGAACCAACGGAACACTATGCTTCAAATCCACACAACTGTAACATATGACGACGACATAAATGTACTTGCAAGATCCCTGGAGAGTGCCAAAGAAATATTTGGAAACCTTGATTCGGTAGCAAGGAAAGTTGGACTACGTATTAACGAAAACAAAACCAAAGTTATAACACAAACTAGGAAAAACATGCCAATCAGACAAAATATTACAATAGGAGACTTCAACCTAGAAAACTTTGTATATCTCGAAGCAAACATATCGAAGGATGGAAGCGAACCCATCGAAATTAAAAGGAGAATAATGATGGCAAACAAGACGTATTATTCGGTACTTCCAATAATTAAAAACAACAATGTGCACAGAAAAACAAAGCTTAAACTGTATAAAACAATAATAAGAATATTAAGAATCCTCGGACCTGTGAGGGAAGACTCGATCTGGAGAATACGATACAATTGAGAATTGTATGCCATATTCGACAATCCAGAAGTATCGATCCTAATAAAATTTAAAACATGCAAAAGAGAGATCGTGTGAAACGTCTTTGCACCGATTCCAATGCTGCAATAAGATAAGAATAGTACGAATTCCATACAACTGAGCAATATTCCAGATGACATCTGACAAGTCTATTGTACAAGTTAATGTAGAGGGCAGAGTTACAAAAAGGATAAGCAGCTCTTAATTTAAATCCACATAAACTGTAAGCACGTCTACTGATTACCGAAATATGAATATCAAATTTAAGACAGGTGTCAAATGTAAGCCCCAAATCCTTAATATGTGAGATTTCAGTGAGAAGGAAATCATCAATGTTATAGTTGAATTGAAGAGAGGAGGGTTTATTGGAGTAAATCATCTTGTAACATTTAAGCTTAATAAGAGATAGCTTATTTGCCGTGCACCATAAGAACAGTTTGTTAAGGTCATTTTGTAGCACCAGACAATCGGACAAAGACTTGACAGGAGTAAATAATTTCAGATCATCGGCATACATAAGGTGATCTGAACGAAATTCGGAAAGAAGATCATTCACAAATAAAATGAGCTGCAACGGACCCAAGGTAGAACCCTGTGGAACGCCGGTAGTCGCCAGATAAGGAGTCGATAAGCAACCATGAAAGACAACCATATGCATGCGATTGCTAAGATAGGAACAAACTCAACCTAACAGGGGTCAACCGTATCAAACGCTTTCGAAAAATCAGTGTATACCATGTGAACATCAAGTCGGTTTTCAAGGGCCTTTGACACCGAATTTGTTAATGAAACTAAATTCGTCTCAGTGGAGCGACCTCGAAAAAAATCCATGCTGATTGGGAGAAATAGCGCTGCCGATATGACGAAAAATGACTTCGTGCAGTAGTTTTTCAAATATTTTGGAGAAACAAGAAAGAATACAGATATGGCGGAAGTTTGCTGCTTTGTGTCTGTTACTAAATATGGGCAAGACATGGGAGTTTTTCCATACGGTTGGAAATATTTTTTCCATGATTGACATGTTAAATAAAATAGCGAGCGTCTAAGCCAGAATGTGACCCAGCCTCTTAACAAATATATTCGGAATATTGTCAGGTCCTGCCCCACCATTACAGTCTAGTGAATTAATTACTGCAAGAACGTCAAGTTGAGAGAAAACAGGTACAGAGCTATTATCCCTGTCATCAAAATCATCAATCATATACAAAGAGGCAGTAGAAAAATCTGAATACACAGAGCTAAAATAAATAGAAAATAGGTCTGAAATAGAGTGTGGCGTCGTAGCCTTATCACTTAGGTGAGTTACGAATGAAGGGATGTGCCCAAACTAAGAGATGTATTTAGGCTAGACACATACAATCTAAAGGCGATCTTAATTTCGCTCTTAACCAATTTACGGAGATCACTGTAGAGAGTTCCATTAGTCGTAGTGCTACATCTGTTATAAAGACGCCTATCTTTATCCTTATCATTATCCTTTAATAGCCTAATGACAGAAGCATAAAACCATGGTGGATAAGATCGGCGTTGAGAGCAAGAAAGTGGGACGAGATCAACTATTGCCGAATTGACAACAGAATAAAACTGATCAAGGGCAATGTTAACCGATGAGGTATCAAGTGATGTCCAGTTTGCCGTAGCTAGAACAGAATCAATTTCCTCATAATTACATTTGAAGAAGTTGCGCTTGATTGAACTAAAGTTGGTAAAGATAAGATCGAGTATTCTATTGTTATGATTTGAAACAAAATTGTGCTGACTTAGAGCACAGAACTCCATAAATGATTGAATAGCAAAGTGTTGGTGAGAGTAGCCATTTGAACTAGATGGGATAGAACTAGTCCATTCTAAGTGGGGCATATTGAAATCGCCACATAAGATTAATAAACAACGATAAATATTCCAAAAGTTCATAGAACAGAGTATGAATAATATTGCATGGAACATGGTACGAAAAAATATATAAAATTGTTTTACAACATTTGACTTTAATAGCAATGCACTCAAAAGGAGAATTGAAATCAGTGCAGAGTTCGGAGAACAAGTTACTACGGGCAGCAATCAACACTCCACCACCATCATTCTTGTTAGAGGACAGAAGATCACGATCATGTCTAAAAACATTGAGTCCAAAATCGACTCATTGAGCCAAGACTCTGAAATGCAGATAACGTCAAAGGAATTTGATGATACAGAGTTTTTAAAAGAAATTGTCTTAGTCTTCAGTCCCCTTACATTTTGATAGAAAATTGAAAAAGAGCTGCGACTGTTCGATAAACGAAGATTGATATCCGTCGGAGAAGACGTGGCTATTACGTCAGTGGATCTCACCGTAGAGCGAAAATTCTTACGCGGTCGTGGTAGAAATTCCTTCACCCCATAATTTTCGGCCATATAGAGGGCTTAACAACGTCCGAAAATATGCTGTGAGGCACACGAACCTTTAAAGACATAAAAATCGAAAGCTCCTCGCCAGTCTTAGTTAACTGGTGGCAGGGTAGTGACGTTGTAGAGATGTTCACGAAGTTGCGAGAGATATGATAACGAATCACATCCGGCGTAGTATTAACATCGCATCGCGATATATAAAGGTGTATAAGGTGTGTAGACGAACCAGCTGCATTTTGAGGATCAGGAGACACGATCGCTGGAACAGGCTGAGTCGCAAGTTTGGCAGCAATTAGGTCAGTAGAACAACCAACAGGAACTTGCGATGATGAAGAAGAATCGTTAATTCGGCGATCAGCTGTCACGACCACTGGGACAGGGACAGGCTGAGTCGCACTACCACCACAACGAAGATCAAGCGGATCAATCACAAAATCCGAACGCAAATCATTCAGTGAAGCAGACTTGCTTCGCTCGTTAATTTTAGCACTGCACAAAATTATAGTCGAAAGCATACCAGGCATACGAGAAACGGCCGATTGATTGTCAACATTGCGACTATGTTGACCTAAGTCATGGATAGTAGCCGTAGAGCGCGACACGATGAGCTCTGGAACCGTAGCCCCGGGATCAGAGATATTCCTAGCGGTTCCCGTAGAAGGCATACCAGACAGACGAGAAACGGCCGATTGATGGTCAACATTGCAACTATGGTGACCTAGGTCATGGACAGTAGCCGTAGAGTGCGACACGATGAGCTCAGGAACCGTAACATTGGGATTCGAGATATTCTAGCAGAAGAAATACAAAGCTCGTCGATGCTACTTAATGATGCAGCAAATTTTAGCTGAAGCGTCAGGAAATCGGAGTGTAGCAATTGCATTGCGGAACGCGCTTCCAGGATTTTCACGACATGTGCAGCTGAAGACGACGCAGGTTTGGCACTTCAAGAGAGCTGATTGGAGAGCCCTTGAAGAGTTTTAATTTAATTTAATTTAATTTAATTTAAAGCCATTGAACAAAATATACATTTCACTTACACAATAGCTCAGGGCTTAAAAGTAATATAAAATTACATGTATAAAGATTTACAAATAAAAGTTAATTGTTAAGAAAGGAAATCAATAGAAAAAATTTGAACTAGAGAAGTTGTTGTTTAAGTTTAAGGATAAAAGATGAATAGGAAGTGGAAAGAGAGCCGAGCTGGAGTGTATCGTGCGACCTTTGGAGCCTAACCAATGGAGAGTAATAGTAGACATCAAGTAGTGCGCGTGGAGGGCAGAAAATGTTACGATTTCGGGTACCAACTGAATCCGTTCTGAAAGAGAGCTCATCAAGTAAAAAACTACAACAAATGCTGTTACTAGAAATTTTAAATAAGAAGGTGGCGTCAAGGTACGTTCTACGTTGGCTTAGAAGAGGAAGTTGAAACTCTATGAGTCTAGTAGTATAATCCGCGTATGGTATGTTGAATCTGTAGAAGAGGGAGCGTGTAAACTTGCGCTGCACAGACTCGATCATTGCGATGTGACAGTTGTGATGAGGATTCCAAACAACAGCACAATACTCCAAGACACTGCGCACGAGTGACGTAAACAATAACAAAGAAGTATCAACACAGTTAAAGGATGACGAAACACGAAGGACAAAACCGGAGAGCCGATAGGCTTTATTAGCGATTTCCGCGATATGAGTATCAAATTTCAGCTTCGGATCAAATATAACACCTAGGTCCTTTATATTAGTGACAGCGGATAGGCTGGTACCATTAATAGAATAATGGAACACAGCAGGAGTCGTCTTGTAGGTGAAGTTCATGAAGAAACATTTCGATATGTTAAGTGACATGTCATTTAATTCACACCATCGAGACAAGTTGACTAGATCGCTTTGAAGGCAGATGCAATCTTCATTGGACTTAATTATTCTGAAAAGCTTGAGATCATCGGCGTACAGAAGAGGAGTGGAGGAAATGCCCTGAGGAAGATCATTTATAAAAAGGTTGAACAAAAGTGGCCCTAGTATGGAACCTTGTGGAACTCCTGAGGGCGCCGAGAAATTTTCCGACAGCTTACCTTTGAACGCGACACGCAATTTTCGACCAGAGAGGTATGATTTTAAAACGCTCAGTAACGAGCCCGATAAGCCATATTTCTCCAGTTTTGAAATGAGAATTTTGTGGTTTACAGTGTCAAACGCTTTTGAGAAGTCCGTATATATAGTGTGCACTGATAGATGTTTTTCGAGGGCCTTGGCAACTGCATCCGTAAATACACACAAGTTAGTGACAGTAGAGCGCTTTTTAACAAAACCGTGTTGGTGAGGTGAGATCAGTACTCCAATTTTGTCATATATTAGGTTATGGATAAGTCGTTCAAAAATTTTACTAAAACAATTTAATATACATATGGGACGATAATTATTGACGTCAGTGGGGTCACCTTTCTTAAGTATAGGAATGACATTCGACAGCTTCCATATTTCAGGGAAAGAGCCTTCGTTAAGTAGCTTATTATATATAAGAAACAGAGGACGAGACAATTCAGAAGCAAGCCGCTTCACGAAGTGATTTGGTAAACCATCAGACCCACCATTGACGTTCGGATCTAAAGAATTTATGCATAATAAAACATCATAGTAGGAGAAGTAGGCTGTACTCAGTGAGTCATGTGTAGGAACGACAAAATCATAGGTCAGATCCCGGTCCGATGAAGAAAATACAGAGGAAAAGAACTTGGCGAAGAGGTCGCATATGGATTGATGGTCCGTGATGTGGTTATCCAGGTGTTTTAAGACATTGGTTGTCTGAGAGCTTTTTCTGGTATTGTTCACATGAGACCAGAACGGCTTGGTTACATTTTGAGTCAAGCTAGCGTTGATTGTGTCAACATATACGGAGAAGGCAGACTTTATTACATTTCTGACCAATGTGCGCTGAGCCAAAAATTGTAGGTAAGCAGAGTCAGATTTGGTTTGCTTGTATTTCTTGTGGAGATTTTTTTTTATGCGCAACTCCCTAAGAATGGTCCCGTTAAACCATACAGGATGACGGCGTTTAGTGGAGGTACTGAGCGGAACATGCAGCTCTATTTGCTCGTATAAGATACGATAAAGAACATTTAAGGATTCGTCAGAGGATTTACCGTCAAAGAGACTACTCCAGTCAAGTAGGCTGAGATCTGAACTTATAGCCGCGAAGTTACATTTACGAAAATTGAAATTTTCATTGTTATTATGGAGTAGTGTAAATTTTTTGGGTAGTTTTAATGATATAAGTAGTGGGGGATGATATTTATCTATCGGAACAAGCCCGAAGGAGGAGACTATTTGTAGGTGGGAAGAAGCGTCAGTGTTTGCAAAAATCAGATCAAGAAGTTTCCCTTTGTGGTTTACAACACGGTTGTGTTGGGAGAAGGAACAGACGTTTAAGAAAGATGAGAGGCACATGGAAAGGGAGTCACTGGAGATCATAGGGTGAGAGTAGCAAGGGCTCCAAGCAATTGTAGGTAAGTTGAAATCTCCAAGGATCATGAAGCTGGAGTTTTGACAATGCGAGTTAACATAGCAAGCGAGACGATCAAAGAATTTATCCAGTGATGCAATATCACATCCACATGGAACATACACGCAACAGATGTATAAAGAGTGAACATTAGATATATTAACCTTAACAAGCACACTTTCAATAGGATTCGAATCCAGGTCATCACAACAAGTCGACGTAAGATCATCCCTGACCGCGATTAAAACACCACCACCGTCTTTTTCCCTGAGTTTTTTCATACTTTCAACTGGAAGTTGTGCTTTGAATCCGAAAATTAAGACATGGCATGTCAACTAGTAACCGAGACAATCCTTAAAGGAATGAGCCTTTTAGTCCCTTCCAACCGCAAAAGATTCAGGCCGTCGAGGGATTCTTGTTTCAATAAGGACTGTGCAATAAAAACCAAAAAAAATCACTCGAATTATTTAAAATAAGATCGCACTAAAATTATCAAGAAATTCCTGCAATAGTATCTTAAAACGTGCTTAGTTTGCATATGATCAAAATCTTCGGCGGATGATCGTCGACAGCCCTGAGAGCTCGAGATCTTTTTGTTTATTTCAATAACAATTTTGTAAAAACTTCTACACCACCTTTTCTCGATGGTGACTGAACCGTTGTAGATTCTGTGGAAAAAGCTAACCTTTTGGCGGCAAGTTTCGGCAGAAATTCTAGGCTTCCACCTTCGAGTCAGAGTCTCCCCAGTCCCCCAATATCTGATTCCTTGCTGCCACCCATACGTTTTTGAACCAGGGCTATTTCCAAGATCTTGCAAGAGCTCATTGCTTACAAGTCTGCTGGACCGGGTGGTATCCTCACCATAGTCCTCAAGAAATGCTTTTCCTCTCTGGCTAAACCGCTTCGCAATCTCTTTTATCTTTAATACTCTTCAGGGTGCTTTCCTCAGATGTGGAAAGCTGCGAATGTTCAACCAATTGCCAAGAAAGGAAGCAAAGTGGATCCCGCTAATTACCGCCCAATAGCCATTACATCCGTGCTCGCAAAAGTAATGGAAACTGCTATCAATCGCAAAATAATCAAATACCTGATGGACAGAGATCTGATCCACGATCGCCAAAATGGGTTCCGTTCCGGTCGTTCTACTGGTGACCTTTTAGTTTACCTAACAGAATGCTGGAACTCGTGCATTCACAAATTTGGTGAAGGTCAAGTGCTTTCCCTTGACATTGTTGAAGCATTCGACGACATAATTTTGCATCAATGTCTCTTAGTAAAACTTAAAGCCTTCAGCTTCAGTTCAACCTTTCTTAAATAGATTAAGAGTTTCTCTGCAAACGTTCAATACGAGTCGTATTAGACGGAATAACTTCATCCTCCTTTCCAATCAATTCCCGTGTACCCCAGGGCTCAGTTCTATCTCCCACCCTATTTCTAATCTTTATTAACGACCTTCTGTCGTCAACTCTCATAGTTTTGCAGATGATAGTACATTGGATAATATCATTAATTTCGACTCGGCTGCAGAGGCAGGTCCGACTCCGATGGCCTTGCAACGCACTGAGTTATTCGGCTCATCGAACTCAGACCTCAATCTCATCTTGTACTGGGACAGAAAAATAGAGTAGAGTACAATGCCTCCAAAACATAGTCCTGCCATCTATCCCTTAAACGAAATGTTCCGATGTCTTTTGGTCGCGTACAAATTTCTTCTTCTGATGACTTCAAATTACCTGGTGTAAAAATCGCGACCACTTCTGATCGGGTAAATGAAAACTGGATTACTTCTAGATAACTACTGCGTTTATTCTTAATTTGTTTACATGCTTATATTCTAAAATAATGCTTACGTTCTAACAATTGATTGGGGTCGATTCCTAATTGGAATATACAATAAATGCTTATGTTTGTTATGGGTTAATTCGTCATCGTACCTTAAAGTTATTGTTAGTTTTTGTTATGGTGTATTTTGTGTCAATAGAACATATGCAATCAATGCATAGGTCAGCTTATGTGTGCCAGAATGAGTCGCTCTAAGTATGTTGCGATCATATTACTGTGAATCATTCTGGCACTGTTAAGTTTTATTATGTTTGAATGAACATTTTCCGCCTTACTTAAATTACATGAATAAAGTTACTGGAACTTGGCTTAGATTACTATGTTTAATCATGGAAGTAGCCTCCTCTGATGGAAGGTTAAAATTAATTTTCGGAGCTTTGGTTTGTTTATGCTTAAGCTTGTATACAACGATTCCTATGGCTATGGTTATAACTATTACGCTGGTTGAAGCAGCTGTATGATGGCCTATGCTTTGCCATGTTGTGGTAGGGTTCGTGTTCTGCTGTTGGTCAGTAATGACTCCATGAAACGGATCAGATGTCTTCAGTACTGGTTCGGGATCAAGATGTTTGCAGGTTGGATGTACTCGTGTCGTTGGTGGTAATGAAGTCGCTAGGCTTGTTGTATGTTGCTAATACTGGAATTTGATCAGATATTTGTGATTTTAGAATGTTCTTCTTGGTATTGATGACACATTCTTGTTTAATTCTTATAATTCCAGTTCCTTTGAGTTTTGCGTCTTCACGTCTGCCGTTGCAGATGACGGCTGCATCGATGGGATTGTTTGTTATGAAGAGCCATGAATTTGCCAAGTATAGTCGCTTCCAGATAATGTTCGGAGCGATGAAATGTTTGATGGAGCAGGGCTGACTATTGGATCGGTGGTATATCTCATCTATCACACAGTTTGGGTTGTCTTCAATACTGCTCACTACGCTAGGTGTGGTCATAATACTTGTAAACTTGCTCGATGAAATCAAATCGTTTAGACCTCCATGATGGACTGTAGCATCTATGAGACTTGTGTATTTATCTTGAATTTCAGATATAAAACTGTTTACGTCTTGGTAAATTGAAGTTATCTGTATGTTCAGTGTGTTCGAATCTATTAACGAAAACATCCCTTCCATGTTAGTAACAACCTCGGACATTTTGTTAAACTTGTCAGTGAGTCTGTTTAATTTGCTCGTTATACGTGTTGTGGTGTCATTGATCACTTCTACCGTTCTTAACATTATGTTACTCTGGTGATAACCTGATTCAATGAGTTTCTTCTGATTGTGATCCAAACGTGAGATATCTTCATATACTTCATCATTTACACCGAATACAAATTGTAGTAATTTTCCGAATAAACTTCTTTTCGTTCTCCTTTGCTGATACCTGTTCCGTAGTGTATCAAACTCCTGTAACAAGGACTGCTGTTTTTCCTTTAAATAGTGTATTAAAGAGTCGCAGTGAATATCTTCAATCAATTGTTGTGCTTTGGTGCAAGTGTTAGCCATGTACTCAATGGCTTTGTTAACACTAATTATATCAGCCGTAATGTTTATGGGGAAAATTAGCTCTATACGAAGAGTACCTCTCCTTATTTTTCCTTCGCTGATATGTTCTATGTATAAACCAGGTTTCAGATGAGTAACGTTGTATGCGCAACTTCCAAGTCTCAAGAATAGTACAATTAAATACAGAATATTTAACATTTATAGATGGTGAGTAGTCTTAGTACTTATACTGGTTGTATCTTTGTTTTTTAGGTAGTCTAATTGTTTTGTTGGGACCGGTCGTATACGGACACGTTTTGGATTATTCTGACGTCTCTGAATGAATGCCCGCTTTAGTGCTTTCGTGTGGAGATTCGTGTAATATGCTGACGGTATTTCTTCTACTGCTTGTCCCAACTCTTCTGTCTCCTTATGTTGATCATTTCTTTGGTTTTCGATGATTGGTACGTACTTTTGACTGTTTTCGACCGGTAATTTGCATACTTTGTTAACTGGCCGCTTTATTATGGAGTCGCCTTTGTATCGTAGACCGACCACACGAATTAAACCGTCTTCTCCGGGGTAAGTTTCAACGACTCGCGCTAATTGCCATTTTGCTGGTGGAGTTTGGTCATCTTTTATTAGTACTAGCTCTCCTATTTTTATATTCTCTTGTTTTGTCTGCCACTTTGGTCTCTGTTGGAGTCGTGACAGATACTCTCCTGACCATGCCTTCCAAAAATCAGTGCTAAGCTTCTGCACTAATTGCCAGCGAGTAATGATGTTTATATTGTTGTATTCACCTTCGGGAGGAGCAAGCGGTGCACAACCCATTATGAAATGGCCTGGAGTTAATACCGGCAACTCATCAGGATTGTCACTCATAGGACATAGTGGTCGAGAGTTCAAACATGCTTCGATTTGATTTAGTACTGTCGTTAACTCTTCAAACGTAAGAATGGTTTCCCCAATTACTCTCTTTAAGTGGTATTTTATTGATTTCACTCCGGCTTCCCATGGACCGCCAAAATTGGATGAAGCTGGAGGGTTGAAATGCCATCTGGTTCCGTCAGAAGCGATCAGGTTGGCCACTTCTTGAGTTGATTTTTGAACGACGATTTGGAGATTATCTTCCATCAATCTTTTTGCCCCTACGAAATTGGTTCCGCAGTCGCTGTAAATATGGGCGCATTGTCCTCGTCGGGCAACGAAACGCTTGAATGTTGCAAGAAATGCTTCACTCGTTAGATCGCTAACTGCTTTATTGTGGATGGCTTTGGTTGCGAGGCATATGAATATCGAAACGTATCCCTTGTATGATTTGCGTCCACATCCCTTTGACATCCTGATTTGCAGTGGTTCAGCGTAATCTACTCCTGTATGTAGGAACGGTTTGGATGGATTCACTCGTTCAGCCGGTAGGTCTCCCATTGCTTGTTGCAATACTTGCCCTGTATGTCGGACACAAATAACGCATTTGTATATATATTGTCGTATAGCGTTCTTTGCGTTTGCAATCCAAAACCTGCGTCGTATGTATGCCAGTGTCAGTTGATTCCCTCCATGTAAAGTTCTTGAATGTGCGTCTCTGATTATTAACATTGTGAGGTGGTGATCGTACGGTAAAATAATTGGATGCTTTTCATTGAATGCTAATCCTGATTGCGCCAACCTTCCGCCGACTCGGAGGATCCCTTTTTCATCAATAAATGGATTGAGCATTAAAAATTTACTCTTTGAGGCTAGATTTTTCTTTTTGTTTATGTCTACAATTTCTTCGTGAAACTCTGATCGTTGGACCATTCGAATTATTTGTTCTTGTGATTGCTGTAATTCTGATACTGTAAGATTCATTGCTTTTTATTTGTCTAATGTCTTGCAATTAGTTATGAACCGAAGACAGTACGCAGTTACTCTTATTAATTTTCGGAAGCATGACACTCGTTTGATTATGTCGCAATCAACTATGTGCACCTGCATGGTGAACGCAACTTGTTTTGATTCACATTCGTCTTGTATTTTCCTTTCGATATTTGTTTGCGGCCATTCTGACTTAGGACGCCTTAACCAAGTAGGTTCGCTCCACCACAAGCTGTGGGGTTTCAGTTCAGATGGCTTGAGTCCCTTGGAAGCACAATCCGCAGGATTTTCATTTGTTTGTACGTAGTTCCATTGACTCGGATTTGTTGTGGACTGTATTTTTGTTACTCTATTACAGATGAAATTCTTCCATCTACTAGGATTTTCTCTAATCCAACCTAGAACGGCAGTTGAATCTGACCACAGATGGATGCACTTATTTTCTATATCCAACGCTTTTGATACGTTCTGAATCAATCTGGACAACAGTTCAGCTGCGCATAGTTCAAGTCGAAGGATGGTTAATTCTGAATTTATGGGAACTACCTTTGATTTGCCCGTTAGCAACTGTATCGTTGTTTTTCCTGTGGTTGATATTATTTTACTATACACGACTGCCGCATACGCCTTCTTACTTGCATCGCAGAAACCGTGTAGTTCTAGCTGCCCCTCATTCGGTCTGTAATTAATCCATCTCGGTATGTTAATTTCTTCTAATTTCGGGAGTACACTTTTGTAATTCTTCCAGTTACTTGCTATATCTACTGGTAGCATGGTGTCCCAATCACAGCCTGCTATCCATACCTCTTGTAATAAGAGTTTTGCTTTTAGTATGACCGGAGTGAGCTACCCTAGTGGATCGAATATCCTCGCCGTATCAGATAAAAGTACGCGTTTGGTATATTTCTCCGGAACAGTGTGTTTGTTAACTGTAAACTGGAATGAATCAGTTGTCGGACTCCAGTGAATACCTAACGTTTTTATTGTCTCTCCGTCATTGATTTCTAAGATTCCATGTTCTCTTAGTTCCTCAGGTATCTGTTCTAGAAGGCGTCTATTGTTACTAGTCCATTTTCGCAGTTTAAAACCTCCAGTGGCCAAAAGTTCTGTCATATCTCTATGAAGTTGTTTAGCTTCGTTGTACGTATTCGCTCCTGCCATCATGTCGTCCACGTAAAAATTGTTTAACAAAATTTGCGATGCGTAAGGATAATTCTCTTCTTCATCTCTTGCAAGTTGTTGAATGGTTTTAATTGCAAGATACGGTGCTGAGCTGGTTCCATACGTCAATGTTGTAAGTTTGTATTCCCTTACTGGCTCTGTTGTTGTGGATCGCCATAGTATTCTTTGATAATTCTGATCATCTTGATGTATTTTCACGTGTCGGTACATTTTTTCAATATCAGCCGTAAATACATATTTATGTTTCCGCCATTGCAATAGAATTTCTGATAAATTTTTTTGTAAACGAGGACCAGAATACATTATGTCGTTTAAGCTTTTATTTTCGGAGCCTTTTGATGACGCATCGAATACCACACGTAGTTTTGTTGTTGTACTATCATTTTTAAATACAGCTTGATGAGGTATGTAATAGTTATCATCACATAAGTTTGGTAATTCCGCTGTAACCATGTGGTTTAGTCTAATATATTCGTCCATAAACTGCTTGTATCCTTCAGCTAATGTTGGGTTTGTTAAAAATGTGCGCTCATTTTGGAATAATCTGGCCAATGCTCTCTTCTTAGTATCACCCAACTATGGATTTGTTATTTTAAATGGAATTCTAACAGTATACGTTCCGTCTTTATTGCGATAATGTGTGTTTTGGTAATGCTTTTCGCATACATCATCCTCGTTGGACAATTGTTGACCGGGTTCTACTTCCTCTTGTTCCCAGAATTTACGTAACTGTGTCTCAATAGTAAGGTTGGATACCATGCTCACTATTTTAGTTTCTGGTTTATGATTCCTGGATTTTCCTGAAATGATCCATCCTAGTTCGGTATTTTGACATATCAGTCCTTCGACAGGTTTTATTACTCCGTCCAGTAATATTTCGCTATAAACGTCTGTGTAGTGTACCTGAGCCACAAACGTAAACATAAGATAGATATAACCATAATACGATACCCAGAACAAGATCTTCATACATTTAATTTAAATTAAAACATGTCAACATAACTCAGAACCGATATGTGACACCCGTACCGGGGCCCACACACGCGATGTAAACAAACATCATTCATTGAGTTCTTTCCGTACTATTTCAGGGTACTCATATTACCAGCGGGTAATTACCTGAATAGAATGCGAGCTCTGAGCTAGAGCAATGCACCATGTGCGAAACATATTGAACTCATTGAATGCTTGTGTATGCACTTTCCCTTGTAGAAATACAAAGTGCATTGCTTTGATTTAATATCAATGAGCACTTTGGCCACGCGTATTTTTTCAATATGAAGATCTGCCAATTGGGCAATTATGTCGTATTATGTACTTTAGCTGTAAGATGATATTATGTATTTTAGTCTAAGAAGAAATTGTATAAAAGGAATTGTTTTGCCCTTACTCGGGGCCAATTGACTAAATATACTTAACGGCTTCGTGCCTACCAAATATATTATTTCTTTTGTGCTTTAAAACGTTTGGACTATATTGCCTACCAACTTGCGACTTGATAAGTCCGCTACGTCGATACTAAAATATAACACTTGGGCCACTCGGGCCACTCCAATTAGCGCAGCCAAACGCTACCCAAAATAAGTTGGTAAGTTTTTTTTCACGTTCGATCTTTACTGAAACATCGAACATAACATGGTGATCCTGCCACTACAGATCGAACATAACATCTGCTCCAAGGATCATATCTATTGCGCCAGGTTTATCAAACTCCGGGTCAGCTAAAACGAAGTTCTGCCAGTCGGTCTTAGAATCAAAATTGGACACGGGTAATCGACCTGTTAATTTGGGTAACACGATTGCTTCAATGTCAAGACAAAAATCTGACGAAAACCTTGGTTCGGCTTGTATATATATTTTACTTTTAGCTGTTCCTGCGCTTGCTGCTCCTACTCCGGTTACTTTCGCACGAATTTTTTCTCGTAATAGTGATAGTCTCTGTGTATTTTATTCTGTATTCTCTGTAACAAACGATGCCTGCGATCCTGGATCAATTAAAGCGCGAATTGTTTCCAGATTTCCTTTGCTTGTCCTAGCTCGTAACAATGCAGTTGCTAATAGTATGTTTTTGTCTTCTCTGACATGATTGCTTTGTATTTCGTTTTGCTTGTCTGTACTCTCTTTTGGTTTAATGTCCATGTGAAGGAGCGTATGATGTGTTTTTTGACAGATTTGGCATTTCTTCTGGCTGAAACACTGTCGCTGTTTGTCGTGTAACAAAGAGTTGTAGCACAATTTATTTTTAGTGATAAAGTCCTTGCGCTGCTGAACATTTAATGCTTGAAACTCCTGGCAGCTGTAGATGACATGCGATTTTTGACAGTAATGGCACTGTGGTGTAGTTGAAGCATGAAAACTACGAGACTGATTGTTTAGTTTTTCATGCGAGCCTGCTTTCTTACCACCGCTCGTTGACTCGAGATCCTTCATGTCCCTTAAAGCTTCAAGTGATTGAAATCTGGTCTGGAAATCTGGAAATGCATCTAGTGTCTGAACTTCTTTCGGATTTTCTAGCGATTGTTCGTAAAGTTTCTGGCTCTCGTAGTCCAATTTTTGTAGTAAGATGTGGATGATTAACGGACCCCACTCTGCTGTATTTACGTTCAAATTATTAATGGCATACAAACATTCTTTGGTTGTATCGTGGATTCGTTTTAAATCATTGGCGGATTCTGACTCTTCCTTGGTTAAGGTCAGTATGGTTTGAATTTGAGTAGATACTAATTTTCGTTTGTTATGATATCTCTCATTTAGTAGTTTCCACGCATCCGTATAGTTAGCATTCGAAATATCGAGATGTCTGATTATCTGGCTGGCTTCCCCCTTTAGACTTGTCTAAAGGTATTGTAACTTAATAACTTGGGGCAACTTTGTATTGTTGTGTATCACTTGTACAAATATGTCATGGAAAGTAGTCCATTCGTCATATTTTCCATCGAAGGTTGGGATTTCGAAACGAGGTAATCGTACATCGTTTTGGCATTTGGTAGTCGTTACCGTGCCTGTTTCTTCCTTCAGTTCTCGTAATTTGATCAACACTTTTGTCATCTCCACGTCGACTATTGCGTACAGATCAATAGAATTTTTGTATTCTACGGTGTTGTATAATTTATCGTCACTTTCGGTTATTATTTCTTCATATAGAAACTTCACACTCCGCCAATCTTCCATTAAACACTCGATGAAAAATTCTATAGTCGACTTGGACAGTATGACGCTAGTCGGGACTCCTCTAATTGAATCGAGAAAGGTCTGTAATTTAAATTGTTCTCGTCTAAACAATTTATTGTTCTGGCTATCGCTCTTCGTTATGCCAGGCATGGTTTGTTGTTGATCGTCCAATGAAGCTTGTAGCTCATCAAGCAAACCATTTGTTTGTGTATAAGTTTGTTTAAATTGTTCGTAAAAATCGTTTTTGAAATACTCGTGATCGCTGTTCTTACACTCCACTAGTTGCTGGTGACGTGTTTCGAACTCATCCCATAGTGCTTCAAGGTTGTGCCTTTTCTTCAAAACATATTCGTTCGTTTTCCTTTCCTTAGGGTCTTTTTTCAGGTTGATCAAACATTTAGATATGTTTGACCCTGTCTCATGCTGGCTTACTGCCAATGTTTCCATGATAGTAGAACACTTGATGTATCGTCTTGTTTTAGTGGTGTTCGGCAGTATCTTCCTAGTCAAACAGCGTTTAATTGTATCCACTCGTAGTTCCACTCAAAGGTTGTAAAGCTTCGAGTTTTCCTTGGTCGGATGGCTTCCACTCGTGGTTTCACTCAAAGATTGTAAGGCTTCGAGCTGATCTTCTCCTTGGTCGTATGGCTTCTAATCGTGGTTCCACTCGAAGGTTGTAAGGCTCCGACTCGTGGTTCCACTCAAACGTTGTACGGCTTCGAGATGATCGGACTTCCTTCTAAACTTTCTTCCTTCTTTTGCTGTGGCTGCAGAGGATTCGGGGAAATGTGCTGCGTACACGACTTCCTTCCTTCTTTTGCTGTAACTGTAGCGGATTTCGAGAGGAGACTTTGTTGCGAATAAGACTTCCTTCCTTCTGTTGTTTTGTTTGCAGCGGCTGTAGGATTGTTATTATTTTAAATACTTGCGATAACGAGTATAATCTTCCTTCAGGCGTAAGCTGGTTATTTTTTGATGTTAGGCTCGACGGACCATGTCGCGACCACTTCTGATCGGGTAAATGAAAACTGGATGGCTTCTAGATAACTACTGCGTTTATTCTTAATTTGTTTACATGCTTATATTCTAAAATAATGCTTACGTTCTAACAATTGATTGGGGTCGATTCCTAATTGGAATATACAATAAATGCTTATGTTTGTTATGGGTTAATTCGTCATCGTACCTTAAAGTTATTGTTAGTTTTTGTTATGGTGTATTTTGTGTCAATAGAACATATGCAATCAATGCATAGGTCAGCTTATGTGTGCCAGAATGAGTCGCTCTAAGTATGTTGCGATCATATTACTGTGAATCATTCTGGCACTGTTAAGTTTTATTATGTTTGAATGAACAACCACCTAAACTGGAGCCAACACATCTTTGATGTCGCAATTGATGCTTCTAAACGCCTTGGAATTCTACGGAAGTGGAAGAAATACTTTTCAGCGTTCGAATTAGCTACAATCTACAAGGCTTATATCAGACCACGTCTTGAGTACAATTCGCGTATCTGGGCTGGGCCCCTAAGTCCCCTTTAGCCTTGCTCAATCGTGTTCAAAAACATGCGTTCCGACTAATTGGAGACGAAGCCGTTTCAGCTTCTAAAGACTCCCTCGAGCATCGCCGTAATGTCGGAGTACTCATTACTTACTACCGATATTTTCATGCTAAATGTAGTAAGAAACTAAAAGAACTTAATCAACCCACTCTTAGTCGCCCCCCGGAACACTTGCAGATTCACACGCCCAAGAGTATACGCGAGTATAACCATTAGCAGTTCAAAAACAACGTCCACCGACACTTTAGACGCTTCCCTCCTGTTTCACCGCCCTAAATCCCCTACCACACAATTTCATCCCCACCCTATGTCGTTATAGCTGTGCAATGGCATTAAAGGGTTGTAACGACGGCCATAAAAAAACTCCAAATTTCTCCTTCTTGTGAAGAAGGTAACAATTGGCGCCCAACGTGTCTAAAACTACTTTCATCGTAAGTAAAGAAGTGTAAGGTGAAGCTATTATTATTTATATCGGTTTTTTGGGTTTGTGCACGAGATTTGACCATTTTCATTTTAATTTACGGGAATTTTGATATTGCGGGTGTTGGATTTAGTTATATATTTCGTTTGCAGGCTCTGGCCCGATTTGGGCTGTCGTGCCATTGATTTGATTTCGTAACTTTATCATTGATTTGGTACTTGGTTTCATCTAATCATATATGGTAGACAAAATTTCATGGAATACTCGATTGACGGATGAAGAAAACAATGAATTCATATTCTTCTCTGAATCGGAGGTAGATCTATATAGTGATGACGATGATGATGTCAATTGGCAGACTCCTTTTCAAGCTGAAGATTCTGATATCGAAAATTTGGGAGACGATAGTTAAGAAGATGAACTCGATCAGCTTCCGCGAACAGATCAGTTAAGTCAGAACGTGTTTACTGCTAAAGATTCAACGGTTTGGAGGAAACCCCCAATGCTTGCAGAACTTCGAAAGAGAGCACATAATGTTCTTCGCGGACGAGGAGGTGTAACTCGCCTTGAAGTATTCAATAATATGTCAAATGATATAAGATAAATTATTAGCAGACAAATCGGAATGCATCCAGTGTCATAGCAAATTAGAATAATAGTAACGGAGAGTCTGATCCAAAGTCATTTGATCCTCTAACAATGGCGGAGCTAGATAGATTTTTTGGCATTCCATTCATTTATCGAGTTATAAACACGTTACTGAGCTTTGGAAATCGCATACTCTTCCATGCAAAAAAGAGCGAAACCTATTTGCGAACAAGGAAACCTATCTGCGATCATAAGAAAGATTCCTGTGACGTGTCTCCATTGCGTAGACTGAAGTACACATCTTCCAAAACTATGGATACCTTATAATTATACTTTATAAACCTAACCTTCAATTCATATTATTTATAATGTATAAAATAGACGAAAAATAACATAAATACAGTGCGTTCCACATGAACGTGTGTCAAATAATTTCTTCCTACCTGCTCGTAATATTTTATATTTTATATAAAATTACGAATGACATAGCACTGCCGATTTCGAGTTTAAATCATTTGGTCAGTATTGTTTCATCTTCCGTAAAAACAACAGTTTAAAAAATGAGTGCTCTCTATAAGAAACGTTTTGAAATTTTTACTTTATTAGTAATAATACAGTATTGTTATTGATTTAAAAAAAAAAAAATTTGCTGCCCTCAAAATTTTTTTGTGTACATTTCATGACTAGTAGACACGAAAAAAGCAATAAAAATTTTCACTCCGTCTGTCCGCCGTACGCCGTCCGCCGTACGCCGTAAGCCGTCCGCCGTACGCCGTACGTCGACCTCCAAAATCCTTTGAAGGCTCGTAGCTCTCAAACCAGTGGAGCTATTAAATTTAAATTTTTTCTAGGAATAGACTGGGTAGACCCCTTGAATTGACATTATTTTCAGGGGTGGGGGTGTGAGGGGGAAGGTGGGGGAAGCGTTTTAGACGAAAAATTTTGGTTTCTAGATCTCAGCAACCGCTTATGTTAGGAGACTGAAACTTGGAATTTCTATAAAGCTTTGATAGTGGACCCATTTGCAAAAAAATTGATGATATGGGTGAAGGGTGTGGAAGTTGAGGGGGAAGCAATGCGTCCGAAACGCAAAAAAGTGGAGATCTACACATTCTAAAATCTATATCTCCTAAACCGTTAATAGCAAGAACAAATATCTGTAGTTATACTAGGAGAGTAGATTGAAACAAAATTTTTGGGTGGGGGTGGTGGCGTACGGGGGTGGGAGGTGAAATACTTAACATTACGATATCTCCCAAACCAGAGGCACCAGAAAAACAAAATTCGGTTTGTATATGAAGCTTAATAAATAAAGATTGCTCAAAGTAAAATCTTTGAAGGGGGCGGGGGAGTACGTAAGTTGAGGGGATAAGAATTTTTCAAAAATAACACGTTTCATATCTCAATAACAGTGTAAGATGGATGCTTCAAATTTTTACCAGAAGTAGGCCTAACAGAACCCTAGTAGGGAAAAAAAGTTTGGGGGTGTGGGTGTAGAGGGTGAGGGTGGGGAAGGGTGAGAAAGAAAAAGTTCCGATGCTTATATCTTAAGAATCTATAATGATAGGAAGCTGAAACTTGGTATTTAGATAGAGCTATAGTAGTGGCATGGTGGAAAAATAATTTTAATTTAATTTTAGGTGAAGTATGGTACGGTGGTGGGGGGTGTTTTTCCTAACTTTAGAACGGCTTATGCTAGGAAGTTGAAACTCAGTACGTATATGTAAATTAACCAGAAAAGTAATTCTGATAAAAAAAAATTCGAATATTCATTGGCGTTCAGAAGGTGGGGCAAAAAAAATTATCAGTCTATATAAAATGCATATATTTTCACGATTTTCGTCATATCTACTTGGTCTTTCCAAATATTGAGTTCATTTTTATTCTACGGATTCTTCATATGAATACTTAGAATGTGTTTTCAAGTTTTTTTGAAATTCGACCCCTAATGGGGTGTAAACTGGTTGTATACTTTTTCGTGAATTCCACCATGTTTCTCAGGTCTGATCAGATATCGAATATCTTTTCACTTCCCCAGGCTTGTTTAATAATCACCTATTTTTAAGTTTTTTATTTTTCAACCTCTAGACCGCATTCCGGAATATGACCCAATTATTTAATTCATATGTTACACCCTTTTCTAACCGCTTTTTGTTAGGTTTTCAGTCACATAGTAACATATGCCGCATCCTCGAATAAACCACGTTCCGAACTTCTGCCGGAAAAATAATAAAGTTGCGCCCAGACTGTTGGCAGATTTTTTTTCTTGTTACCCATCCTCAAGGACCCAAAATGAGTGTGAACCCAGTAGCAAAATACACCAAAAGCAGTGCTTCATATGAAGGGAAGTGGATAAAGAGGTATAAAGAGCATGGCAAAGTCGATGATGAGCCAGGTAGAGGTCGTACAAGGAGTACATCAAAACGGGACGATAAATTGGTCGCTCAGCTATTCAGGGAAAACCCGACGTTAAGTCTGCGACAGGCCAAGGAAAAACTAGTTAGAAAAGGAGTTCGGGTGTCCATAAATACAATTAGACGCAGACTTGAAGAATGTGACATCAGCAACAGGAGCACAAACCCCAAACCGCTACTAACAGAAAAACACGTGAAAAAAAGACTACGGGAGAATTTGGGCCGCGATTGGAGCAACGTAATATATACCGATGAGTCATCTTTTGTTATCTACAATTACTGGAAGAGGGCTTGGACAAAAAGCGGTGAAAGAATGTTGCAACGTACCGTCAAACATCCAGCAAAGGTGCATGTTTATGGGTGCTTCTCTGAAAAGGGATTGGGGAAGTTGATTGCTTTCACCAGAAATCTGAATGCTGATTTCATGCTGAATTTATACAAGAAGGGATTGTTCAAGTCTGCTGAGTTGCTGTATGGACCCCAAAACGATGACTGGATTCTCCAAGAAGACAACGATCTGAAACATCGAAGCCGCCTCTGCACATCTTGAAAAGAAGAAAATGCGATAACAATATTGGACTGGCCATCGCAGAGTCCTGATGCGAATCCCATTGAAAATGTGTGGTCGTTCATGAAGACAAGCTTAAAGGGAAAAAAATATCCACCACATTCAATAATGCTTGATTATTGTTGGTCTCTAATTTCCAACTTCATTAGTTTTCCAGTTACAAATCATGCGCAAATGTATACAAAATATTGTCATATAGTGATTTTATGAATATGACTTCAAAAGGAAGGATATTATCGACCGATCATCAGCAATTATGGACTGGTGGTCGATAAAAAAAAGTTGAATCTTTCTAGTAACAATGATATTTCTTCAATGTAAACGATACAAGTAGGTTGAAGCTATCAACGCTTATGAATTCAAGCATTTGGGTCATTCCATCAAGAATTGTCAAAAATGATAAAATTTGTGACTTACCAAAACTGATTCTTTTGAAAAATTGTGTAGGTACTCGAAGAATTAGTGAGGAAAGAAATACCATATATGTTAAGAGTTTGTTGTTCTTTCCGGTGTCAGTGGAGTAAAGCTCCAATACGAAATCCCCGACTGTTGATTGACCGTAGTACTTGACAAATTTTGGAAAGAACTTTCACTGGAGAGGCCAGTTTATCATAAGATTTTGTGTTGGGCTAGGTCCGAAGGAGCTGTTTCGTCATCGGAATGCAGAAGACTCTTCAGAGGGTGTATTCTAGCCAACTTCCGAAACACCCTGACAGCTGGTGGAATTGCTGAGGCAAATTCTGTATAGCCACATCGTAATCCAAATTCAATTCCACGAATAATGTAATCGGAAACTTGCCGGACATCTACCTTATACTAAAGGTGGGACGTGTATGGCTATGAAATGGTTGTAACCTTGGATAACCATATGGCTATGAATCTTGAAAATCTGTTGTTAAGTCCGGGGCCCAGTGGGTCCAACGCAAAACTTATTTTTACCAATACTTTTATGTTACTAGTTGCGTTGTGAGTTTGCGTATGTGAGTTTATAATTTTTTAAAGAGATTTTTAAAAAAAAAAACTAAAACAAACTAAGAAGAATGAAAGAGTGAAATCTCACAATTCGGTAGACTTAACTCAATTTTCTACAGAGAAGTGTTTTCTCCTTATCGTTAATTCCCTTCTCGTACATCGCTGTATACGCTAAATGTCGGAGGACCATTATAGTCGGAGAGCTCGCGACTAAAAATCGCAACAGTTTTGAGAAAGCTAATATTTCGGTATTTGGTTACATTTAGGGTGTATGTGAATATACTAGTGTCAGCAGGTCTGACGTCGGGACACCTGGCTTGGGTGACCTGTCAAAGATGATAAAAAAATCTGCCAACAGTCTGGGCGCAACTTTATTATTTTTCTGGCAGAAGTTCGGAACGTGTTTAATTCGGGGATGCGGTGTATGTTACTATGTGCCTGAAAACCTAACAAAAAGTTCGGAAAACGGTTAGAATAGAGTGTAACATATGAATTATATAATTGGGTCATATTCCGGGATGCGGTCTAGAGGTTGGAAAAGAAAAAAACTTAAAAATAGGTGATTATTAAAGTAAAAAGATATTCGATATTTGATCAGACCTGAGAGATATGGCGGAATTTATGAAAAAGTATACAACCACTTTACACCCCCTTAGGGGTCGAATTTCAAAAAATCTTGAAAACTTTTTCTAGGTATTCATATGAAGAATCCGTAGAATAAATATGAGTTCAATATTTCGAAAGACCTAGTAGATATGACGAAAATCGTGAAAATATATGCATTTTATATATATTGAAACTTTTTTTCTGCCTACCCCCTTCTGAACCCCAATGAATATTGAAATTTTTTTTAATCGGAATTACTTTTCTAGTTGATTTACATATATGTACCGAGTTTCAACTTTCCAGCATAAGCCGTTCAAAAGTTAGGAAAAAACCCCTAACCCTCGCACCGTGCTACCACTAATATAGTTCTATCTAAATACGTAATTTAAGGTTTATATCATTACAAGTTCTTAAGATGCAAGCATCGGATCTTTTTCTTTCTCACCCTTCCCCACCCTCACCCTCTACACCCCCATCTTTAATTTTTTTTCCATACTAGGGTTTTATTGGGCCTAGTTCAAGTTCAAATTTGAACCATCTATCTTACACTGTTATTGAGATATGAAAAGTGATATTTTGAAAAACTCCACTTCTATGCTCTTCCGCCCTTTCAAAGATTTAACTTTGAGCAATCTTTATTTATCAAGCTTTATACTCAAATCGAATTTTGTTTTTCTGGTGTAATTGGTTTGTGAGATTTCGTAATCTTTACTATTTCAACCCCCACTCCCGCACGCCACCACCCTTACCAAAAAAATTTTGTTTCAATCTACTCTCCTAGTATAACTACAGATATTTGTTAAGTTTTATTTGCTTGCCGTTAACGGTTTAAGAGATATGGATTTTAAAATGTGTCGATATCGGCATTTTTGCGTTTCGGACGCATTATTTTCCCCTCCACTCCCACACCCCTTCACCCATATCAGCAATTTTTTTGCAAATGGGTCCACTATCAAAGCTCTATAGAAATTCTAAGTTTCAGCCTCCATAAGCGGTTGCTGAGATCTAGAAACCAAAATTTTTCGTCTAAAACGCTTCCACCACCTTCCCCCACGCACCCTCACCCCTGAAAAAATTTTCACTTCAAGAGGTCTACCATGTCTATTCAGAAAAAAAATCAATTTAATAGCTCATAGGGTTTGGGAACTATAATTCCTCAAACGAGTTTGCGTACGGCGTTTGGCGTACGGAGCACAGACGGACATTTTTGTTGCTTTTTTGGCGTTTATTAGTTATTAAACGTTTAAAAAAATTTTTTAAGAGTAGGAAATTTTTTTTTTAATAGTCGATAACAATACTTTATTATTAAAATAATAAAGTAAAATCGAAAAATTTAACAGTTTTGAGAAAGCTGAAAATTTGCCAGGACGTAGTTTTTACAATGAAAAACTGAAAAACAATGGTCAGACACCCCAACAGTGGGACCAACCCAGTCGCAAAGGTGTTAAATCGAGTACGTGCGACTTCTGTTACTATGCGCGCAATAATTATGCAAGAGTTTTAAGAAAGCTGATAATTTACCAAGACAAAGTTTTTACAATGCACAACTGAAAAACAATAGTCAGACTCCTCTATAGTACAACCCACCCAGTCAGCACCATGCAAAGGTGTCGCAAAAAACGATTACGAGTGAACAACAATTTGCATGGATGGGTAATGCGCTGGTTCATTGAAGTTTTACATATTTAAATGAAAATATAATTCCGTATGGAAAATGTACAATATCTTAAAGTAATACTACTTTATTATATTATGATATAAACGGAACTTCTATAGGTATTTAACATACGTGCATCTAACCGATTTTTTCATAAACTATATTTAATAGATCTGTACCAAATTTCAGCTTTCTTAAAACTCTTTCGCTCACTCCCCTTTTCGGGGGTGCTGACTAGGTGGGTACTACTTTTGGGGTGTCTGACAATTGTGTTTATGTTTGTCATTGTACAAACTACCTCGTGGTGAATTTTCAGCTTTCTTAGAACTCTTTCATGACACTAGTTTTGATTGTTGCGTGCATAGTAACAGAAATTGCACGTGCCCGAGTTTACACCTTTGCGGAGGTGCTGACTGGGTGGGTCCGACTGTTGGGGTGTCTGACCATTGTTTTTCAGTTCTTCATAGTAAAAACTATGTCTTGGTAAATGTTCAGCTTTCTTAAAACTCTTTCAAGATTATTGCGCGCATAGTAACAGAACGTACCCGATTTAACACATTTGCGGGGGGGCTGACTGGGTTGGTCCAACTGTTGGGGTGTCTGACCATTGTTTTTCAGTTTTTCATTGTAAAAACTATGTCTTGGTAAATTTTCAGCTTTCTTAAAACTCTTTCATGATTATTGCGCGCATAGTGACAGAACGTACCCGATTTAACTGACTGGGTGGGTCCCACTGTTGGGGTGTCTGACCATTGTTTTTCAGTTTTTCATTGTAAAAACTATGTCTTGGCCAATTTTCAGCTTTCTCAAAACTGTTTAATTTTTCGATTTTTTTGACATCTTTGAGGGGGACTGACTGGGTGGGTCCCACTGTTGGGGTGTCTGACCATTGTTTTTCAGTTTTTCATTGTAAAAACTATGTCTTGGCAAATTTTCAGCTTTCTCAAAACTGTTTAATTTTTCGATTTTTTTGACATCTTTGAGGGGGACTGACTGGGTGGGTCCCACTGTTGGGGTGTCTGACCATTGTTTTTCAGTTTTTCGTTGTAGAAAATACGTCCTGGCAAATTTTCAGCTTTCTCGAAACAGTTAAATTTTTCGATTTTGTTTGACATCTTCGACAGGTCACCAAAGCCAGGTGTCCCGACGTCAGACCTACTGACTCTAGTATATTCACGTACCCCCTAAATGTAACCAAATACCAAAATATTAGCTTTCTCAAAACTGTTGTAATTTTTTGTCGCGAGCTCTTGGACTATTAGGGACCTTTGCGGAACGGCTTTAGTTCCTTTGCGTGCTAGGTACCAATAGGTCTACGATCCTGATCTCCAAGCTCGTACGTCCAGGCTGATATCTTCTTTAGTATCCTACAGAATCCGATGAACTTCGGAGCTATTTTCGCGGAGAAATAGCTGGCCGTGTTTGACAGAGCGAAATTTCTTCGCTGTACTATTTCGTCAGGTTAATATTCCAAGTCCCGATATCGGAGATTGTACCTTTGGGTGGCTTTTTTGGAGGCCTCTTTCATTTTAGACCTTATGTCCGCAAGCATCCTCGCACGATGATTTTTATGTAAATTAGGTTATTCCGATTATTACGTTCCGTTCCGTTCCGTCACGAAAAGTGAGGTTATGTGATCCGTAGAAGTTGAATTTAGGTAAACTCGTCCGCTCCATTCCGTTACGACCATTGTGTGCATTAACATGGCCAGCCCATAAGGTCTACTTTGACAGCTGAACGTGACGGAACGAAACGGATGCATTGTGTTCGGGGCTGTAAGCTTTAAGCTTACCTAAAAATCACAGTAGCCGAGAGCTATGGAGAACATACGTCAACGTCAATTTTAAAAAATCAATTGAAAAGCTGCTCATACAATATTTTAAACTGTCCAGAATTCTTAAAGTAGCAATATTATTGTTAATTGTTATTCGAAATCTCGAAGGATATCAATTACTTTATTATTTTAATACTAAAGTACTGTTGTCGGTTTTTAAAAACAAAAACTTGCTTCCCTGAAAATTTTTTTTACACGTTTTATTACTAATAGACACCAAAAAAACAAAAAAAAAGGTCAGTCCGTCTGTGCGCCGTACGCCATCCTCCGTACGCCGTACGCAAACTCATTTGAGGAATTATAGTTGCCAAGCCCTATGAGCTATTATTTTTAATTGATGTTTTTTTTATGAATAGACATGGTAGAACCCTTGAAGTCAGTTGTTTTTTTTTAAGGGCTGAGGGTGTGAGGGGGAAGGTGGGGAGGTGTTTTAGACGAAAAATTTTGGTTTCTAGATCTCAGCAACCGCTTACGGTAGGAGGCTGAAACTTTTAACTTCTATAGAGCTTTAATAGTGAACCGATTTGCAAAAAAATTGCTGATATGGGTGAAGGGGTGTGGGAGTGGAGGGGGAAATAATGCGTCCGAAACGCAAAAAAGTCGAGATCGACACATTCTAAAATCCATATCTCCTAAACCGTAAATGGCAAGTAATTTAAACTTAACAAATATTTGTAGTTATACTAGGAGAGTAGGTTAATATAAAAATTTTGGGTGGGAGTAGAGGCGTACGGGGTGGGGGTGAAACATTTAGATTACGATATCTCACAAACCAATTGCACCAGAAAAACAAAATTTGATTTGAGTATAAAGCTTGATAAAAAAACTGCCAACAGTCTGGGCGCAACTTCGTTATTTTTACGGCAGAAGTTCAGAACGCGTTCAATTCGGGGATGCGGTGTATGTTATTATGCGACTGAAAACCTAACAAAAAGTTTGGAAAGCGTTTAGGGGTGTAACATATGAATTAAATAATTGGGTCATATTCCGGGATGCGGTCTAGAGGTTGAAAAAAATAAAACTTTAAAATAGGTGATTATTAAACAAGCCTGGGGAAGTGAAAAGATATTCGATATCTGATTCGACCTGAGAAACATGGTGGAATTCATAGAAAAGTATACAACCAGTTTACACCCTCTTAGGAGTCGAATTTAAGAAAATCTTGAAAACGCATTCTAGGTATTCATTTGAAGAATCCGTAGAATAAAAATGAATTCAATATTTGGAAAGACCTAGTAGATATGACGAAAATCGTGAAAATATATGCATTTTATATTAACTGATTTTTTTTTTGCCCCCCCTTCTGAACGCCAATGAATATTCAAATTTTTTTTTTATCAGGATTACTTTTCTAGTTAATTTACATATACGTAACGAGTTTCAACTTCCTAGCATAAGCCGTTCTATAGTTAGGAAAAACACCCCCCATCCCCGTACCATACTAACCCTAAAAAAAATTTTTAGAGGGTGAGGGTGGGGAATGGTTAGAAGGAAAAAGGTCCACTGTTTATATCTTAAGAATCTTAAACGATAGAAAACTGAAACTTGGTATTTAGATAGAGCTGTAGTAGTGGCATAGGTGAAAAATAATTTTTTTAAGGGGGTAGTATAGTGGAGTGGGTGGTATTTTGGTTTGAATGGCATATGCTAGAAAGTTGAAACTCGGTACGTTTATATAAATCAACTAGAAAAGTAATTATGATAAAAAAAATTCGAATATTCATTGGCGTTCGGAAGGGCGGGGGGGGGGGGCAAAAAAAATTATTACTTAAAATAATATGCATTTATTTTCATTTCATTTTTTCGTCATATTTACTAGGTCTTTCCATATATTGAATTCATTTTAATTCTACAGATTCTTCATATGAATACCTAGAAAAAGTTTTCAAGACTTTTTGAAATTCGACATCAAAAAGGGTGGAAAGTGGTTGTATATTTTTTCATAAATTCCACCATATCTCTCAGGTCTGATCAAATATCGAATATCTTTACACTTCCACGGGCTTCTTTAATAATCACCTATTTTTAATTTAATTTTCATTTTCAACCTCTAGACCGCATCCCGGAATATGACCCAATTATTTAATTCATATGTTACACTTTATTCTAACCGTTTCCCGAACTTTTTGTTAGGGTTTCAGTCACATAGTAAGATACACCGTATCCCCGAATTAAACACGTTCCGAACTTTGTAAGGACGGAAATTCCAACGTCCAAATTTCCGACCACACCGAACTGTTAAAACAGAAGACCAGGCCACGGAGGTGAAATACTTAATTTTCTTTACATAAAACACACACCCCAGTGGCTTACAAATGGAGCAACATACATAGAACATAAGAATAAACATGAATTACACATACATAGAATAACATAGCGAAGAACCGGAAATTTCGCAATTATATAATTCGCAGACAACCGATGTTCTCTCCGATATATAACCACTAGCGAAATACCAGAGGTCAGTCGGTCGACAACTAGCAGCTAGTAGTTGAGGGTGGATTTGAAATTCCCCAAAGCAAACACTGAGAGTTGGAATCGATCGAACCGAGGTATGCTCTTCGGCTGTGGCTTTGAAAGTCCATCCGAACCATATTTTCGAGGAAAACGAGTGACTGCTAGGTATAGGCAACCCCTGTTCATGCCAATCGAGATGAGGGTCAGGGCTTTGAAAGTCCGCCGAGTTTAGAGAGGCCAGACAGTTATACGTGATTAGATGCACGGAGCCGAAGCCTACGGAGAGCGATAAGAGAGAAGCGACGCGAAGGGCCACGACCAGTAGCACGACGAGCAGACGCGAGAGGCAACGAGTAGCAGCACGACGAACAGACGCGAGAGGCAACGAGTAGCAGCACGACGAGCAGAGGCGAGAGGCAACGAGTAGCAGCACGACGAGCAGCCGCGAGAGGCAACGAGTAGCTGCACGACGAGCAGAGGCGAGAGGCAACGAGTAGCTGTACGACGCGCAGAGGCGAGAGGCAATGAGTAGCAGCACGACGAGCAGAGGCGAGAAGCAACGAGTAGCTGCACGACGAACAGAGGCGAGAGGCAACGAGTAAGCTGCACAACGGGCAGAGGCGAGAGGCAACGAGTAGCAGCACGACGAGGAACGACGGGTAGAGACGAGAGGCGACACGAGAGGCAACGAGCAGCCGTTTCATAAGCAGAACAACGAGCCGAGTTACGACGACGGCGAAGAACGACAAACGTTACGAAGCAGTGAGAAATACCTACAACCAAACCGAAGTTAAGAATGTATTAAATGAATTTGGAATTAGTGAACATTAAATTAAGTGAAATTAAAATGATTAAACAGTAAATAAAGTGAAGTCTAACAGAAAATAAATGTTTGTAACGAACCCTGGCTCCGACGAGTATACCCTGGAAAATGAGTCGTTACAATGGCGCCCGAGCAGGGACTTCACAAAATAAAGAGTGTCAGTGAAAACAGGCAGTGAACATAACCGAAGAACAGTGAATTAACAATTGGTACGAGACAAGTGCGACAGTGAAAACAGGCCGTGAACACAACCGAGAAACAGTGAATTAACTATTGGTGTGCCTGAAAACAATAATCGACAGTGAAAACAGGCAGTGAATAAAACCGAAGACTAGTGAATTAATCAGCAGTGCGGTGACATTTGTGAAAGTGCCAACATGGTGAAAGTAAATTGGATCTACGGCCTACGAAGAGAGGAGCTCGTCAAGTGTATGGAGGAGTTCGGACTGGACGGTACCGGAACCGTAGATGAACTACGGAAGCGCTTCGCCACGTGGATCAAGGACGAAGGAGGCAGTGAGCATGAGCAGAGACTCATCGAACTCGAGACCCAGCTCGACAAAATCGGCACGCCAAAACTACCAGAGAAAACCGAGGAAAAGGCAACCAACACGGAGGTCCCGCCGCATAACCCCATCGACGAATCAAACGTTGGGATCACCTTTTCGGCCGTGGCCGACCAAATTCGTAAGTGGTCCGTCAAATATGAAGGCGGGAAGGACCCCCTTGATTTCATTGAACGAGTGGAGGAACTTGCCGACGTATATGGGATCCATAGGAAATTGTTGGTCAGAACGATGCCGGAGTTACTCCGCGCCAAAGCTTTAACATGGTATCGCAATAACAATCAGGCCTGGCAGCACTGGAACGAATTCAGAGACGACTTTCTTAAATTTTTCCTTCCGGCCCGACATTTGGAGGATCTAGACGACAAGATACGGCAACGAATACAACAACCAGGAGAATCCTTCAAGGACTACGTACTCGGTTTACAGAACCTTATGCGGCCGATGGACTACACGGCAGAGACAAAACTCGAGAGAATCTTCCGAAACTGCCAGGCGAAGTATCAACTCTACATACGACGGAAAGACTTTTCGACACTGCCCGAGCTAATCGCCCTAGCGGATGATTTCGAGAGCATCAAAGGAGGATCTAATCCCAATCGCTCCGCCCCAGAAGAACGACGTTGTGCAATCGCTCAGACCATGGAGACCCGGATCAACACGAGAACAGCGTGTCGCAATTGCAGTCAAGACGGACATAGGGCCCAAACTTGCCAGAACCCCAGGGTGTATTTCTGCTGGGATTGTGGACGCCGCAACACGAGAACCATCGATTGTTGTAGACGACAATCGGGAAACGAACCCGGAGCCCACCAAACGCGAGGAGTGTCGGTGCCCCCGGGAAACGATCCTCCACTTTAATAAACCACTTGTATCAGGAAAATAGTCACCTCTACGCTACCGTTGCTCTCGGCGGAGGTGCGATCCAAGCTACAATTGATACGGGGGCAACTAGGAGTTTCATTAGCGAGACACTGGCAAAAAAATTACACGACGTAGGACGTATTATCAAGCAAGAGGTGACAGTCAAGATAGCGGACGGTACGAAGCGAAACGTGGCCAAGGCTTTTTTCTCCCAAGTCCGGCTGGGCAACCAACAGTGCGGGTTACCTCTGTTAATTCTCCCCGGACTCATCGAGGATTTAATCTTGGGAATGGATTTCCTCCAAAACATCGGCGCGTCGATCACTTGTGGTGGACAAACCACCACCCTGCGGAATAACGATGACATCCCACGACCAGCGGAGATCAATACGTGCACTGTACTACAGGACGCGATGACCGACCAGCTAGGGCAGATCAACGATTTTCTGGACAGAGAACTACGCGCTTTTGATGAAACCCACGGCGTCTCGAACATCACGAAACACAAAATCATAATGCGGGATGATCGACCATTCAAACATCGCTACGGCACTAGCAACCCCATAACGCAAGCAAATATCAACGCGGAGGTAGATGAACTGCTCAAGAAGGGATGCATAGAACCATCACACAGTCCATACAGTTCCTCGGTGATTCTAGTGAAGAAAAAGAATGACAGTTGGAGGCTGTGTCTCGATTTCCGTCAGCTCAATGCCAGATCAATACCCGACGCATATCCAATCCCACGAATTCAATACATCCTGGACCGACTACGCAATGCTAAATTTATCAGCAGTCTAGACCTGAAGAACGGGTATTGGCAGATACCCATGGACGAGTCAAGCAAGCAGTATACGGCCTTCACCGTACCCGGACGTGGGTTATTCCAATGGCGAGTCATGCCGTTCGGACTTCACTCAGCACCAGCTACCTTCCAAAGAGCCCTGGACCAAGTAATAGGACATGAGATGGAACCATTTGCCTTCGCTTATCTGGACGACATTATCGTCACCGGTACAACCTTCGAGGAACACATGCGCAACCTAGGCGTAGTTTTCCACCGACTGCGAGCAGCAAACTTAAAACTTAACGTAGACAAGTGTCAATTTTTCAAGAAGGAAACGAAATATCTAGGACATGTTATCAGCGAGAAAGGAATACACACAGACCCAGACAAAGTAGCCGCGATAGACGCTCTACAACCACCCACAAACATACGCGAAGTACGGCGGTTCCTTGGAATCGCATCCCGGTATCGACGGTTCGTTCCGGAGTTCGCGACTGTCGTCCACCCTCTAACCACACTTTTGAAAAAGGGAAGGCACTGGAGGTGGCAAGAAGAACAACAGGCGGCATTCGACACCATAAAAAGGAAGCTCTCGGAGGCACCAGTGCTAACGTGCCAAGATTTCAGCCAGAAGTTCACGCTCCAGATGGATGCCAGTGACTACGGGTTAGGAGCCGTACTAACACAAGAAATAGACAACTCAGAGCAAGTAATAGCCTACGCAAGCAGGCATCTAAACCAAGCAGAACGAAACTATTCCCCCACGGAAAAAGAGTGCCTGGCCATTATCTGGGGCATACGCAAAATGAGAACTTACTTAGAAGGCTACCACTTTACTGTCATTACGGATCATCTGGCACTGAAATGGTTGAATTCGATCGACAGCCCGTCAGGACGAATCGCAAGATGGGCCCTCGAATTACAGCAGTATACGTTCGACGTCCAGTATAGACGGGGCAAGCTAAACTTAGTCGCCGATGCGCTGTCCCGACAACCGACAGAAACACTATGCATGACCAACACCGAAGACACCAGCGACTCAGGCTGTAAATGGCTAGAGAAAAGAAAGGTCGAAATAAAGAACAACCCAGTAAAGTTTCCAGACTATTTCTTCGAGAACCACCAACTATACCGACACATCCCACATCAATCTAATGACGAAGATTGCGCACCGTGGAAACTTTGCGTTCCAACACCGCTCCGAAAACGGGTCCTTCAAGAGAATCATGACGAACCCAGTGCAGGACACCTCGGCTTCCGGAAGACCATCGGAAGAATCGCCAACCGATACTACTGGCCCGGGATGTTCCGAGAAATTAGCAGGTACGTTCGACAATGTGAGTCGTGCCAGAGGTACAAACCAGACCAACAAAAATCAGCAGTTAAGATGGTCTCTCAAATTGCAGAAGAACCGTGGAGTATTCTATGTGCCGACTTCGTGGGACCGCTACCGCGGTCCAAGCATGGGAATACTACCCTGTTAGTGTTCTTCGACAAATTCTCCAAGTGGACCGAGATAATCCCACTTCGCAAAGCAACCAGCGACGGATTACGGAAAGCATTCCGAGAACGAATCATGGCCAGAGTTGGAATCCCAAAAATATTAGTCACCGACAACGGGTCTCAATTCACCAGCAAAGCTTTCCAGAAATTCTTGCTGGAAGTAGGAATAAAGCAGCAATTTACCGCACCGTATACGCCCCAAGAGAATCCTACCGAACGAGCAAATAGAACGATCAAGACAATGATCGCACAATTATCGGACAACAACCAACGGGATTGGGACAGCGAGAGGCAACGAGTAGCAGCACGACGAGCAGAGGCGAGAGGCAACGAGTAGCAGCACGACGAGCAGCCGCGAGAGGCAACGAGTAGCTGCACGACGAGCAGAGGCGAGAGGCAACGAGTAGCTGTACGACGCGCAGAGGCGAGAGGCAACGAGTAGCAGCACGACGAGCAGAGGCGAGAAGCAACGAGTAGCTGCACGACGAACAGAGGCGAGAGGCAACGAGTAAGCTGCACAACGGGCAGAGGCGAGAGGCAACGAGTAGCAGCACGACGAGGAACGACGGGTAGAGACGAGAGGCGACACGAGAGGCAACGAGCAGCCGTTTCATAAGCAGAACAACGAGCCGAGTTACGACGACGGCGAAGAACGACAAACGTTACGAAGCAGTGAGAAATACCTACAACCAAACCGAAGTTAAGAATGTATTAAATGAATTTGGAATTAGTGAACATTAAATTAAGTGAAATTAAAATGATTAAACAGTAAATAAAGTGAAGTCTAACAGAAAATAAATGTTTGTAACGAACCCTGGCTCCGACGAGTATACCCTGGAAAATGAGTCGTTACAATGGCACCCGAGCAGGGACTTCACAAAATAAAGAGTGTCAGTGAAAACAGGCAGTGAATAACACCGAAGAACAGTGAATTAACAATTGGTACGAGACAAGTGCGACAGTGAAAACAGGCCGTGAACACAACCGAGAAACAGTGAATTAACTATTGGTGTGCCTGAAAACAATAATCGACAGTGAAAACAGGCAGTGAATAAAACCGAAGACTAGTGAATTAATCAGCAGTGCGGTGACATTTGTGAAAGTGCCAACATGGTGAAAGTAAATTGGATCTACGGCCTACGAAGAGAGGAGCTCGTCAAGTGTATGGAGGAGTTCGGACTGGACGGTACCGGAACCGTAGATGAACTACGGAAGCGCTTCGCCACGTGGATCAAGGACGAAGGAGGCAGTGAGCATGAGCAGAGACTCATCGAACTCGAGACCCAGCTCGACAAAATCGGCACGCCAAAACTACCAGAGAAAACCGAGGAAAAGGCAACCAACACGGAGGTCCCGCCGCATAACCCCATCGACGAATCAAACGTTGGGATCACCTTTTCGGCCGTGGCCGACCAAATTCGTAAGTGGTCCGTCAAATATGAAGGCGGGAAGGACCCCCTTGATTTCATTGAACGAGTGGAGGAACTTGCCGACGTATATGGGATCCATAGGAAATTGTTGGTCAGAACGATGCCGGAGTTACTCCGCGCCAAAGCTTTAACATGGTATCGCAATAACAATCAGGCCTGGCAGCACTGGAACGAATTCAGAGACGACTTTCTTAAATTTTTCCTTCCGGCCCGACATTTGGAGGATCTAGACGACAAGATACGGCAACGAATACAACAACCAGGAGAATCCTTCAAGGACTACGTACTCGGTTTACAGAACCTTATGCGGCCGATGGACTACACGGCAGAGACAAAACTCGAGAGAATCTTCCGAAACTGCCAGGCGAAGTATCAACTCTACATACGACGGAAAGACTTTTCGACACTGCCCGAGCTAATCGCCCTAGCGGATGATTTCGAGAGCATCAAAGGAGGATCTAATCCCAATCGCTCCGCCCCAGAAGAACGACGTTGTGCAATCGCTCAGACCATGGAGACCCGGATCAACACGAGAACAGCGTGTCGCAATTGCAGTCAAGACGGACATAGGGCCCAAACTTGCCAGAACCCCAGGGTGTATTTCTGCTGGGATTGTGGACGCCGCAACACGAGAACCATCGATTGTTGTAGACGACAATCGGGAAACGAACCCGGAGCCCACCAAACGCGAGGAGTGTCGGTGCCCCCGGGAAACGATCCTCCACTTTAATAAACCACTTGTATCAGGAAAATAGTCACCTCTACGCTACCGTTGCTCTCGGCGGAGGTGCGATCCAAGCTACAATTGATACGGGGGCAACTAGGAGTTTCATTAGCGAGACACTGGCAAAAAAATTACACGACGTAGGACGTATTATCAAGCAAGAGGTGACAGTCAAGATAGCGGACGGTACGAAGCGAAACGTGGCCAAGGCTTTTTTCTCCCAAGTCCGGCTGGGCAACCAACAGTGCGGGTTACCTCTGTTAATTCTCCCCGGACTCATCGAGGATTTAATCTTGGGAATGGATTTCCTCCAAAACATCGGCGCGTCGATCACTTGTGGTGGACAAACCACCACCCTGCGGAATAACGATGACATCCCACGACCAGCGGAGATCAATACGTGCACTGTACTACAGGACGCGATGACCGACCAGCTAGGGCAGATCAACGATTTTCTGGACAGAGAACTACGCGCTTTTGATGAAACCCACGGCGTCTCGAACATCACGAAACACAAAATCATAATGCGGGATGATCGACCATTCAAACATCGCTACGGCACTAGCAACCCCATAACGCAAGCAAATATCAACGCGGAGGTAGATGAACTGCTCAAGAAGGGATGCATAGAACCATCACACAGTCCATACAGTTCCTCGGTGATTCTAGTGAAGAAAAAGAATGACAGTTGGAGGCTGTGTCTCGATTTCCGTCAGCTCAATGCCAGATCAATACCCGACGCATATCCAATCCCACGAATTCAATACATCCTGGACCGACTACGCAATGCTAAATTTATCAGCAGTCTAGACCTGAAGAACGGGTATTGGCAGATACCCATGGACGAGTCAAGCAAGCAGTATACGGCCTTCACCGTACCCGGACGTGGGTTATTCCAATGGCGAGTCATGCCGTTCGGACTTCACTCAGCACCAGCTACCTTCCAAAGAGCCCTGGACCAAGTAATAGGACATGAGATGGAACCATTTGCCTTCGCTTATCTGGACGACATTATCGTCACCGGTACAACCTTCGAGGAACACATGCGCAACCTAGGCGTAGTTTTCCACCGACTGCGAGCAGCAAACTTAAAACTTAACGTAGACAAGTGTCAATTTTTCAAGAAGGAAACGAAATATCTAGGACATGTTATCAGCGAGAAAGGAATACACACAGACCCAGACAAAGTAGCCGCGATAGACGCTCTACAACCACCCACAAACATACGCGAAGTACGGCGGTTCCTTGGAATCGCATCCCGGTATCGACGGTTCGTTCCGGAGTTCGCGACTGTCGTCCACCCTCTAACCACACTTTTGAAAAAGGGAAGGCACTGGAGGTGGCAAGAAGAACAACAGGCGGCATTCGACACCATAAAAAGGAAGCTCTCGGAGGCACCAGTGCTAACGTGCCAAGATTTCAGCCAGAAGTTCACGCTCCAGACGGATGCCAGTGACTACGGGTTAGGAGCCGTACTAACACAAGAAATAGACAACTCAGAGCAAGTAATAGCCTACGCAAGCAGGCATCTAAACCAAGCAGAACGAAACTATTCCCCCACGGAAAAAGAGTGCCTGGCCATTATCTGGGGCATACGCAAAATGAGAACTTACTTAGAAGGCTACCACTTTACTGTCATTACGGATCATCTGGCACTGAAATGGTTGAATTCGATCGACAGCCCGTCAGGACGAATCGCAAGATGGGCCCTCGAATTACAGCAGTATACGTTCGACGTCCAGTATAGACGGGGCAAGCTAAACTTAGTCGCCGATGCGCTGTCCCGACAACCGACAGAAACACTATGCATGACCAACACCGAAGACACCAGCGACTCAGGCTGTAAATGGCTAGAGAAAAGAAAGGTCGAAATAAAGAACAACCCAGTAAAGTTTCCAGACTATTTCTTCGAGAACCACCAACTATACCGACACATCCCACATCAATCTAATGACGAAGATTGCGCACCGTGGAAACTTTGCGTTCCAACACCGCTCCGAAAACGGGTCCTTCAAGAGAATCATGACGAACCCAGTGCAGGACACCTCGGCTTCCGGAAGACCATCGGAAGAATCGCCAACCGATACTACTGGCCCGGGATGTTCCGAGAAATTAGCAGGTACGTTCGACAATGTGAGTCGTGCCAGAGGTACAAACCAGACCAACAAAAATCAGCAGTTAAGATGGTCTCTCAAATTGCAGAAGAACCGTGGAGTATTCTATGTGCCGACTTCGTGGGACCGCTACCGCGGTCCAAGCATGGGAATACTACCCTGTTAGTGTTCTTCGACAAATTCTCCAAGTGGACCGAGATAATCCCACTTCGCAAAGCAACCAGCGACGGATTACGGAAAGCATTCCGAGAACGAATCATGGCCAGAGTTGGAATCCCAAAAATATTAGTCACCGACAACGGGTCTCAATTCACCAGCAAAGCTTTCCAGAAATTCTTGCTGGAAGTAGGAATAAAGCAGCAATTTACCGCACCGTATACGCCCCAAGAGAATCCTACCGAACGAGCAAATAGAACGATCAAGACAATGATCGCACAATTATCGGACAACAACCAACGGGATTGGGACAGCCTACTGCCGGAAATCTCCCTGGCCATAAACTCGGCCATTTCCGAGACAACCGGTTACAGCCCTGCATTCTTGACGCAAGGCCGAGAACTCCGCCTACCCAGGACCGTGTACGACGAGCAGACCTTCGGATCCGGTAACCCTCCACAAACGCCCGTCGAAAAGGCCACGAGATTACAGGAAGCGTTCCAAATCGTACGCCGAAATCTAGAACGAGCAGCTCAGGACCAAGGACGACACTACAACTTGAGAAGACGTCAGTGGACTCCTGCGATTGGCCAACAGGTTTTAGTGAAACAACACCATCTTTCCAAAGCTATCGACGGTTTTGCTGCGAAACTGGCCCCGAAGTTCGATGGACCATACAAGGTGGTGAATTACATTTCGCCTGTGATAATTCAGGTCCAGAAGGAAGATGATGCTAGCACGCGGACCGCGCATGTTAGCGAACTAAAAGCATACCAGGCCACGAAAGAATAGAACAAAGCTTCATTCCCAAGTAGGAGGGAAGTGTAAGGACGGAAATTCCAACGTCCAAATTTCCGACCACACCGAACTGTTAAAACAGAAGACCAGGCCACGGAGGTGAAATACTTAATTTTCTTTACATAAAACACACACCCCAGTGGCTTACAAATGGAGCAACATACATAGAACATAAGAATAAACATGAATTACACATACATAGAATAACATAGCGAAGAACCGGAAATTTCGCAATTATATAATTCGCAGACAACCGATGTTCTCTCCGATATATAACCACTAGCGAAATACCAGAGGTCAGTCGGTCGACAACTAGCAGCTAGTAGTTGAGGGTGGATTTGAAATTCCCCAAAGCAAACACTGAGAGTTGGAATCGATCGAACCGAGGTATGCTCTTCGGCTGTGGCTTTGAAAGTCCATCCGAACCATATTTTCGAGGAAAACGAGTGACTGCTAGGTATAGGCAACCCCTGTTCATGCCAATCGAGATGAGGGTCAGGGCTTTGAAAGTCCGCCGAGTTTAGAGAGGCCAGACAGTTATACGTGATTAGATGCACGGAGCCGAAGCCTACGGAGAGCGATAAGAGAGAAGCGACGCGAAGGGCCACGACCAGTAGCACGACGAGCAGACGCGAGAGGCAACGAGTAGCAGCACGACGAACAGACGCGAGAGGCAACGAGTAGCAGCACGACGAGCAGAGGCGAGAGGCAACGAGTAGCAGCACGACGAGCAGCCGCGAGAGGCAACGAGTAGCTGCACGACGAGCAGAGGCAACGAGTAGCTGTACGACGCGCAGAGGCGAGAGGCAACGAGTAGCAGCACGACGAGCAGAGGCGAGAAGCAACGAGTAGCTGCACGACGAACAGAGGCGAGAGGCAACGAGTAAGCTGCACAACGGGCAGAGGCGAGAGGCAACGAGTAGCAGCACGACGAGGAACGACGGGTAGAGACGAGAGGCGACACGAGAGGCAACGAGCAGCCGTTTCATAAGCAGAACAACGAGCCGAGTTACGACGACGGCGAAGAACGACAAACGTTACGAAGCAGTGAGAAATACCTACAACCAAACCGTAGTTAAGAATGTATTAAATGAATTTGGAATTAGTGAACATTAAATTAAGTGAAATTAAAATGATTAAACAGTAAATAAAGTGAAGTCTAACAGAAAATAAATGTTTGTAACGAACCCTGGCTCCGACGAGTATACCCTGGAAAATGAGTCGTTACAACTTCTGCCGGAAAAATAATAAAGTTGCGCTCTGACTGTTGGCAGATTTTTTGTTTTCGCGATCTTTGCTTAAATAAATCGTGCGAGGATGGTCGTCTACAATGGATTTGTTACTATGTAAGTTGAAATGTTTGTTTCTCTATTAATTTGGTTTTGAAAAACTATTTTCTCGATAGCTAAATCCAGGAACAAAAAATGGACTCAAGTACACGCACATGAAAATAGACAATCGAAGAAAATCGATGCTGATCAATGGTCACAACGGAATTTGAAACAAGTTTGCTGTTCGTTACAAGATTGCAAATATGTTACTCTTGGTATTTGTGTTGGTAGTGTTTTAAAAATAGTTCCTGTTTTTGGTTTTTTCTCAAATTCAGCACTGGGATAAGGATTTAGAGCATATAGCACGAGAGTATCTAAGACATTGTTCGATTGCCAAGGACAAATGTAATTTTACTTGTAAACTAAACTAAATTTCGATTTAGTTCATTTCAAACCGGTCATTTCAAACCGGTGTCATGATTAAAATTGAAACTTTTAGAAACGTTCGTACACAAAAATGGTTTAATTCACAATAGTTTCACAGGTGATTACAAAGATTAAATCAGATTCCGCTTAAGTGCGGCCACGGTGATCGTCGGGAACAAAGTGGACGAAATCGGATGAAACAAAAAAGCGGGCTGCCATTCGAACGACTGTGTTGCGGAAGTAGACGTATGACAGCACTTATTAATGTTGTTTTACACTCAGCCATCCTGAGAACTGGAATCGTCCTCGATTTCTTCATCACTATCTGAGAGTCCATCATCAGGATTCGCACACCCAGGCTTCATCTTATCCGAAGAATATACAGACTCGAAGGGTCGCTGCGTTCGAGGTGCACCAGGAATGTCTTGAATCACATATCGATCGTTATCCAGGGTAGATGCGATGATATACGGTCCTTTGAATTTCACGTCGAGTTTTCGTGAATCTCCCGTCGAGATTAAGGGTCTCTCGATAAGGACTAGATCTCCTTCGGAATATATCGTCGGTCGTTTATGTCATTTATCGAAGTGTCGTTTTTGAGTTCGTTGCGCGAGAGTCCTTTTGAAAATCTTCTTCGTTATGTAGTGCCAAAAGAACCTTGTTCCCCAAAGGATCTCTTGGTTAAAATCCGAAAAGAAGTTCATGAGGCGTTTTTTTCGTGGAATCGTTCTTGCTAGAATTTAGACCCCATTGTATGGCCTTCAACTCTTTGTCCCAAGTTTTTGATCCGTCGGCTATCGTTGTTAAAGCGTCGAGTACGGTCCGGTTACATCGTTCGATTTGCCCGTTTCCACGTGGTGTTCGTGCAGCATTAAGAACATGCATAACTCCATTCTCGTTGCAGAATTTTTCAAATTCTTTGGAGGTGAATGCGGTACCTCGATCGGTTATCATTCTGGTTGGTGACCCGAAATGCGTAAAGATGTTCTGCATAACTTTTATTACAGGAGCACTTGATGTATCTCTAACTGCCTGAAGCGTATTTAGTAAAACCATCAATAATATCTTTCGGGAATGGACCCAAGTGATCCACATGTATGGTATGAAAGGGAATAGGAATTCGCTCAATGCTATGTAGTTGGGCTTCAATCTTGCCAGTTGGTCGTTTGTAGTAAGCGCAGTTAACACACGATGAAATATATCGTTTCACTTTGTTTCGCATTCGTTGAAACCAATAATTGCGTTTAAGGTGTTCTAAGGTTCGTTCCACACCGGGATGTCCAAGATCATCATGACACGTTCTTATGATCCTCCAAATGGCGTCTTTCGGGACTACCCACTTTAGCGTTTCCTTCACCTTCCGATGTAATCTTCCACGTTCAAGCACGTAGTCGTGGTGTACTTGTTTTTCTTCGTTGGTTACTGGAATTGCACGTAAAATTCGTAATACGTTCTGCAGTTTTGGATCCTGTATTTGGATTGTGAGGAGCCAGTCACTATCACAAATATTCGCCATAAGAATTCGCATTCCATCTTCATCTTCGTCGACCGGAGCTTCTGCGTTGGGTTGCCTGCTTAAAGCGTCGGCGTGCCTTATAAGTCCTGCTACTCAACGTCGAATTCAAATTCAGACAGCAATAACCACCACCTGGCTATTCGTGAAGACAACATTTTCTTCTTTGCCGTTGCTTTAATAGCCTCACAGTCTGTTATGACTTTAAACTGTTTTCCTAAAACGAAGCTACGACCGTATAAGGCCAGTGGGGTTATACTCCCTCTTAGAAAGTCTACATGAGATGAACTAGGTCTAGTCCAAGCCGAAACTCAAGACGAAGCAGCGTCACAGAAGAACACCTGCGTCAGAGACCAAAGCGAAGCAACGACGCAGAAACGCATACAGGAAGGTCAAGACGAACAACGACGTTGCAGTAACGCATGCAGTAAGAACCAAAACGAAGCAGCGACGCAGAAGATCGAGCAGCGACGAGCCAAGCAGCGAAATAAGCCCCGCAGTGAAAAACCAAGACGAAGCCAAAAGCCAAGACGAAGCAGCGACGCAGAAGATCGAGCAGCAACGAGCCAAGCAGTGAAGCACGCCACGCAGCGAAAAACCTTGCGACGTTGTGCCAGGTAGCGACATTCCGGACAACGAAGCAAACGAAGTAACGGAGCCAACCGAGTAGCGAGCAAGCGAAACAGCGGACATCCATAACGTTGAGCCGAGCGACGAGAAAGTTCAAGGACGGAGCCAACCATGAGATGACAAACAGGGACCGAGTCGAGGAAGGAACACGAAGTCGTGCCACGAGTCGAGCGGCTACCAGCCACTACAAGTACGACGACAACGCCAGGACTACGAGGACCGACCGCAGAGCCAGGACATTCGAAGTAATTGCCACCCACACAGACAGACAAGGATTGCCAAAACGTAGGGGCATCACAAAGAGACGAAGACAAGAAATAAACCGAGCAGAGAGGGCCAAAGCGTAGAGGCCACATAGAGAGACGAAGACAGAGAAAGTCTAGGCGAGCGAACTACATCGAACATGAGGAACAAGGGCGACGGTCAAGGACTAGCGAAGATGCACGAAGAAAGTACCAAGACGTGAACAACGAAGACAACCCAGACGAGAGCAATGAGGCAAGCAAACAACGTACAGGACAAGCGTAGCAGCAACAACACGTAAGAAGTTGACACAAAGCGAAACAGCAAACGCTGCATACTAATTGAATTATACCAATTATCAATCTACCACTATTTTATTAAACTGAATCATGAATAAAGTGAAGTCTAATCAAGAAATAAATGTTTTGTAACGGACCCTGGAACCCGACGAGTTTATCCCTGGAAATTTGAATCGTTACAAGTTAAAGCTATTTTAAACTCTGCACTCTTCGAACATCCGAGTTCAAAAATGTGTTTCGCAAAACATTTTCTAAAATGTTGAAGCATAGTCAGCAGTTGCTTTCGTTGTTTCTCGTTGAGAATTCCACAGTTGATTTCGCTTTCGACAATGTCTTCAAATGAGCCTGAGCTCTGCGTTGCTATACCACCTTCCTCGTTAGGCGAACAGACTTTCGTGCACAGCACAACTGCGCTCTCGTTCGCGGCTGCTTGTGTTTCGACGGTTGAAGATGACATTTCGTTGTCGTCGTTTCGTTTAGCTAAAATGTTAGCTTCTTGCTTGCCAGTGAAGCCTTCGTTTTCAAGCTCTTCCGACTCGTTATTACTGACGTTGTATAAGGATAGCTGCTTGTACGTTTTCACGATCTTAACATGAGCCAGGTCGGTAAAATCTCAGCCTATAATAAGATCAATAAACATCAATTCATCTTTGACAATGAAAATTTCCACATTGGCTGATACAGAGTTAACGGTCATTTTTACGCTTGTCTTACCAGCAGTGTAACATTTTCCGTTTCCAAAAATATTTAGCGTTATGCAGCAAGGCTGGATTGATAAGTTCCACATACTAACCAGAAAGTACTTTATTACGCTGGCGTCACTACCCATATCGATGAATGCGTTAACCGTAAACTTTTCATTTACTAGCACCTCCTTGTGATACCCATCTCGTTTTATGAGCGCAACCGTTTTGCTCGTGTCGTTCGTCGTCTTGCTGTCCTTTTCGTTATGCCCTGGTCTTTGGCATTTCAAGCAGCGTTGTCGTTTCTGCGGTTTGGGACAGTTTACCGCGATGTGTCCCGTTTCGTTGCAGTTGAAGCACTTTTTGTCGTTTTTATTTCCTTAGTTTTTGGCACTATTTTCGTTTTTCGTTAAACTCTGCCCTTGATTTCGGGATTCCTTGTTGAACCTGGAAAGTTCTTCCCAACGTTTGTACTGGCGTAGTAAATCGTGAGGGTCTTCGAAGCGTTGCATCGACAAAGTCATTTTTAAGTCACGTTCCAGTATTCCGTTTATGACATACTTGATGATGTCTTGCTGTTTTAGAGATGCCCTGCTTGCGATAGACAGCATTTCGAAAAAGTATTGTTCGAATGTTTCGCTCGGCACTCGGCGTCGTATACTGAGCAACATATGTACCTCGGCCTCGTCTTGTGTGGAAGCAAATGCGAACGTCAAGGACGCTTTCATTTCGGTCCACGTTTTAATTCTCGCAGCCTTGGAGCCAGAATTTTGCGGCTCCGACAAGCTTGGATGAGGCTAAAAGCAATGTAGCTTTTTCGTTGAGTCCATAAACTTCTCGTAGGTCCTCTATTTTTTGTATCCATTGTATACTTGAAGCTGCAGTTTTGTCGGATGGATCAAAACTCGGTGCTACGGATATAAGCTCGCGTATGTTGAACTGCATGTTAGCAACGTCAGTGTCAGCTGTCAAATTCGTTGCGTTGTTGACAGTGCGAAACGTTCGTTGTTCCAGGTGTGCTGACGAATTCATTGCGATCGCTGAATCTATGTTCGTTGAGGTTATGTTCGTTGCGGGCATGTTAGTTGGGGTTATATCCATTGAGGTTATGTTTGCTGAGCATGTGGAGTTCAATGGAACCGTGGCGAGAAGCAATTTCGCCTTTACGACCTCCAACTCTAGTTGCAGAATTTCCTTTTTCCTGTCGAGGATGCGCATATCTTCTTCGACGTTTTTAGCCGGTGCTACAGGATTTCTTACGACGTCGCCACAACATTTCGTGTTGCTGCTCGTCGACGTTGTCGTTTGATTTTCAATATTACTAGCTCGTCTCGTTGAATTAGCCAAACACTGAAATCCGAAATCGATGAGATCGTTGGTTTCTGCACCTGTTGCTTCGTTCATGGTACAGGTTGTTCACGAATGATCGCACGTTTTCACCCGAACCTAACGAATACTCGTTAACCACGCGCACTTTCGAGTTCCTAGAGTTCGTCACACGTTTCGGTTTCCGCGTTTTACGTTTTGTGGTTTTTAGCCTTCGACCGCGTGTAATACTATTTGACGCGTTTTAGGCACGGGAAGATTTATGTTTAAATCGGTCGTATCCCACTTCCGATTCCGTCAGGATTAAAATTGAAACTTTTAGAAACGTTCGTACACAAAAATGGTTTAATTCACAATAGTTTCACAGGTGATTACAAAGATTAAATCAGATTCCGCTTAAGTGCGGCCACGGTGATCATCGGGAACAAAGTGGACGAGATCGGATGAAACAAAAAGGCGGGTTGCCATTCGAACGACTGTGTTGCGGAAGTAGACGTATGGCAGCACTTATTAATGCAGCTTTACACCGGTTTATTTTCGATGCAGACAATGAAACAATTACAGTCGCAATGACTTATTCCTTCAGTCCAAGGTTTCCATTGAATCCAATTCCAAAAGTTAAAGTAATTTTGTTTAATTTTGAAATTTTCTAAATTTCATATATGCAAGTTTTCATTAAAATTTGTATATTTAGACCGGTATTAACATATCCCGCTGCGCAATTCGTAGGATCTGCTTCTGCCAAGTTAATATGTACCTATATTTGAACTTTTAAATCGCTGTAGTTTAGAGGGCAACAAAAAGAAATGATATAAAAAAAACATTTTGAAAAACGTAAAAAAAGGTGTCGGGTCCAACAAAAAGTGATGATTCACAGAGTCGGCTTTCTTTCTATTAAATATTTCCAAATCTGCGCTTTATTTCGATAATGGAAACTTCTAATGCGGTGATTTTTCCTAAAGTATTCTTCTCCTTCTCCGACTAAATCATTAACATTAATGGGAGTTGGTAGCGGATATCTTTATCTTTATTTTAATCTTTAAGTCTTTTATCTTTAAATCTAAAGCGTCAAACTTCTTCGCCTCTTCGGGACACTTTCCCAGAGCTTTTCACTTATGCTGAGCACTGGCGGTATGTTATAGTCTTTCATGCGTAAGATGGCTTTATAATTACTCCTTTCTCTAGGAATCTGTTCAATTATATTATTGAAAAGATAATATTTAGACCTATATTCGAAAGCTTCTAAAGTTACAATATCCGGAACGTAGCTATCCTGATAAATGTGTAAATAGAAATCTTCTGGTCTTGGATATTGCTCATCTTTGCTAGTATCAGGGATATTTCGAAGAGTTCAATCAGTCACCAAGCTGTTATACAATTCCTCTTTAAAATATGGACAGGCATGAGCAGTCCAATAGGGATTAACTGCGTCGTTAAGATGTTATTACTTCATAATAACATTATAATACCTTATTTTCAGTTGAATCGACAATGAAAATAATTTTGGCCAGCTAGATCGGGCAAACGCCCCACTGTGCGGCGTACGGCGTAGTCCTAAAACGTGAAAATACAAAATTTCAGGATAGCACCCCATCACCCTATCGGTATTTTTTTTTGCAAATGAGTACACTATCAAAGTTCTATGTATACAAACTCCATATTTCAGCCTCCTTGCATTAGTTTTTGCCGAAATCTAGAAACCAAAATTTTTGGTCTAAAATGCTTCCTCCATCTCCTCCTTAACGCTCCCACCCTTCAAAATATGGTCACTTCTAGGGGCCAACCCAATCTATTCATAATTTTTTTCAAGTTAATGTTTAAAGGGTTTGGGAGCTAGAGCCGGACTGAATTTTTTAATTTCTTTTACGTATCTAGTAGTCACGAAACGTTTAAAAAACATAACGCAGTCACGATCGGCTGCAAGCCAATCGTATGATACTCTAGATGAAATACAGAACTCCGATTTATATTCTAGTTGGAAATATATCAAAAGAATGAGGAGAGCACAAGCAATTATTACATGACCCTTTACTTACAGGTAGAGATTATTGTATAGCGGCTACTCGATTTTTACTTTATTATTTTAATAATAAAGTATTGTTATCGATTTTTTTTTAAAAGAAATTTGCTACCCTAAAATTTTTTTTTACACGTTTTATAACTAATAAACACCAAAAAAGCAAAAAAAAATTTCAGTCCGTCTGGGCGTTGTACGCCGTACGCAAACTCATTTGAGGAATTATAGTTCCCAAACCATATGAGCTATTAAATTGATTTTTTATGAATAGGCATGGTAGACCCCTTGAAGTAAGAATTTTTTTTTTTGAAGGCTGAGGGTGTGAGGGGGAAGGTAGGGGAATCGTTCTAGACGAAAAATTTTTATTTCTTGATCTCAGCAACCACTTATGGTAGGAGACTAAAACTTAAAGTATTGTTGCGAGCTAGGGGTTCGCCGGGATTTCAAGTGAAATTAATTCGGTTAAAATAAAAATAAGTGATTTATTAATTCGCACTTTAATTCACTAACACAAATAATTATCCGAACAATAATTCGCACTGTATGGCAAAACTACCCGCTTTGACTTTCGCTTTAACTCGATCACAGTCTATCGTACGCTAGATATCGCTTCGACGTAATCCACAAATTACAACTGTGTCCCCAGTGAAGTGGAGCTTCTTTTATACCAGTTCGGTGAAAAGTCTAGGGTGTAGTGGAACTTTCCAGGGTCTATGAAGGTTCATTCTGGAACCCTTTAGATTGTTCGATCATTGGTTGGTTCTCGAAATATTTAGAAAGCTCGGTCTACTCAGTCTGGTTGGTTGGTGTCTTTGATGAAGCTTTGAGTACTCGCCGCTAGGTGTCGGGTTTTTGTTCCCAAGATCGATTTGCGGAGCTGCCAGGCTTGCGCGTAACATTACTCCCTCCTTAATTTCTGTTCGTCCCGAACAGAGTCGTTGCCTCGTCAGTGACGCCATTTTTCATTTTAGTCCGTGGTACCCCCTCCTGTATTTGGGTGCTTCGTTGCCATCTTTTACAGTTGCACTGATGCCTTTGTGATGTCTCCCTTTGTCTTCGAGTGCTGTGTAACAACACTGGATCGTTATCTCTGTAGCTTGAAGGTTTCTCATGTTGACAATGCTCTGCATTCTGGTGACTAGTTGCCAAACAGATTTTGTCCCGCGTTTGGTAATGTTTCACCTCCTGTTGATAACAAACTTTCAATCGTCGCAAGTCTCCCACGACCTCTGTGTCATGTTGATTTTCCTGCCTCTCAGTACATGGCTGTTGTTTTCGCCAGCTAGCCTCCGTCTCCCCCAACCGGTTCTGCAGATCCACGCTTCTGATTTTCTCTTGTTCAGCAGCGCAGTCTGAACAATAACTCGGTGATCTCTTCTGCTTTTGACAATCAAGCCTTAGATGTCCTTCTTCTCCACATTCCCAACATCGCATCGCTCCGCGACGTTTGTCTTGTCTCTCGGTTCCTCTCCATCGGCAATCGTTGTCAAAGGTCATGTCCCCATCACGACAACAACTATTGCCTAACTGCTGTTTCGAAGCGCGGTCATCGTAATTATTCTGGTTTCTTCGTAGCTGCCAGCAATTACGCCGCAAGTGCCCGTCCTGTCCGCAATGCCAACATCCATAAACGTTGAGCCTCCGACTCATGTAACACTGGCTTGTGCTCTCTTTGCGGCACTGGCTTGTGCTCTCTTTGCGGCACTGGCTTGTGCTCTCTGTGCGGCACTGGTGGGGCGTCTCTCTGTCAGTGTACTCCCCTGATCTCCATGATTCTCTGCAATCACGACTTAAGTGTCCTGCCCACCCGCAATTCCAACACCGAGGACCTTTAGACATTCTACTTCGCTGCGTACTCTTCACCTTCCGACATACGCACTCTCCTGCCAGGTTTCGGACGTCACCATCACTGCGCATGCTGTTTTTGACTGCTTCAAAAGTAATGCCATATACGAACGCTTCGCCAATCGTTTTCTTTCCTGCCAATTTCAGCGCCAGCTGCAGCTCTCTATCCTGTACAGCACTGTTAAATGCGAAAACAGCTGTTTCGTTGCGTTGCTCTGTTTGTGCGTTGGGATACGATAATAGTGTAAGCCGTTCTATATCGCGCGCCAGCTCTTGAAGTGTTTCACCATTCTTCTGGGAGCGGCTGTATAGTTGTGTTTTGTAAATCTCACGCATGTGTTCACTGCCGTAATGAAGGTCCAATGTCTGTACCAATGTCGAAAAATCTTGTTGCTGCTCCTGAGGAATCGTCTGAAGAAGTTCTGCTGGTGGACCTCTTAGCGCCAATATCAAAGCCGTTCCCCGTTCCAAATCATTCCAATGATTATTCCTTGCGGCTGCCTCAAATTGGGTCTTGTAAATAGCCCACGGTGTTTGTCCGTCGAAGATTGGAGCCTTGAGATCCTTGTGCGTAACGTGTTCTGTTTTGATGACTCCAGTTGCTTTCACGTTATCGAAGTCCCTTTTTAGGCGTTCAACTTCTTCTACAATCTTAGATGTCTTTTCTTCGAAAGTTTGAAGTTTCTTCTCGACATTTTCTTCTATTGTTTTACCCATGGTGTCCATTGACTGGCTCAGATCTTTAATTTTATTATTTAGATCCTCTTTTAGGTCCTTCGAGGTCTGGTCTAGCTTCTCGTTCAAGTTTGTTGATGTTTGATCAAGTTTCTGGCTCTGTTGTTCTAATTTTTGATTTATGTCCACTGATAGTTGTTGTATTAAATTTACAAGGATATCAGAATTTCCAGGATTCTCGTCAGCAACTTCTTCCGTTGTAAACTCGAAATTGTTTGCGTCTTTACCTTCAGCTTCCAGTACTTCAATCATTCGGCTGACAAGTTCAGACTTGTTTCCAACTGTTGACAAATCCCGTCTACCAAGCTCTTCCTTCAACTCCGTTAACTTTAAATCTTTCAAATAACCGGCATTTTCACTGTCCGTTAACTATTTTCCCGATTCAAATTCACTCGAATTTTTCAACTTCACTAATTACAGTTACCGCTCACTAGAGCACTCGAGAATACTCGATTTCACAAAATTCTCACTGCTCGTTCGAGAATTTTCACTTCACTTCACAGTTTGAAAACTTATTCTTCGCGCACAAAATTCTCACTTTGTCCGTCCGAGAATTTTAATTTCACTTTTATCACTCGCGATTTCAACCCGAATTAAACCTTGAAATCCCACTTCTGACACCAATTGTTGCGAGCTAGGGGTTCGCCGGGATTTCAAGTGAAAACAATTCGGTTAAAATAAAAATAAGTGATTTATTAATTCGCACTTTAATTCACTAACACAAATAATTATCCGTACAATAATTCGCACTGTATGGCAAAACTACCCGCTTTGACTTTCGCTTTAACTCGATCACAGTCTATCGTACGCTAGATATCGCTTCGACGTAATCCACAAATTACAACTGTGTCCCCAGTGAAGTGGAGCTTCTTTTATACCAGTTCGGTGAAAAGTCTAGGGTGTAGTGGAACTTTCCAGGGTCTATGAAGGTTCATTCTGGAACCCTTTAGATTGTTCGATCATTGGTTGGTTCTCGAAATATTTAGAAAGCTCGGTCTACTCAGTCTGGTTGGTTGGTGTCTTTGATGAAGCTTTGAGTACTCGCCGCTAGGTGTCGGGTTGTTGTTCCCAAGATCGAGTTGCGGAGCTGCCAGGCTTGCGCGTAACAGTATCTATAAAGCTTTGATAGTGGACCCATTTGCAAAAAAATTGATGATATGGTTGAAGGGGTGTGGGAGTGGAGGGAGAAATAATGCGTCCGAAACGCAAAAAAGTGGAGATCGACACATTCTTAAATCCATATCTCCTAAACCGTTAAAGGCAAGTAATTAAAACTTAACAAATATTTGTAGTTATACTAGGAGAGTAGATTGAAATAAAAATTGTGGGTGGGGGTAGAGGCGTACTTTAGATAAAACTTTAGATTACGATATCTCACAAACCAATTGCACCAGAAAAACAAAATTTGGTTTGGGTATTAAGCTTAGTAAAAAAAGATTGACCAAAGTAAAATTTTTGAAGTGGGCGGAAGAGCACGGAAGTGGAGGGGATAAAAATTTTCAAAAATAACACGTTTCATATCTCAATAACAGTGAAAGAAAGATGCTTAAAATTTTTACCAGAAGTAGGCCTAATAGAATCCTTGTAGGGAGAATTTTTTTGGAGGATGGGGTGTAGAGGTTGAGGTTGGAGAAGGGTGAGAAGGAAAAAGTTCCGATGTTTATATCTTAAGAACCGATAATGAAAGAAAGCTAAAACTCGGTATTTAGATAGAGCAATAGTAGTGGTATGGTGGAAAAATAATTTTTTTTTAAGGGAGTATGGTACGGCGGTGGGGGGTGTATTTCCTAACTTTTGAACGGCTTATGCTAGCAAATGTAAACTGAGTACGTATATGTAAATCAACTAGAAAAGTAATTATGATAAAAAAAAAATCGAACATTCATTGGCGTTCGGAAGGGGGGGCAAAAAAAATTATTACTTAAAATAAAATGCATATATTTTCACTATTTTCGTCATATCTACTAGGTCTTTTCAAATATTGAATTCATTTTTGTTCTACGGATTCTTCATATGAATACCAAGAACGTGTTTTCAAGATTTTTTGAAATTCGACCCCCTAAGAGGGTGTTTAGTGGTTGTATACTTTTCCATAAATTCCACTTTATCTCTCAGGTCTGATTAGATATCAAATATCTTTTCACTTCCACGGGATTGGTAATAATCACCTATTTTTAAGTTTTGTCTTTTTCAGCCTCTAGACCGCATCCCGGAAAATGACCGAATTATATACTTCATATGTTACACTCTATTCTAACCGCTTCTCGAACTTTTTGTTAGGTTTTCAGTCATATAGTAACATACTCCGCATCCCCGAATTAAACACGTTCCGAACTTCTACCTAAAAAATAATAAAGTTGCGCCCAGACTGTTGGCAGATTTTTTGATTTATAGTGAGTTCCATAAAGTAAGTCAGGACATTTTACAGAATTTTTGTATGGCAACTACATAAAAGACTTATGGTATATTTTTCATATTAATAGTTTCAGCTGCGACTATTATAAAATTAATGTGTTTAAAATTTCAAAGTCGTAACTTTAAGTGTTCTAGAGTTATCGTTCAATATTGGTGAACATGTTTATTAAGGACTTTTGTATGACAGCTACCCGAAAGAGTCAACAGATCTTGCAAATTAATGAACTCCGTTTTATTTTTGGTATAAAACTAATTCCTTAAAAATTTTAAATTCCTGCCTTAACTCGTTCTGGAGTAGTAATGGATTCAGTAACATGCATACATTTTTGAAGGACTTTTCTAGGCTGCTACACGAAGGACTCATTCGATTTGCATCATAATCGGAACTTTCAATTCAAACATTGTTAACCTTAAGTTTGTAAAATTTCAAGTTACTAACTTGAAGCATTCGAGCAATAATTGTGAAAACGTGTTTTAAGGACTCTTGTATGGGAGGTACCCGAAGGAGTGGAAGGATATAACCCATTAACAAACTTAGCCTTACTTTTTCCATCTTACAAGTTGTGCCAAAATTTCAACTTCCTAGGTCAACGCGTTCTTGAGTTTTCGTGCTAACGGACGGATGGACAGACGGACAGCAAACGGATTTGGGGGTTTTGGCCAAAAATAAACACAAAATAATATAATAAAATAACTTTTTTTCGTCCGAGGCTCGGTTCTATGCGTTACAAACTTTTCGGGCTGGATTAAACTTATAATACTCTATATGTTCATCTAGAGTATAAAAATGTTTCAGGGTAGCAAATATCCTTCTTTAAAAATGGATAACAATACTATATTATTAAAATGATAAAGTAAAACAAAGTGATTGTTTTTGGTATGTTTGATATTTTCTGGATAGATTTATCGCTTCGTCTGAGATTTTTGTTGTCTTATCATTAAGCAAGAAAAAGGTTCCTTATATGTGTAAATTAATTATAATTATGTTCATCTTCTTTATTTGTTCACAGGATCCAACATTAAATAACATTTTAAAGAGATATTTATGAAGGTGGATCACTTTATTTATTATTGCAACACGTACATATAAATGAATATACAAACAGTGCGATCCTATTAAAAGATCACACTAAGCAAGAAACCTTCGAAATAGCGAGAAAATTAGGAAAATTGTATTGAAGTAATGAAGACATAGGAATGAACCAGTAAACAGTTTTCAACTCATCTCTAAAATAATAGCATATAAAATACTGCTGAACAGCAAAATAAAAAGAATAGCAAGCGAATTCAGCAACATACTATCATACGAGTATTACTATTAAACCATGAAAAGTTTTGCTACTATACTCTTATCACTGCTGATATTAACAGTTAAAATTATTCGAACTTCTTCACAAGCAATTCAAGGTAATTAATTTATATAAAAATATATTTCATAAAACATTTCAATTTATCTTTGAACTCGTGTTAGCAGGTGTACGAGAATTAAAGAGCCTTTAATTTTCTCTTGGTTTTCTAATTTTGTTCCAGAGGTTCCGAGGTTTCAGACTAGGGTTCCGGGAGTTTACGAAGGATTTCCATGATTCCTTGTATGCTAGTTTTGCGTCTCGACGGAGTTTAGCCTGGGATTTCCTATAGGAAATGGCATTTATTTAATTGGGGTGCTTTTCGAACTCCTTCCACGCTTGATTTTTAGTCTTTACAAGTTGAGAGATAATAAAGGTGAAGCAGATGATTTGTGTGAGGTATTTTGGAGACCGGTATGGATATCGAAGCGGCTGATCTCAAGCTTTTCTTAAGCGTAGCAGCTTCCTTGTTAACGTTAGTTGATATAGGGTAGTTGTTTGATAGGCTGATAGTTGCTTTCTTAAATTATTTCCAATCCGCCTGACTTTCTTTGAATATAGGGTTGTGCTTTCTCGTGGGAGGTGCGGAAGAATTTGAAATAATGATAGGGAAGTGATCACTAGATTCTAGAGTGTGGTGAGTTCGCCAGTTCAGAGAGTGTGCAAAGTCATCGGAAGCCAATGATATGTCTATCGCGGTAAGAGTGTTTCTGGTGGATAGATGGTTTGGTGAGCCATCGTTGAGGATGATTAGTTGGTTGTCATTGGAGAATTCTTCAACGATCAAGCCAGGTTTTGAGGTCTGTCGGGATCCTCATAATGTGTGAGATGCATTGAAATTACCCACAATGAGCTTATGCTGATGAGCTTCGGGCGGAATTTCATCGAGTAGCAGCAGAGAGAGAGGTACATGATGCTTGGTGATCGAAATGGGTGGAAAAGTATTTAAGGTAATTGTCTGATGGAGGAGTTTAGATGAGGAATGCTGGTGAGAAATACTTAGCGTATTTCTTATTAGAAGGCCTAAGTGTAAGGCTTATAGTAGTGGTACGGAGTATATTTTGAAAGCTTGAAAAGCTGGAGGGAACGTTGGGTGATTTGGGTCTCTTGTAGTGCAATGATGTCGGGGTTGTATGTTGCTACGAGTCGTTCCAGTGAAGGTTTGTTATTTAAAAAGCCCAGTATGTTCCATTGCATGATTGTGATGTGTACGGGCATAACTTGTGTTTTATAAAGACTTGAGTTTAAGGCGTGGTAAATTGAAGTTTAGGATGTAGTATGGGCAATAAGGGATAGAAAGGTTATCTAAGGCACTTTATTCAATTGGATAATGTAGGTAATTGTTTGGTGATTTTGACAAAACATCTTGGTCGGTTTTCATGTCGGAGTCGTATTCACCATTCGGGGGCTTAGCTGTATCCTGATTGCCTATTCTGTAGTACGTAAATACTAAGCCATGGGTCGATTGATCTGCTGCTAGCAATTGTTTATCTTCTGATGTTAGATTTGTTGATTTCGTTGATGTTGATGGTAAAGAAAAGGAATAATTGTCTTGCATGTGGCGGTTTGCTTCGGAATTTTATGATGTAGTTGTGGATGTAATGTTAGAAGTTGTTATTACAGTCTCTTAACTGTTCGTGGTGTTTTTGTTTGATGCAGTTAGTGTTGTAAATAGAGTAACAAACTGTATTTGAAATTATTCCTCTTGCACTTGTAACCCTAAATGCAACCCTGCACTCACATTCTCACACAATGAATTGTCATTCTCATCATTATATTTTTAGTCTTAATAAAAAACTCATTACAACAGGTTATGGGCTGACTGACACGCCCGCAAAATATATCGAAGTTACACGTCTTTTCTTCGAAGTTCGCTTTAAAATTCGGGAAATTTTTCGATAGAACGTTTACGTGGCCGCGAAAACTTTGATGTTTGGAAATTGCAGGCGAGGTCCTGTCTCATCATCAAAGGCATTTGGAGTGTCGTCGAAAAAAGCGTCACAACTGAAAAAAAAACTGATTAAAACCAGCGTGCGTTAGCTAAGATCACTTTAATGATGGAACCATGCAACTACAGTCATATAGCTGCTGCAACTACTGCGAAGGAAGTATGGGATGCTTTTATCGAGGCCTATGAGGACACCGGATTAACTCGGAAAGTAGAATTGCTGAATCAATTAGTGAACACCAAACTTAAAGATCATTCGACGGTACAGGACTACATCAACCATTTGGTGATGACCGCCATTAAAGTCAATACGTATGGTTTAAAAGTGGGCGATGAGCTGATAGCTTCTTTAATGCTTGCGGGGCTTCCTGATGACTATAAGCCTTTAGTCATGGCAGTGGAAAACTCCAAGGAGAATCTAACAGAGGATATAGTGAAGAATTTATTGCTTCAAAATGCAAATTTCGACAACAACGGAAACGTGCATGAAACGGCTTTATACAGCAATAAATCTGTACCTCAGAGGTAAACTGTCGTAACTACCAAATTTCGTTTTTGGAATTATTAATGTAATTGCATTATGGGGATGTAAATATATTTTTAAGTGGTAAATCTTCGCATCCGCAGAGCTAAAGGAAGCCAAAATAATCAATGAGTTTTAATCGTATCTGCCTTGTATTGATAGAGGAAATGAATAGTTATAAAATGGTCTACTGACCATTTTACGAAATGTTACTTATGACAGTTTACCTCTGAGGTACAGAAATACAAGAAAAAACCGATTAAATGCCATTCGTGTAGCAGTATCGGACACATTGCGAGAAATTGTTCGAAAAAAGGGAACAAAAAAGATCAAAACACCAACACACAATCAAACTCCAAAAAGTCAGAGAGCGTAGCTTTATTTGCGAAAAAAGAAGAAGAAGGTGTTAAAGCCAAGGAAGTGTGCGCAAAAGCTGCGAAAAGTAACACAGAGCAAATCGCTGACAACTGGTATGTTGATTCAGCAGCAACATGTCATATGACAAATGATATAAGCAATTTACACTCGATACGTCAAGTCAATGACATGACTATAATTGCAGCGCATAAAAGTGAAATGGCCGTTGAATTTGTCGGAAAAAGTGAGTTAGTTTTATTTGGCAAGAGTGAAAGTCGGAGTGCAACAGTTCACAACGTTGAATTCATACCCGATTTATGTGCGAACCTTATTTCCGTACGCCAAATGACAAGAACCGGAAAAATGTCGTGTTTAAAAGTGACTCATGCAACAAAAAGACTCATAAAAGCAAAAAGACTCATAAAAGCGAAACAAACACGAAAGGTAAACAAAGAAATTGGAACGCGCGAGTTAAGTATTTGATTTTAATAATCTTTAAAAAAACGAATTTTAATTTGATGTTCGACAATTATGTTTATTTCTTTTACATTTAATTTTGATAAAAATACTGACAAGGTTTTAGGTTGGGAAGGTGCTTTATTAATTATTTCTGCTGATGTGATAGGACTGGTGACTGGTTGCGTTATGTAACTCGCGCGACCAATTTTCTGGAAATAGTGCATTCTGATGTTTTTGGACCATTAAAAACAAAATCTTTCTCTGGTACCAGATTTTTATTATTGTTTGTCGATGATTATTCAAGAATAGTGTTTAAGTACTCAATTAAGAATAAATACGAAGTGTTCGGCAAATTTAAAGACTTCAAAAGTACGGCTGAAAACCAGTTCTCATCCAGCATAAAGATATTGAGTACTGATAATGGCGGAGAATATGTCAACAGAAACTTCGAAAAATTTCTGCGTGAAAACGGTATCGTCCACCAAAAAACGTCTCCGTATACCCCGGAACAGAATAGTGTGGCGGAGAGGATGAACCGCACACTGGTAGAGCGTGTTCGATGTATGCTGAAAGACAGTAAATTGAATGTACGTTTTTGGGCTGAAGCAGCTATGACGGCGACGTACCTCACCAACCGTTTCCCATGCAGAGGAAGCGAATTTGTCCTGAAGAGATTTATACTGGCAGAAGACCGAATTTAAAAATTCTGCGCGTTTTCGGTTGCACTGCGATGGTACATATACCTAAGGGGAAAATACATATACATACATACATATATATATTGATCAGATAAAAATTACACAGCTGAGATGCTGTTGAGATAGTTTCAAGTGATTAGACTACTATTGTCTTTACAACTTCAATGTTAAGTCTAATTGCTTCTTTACAAGTAATTAAGTAATGCCTTAGAGCTAGCTCAATTCTTTTTATGGGAAAACTCTCAAAAACCTACCGATTTCAGCCTTAAACCTAACTTATGATCTAAATTTAATTGCATTAAAAGAAAAAAGAAGATAGAAACAGAAAATAAAATAAATGATAAGGGAAGTAAAATTGATAATATAGGCTAATATAGAGAACTCGTAACTAGAGGATTGGTTGAGTTTCGACATTTTTCGTAGAACCTTAAATTGAAATTTGCTGCTTTTTCTGCTAATAAAGGAGTATTGGCTAACTCGTGTATGATACGCGTAGAACAGAAGAACGGTTTATTTAAAATAATCTTTAGACACTTATTTTGCAGTATCTGCAGTCTTTTCCTGTGAACGCCAGCAGATTTGATCCAGATAGGTGCACCATAAAGGATTATTGGTTGTATGACCATTTTAAAAATCAAAAGCTTGTTTTCGACTGATATGTGTGAGTTCCTGTTAATTAATGGATACAAGGTGTGAATAGTTTTGGAGATTTTTAAGCAGGTTTGTTCGGTATGCTCATGAAAAGTTAATTTTTTGTCCAAAGTTAAACCAAGGTATTTGATTGTTTGCGACCAGTTAATGGGTTCGCCAAGGATGTTAATAAAGGGGTTCGGGAGATTGCGCATTGCCCTTTTTTTGTAAAATAAATAATTTGTGTTTTCGACGGATTAATTTTAATTTTCCATTTGTTGAAAAATGATTTCAGTAATTCCAGCTGAGATTGAAGATGCTGCACTATTGAACAGGGATCGGCCGAACTTGCGAGAATTCCAGTATCGTTGGCATACATAGCTAAATCGCAGCTGGGATGGTGGGGGATGTCAGTTGTATACCTATATATTAAACAGCGTAGGACTAAGACAGGAGCCTTGTGATACGCCTGCGGGTATTGTGTAGCCGCTAGATATACTACCCTTGACCTTTACTCTGAACTTGCGATACTCAAGAAAAGATAGTTGTATTTTAATAATATAAGCTGGGAAGGAAAATTTGGTTAATTTGTTGTGTTTGAGGCCTTGGAAGGACTATTTCGACTTGAAAAAGTCAAAATAGTCGAAAGGAAAAGGAAGGTTCGGGACAGAAGGGCCAATTCCACCTACGCCCGAATTGGTGGCTGAGTTTTCGCTGGTGCCACGCTCTTGCTGGCGGCCGGGACTAGCTACGGCAGTGTGGGGGGGTACTTGCTCCAACTCAGACCATTAAACCCTTGGCCTATACAATAAAAATTATCAGCGCCGACTTATCCAAGGGAATACAAAAATTGGGATTATTTTCCCAACAGGTCGTGAAAGACCAAGAAGCGGTTGGATTGGCGCGGCTTCGCGAATTGTCAGGGCGATCCTCAAAACATTTCAGCGTCGTGGCCCCTTATTGAGGTTCGGGGCTAAGGTGTTAGACGATCGAGTTCATTCACGAATGGCCTATGAGCCTTTAATCATCGTGACAACCAAAAAAAAACTATTAAGGCAAAAATACCTATAAAAATCAAAGCTGAAAGGGGAGAAATGCAAGAAGGAAAGAAAATCATAAACAAAATATAAATAAACACTCACCCCATTTCATTTTGTAGATTCCGGATATTAAAAGGCATTACCTTTGAGTTTCTAAAATTGTTTTAAGGTTTCTTTTTTTTCGTATTAATTTAATGTTTTACTAGTTTGTAAGGACGGAAATCTTAGGGTAAATTTCCGCTTACAACAACGACCATGTTAAAAAACGAAAATACCGAAAAGCATGGTATAATATGAACTTCATGTATTTTTTTACATATGCGATATAATTCGCAGCCAGTGCATGTTCTGGTCCGTATATAGTCCAAAGCGATCGAACACAAATTGTCTAGTTGGCGGCGTAGTTAGTAGCCGCGGGTCGAGCCTAAAAACTCCTCCCAAAGTGAAAACTAACGCCATGCCCGAGAAATCGACCTATGGCTTGGGTCTGTGGCTCTTGTGAGTTCGCCAAACATAGTCTCGAAAGTCTCGACGGTAGAGTACGGCTTGCCCCGGCCATGCCAATCTATTTAGGGTCTGTGGCTCTTGTGAGTTCGCATAAAATATAGAACGGCCAACCGGTTACCGTGAATATACACACACGGAGCCAAACTCAGCCAGCGCAAGCGACGGAGGTCCAGGCAAAGCAGCGACACAGTGAGCACCAGACGAGCGGCACCGAGGACAACGCAGCGGGACCCTGACGACGCAACAACGAGGCAGCGACGAAGAAGGCCCGCGTAACCGAGGTCCGGAGGAAGCACCGCTACGCAACGCATGGAGCAACGCAACGGCACGACGACGCACAACGCAGCACAGCGCTCAGGACAAAGGGCAGCGCAACGCCACGACGACGCACAACGAAGCGCAGGTCAGCAGAGTAACGCTGCACCATGAGCAGCGCCGCGCACAGGACAACGCAACGCCACGCACAGAGCAACGCAACGACGGCACACGAAACGCGCAAAGCAACGCAGCAACGACACTCAGAGCAAATAACGCACAGAGCAACGACGACGCACAGAGTAATGCAACGCGCAGAACTTCGACACACAGAGCAACGCGGCAACGCACAGAGCAAAGCAACGCACAGAGCAACGCAACACAACGCGACACTCCGAGCAACGACACAGAGAGCAACGACACGCACGGAGCGACTACACGCAGAACAACGCAGAACGACACAACAGAAGCAACACACAGAGCAGAGCGCGCACAGAGTCGCGCAACCTCCAGAGCAACGGTACGCACAGAGCAGGGCAACGAGCGAAGCTACGCACGTACAGAGTAACATAGCACGCAGAGCAACGCAACGCAGCAACGCACAGAGTGACGGTACGCACAGATCAAGACAACGAAGGAAGCTACGCACGTATAGAGTAACAAAACACGTAGGGCAACAGAGCAACGCAACGCGCAGAACAACGACACGCAGAACAACGCAACACAACACAAGTTGGACCGGAAAGGACGTAACGTAAAAGGACACAAGCATGAGATGGCGCACAGAGACCGAAGGAAGGCAAGCAGAGGCGTGCCAAGAGCCGAGCTACAATCAGCCACGGACAGTACGACGAACAACGCCAGAACTACGGGAAACAATCGCAAGAAGAAGGCAAGCACCGCAATGCACCAGGAGCGACGTAGACAGGGGATGTCGAAGACATTGAGCACAAGAAGCGCCAGGCGACACCAAGGGACGTAGACAGGAGGGGTCGAGGCAACACAGAGGAACAAGAAGCGCCAGGCGACACCAAGGGACGTAGACAGGAGGGGTCGAGGCAACACAGAGGAACAAGAAGCAAAGCGGGAGGATGCCGAGTCAAGCGAGCAACATCGAACTTGTGAGGACCATAGACAAACGGAACGACGCCAGTCAGCGCAATGCGGCGTAGCAAATGCCGCAAGAAACGCACAAAACAACGCAAAGCACCCGAGAAGTACCGAGCCGAGCAGCAACGAGAGGATAACGAAGTCAGAGACGTTATAGGACCGAGGAAAACCGAAGCGTATGAGACAAATAATACCAAATACTTATTAAATTTACCGAATTATATAATGAATTATAACCTTTATATAATAAAATAGTTGAAGTCAAAACAAGAAATGTTTGTAACGAACCCCTGGCGCCCGATGAGCCTACCCCAGCAATTCGAGTCGTTACAAGTTTTAGTTTTTTTTATACTGTTTCGTCCTGTCAGTCGGTCATTTTATTATATATTGATATAATTTTTCTCTAATTCATTTGTTTAAATTCATTTCTACTATTTATTCAGTTTGCCTTCGTATTCGTGTATATTTAGATTTAGTTTTATTTATTTAAAATTTAAATTTTTCTATTCATTCAGTTTGCCGTCGTATTCGTGTATATTTAGATTTAGTTTTATTTATTTAAAATTTAAATTTGACTATTCATTCAGTTTGCCTTCGTATTCGTGTATATTTAGATTCAGTTTTATTTATTTAAAATTTAAATTTTTCTATTCATTCAGTTTGCCGTCGTATTCGTGTATATTTAGATTTAGTTTTATTTATTTAAAATTTAAATTTGACTATTCATTCAGTTTACTTTTTTTAAAACAAAAAATCAGCTTAATTTTTTTTCCTCCTGTGCATTTAGTCGACCAACGCTGATACGATTTTGCTCGTCGTGTAGGAATTCTACAATCGGAACCGCACACAATTTTTTCTTTTTCCTTCTTTGCTCGCCCCCTTTTTCACGAAACACTTCTAAATTCACGAGCGGAAAATCCCGGCGATCGATGACTGCTCAAAATCCGCAGATCTTGGTGGCGCGTAGCACGCACCCAGAAAAAACTCAATTCACCCTGCTGCACAAAAAGGATCACACTCCTCACTTGCACAAAACTTTCTTTTTCTTTTTTTTTCGCTAAAGTTCAGTTTTCAGTTTTCGTTGGAAACTCAACTCGGGATATAAAATTCGACATTTAAAAACATGCTTTTAAAAATTAGTTATCGACTATTCCAGCGGGTATTGGTGAAAATGAAGATACTCCTTCAAAATGGCGATTATGGACCAATGACTTTTCAGCCGCACGCACCGATCTTCACATTGCACATGCACATCAGAACTGATATTTGCGTTGGTTTTGATTTCTTATTATTCAAACTAGCCGCGGACTAACCGACTATACGAACATCCAGCGCACTCAACGTCCAACAAGACACTCCGCGACAATTCAAACACCTTATTCTGAGGGACGTCGTTGGGATGCCCCGGCGTCGGAACCGTATTTATGCCGAAAATAATTTTCGGTAAGAAGAAATTCCTCAACATTTCATAAAACAATTCACAATTTTCATTTCTTTTCACATTGGGTTTTCTTTTACAATTCACTACCCGTTTTTTTTTTTTGTTATGCACTTGAACTGCACAAAATCATCAGCTGAGTCGGAAATGTACAGAAGAAAACGTCTCAACTAAGTTCTGCAGCACGCAATCACACTCTCCAAATCATTTCCCGGCTACGAAGTCAATCGAAAATCTCGCCGCGTTCTAATGGCGTATAGAATGGCCCAACATTGTCTTGCCGAAATTCGATTTTTGCGTCAAAATTGCACTCACTGACAAATCGCGAAGCCGCGCCAATCCAACCGCTTCTTGGTCTTTCACGACCTGTTGGGAAAATAATCCCAATTTTTGTATTCCCTTGGATAAGTCGGCGCTGATAATTTAGGTTGTATAGGCCAAGGGTTTAATGGTCTGAGTTGGAGCAAGTACCCCCCACACTGCCGTAGCTAGTCCCGGCCGCCAGCAAGAGCGTCGCACCAGCGAAAACTCAGCCACCAATTCGGGCGTAGGTGGAACTGGCCCTTCTGTCCCGAACCTTCCTTTTCCTTTTGACTATTTTGACTTTTTCAAGTCGAAATAGTCCTTCCAAGGCCTCAAACACAACAAATTTATATATTAAACCGTGATGCCAGACGGAGTCAAATCTCTATATCCAGGACGACCATGCCTATGGACCGTTTGTTTTCCAATGATTCTCCTACGGATTCAGTGACACGTAGCAATTGATGATTTGTTGAGAGATGGGCAGAAAAACCGAATTGAAAATTTGGTATTATGTTGTTGCGATCAAGAAAGTTTTTGATTCTGGCAAGAATGACTTTTTCGAAGATTTTGCTTATTGTTGGAAGTAGGCTAATCGGACGGTAGCTGGATGGAAGTTTTGGATCCTTGCCAGGTTTGGGTATGGGCAGAACAATTGCGCTCTTCCAGGTTTTAGGAAAGTAGCTTAATTTTAAACAACAATTAAATATAAAATTAAGTTTAATAACAGCTTTCATTGGAAGATGCATTAAAAGTATGTTGGGGAGTTTATCTTCATTTCACGCAGCAGTCTTCTGATTTCGGTAGGTCTGCAAAAATCTGCAGGCCTTAGGTCTGAAATCAGATTTGGTACAGTAGATATCAGGTTTCCGATATTGTTCTCTGTGTCTTTATCACTAAGGCTATCACCTAGATGATGGGAAGATAAGAAATTTTTTGCGAAACATTCTGCTTTGTTTTCATCACTGAATCAGAGTTGGTTCTGATGTAGGATAGGAGGCATAAGTTTAATCCTATTTTTGAATACCTTATTTAACTTCCATAGGTTTTTTGAACTTTTGCCTAAATTGCAGAGCATGGTGTTCCATGAAGAGTTCTTTTGTTCTTTAATTTTTTCGTGGATCGACTTGGTGAGGGAATTGGCAAGATTCTTAGTACGGCGACGGGTTCTTTGCCACTGGCGGCGAGTATCATTACGGGTTTTTATGATTTGTTTTATGGGATCATCGAGCATCAGTGTGTTGTGAACGATTTTGAGTTTCGGTGTAGAATTCTCAGATGCTTCCATATGGAATCGTTAAATTCGCTTATACGGGTATCCACTTCCGTTGTGTTGCATATCTTGGACAAATCTATGGAACTGACATCATTTTGGTCAGTTACCATCTGCTTAAACTTTCTCAAGTTAGTTTTTCGGAAGCACCTGACTAGATTATCAGACCTTTGCAAGGATATCCTTTGCTGTATGGAAAATATAACTGGAAGATGAGGGGAGGACAGTTCGTTAATAGTAATAGGTTGAGTAATTAGGATTTGGCCATTACTTATTACGAGGTCTAGAGTCGATGGGTTACCCTTAGGAGGGTGGTATGTTGGTTCGGTGGGGACGTGAACCAAGAAATGCCTGCGAATCATTTCATCGAAAAGAATTGTACCAGCTTTATTTGCTTTTGCGCAGTTCCAGTACCTAGCATTCAGGTCACCCGCAATTAGATAGCTACATTTGGTTCTAGAGATTAATTCAAAGTCAGATCTGAATAGCTTTAACTTGTCATTGTTTGTTGAGCACGGAAAATATGCAGCAATTACAATCAAGTCGATGCCTAAAATTTTTATTGCAACTGTTTCAATTACTTTCGTGTTAAAAGGTGAGAACAGAGTATGGCTTATGGCCTTGTTAATGAGAATGGCAACGCCGCCTCCAGTTACGAGTTCTCTATCACATCGGTAGATTTTAAAGCTAGGATGATAGAGTTTATCTGTTTCCTTAACCCATGTCTCGGAAATGATACAAAGGTCAATTTTATTCTCCACTAGATAATTAAACACTTCAGTGGACTTATTTCTAATGCTTTGTGCATTCTACAGCAAAGATTTTATTTTATATAAATTATTCATAAATAAATTTCATTGCAAGTTCAACCAGTACATTGTATTGGTCCTGTTTCGTATTATATTGGGCTAAATTAGAAATAAGCTCAGTAGAAAGCTGGATTAGCTTATCAGCAGAGAATAAACTTGAATTGGTGGTAGTGTCATGGCTTAAAGGTAGACTTCGCCCTCTAGTGATATTTAAATTTTGTTTAACAATATTACTGTAAGATGTTGAGAAAGTATTAGTATGTACAGGCTTTGCGATATTATTAGTTAAGTTTGGAAAGTGAGTGGTAATGTTATTAAATACATTACTGCTACTATAAGCGTTAGTACTACGAGCTGGATATCTGGTACCTTTAGCATTGAGCTTAGTTTTGATCTCAATATACTTCTTTCGGTGTTCGCAGGTCTGGTCATTGGCTAGATGATTTAGGCCGCAGTTTATCGACTCGTTTTTATCAGCGGGACATTCCGCTTTGTTGTGCTGCATACTGCAAATCATGCATTTGGACTTTAAAAAGCAGTGTGATGATCCATGTCCGAATGCTTGACAGTTCCGGCATTGGGTAGGTCCGGATTGTTTACGGGAATAGAATAGTTCAGTGGAACGATGGTGTGCATGATGGCTTTAGTCTTTTTCAAATCCGCTACTTTGATTGTCCCGCGATTAAAGTACAGTATGTATAGGTTGCTTGGTCTTTGTACCTTTTGGCGTTCAAGTTGAACTTTTTGATGTTCGCACAGTTGATGCTATGACTTTTTAGCAAGTGAGTTTTTAATGCGTTGCAATCCATGTCGTGTAGGCCGGAAAGCACTATTTTTGTTGGACGCTTATCAGGTCGTTCGTAGGTGAAAAAGTTGACTTTTTTTGCTATGAGGTGTTTGTGCAACTTTTCGTAATCAGCGATAGAGTCGGATATTACCTTTTCCCCAGTGGACATGTGTTTTATTGTCGTGTTGGGTATGTTGAGTTCGGTGATGATTGCCTGGATAGCTACCGATGTAAGTTCCGGGAAAACTATGTCTGGCGCTTTTATCTTTGGTGTGGTGGACGATGCAGTTGGTGCAGCGGGTGCACTAGTATTTTCGTTTTGCTCATGGCCTTGGAGAATATGGAAACGGCCGAAGTTTCTTGCTCCAGGCATGTTAGCGGGTTGCGTGAGTCCGGGAAGTTTTAATCTTTCCCTTATTAATAATCCGGGGGGAGAGCCCTCCCGGAGTCTTCTGGATGATGTTCCTTGTTCAAGTATTTATAATACAGTATTGTTATCGATTTTTAAAAAAAATAATTTGCTGCCCTTAAAATTTTTTTTTCCACGTTTCATGACTAGTAGACGCGAGAAAAGCAATAAAAATTTTCACTCCGTCTGTACGCCGTACGCCGTACGCCGTACGTCGACCGCCCCAAAATCTTTGAAGGCTCGTAGCTCTCAAACCAGTGGAGCTTTTAATTTAAATTTTTTTCTAAGAATAGACTTGGTAGACCCCTTAAATTGACATTATTTTCAGGGGAGGAGGTGTAAGGGGGAAGGCGGGGTAAGCGTTTTAGACGAAAAATTTAGGTTTCTAGATCTCAGGAACCGCTTGTGTTAGGAGGCTGAAACTTAGAATTTCTAAAGACCTATGATAATAGACCTATTTGCAAAAAAACAAAACAGATATGGGTGAAGGGGTGTGGGAGTGGAGGGGGAAATAATGCGTCCGAAACGCAAAAATGCCGAGATCGACAAATTCTAAAACCCATATCTCCTTAACCATTAATAGCAAGCAATTATAACTTAACAAATATCTGTAGTTATACTAGGAGAGTAGATTGAAACAAAATTTTTGGGCGGGGGTAGTGGCGTACGGGGGTGGGGGGGGGTTGAAAAACTTTACATTACGATATCTCACAAACCAATTGGACCAGAAAAACAAAATTCGGTTTGAGTATAAAGCTTGATAAATAAAGATTGCTCAAAGTAAAATATTTGAAGGGGGTGGAGGAGCACGGAAGTGGGAGGGACTAGAATTTCTCAAAAATAACACGGTTCATATCTCAATAACAGTGTAAGATGGATGTTTCAAATTTTTACCAAAACTAGGCCTAATAGAACCCTAGTAGGGAAAAAAAGTTTGGGGGTGTGGGTAAAGAGGGTGAGGGTGGGGAAGGGTGAGAAAGAAAAAGTTCCGATGCTTATATCTTAAGAATCTATAATGATAGGAAGCTGAAACTTGGTATTTAGATAAAGCTGTAGTAGTGGCATGGTGGAAAAATAAATTTTTTTTTAAGGGTAGTATGGTACGGTGGTGGGGGGTGTTTTCCCTAACTTCAGAACGGCTTATGCCAAAAAGCTGAAACTCGGTACGTATATGTAAACTAACGAGAAAAGTTATTCTGATAAAAAAAATTTCAAATATTCATTGGCGTTCAGAAGGGGGGCAAAAAAAATATCGGTTAATATAAAATGCATATTTTCACGATTTTCGTCATATCTACTAGGTCTTTCGAAATATTGAATTCATTTTATTCTACGGATTCTTGATATGAATACCTAGAATGTGTTTTCAAGATTTTTTGAAATTCGACCCCTAAGAGGGTGTAAACTGGTTGTATACTATTTCATGAATTCCACCATGTTTCTCAGGTCTGATCAGATATCGAATATCTTTTTACTTCCCCAGGTTTGTTTAATAATCACCTATTTTAAGTTTTTTTTTTTTCAACCTCTAGACAATAAAAAAATCCCGGAATATGACCCATTTATTTAACTCATATGTTACACCCTTTTCTAACCGCTTCCCGAACTTTTTGTTAGGTTTTCAGTCACATAGTAACATACACCGCATCCCCAAATTGAACGCGTTCTGAACTTCTGCCGGAAAAATAATACAGTTGCGCCCAGACTGTTGGCAGATTTTTTTTATTGAAAAGCACTCTTTTAAAAGGATAAATGTTACTTAAAAATGAAAACTGCTGATTAAAACACAGGATAGAGCTTTAAAATAACACTTTCGATTACTTTGAATGTCAAATGACGACTGAGAAGAAAATACACAAGCTAGCTGAAAAGTCCACCGCATGTATGTATTATGATTGGTTATAGTACTGAAAGCAAAGCCCATCGATTGTTCAATCCTCAAAACAATGGAACCATCATAAGTAGGGACGTTGTGTTCCTTGAAAGTAGATCCAAGAATGTAGAGACCGTCAATAATAATCTATATTTTCCAGACTTATTTGCTGCTGACGACGATGTCAATTCAGGGGAGGATGTAGGAGCATACTCAGGAGAATTGACGTCTGAAGAAACTATTTCAGAGGACACCGATGACAACGAAGGTTTTCAAGATACCGTAGAGTTGCTTTCATCAAGTTCTGACGCTGACGTCGATGCAGAAGATTCTGTTGTGGAACGTTTACCCGATACCGACTCTAACGTTGAAATCCGCCGATCTGAGCGACTTGCTACCAAGCAGATAACGTCATATAATTTCTGTGCTATGAGATTTATAGCCAATGATCCTGAAACGTTTGAAGAAGCAACGATGTCCGCGAATAAATACGAATGGGATGCCGGCATGAAGAGTGAAATCGATAGCATGAACGTAAACAAAACGTGGACATTATCTGATTTACCAACCGGCAAAAGAGCAATCAAATCAAAATGGGTGTACAAAATGAAGTACGACGCGGATGGACGTTTGATTCGCAGAAAGGCCAGGCTGCTAAAGGCCACTCGCAACTGGAAGGCATCGATTATTCCGAAAAATTTTCACTCGTAGTAAGATACGAGTCCATAAGGTTCTTACTGGCGTTGGCAGGCAAATACGACATGGAAATCCATCAAATGGATGCCGTATGCGCTTACTTGAATGGTACATTGAAGAAAGAGGTTTATATAAAGCAACCCAAGGGTTTTAACGATGGTTCCAGAAGAATGTGCAAGTTACATAAGTCTATATATGGTCTTAAACAATCTGGTCATGTTTGGAATAAAACGCTAAATGATGAGCTGCTAAAATCTAGCCTAACAAGAAGCGTGTTCTGCTACAACAATGCTGCTAATTGCGATTTACGTGGATGATGTCCTGATATTCTCAAATGATATCAGCGAAATAAATTAAGTAAATCAGAGGCTGGCAACAAGATTCAAAATGAAAGACTTGGGCGCAGCACTGACTATACTAGGCATCCGGATTTCCCAAAATGAAGTCAAAATAAAACATAACGCAGTCACGATCGGCTGCAAGCCAATCGTATGATACTCTAGATGAAATACTGAACTCCGATTTATATTTTAGTTGGAAATATATCAAAAGAATGACGAGTGCACAAGCAATTATTACATGACCTATTACTTACAGGTAGAAACTTTTGTATAGTGGTCGATTTTTTGATTTATAGTGAGTTCCATAAAGTAAGTTAGGACATTTTACAGAATTTTTGTATGGCAACTACATAAAGGGCTCATGGGATATTTTTCATATTAATAGTTTCAGCTGCGACTATTATAAAATTAATGTGTATAAAATTTCAAAGTCGTAAATTAAAGCGTTCTAAAGTTATCGTGCAATATTGGTGAATATGTTTATTAAGGACTTTTGTATGACAGCTACCCGAAGGAGTCAACGGATGGCTCTAATTAATGAACTCCGTCTTGGTTTTGGTATAAAACTAATTCCTGTAAAATTTTAAATTCCTGCCTTAACTCGTTCTGGAGTTATAGTGAATTCAGTAAAAAGCATACATTTTTGAAGGACTTTTCTAGGCTGCTACACGAAGGACTCATTCGATTTGCATCATATTCGGAACATTCGATTTAAACATTTTAAGCCTTATGTATGCAAAATTTCAAGTTCCTTACATGAAGCATTCGAGCAATAACTGGGAAAACGTGTTTCAAGGACTGGAAGGATATCGCCCATTAACGAACTTAGCCTTACTTTTTCCATTTTACAAGTTGTGACCAAATTTCAACTTCCTAGGTCAACGCGTTCTTGAGTTATCGTGCTAACGGACGGACGGACGGACGGACGGACGGACGGACGGACAGCAAACGGATTTGGGGGTTTTGGCCCCAAATAAACACAAAATACTATACAACTTTTTTTCGTCCGAGGCTCGGTTCTATGCGTTACAAACTTTTCGGGCTGGATTAAACTTATAATACTCTATATGTTCATCTAGAGTATAAAAATCTGCCAACAATCTGGGCGTAACTTTATTATTTTTCCGGCAGAAGTTAGGAGCGCGTTCAATTCTGAAATGCGGTGTAGGCTACTATGTGACTGAAAACCTATCAAAAAGAACAATATCATGGAAGTGAAAATCTGATTGGATCTGAGAGATATGGAATAGTTTATGAAAAAGTACACAATCACTTTACACCCCCTTAGGGGTCGATTTTCAGAAAATCTTGAAAACACTTTCTTGGTATTCATATGGGGAATACATAGAATAAAATTAAATTCATTACTTGGGACGAGGTAGTGGATATGTCGAAAATCGTGGGAAAATATGCATTCTATTTTCACAGATAACTTTTTTTGCCCCCATTCTGAACGCAAATAGATATTCTTTTTTTTTATTCAAAATTATTTTTCTAGTTGATTTAGATATACACACCGAGTTTCAACATTGTAGGTTAAGCCGTTCTATATATAGGAAAAACACCTCCCACTTGTACCACACTACCCCTAGGGGTCGAATTTAAAAAAACCTTGAAAACACATTCTCGGTATTCATACGAAGAATCCGTAGAATAAAAATGAATTCAATATTTGGAAAGACCTAGTAGATATGACGAAAATCGTGAAAATATATGCATTTTATATTTATTATATTTACAAATAATTTTTTTTTGACCCCCTTTCTAAACGCCAATGAATATTCAATTTTTTTTTATCACAATTACTTTTCTAGTTGATTTACATATACACACCGAGTTTCAACTTTCTAGCATGAACCGTTTAATAGTTAGGAAAAACACCCCCTACCCCCGTAGCATACTACCCTTAAAAAAACTTATATTTTTCCAACATTCCGCTACTATAGCTCTATCTAAATACCAAGTTTAAGGCTTATATCATTACAGGTTCTCAAGATATAAGCATCGGAACTTTTTCCTTTTCACCCTCCCCCACCCTCCCCCTCTACACCCTTAACCCCAAAAACTTCTTTCCCTACTAGAGTTTAAGTAGCGCTACTTCTGGTAAAAATTCTATCTATCTTAAACTGTTCTTGAGATATGAAATATGTTTGATTTGAAAAATTCTCATCCCCTCCACTTCTATGCTCCACCTCCCACTTGAAAAATTTTACTTTGATCAATCTTTATTTGTCAACCTTTATACCCAAACCGAATTTTATTTTTCTAGAGCAATTGGTTCATGAGATATCGTAATCTTAGGTTTTTTACCCCGACCCCCATACACAACTTCCCCCACCCAAAATTTTTCTTCATTCTGTTCTCCTAGTATAACTACAAATATTTCTTAAGTTTGAATAGTGTGCCATTAACGGTTTAGGAGATATGGATTTTAGAATGTGTCTATCTCGCCATTTTTGGTTTTCGGATGCATTACATTTCCCCCACTCCCACACCCCTTGATCAATATTGACAATTTTTCTGCAAATGGGTCTACTATCTGAGCTCTATAGAAATTCCAAGTTTCAGCTTCCTAACATTAGGGGTTACTGAGATCTGGAAACCAAAATTTTCGGTCTAAAACACTTCACCCTCCTTCCCTCTCCCACCCCCACCCTTAAAAATTTGGTCACTTCAAGGCGCCTACCCCGTCTATTCGTTAAAAAAATTTCAATTTAATATCTCAAAGCGTTTGGCAGCTACGAGCCTCCAAACGATCTTGCGTACGGCGTACGGCGGACAGACGGACTGAAAATTTTTATTGCTTTTTTCGCGTCTACTAGTTATGAAACGTGAAAATAAAAATTTTGAGGGTAGAAAATTTTGTTTTTTTCAAAATCAATCACAATACTTAATTATTGAAATAATAAAGTAAAATTGATCAATCACAGTACGTATCTGCCGTACTCGAACGATTTGGAATGACTGACTGCAATCCGGTTGCAAGACCCATTGACTATAACCAGAAGCTTTCAGCAAATATGTCACCGAAAGATGAGGCTGAGAGGCTACGCATGTCTAGCGTGCCGTATATGCAAGCAATTGATTGTCTACTTTTAGCTGATCAAATAACCAGACCGGACATATGTTACGCCGTCAACGTACTGAGTCGATTCTGTGCAAACCCAGGGAAGGCACATTGGGAAGCAGTTAAACATTTCATGCGATATTTAAAGGGGACTCTCGATAAGGGCCTGACCTACACGAAGGATGCTACCGCGGCCATCACTGGATACTGCGATGCTGACTGGGCCGGCGATGTAGACGACCGACGCTCTACAGCCGGCTTTTTATTTATTTTTCAATCTGGCGCTATATCGTGGTCAACAAAAAGACAAAAGACAATCGCTGGACACATGAGAAATGTTTTTCCATATTTTTTTAACTACTATGACATTCAGGGTGTTCAAGGTGTTCTAAATAGAATAACAAACTACATTTGAAATCATTCCTCTTGCAGTTGTAACTCTGAATGCAACCCTACACTCACATTCTCACACAATGAATTGTGGCTCTCGTCACTATATTTTTAGTGTTAATAAAGAACTCATTACAGCAGTTGGTACATGTGTTAGGCTGTTAGGTTTTTTGGTGTGTAATGTTCCCGTTTCTGCTGCGATTCGTGCTCTAATTATTTCAGCTAGCGGTGTTTTTGGTGTTTTACCTTTTGGCGGTTGAATAATGTGTAGGTCCGGATTTTGCCGAAAAATAGTCCACTCTTGTTTTATACTGCAGCGGTAGTCGGCTTTAATTTTGTTGACAGATTTGGAGTGCAGGTAGGTAGGGCACGTATGGCTATCGCTTTGACAGTTAACGCAAAAAGTGTTCTGGCAAGATTCATAAGGTGTCGGTTGATAGCAATCTCTGCAAATTTTTTCAGTGGGCTTATTTTTTTATCAGTTCTTTGTGTGTCCGTTTCGGAAACAAAGTGAACATCTCATAGGGTTTGAAATGTATTCTTCTAACTTGGCTCTTTCCCATCCTATTTTTATGTTCCCGGGTCTAGTAACTCTGTCAATTGTGAGAATCGCTGCTCCAGTAGCTATGGTTTTACCGTCAATTTGGACCTCTGTGAACTTAGCACCCCACTTTAACCCAATTGAATAAAAAAATTGTTTTCGGGAGGAGCTTTGTTTGTACTTGATTGTACCGAAAAAAATTTCGTTTGTACCTCCAAGGGAACGGAGAAAAAAATGCTCCGTGTGAACTTAGCACCCGACTTGCACCAAATTAACTGAAATTTTTTATTCACATAGTACCCCGTCTGTAAATGATTGTACCGAAAATGATTTTTTTTTTTTTTAATAAAAAAATAAAAAAAAATAATTAAAATTTTTTTTTTTTTTAAAAAAAAAAAAAGGACTGCAAACTATTGTAAATTGCTTCTATTTGATTGTACCTTCAATCGATTTTAAAATACTTTAAAATTTACATCAAAAACTAGCTAAACAAACCAATCCTTCACACAAAGAGTAAAATAATTAGAACGACAACACTATATAAATCGATGACCGGAGTATGATCGATTTTCAAAATTTAAAAAAACCAAAGATGCAAATATATGCTATAGATACCGTAGTTGATTGTACCTCCAAGAAATTTTAAGAAATATTAATTTTTCCATCAAAAAATAACAATCTAAATCAGCCAATAATTCACACTCGGAAATAAATAATTTGAAAGACGATCCTTCGACAACACATTATTAAACGATAAGCGGAGTACATGCGCTTTCAAAATTCGAAAAACCATAGATGCAAATATATGCTATAGGAACCGTAGTTGATTTTACCTCCGAGAAATTTTAAGAAATATTAATTTTTCCATCAAAAAATAACATTCTAAATCAGCCAATAATTCACACTCAGAGAGAAATAATTTGAAAGATGATCCTTCGACAACACATTATAAGTCGGCATAGTATAGACCGATTTTCAAAATTCGAAAAACCAAAGATGCAAATATATGCTGTAGATACCGTAGTTGATTGTACCTCCAAGAAATTTTAAGAAATATTAGTTTTTCCATCCAAAAATAACATTCTAAATCAGCCAATAATTCACACTCAGAGAGAAATAATTCGAAAGACGATCCTTCGACAACACATTATAAGTCGGCATAGTATAGACAGATTTTCAAAATTCGAAAAACCAAAGATGCAAATATATGCTATAGGTACCGTAGTTGATTGTACCTCCAAGAAATTTTAAGAAATATTAATTTTTCCATCACAAAATAACATTCTAAATCAGCCAATAATTCACACTCAGAAATAAATAATTCGAAAGACGATCCTTCGACAACACATTTTAAGTCGGCATAGTATAGACCGATTTTCAAAATTCGAAAAACCAAAGATGCAAATATATGCTATAGATACCGTAGCTGATTGTACCACCAAGAAATTTTAAGAAATATTAATTTTTCCATCAAAAAATAACATTCTAAATCAGCCAATAATTCACACTCAGAGTGAAATAATTCGAAAGACGATCCTCCGACAACAATTTGTGAATCGATGGCCGGACTACAGGTTGATTTTCAAAATTCGAAAAACCAAAGATGCAAATATATGCTATAGATACCGCAATTGATTGTACCTCCAAGAAATTTTAAGAAATATTAATTTTTCGCCAAAAAATAACAATCTAAGTCAGCCAATAATTCACACTCAGAGGAAAGTAATTCGAAAGACGATCCTCCCACAGCAATTTGTGAATCGATGGCCGATCCTCCGAATTATTTCTCTCTGAGTGTGAATTATTGGCTGATTTAGAATGGTATTTTTTGATGGAAAAATTAATATTTCTTAAAATTTCTTGGAGGTACAATCAACTACGGTATCTATAGCATATATTTGCATCTTTGGTTTTTCGAATTTTGAAAATCGGTCTATACTATGCCGACTTATAATGTGTTGTCGAAGAATCGTCTTTCGAATTATTTCACTCTGAGTGTGAATTATTGGCTGATTTAGAATGTTATTTTTGGATGGAAAAATTAATATTTCTTAAAATTTCTTGGAGGTACAATCAACTACGGTATCTATAGCATATATTTGCATCTTTGGTTTTTCGAATTTTGAAAATCGGTCTATACTATGCCGACTTATAATGTGTTGTCGAAGAATCGTCTTTCGAATTATTTCACTCTGAGTGTGAATTATTGGCTGATTTAGAATGTTATTTTTTGATGGAAAAATTAATATTTCTTAAAATTTCTTGGAGGTACAATCAACTACGGTATCTATAGCATATATTTGCATCTTTGATTTTTCGAATTTTGAAATTTGGTCTATGCTATGCCGACTTATAATGTGTTGTCGAAGAATCGTCTTTCGAATTATTTCACTCTGAGTGTGAATTATTGGCTGATTTAGAATGTTATTTTTGGATGGAAAAATTAATATTTCTTAAAATTTCTTGGAGGTACAATCAACTACGGTACCTATAGCATATATTTGCATCTTTGGTTTTTCGAATTTTGAAAATCGGTCTATACTATGCCGACTTATAACGTGTTGTCGAAGGATCGTCTTTCAAATTATTTCTCTCTGAGTGTGAATTATTGGCTGATTTAGAATGTTATTTTTTGATGGAAAAATTAATATTTCTTAAAATTTCTTGGAGGTACAATCAACTACGGTATCTATAGCATATATTTGCATCTTTGGTTTTTCAAATTTTGAAAATCGATCATACTCCGGTCATCGATTTATATAGTGTTGTCGTTCTAATTATTTTACTCTTTGTGTGAAGGATTGGTTGGTTTAGATAGCTAGTTTTTGATGTAAATTTTAAAGTATTTTAAAATCGATTGAAGGTACAATCAAATAGAAGCAATTTACAATAGTTTTCTTTTTTTTTTTTTTTTTTTTTTAAAAAAAAAATATTTTAAATATTTTTTTTTATTTTTTTATTAAAAAAAAAAAAAAAATCATTTTCGGTACAATCATTTACAGACGGGGTACTATCTGAATAAAAAATTTCAGTTAATTTGGTGCAAGTCGGGTGCTAAGTTCACACGGAGCATTTTTTTCTCCGTTCCCTTGGAGGTACAAACGAAATTTTTTTCGGTACAATCAAGTACAAACAAAGCTCCACCCGAAAACAATTTTTGTATTCAATTGGGTTAAAGTGGGGTGCTAAGTTCACAGAGGTTCAATTTGGCGAGTTATTTTGCGTACTTGCGTAACTTTTTGGTGCTCGAGCTCTCTTTGTAGTTCTTCTTCTTAAACGTTTATGATGCTTCTAGAAAATATTCGCGCTTGCAATATGTGACGATATGTGTACGGGGATGATGTCTAGTATTTTGGCTTTCAAGAAGAGAAAGTGTCGTTCTTCTTCGGAAACGTTGATGGTGCTTCTAGAAAATATTCGCGCTTGCAGTATGTGACGATATGTGTACGGGGATGATGTCTAGTATTTTGGCTTTCAAGAAAATAAGAGCAATTTCTTTATTTGGGGCTTTTATGAGGAGGTCACCCGATTTCATCACAGTGACTTCAAGATATTCTTTGCTGATGCTTCTCAGGCATCTGTTTACTTGAAATGGGTTATACGACGTCAATGGTCGAGTTTCTTTTTTTTTTTAGTTTCTACTACATTCTTTTTTAATGCTGTGTTAACCAGATAACGTGGAAGATTGTCGTCATTGGTCCGATTGCTGATAGTATCAGGAGAGTCTATGGTATATTGTCTTATCTTTTTGGGTAACTTGCTTGACAACGAAAAAGATACATATTCCATTGACACTAAACATTACACTAATTTGATTTCAGTGTCGTTCAAATATAAATTAATGGCACTTTTATTCGATCGAACCCTAAAAGAATCGAGATGAGAAAAGAACTTTCACTAGAGAAACTGTAAATAATTTTATTGTTCAGGCACTACGGAAAAAAGGCTACTATTCACGGCAGCTGCCCGAATGCGAATGATGTGTAAATTATGTAGACACTACGTAAGCGATACAATAACATAAATGTATAAATGTAAGTTGAACGATTGTTAAAGTTAGAGTACGATTTCAAAGGCAAATAATAAAAGTTCAGTTTAATAATCCATGTCTATTTCTTTTTTTTACTTCTTCATCGCGAAGAACCTATAACTAAGTGGCGGCGAACGACAACATAAAAACAAAGGGTTAAAGCTACAATGGTTGACACCCCCAAAATATGTATGTACAGTTACTCACATAATTATTGGGTCGAGACCATAAACAATGTTTGCGGCAAAATTATGCCTGAAACGAGGAGGAAATAAAAAAAATTAAATTTCATTTGTTATTGTCTGTACTATATACTCATGGAAATAAGTGATTTTTCAAAATATATATTACGCAAATATATGAAATAAAAAAAAAAAACAATTCAAAGAAATGAAATCTAACATCACATAATTATTGGGTTGGACGCATTTTTTTAACTTTTTTTAATTTAAACAGGTAAATTAATATTTGGTGGGATCTCCTTTTACTGTATTATTTATAATATTACTGTATTATTTATAATACAGTATTGTTATCGATTTTAAAAAAAAAAAATTTGCTGCCCTCAAAATTTTTTTTTCCACGTTTCATGACTAGTAGACTCGAAAAAAGCAATAAAAATTTTCACTCCGTCTGTACGCCGTACGCCGTACGCCGTACGTCGACCGCCCCAAAATCTTTGAAGGCTCGTAGCTTTCAAACCAGTGGAGCTATTAAATTAAAATTTTTTCTGAGAATAGACTTGGTAGACCCCTTGAATTGACATTATTTTCAGGGGAGGAGGTGTAATGGGGAGGGAGGGGTAAGCGTTTTAGACGAAAAATTTAGGTTTCTAGATCTCAGGAACCGCTTGTGTTAGGAGGCTGAAACTTAGAATTTCTATAGAGCTTTGATAATGGACCTATTTGCAAAAAAAAAACAGATATGGGTGAAGGGGTGTGGGAGTGGAGGGGGAAATAATGCGTCCGAAACGCAAAAATGCCAAGATTGACAAATTCTAAAATCCATATCTCCTAAGCCACTAATAGCAAGCAATTAAAACTTAACAAATATCTGTAGTTATACTAGGAGAGTAGATTGAAATAAAACGTTTGGGTAGGGGTACTGGCGTACGGGGGTGGGGGGTGAAAAACTTGAGATTACGATATCTCACAAACCAATGGTACCAGAAAAACAAAATTAGGTTTGAGTATAAAGCTTGATAAATAAAGATTGCTCAAAGTAAAATATTTGAAGGGGTGGAGGAGTACGGAAGTGGGAGGGACTAGAATTTTTCAAAAATAACACGATTCATATCACAATAACAGTGTAAGATGGATGTTTCAAATTTTTACCAGCAGTAGGCCTAATAAAACCCTAGTAGGGAAAAAAAGTTTGGCGGTGTGGGTGTCGAGGGTGAGGGTGGGGAAGGGTGAGAAAGAAAAAGTTCCGATGCTTATATCTTAAGAATCTATAATGATAGGAAGCTGAAACTTGGTATTTAGATAAAGCTATAGTAGTGGCATGGTGGAAAAATACATTTTTTTTAGGGGTAGTATGGTACGGTGGTGGGGGGTGTTTTCCCTAACTTCAGAAAGGCTTATGCTAGGAAGTTGAAACTCGGTACGTATATGTAAGCTAACTAGAAAAGTAATTCTGATAAAAAAAATTCAAATATTCATTGGCGTTGTTCAGAAGCGGGGGCAAAAAAAAATATCGGTTAATATAATATGCATATATTTTCACGATTTTCTTCATATCTACTAGGTCTTTCTAAATATTGAATTTTTTTTTATTCTACGGATTCTTCATGTGAATACCTAGAATGTGTTGTCAAGATTTTTTGAAATTCGACCCCTAAGAGGGTGTAAACTGGTTTGTATACTTTTTCATGAATTCCACCATGTTTCTCAGGTCTGATCAGATATCGAATATCTTTTTACTTCCCCAGATTTGTTTAATAATCATCCATTTTTAAGTTTTGTTTTTTCAACCTCTAGACCGCATCCCGGAATATGACCCAATTATTTAATTCATATGTTACACCCTTTTCTAACCGCTTCCCGAACTTTTTGTTAGGTTTTCAGTCACATAGTAACATACACCGCATCCCCGAATTGAACGCGTTCTGAACTTCTGCCGGAAAAATAATACAGTTGCGCCCAGACTGTTGGCAGATTTTTTATTCAGGATCCACTTGCATCTATTTCGCATTGATTCTATAAGTTTCCGATTAGCTGATTCGAAGATTTCAGTCTATTCCTCTTATTGAACCCTTTTCAACTCCGGTGTACTGCTAATTGGGTGCATCCTGCTTCTTTCATCAAGCTCCTTCTGAAGATGTCTTCTGGGAGCAGATTGGTGGAAGGTGGAATAGTGGTTGTCGGTTTTTTCCATTTTTGGTCATAATGCCAACAATAGAAACCATGTTTTCAACTGCTGAGAACATATTCCACCTTCCACCAATCTGCTCCCAGAAGACATCTTCAGGAGGAGCTTGATGAAAGAAGCAGGATGCACCCAATTAGCATTACACCGGACTTGAAAAGGGTTCTATAAGATGAATGGACAGAAATCTTCAAATCAGCTAACCGGAAACTTATAGAATCAATGCGAAATAGATGCAAGTAGATCCTGAATAAAAAAGGAGATCCCAACAAATATTAATTTACCTGTTTAAATTGAAAAAAGTACAAAAAATTCGTTCGACCCAATAATTATGTGATGTACAGGTGCCCTGAAACGAAAGAAAGGAATAGAGTTAGTTTAAATTTGAGTGAATAAATAAAATAAGTCATAGTTCATAGTTTTTATTCTAATGATGGATACAATGCTGGCATATAAATACTTTATTAGAGATTAGGCTGATCTAAAGCCTTTACAACTATGGTTTATTTTGCTTGGTGCACTTGGCAGTTAATTGTTGATAAGACTGATTATTTGTAAATTCAGGAAAAATGCATGAAAAAACCTTATGAATTTAATTAACCTAACTTAACCTAACCTATAACTAACTAAATAATAAGAAAAAAGTAAAATAATACAAACAGAAACTATGTGAGGCATGCAACCAGTGGGTTTTGAATATGTTGGCATTTGCTGATAAATCTAGATTTAGCTCTTTGGGCCATTACTTCAATCATTGAAACTTCTGCGATTTGGTGTAGACGTACTGTAGAGTAATAAAAGGGCTTGTTCAGGATTAACTTCAAACACTTATTTTGCATAGTTTGCAGTTTATTCTTATGTATGTTTGCACAGTCATACCATACTGGAGCGCCGTATAATATGATGGGCTGCATTACCATTTTGTATATCAGCAGTTTGTTAGCATTAGATAACTGAGATCTTCTATTAATGAGTGGATACAACGAATGGATAGAACGGGAGATTTTGGAGCATGAACTTTCGATATGATCGTGAAATGTGAGTTTTTTGTCCAATACGAGACCCAGATAAGTGACCGTGCTAGACCATTCAACAGATTGGCCATGAAATCTTAAAGGCTGGTTTGGAAGATTTCCTCTATGGCGTTTCCTTGTAAAGAAAATTGATTGGGTCTTGTCAGGGTTGACTTTAATTTTCCATATGTGGTAATACTCGTAGAGTGCACGTAGTTGTTCTTCAATGTTATAGGTTATGACCGCCTGATTTTCCGAACTTGAGAAGACACTGATATCGTCCGCGAATATTGCCATTTCACAATTATCGTTCAAGGGTAAATCTGCGGTGTAAATATTATAAAGTGTGGGGCTGAGACAGGATCCTTGGGGTATGCCTGCAGGAATTTGACGAGTGGCAGAGACTGAGGACTTAACTTTCACAGCGAAAGTTCTTTGGGTGAGAAATGACTTTAGATTAGCTTTATAATATATACAGGAAAGGAGAACGTGTGGAGTTTATACAATAGAGCTTCATGCCAAACCGTATCAAATGCTTTTTCTATATCGAGAACAACCATACCTGTGGATTCTTTGCGAGAAAGAGAGTTCTTAATAAACCTTGTAACTCGATAGAGTTGGTGATTCGTTGATAGACCCGGTCTAAAACCAAATTGGATATTGGGTAAAATGTCAGTATTGCACAGGAATTCCTGAATACGATTTCAAAGATTTTACCTAGTACGGGGAGTAAGCTAATCGGTCAGTAGCTCTTGGGAGAGGAGGGGTCTTTTCGCGGTTTGAGAATGGGTATCACAATAGCCTTTTTCCATTGACTGGGAAAGTGACCCAGTTTTAAGCATGAATTAAAAATATGTGTTACATAAATAACTGCTTTTTTAGGTAGTTTTTTGAATATAATATTGGGTAAGAGGTCAAAACCAGGTGCTTTGTTCGATTTTAATCGTTTAAGAACTAAGGATAGTTCCCGGGGAGTAACGTGATCACTTGGTGTTAGATCAGAGTCCAAGGAATCGATAGTATTAACCATGGTTTTAACTGTAAGATTGGTGCTTGGATTACCAAGATTTTCTGAGGCATGGTGAGCGGCAAGAAAATTTTCAGCGATCAATTCGGCTTTGTCAGGATCAGTGGTTTTGGGATTGTGACCGGGGACTAAGAGAGGTGGGATTTGTTGTCTTCTACGCTTAAAAATTTTATTAAGCTCCCAGATTTTTTTAGAGCTTTTACCGAGTTCAGAAAGCATTGTATTCCACTTAACGTTACGTTGAACGAAGAGCCTGAATTTGATCGTTTTCGATAATTGATTAATGCAAGTTTTTATAGCTGGATTTCTCGTCAATTGCCATTGTCGTCGCAGGTTATTACGATTTATGATAATATCTTTGGTTTCGCTGTCTATTGTAAGCTGGTGGTTGGGAATGCATGGTTTGGTTTTGGGTGTACTGAATTCAATAGCTCTCCAAATATTGTCAATGGTGTTATGAATCATAACATCGATTTGCTCGGTGTTTGCTATCGAGCTAAGATCTAGGTTATTCAGCGCCACATGACGTGTAAGATAGCTAATAAACCTCCTCCAGTTAGTTTTTCTAAAGGAATATGAATTGGTCTCGAAAGCCAATAGGGGAACATCGTTTTCGATTGCAAACAATACTGGAAGATGTGGTGAGGAAAGTACGTAGGTGGTTATCGGTTGAGAGATTGGAATTATTCCATTGCTTATTATGAGATCGAGTGTTGAATCAGAACCTCTTGTTGATAGGAACGTTGGCTCAGTTGGAGTGTGAATGAAGAAGTTTCTTTTGCACATTTCGTCGAATAGGATGTTGCCAGCCTTATTAGCTCTAAGACAATTCCAGTACTTATGCCTCGCGTTGAAGTCTCCACAAACTAGATAACTCCGATTGAGTCCAGTTAGCAGCTTAATATCGTCCTGAAAAAGCCTAAATTTAAGCGCGTTAAGTTTAGAACCCGGAAAGTAGGCAGCAACTACTGTCAAATTAAGGTCTTCGATTTTAATCGCTAAAGTTTCGATGATTTTAGTGGGAAAATGTGGTAAAATTGTGTGTTTTATATTTCTATTGATGCCGATTGCAACACCACCACCGGTTGCATCCTCTTTTCTATCATTACGATAAATATAATAATGGGGGTTATACAATTTGTCGTTAGTCTTGAGCAAAGTTTCTGTTATAAAGAATATGTTTACTTTATTATCTGCACAAAAATCAAAAAACTCAGTTGATTTGTTCCTAACGCTTTGAGCGTTGCACAGTATACAATTAATATTTAGTGCACTAGACATAAACAAATTTAATGGCAAACCTTACAAGTGCATTGTATTGATCTTGCTTGTTTTTACAATTTCGAAGGTCGTGAATTAATTCTGTCGAAAGAGCAATTAGTTGTTCCGGTGTAAATAAATCATTGCTTGTAACGGTGGGTCTCGATGCATCTGCTGCAGCATTCCGTGGATTTGCTATTGTGTTCTCTTTGAGAACTTCGTTGTATGGTCTCAACGGCCTAGCAGTCTGCTGTTGGAAGTGCATGTGCAATGCTCCATTTGTTAATTTGGGAAAGTTACTGTCGTTCATAGGATGCTGATTCTGAACTCTCGGTGTGTTGCGTTTAGTGCCGGTTTTCGATTGGGATCAGATTGCCATGTAGCTGACTCTACTAGAACAATTCGGATCGTTGGCCATATGATTGGAGGAAATAGCAGTGCGATGAACCGTGACCATAGAGCTGACAGTTCCGACATTGCATGGGACCTGTTCGATTTCGGGAGTAAAAGTTCCAGCTGACAACGGTATGCATGATAGCCTTAGTTTTTCTGAGGTCGGCGATTTTAACGGAGCCGCGTTGGAAACAAAGAATATAAAACGCTTGCTCCTTGTACCTTTTGCGTGCAATATCGAACTTTTTTAGGTCAGTGCACTCAATTTCGTGTGACGACTTTAGGTGTTTTTTAAGGTCTTCACAGGGCATGTCATGGAGCCCCGAGAGAACTATTTTAAGCGGTCGTTCATCTGATGCGCGGTGGGTGAAAAATTTAACTTTTTTGTCAACTAAGTGATCCCGAATTTTAATGTAGTCTTCCATAGACGATATATCGAGCTTCCTACTGGTGGATAATAGTGTTACCGTGTAACCAGTGAAGCCTAGCTGATCCATGATGGCATCGATGGATGGTTTACCAAGTTCTGTTAGTTTTAGTGGTGGAGGTTTTACCTTTTTGGGGGTCACTTCATCGGCTGGCTGCTTCTCGGTGTTCGTGGCGTTCAGACTCCCGAGGAGTGCAAATCTGTTTTGTGACGTTGTCATTGCTTCATTGCCCGTTTTCCGGGACTTCAGTAGGTCACGAAGTAGGATATCGGGTGGGGAATTATCCCTAGCCCGTTTTTTTGCACTTTTTTTCCGCGATTTTAGTTGATCTGTTGTCGATGGAAATAATACTAAAATCACTTTTATGGTTTGAAGTTTAACGGTAAGTACTTGTTTTAACACGATAGGAAGACGGTTATTTGACTTGTGATCGCTTTGAATGATAGCCATCGACTGAATAAAATAATGATTACCTTTGTGGTCTCCTGAATGCACCCAATGTGACGTCCATGTACGTGGCACCTTCGCTCTAAAAAGACGCACGCATTAGAATGTTGCCGGTAAAATTCAGGACAAGACGGAAGACAAGCAGGTTAACGAAGAAATAAATGTTAGAAGTAGTTAGGATATAAGGATGTGAATAAATATTAGAAGTAGTTAGGATTAGTTTTAATTAGATGAAGGAAAATTACTAATTAGTCGTAATTAAGTAATTGGTTTAGGATAGTGTAGGAAGTAGGAATTAGCAGTTTAGGTAGCTAGAACGCAAAGAAGCTACCGTCAACCTGGAAGAGCCGGAACTCAACTACTGACGAACACCCCCCAACGCCACCTGCGAATATATACTTACACTAGCACTATAACGAGACGAATGCAGCTTGCTATCTATACTCACCTGTAGTTGCTCGCGGCTACGCCACCCACGGAAATTGTTCACATCGGACCGCGCACTCACAAATTACGTTGACACCAGACAAACGTAAACAACACCGGACCAGAAACGTCATGCCGCCGATGTAAACAACTAATATGGCCGATAACTGCGCGAACAGCGAGAAATTGGAAGTTGATAACATCGCAAGGGTTTGAGGATGTGCTAATGCGTCGTTTGGAGAATAAAAAGTGGACACCAGGAGAAAGCAGGTTAACGTTCTCAAAGGTAAATATGTTGACCCAGTAGCGGCAAAGTAAGCACAGGTACCTGTCTCGAAAAGCTGACCGAAGTTTCGCGGCAAGTAGGGACCCGAAGAACGGTCTCTTTGAAAAGTGTGACCGAAAGAAGAAGGTACGCGGCGTGAACATCGCGAAGAATTAGAGGAAGTTCTGATTTCGGAAATTCATCGAGGAACCCGTTCACAAGTCGGTGACGGGTTAGGAAGATTCCGGAGATCTTGAGAAGGAGAGTATACGTGACAAGATTAAAGCAACGTTCGAATTAATCTGAGGAAGTACCGTCGGAGCGAGCATCGTCAGGATTATCATCAAGGAGATACACCAGAGGCACCCTAGAACGTAAGGAGTCAAGTAGCTCAAACTTAGGTAGTTTTTGAGACTTAGGCTAACGATTTAAGTAATAATTACTAAATATTATAAATTGAAATTGAATTAAACTTTGGATGTAGAATCAAATTGAGTCCATTTGTGTGCAATATCTGTGACGTTGAGCAATTTGTCTTCCGTGCTCGTAGAGTGATTTTCCCGAAATCGTGATTCGGGAAAATCTTAGAACGGGTCCTTAAATTAAAGATCACTGGCGCCCACGACCCTTCTCTGGGTTTGGCCGGACAAGGATCCGTTCGCCCCATTGTTGTGAGGGGTTCTAACAGTTTTTCCACGGGGAAAAACCGTAATAATTTCATTTTTTTGAATCGTTTTTATTTATTTCATATATTTGCGTAATATATATTTTGAAAAAACACTTATTTCCATGAGTATATAGTACAGACAATAACAAATGAAATTTAATGTTTTTTACTTCCTCCTCGTTTCAGTCATAATTTTGCCCCAAACATTGTTTTTGGTCTCGACCCAATAATTACATGTGAGTAACTGTATATGTACCAGTACGCGACCTTAGAATTAGAAGGTTCTAACTGCAGTGGACATTATTTCGAGAAAATCGATCTCAAAGTTTTGTTTTCTTATAACTATTGTAATTTTTAATAAGAGGTTATTAATATTTTTGTTACTTCTTGGTATAATTGACTTTAGCAATTTGCGAATTTTTTTTTTAAGTTATAGCAATTGTTGTTTTGCAGATAGAACTTTTTGCTAAATTTAAGCCGTTTCAATTAATTTGAAATAGTTCTATCTGACACTTTTTTTCTGAAGTATTATACATTTTGAATAGCTTCTGGACAACTACAAAGTTCTAAGCGTTGCTTTTGTAATGGTTGAACTTAGAAATAAATAAAACATGAATAAGAGATCATATCTATTTTCATATATTTATAATAACATAAACATAAATTAAATTAAATAACATAAATTTTCAAGAATAAGAAAATTGAAGCCTTTCCAAGCCCATAAAAACTCAAAAGATATTCTCTTACATACATATATCTAGTACCTACTATGTCTTTTAAAAATATTAACATTTTATGTTTTGGTTGTACCAAATTTTTAGTCCGTCTGTCCGCCGTACGTCGACCGAAGTACCAAAATTGTGTGAAGGGTCGTATTACGCAAACCCTTTGAACTATTGAGCTGAATTTTTTTTCGTGGGTAGACTGGATATGCCATTTTAAGTGGACACGTTTTGAGCGGTGGGTGTGTGAAGGCAGAGATGGGGAAGCGTTTTATACGGAACATTTTGGGATGTTGATCCAGCAACCGCTTATGCTAGGAAGCTGAAACTTGTAAATTATATAGAGCTTTAATATTAGACCCAATTTCAAAAAAATGTCCGGTATAGGTCAAGGGATAAAGAAGTGCGTGGAAAGATAATGCGTTCGAAACGCAAGAAAACCGAGCATCTATAATGACAAAAAACTGGCAGAGCTACAGTAGTAACATATTGGAAAAATAATAAGTTTTTTAGGGGTAGGATGGTACGAGGGTTGAGAAAGCTTTTCCTGACTATAGAAAGGTTAATGCTACAAAGTTCAAACTCGGTAATAGTAAATCAATTAAAAAAAAAAAATTTAGATAAAAAACCTTAGAAAAAAAAATATTCTAATATTCATTTAAGTTTGAAAGGGGGACGCAAACAAAAAATTAAAAAATTAAAATTGAATGCATAATTTTTCACTATTCCCATCATATCTATTAGGAACAATTATCCAGGTAGACAACGCTGCAATCTGGGCCCATAGCACAGCCTTTCTGAAGTCTCACTGGTCACAGACTCTATTCCCAGTCTACGACCCCACCATGCCACGGAGATTAACCACAATTCTAGTCAGATTAACATTAGGTCACAATTGGCTGACGAAAGGATACCTAATCTTAAGAAAAGACCCACCATCATGCCCTACTATCAAAATATACCGCAAACCACATACATTGTTTAAGTTTATTCATATACAAATAGTACTACAAGATATATATCTTATATCAAAGTACTAATAATACTATAAATTCCAAAAAAAAATTCAACAAAAATTTAAAAATTTAACAATAATTCAACAAAAATTTAAAAATTTAGCAAGAGTTCAACAAAAATAGTACAAAGTTATAACAATCAATGCAAGAAGAAAGAAAAGAAAAGATAGTTAAAAATAAGGTATAAATAAATAATATAAATATTAATAGTAGTAAAGAAAAATTAGAATAAGAAAGAGAAAAATAAAAAAGAACAAAATTGATAAACTGGATATGTAATAATAATACAGAGCCAAACAACTGAAATTAATTATTTAAAAAAGAATTGCATAAAAGATTTCTGAAAGCTGCCCGCGCTGAACATTCACAGGAACATTATTCCACAGCCTAATCGACTGAACAAGGTAGGATTTCTCACCAACTGACCTCGAATGTTGCGGAGCGAGAAGCTTTTGAGGTCTTTTCGAATTTAAAGGTATGAAGTATTCTCTTAAATAAGATGGCTCACCTATAACAAGAGTGTTATACAACACCAACAAGATTTTACCGTTTCAAATAAACTGAGAGGGAGCAGCCCAGCACTTCATTCCTGTATGGAGGAATGTGATCGAAGCGTCTCAAGTGAAATACAAAACGTGTGCAATCATTGAAGGCGATATCCAGTTTTCGTTGGCAGTTTGAGTCGAATTTGGGAAAAATAACACTACCATATGTAAAGAAAGGAATTATGATTGAACGTACCAGTTTTAACCTAATTTTCCATGGTAGGATACTGGCGAAAATCCAGAGCCGACGTAAGCCACCATAAACCTTCCTCAATATGGCAGATACATGGGAACAACAACTCATAGAGCTATTAAGAGTTATCCCCAGATTTTTGACCGTAGAGTTAAAAGGTAGCGATAATTCATTCAAGACAACTCTTGGAAGGCATTCCTCTAGAAGGTGGCAATCTTGACAAAAAGCAATGCACTGTGACTTCATCTCATTTAGTTTTAAATTATTGCGAACAGACCAATTGAAAACTCGCTCCAAGTCATCATTGATACGACTCGCGCAATCCTCAACAAGCCCGATTGGACGACTTAAGTAAAGTTGGACATCATCCGCATATAAGAGCACTCTAGAGTCAACAAGTACCTCAGGCAAATCATTAATGTAAAGAGTAAAAAGTACTGGACCTAATATTGATCCCTGAGGTACACCACGCACAATTGGAAGGGATGATGATAGAGCATCATCCACCCGAACGTGCTGCCGCCTATCACGAAGGAAACTGTGGAGTAGCGAAACTGAGCCTAGATCAAAGTTGAAGGTCGATGATAATATAATCAGTAATTTTTTGTGGTCCACTGAATCAAAAGCTTTGGAAAAGCGTAATAAAACAAGGTAGGTGATCATATTAGAATCCAGGGCCATTCTTACATCGGAAGTGACTTTCAATAATGCAGACTCACAGCTATGATGTGGACGGAAACCAGACTGCCAGCGGGATATTAATTTTAACTTATGTAAGTAATCCTGGATTTGCATTGATATACCTCGCTCCAGCACTTTTGAAAAAAAAAAACAAAGAATACTGATAGGACGGTAGTCACTAACAGTTGAGGGACAGTTGGTCTTCGCAATTGGCAGCACCGTTGCAACTTTCCACTCAGAAGGAAAAATACTCCTAGATAAGCACGAATTCAAGATGTGCAAAACATAGTTACTTATACAAGGGAATATAGCTTTTATAAATTTAGGATGTAACTCGTCAGGTCCCATGGCATTCGATTTAATGGAGTTAACAGCTGAAAATAGCTCAGTTAAACTTATGCATCGAAAATTAAAACTTGTTCCCGACGTAACACCACGTTCAAAAGTACTTTCGGAAGTGGGCTGAGGAGGAACTTGGGAAGAGAGGGGACAACAGTTAACGAAGTGTTGGTTTGGTTGGTTGGTTGGTTTACGTGGCGGCCCAACCGCCGAGGACAGGGCCCAATTAGCACAGGAAGCACCGTTTTGATACCACAACTCGCTTAACCTGGTCGTTTTAGGGTTGATGGAGTGTGTACAAAGGTTTAACAGAGACCTGGGACTCCGATGAATTATCATATCCATCCGGAGCTGTTCAGGAAGGTGATCAGCTCACCGATCTTGTTCTTCGAGATCTCACGGGTTTGCCCAGTACGCGAAGTCTGCCCGAGCTAGGGCTGGACACTCGCAGAGAAGGTGGATGACAGTTTCCCTCTTATTTGCTTCCCCACAAGTGCGGCAATTGACGTTGAAGGGAATACCCAGTTTGGCCGCGTGGTCGCCAATCGGCCAATTTCCCGTGCTAACTGCCGTTACTCTGGAGACGCCCACGTGGCTTCTGTTCAGGAGTTCATCTGTTCTTCTCCGGCAGTAGTTCATCAGAATCTAACGTATAATTAGCGGGCTCTTTTCCACATACACCCGCGTTTTGAAGATTGCTCCAAATAGGTTTCGAGGGTAACTTAGAGTCAAATTTCAGACTGATAAAATGGAGTTTGGCTTTCCTTATGGCACTTGTAGCAGCATTACGCGCAAGCTTGTACAAGCGTTTTGCGTATTCAGTTTTAAGCCGTCGATATTTATTGTACAAGTACTCTCTCTCTGCCACTAACGATGCTCCCTTGGGTGTAAGCCAAGGGCATGCAGAGTTTCTAACCTTCAAAGTACGCAAAGGAACATTCTTGTCTCGAAGAAAGACCATGAGCCAATTAAAGTGGCTGAGTTGATCATCAACTACAGTCATATAATATATATCATCCCAGGGGAGCATAATTGATTCCAACGCGATGTCAGAAACGCGTAGGTTATTGTAGTCTCGATATTTCACGGTTTTAGTCAGGTTACAGGCTGTCATACATACATCACAGCTCATGAAGAGTATATCATGATCGAGAAAACTAGGAGGGAAGGATTGGTTTAGAAACAGTACTCGGCTCTTATCTGTTGTAAGGATAACATCTAGTAGAGATGAGTGAGAGGTATTGAAGTACGTAGGCTCAGTGCTTACAACAGTAAGGTTCGAAGATTGATTAAGATGGAGGAAGCTATCTTTCTGTTTACTGCTCCAAAGTAAATCAACGTTAAAGTCTCCGCATACAATAACATTATTATATCGATGTGTTATATAACTCATTGATTCCACAAAGAACTCTGCAGTATCCTCCCTGAAGGTCCCAGGAGGGCAATAAGAAGATGTGAGGACAACTTTTTCAAGTCCACAATCCAATTCAACGGCTATGAACTCTAGAACACCTGAAGAAGATCTTGCGATAACTCTTCCCTTTAAACTTTCCCTAATGAACACTGCAACTCCACCCCCGATTCGCTCATTACGATCATTTCTAAAAAGTTTGCATCCTGGTATGGAAACAGAAGTGCTTGAAATATGACTACCCTACCTGGTCTCTGACACCATTAAAATGTGAATTTCTGGATTTATTAGCATTGAACGCAGCTCAGATTTTGTTTTTGATGCTTCTCGCATTAATAACAATAATATTAAGCCCTCGAGATTGTCGACAGAAGGTTTGAATGAGAACTCCCACCGTGTCCATCTGAAATCTAGCCATTGTCATTGCACGGCAGACACGTCCGAGTGCAATCAAGAATCTTAAAAAAATATATAATGGCTTTGTAAATACACAAACAGTTTACAATAACGTAATAATATAAGAAAAATAGTGTAAGAGAATACCATAAGAAAGATAGAGAAATGTGAAAAATTTGAAATGTAGACAAAGAATGTTAGGTTAGCATTGAAGTTCAATTGTGAAAAATTTAGAATAAAATATAGGTAGTTATTAGTTTTTTCGTGGTAAGCTACCACAGAAGCTATTATGATTAGGAGTTAGTTATTCTTTCCGGTGTCAGTGGAGTGAAACTCCAACACGGAGTCCCCGAATGTGGACTAACCGCCATCCCTGAGGATATGACAAATTTGGAAAAAAAACTTCACTGGAGAAGCCAGTACATCATAAGATTGTGTTGGACTAGGTCCGAAGGAGCTGTTTCGTCATCGGAGGGCATAGACTCTTCAGAAGATGTATTCTTGCCTACTAACCGAAACACCTTGACAGCTGGTGGGATCGCTGACGTAAATTCTATATAGCCACATCCCATTCCAAATTTATTACCGAGAAGAGTGTAATGGTCAAGAAGGGCGTCCTCTACCTTAGACTAAAGGTGTGTATTTGAGAAGCTTTTTTCTCTTGATTTCAGCTATACTCTGGTTGTAACCTTGGATATGTCAGCGTTTAATGGCTGTGAAATTTACATTGGTTGTAACCTTGGATCTGATCTACGAAGAGAAACAAATCCCGTCCGCCGCAACTTATTTTTTAACCAATATTTGTTGTTAGTAGATAGAGTATAGCTAAAATCAAGAGAAAAAAGCTTCTCAAATACACGCCTTTAGTCTAAGGTAGAGGACGCCCTTCTTGACCATTACACTCTTCTCGGTAATAAATTTGGAATGGGATGTGGCTATATAGAATTTACGTCAGCGATCCCACCAGCTGTCAAGGTGTTTCGGTTAGTAGGCAAGAATACACCTTCTGAAGAGTCTATGCCCTCCGATGACGAAACAGCTCCTTCGGACCTAGTCCTACACAATCTTATGATGAACTGGCTTCTCCAGTGAATTTTTTTTTCCGAATTTGTCATATCCTCAGGAATGGCGGTTAGTCCACAGTTGGGGACTTCGTGTTGGAGTTTCACTCCACTGACACCGGAAAGAATAACTAATTCCTAATCATAATAGCTTCTGTGGTAGCTTACCACGAAAAATCTAATAACTACCTATATTTTATTCTAAATTTTTCACAATTGAACTTCAATGCTAACCTAACATTCTTTGTTTACATATCAAATTTTTCACATTTCTCTATCTTTCTTATGGTATTCTCTTACACTATTTTTCTTATATTATTTCGTTATTGTAAACTGTTTGTGTATTTACAAAGCCATTATATGTTTTTTTTAAGATTCTTGATTGCACTCGGACGTGTCTGCCGTGCAATGACAATGGCTAGATTTCAGATGGACACGGTGGGAGTTCTCATTCAAACCTTCTGTCGACAATCTCGAGGGCTTAATATTATTGTTATTAATGCGAGAAGCATCAAAAACAAAATCTGAGCTGCGTTCAATGCTAATAAATCCAGAAATTCACATTTTAATGGTGTCAGAGACCAGGTAGGGTAGTCATATTTCAAGCACTTCTGTTTCCATACCAGGATGCAAACTTTTTAGAAATGATCGTAATGAGCGAATCGGGGGTGGAGTTGCAGTGTTCATTAGGGAAAGTTTAAAGGGAAGAGTTATCGCAAGATCTTCTTCAGGTGTTCTAGAGTTCATAGCCGTTGAATTGGATTGTGGACTTGAAAAAGTTGTCCTCACATCTTCTTATTGCCCTTCTGGGACCTTCAGGGAGGATACTGCAGAGTTCTTTGTGGAATCAATGAGTTATATAACACATCGATATAATAATGTTATTGTATGCGGAGACTTTAACGTTGATTTACTTCGGAGCAGTAAACAGAAAGATAGCTTCCTCCATCTTAATCAATCTTCGAACCTTACTGTTGTAAGCACTGAGCCTACGTACTTCAATACCTCTCACTCATCTCTACTAGATGTTATCCTTACAACAGATAAGAGCCGAGTACTGTTTCTAAACCAATCCTTCCCTCCTAGTTTTCTCGATCATGATATACTCTTCATGAGCTATGATGTATGTATGACAGCCTGTAACCTGACTAAAACCGTGAAATATCGAGACTACAATAACCTACGCGTTTCTGACATCGCGTTGGAATCAATTATGCTCCCCTGGGATGATATATATTACATGACTGTAGTTGACTGTATATATTATATGACTTTAATTGGCTCATGGTCTTTCTTCGAGACAAGAATGTTCCTTTGCGTACTTTGAAGGTTAGAAACTCTGCATCCCCTTGGCTTACACCCAAGGGAGCATCGTTAGTGGCAGAGAGAGAGTACTTGTACAATAAATATCGACGGCTTAAAACTGAATACGCAAAACGCTTGTACAAGCTTGCGCGTAATGCTGCTACAAGTGCCATAAGGAAAGCCAAACTCCATTTTATCAGTCTGAAATTTGACTCTAAGTTACCCTCGAAACCTATTTGGAGCAATCTTAAAAACGCGGGTGTATGTGGAAAAGAGCCCGCTAATTATACGTTAGATTCTGATGAACTACTGCCGGAGAAGAACAGATGAACTCCTGAACAGAAGCCACGTGGGCGTCTCCAGAGTAACGGCAGTTAGCACGGGGAATTGGCCGATTGGCGACCACTCGGCCAAACTGGGTATTCCCTTCAACGTCAATTGCCGCAGTTGTGGGGAAGCAAATAAGAGGGAAACTGTCATCCACCTTCACTGCGAGTGTCCAGCCCTAGCTCGGGCAGACTTCGCGTACTGGGCAAACCCGTGAGATCTCGAAGAACAAGATCGGTGAGCTGATCACCTTCCTGAACAGCTCCGGATGGATATGATAATTCATCGTAGTCCCAGGTCTCTGTTAAACCTTTGTACACACTCCATCAACCCTAAAACGACCAGGTTAAGCGAGTTGTGGTATCAAAACGGTGCTTCCTGTGCTAATTGGGCCCTGTCCTCGGCGGTTGGGCCGCCACGTAAACCAACCAACCAACCAAACCAACACTTCGTTAACTGTTGTCCCATCTCTTCCCAAGTTCCTCCTCAGCCCACTTCCGAAAGTACTTTTGAACGTGGTGTTACGTCGGGAACAAGTTTTAATTTTCGATGCATAAGTTTAACTGAGCTATTTTCAGCTGTTAACTCCATTAAATCGAATGCCATGGGACCTGACGAGTTACATCCTAAATTTATAAAAGCTATATTCCCTTGTATAAGTAACTATGTTTTGCACATCTTGAATTCGTGCTTATCTAGGAGTATTTTTCCTTCTGAGTGGAAAGTTGCAACGGTGCTGCCAATTGCGAAGACCAACTGTCCCTCAACTGTTAGTGACTACCGTCCTATCAGTATTCTTTGTTTTTTTTTTTCAAAAGTGCTGGAGCGAGGTATATCAATGCAAATCCAGGATTACTTACATAAGTTAAAATTAATATCCCGCTGGCAGTCTGGTTTCCGTCCACATCATAGCTGTGAGTCTGCATTATTGAAAGTCACTTCCGATGTAAGAATGGCCCTGGATTCTGATATGATCACCTACCTTGTTTTATTACGCTTTTCCAAAGCTTTTGATTCAGTGGCCCAAAAATTACTGATTAAATTATCATCGACCTTCGACTTTGATCTAGGCTCAGTTTCGCTACTCCACAGTTTCCTTCGTGATAGGCGGCAGCACGTTCGGGTGGATGATGCTCTATCATCATCCCTTCCAATTGTGCGTGGTGTACCTCAGGGATCAATATTAGGTCCAGTACTTTTTACTCTTTACATTAATGATTTGCCTGAGGTACTTGTTGACTCTAGAGTGCTCTTATATGCGGATGATGTCCAACTTTACTTAAGTCGTCCAATCGGGCTTGTTGAGGATTGCGCGAGTCGTATCAATGATGACTTGGAGCGAGTTTTCAATTGGTCTGTTCGCAATAATTTAAAACTAAATGAGATGAAGTCACAGTGCATTGCTTTTTGTCAAGATTGCCACCTTCTAGAGGAATGCCTTCCAAGAGTTGTCTTGAATGAATTATCGCTACCTTTTAACTCTACGGTCAAAAATCTGGGGATAACTCTTAATAGCTCTATGAGTTGTTGTTCCCATGTATCTGCCATATTGAGGAAGGTTTATGGTGGCTTACGTCGGCTCTGGATTTTCGCCAGTATCCTACCGTGGAAAATTAGGTTAAAACTGGTACGTTCAATCATAATTCCTTTCTTTACATATGGTAGTGTTATTTTTCCCAAATTCGACTCAAAATGCCAACGAAAACTGGATATCGCCTTCAATGATTGCACACGTTTTGTATTTCACTTGAGACGCTTCGATCACATTCCTCCATACAGGAATGAAGTGCTGGGCTGCTCCCTCTCAGTTTATTTGAAACGGTAAAATCTTGTTGGTGTTGTATAACACTCTTGTTATAGGTGAGCCATCTTATTTAAGAGAATACTTCATACCTTTAAATTCGAAAAGACCTCAAAAGCTTCTCGCTCCGCAACATTCGAGGTCAGTTGGTGAGAAATCCTACCTTGTTCAGTCGATTAGGCTGTGGAATAATGTTCCTGTGAATGTTCAGCGCGCGGGCAGTTCTGGTGCTTTCAGGAATCTTTTATGCAATTCTTTTTTAAATAATTAATTACAGTTGTTTGGCTCTGTATTATTATTACATATCCAGTTTATCAATTTCGTTCTTTTTTATTTTTCTCTTTCTTATTCTCATTTTTCTTTACTACTATTTCCTTATTTTTAACTATCTTTTCTTTTCTTTCTTCTTGCATTGATTGTTATAACTTTGTACTATTTTTGTTGAACTCTTGCTAAATTTTTAAATTTTTGTTGAATTTTTGTTAAATTTTTAAATTTTTGTTGAATTTTTTTTTGGAATTTATAGTATTATTAGTACTTTGATATAAGATATATATCTTGTAGTACTATTTGTATATGAATAAACTTAAACAATGTATGTGGTTTGCGGTATATTTTGATAGTAGGGCATGATGGTGGGTCTTTTCTTAAGATTAGGTATCCTTTCGTCAGCCAATTGTGACCTAATGTTAATCTGACTAGAATTGTGGCTAATCTCCGTGGCATGGTGGGGTCGTAGACTGGGAATAGAGTCTGTGACCAGTGAGACTTCAGAAAGGCTGTGCTATGGGCCCAGATTGCAGCGTTGTCTACCTGGATAATTGTTCCTAATAGATATGATGGGAATAGTGAAAAATTATGCATTCAATTTTAACTGAAAATTTTGTTTGCGTCCCCCTTTCAAACTTAAATGAATATTAGAATATTTTTTTTTCTAAAGTTTTTTATCTAAATTTTTTTTTTTTAATTGATTTACTATTACCGAGTTTGAACTTTGTAGCATTAACCTTTCTATAGTCAGGAAAAGCTTTCTCAACCCTCGTACCATCCTACCCCTAAAAAACTTATTATTTTTCCAATATGTTACTACTGTAGCTCTGCCAGTTTTTTGTCATTACAGATGCTCGGTTTTCTTGCGTTTCGAACGCATTATCTTTCCACGCACTTCTTTATCCCTTGACCTATATCGGACATTTTTTTGAAATTGGGTCTAATATTAAAGCTCTATATAATTTACAAGTTTCAGCTTCCTAGCATAAGCGGTTGCTGGATCAACATCCCAAAATGTTCCGTATAAAACGCTTCCCCATCTCTGCCTTCACACACCCACCGCTCAAAACGTGTCCACTTAAAATGGCATATCCAGTCTACCCACGAAAAAAAATTCAGCTCAATAGTTCAAAGGGTTTGCGTAATACGACCCTTCACACAATTTTGGTACTTCGGTCGACGTACGGCGGACAGACGGACTAAAAATTTGGTACAACCAAAACATAAAATGTTAATATTTTTAAAAGACATAGTAGGTACTAGATATATGTATGTAAGAGAATATCTTTTGAGTTTTTATGGGCTTGGAAAGGCTTCAATTTTCTTATTCTTGAAAATTTATGTTATACGTATATTATAAATATATGAAAATAGATATGATCTCTTATTCATGTTTTATTTATTTCTAAGTTCAACCATTACAAAAGCAACGCTTAGAACTTTGTAGTTGTCCAGAAGCTATTCAAAATGTATAATACTTCAGAAAAAAAGTGTCAGATAGAACTATTTCAAATTAATTGAAACGGCTTAAATTTAGCAAAAAGTTCTATCTGCAAAACAACAATTGTTATAACTTAAAAAAAAAATTCGCAGATTGCTAAAGTCAATTATACCAAGAAGTAACAAAAATATTAATAACCTCTTATTAAAAATTACAATAGTTATAAGAAAACAAAACTTTGAGATCGATTTTCTCGAAATAATGTCCACTGCAGTTAGAACCTTCTAATTCTAAGGTCGCGTACTGGTACATATACAGTTACTCACATATGTAATTATTGGGTCGAGACCAAAAACAATGTTTGGGGCAAAATTATGACTGAAACGAGGAGGAAGTAAAAAACATTAAATTTCATTTGTTATTGTCTGTACTATATACTCATGGAAATAAATGTTTTTTCAAAATATATATTACGCAAATATATGAAATAAATAAAAACGATTCAAAAAATGAAATTATTACGGTTTATGCCCTCCGATGACGAAACAGCTCCTTCGGACCTAGTCCAACACAATCTTATGATGAACTGGCTTCTCCAGTGAAGTTTCTTTCCGAATTTGTCACATCCTCAGGAATGGTGGTTAGTCCACAGTTGGGGACTTCGTGTTGGAGTTTCACTCCACTGACACCGGAAAGAATAACTAATTCCTAATCAAAATTTAGGTTAACAAAGAAAGTTAGGTTAGCATTGATTGATCTTTATGGTCCAGTGTCAGATTCTACCTTCCGTGAGTGTTCAATAACATCGATGGAGTTTCTTATTAGTTCTGCGGTGCTTTCTGATTTAAGCTTGACATGAAGTAAGCCATCCTTGGTAAAAGCGGAAAAAATTTGTCCGGATCTTCGCAAATCCAGAGCTTCCTTCAATAATTTGGCCTTCGTCGGCGAGACGCTTTCATTTGCGTATATTGTACTGTCCGAGGCGAAACCCTGAAGCCAGGGACTTCATTTCTGGGGGGCAGGGGGGAATTTGCCCCCCCCCCTCTGAATTTGAAAACTCAGAAATATTTTAATTGATTATGACACCAACGAAAATTTTTTAAAGGTATAAATCTGAGAAAACTATTAATCCTATCGACTTGGATCACCCTGTATAAAACTACATATATGGTATTGACAACCAAGTAAATGAATTGGACTAGATTTGAGAAGCTTTTTTCTCTTGATTTCAGCTATACTCTGGTTGTAACCTTGGATAAGGTCAGCGTTTAATGGCTGTGAAATTTACATTGGTTGTGACCTTGGATCTGATCTACGAAGAGAAACAAATCCCGTCTGCCGCAACTTATTTTTTAACCAATATTTGTTGTTAGTAGATAGAGTATAGCTAAAATCAAGTGAAAAAAGCTTCTCAAATACACGCCTTTAGTCTAAGGTAGAGGACGCCCTTCTTGACCATTACACTCTTCTCGGTAATAAATTTGGAATGGGATGTGGCTATATAGAATTTACGTCAGCGATCCCACCAGCTGTCAAGGTGTTTCGGTTAGTAGGCAAGAATACACCTTCTGAAGAGTCTATGCCCTCCGATGACGAAACAGCTCCTTCGGACCTAGTCCAACACAATCTTATGATGAACTGGCTTCTCCAGTGAAGTTTCTTTCCGAATTTGTCATATCCTCAGGAATGGCGGTTAGTCCAGAGTTGGGGACTTCGTGTTGGAGTTTCACTCCACTGACACCGGAAAGAATAACTAATTCCTAATTAAAATTTAGGTAAACAAAGAAAGTTAGGTTAGCATTGATGTTCATCTTTATGGTCCAGTGTCAGATTCTACCTTCCGTGAGTGTTCAATAACATCGATGGAGTTTCATATTAGTTCTGCGGTGCTTTCTGATTTAAGCCTGACATGAAGTAAGCCATCCTTGGTAAAAGCGGAAAAAATTTGTCCGGATCTTCGCAAATCCAGAGCTTCCTTCAATAATTTGGCCTTCGTCGGCGAGACGCTTTCATTTGCGTATATTGTACTGTCCGAGGCGAAACCCTGAAGCCAGGGACTTCATTTCTGGGGGGCAGGGGGGAATTTGCCCCCCCCCCCCTCTGAATTTGAAACCTCAGAAATATTTTAATTGATTATGGCACCAACGAAAATTTTTTAAGGGTATAAATCTGAGAAAACTATTATTCCTATCGACTTGGATCACCCTGTATAAAACTACATATATGGTAATGACAACCAAGTAAATGAATTGGACTAGAGACAAAAAATTCTCTTTAATTTCGCGGCTGTGTTGGTGGTGTTCTTCGGTCGGTTGATCGTAGGTTCCGGAAAACTCGGAAAAGCAAAACAAAAAAAGCGGAATCATAAAGAATTTCGCTGGTATTTCGTGGCTGTGCTGGTGATCTTGTTCATTCGGTTGATTGTAGGTTCTGCAAAACTCCGAAAAGCAAAACAAAACAAAAATCTGCCAACAGTCTGGTCGAATTTTTGTTATCCTTCCGGAAGTAGTTCGGAACGTGTTTAATTCGGGGATGCAGTGTATGTTACTCTGTGACTGAAAACCTAACAAAAAGTTCGGGAAACGGTTAGAATAGAGTGTAATATATGAATTTATATAATTGGGTCATATTCCGGGATGCGGTCTAGAGGTTGGAAAAGAAAAAAACTTAAAAATAGGTGATTATTAAACAAGCCCGTGGAAGTGAAAAGATATTCGATATCTGATCAGACCTGAGAGATATGGTGGAATTTATGAAAAAGTATACAACCACTTTACACCCTCTTAGGGGTCGAATTTCGAAAAATCTTGAAAACTCGTTCTAGGTATTCATATGAAGAATCCGTAGAATAAAAATCAATTCAATATTTCGAAAGCCCTAGTAGATATGACGAAAATCGTGAAGACATATGCATTTTATATATACTGAAATTTTTTTCTGCCCCCCCTCTTCTGAACCCCAATGAATAGTGAAATTTTTTTTATCGGAATTACTTTTCTAGTTCATTTACATATACGTACCGAGTTTTAACTTTCTAGCATAAGCCGATCAAAAGTTAGGACACCCCCCCCCCTCGCACCTTGCTACCCCTAAAAAAAAAATTATTTTTCTACTAAGCAACTAATATAGTTCTATCTAAATACGAAGTTTAAGGTTTATATCATTACAATTTTTTAAGATATAATCATCGGAACTTTTCCCTTCTCACCCTTCCCCAACCTCACGTTCTACACCCCCACCTTTAAATTTATTTTTCCCTACTAGGGTTCTATTGGGCCTAGTTCTAGTTCAAATTAGAACCATCTATCCTACACTGTTATTATGATATGAAAAGTAATATATTTGAAAAATTCTTATCCCCCCACTTCTATGCTCCCCCGCCCCCTTCAAAGATTTTACTTTGAGCAATCTTTATTTATCAAGCCTTATACCCAAACCGAATTTTGTTTTTTTGGTGCAATTGGTTTGCGAGATATCGTAATCTTTACTATTTCAACCCCCACCCCCGCACGCCACTACCCACACCAAAAAATGTTGTTTCAATCTACTCTCCTAGTATAACTACAGATATTTGTTAAGTTTTAATTGCTTGCCGTCAACGGTTTAAGAGATATAGATTTTAAAATGTGTCGATATCGGCATTTTTGCGTTTCCGACGCATTATTTCCCCCTCCACTCCCACACCCCTTCACCCATATCAGCAATTTTTTTGCAAATGGGTCCACTATCAAAGCTCTATAAAAATTCTAAGTTTCAGCCTCCTACCATAAGCGGTTGCTGAGATCTAGAAACCAAAATTTTTCGTCTAAAACGCTTCCCCCACCTTCCCCCTCGCACCCTCACCCCTGAAAAAATTTTCAATTCAAGAGGTCCACCATGTCTATTCAGAAAAAAAAAATCAATTTAATAGCTCATAGGGTTTGGGAACTATAATTCCTTAAACGAGTTTGCGTACGGCGTACGGCGTACGGAGCACAGACGGACTGAAAATTTGTATTGCTTTTTTGGTGTTTATTAGTCATAAAACGTATAAAAAAAATTTTCAGGGTTGCAAATTTTTTTTTTTTAAAAGTCGATAACAATACTTAGTAAAAATCTGCCAACAATCTGGGCGTAACTTTATTATTTTTCCGGCAGAAGTAAGGAACGCGTTCAATTCTGAAATGCGGTGTAGGCTACTATGTGACTGAAAACCTATCAAAAAGAACAAGATCATGGAAGTGAAAATCTGATTGGATCTGAGAGATATGGAATAGCTTATGAAAAAGTACACAATCACTTTACACCCCCTTAGGGGTCAATTTTCAGAAAATCTTGAAAACACTGTCTTGGTATTCATATGGAGAATATATAGAATAAAATTAAATTCATTATTTGAACGAGGTAGTAGATATGTCGAAAATCGTGGGAAAATATGCATTCTATTTTCACAGATAGTTTTTTTTGCCCCCCTTCTGAACGCCACTAGATATTCTTTTTTTTTATTCAAAATTATTTTTCTAGTTGAATTAAATATACACACCGAGTTTCAACATTGTAGCTTAAGCCGTTCTATATACAGGAAAAACACTTCCCACTTGTACCACACTACCCTTAGGGGTCGAATTTCAAAAAACCTTGAAAACACTTTCTAGGCATTCATACGAAGAATCCGTAGAATAAAAATGAATTCAATATTTGGAAAGACCTAGTAGATATGACGAAAATCGTGAAAATATATGCATTTTATATCTATTATATATACAAATAATTTTTTTTGCCCCCCTTTCTAAGCGCCAATGAATATTAAAAAATTAAAGTTTAAGGCTTATATCATTACAGGTTCTCAAGATATAAGCATCGGAACTTTTTCCTTTTCACCCTCCCCCACCCTCCCCCACCCTCCCCCTCTTTACCCTCACCCCAAAACTTTTTTCCCTACTAGGGTTTAATTAGCTCTACTTTTGGTAAAAATTCTAAGCATCTATCTTAAAGTGTTCTTGAGATATGAAATGTGTTTGATTTGAAAAATTCTCATCCCCTCCACTTCTATGCTCCACCTCCCACTTAAAAAATTTTACTTTGATCAGTCTTTATTTGTCGACCTTTACACCCAAACCAAATTTTATTTTTCTAGAGCAATTGGTTCATGAGATATCGTAATCTTAAGTTTTTCACCCCCCACCCCCATACACAACTTCCCCCACCCAAAATTTTTCTTGATTCTGTTCTCTTAGTATAACTACAAATATGTTTTAAGTTTGAATAGTGTGCCAATAACGGTTTAGGAGATATGGATTTTAGAATGTGTCTATCTCGCCTTCTTTGGGTTTCGGACGCATTACATTTCCCCCCACTCCCACACCCCTTGATCAATATTGACAATTTTTCTGCAAATGGGTCTACTATCAGAGCTCTATAGAAATTCCAAGTTTCAGCTTCCTAACATAAGGGGTTACTGAGATCTGGAAACCAAAGTTTTCGGTCTAAAACACTTCCTCCTCCTTCCCCCTCACACCCCCACCCGTAAAAATTTTGTCACTTCAAGGCACCGACCCCATCTATTCGTTAAAAAAATTTCAATTTAATATCTCAAAGCGTTTGGCAGCTACGAGCCTCCAAGGTAGGTAGGTAGGTACACGTGGCTGTCCGTGAGAACACGGACACACTTAGACCTAAAAGGTCCGTTGTGGTACCACAGGATCTTCGACTCCGGTCCTACTCGTCGAACCACTTAGAGCTTATAATAAAGCGTTGGATTCTCGCGACCTCCATTGTGGCAAGTTCACCAAGTCAGTTGAAGAAGTACGCTCCGAGATGAGCTTTTCTTCTGACGGACAGAGCTGGACAAGTGCAGAGAAGGTGAAGGACTGTCTCCTCCTCCTCCTCGTCCTGGCAGCTTCTACAGAAGTCGTTTGAGAAAAGTCCAAGCCTTTTTGCATTCCGACCTATAAGACAGTGTCCGGTTAATAATAATAATCCGGTTACGAGCCTCCAAACGATCTTGCGTACGGCGGACGCCGTACGGCGTACGGCGGACAGACGGACTGAAAATTTTTATTGCTTTTTTCGCGTCTACTAGTTATGAAACGTGAAAATAAAAATTTTGATTGTAGCAAATTTTTTTTTTTAAAAAATCAATCACAATACTTAATTATTAAAATAATATAGTAATACTCCTAAGTAAAACGGAATAATAAAGAAGAACACAAACTCGTGTAAGGTTTACGTAACTCTAACGCATGTTCTGATCAAAGATCTGAGATTTGGTTTTCATCAGTTTTTAATTTAATAAAAAAGTTTTTAATTTAATAAAAAAGTGTTTTAATTTTTCTCGCTTCCTATATTATATAAGCAGTAGCTGGCAATTTTATCATACATTATACCTAAGTGCTGTTCGTTATTCTTTGCATCAAGGTAAGAAATATTTTCATATTCTCTATCTAACCCTTCAAAGCTCGCGCATATTCTGACAAATGTTCTCGTGTGTCTCAGTTCCCTACATCTATTACTACTAGAAATTTTAATAATCAATATTGCTTAAGGGGGTCATCCCGTATGCAGGCTCTTTTTTACGCCATTTTTGGGAATTTGTTCTGACGAACTTAATAATGATAGAACTGTGAATATATTTATGCACATGTTAAGCAAACTTAAGAATTTTTTCAACCCCAAAATGTCGGTCATTGCTGAGATACATGGGTACTTAGCCAACCATTTTCAAAAAACCTTGTTTTCGGTAGACACGATAGCGGGCGTTCTGTTTATATCAAACAAAAAATCTGCCAACAGTCTGGGCGAACCTTTATTATTTTTCCGGCAGAAGTTCGGAACGTGTTTTATTCGGGGATGCGGCATATGTTACTATGTGACTGAAAACCTAACAAAAAGCTCGGGAAGCGGTTAGAATATAGTGTAACATATGAATTCTATAATTAGGCCAAATTCCGGGATGCGGTCTAGAGGTTGAAAAAGAAAATACTTAAAAATAGGTGATTATTAAACAAGCCCATGGAAGTGAAAAGATATTTGATATCTGATCAGACCTGAGAGATATGGTGGAATTTATGAAAAAGTATACAACCGCTTTACACCCCCTTAGGGGTCGAATTTCAAAATATCTTGAAAATTTTTTCTAGGTATTCATATGAAGAATCCGTAGAATAAAAATGAATTCATTATTTGGAAAGACCTAGTAAGTATGACGAAAATCGTGAAAATATATGCATTTTATTTCTAATTATAATTTTGTTTGCCCCCTTCCGAACCCAAAGAACATTCGAATTTTTTTTTATTAGATTTACTTTTCTAGTTCATTTACATATACGTACCGAGTTTCAATTTCGTAGCATATGCCGTTTAAAAGCTGGGAAAAACACACCCCCCCCCCCCCCACCCCCGTACCATACTATCCCTAAAAAAAATTATTTTTCCACCATGCCACTACAATAGCTCTATCTAAACACCAAGTTTCAGCATTCTATCGTTATATTTTCTTAAGATATAAACATTGGAACTTTTTCCTTCTCACCCTTCCCCACCTTCTCCGCCCCCAACTCTAATTTTTTTTCCCCTACTAGGGTTCTATTAGGCCTACTTCTGAATTTGAAGCATCTATGAAACGTGTAATTTTTGAAAAATTCTTATCCCCTCCACTTCTATGCTCCCCTACCCCCCTCAAAAATTTTACTTTAAACAACCTTTTTTATACTCTAGATGAACATATAGAGTATTATAAGTTTAATCCAGCCCGAAAAGTTTGTAACGCATAGAACCGAGCCTCGGACGAAAAAAAGTTATATATTATTTTGTGTTTATTTTTGGCCAAAACCCCCAAATCCGTTTGCTGTCCGTCCGTCCGTCCGTCCGTCCGTCCGTCCGTCCGTCCGTCCGTTAGCACGATAACTCGAGAACGCGTTGACCTAAGAAGTTGAAATTTTGTCACAACTTGTAAAATGGAAAAAGTAAGGCTAAGTTCGTTAATGGGCGATATCCTTCCACTCCTTCGGGTACCTCCCATACAAGAGTCCTTGAAACACGTTTTCCCAGTTATTGCTCGAATGCTTCAAGTTAGGAACTTGAAATTTTGCATACGGATGGTTTAAAATGTTTGAATTGAATGTTCCGAATATGATGCAAATCGAATGAGTCCTTCGTGTAGCAGCCTAGAAAAGTCCTTCAAAAACGTATGCTTTTTACTGAATTCACTATAACTCCAGAACGAGTTAGAGCAGGAATTTAAAATTTTACAGGAATTAGTTTTATACCAAAACCAAGACGGAGTTCAATTATTAGCGCCATCGGTTGACTCCTTCGGGTAGCTGTCATACAAAAGTCCTTAATAAACATATTCACCAATATTGCACGATAAGTTTAGAAAGCTTTCATTTACGACTTTGAAATTTTACAAACATTAATTTTATAATAGTCGCAGCTGAAACTATTAATATGAAAAATGTCTCATGAGTCCTTCATGTAGTTGCCATACAAAAATTCTGTAAAATGTCCTAACTTACTTTATGGAACTCACTATAAATCAAAAAATCGACCACTACACAAAAGTTACTACCTGTAAGTAAAAGGTCATGTAATAATTGCTTGTGCACTCCTCATTCTTTTGATATATTTCCAACTAAAATATAAATCGGAGTTCAGTATTTCATCTAGAGTATCATACGATTGGCTTGCAGCCGATCGTGACTGCGTTATGTTTTATTAAGGCTTATACTTAAACCAAATTTTGTTTTTGTGGTGCAATTGGCTTGCGAGATATCGTAATCTTAAGTTTTTCAACCTCCGCCCCCGTATGCCTTTACCCACATCAATCTACTCTCCTAGTATAACTACAGATATTTGTTAAGTTTTAATTGCTTGCCATTAACGGTTTAGGAGATATGTATTTTAGAATGTGGTGATTTCCACTTTTTTGCGTTTCGGACGCATTATTTCCCCCTCCACTCCCACACCCCTTCATCCATATCAGCAATTTTTTTGCAAATGGGTCCACTATCAAAGCTCTAAAGGAATTCCAAGTTTCCAAGTTGGTGTTGAGGGTACGCCCGGAATGGTTTGCGCGTTAAAAAAATCATTGAACAGTTGGTGGTTCGCAATTTATTTCAACATTTGAGTCTTTTTCATATGATTTAGCGGTAGTTTGTTTGTTTTCGGTGTATTAGTTTCTCTGGATGGTGGATAGATAATATTGGATGAAGTATGGAGGATGGTGGATATAGAATGGATAATGGTTTGTGCATTAGAAAAATCATTTAACAGTTGGTGGTTCGCGAGGTATTTCAAAATTTCAGTCTTTTCCGTATGATTTAGCGCCAGATTGTTCGTTTTCGGTGTATTAGTTACGCGTTCCTACACTAAATGATAAAGTTGGACTATGGATGGTGGATAGAGAATAGTAGGTGGAAGATGAAGGATGCTGGATAGAGGATGGATGATGGAGGTTGGTTGATGGTAGATGAAGGATGGTGGATAGATTATGGTGGATGAAGTATGGAGGATGGTGGATATAGAATGGAGGATGGTTTATGCGTTAGAAAAGTCATTTAACAGTTGGTGGTTCGTGAGTAATTTCAAAATTTCAGTCTTTTCCATATGATTTAGCGGCAGATTGTTCGTTCTCGGTGTATTAGTTACGCGTTCCTATACTGAATGGTAAAGTTGGACTATGGATGGAGGATAGAGGATAGAGGATGGATGATAGAGGTTGGTTGATGGTAGATGAAGGATGGTGGATAGAGGATGGTGGATGAAGTATGGAGGATGGTGGATAGAGAATGGAGGATGGTGGATGAAGGATGGAGGATGCTGGATGGGGGATGGAAAAAAATTAAAAATGTGTGTTTTCGGTGTATTGGTTACTATGGATAGTGGATAGGGGATAGTGGATGAGGTATGGAGGATGGTGGATAGAGAATGGAGGATGGAGAATGGGGGATGGAAAAAAATGAAAAATGAAAAATGAAAAGTGAAAAATTAAAAATTAAAAATTTAAAGTGAAAAATGAAAGATACAAGCAGTAAATGGTCGGGTTCGATGGAAATCTACACCACTCATACGATTGTGATGAAATTTTGGTAGTTTGTAAAGGGTACCCCAGTGATGCTATCTGCGTTAGCAAACTCGTTTAACAGTTGGTGGTTCGCGAATCATTTCAAGATTTCAGTGTTTTTTATATGATTTAGCAGCAATTTGTTCGTTTTCGGTGTATTAGTAACGCGTTCCTATTACTAAATGGTAAAGTTGAACTATGGAAGGTGGATTGAAGACAGTAGAGGATGGTGGATAGAGAATGGTGGATGGAGGATGGTGGATGGGGGATGAAGATTTTAGATGGAGGATGTTAGATGACGGGGGATGGAAGATGGTGGATGGTAGATACAGGTTGGTGGATAGAGGATGATGGATAAAGAATGGAGGATGGTGGATGTAGGATAGAGAATGGGGGATGGGGATTGTAGATGGAGGGAGTTAGGATGGAGGATGGAAGATGGAGGATGGTGGATAGTGGATAGAGGTTGGTGGATAGAAGATGGAGGTTGGTGGATAGAGAATGGAGAATGGTGGATGTAGGGTTGAGGATGGAGGATTTTAGATGGAGGATGTTAGATGATGGATAGAGGATGAAGGATGGGGGATGGTGGATAGAGGATGGAAAATGGATGATTCAGGATGGGGGAAGGTGGATAGAAGGTGGAAAATGGAACATGGGGGATAGGGGATGGTGGATATAGGATGGAAGATGGAGGATGGGGGATAGAGGATGGAGAAACAGGACTAATGGATCATCAGTAGAGACGGGAGTAACAGGTGCGATAGAACACCGTGAGCGTAGCGAGCGTAGTCGCGGTACGCGGCTAGTATTATATATAACATATGTATATTTACATATAAAAATATATACATTCATAACATCTTGCTCCCCCCTGGAACAAACTGAAATGACGTCACTGCCTGAAGCATACTTAATTTAGGCTATTACTGCCCATGTTAATCCAGTTTAAGGCCTGTGGCTCCTGAGAGTCCGCTTAAACTTGAAACGGCCAAGCAGTCAACGTGGATCACACGGAAGCCAATGCTGAGAAAAGCCGAGACGAGACGAGACTAGTCGAAGACGTCCAGACTAGGACCACGAAGCAAAGTACGAGAAGCTAAGACGTGCAAGAGGCGAACAACGAGAAGACATCAGGCGACACGGGGAACCAGAAGACGCGGCAAGCGTGACGAGAACCGGCAAGACGGCGCAAGAGGCACAGAGCTGAGCAGAGATTCATCGAAGGAACGACGAGCAAGGAGAACTCGAGAGGCCACGAGCGGCGAGCAAACGAGACGGGCGACGGAAGAAGCACAGATAGTCCAGTAAATCTAGGGATTCTAAGGAGAAAAAATAGAACAAGAAATTTTTTGACTTAGTTAGGTTTCAATGATGGAGTAGAACAGGGAATCACAGTTTCACACCAAAATTTGATATGACTGGTGCCCGAAATTTTGATTTTTCTGTTTTGTCGATTTGTAACCGTATTTTGCATTTCTCGCTTAAAATGGTGAGAACCTAGTTTAAAGAGAATTAAATTCGCTATCTTTCTTATCTGAACAACTTTTAACAAAAATCATTATTTATTGCAAATAATAAGCGAAAAGTGTAAAAAATTAGGAGATTGTCCCAGTTTTTTAAACTTTTCGTCAATATTTATTAAAAATAGGTGACTTATTTACATGGCAAAGTTGTAGAGAACTAAATTCCCTACAAGTTTTGAATAAACAAGTTTTTCGTACGACGAACGGACCACGAGCGGGAGCACGATAGATAGTTCGATAAGCAGAGACGAAATTTCTGTAAATATCAGAATTAAATGGAAGGCGAAATGTTTTGACGTAGCTAGGTTCCAACGATGGAGTAGAATAGGGAATGACAGTTTTCTACCAAAATTTCACTTGTCGTGTGCCCGAAATTTTAACTTTTCTGTTTTGTCGATTTGTAGCCGTATTTTGCTTTTCTCGCTTAAAAATGGTAGGAACCAAATTTATAGAGAACTAAATTCTCTATCTTTTTTGCCATGTAACTATGTCACCTATTTCTAATAAAAATGGTCGAAAAGTTTAAAAAACTGGTACCATCTCCTACTTTTTGCACTTTACGCTTATTATTAGCAATAAATAATTATTTTTCAAAAATGTTGGTTAGGTAAAAAAATAGAGAATTTGATTCTCTATAAATTTGACTCCCACCATTTTTAGCGAGAAATGCAAAATACGGTTACAAATCGACAAAACAAAAAACTCGAAATTTCGGGCACGCGCCATATCAAATTTTGGTGTAAAACTGTGATTCCCTATTCTACTACATTATTGGAACCTAACTACGTAAAAACATTTCGTGTTCCATTTTTTTCCGATATTTACTGAAATTTTTTCTCTGCTTATCGTGCTCCCGCTCGTGATCCGTTCGATGTAGGGAATTTAGTCCTCTACAACTTTGCCATGTAAATATGTCACCTACTTTTAATAAATATAGACGAAAAGTTTAAAAAACTGGGACAATCTCCTAATTTTTTACACTTAACGCTTTTTATTTGCAATAAATAATGATTTTAGAAAAAAGTTGTTCAGATGAGAAAGATAGAGAATTTAATTCTCTATAAATTAGGTTCTCACAATTTTAAGCGAGAAATGCAAAATACGGTTACAAATCGACAGAACAGAAAAGTTAAAATTTCGGGCACACGTCATATCAAATTTTGGTGTAAAACTGTGATTCCCTGTTCTACTCCATCAATGGAACCTAACTACGTCAAGACATTTCGTGGTCTATTTTTTTCATTTATTTAGTGAAATTTTGTCTCTGATTACTGGACTAAGAGCCGAGCAGGGATTCATCGAGAGAGAACGACGAGCAAGGAGACACGACAAGTGTGACAAGGATCCACAAGGCGAAGCAGGAAGCATAGAGCCGAACAGAGATTCAACGAGAGAGAACGATGAGCGAGGGGAAATCAAGGAGGCCACGCAAGGAGCGAAGGGCCCATCGAGAGAAAGAGCGGCGAACAAGAAAGCGCCATAAGCGAGACAAGGATCCACAAGGCGACGCAAGAAGTGCAGAGCCGAGCAGAGATTCATCGAGAAAGAACGACAAGCAAGGGAAAGTACAGCGAGCACGACGAAGATCCAAGAAGTGATACGAGATGTGCCAAGCCAAGCAACAAAGGAGAAAGTAGTGAGGCCAGACACGCTGTAGGACTTAGATAGCCGAAGTGAACTAAATGAAATCATACCAGTTCCAGTAGCATTAACCTAAATTAACCGAATGACAAATAGAATTATAACCTTAACTAAATAAATGAGATGAAGTCATATTAAATAACTGTTTTATAACGTATCCTGGCGCCCGATGAGCCTACCCCGGAAATTCGAGACGTTACAATGGCACCCGAGCAGGGACTTCACAAAATAACAAACTAAGAAAACTGGCAGCGCAGCAGCAACACAGAGGGCAGTAAACAATCAGTGAAAGAACAGTGAAAGAGCAGTGGAAAATCAGAAATTGGGCAGAGAAATTAAGCAAGTGAACTATCAGGAAACCAATAGACCAATATTGAAATAACGGAAGGCACAAACATGGTGAAGACCAACTGGATTTACGGGTTGTGGAAAGAGGATCTTCTCAGCTGCATAGAGGAGTTCGACTTGGATGATACCGGAACCGTAGAGGAACTACGGAAACGCTTCGCCTTGTGAATCAAGGACAAGGGAGGCATTCAACACGAGCAAAGACTTAAGGAACTTGAATTACAACACGACAAGGGCGGGACATCAAAGCTACCAGGTATACCTGAGGAAGAAAATCGGGAAGGAGACCACGGAGGAAGAGACCCAGACGAAACAGCAGGAGGAGGAGGGAACCGCTACAGCCAACTCTGGTGCAAAACCGGATTGCGTCCCGGACGTATGCTGCCATCCCCGACCAGATCCGAAAGTGGTCGCTCAAGTAAGACGGTGGGAATGAGCCATTGAGCTTCCTCGAACGAGCTGAGGAACTAGCTGAGGTGTATGACATTCCGAACGATTGCCTGCCGAGAACAATGCCGGAACTCCTCCGAGACAAAGCCTTGACTTGGTTCCGGAACAATCACCGTGCATGGCGACGATGGACTGAGTTTAAAGAGGATTTCCTAAAACTCTTCCTCCCAGGTCGTTATCTCGAGAACTTGGACGACAAGATCCGGCAGAAACAACAACAACCAGGAGAATCCTTCAAAGATTATGTCTTGGGTCTGCAGAACCTGATGCGTTTAGCGGATTACTCAGAAACAGAGAAACTGGAGAGGATTTTCTGGAATCGTCAACGTCACCAGCTCTATATTCGACGGAAAGATTTCGAAACATTGGAAGAACTAATTACACTAGCAGATGATTTTGAAAGTATCCAAGGAATAATGGAATTGTAACTTCCGATAGTACGGAACAAAGAGGAACGCTGATGCGCAGTAGCCCAAACCGTGGAGACACCAATCAACACTAGAACCGCGTATTTCCGCTGTAGTCAAGATGGTCACCAGGGACGAGTTTACCAAAAACCCCGCGTATATTTCTGTTGGGATTGTGGCCGCCGAAACACCCGGACGATGGACTGCTGCAGACGCCGATCGGGAAACGAACCGGGCACCGGCCAGTCGTGAGGAACGCCGGTGCCACAGCCAGCCGACCCTCGCAACACCTAAACCTCTTCTACCAAGAGGACAACCACCTTTTTGCCCCTTTTTGCCCACCTTGGCAAAGAGGTAATAAAAGCCACCATTGACATCGGGGCAACAAGAAGTTTCATGAGCGAATCCTTCGCCTTCAAGTACCAGGACGCCGGACGAACCATCAATCACGAGGTAACCGTCAAGATGGCAGACGGTTCAACACGCGAAGTGTCAAAAGCCCTGTTCACGACCATCCGGCTAGGACAGAGTCAATGCAAAATCTCCTTGTTGATCCTTCCAGGGATCATCGAGGATATAACACTGGGAATGGATTACCTACATCGCATCGGAACAACGCTCAGCTGTATGGGCCAAACCGTCGTACTAAAAACTAGAGACGTCGCCTCAAAAAAGAGCAACATTAGCACGTGCACTGCGATACAGGATGAGATGACAGAACAGCTGGAGAACATTGACGCATTCTTGCACCAGGAACTGGACGCCTTCGAACAACTTAAAAGAGTCTCGAACATCACTAAGCACAAGATCATCATGCGGGATGATCGACCTTTCAAACATCGGTTCACTACGAGCAACCCCATCACACAGGCCATCATCAATACTGAAGTGCATGAGTTACTCAACAAAGGATGCATAGAACCATCGCATAGTCCTTATAGCTCCTCAGTGGTCTTAGTCCAAAAGAAAAACGGAAGTTGGAGACTCTGCCTTGACTTTCGTTAACTCAACGCCCGCTCCACACCAGACGCATATCCAATGCCACGAATGCAATATATCTTGGATCGTTTACGAAATGCCAAATACATTAGTAGCTTGGACCTAAAAAATGGGTACTGGCAAATTCCCATGGACGAGGAAAGTAAGCAATACAAGGCGTTCACCATACCTGGCCGCGGACTATTTCAATGGCGAATCATGCCCTTCAGCCTACACTCGGCTCCAGCCAAGTTCCAGAGGGCTTTGAACCAAGTAATTGGCCCAGAGATGGAACCACATGCTTTTGCATACCTAGACGACATCATCGTCACGTGAGCTTCGTTCGAAGAACACGTGAATAGCTTACGTGAAATATTCTGGCGACTACGAGCTGCCAACCTGAAGATAAACGTGGAAAAATGTAGGTTCTTTAAGAAAGAGACGAAATACCTAGGTCACATCGTGAGCGAGCAAGGAATCCACACCGACCCCGATAAGATAGCCGCAATCAAAGCGCTACAACCCCCAACGAATCTTCGAGAGTTGCGTAGCAGCCTAGGAGTAGCATCTTGGTACCGCCGATTCGTGCCCGAATTCGCCACTTTATTGCATACGCTTACCACCCTCCTGAAAAAGGGAAAACACTGGAAGTGGCAAACCGAACAACAGGACGCCTTTGACACGCTGAAACAGAAGCTTTGCGACGCCCCGGTACTAGCGTGTCCGGACTTCACACAAAAGTTCACGCTGCAAACTGACGCTAGTGATTACGGCTTGGCAGGGGTATTAACCCAAGAAATTGATGGTAAAGAGCACGTGATATCCTACGCCAGCCGCCATCTGAACCCGGCCGAATGAAACTATTCGCCGACGGAAAAGGAGTGTTAAGCCATCGTCTGGGGAATTCGCAAGATGCGACCCTACTTAGAAGGATATCAGTTCACAGTCATTACAGATCACATGGCATTGAAATGGCTAAACTCCATCGAGAGCCCCTCAGAACGGTTCGCGAGGTGGGAGTTGGAACTACAGCAATACACCATCGACGTACAGTATCGCCGAGGTAAGCTAAACATTGTCGCTGATGCACTCTCCCGACAACCGACCGACACACTCTATACAATCTCCAGCGAAGTGACAAATGAACCAGATTGTAAATGGTTAAACAAAAGGATAGCGGAAGTTAAAAATGATCCAGCCAAATACCCCGACTACGTCATCGAGGTGGGAAGATGTATCGACATCCCACATCAGTTAAATGATGAGGACTGCGCACCCTGGAAGCTCTGCGTCTCCACATTTTTGCGAAATCGAGTACTGAAAGAAAATCACGACAGTCCCTGCGCTGGTCATCTCGGCCTCCGGAAAACAATCGGCCGCATCGCCAACCATTATTACTGGCCCGGAATGTTCAGGGAAATCAGCCAATATGTTCGATCGTGCGAGTCATGTCAAAAATATAAGCAGAGTCAACAAAAAGCAGCCGGAAAAATGCTCACGCAGATCGCGGAAGAACCTTGGACAATACTTTGCGCTGACTTCGTGGGACCACTACCGCGCTCGAAGCACGGACACACCATGATTCTGGTCTTCTTCGACAAGTTTTCGAAATGGACGGAAATAATCACACTACGAAAGGCAACAAGCGAGGGACTAATAAAGGCTTTCCGAGAGCGCATCTTTGCCAAATACGGAGTCCCGAAAGTTCTGGTCCCCGACAATGGAACCCAGTTCACCAGCAGGGTGTTCCAGAAGTTCATGCAAAAGATGGGGGTAAGACACCAGTTCACAGCCCCATACACAACGGAACGAGCCAATCGGACCATAAAGACGATCATGGCACAGTTGACCGGCGAGAAGCACAACACTTGGGACAAACTACTCCCAGAAATCACCTTGGCCATAAACTCTGCCATTTCCGAAACTACAGGATACAGCCCAGCATTCCTGACACAAGGACGAGAGTTTCGTTTACCCCGGACCGTGTTCAACGAACAAACCTTTGGGACCGTTAACCCACTACAGACGCCCGTCGAAAAGGCCTCAAGGTTACAGGAAGCCTTCCAAATCGTACGTCGAAACCTAGAACGCGCAGCCCAGGATCGAGGACGACACTACAACCTGAGAAGACGTCAGTGGACCCCCACGATAGGACAACAAGGGTTAGTGAAGCAACACCATCTCTCGAAAGCGATCGATGACTTCACCGCAAAACTGACCCCGAAGTTCATGATTGCATCGACTTTTGTAGAAATTGGTCGTATGCCGGTTTCGTTGATTGTGTGTCCGAGGAAGTTTATTTCGCTTTTTCCGAATTCACATTTGGATACGTTTATTCTGAGTCTGTATTCACGAAAACGTTCAAAAACAATTTGTAAATGTTGAATGTGTTCGGCATGAGTTTTAGAAGAAATTTGAACATCAACCAAATATTTGAAAACAAAAGGTAAACCGATTAAAACTTGGTCAATGAAACGTTGAAATGTTTGACCAGCATAACGTAAACCAAAAGGCATTCGTACGAATTCAAATAATCCAAAAAGTGTTACAATAGCTGTCTTTAGAATATCTGATTCATGTACGGGAATTTGGTGATAAGCTCTGGTAAGGTCTATTTTAGAAAAAATCTTACAACCGTGAAGATTTATAGAGAAATCTTGTATATTTGGAATATTATATCGATCGCGGACAGTGACTGAATTTAAGCGTCTATAGTCACTACAAGGTCGATCTGTTCCGTTCTCTTTGCTTGCCATGTGTAATGCGCTTGACCAGGGTAATTTTGATCGTCTGCAAACGCCAATTTCCATCATGTGTTCAAATTGTTTCTTTACAGATTCGTACTTATGGGGTGGTAAACGGCGGGCTTTTGCGAAAACTATAGGACCTGTCGTATCAACATAATGATAAACACCTGTTAAATTTTTATTATTTTTATTGTTATAGTTTGTTGGTAAAGTTAAATCATGAAATTGCTGCAATAATTTTTCATAATCGTGATTAAAAAATATTGAGTTATCTGAAGCCAAAGTAGTAATATTAATTTCGTCTGAAGTTATTGATTCAACTGAACCGGTTGTTTTAATATTGGTAGTTGAATCTATTAATTTTCGTCGTTTGAGGTCGACGATGAGATTAAAATGTTCCAAAACATCAGCTCCAATTATAGGTCTAGTAACGTCAGCGATCATGAAAAAAAACTGAAAATCACGACGTAGACCTAGAGAAACTGATGACGTTTTTTGCCCATAAGTCTTAATTTGCGAACCATTAGCTGCGTTTAGAATATTCAAAGGGGAAATAGTAAGTAATTTGTCCTCTGAATTATATGGTATAACTGATAAATCAGATCCTGTGTCGATTAAAAATCGAAGGTTGGATGATTTATCTGTAATAAATAATCTACGGCTATTAATTATGGCTGCAGAAGAAACTGGCAGAATTAGTTTTGTGGATTTGATTTAAAGGTGGCGAAAAATTTGCAAGGTTCGATACATTTACGAGCTTTGTCTTGAAAAGTGAAATGGTACCAGCATTGATCAGATTCATGAGGTGGATTGTTAGTGGAATTTCTGACTTGTGAATTATTGCGGGAAAGGCTGCTAGGACGAGAGCGAGATTGTTGTAATTGTTCGACTTATGTTGTTAAAGTCGATATTATGTCTTGATTAGCACTAATGTGCTCACATAGTAATGTACATGCGGCAGTAAGTGTAGACATTTGTTCTTTAAGTTGATAAAATTCTTCGACAGAAACACTATTTAAGAGAGATCTTAAAACGTTGTTACGATTTGTATTGTTCGAAATATTGACGTCACTATTGTTTTCTTCAATGTCCATGTCGTTTTCTTGAATTTGGTCAATATTTCTTATATTTGCTGTTTGAGATCTTGTTAACGGCATATTTGGAGAATTTAAAATAGGCATGAGAAAAATGTGAAAATGAGAATTTAAGATTCAAGAATGAGGGTTTGGAAAATGAGGAATGAAAAATTGATTTTCGAGGTAATGGTAGGTTTTCGTTGTAACACTTTTCGTTGAACACAACGCTTTCAAATAATCACTTTTAAAAATTGACTTAACTCGACTAAAAAAAGAATATATGCGACCGGTAAATATTATTGAATTTAAAAAAATCTAATTTATATTTAAATGTGTTTATATTTGAATAGTGTTGATATGTTAATAGTGAATTTGTGTTAATTTGTACAATTTAGTTAAAAAAAAAAAACTTGATCCTCTTGATTGATTCCTTGTTGTTGATATTAGTTGTTAAGAAAATAGACTTTATCTCTCGCTCTGTTAATGTTTTTGTTGCTGGTTATTGTTGAATTTAAAAAAGTTTGCACTCCAAAAGTTTCACAATCCAAATTTCCACAATATGAATGTTATTTGATGATACAATGATTGATGTAACTGATGAAAAAGAATTATTTTCACTACTGTTATTAGTAGCAATTAGTCAGTTCTTGTTGCTGATAGTCTTGATGGAGTTGTGTTGGTTGTTGTTGCTGGAGGCGTGTTACCGCTGGTCGGAGGTTACCAAATGTAAGGTTAACTACTAACTGTAATGTTAACTTCACTAAACTTTATAAAGAATTGTATTTACAGAAACATATTATTGTATTTTTATTTTTTAAAACTATTTTTGATTTATTAAAATTGTAGTTAGTTATTAGAATTGTAGAATTATTTGTTGTTTCTATGTGAAAATATATTTTACAACTGACTTTACAATTTTATTTTTTTTAAATTTACATATTTGTGTATACTTTGTTTATGTTTTATTGTTAAGTGCTTTTTATGTAAAGTGGTGTTACAGGTGTCCTGAAATGAAAGAAAGGAATAGAGTTAGTTTAAATTTGAGTGAATAAATGAAATAATTATTACCTTCGTGGTCTCCTGAATGCACCCAATGTGACGCCCATGTACGTCGCACCTTCGCTCAGCATGGCACCTAAAAAGACATTTGTACGCAAGCATTAGTAGTGATCATATTATTTGAGCGAAATACACGGAGAAGAGGCAGAAAGATGAAGGAACTAGGATAACATATGTAACACTAGGGTAAATTAGAATTAGGGTTAGTTAGACTTAGGGAAACATGAATTACAATCGAAAATCGAATTAACATGGGTTAGTAGTAGGAATATGGGTAGGTTTCGGATTTAGGTTAGGAGACAAAAGTAATCTTCGAATTATCACAAGTTCACGGAAGCGGTACTCACGAGAAAAATGACTTCGTTTACGCCGTCAACATGGATTCAGTGACATACTTACGTTCACCGAGGGTTACTCCGTCCTGCGTAACCACGGATTCCGTCCTGCTTCCAGTACAACCCTAAAACGAAGGAAGAAGGAATCACCTTAGTATGGTGGATTGTAAATAAACTAAAACAAACAAACTACCACCGAGGGCACGATAACAACTAACAAGCACGAAAAAAACACATGGAACACAGGAGACAAGTCGAAAAACAATAAATACAGCACAACACCGCACAAATGTAAACATGACAACACGAAACGTCACCGACGATGTAAACAAGCAATATGGCCGAAAACTGCGCGAACATCGAGAAATTGGAAGTCGATAAGACAGCACGGATTTGAGGATTTGCTAAAGCGTCGTTTGGATGATAAAAAGTGGACACCAAAGGGAAAGGAGGTGAACGTCCTCAAAGGTGATACTTTGACCTATTAGCGGAAAAGTATAAGCACAGGTAACTGTTCAGAAAAAGCTGACCGAAGTTTCGCGGCAAGTAAGGACGGAAAGAACGGTCGCTTGGAAAAGTGTACTCGGACGGAGCGGAGGTTTGGCGGACTGACATCGCTTGGAAGTGGAGAAAGTCTAAGTTTTTTTGAAAAATCGTCGAGGAACCCGATAACAAGTCGGTGACGGGTGGGAATATCTCGAGACCGTGAGAAGGAGATTATTGCGAGACGCGGGAAGAATCTTGAGAAGGCGATTATTGCGAGACGTGAGAAGAAGCTGGTCATCAAATCTTAAACAAATTCGGAGCGGCACCAATAGCACCCGTGGAGAGCACCGTTGATATCGAAGGAGTTACACCAGAGGCGCCCTAGTTTGTAATCAGGCAGGTACAAATAGAGAGTTAGATAAATGCTTAGGAACCTAGTTATATTTAGGGTAGCGAATTAACTAATAATTGCGAATTGTGTTAAATTTGGAACTGAATTAAAAAGTTGGAATTTGAATTAAAACTTAGAATTTAACCTTGAAGATTTCATTGAGCTCTTTTGAGTGTGATAATTGGAACGTTGATCCGTTTGTTTTCCTTCGGCTTCGGTTAAAGACATTTTCCCTGAAATCGTGATTCGGTCGGGGAAATTTTTTAGAACGGGTCCTTAAATTAAGGATCACTGAAGCTATGAAGTCTTGAGTTTTGTAACGAAATTTAAATAATATTTCATGCAGTTCGTGGTTATAAGTGATTATTATTAGTTTGAAATTAAAACGTAGACTGCCGATTGTGTTTCACTTAACTCTAAAAGAAACCTCGGCTTCTCACATTCCTTATCTTTATCTTATTTTATCTCGAGTAGACGGCTGGTCAAAAGGTCGTCTTATTTATATCTCGAGTAGACGACTGGTCAAAAGGTCGTCACTCATATCTTAATGCGCCAGACGGGCTTATCTGTATACGCCAGAAGGGCTTACTTATAACTCCTACCTCCTTAAGTTGAGGCTCCTGACTCAAAGGATTACATTTTTCTTTCATTTCTAAAATTTCGTCATCTTTATGTTTTTGTTTAGGTGATTGTAATTGGTTAATTATCTTTACATTATTTTGGTTTCTTAATTTTATATAAAGGAAAATTATTACAATGATTAATAATACTATACATATTGGGAAGATTATTGATATAGCTAGGCCATGCCTGCCGTGTTGTACTTTAATTAGTTCTAACTCTTTTTGATGTTCAATATTTATTAAATCCAGATCTTCTAAATGAACTTTAGTTTTGCTTTTGTTAAATAAAGAATGTACTTGTGTGTATGATAAGTAATCATGTTTCAATATTTTGTTAGAATATGTCTTATTGTTTAATGTAATGGTACAATTGGAAAATGTTATGATCGAGTTATGGGGTAGAGTCAACTCATCTTTCTTACAATCTTGAGTAATTGCAGTGTTATTCAATTTTACTGTATTATTTATAATACAGTATTGTTATCGATTTTTAAAAAGAAAAATTTGCTGCCCTCAAAATTTTTTTTCCCACGTTTCATGACTAGTAGACGCGAAAAAAGCAATAAAAATTTTCACTCCGTCTGTACGCCGTACCCCGTACGCCGTACGTCGACCGCCCCAAAATCTTTGAAGGCTCGTAGCTCTCAAACCAGTGGAGCTATTAAATTAAAATTTTTTCTAAGAATAGACTTGATAGACCCCTTGAATTGACATTATTTTCAGGGGAGGAGGTGTAAGGGGGAAGGCGGGGTAAGCGTTTTAGACGAAAAATTTAGGTTTCTAGATCTCAGGAACCGCTTGTGTTCGGAGGCTGAAACTTAGAATTTCTATAGAGCTTTGATAATGGACCCATTTGCAAAAAAAAAACAGATATGGGTGAAGGGGTGTGGGAGTGGAGGGGGAAATAATGCGTCCGAAACGCAAAAATGCCGAGATTGACAAATTCTAAAATCCATATCTCCTAAACCACTAATAGCAAGCAATTAAAACTTAACAAATATCTGTAGTTATACTAGGAGAGTAGATTGAAATAAAACGTTTGGTACTGGCGTACGGGGGTGGGGGGTGAAAAACTTGAGATTACGATATCTCACAAACCAATGGTACCAGAAAAACAAAATTTGGTTTGGGTATAAAGCTTGATAAATAAAGATTGCTCAAAGTAAAATATTTGAAGGGGGTGCAGGAGTACGGAAGTGGGAGGGACTAGAATTTTTCAAAAATAACACGATTCATATCTCAATAACAGTGTAAGATGGATGTTTCAAATTTTTACCAGCAGTAGGCCTAATAAAACCCTAGTAGGGAAAAAAAGTTGGGGGTGTGGGTGTCGAGGGTGAGGGTGGGGAAGGGTGAGAAAGAAAAAGTTCCGATGTTTATATCTTAAGAATCTATAATGATAGGAAGCTGAAACTTGGTATTTAGATAAAGCTATAGTAGTGGCATGGTGGAAAAATAATTTTTTTTTTAGGGGTAGTATGGTACGGTGGTGGGGGTGTTTTCCCTAACTTCAGAACGGCTTATGCTAGGTAGTTGAAACTCGGTACGTATATGTAAATTAACTAGAAAAGTAGTTCTGATAAAAAAAATTCAAATATTCATTGGCGTTCAGAAGCGGGGGCAAAAAAAAATATCGGTTAGTATACAATGCATATATTTTCACGATTTTCGTCATATCTACTAGGTCTTTCGAAATATTGAGTTCATTTTTATTTTACGGATTCTTCATGTGAATACCTAGAATGTGTTGTCAAGATTTTTTGAAATTCGACCCCTAAGAGGGTGTAAGCTGTTTGTATACTTTTTCATGAATTCCACCATGTTTCTCAGGTCTGATCAGATATCGAATATCTTTTTACTTCCCCAGATTTGTTTAATAATCATCTATTTTTAAGTTTTGTTTTTTCAACCTCTAGACCGCATCCCGGAATATGACCCAATTATTTAATTCATATGTTACACCCTTTTCTAACCGCTTCCCGAACTTTTTGTTAGGTTTTCAGTCACATAGTAACATACACCGCATCCCCGAATTGAACGCGTTCTGAACTTCTGCCGGAAAAATAATACAGTTGCGCCCAGACTGTTGGCAGATTTTTTATTTGTTACTAATAATGTCCCTTTTTGTATTTCGTTAATATTTACATCAGATGAAATTTTAATTATTTGACATTCATATTCGCACTTGATTTCTTGCTTTAACTTACGTAGGTATTTTGAATATGGATATATTTTTCCTTCTAATTTAATTACTTTTTCGTGAATAATTTCAATTATTTTATTATCTCTAGTTGGTAAAGCTTTCATTACATAAGATTTTGCTGTGATATTGGAAAAAACAGGAATAGTAATGACAATTATGAATTTTAATGTGTTCTGTTTCCCTAATATTTCAATCGACAAGTCTTGTATATGTTTTACTCCTATTCCATACTCTAAAATTTCGTCTGAATCTAATATCAGTTTAGACATTGTGCCCGTTTAGTAATGTAATATGAATGACAATTATGAATTTTAATGTGTTCTGTTTCCCTAATATTTCAATCGACAAGTCTTGTATATGTTTTACTCCTATTCCATACTCTAAAATTTCGTCTGAATCTAATATCAGTTTAGACATTGTGCCCGTTTTAGCTGAATTGATATTGTCAATCATTATCCACCTCTGCTGTTAGATCATCTAACGAATTATTTATCCATAACTGTTTAATCGTTTTTTCTAAGCCCATCCATTTCCATTCTACTTCTAACCTCATTTTCTCGTATGAGCCTCTAATATTCTTCATATTGTGCTCAAACTGACTATTAATAATAATTTGCTTGTCTGAAAATTCCTTAGCACTTAGCTGATTTGTTTCTAAAGTATGTAGAATGTTCATGATCTCCTCTCTATCGTCATTATCCATAATTCCAAATAACATATTGTATACGGATCCGGTCAAATTGAACAATCCCCGTTTCGCCCTGTAATTCGGTATTTTTTTATATCGTTTCAATATATCCAGATGAGTTTGTATTATGTTTGCTTTGTGTTTTAAGACTTGATCATTGAAGTCAAATGTTTCGTGAACCTCCGTTTTTTGCGTAAGAGCGTCTAATGTATTCTGCATCTCCTTTAGATCGATGATATGAAAAATTTTGTAGTTATCCTCTATTAAATTCTTTTCGTTTAGTAGTATAATTTTCGCGTTATCGTCTATTGTTTCTATCGTTACTCCTTTTGCGTTTGCTTCAGTTGTCGTTATCATCAATATGATCATTACCATCCTTGCAGCTTTCATCTGGAAGAAAAGTGATCTTTTTATAGTCTTTCTTTTTTCGCATATATTGTTCAGGATGTGTCCTTTTGTTTTTATTGTTATCTTGGAATTTGGATTTTATTTTATTTAGTCTTGGGTTCTTTACATATTGCATATCGACCTCCTCTTCCTGTCTACTTGAATTAAATTTGCTAATTGTTTTGATTTTTACTTTCTTCATTCTTTCATGTATCTCTTCATTATCAGCTTCCCCTTGATGTATTTTAATTGGTATCCCCTGGGTTGCTGTGTGTTTTGTATTATTGTAATTGCTAATAATTGTAGTTATTGGATCAAGACTTGCCATACTACATTTCTCCTTTTCCTCTTCAAACGAAATTCTAAGTTTTTCGTTTAACGTATTGTTAGGAAATTTTCTTTAAGCGTCATTTTTCGCCTGCATTTCCTAGTCAGATTAATGGGCTTTTCTGAGTCCTTACAGCACCGGTTGCCGGCTTCTCAGGAGCTTGGGAGCGGGGATATGAAAGCTGACTCGGAAAAGACACCATCCTTGATGTGCTGTGTCGTAAATATATAAAGAGGAAGGAACAAAATTTAATGACATACAGGATTAGGAGTTGACTGACCGGACTACAGTTCTCGCGCTACAGCGGGCATTACTGACCGTACGAATATTGTATACCGCTAGCTTCAAATTGCAGCAAGTGGCCCCGTGGGAGCAATGACCGCCCCATCCGCCCAACTTTTCGACACACGCATTAAGAAACCTGACTCACTTACCTTACCGCGTCGGTCTTCCAGGTTCCTCTAGTGCGCAATCTACTTCATCATCATTTTTCCCTATTGTGCGTCTAGTAAAAGGATTGTGTCACTTTCTATGTAACACCAAATACAAATATTAAGAAAAAACAGGAATACTTACACCACCAATCTGCCTTAAAATTTTAACATATACCGAAATGAAAACTAAAAAAAAAAAAAAAGGAAAATCTTTTCACATACACAATAGTAAAACAAAAGTGGTGATATGTAGATATTATACGTTTATATTAAGAAATTGATTATATGGCGTGAGGTTGTTTTTGGTTCATTATATAATTTTTTTTATTAACAATATTTCTTGTATTAGACTTAACCTAAGGTACCTGTTCGTTGGGGCCCATTCGTCCTCCGGATTGTCGGCGTTCGAAGAATTATTATCGGTTCGGGTTATATATTTTTGTTAGTTTTATCGTGTTAGACGGGGTTCGTGAACTGTTTTAAATTTGTTAATTAAGACTCCGGAGTCGCACTATGGCCATTAGAAACCATATCACTTTTGTCACTTTTATCGTTTACGCGAACTCGGTATTTGTTTGATATTCTTTTATTTAACCTTTGTTCACTCTCGTTCACCATACAAAACTTTTTAGTTTGTCGATATCATTATATTTTTTTTTATATAATTAAATAATTTAATTTTTCCTTTATAATTTCACTCCGATTTTTCCAGCTGACTAACCGTCCTGCTTCACACTCCAAACCTCTCTCCCTCTGTCTGACTTTTTTTTTCCTCCTCCAGAGAAAAAAAACGGTTTTTCCGTAGCTCGATTTTTGGCGCGAAATTTTTCCTTTTTGGGCTATTTTCTTTTCAATTTTCCCCGGGAACAAATTCCGCCACTAGATGACGTTCTCATTGTTTGGGTGATTATTATTATTGGTATTAATTTACAGCGGTGATGTGGTTATATTTTACACTTAAACATCGAACAATTTTTAAATATAAATAAATGTAATATACAATCAAAACCAAGTAATTCCAGTGCAGAATGGTAGTTCTCACTGATATACTCGGAAAAACAAATCATGAGAAAAATGGAGAGAAGAGGATCATGCAAAAAAAACTAAAACTAGAACACGTAATTATAGCCTAAGTTGGTTTCGTAACAAATCGATGCTAGAATATTTTATAGAAGAATGGATTTTGTCACAATCGTGGGGACGACCCAGACCCAGGAGAAGAGTCTCATGTTCTCAGCCGGGCAAGAACAACACCAAGAGATATCTTACATATGCTAATTTTTCTTGATTGATAATCTACGGCTTGATGTCCTTTCCGTGATAAATTCTCATCTTGTTTCCCTTTTCATCTTCCAGCTCGTAGGAGACATTGCCGATCTTTTTCCGCACAATAGCTATCACAAATTTTTTTGCTAATTTAGCGGCAAAATTTTCTATCGCATTGCTTTGCACAAAATTCCTTACATATACGAGCTGTCCTGGAGCAAAATTCTGATCTCTACTCCGTAAATTATATGTATGTGCCGATCTCTTATAGGCCTCTTCTAGGCGGGCCTTAACTTGAGCTTGAGCCACACCTAAACGCTCTATATGAGGATTTAACTGAATTTCCCTTTCACTAAGCGCGCTCAAAGAACGTAAAAGTTTGTAATCGGACCCATGCATTATAGAATGAGATCCGAACATTAAGTAGTGAGGCGAAAACCCTGTAGAACCGTGTACGACATTTCTTAAGGCTGCACATATTTCATGCAAATGTTCATCCCAATACCTATGGTCCTCTCCCAAATAAGCTCGAATCCCAGCCAAAATGGAACGATTGACTCTTTCCGAAGCCTTTGATTGAGGAGCATAATAGGGTGATTTTGTATGCTGAATTCCATAAGCCTTCATAAGACTTTCAAAAGTTTTTGAAATGAATTGCACCCCATTATCCGAATGAATATACTCTGGAACTCCAAATGTTAAAAATATCTCCTGCTCCAGATATTTGGTGATATTTTCTGCTGTTGCCTTTGGAAACGGTTTAAGCCATACAAATTTGGTGAAATGGTCCAATACTACAAAGATATATCGGTTTCCATTTCGCGAGCGTGGGTACGGGCCCAGGAAATCTACGTATAACCGCTGCAGAGGCCTATCTACTTCAATTTGGTTTCCCATTAGTGGTCTCATATTAAAATTCGGCGGCTTGCATTGTTTGCACGAGATGCAAGCAGCGATATATTTGACGACATCTTGACGGAGTCTCGGCCGATAATAGTATCGCTGTAATAACTCTACTATCTTCGCCACACCACAATGAGAGGATAAAGGACTGCAGAGGGTGCTCTCAATAAGTTGACCCGTAAGAGAAGCTGGAACCCATAACTTCCACGCCGGGATATCTGAACACTGTGAAGACGTAGAGGGCTGATTTATAAATATTTTGCCATGCTCAATCTTTAAATTGTTAAAACGATTCGGATTTTCTTGTACGAGCTTGATCCGTTCCCGATACTCTTCATCTAAAACCCCTTCCGAATTCGAATCTAGCATGGATATTAAAGGATTTCTTGTATCCAGTTCGGAGCAATACACGCGTGACAACGCATCCGGGACAGCATTCAAAGAACCCTTACGATGTTCAAAATTGAATCCCTGAAGTTTAAGGCTCCACCTAGCCAAACGTCCGGAAAGATCTTTTTGGCACATAAGCCATTTTAAACTGGCATGGTCAGTAATGATGGTGAACTCTAACCCCTCAATATATGCCCGGAACCTTTTGACGCTTTGCACTGCTGCCAAGCACTCTAATTCTGTCACGCTGTAATTGCGTTGAGCAGCATTGAGTTTGGCGGACATGAACGCTATTGGATTTTCTGCACCTTCATCAGAGCGCTGGAACAAAACGCTACCAATGCCGGTCGCGCTCGCGTCGCATTGAATGAAAAATGGCTTCTCAAAATTGGGATTCACCAAAACTGGCGCTGACGTTAGCAAACTTTTGAGACGTTCAAATGCTTCCTCAGCAATTTCCGACCAAACAAATTTCTTATTCCTCTTTAGTAAGTCTGTTATTGGCGCAGCTACCGAGGCAAAATTTGGTATGAACCGGCGATACCAGCCAGCCATGCCTAAAAACCGTCGCACATCTCTTACCGATTTGGGAACAGGGTACGATGTAATGGCCGATAGCTTCTCCGGATCGGTCTTCAGTATGCCATCGCCAACCACATAACCGAGATATTTAACCTCACGAGGCAGGAACTTACTCTTTTCCACATTTATTGTTAACTTGGCCACCCTTAGAAGACGTGCAACTTCTCGGAGAAGATCAAAGTGTTCCTCAAGAGTACTGGAAGTTACCAAAAGGTCATCCAGATATACAAATACTTTGTCATGCAATTGGTGAGGGATGACCTTATGCATTAATCGACACATAGTCTGAGGCGCGTTACATAGGCCAAAAGGCATGACCGTAAATTGGTATAAAGGTCGCCCTGGCACAGAAAATGCGGTTTTGTCTCGTGAAGCGACGTCTAATGGTATTTGCCAAAAGGCATCCTTCAAATCTAGGCTGGAAATAAATTTTGTGGATTGAAGGCGTGAAAGTAGTCCATCAATTAAAGGTAGTGGATAGGCGTCTTTAACAGTGACTTCATTTAGACGACGAGCATCCAGGCATAATCGCACTTTTCCTGGTTTACAAACCAGCTTTACGGGAGAACTCCAGGAACTGCCGCTTTCCTCGATCACACCTAGACCCAGCATTCGATCCAACTCATCGTATAGTTGCTTCTGCACTACAGGTGACACGGAGTAATGTCGCTGTTTAATGGGTACAGTTGACCCGACATCAATGTGATGTGCAAGTAACGCAGTCTTGCCTTATCCTAGCAGATTAAATGATGGAAAAACTTCTATGATCTGATTTAGTTCGTGACGATCTTTTTCGGTTAATGGATGATTAAGATTGGTAAGGGGTGAAGGAAAACATTCTAAATCATTTACCTCTATTGGAGCTAAACCAAAAGTGTCCCAAAAATCAATTCCAAGATAAATAGGATTTTTAAGAGACGGCGCTACAAGGAAATGCATCATTCTAGTTTTACCCGAAAACGACACGAGCGTACGAATATATCCCAAGACCTCACATTTTTTTCCACATGCTGTGGACAATTGCGTGCGTAATGAATGCAGAGGTAATGAAAGCTCATCAATTAGTTGCAGAGCATTCGCCCCCAATATACTAGAGCTAGCTCCACTGTCTAATAGTCCCTCCAAACAACGACCTCCAATAAATATTTGGGCATACGGACGATTATCCCCAGTAACATTAAATATTGCTTCTAGATTTATTTGTTTTAAACGCCTTCTAAGTTGCCAATATCGTGTGGAACGTGATTTTGTTGCGACGAGATTTGTTTAAAGTTTGATAACTACTCGACGAAGAATCTGAACAATCTGAAGAATCCATTGAGCTTGGTGAACTGTTGAAATCGGAGTCAGATTGGATTGAGCCACTGAATTGGTGGAACTCCCCGGCACTAGAGCACGACTCGTCCCACTCGGAATCGCACTCCTCGAACCGTTTCCCGAGGATCGATTTTGGCAAACTGCACAGTTCCGTTTCAGTACATTCGTCGCACCACACCCAAAGCAAAAAATGGTTTTAACTGAATTGGGACAATTAGTAAAAACATGCCCTATATCTTTACAATTCCAGCATATTACCATTTTTTCCCTTCCGAAGAAATTCTTAGAAGTTAAAGCTGCAACTTCGTTCCTAAACTCATCTAGATCCACATCAATTTCATTAATTTGTCGCCGACTTGAACAATTGGCATCGGAATCATACCCGATCCTACGCCAAGTACTTTCGATGGCAACACACTTTCTTTTAAGACACTGGACTGATGGGAATTCCGCTCCAGCCAGATGTGCTTGCAAGCCTGATCGCATATTCCGAAAAAGGATTTGTTGGAGGTAGTCATCTGACAAGGGCGTCGTTAGTTGTAACGCGAGCTTCTCAATGGCATCCACGAAATCGCAAAATGTCTCCTTCTGCTTCTGAAACCGAGCATCGATTAATCGACGCACATCTAAGTCCGGTACCTGTGTCTCAAATCGTTCGCGAATAGCACCACAGAACTGATTCCAAGTAACATTAGGCGAAGCTTCACGAAATGTCCAGTACCATTCGGTCGCTGGACCGCGCAACAACAAATAGACATCTGATACAAGGTCTATTTCAGATATTCCATTAGACTTAGCCAACGTTTCAACTCTAAAAAGAAAACGATTAACATTGAGGCTCGTGTTGGATCCTTCGAAGATAATTCCCCATTTCGATACCGGCACTGACCACTTCCGCTGTGGAAAAGGAGCCTGCCCAACAGTAAAAGTGGGCTCCGGTGGAGCTATCTCTCGGTGAGTACTACTGTGCAGCCATGGTTGTGGTTCAAAATGTTGACGGACATTATTTCCTGAACCCCTCTCTTGTGATAGATTATCCATACTCATATTGTTTGCTGTATTTCCAACTACTGCTTGGCTCACAGAATGCCTTCTTGGAGAACAAATGGCAGAAGTGGTACTAAAATCTATTTCTGCCAATTTACTATAAAAGGTGTCTAGTTCCTCTTGTTCCGTTTTTGGCATGTCCGAAATTAACATTCTTAACTGATTTAATTTCACCAAGCACTCCTTACCCACAGACAATAATGGTTCAGACGCCGAGCCTACTAGCCTACTAGCCTACTTAATCTACCCGCATAATGTACTAAACGGGTTAAATAGCGATAAAAAAATTCTTTTGACGTAGTTCCTCCCGTACTCTTTAATATTACAGAAATTTCCTCCAGACCCTTTTGACAAGCCTCCAACTTTCGTGGTAGATCTTGCAAAATCTCGTTAGGTAACCTAGAGGATGGTCGAAGAACTGGTCTGGCTTCCTCCAACTTCAATCTAGACTCTAACTCATCATATTGAGCTGGGGCATTCCCACCTATGTGACGGATAAGACACTCCATCTGGAACTCATCCGGTTCCAAATGGTTAATATTAAAATCAGACATAATTATGTATCAATGTAACTAGCAAATCAAGTCAACAATTAATAATATTCTATATAAATATAACCAATTACTATAGAAACCAACCGAACTATAATTATGTGTATAAACCGAAAAAAAATATATTACATACTGCAACAATAAAAAAACAATATATATTACCCAATAAATAAATATGTATATATAAAGCAAATAAACAAGTATTGAGGATCCTGGAAGCACTCAGCGCCTCCGGAAAGCCGATCAGGTACTCTTTCTCGAAAAAATAATAACATTAATGTCGATAGCGATATCCAAAAGTGTGTGCGCGAGAACTGCAGAAGGGAGGAAGGAATATCAATAGAAGGAGACTCTTAAATCATGTTTAGTCAACAAATAAATACGTCACCATCACCGTGTGATCCCTGTAACAGACAAAAATTATTCGTGAGGTGCGAAACTAACTAGTCACCGACGGAATTCATCCGGAAATAATTTGCGAGGGACCAAACCGCAGGTATTCACCGATGCCAAATCGCGATGTCACAAACACCGACTTCGTGAGATGACCATAATGCATCGACGCACAAAGCGGATAATCGGTGCGAACATCTTTGATTGGCAATACTACCGCGAGATTATTTAAATCAAACCAGCGAAATGAAATCTAAAGTAGATTTCGCATTGAAGATGCTCTGGCGAATCTCACTTACATGTCTAATAACGCGCGACATGAAATAAAATCCTCGATCTAATGACTTAGGGAAAAAAAAATTGTAACAGAGGGAAATAAAATCAGAAAAAAAAATAAATGTGAATTTAAAACTACTTTTCGAAAGGTATGCAATGAACCACCGTATCCCCAAACGAAGCAAAAGTTATTTAAAACCAATAAACATGCTCTGAAACCTTAAGTTCTATCGATGCAGGTAGCTTGGTACCTCCACACGAAGCTAATTCCCATTATCGCAACGAGAAAAAAAAAATCTGCCAACAGTCTGGGCGCAACTGTATTATTTTACCGGCAGAAGTTCAGAACGCGTTCAATTCGGGGATGCGGTGTATGTAACTATGTGACTGAAAACCTAACAAAAAGTTCGGGAAGCGGTTAGAAAAGGGTGTAACATATGAATTAAATAATTGGGTCATATTCCGGGATGCGGTCTAGAGGTTGAAAAAAACAAAACTTAAAAATAGGTGATTATTAAACAAACCTGGGGAAGTGAAAAGATATTCGATATCTGATCAGACCTGAGAAACATGGTGGAATTCATGAAAAAGTATACAACCAACTTACACCCTCTAAGGGGTCGAATTTCGAAAAATCTTGAAAACACATTCTAGGTATTCACATGAAGAATTTGTAGAATAAAAATGAATTCAATATATCGAAAGACCTAGTAGATATGACGAAAATCGTGAAAATATATGCATTTTATATTAACCGGTATTTTTTTTTGCCCCCCCTTCTAAACGCCAATGATTATTTGAATTTTTTTTTATTAGAATTACTTTTCTAGTTAATTTACATATATGTACCGAATTTCAACTTCCTAGCATAAGCCGTTCTGAAGTTAAGGAAAACACCCCCCACCACCGTACCATACTACCCCTAAAAAAAAATTTATTTTTCCACCATGCCACTACTATAGCTCTAGCTTAATACCAAGTTTCAGCTTCCTATCATTAAAGATTCTTAAGATATAAACATCGGAACTTTTTCTTTCTCACCCTTCCCCACCCTCACCCTTTACACCCACACCCCCAAACTTTTTTTCCCTACTAGGGTTCCATTAGGCCTACTTCTGGTAAAAATTTGAAACATCCATCTAACACTGTTATTGAGATATGAATCGTGTTATTTTTGAAAAATTCTAATCCTTCCCACTTCCGTGCTCCTTCACCCCCTTCAAATATTTTACTTTAAACAACCTTTATTTATCAATCTTTTTAATAAAACCGAATTTTGTTTTTCTGGTCCAATTAGTTTGTGAGATATCGTAATCTAAGGTTTTTCACCCCCCACCCCCGTACGCCACTACCCCCATCCAAAAATTTTGTTTCAATCTACTCTCCTAGTATAACTACAGATATTTGTTAAGTTTTAATTGCTTGCTATTAATGGTTTAGGAGATATGGATTTTAGAATTTGTCGATCTCGGCATTTTTGCGTTTCGGACGCATTATTTCCCCCTCCACTCCCACACCCCTTCACCCATATCTGTTTTTTTTTTGCAAATGGGTCCATTATCAAAGCTCTATAGAAATTCTAAGTTTCAGCCTCCTAACACAAGCGGTTCCTGAGATCTAGAAACCTAAATTTTTCGTCTAAAACGCTTACCCCGCCTTCCCCCTTACACCTCCTCCCCTGAAAATAATGTCAATTCAAGGGGTCCACCAAGTCTATTCTTAGAAAAAATTTTAATTTAATAGCTCCACTGGTTTGAGAGCTACGAGCCTTCAAAGATTTTGTGGCGGTCGACGTACGGCGTACGGGGTACGCTGTACGGCGTACGGCGTACGGCGTACGGGGTACGGCGTACAGACGGAGTGAAAGTTTTTATTGCTTTTTTCGCGTCTACTAGTCATGAAACGTGGAAAAAAAAATTTTGAGGGCAGCAAATTTTTTTTTTTAAAAAATCGATAACAATACTGTATTATTAATAATACAGTAAAATTCAAATATACGCAGAGAGGAAAAAAACAACTCCGCACAAATAAATGCAATAGGACAGCAATTGTTTTAATCGTTCTATAGTATTGTTGTTGTACCTACAACTGGTTTAGTGGCTAATAAAGCCAACAGATCAACCGAAAACCTTTTACCCGTCGGAAATTTGGGTCGATGCGCTGTAAATCGTATATCGAAACACTCAGACTTAGCGCCGCAGCTGATTAGCTATATTTTAATTTGTTGGTACTATTGTATGCATAATTCCCAAATGAATATTAAATGTTACTTGTAGCTGCTCGATTTTCTGCTTGCCTGTTCCGAAATTAAAATTCGTTCTAAATCTAGGCTGATTGCATTTCGAGCCGACATTATCACAGAGTGTCGGTAAATCGATCAATTCGATAAATTCTGCTGCATCGCGCACTAGGTTCATCTCCCATAACAAAACACCGATTTGTCTGGTTGACTTCTGCTCGCCTATTACTTCCCAAGAAATATAACATTTAAATTTCTCTATACTCATTACGTGCGTGACCTTATAAGAACAATTTAAGACAATATGCTATCATGGGAATACGATGGCCAAAAATGTATGTCGAATAAACAAAAAAAAATTATTAAGATTCACAAGTTTCGTATGCCGTAAATACGTTTGGGCGCCACTGTTAGGAAATTTTCTTTAAGCGTCATTTTTCGCCTGCATTTCCTAGTCAGATTAATGGACTTTTCTGAGTCCTTACAGCACCGGTTGCCGGCTTCTCAGGAGCTTGGGAGCGGGGATATGAAAGCTGACTCGGAAAAGACACCATCCTTGATGTGCTGTGTCGTAAATATATAAAGAGGAAGGAACAAAATTTAATGACATACAGGATTAGGAGTTGACTGACCGGACTACAGTTCTCGCGCTACAGCGGGCATTACTGACCGTACGAATATTGTATACCGCTAGCTTCAAATTGCAGCAAGTGGCCCCGTGGGAGCAATGACCGCCCCATCCGCCCAACTTTTCGACACACGCATTAAGAAACCTGACTCACTTACCTTACCGCGTCGGTCTTCCAGGTTCCTCTAGTGCGCAATCTACTTCATCATCATTTTTCCCTATTGTGCGTCTAGTAAAAGGATTGTGTCACTTTCTATGTAACACCAAATACAAAAATTAAGAAAAAACAGGAATACTTACACCACCAATCTGCCTTAAAATTTTAACATATACCGAAATGAAAACTAAAAAAAAAAAAAAAAAAAAAAGGAAAATCTTTTCACATACACAATAGTAAAACAAAAGTGGTGATATGTAGATATTATACGTTTATATTAAGAAATTGATTATATGGCGTGAGGTTGTTTTTGGTTCATTATATAATTTTTTTTATTAACAATATTTCTTGTGAAAATGCAAGGTTTTCCGGTAAATACTGTTAAATTTATTTTGTGTGACGTTTCGGACTCGACTGAGTCCTTTATCAAACTGATCGACAATATCTCTACAACTGTTATATATACAAATGAAAGTAGGTAGAAAAGGGTTACTAAATTAACTAACAGAAGGGTCAATTAGAAAAACAGGTAAAAAAGGGGGTTACAAAATTAACTAATGAAGGGTCAATTAGAAGACAAAAGGGGAAATTTACGGTGATAAGGGAGGTCATAAAAATATTAAACATAGGCGGGGGTTTATAAGAAGGGAAATAGTTATGAAAGTTGAAATTAATTAATTAGTTTTTGGGATCGAAGATTTTTGGTAAACGTTGTTTTTTCCAAAACGTAGACAAGGTAGCCAAAGTGAAGAGAGGTTGTATCCAGAGTCTCGGTTAAAATTTTGTGGATGTTTGGTTATCTCAATTGCTTCTCTTACAATTCTTTGAAAATAGTGTTTCGTCCTGGCCAATATTTTGACGTTGTTGAAATCGATTGAATGGTTTTCTACCGCTGCATGTTCCGCAATTGCTGATGAGTGGACCTGGTTTTTTTGTGTGCAGCGCTGATGTTCACGAATCCTTGTTCTGATGGTCCGTCCTGTTTCTCCGATGTAGACTTTGTTGCAAGACCCGCAGGGAACTTTGTAAATGCCCTCCATTTCCAGTGGGATTTTGTCCTTTTGGTTTCCTAAGAAACCTCGAAGCGTGGTTGCCGTAGAGTAGGTCGTACGTATGTCGGCTTTCCTGAGTACCCTGCCGATTCGATCTGTTGTACCCTCTATGTAAGGTAATGTCACCCATCTTTTTATAGTATGCTCGTTCGTATCTTTTTCTTCCTGGTTCTTCATGGCTTTGGGTTTCTGTTTGCATACTTTGTTGATAGTGCTCCTAGTGTATCCGTTGGCTGCAAAGGTTTTCTGTAGGTGTTCCATTTCGTTGCGAAGTGCGTGTGGGTTATCGTTGGTGATACATTGTGCTCTGTGGATAAGTGTTCTAAGTACTCCTTCCTTCTGCTTGGGATGATGGTGGGAAGACGCATGTAGATATCTGTTAGTGTGAGTAGGTTTTCTGTATACGGCGAAATGTAAAGATGGTACAGCTTTTTCGACTAGTACATCCCCAGTAGTTGCGGAAATTTTCATGGAAGAATTCGAAAAGAACGCTCTCAACTCAGCATCACTAAAACCGAAACTATACCTTCGATATGTTGACGACACCTTCATTATCTGGCAGCATGGAAAAGAGGAATTAAATAAGTTCCTAGACCACCTCAACTCACAACACAGTAACATCAAATTCACAATGGAGATGGAAAAAGACAGCAAACTACCCTTTTTGGATGTACTAGTCGAAAAAGCTGTACCATCTTTACATTTCGCCGTATACAGAAAACCTACTCACACTAACAGATATGTATCACCAACGATAACCCACACGCACTTCGCAACGAAATGGAACACCTACAGAAAACCTTTGCAGCCAACGGATACACTAGGAGCACTATCAACAAAGTATGCAAACAGAAACCCAAAGCCATGAAGAACCAGGAAGAAAAAGATACGAACGAGCATACTATAAAAAGATAGGTGACATTACCTTACATAGAGGGTACAACAGATCGAATCGGCAGGGTACTCAGGAAAGCCGACATACGTACGACCTACTCTACGGCAACCACGCTTCGAGGTTTCTTAGGAAACCAAAAGGACAAAATCCCACTGGAAATGGAGGGCATTTACAAAGTTCCCTGCGGGTCTTGCAACAAAGTCTACATCGGAGAAACAGGACGGACCATCAGAACAAGGATTCGTGAACATCAGCGCTGCACACAAAAAAACCAGGTCCACTCATCAGCAATTGCGGAACATGCAGCGGTAGAAAACCATTCAATCGATTTCAACAACGTCAAAATATTGGCCAGGACGAAACACTATTTTCAAAGAATTGTAAGAGAAGCAATTAAGATAACCAAACATCCACAAAATTTTAACCGAGACTCTGGATACAACCTCTCTTCACTTTGGCTACCTTGTCTACGTTTTGGAAAAAACAACGTTTACCAAAAATCTTCGATCCCAAAAACTAATTAATTAATTTCAACTTTCATAACTATTTCCCTTCTTATAAACCCCCGCCTCTGTTTAATATTTTTATGACCTCCCTTAACACCGTAAATTTCCCCTTTTGTCTTCTAATTGACCCTTCTATTAGTTAATTTTGTAACCCCCTTTTTTACCTGTTTTTCTAATTGACCCTTCTGTTAGTTAATTTAGTAACCCTTTTCTACCTACTTTCATTTGTATATATAACAGTTGTAGAGATATTGTCGATCAGTTTGATAAAGGACTCAGTCGAGTCCGAAACGTCACACAAAATAAATTTAACAGTATTTACCGGAAAACCTTGTATTTTCAATTCAAAATGTACTGTGAAAACATTCATCAAAAATTAATATTTCTTGTATTAGACTTAACCTAAGGTACCTGTTCGTTGGGGCCCATTCGTCCTCCGGATTGTCGGCGTTCGAAGAATTATTATCGGTTCGGGTTATATATATTTGTTAGTTTTATCGTGTTAGACGGGGTTCGTGAACTGTTTTAAATTTGTTAATTAAGACTCCGGAGTCGCACTATGGCCATTAGAAACCATATCACTTTTGTCACTTTTATCGTTTACGCGAACTCGGTATTTGTTTGATATTCTTTTATTTAACCTTTGTTCACTCTCGTTCACCATACAAAACTTTTTAGTTTGTCGATATCATTATATTTTTTTTTATATAATTAAATAATTTAATTTTTCCTTTATAATTTCACTCCGATTTTTCCAGCTGACCAACCGTCCTGCTTCACACTCCAAACCTCTCTTCCTCTGTCCAACTTTTTTTTTCCTCCTCCAGAGAAAAAAAACGGTTTTTCCGTAGCTCGATTTTTGGCGCGAAATTTTTCCTTTTTGGGCTATTTTCTGTTCAATTTTCCCCGGGAACAAATTCCGCCACTAGATGACGTTCTCATTGTTTGGGTGATTATTATTATTGGTATTAATTTACAGCTGCGATGTGGTTATATTTTACACTTAAACATCGAACAATTTTTAAATATAAATAAATGTAATATACAATCGAAACCAAATAATTCCAGTGCAGAATGGTAGTTCTCACTGATATACTCGGAAAAACAAATCATGAGAAAAATGGAGAGAAGAGGATCATGCAAAAACAACTAAAACTAGAACACGTAATTATAGCCTAAGTTGGTTTCGTAACAAATCGATGCTAGAATATTTTATAGAAGAATGGATTTTATCACAGTATTGTGGAACCTTTCGATATCCGCGTTTCCCGAGTGATGATTCGGTGTCGTGAAATGTGTTTCTATATCGTTGTCTGAGAAATAGTTTGCTACTGTTTCTTGACGAAATGCCCCTTCATTATCCTTTATAATTTTCTTGGGTTTTCTAATATTCCCAATGCAGTAATTATCCCATTCAAAACATCGTTCCAATTTCTAGATTTTAATTTTATTGCTGTCGCGAATTTACTAAATTTATCGATCGCGGTTAAGTAAAAGGTTTTAATATTCATGAACCATATATCCATGTGTATAACTTCCCTGTGAGAACTCCAGCACACCATAACCGAAAGTTGTTCACACGTCTATGTACTATAGACCTGGTCCTCCAGGTTGGGGGTTGGGCGATGGGTTAACAACCCATCCCCGGAAAAAACCTATTGTTCCGAAAGCAGGACTACAGCCTCGGAAAAGATTGGATCAACGGCAACGACTCTGGCAACGCATTAAGGACTACTCTTTTGGATCTTGGAACGTTCGCTCCCTTTACAGAACAGGTGCACTGCGAGAGCTTCTTCATGAAGTTTCTGGATATAACATCAACATTCTGGCGGTCCAAGAAACGAGATGGCTTGGAAGTGAGGTTAATGACTTGCGGACACACACAATACTAACCAGTGGAAAAGCTTCGGGAAGCAGGGAATTTGGAGTAGCTTTCGTGGTAGATATAAAATTTAAGAACTTAATCACCGACTTCAAACCCGTAAACGAAAGACTGTGTGCGATCCGCATAAAAACAAAATTTTTCAATGTATGGCTGGTAAACTGTCACGCTCCAACAGAGGAAAAGGATGACGCAGTAAAGAACATTTTTTACAACACCCTAGAACAAACATTTGACTCTTTACCATCTAACGACATAAAGATACTTCAAGGAGACTTCAATGCTAAAGTTGGACAAGAGGAGACACATAGAGGAACAACAGGAAGGCACAGTCTCCATAACACCACCAATGACAATGAACAACGTCTAATCGACTTCGCTACCAGCAAAAACTTAGTTGTAAGCTCAACGTGCTTCCCCCATCGCAACATTCATAAAAGAACGTGGTCATCTCCGGATGGTCGCTCTTTTAATCAAATTGACCACGTTCTGATCGAGAGAAGGGCTGCGACCAGCATTCTAGACGTAAGATCTTTTGGCGGAGCAAACTGCGACTCCGACCACTATCTCGTAAAAGTGAAATATCGATGTCGAGTGGCATTATGCGGGTACTCCAAAAAGGGCAGGACACCCAAATTTGACATCGATAAACTAAAGGACGAGACTGTCGCGTCAGCCTATAAGTCAGCGCTACAAAATCACTTTGAAACATCACGAACTGACGAAGTGACAACCATCGACCAAGAGTGGATACAGTTGAGAGATGGAATCAGAACGACAGCAGAAAAGATCATTGGATTAAAATCCCAGCAGAAACATAATGACTGGTTCGATGATGAGTGTAGTGACGCAATAACGAAAAAGAATGAAGCTTACAAGGCGTACATTGAAAGACCGACGAGAGCCAAAAAGGAAGGATACGACGAGCTTAGGCGATTATCAAACAAAATCTGCAGACGAAAGAAACGAAAACACAACAATGACATAATTATAAACCTAAATACTGACATGAAGTCACATAATCTACGATCCGCATATACTGCCGTCAAACAAATAAGACAACTCTATAAGCCACGAACAAACCTCTGTAAAGACAAGAAAGGAAATATCCTTAGTGACGCAGAACAAATTAAACAAAGATGGGTTGAATACTTTTAAAAGCTGCTGAACCCTAACAGAGTGACGACCACCGACCCAATTATAACATCAAGTGCACCATCGAATGAGCAGACATCAACTACGGTACCCACTATCGGAGAAGTGGAAGCAGCAATGCGCGACCAAAAAATACATAAATCACCCGGAGTTGATGCAATACCAGCAGAGCTCCTAAAGGGAGGCGGTCCATACCTCGCCAACCTCCTACACAAAATCGTGACAAAAATTTGGATTGAAGAAAAAATACCCGACGACTGGCGCCAGAGCATTATATGTCCAATCTACAAGAAAGGAGATAAACTGCGATGTGAAAATTACAGAGGCATATCATTGTTGTGTACGTCCTACAAAATACTGACGAAAGTAATTCATAATCGATTAAAGCCTTATACAGAAAGTATTATCGGCGAATACCAAGGTGGTTTCAGAACCGGACGATCTACTATTGACCAGATATTCTCAGTCAAACAAGTGCTAGAAAAATGCTGGGAGTATAACATTGACGTGCACCAGATCTTCGTGGACTTCAAACTGGCATACGATAGTATAGATCGTAATGTACTATATAAAATAATGGTCGACTTTGGAATCCCATCAAAACTCGTCCGATTAACAAAAATGACCATGACTGACACTGAATCCCAAGTAAGGATACAAAACGAGCTAACCCAAAGCTTCCGAACAGAATCCGGCCTGAAGCAGGGAGATGGACTCGCTCCCATGCTCTTCAACCTTGCCCTGGAATATGTCATCAGAAAGGTACCCGTTGATACCAGAAGTACCCTACTAATCAAGTCCACTCAACTAGTGGTGTACGCGGATGACGTAAACATCATGGTCAGATCTGTTCCAGGCGCAAAGGAAGTCTTCCACTGTCTAGACTCAGCAGCAAAGGATGTCGGGCTAAGGGTCAATGAGAATAAGACCAAGTTCATGACCCAAACAAGAAGAAACGCGCCAACTAGACAAAATATGACCTTGGGGGACTACAATCTGAAGAATGTGGATCATTTCTCATACTTGGGATCACACCTTGTAAGAGACGGCAACGAACGGGACGAAGTAAATCAACGGATCACACTAGCAAATAAGGCATATTTCTCGGTTCTCCCGATTTTAAAATCGAAAAAAGTGCACAGGCTGAGCAAACTTCGCATATACAAGACCATAATAAGACCTGTGCTACTATATGCAAGTGAAACGTGGACTCTCACCCAAGCGTCTGAAAAATCAATAGACGCTTTTGAACGACGAATTCTTCGAAGAATTTTGGGACCAGTAAGAGAAGGCACTGAATGGCGTATTCGGTACAACAACGAGTTGTATAACATCTATGACGACCCAGCCGCATCGACTCTTATAAAATTCCGTAAGCTGCAATGGGCAGGTCATGTGGAGCGAATGGATGACGGAAGAATTCCCAAGCGCACATTGAAAGGTAGAGCCCATGGCAAGCGACCGGTGGGAAAACCGCAGTTGACGCAGATTGCAAATCGCTTCTTAGATGCACAAACTGGAGGACGCGGGCGCTGAACCGAGATGACTTCAGACAATGTATCCTGCAGGCCCTGGCCCGATTTGGGCTGTCGCGCCATTGATGATGATGATAACTTCCCTGGGTTTCTCTGGTGTCTCTGTTAGCTTTAGTGGGGCTTTAATTGGCTTTCTATCGTACTTGGCCTTCCTACATATTGAACATTCGTTAATTATTTGTTGCACTTTTTCCCTTAAATTTGGGTAATATATTCGAGTTTTTAATATGTCATAAGTTTTATCCATACCGTCATGGTGTGATTTCTTATGTGCTCTAAGTATTTCCTCAATAATTTCTTCATCCCCTATGTTTATTAAATGTGTTCTGCATTTAAGACAGCTAGTATTGTTCTTAGTTTCTTCCTTCCACTCTTTATATTGATTTTGAAATCTTAAAAATAGCTGTGTATCATTTATAAAGACTCCCACTACACCTTTCTGTGGCAAGTTGTTTCTTATAATATAACTCATGTACTTTTCATTTGGTTCTTTTGATTCAAAAATTATCAGTTTTCTACCCTTATATTTTACTGTTTTTACTTTATCATTTGTGGACTTCTGGATTTTTATTTGTAACCTAAGACAATTTAACGGTTTTTCCGTTAACCCTATAAGGTTCATGTCGTCGGTCTCTGCACTGTGTATAGTTGCTATATCGCTTCTTATATCCTCTTTTTGACTCGAATTCATATTTACTTCTATGCGACTCAGTGCATCCGCTATCAAGTTGGATTTTCCTTCCAGGTACTCTATTTTAAAGTCGTTTTCCTCGAGCTTAAGTTTCCAACGTTGTAATTTCTGATTTGGTTCTTTTATATTTGCTAACCAGACCAGCGGTTTATGATTCGTCTTTATTAAAAACTGTCTTCCGAATATATATGGCCTGAAATATTGTGTGGCCCAGACGATGGCTAAAAGTTCCTTCTCGATCGTACTGTAATTCACTTCATGTTTGTTAAATGTTTTAGATGCGAAGCATACCGGGTGATTTTCTTGTGACAGTACTGCACCCATCGCGTAATTTGATGCGTCCGTAGTTATTGTGAATTTCTTTTCGAAATCCGGATATCGCATAATCGGGTCCGTTGTAATTAGTAATTTCAAAGTTTCGCACGCTTTCACGTAATTTTCGTCATTAATATTGATTCGTGTTCCGTGTTTCAATCTCTCTGTTAAAGGTTTTGTTATTTTCGCGAAGTCTCTAATAAACTTTCTATAATACCCTACGAGTCCTATGAACTGTTTTATTTCTTTCTGCGTCTTTGGTATTGGGTATTTTGTGATTGTTTTGATCTTTTCTGGATTTGCTTTAATTCCATTCTTCGTTATCACGTGTCACGTTCACTCTTTTTCAATTCTACTTTTAAGTTCGCTCTTCTTAATGTTCCCAATATTGTCTTTATTGACTTAACGTGTTCTTCAAGTGATTCTGAAAATATCACTATATCATCCATATAGACTAAACATATTCGTCCAATATATTTTTGCAATACGTTATTCATCATCCTCTGGAAGGTTGACGGTGCATTTTTAAACCCGAACGGCATTCTCAAGTACTCATAATGTTCGTTCTTAGTTGAAAAAGCCGTTTTATGGCAACTCTGCTTATCCATCTCTATCTGATGGAACCCTTTCGTAAGGTCCAACGTCGTAAAGTACATTGACTTACCCAATTTTCACAATATGTCATCGATATTCGGGATAGGATATTTATCTGTAACTGTGTTTTCGTTAAGTCTCTTGAAGTCTATCACAATTCTCCAATTTTTACTTCCATCTTTAGAATCTTTCTTCGGTACTACGCAAAGTGGTGCATTATACGGAGAGTTTGATTCTTTAATTATTCCTTGTTCCAACATCGATTGAATTTGGGTTTGCACCTCCTCCTCGTGAAACTCTGCATACTAATATGGTCTAATATAAATAGGATTCTCGTTCACTGTTTTAATCACGTGCTTCACTACGTGTGTAAAACTTAGCTTTTCCCCTGTCCCGAAAACATCATCATATTCTTGTTTAATTCTATCTAATTCCCTCGATTCTTCTGTATTAATTTTTTTTCTATAATATCTTCTTTGGGTTTGTCTTCAATCCCCAACTCCGCCTCTATATTATGTATTTGGTGAATGTATATTTCTTCCTCTTTTTCTTCTGTTGACGTTAAATAAATCTTATTTTCTTTGTTCCCCAATTTTACTGTTCGTCTCCTAAAGTTTATTATCGCGTCTAAGGGTCCCAAGATATCTGTGCCTATAATACCATCGTAGAACTTCTGTACGTTCTTTAATATATAAAATTTTACTTCTGTATCCCCCAATTCTGGAAATGTTTGAACCATTGTGTAACGATCAATTGTTAGTGTTCCATTGATCGTACTAATTTTTATAGGATTTTCCAGTGTTTTTTGCTTTCTCGGATCACAAATCTTTTCATTTACCAAACTAGTAGTTGCTCCTGAATCGATTAAAAACCTGAGGTATGTGCCTTTGCTACTAATTCTTATATATGGTAATTGTCTCCCGAGGCTGGTTGCCGAAAATTTTCATGTGGCTCCTCCTGATTATGCAGTGATACGCTTGACTGTATCGTTCGCATCGAGACATCGCCATTAGTTGGTCTTCCTGTATTATTTCCCTGCCCATTGCCATCCTGATACTGGCTATTCTGACCATTACGATTCTTGTTACTTCCCTGAAAACCTGGTCTATGAGCTTGGTAGTTCTGACCGTTGTTGCTGTTATTTCCCCAGTAATTTCGTGCATTGTTATTCTCTTGATAGTTTTGTTCGTTGCGGTTGTTTCCCTGATTATAATTGTTACTCCCCTGATATCCGTTCCTTCTTTCTTGGCGATTATTTCTTCCGGTTAAATTATTTCCTTGATATTCCCATTTGAACTCTGAAAATTTCTATTCTCATTAAAAAATTGTTTGTTTGACGAATTTGGTTGCCCCATTTCATAATTGTTACCACTGTCCCCATTATTATATGCACTATTTTTAAATTTAGGATTAAAATTTTCATTATTGTTAGATCCAGATTGATTATAATTGCTCATGTATGAATTATCATTTGCTTTGCCATACAACAAGTTATTAATTGATAAAATACTAAAAGCTTGTGTCATTGAGCCAACACTTTGTGCTCGTAGGATACCTGATTTAGTCAATGGTATAATTTCTAAAAATAAATTTAAAACTAAGCGTTCGTTCCTTTGTGGTGAATATTCATCATGTAATTCTCGATCTTCTTCAGAAAGATATTTGGTGTTTAATTTTGTTAGCCCTTTTGATAATTTGTCGTAAATGCTGATTGCTGATTGACGTGTTTCGGTTTATAGCGTGCATTTCCGATATTATATTGAAAAAGGATTGTGTCACACCAAATCTTATCCGTAAGGCTCTTTTCAAGTCCGGCCATGAACATCCCTCAATTTTGTTATACTTCTCTCTGGCCCTTCCTGTCAATTTTTTGGTAAGTATCCTCGAAATGTGCATCCACTGGGGTCCGTTTGGTACCAGTGCAAGTGTGTCGTTACACTCCTCGATCCATGATTCTAATGCAGTAGCTGAGTTTGGACCACCGTCGTATGTCGAAACGTGGCGTGCAGTTCTTATAACTTCATCGAATGTTATAACTAATATGTTGTCTTCTCCCTGCGCCATACTTGAGTAACTACTTATTATTTCCTTTACCTTAAGTGCCTTAGAGTCAGCCTTGCGCGGCTTCGTCTGTCCGTGTGGATCCGCGTTCTCGTTGTCGTGTAGGCTATTTCGCCTCAGTTGCTGTTGGATACAGGCAACAATTCACCAGTCAATCACGGGAAACCACTGCACTTTAACTTCTAAACACTTTTTACCTATTTGGCAACTTTGCACGTTGCAGTTTTTAAAGTTCACTTTACTTGCGTGAAGTTTAAATTTTCACTTTACTACGTGAATTGATTTTATGTTGGGAAGTAGAATTCCGTTTCTGCTGCGCCAGTTATGAAGTCTTGAGTAACGAAATTTAAATAAAATTTCATGCAGTTCGTGGTTATAAGTGATTATTATTAGTTTGAAATTAAAACGTAGACTGCCGATTGTGTTTCACTTAACTCTAAAAGAAACCTCGGCCTCTCACATTCCTTATCTTTATCTTATTTTATCTCGAGTAGGCGGCTGGTCAAAAGGTCGTCTTATTTTTATCTCGAGTAGACGACTGGTCAAAAGGTCGTCACTCTTATCTTAATGCGCCAGACGGGCTTATCTGTGTGTGTGTGTGTGTTGTGTATTGTGTAACTACGCCACAATATCTTCAGTATGGATTCAACTGGCATGGGTGTCAACCATTGTTTGTTCATGGGGTGTCAATAATTATATTATAGGTGTCAATAACTATATCCGAGGAGTAATTTACGAAAAATCCTATTTAATGAACAATTGGAATAAAAATAAGTTACTTGATAAGCTTTTTCACGGCAAAATGAAATAATTAACCATTTACAATTGTCTCTCTTAACCAAAATGCTATGATATAAAAGTTATTAAAGATCTAAGAAAAAAATTCCTTAAAAGTGTCAACCATTGTACACTTTACCCTAGTTTTTTCCGAAGTTTACCGTGAAAGAATATCGTTAGATAAAAAAATTGCCTAAAAACTTGAATAGTGACTGTTCAAGCCAGCATACACTTTTTTTCCCAATTTTCTTTAGTTCCAAAATTTATTTTTATGTTGCATTATTACAAGGTCACCAGACGTAAATATACTTTAATTTTTACAGTCTAGACGAAAGTCAGCAGTTTAGTTTTCCCATGGCTGTCATCTGTCATTTACTGCAGCTGGCACATGCAAGGTGAACCTTCCACATTATGAGAAATTTTAGTTGCACAAAAAATGTAAATTGGAAAATTGTAAAATCTATTTTTGTTGGTCAGTCGTTTTTCTCATCGCCAACGTAAAGGCCATAATTTAAATTATATCAACAAGTTGAGATAGTTTGCCCTTGTGTTTCATTTTAATTTAAATGTAATCCCAGGTCAATCCAACGCGTCACAGTAAGGTTCTAGTGCTGTTTTGCAGTGAAGTTATGAGTGTCGTGAAGTGCAACAAAGTTTTGTAGGGTCGGTATACCACCGAACCACATCAGTGAATACAAGGAGCGGATTTGTATTCGATTCTTACTATTTTGGCGGTTATAAAAACAAGTGAAAACGACTCCAATGAGGTTGGACAAAGGAGTCTAATCGTGATTAAACATTTTGGTGACCCTGACGTGATTCTAATCACGAGTCACGTTTATCGCATATCATCGGATATACCACATTTCTTTGCATCATCGCATTTATCGCATTTCTTCGTAGTTATCACATTTATCGCATTTTGGGTTACAGTAATGTCGCTAATGGAGGATCTAGCCAAACGAAAATTGGGTTTAACCAATTCTATCGAGAAGTCCTTCATAGATTACAAGAAGGATGGTCCAGCTCGGTGAACACAGGAGCTTCTAGAACGACGTAGGAGTATGTTGCAGGAAGACTGGGAGCAGTTCGAGAAGGGGTATGCAATCATGGAAGCTTCTCGTCCCGAAAACCCAGCGCACTCCTATTTTGTAGAAGATCTCCACAATCAGGTTGCACGGATTCATTTGGAGTTTCAAACCATGCTATGCGCAGCTCAACAAGGTTCCCAGTCGCAACAAGGCACCCTTGCCACGTCCGATAAGCAGCAACGCAAGATTCGGCAGATACGGGCTGCAGTATCAGCCATAACCTCCCTTTTAACAGATATTTCAAGTGAAATAGTTTCGGCCCAATCGGCAGCCTACTATAAACAAAAAACTAGTCTTCCACATGAGGACGCCTGGATTACGAGGCCAAATCCTTGATCCAACATTTGTCAGCAACAGAAGACGACTACGACACGGCCTGAAGTATCCTAGTTTCCAGATACGGCAACAAACGCCTCCTTGTCAATGCGGTTATTGATCGACTGATGAATGTTTACTGGGTCTCAAAAACCTAGGAGCTCCCACCGATGGTTGCGATGCAATATTGATATTTCTTATTCTAAAAAAACTGGATAAGCAAACAGACACATATTATGAACAAAGTCTAAAATCGCCCAAGGAATTGCTATCCATGGTGAAACTGTTGGAATTTATCGAACTACGTTTCTATTCATTGGAAGCGCTAGGTATCGAGAAGCATGGACGTCTGTTTAGTGCTCAAGGAATAAGGAGCAGTGTCGCTGAACAAAATCGAAAATCATCGCGATCATCATTGCCTGCCACAGCAAAGACGATAACCTGTGCTGTATGTCACCAGGATCATCATGTATTCTGGTGGAAGGAATTTTTAGCAGAGACTCCAACGAGTTGTTTCGCAACGGCCAAACGACATAATCTATGCATCAACTGCTTAAGATCGGGACACACCAGCCCTCATTGTTCACCGCAGGATTGACAGAAATGCAATATGAAGCACAATATGTTATTGCATTGAAAAGACGCTGAGACTCAACCCGTACAACCAACTATCATTTTAACAGGTTCACCATCAACACCCGAGCTAGCAGATGAGGAGTCCGAACTATTTGTAGCACCACGAAAATCATCCAACCCTACGAACTCGGTATCCCTAGCAACGGAAGGCGATCTGCGATCTCAGGGGATATTAAGCACTGCACTCATCTGTCCTTTAAACTATAAAGGACAAGCAATGCAGTTTCGCGCAGTGCTAGACAGTGAATTCCAGATCAATTTGATCACCGAAGCAGCAGCAAAGAAATTAGGACTGCCAGTAAGACACTCAGAAATTCGCATCCGTAGCATCGGAGGTTGGTCTCAACGAGCATGGCGTACAGTCAACGTACAGTCAAACCTGTATGCAAACTCCATAACCTCACTTGAATTAACAGGAAAAATATCTCTCTATGCAGATGACATCGTACTAACATATGCAGCAACTAGTCTAGTAGCCTTAAAACCAGAAATTAACATGGACCTCGAGCAAATCAATCGATGTACGAGTAAACACAAGCTTGTCGTTAATGTCAGGAAGATAAAATACATGCTTTTCAATGACTCATCAACGCTTGATATAGACTTTAACAATGAAAAAATTACAAAAGCCGACGAATTTAAATACCTCGGAATCTGCCCAGACTCGAAACTCACCTGAGACCCACATAAATGAACTTTCCAGACATTTATAAGTACGCTATGGTGTAGCTATGGGGTGGCTATTTGGGGTTCAGCATTCAAATCTAAGCCTATCTTAATTTAACGATTACAAAACAAAGCAATTAAAAACTTATACAATATTGACAAAAGAGAACGAACAAAAACCCTCCATCAGTCTCATCATCTTCTTACTATAGAAGAACTGTATCATCTGGAATCCGCGAATCAGATAAATCTGATAAAAAATCATCTCAAAAATACGAACGTAATTCTGGAATACCATAGCGACAACCACGGCTACAATACTCGACATGCAGATGATATCCACCTTGAATCTGCGCGCACTACATGATATTGTACAACTGGAATAATGACTAGACCGATAAAAAGTTACAACGAACTTCCACACACGATCAAGATGGACCCAGTCGAATCCAAAACTAAATTAAAAGAACATATATTAAACTTAAACTTTGAACTTTCTTAATTTAAAATGACATTAACTTCTTTCTTTTTTTTTAACACTTGCTTTTACATTTTACATATTATTTTTTATTTTTGTATTACATCTTATTTTTATTATTCTTGCTATTTCTTGCTAATTTTGCTTTTTCTCTTTATTTATTATCTGCTATCAATCACTAAATGTATTTTATATATACAAACCGTACAAGCAATGCCCACAACTTAGGACTAAAAATAGAACTAACACAGTTCGCGACAAGGGTAGATGCCTTCATTTTGCCGGACATCACATCACCGCAACAGACCCATAACCTCAAAATTTACTGCTGGCTCATGCCAGGAAATATTCGACTAGCAGACCCACATTTTCATCGGTCTGGAGTTATTGACCAACTAATTGAAGCTGAAGTGCATATCGACCTTCTGTCTGTCGGGCAAATCAGGCTTGGAATAGGAGGACCCATCCTCCAGAATACAACTCTAGGATGGATAATATCAGGCAAGGCACCCGCACCGATACCCCAACAAGTTATGTGTGGTATGTTCAGTGTAGAACAGGAACAGTTAAACCAGCAACTGAAGCATTTTTGGAAACTCTAAGAAGGTGAAACCTCCGGTCCGACGTTAACCGCACCTGAGGTGTAGTGTGAGACTTATTTCCAATAGACGGTCAGAAGGACACCAGAAGGTCGTTTCAAAGTTCGCTTACCATATCGCCGGAATCCGGACAACCTAGGTGACTCCAGGGATATAGCGTTTACGCGGTTCCTACAGTTGGAACGTACATTGGCAAAAAATCCGGATCTAAAGGAAATGTACACGAAGTTCATGCACGAATACCGAGAGTTAGGTCACATGAGCGAAGTAAACCCCCAGCAGATAGTCAGACAATCTCCGAGAAGCAAGGCAGAAGCAGGAAGAAATCATACGAATTCTACAGTCTGCTGGTTTCAAACTACGCAAGTGGTGTTCAAACCACAACGACTTGATGCAGAACGTTCCGTTATCGGATCGGGCCTTACCGTGGCCGATAGCAGCGAAGGAAATGTTAAAACTTTGAGGTTGATTTGGCGTGCTACAACCGATCAATTTCACATCAAAATCACTGAAATCGAGACATCGAAAATAACCAAAAGATCCGCACCATCCGACATCGCGCACGTTTTCAATCCGTTGGGACTACTGGTTCCAGTGACTGCCAAGATATTTATTTAAAATCTGTGGTCGCTTAAGCTGGACTGCACGTAGCTTTTCCCATAGAATTGCATACCAGTTGGACGCTCTTTCGGACCGAACTACACAAATTAACCCAGCTAAGAATGAAGAGCATCTGCTGTCTCTATTAAAAAACCAAACTTCGCTTATCGATTCAACCACTAACATCATGTTGAAGTCAGCGGGAGATATCGAACGACAATTAAAGGACATCGAACGAGCTTTCAAGCAAAATAGAAACCAAGTTAACAATATAACTTACGAATTGTACGACCAGAATACAACACAGATCTATGGCAGTGCGAATGATTTTGATAACAAATAACTACCAATGAATGCAGGCTACTCTCCTAGAGGTAATGATAGATACACACCATGGAAAAATCAATCCGCAGTTAATCGGAGTTAATAAACATCCAGGCAAATCTCCCATCAGGACGTTCGGACGAATTTGCGCGTCGGGTTAAAAATCCCCAGCACCGACTTCGTACTTTATTGTTCGGATCTCACACGCTTTATCTGTATGCTGTGTACATAAGAGCTTTCTACAAGCTCGCCATGCATTTCATTAAAATACATGCAAAAAACTAGGAAAAAGCTCGATGATTTTTAATTTTAAATTCTTCAGTTATTCAGTTTTTCCGATTATTCCGATAATTAAGCTTTCAGCTTACCTCAAAATCACAGTAGTCAAGACTAAAGTCACTTTATACGAACTTACACAAACATCCATTATCTTAAGTATGGAATATGCGTGTTTCATTTGAAACCAGTACATTTAATATTTTTTTGCAGTTGTCTCGATTTTTCATTTTAAGGATCTCCACTAAAGTAGATAAACGCTCTATTTACTAGAAAATTATTAATTTCTCGAACAAAAATCGAAATGTTATACAAAATTGTGATTAAAACCCGAAATTTAATAACGCATATCATTACATTTTAGTACTTCAGTCCATGACATTTCCAGACGTCAAGCTGATACTCGTAAGTCGGTCGGCTGTTTCATTCAATTTGTTTTAAAGTAATTTTCCGACATAATAACGTAAAAATAACGAAATTGTGTAATTGAATTGTGTTTGATCATATTTTGTGCTACGTTATGTGTAGTTTAGTGTTTATGTTTAGTTGTGTGGGCGATAAAGTACTGTCCGCGCAGTTGCTTTTACATGTTCATCGACGACGACTTTTACATGTCCACTAAGAATGTGCTCCGACTCGTTCGTAATCCTAGCAAATATCCCGAATATCGAATATATCTCGAGGAAGCAGACGAAACGTTGCGTAAACTGACCGCAAGCTCAATCAGTCCGACTTTCAAAACAACACGGCCATCGTACAATTCCTGCGCAATGCTCAACAGGTCATTGTCGCGGGCGTAAATTTTGTCGACGGTAAAAAACATTTTCTTCTAATAGAAGATTTTGTGGAGAAACACGGTCGCACGTTGACGTCGCGTACCAATCGAACAAAACGCTTGAAACGTCACCTCATGGACATGGAACTGCCTGCCGACGCAAAACTCTTTTCCTGTTTCGTTTTTGTATCGGCACCGCATCGTCATCGGTCGAGCAAATGGCACGTAACGTCCGAGTATCCATATCACTTGTGGCCGCCGTATGTTACTGCCGGAAAGTTTGTACTGTCACGCGAAGCACTCGTTGAGATGTTCTGCACGAGGTCCAGATCGAACCGCTCCACTACGAGGAGTTCTACTTTCACAAGGCATCATATACCGGACCGCATAGCTACCGTTATGTAATCCCATCGCACGGAATACGGGTATGTGTACCGGCAGAGGGAAACGGAAAAAAATCTTCTCTATGAAGTAGAAACCTACGAGCATCCCTTGAAGCAATTGACTGTCACGGTAATTACTTAAGAAACTATTTAAAACTATCATTTTAAAACTATTTCCTATAGCAGATGATTCACAGTAAAGGTACGAGGAAGCCTGGTAGCCTGAGCAGCACCAGCAGTCGAACTTCATCCATTACGCGAGCGAAGACTGTTGCAATAAGTAGTAGAAGTGAATTGAAATGTAGCATGGCTAATTATTTAATTTCATTGCAGCAAAAAGTTCTGTCTGATAGTTCACAATCCGATACCGAAGCAGATGTTCAGACGCCGCCACGCAGTCGTTTGAAAAGTGCATGTAATAGTGCATCACCGTCCGCCGTGAACCGCAGAACTTCCGTTCTTTTTACACGAAAAGCGCAAACAGCTCTAAAAAAGCCCGAACAAATAGCAAAAGAAGAATCGTTGTGCGACACGTCGACTCTCGATAAAATGAAATCACCGAAGCGTAACTCAAAAAATAAACGTCTTTCGAATCGACGCAGTCTCGAAGGTGAGTCTCAATCCGGAAAACATCGTAGCCCATCGTCAAGCCCGACAAAATCTTCGCAACTACGAAGCAATTCCGGACAGTTTTCATTTGTATCGGGCCAACACGAATCGCGAAATTTTCGAAACGGACGATAGCAATGGTTGCTATCGATCAAATTGGAATTGCTCAGTTTGGACAAGCAAGTCGATCAGTCCAAGTTAATGGAGTCGCGTAAGCCGACCGAACGAAAAGCTGTTAAGAAAGCTTTTCAGGATGCGTTGCATTATCAAATTCAAGTGACCGATTTAGAAGCTCAAGGACCCGGAGCTATAATGTAGACGTTTTAAAGTTAAGCTACATTTTTTTGTCGTTCCTCGACTTTTTCTTTTATATTTATAAGATTTTGGCAATAAAAATACATGCCAAGTATTTAAATTTGGTGTTTCAAGTCCTGAGATCGGCTTCTCTAAACTGTGGAGGTACGGAAAATCATTCGGTTCTTTTGTCTTTGTCTTTGAGAATTAATTTTTACTTTGATGTTAGCAATGAAGTATTCTCACTCGTTTTTTTTAATTCGAAACAGTCGCATTTTTTGTCAATGCACGATCTGGATTTTTCTTATTCAACAAATTTCAGTTGTCTTTGGCCGATCTACGTACTACGGAAAATACCACATCAATTTCTAGAATTTACTTATCAAGCATCCGAACGGTAGTAGGGATCAATTGATCTTATTGTTTAGTAAGTCTACTTATGTTTCGTTTTGTTGTTCTAGTAAACGTTAAGTTTCGTAAACGGCGAACTATTGCTACACCGTCAGCCAGCAACGAGCAACGACCACGCCGTCGATTCGATGTACCGCTATCGAATGTTATTGACGATAAGAACGGTCTGGACGATGGTGTTATTGGTGAACCGGCACATAAGCTAGTCCGATCCGAGGCTGAGGGCGGCGAATACGAAACGAACGATAAGCCCGACGATCCGGTTACGTACATCCTTAGTGAAATTTACGGGCCTATTACGAAACTCAACTCGACCAAAAATAGCACATTCTGCGACTATGAAACTCGACGACGGCCTACTTGCCGAGTTTCACTCGACTTTAAGTCGAGAAAAAAGCGTGAGTAAGAAGAATTGCATATTATGAGAGCCGATCGAGTGAGTACTTACTTGTAAAAAATGTCAAACTCACTCGACTACTGGAAATGAAGTGACTTTCCAACTGTCGAGTTTCATCATACCAACTTTTGCTCGAGTCGAGTTCAAATGTGGGTGAGTTACTCACTCGACTCGAGTTTCGTTATAGGCCCGTAAAAATTCAGCGGTAGTTGTGCAGCGCAACGAATCTGATCATACTACATTGTTCGACCAGATGATAATAAAATATACGAGAATGCTACCGAAGAGTACGAAATTGAGACGGCCGCATTCGAAGGCGAAACGGCGGTTAGTTGAAGAAGTGTATTAAGCGAATGAAATTGTACAAATTATAGACTAGACAGCAGTTTGTTAGTAATGAATAAAACGAGAAAATTTGATTAAAAATATCAACTGTAATTTATTGTTTTATAAATTTGTCATTTTTTACTGTATTATTAATAATTATTAATAATACAGTATTGTTATCGATTTTTAAAAAAAAAAAATTTGCTGCCCTCAAAATTTTTTTTTCCACGTTTCATGACTAGTAGACGCGAAAAAAGCAATAAAAATTTTCACTCCGTCTGTACGCCGTACCCCGTACGCCGTACGTCGACCGCCACAAAATCTTTGAAGGCTCGTAGCTCTCAAACCAGTGGAGCTATTAAATTAAAATTTTTTCTAAGAATAGACTTGGTGGACTCCTTGAATTGACATTATTTTCAGGGGAGGAGGTGTAAGGGGGAAGGCGGGGTAAGCGTTTTAGACGAAAAATTTAGGTTTCTAGATCTCAGGAACCGCTTGTGTTAGGAGGCTGAAACTTAGAATTTCTATAGAGCTTTGATAATGGACCCATTTGCAAAAAAAAAACAGATATGGGTGAAGGGGTGTGGGAGTGGAGGGGGAAATAATGCGTCCGAAACGCAAAAATGCCGAGATCGACAAATTCTAAAATCCATATCTCCTAAACCATTAATAGCAAGCAATTAAAACTTAACAAATATCTGTAGTTATACTAGGAGAGTAGATTGAAACAAAATTTTTGGGTGGGGGTAGTGGCGTACGGGGGTGGGGGGTGAAAAACTTTAGATTACGATATCTCACAAACTAATTGGACCAGAAAAACAAAATTCGGTTTTATTATAAAGATTGATAAATAAAGATTGCTTAAAGTAAAATATTTGAAGGGGGTGGAGGAGCACGGAAGTGGGAGGGATTAGAATTTTTTAAAAATAACACGATTCATATCTCAATAACAGTGTAAGATGGATGTTTCAAATTTTTACCAGAAGTAGGCCTAATAGAACCCTAGTAGGGAAAAAAAGTTTGGGGGTGTGGGTGTAGAGGGTGAGGGTGGGGAAGGGTGAGAAAGAAATGATGCTTATATCTTAAGAATCTATAATGATAGGAAGCTGAAACTTGGTATTTAGATAAAGCTATAGTAGTGGCATGGTGGAAAAATAATTTTTTTTTTAGGGGTAGTATGGTACGGTGGTGGGGGTGTTTTCCCTAACTTCAGAACGGCTTATGCTAGGTAGTTGAAACTCGGTACGTATATGTAAATTAACTAGAAAAGTAGTTCTGATAAAAAAAAATTCAAACATTCACTGGCGTTCAGAAGAGGGGGCAAAAAAAAATATCGGTTAATATAAAATACATATATTTTCACGATTTTCGTCATATCTACTAGGTCTTTTGATATATTGAATTCATTTTTTTTTCTACGGATTCTTCATGTGAATACCTAGAATGTGTTTTCAAAATTTTTTGAAATTCGACCCCTAAGAGGGTGTAAACTGGTTGTATACTTTTTCATGAATTCCACCATGTTCCTCAGGTCTGATCTGATATCGAATATCTTTTCACTTCCCCAGGTTTGTTTAATAATCACCTATTTTTAAGTTTTGTTTTTTTCAACCTCTAGACCGCATCCCGGAATATGACCCAATTATTTAATTCATATGTTACACCCTTTTCTAACCGCTTCCCGATTTTTATACTCTAGATGAACATATAGAGTATTATAAGTTTAATCCAGCCCGAAAAGTTTGTAACGCATAGAACCGAGCCTCGGACGAAAAAAAGTTATATATATTATTTTGTGTTTATTTTTGGCCAAAACCCACAAATCCGTTTGCTGTCCGTCCGTCCGTCCGTTAGCACGATAACTCAAGAACGCGTTGACCTAGGAAGTTGAAATTTTGTCACAACTTGTAAAATGGAAAAAGTAAGGCTAAGTTCGTTAATGGGCGATATCCTTCCACTCCTTCGGGTACCTCCCATACAAGAGTCCTTGAAACACGTTTTCCCAGTTATTGCTCGAATGCTTCACGTTAGGAACTTGAAATTTTGCATACGGATGGTTTAAAATGTTTGAATTGAATGTTCCGAATATGATGCAAATCGAATGAGTTCTTCGTGTAGCAGCCTAGAAAAGTCCTTCAAAAACGTATGCTTTTTACTGAATTCACTATAACTCCAGAACGAGTTAGAGCAGGAATTTAAAATTTTACTGGAATTAGTTTTATACCAAAACCAAGACGGAGTTCAATTATTAGCGCCATCGGTTGACTCCTTCGGGTAGCTGTCATACAAAAGTCCTTAATAAACATATTCACCAATATTGCACGATAAGTTTAGAAAGCTTTCATTTACGACTTTGAAATTTTACAAACATTAATTTTATAATAGTCGCAGCTGAAACTATTAATATGAAAAATATCCCATAAGTCCTTCATGTAGTTGCCATACAAAAATTCTGTAAAATGTCCTAACTTACTTTATGGAACTCACTATAAATCAAAAAATCGACCACTACACAAAAGTTACTACCTGTAAGTAAAAGGTCATGTGATAATTGCTTGTGCACTCCTCATTCTTTTGATATATTTCCAACTAAAATATAAATCGGAGTTCAGTATTTCATCTAGAGTATCATACGATTGGCTTGCAGCCGATCGTGACACCGTTATGTTTTTGTTAGGTTTTCAGTCACATAGTAACATACACCGCATCCCCGAATTGAACGCGTTCTGAACTTCTGCCGGAAAAATAATACAGTTGCGCCCAGACTGTTGGCAGATTTTTTAGATTAATTAGGGTAAGGTACCCAGTTACGAGCCCTACGCCAGTTCCGAGCCCCCCTTAATTATTTCATGAATAGCTAAGGATTCATAACATTTTATCCTTCACTATAATTTTTAGCAATTACTTTCAACTGTTTTTAGTGGTTCAGCCGTAGGCATCGTGTGAAATATTTTTAATTGTGGTCAGAATTCGTAAAGAACAGACGTGTTTCACAAAACGGCAAGTTCCTTACACTTTTCGTTAAGAAAATCCAATCACAAAATAGTGCTTAAAACATTAGTTTTATATAATTGATGTTACTAAAATTCAGTCACAAAATAGTGCTTAAAACATTAGTTTTACATAATTGATGTTAGTAATATGGAAAGCTTGTTTCACAAAGATTACTATGTAATTTATTAAACACTGAAAATTTTATATTTAACTAGAATAATAAGGAGGCTCGAAACTGGCGCTGTATTTCTGATAATTTCCATTTCCATTGTTTTTCATCGACCCAATTACGAGCCCCAAGTTTTGAGTCTCCTTCGAATTATAAAACAATTTACTTAAAAATGCAATTCTAATTAAAAATATAATTATAACAAAAATATTTATATATAATATTGTTAGAATGCATTATTCTATATTTTTTTCTTTACGAAGTGTGTGTTTACTAGTGGTGTGCAAAAAGTAATTATTCGTTATTAAGTATTCGTTACTTGAAATGAGTACCGAGTACCGAATACTACTTTACAAAAGTATTCGTTACTAACCCAGCTAAAAACAAAATTCCCGCTTCTGAGCGGATGACTTTTTTTTTTTTTTTAGTTTCTCACATTGTGTTTCGGATGACCTTTTTGTTTAGCTTCTCACATTAATACATTGTACTGAAATCCCGAAAATTCTGAGCAGATAACCTATTTTTTTTTGCTCACACGAATTACTCAATAAAGTAACGAATACTAGTAACGAATACTAGTAACGAATACTAAATTGAACGTATTCAGTAATTATTCGTTACTCCAAAATAATCGCTTTGCACATCATTAGTGTTTACTATACTAAAGTTAAAGAATACTCACTTGTTTTAGAAAATAAGGTAATTGATTATGCCGAATTATATGCAGGAGCAATTGCAGGTTGATTTAGAGGAAATAAGGAGAGGTTCAACAATTCGTTCTGTAGCTAAGAAATATGGGATTCCGCGTGGTACAGTTCAAAACCGTTTGCATAATCGAACGAATAAACCAATCAGTGGCCCTCCACCTATTTTTGACCTTACCTTTTTGCGACCTTACCATCGCCGATTCTTTTGAAAATTTTTTTGCTTGAAGAACTAGTGAAAAAAAAATACACTTTTCATTTTTTTTTTCTATCTCATTTTACTTTATTAGTAATAATACAGTATTGTTATTAATTTAAAAAAAAAAAATTTGCTGCCCTCAAAATTTTTTTGTCCACGTTTCATGACTAGTAGACACGAAAAAAGCAATAAAAATTTTCACTCCGTCTGTCCGCCGTACGCCGTACGTCGACCGCCAAAATCCTTTGAAGGCTCGTAGCTCTCAAACCAGTGGAGCTATTAGATTAAAAATTTTCTAGGAATAGACTGGGTAGACCCCTTGAACTGACATTATTTTCAAGGGTGGGCGTGAGAGGGGGAAGGTGGGAAAAGCGTTTTAGACGAAAAATTTTGGTTTCTAGATCTCAGCAACCACTAATGTTAGGAGACTGAAACTTGGAATTTCTATAAAGCTTTGATAGTGGACCCATTTGCAAAAAAATTGATGATATGGGTGAAGGGGTGTGGGATTGGAGGGGGAAGCAATGCGTCCGAAACTCAAAAAAGTCGAGATCGACACATTCTTAAATCTATATCTCCTAAACCATTAATAGCAAGCAATTAAAACTTAACAAATATCTGTAGTTATACTAGGAGAGTAGATTGAAACAAAATTTTTGGGTAGGGGTAGTGACGTACGGGGTTGGGGTTTGAAATACTTAACATTACGATATCTCCCAAACCAGTGGCACCAGAAAAACAAAATTCGGTTTGGATATAAAGCGTGATAAATAAAGATAGCTCAAAGTAAAATCTTTGAAGGGGGCGGGGTAGTACGTAAGTGGAGGGGATAAGAACTTTTCTAAAATAACACGTTTCATATCTAAATAACAGTGTAAGATGGATGCTTTAAATTTTTACCAGAAGTAGGCCTAATAGAACCCTAGTAAGGAAAAAAAGTTTGGGGGTGTGGGTGTAGAGGGTGAGGGTGGGGAAGGGTGAGAAAGAAAAAGTTCCGATGCTTATATCTTAAGAATCTATAATGATAGGAAGCTGAAACTTGGTATTTAGATAGAGCTATAGTAGTGGCATGGTGGAAAAATAAAATTTTGTTAGGGGTAGTATGGTACGGTGGTGGGGGGTGTTTTTCCTAACTTAAGAGTGACTTATGCTAGGAAGTTGAAACTCGGTACGTATATGTAAATAAACCATTCATTGGCGTTCAGAAGGGGGGGTAAAAAAAAATATCAGTTAATATAAAATGCATATATTTTCACGATTTTCGTCATATCTACTAGTTTTTTCGAAATATTGAATTCATTTTTATTCAACGGATTCTTCAATTAGAAAATAAATAAAATTTGCATTTTGAGATATTCAAGGATAAAGGACAAAATCGTTATTCTTGAAAAAAAATTTGAGGATAAATTTGATTTGTATTTTTCTTATTTTGCGACAACCTTCCCCTTTAAAATAAAGTCCCATTTTATTATTATTCTATGATAAAAACTAACAGAGATATGAGTTTTCAAAGAGGACTTGGACACCATTTGTATGAAAGCTTTAACATACTACACTAACATACTTACATACTTAACATCCTACACTAACAAAAAAAAATCTGCCAACAGTCAGGGCGCAACTTTATTATTTTTCCGGCAGAAGTACGGAACGAGTTTAATTCGGGGATGCGGTGTATGTTACCATGTGACTGAAAACCTAACAAAAACTTCGGAAAGCGGTTAGAAAAGGGTGTAACGTATGAATTAAATAATTGGGTCATATTCCGGGATGCGGTCTAGAGGTTGAAAAAAACAAAAATTAAAAAAAAAGTGATTATTAAACAAGCCTGGGGAAGTGAAAAGATATTCGGTATCTGATCAAACCTGAGAAACATAGTGGAATTCATGGAAAAGTATACAACCACTTTACACCCTCTTAGGGGTCGAATTTCAAAAAATCTTGAAAAATCGTTCTAGGTATTCATATGTAGAGTCCGTAGAATGAAAATGAATTCAATATTTCGAAAGACCTAGTAAATATGACGAAAATCGTGAAAATATATGCATTTTATATTAACTGATATTTTATTTTGCCCCCCCCTTCTGAACGCCAATGAATACTCGAATTTTTTTTTATCAGAATTACTTTTCTAGTTAATTTACATATACGTACCGAGTTTCAACTTCCTAGCATAAGCCGTTCTAAAGTTTGGAAAAACACCCCCCACCGTCGTACCATGCTACCCCTAAAAAACATTTTATTTTTCCACCATGCCACTTACTTACTTACGATGGCGCTACAGTCCAAATCGGACCTTGGCCTCCTGGATGTTTCGCCTCCAGCCTTCTCGGTTCAGTGACCGCGTCCTCCAGTTTCTACATCTTAGAAGAGATTTGCTGTCTGCGTCAATAGAGTCCTCCCAGCGCTTTCGTGGTTTCCCAACTGGTCTTTGTCCATAGACTTTTCCCTTTAGTGTGCGTTTGGGGATTCTTCCGTCATCCATACGCTCCACATGACCAGCCCATTGTAGCTTTTTAAATTTGATGAGGATCGATACTTCTGGATTGTCGAAGATGGCATACAATTCTCTATTGTATCGTATTCTCCAGATCGAGTCTTCCCTCACAGGTCCGAGGATTCTTCTGAGGACTTTTCTTTCAAAGGCGTTTACTAATTTTTCGGACGCCTGAGTCAATGTCCACGTTTTGCTGCCATAGCATAGCACAGGTCTTATTATTGTTTTGTACAGTTTAAGCTTTGTTTTTCTGTGCACATTTTTGTTTTTAATTATTGGAAGTACCGAATAATACGTCTTGTTTGCCATCATTATTCTTCTTTTAATTTCGATGGGTTCGCTTCCATCCTTCGATATGTTTGCCCCGAGATATACAAAGTTGTCTACGTTTTCTAGGTTGAAGTCTCCTATTGTAATATTTTGTCTGATTGGCATGTTTTTCCTAGTTTGTGTCATAACTTTGGTTTTGTTTTCGTTAATACGTAGTCCAACTTCCCTTGCTACCGAATCAAGGTTAACAAATATTTCTTTGGCACTCTCCAGGGATCTTGCAAGTATATTTATGTCGTCGGCATATGCTACTAGTTGTGTGGATTTGAAGCATAGTGTTCCGTTGGTGTCAACGGGCAGTTTCCGAACAACATATTCGAGTGTCAAATTGAAAAGCATTGGTGCCAGGCCATCACCTTGTTTAAGCCCGTTGTCAGTTCTAAAGCTGGAAGTCAGATCATTTTCCACTCTGACTTGTGACAGAGAATCGGTCATTGTCATTTTTGTAAGCCGAACTAGTTTCGGTGGAACTCCAAAATCTATCATTATTTTATACAGTACGCGCCTGTCGATACTGTCGTATGCCTGCTTGAAGTCCACAAATATCTGGTGCACATCAATGTTAAATTCCCAGCACTTTTCAAGCACCTGTCTAACTGAGAATATTTGGTCCGTGGTCGATCGCCCAGCTCTAAATCTGCCCTGGTATTCACCAATTACTTTGTCCGCAAACGGCTTTATTCTCTTTTCTAGAATTTTCGTCAAGATCTTATAAGACGTACACAACAGGGATATTCCTCGGTAGTTGTCACAGCAGAGTTTGTCACCTTTTTTATAAATTGGGTGTATGATACTCCTGCGCCAATCTTCAGGAAGTGTTTCTTGCATCCATATGTCCGAGATCAATCTGTGTAGGAGATGTGGTATGCAGGTGTCGCCTGTTTTCATGAGTTCAGCTGGAATTTGATCAGTGCCCGGCGCTTTGTTGTTTGGGTGGTTCCTCAGGGCTGTTTTTACTTCTTCGAGTGTGGAAGGACTCGAAGAGGATCCTTCCTCAGCTGTTACCTCGGCTGTTGTTATGTCTGCTGCTGCTGTTCGTGCGGATGATGGGCTCGGGTTGAGAAGGTGTTCAAAATATTGTGCCCATCTTAGTTTTATCTCTTCCGCATTACTTATAATGTTGCCTTCTGCATCCTTGCAGAGGCTCGTTTTCGGTTTGTATCCCTCTTTCATCCTTTTAACTAGGGAGTATGCGGCTCTTGTGTTGTATAATTTAAATTGTTCGTCCATGTTTTTAATTTCGTCATTATTGTACTTCCGTTTTTTCTGTCTGCAGATTTTGTTTGCAAATCGTCTAAGATCATTATATTTGTCCTGTTTGGCTCGTGTCGGCCGTTCCGTTAATATTTTGTAAGCTTCGTCTTTTCTCTTTAATGCATCTTGGCATTCGTTGTCGAACCACTCATTTCTTTTGCGCCGGGGTTGATGTCCTATCACCTCCTCTGCGACGGATGTTATGCCATCTTTGATGTTTTGCCACATTTCACCGATTGGTATGCTGGTGTTGTTAAGCATTGTCGCGAAATGCCTCTCCAAGGCTGAAGTGTATTTCGCAACTATTTTCTCATCTTTGAGCTTTCCAATATCGAATTTAGGGACCGGTTGTGTTCTTGGGTGTCCTCGATTTGCTATTCGACATCGGAACTTGGTCTTGACTAAGTAGTGGTCTGTGTCACAATTAGCACCTCGAAAGGTACGTACGTCGAGAAGGCTGGAGGCTGCCCTTTTTTCTATTAGAACGTGGTCTATTTGGTTGAATGTTCGTCCGTCGGGAGACGCCCACGTTCTCTTATGAATGTTACGATGCGGGAAGCATGTCGAGCTTACAATTAGGTTTTTGCTGCTGGCGAAATCAGTCAGCCGTTGGCCGTTGTCGTTACTTATATCATGAAGACTGTGCCTTCCAATTGTCCCTATATAGGTTTCCTCTTTGCCCACTTTCGCGTTAAAGTCACCTAATACTATTTTTATATCGTTCGACGGGAAGGAGTCGAATGTTGATTCTAAGGTGCTGTAGAAATCATCTTTAACTTCGTCGTCTTTGTCTTCCGTTGGGGCGTGGACATTAACAAGCCAAACATTAAAGAATTTTGTCTTAATGCGGATTGCACACAATCGTTCATTAACGGGTTTGAAGTTGGTAACTTGATGTTTAAATTTGTTGTCGACGATGAACGCAACTCCAAACTCGCGGCTTCCCGAAGATTTCCCACTTTTGAAAATTGTGTGCGATCTAATGTCGGTAATCTCGCTACCTAACAATTTAGTTTCTTGGAGTGCGATGATGTTTATCTTGTATTTGTTCGCCTGTTCCAGGAGCGCTCTCACTGCTCCAGTTCTGTACAGGGAACGCACGTTCCAAGTTCCGAAAGAATAGTCAGTTTTTCGTTTGCGTGGTCGTTGCCGTTGAAACAATTCAGTCCGAGGCGGTGGATCAGGTTTCGAAACTAGATTGTTTTTCCAAGGATGAGTAGTTAACACATCGCTCAACCCCCTAGCCTGGAGGGTCGGTCCTACTTCTTTATTACACCCTGGTAGGCAAAGGGCGGGAGTTTTCAGCTGGATATGGTATGCTGGAGTTCTCGCAGCTATGCTGCGAGTCCAACTATATCATACATACTTATGCCTACTTCCTGAGACGCACTGGTGTTCCTGGCCATTCAGGATAACTCCATACCCCTCCTCCTTTCTCAACCGGGCTTGGGACCGTCTATGGCGGAGTTACCATGCCACTACTATAGTTCTATCTAAATACCAAGTTTCAGCTTCCTATCATTATAGATTCTTAAGATATAAGCATCGGAACTTTTTCTTTCTCACCCTTCCTTACCCTCACCCTCTACACCCGCACTCCCAAACTTTTTTTTCTTCTTAGGGTTCTATTAGGCCTACTTCTGGTAAAAATTTGAAGCATCCATCTTACACTGTTATTGAGATATGAAACGTGTTATTATTGAAAAATTCTTATCCTTTCCACTTACGTACTCCCCCGCCCCCTTCAAAGATTTTACTTTAAGCAATCTTTATTTATCACGCTTTATATCCAAACCGAATTTTGTTTTTCTGATGCCAGTGGTTTGGGAGATATCGTAATGTTAAGTATTTCAAACCCCACTCCCGTACGCCACTACCCCCACCCAAAAATTTTGTTTCAATCTACTCTCCTAGTATAACTACAGATATTTGTTAAGTTTTAATTGCTTGCTATTAACGGTTTAGGAGATATGGATTTTAGAATGTGTCGATCTCGACTTTTTTGCGTTTCGGACGCATGCCTTTTCCCTCTACTCCCACACCCCTTCACCCATATCATCAATTTTTTTGCAAATGAGTCCACTATCAAAGCTTTTTAGAAATTCCAAGTTTCAGCCTCCTAACATATGTGGTTGCTGAGATCTAGAAACCAAAATTTTTCGTCTAAAACGCTTCTCCCACCTTCCCCCTCACACCCCCACCCCTGAAAATAATGTCAATTCAAGGGGTCTACCCAGTCTATTCCTAAAAAATTTTTAATTTAATAGCTCCACTGGTTTGAGAGCTACGAGTCTTCAAAGGATTTTGGCGGTCGACGTACGGCGTACGGCGGACAGACGGGTTGAAAATTTTTATTGCTTTTTTCGTGTCTACTGGTCATGAAATGTACACAACAAAATTTTGAAGGAAGTAAAATTTTTTTTTTTTTAAATCAATAATAATACTGTATTATTACTAATAAAGTAAAATGAGATGGAAAAAAAATTGAAACTATATTTTTTTTTTCACTAGTTCTTCAAGCAAAAAAATTTTCAAAAGAATCGGCGATGGTCAGGTCACAACTTTTGCGGTTTTTGATGGAATGACCCTATAAGACCATAGGGGCTCGTAACTGGCATTAGATGTCTCGGAATAGGGAACAGGGAGGCTCGGAACTGGGACAAAGGGCATTTTACACTTTGTATTGATTTTCCTTTAACTATAATAATAATTTTTTTGTTGAGTAGGTGTTATAACAAACAAGAATAAAATATTAAATCAGAATAGTAAAATATCAGATTGGTAACTGTATATTCTGATTTTTAACGATTTCTCAAAGTCAACATTTTTCTTAAGGGGCTCGGAACTGGGAACCTTACCCTATATTGCAAACATTCTTAAACAAAAATCTCTGGAAGTAGGTATATTGTATTTTGGGAAATTATTCTGGAATGAATTCTAAAAATTACGTAAGAAGCTGCTCGTCATAAATCCAGTTATTACGTTTACGGTTCCATCTCACTAACTACTTACTTCTTTTGCCCGAAATTAGTTTACTCTTTGGAAATTGATTTGGTAGCCCTGAGAAGGACTTTTTGGTTTTTGTAAATTTTCCCTCGGGAAAACATTTCAACTTTGCATCAATCGCAAAATTTACTTACTTCTTCGATGCCGCTTTCTTGGGAGCGGCCTTCTTTGTTGGTCCGTTCACCTTCTTTGCTTTTGGTGCCTTGGTTTTCATAGCTTTCGACGCACTTTTTGGGGCTTTGGTGGCCTTTTCCATTAATAAAAAATTTCAGGTTCATTCTAGTCCTACACTTCCCATTCTGCTGGTTTTTAGTCGCGCGAAGAAGTGTATGATCCCTTTGACATTGCGTGGCCACAACACGGTCGCCGTACGGCCGCCGTGTAGCATCCATCCGGCCGCGCCACTGCAACATACGGCGACCGGACGGCGACCGAGGACCTAGTTGCCCATGTGATCAAATGGATGCTTTCACATTGGACGGTGCGCCGTGACGGTTTCTTAAGTGCATGTTTGGAAAATTTTATTGCACTGCATACAATTCAATCAAGACAGAACAAACGGTTGAAATAGCACGGTCAATTGGGATAGAAACCGTACGGCGCAAACCGTGCAGTGTGAAACTAGCCTGACGGTGCAAATTATTTTATTGGCACGAAGAAGGTCCCTTTCACATTGCGCGGCCACGGCACGGTCACCATTCAGCCGCGGTGTGGCAACAACCGTACGTTTCTTCCAGTATCTAGGTATCGCCGTCCAGTTGCACTGGACAAGTGAATCTAGTTATGTGACTCTAGTTATGTAGAGCGAATGAACGACAGAAAAATTCCCAAACGAACACTGAAAGGAAGAGCTCTTATAATTAAATTAAAGTTTTTGATAATCAAAGTACGTACTTACCTTTGGTAAAGATGACATTTCGTTTGACATTCCCACAATTTTGGGAAATATCAATCAAAAATATATGGGTTGGTACATGTACACACACTAACACTATTTAATTTTAGAAACCTGCGAATTTTGGAATTCGCAGGTTTTAAAAGTACTAAATATGTACCAAAAGTGGTCATAGTCCGTACTCATAATAATGAATGTTTACGTGTTAGTTCGTTTACAGTGACTCTAGTCAAGACTTATGCAGAACATACATCATCATGTTCATCAATGGCGCGACAGCCCAAATCGGGCCAGGGTCTGCAGGATACATTGTCTGAAGTCATCTCGGTTCAGCGCCCGCGTCCTCCAATTTGTGCATCTACATCTGTAAGAAGCGATTTGCAATGTGCGACAACTGAGTCCTCGTATCTTTTTCGCGGTTCTCCCACCGGACGCTTGCCATGAGCTCTACCTTTCATTGTGCGCTTGGGAATTCTTCCGTCATCCATTCGCTTCACATGACCTGCCCATTGTCATGCAGAACATACGTCAACGTCAATTTTCAAAAATCAATTGAAAAGCTATTTATAAAATATTTAAAAGTGTCCACAATATTTAAAGTAGCAATATTATTGTTAAGTGTTATTCGAGATCTCGAAGGATATCAATTTGTTTTAATTCGGAAAGAATTAAGCTATCTTTGCTTAAATAATACGTGCGTGGATGGTGGTCTACATTTGATTTGTTACTATGTAAGTTGAAATGTTTGTTTCTCTATTCAGCATTTGATGTAATTGGTTCGGAAAAACTTTTTCCTCGATAGCTAGATCCAGGAACAAAAAATTGTCTCATGTAAATGAATAATCGAAGAAAACCGATGCTGATCAATGGTCACAACGGAATTCGAAACAAGTTTGCTGTTCGTTACAAGATTGCAAATATATTACTCTTGGTATTTGTGTTGGTTGTGTTTTAAAAATAATTACTGTTTTTGGTTTTTTCTTCAATTCAGCACTGGGATAGGGATTTAGAGGATATAGCACGAGGGTATCTAAGACATTGTTCCATTGTCAAGGACAAATGTAATTTTATTTGTAAATTAACTTAAATTTGGTTTTAGTTAATTCATTTCAAAGCGGTTTCTTTTCGATGCAGACAATGAAATAATTACAGTTGCAATGACTTATTCCTTGAGTCCAAGGTTTCCATTGAATCGGTTTGTTATATCGATTATGAGATCATGGTTTTTAGAAATTAACGAAATCAGCACATTTGGGAAATTCCAAACGTTAAAGTAATTTTGTTTAATATTGAAATTTTCTAAATTTCATATATGCAAGTTTTCATTAAAATTTTTATATTTAGACCGGTATTAACATATCCCGCTGCGAAAAAGAAATGATATAAAAAAAAACATTTTAAAAACGTAAAAAAAGGTGTCGGGTCCAACAAAAAGTGATGATATTCACAGCTCAAGAAACCCGACAACGGCTCGGAGAAATATCACCTCCAAATTTCCAGATTAAAATCAACTAAACAGTAAACTTTGCACATCATTATTTGTCCATACGACGAGCGATTTTCGAGTTTCTTGAAAAAAATATTAATATCACAAATTTGTATACAAACGTAAGTGGAAATATTTAGTAGAAAGAAAGCCGACTCTGAGCAGATAACCTATTTTTTTTTGCTCACACGAATTACTCAATAAAGTAACGAATACTAGTAACGAATACTAAATTGAACGTATTCAGTAATTATTCGTTACTCCAAAATAATCGCTTTGCACATCATTAGTGTTTACTATACTAAAGTTAAAGAAAACTCACTTGTTTTAGAAAATAAGGTAATTGATTATGCCGAATTATATGCAGGAGCAATTGCAGGTTGATTTAGAGGAAATAAGGAGAGGTTCAACAATTCGTTCTGTAGCTAAGAAATATGGGATTCCGCGTGGTACAGTTCAAAACCGTTTGCATAATCGAACGAATAAACCAATCAGTGGCCCTCCACCTATTTTTGACCTTACCTTTTTGCGACCTTACCATCGCCGATTCTTTTGAAAATTTTTTTGCTTGAAGAACTAGTGAAAAAAAAATACACTTTTCATTTTTTTTTTCTATCTCATTTTACTTTATTAGTAATAATACAGTATTGTTATTAATTTAAAAAAAAAAAAAAATTTGCTGCCCTCAAAATTTTTTTGTCCACGTTTCATGACTAGTAGACACGAAAAAAGCAATAAAAATTTTCACTCCGTCTGTCCGCCGTACGCCGTACGTCGACCGCCAAAATCCTTTGAAGACTCGTAGCTCTCAAACCAGTGGAGCTATTAGATTAAAAATTTTCTAGGAATAGACTGGGTAGACCCCTTGAACTGACATTATTTTCAAGGGTGGGCGTGAGAGGGGGAAGGTGGGAAAAGCGTTTTAGACGAAAAATTTTGGTTTCTAGATCTCAGCAACCACTAATGTTAGGAGACTGAAACTTGAAATTTCTATAAAGCTTTGATAGTGGACCCATTTGCAAAAAAATTGATGATATGGGTGAAGGGGTGTGGGAGTGGAGGGGGAAGCAATGCGTCCGAAACTCAAAAAAGTCGAGATCGACACATTCTAAAATCTATATCTCCTAAACCATTAATAGCAAGCAATTAAAACTTAACAAATATCTGTAGTTATACTAGGAGAGTAGATTGAAACAAAATTTTTGGGTAGGGGTAGTGACGTACGGGGTTGGGGTTTGAAATACTTAACATTACGATATCTCCCAAACCAGTGGCACCAGAAAAACAAAATTCGGTTTGGACATAAAGCTTAATAAATAAAGATAGCTCAAAGTAAAATCTTTGAAGGGGGCGGGGTAGTACGTAAGTGGAGGGGATAAGAACTTTTCTAAAATAACACGTTTCATATCTAAATAACAGTGTAAGATGGATGCTTTAAATTTTTACCAGAAGTAGGCCTAATAGAACCCTAGTAAGGAAAAAAAGTTTGGGGGTGTGGGTGTAGAGGGTGAGGGTGGGGAAGGGTGAGAAAGAAAAAGTTCCGATGCTTATATCTTAAGAATCTATAATGATAGGAAGCTGAAACTTGGTATTTAGATAGAGCTATAGTAGTGGCATGGTGGAAAAATAAAATTTTGTTAGGGGTAGTATGGTACGGTGGTGGGGGGTGTTTTTCCTAACTTAAGAGTGACTTATGCTAGGAAGTTGAAACTCGGTACGTATATGTAAATAAACCATTCATTGGCGTTCAGAAGGGGGGGTAAAAAAAAATATCAGTTAATATAAAATGCATATATTTTCACGATTTTCGTCATATCTACTAGTTTTTTCGAAATATTGAATTCATTTTTATTCAACGGATTCTTCAATTAGAAAATAAATAAAATTTGCATTTTGAGATATTCAAGGATAAAGGACAAAATCGTTATTCTTGAAAAAAAATTTGAGGATAAATTTGATTTGTATTTTTCTTATTTTGCGACAACCTTCCCCTTTAAAATAAAGTCCCATTTTATTATTATTCTATGATAAAAACTAACAGAGATATGAGTTTTCAAAGAGGACTTGGACACCATTTGTATGAAAGCTTTAACATACTATACTAACATACTTACATACTTAACATCCTACACTAACAAAAAAAAATCTGCCAACAGTCAGGGCGCAACTTTATTATTTTTCCGGCAGAAGTACGGAACGAGTTTAATTCGGGGATGCGGTGTATGTTACCATGTGACTGAAAACCTAACAAAAACTTCGGAAAGCGGTTAGAAAAGGGTGTAACGTATGAATTAAATAATTGGGTCATATTCCGGGATGCGGTCTAGAGGTTGAAAAAAACAAAAATTAAAAAAAAAGTGATTATTAAACAAGCCTGGGGAAGTGAAAAGATATTCGGTATCTGATCAAACCTGAGAAACATAGTGGAATTCATGGAAAAGTATACAACCACTTTACACCCTCTTAGGGGTCGAATTTCAAAAAATCTTGAAAAATCGTTCTAGGTATTCATATGTAGAGTCCGTAGAATGAAAATGAATTCAATATTTCGAAAGACCTAGTAAATATGACGAAAATCGTGAAAATATATGCATTTTATATTAACTGATATTTTATTTTGCCCCCCCTTCTGAACGCCAATGAATACTCGAATTTTTTTTTATCAGAATTACTTTTCTAGTTAATTTACATATACGTACCGAGTTTCAACTTCCTAGCATAAGCCGTTCTAAAGTTTGGAAAAACACCCCCCACCGTCGTACCATGCTACCCCTAAAAAACATTTTATTTTTCCACCATGCCACTTACTTACTTACGATGGCGCTACAGTCCAAATCGGACCTTGGCCTCCTGGATGTTTCGCCTCCAGCCTTCTCGGTTCAGTGACCGCGTCCTCCAGTTTCTACATCTTAGAAGAGATTTGCTGTCTGCGTCAATAGAGTCCTCCCAGCGCTTTCGTGGTTTCCCAACTGGTCTTTGTCCATAGACTTTTCCCTTTAGTGTGCGTTTGGGGATTCTTCCGTCATCCATACGCTCCACATGACCAGCCCATTGTAGCTTTTTAAATTTGATGAGGATCGATACTTCTGGATTGTCGAAGATGGCATACAATTCTCTATTGTATCGTATTCTCCAGATCGAGTCTTCCCTCACAGGTCCGAGGATTCTTCTGAGGACTTTTCTTTCAAAGGCGTTTACTAATTTTTCGGACGCCTGAGTCAATGTCCACGTTTTGCTGCCATAGCATAGCACAGGTCTTATTATTGTTTTGTACAGTTTAAGCTTTGTTTTTCTGTGCACATTTTTGTTTTTAATTATTGGAAGTACCGAATAATACGTCTTGTTTGCCATCATTATTCTTCTTTTAATTTCGATGGGTTCGCTTCCATCCTTCGATATGTTTGCCCCGAGATATACAAAGTTGTCTACGTTTTCTAGGTTGAAGTCTCCTATTGTAATATTTTGTCTGATTGGCATGTTTTTCCTAGTTTGTGTCATAACTTTGGTTTTGTTTTCGTTAATACGTAGTCCAACTTCCCTTGCTACCGAATCAAGGTTAACAAATATTTCTTTGGCACTCTCCAGGGATCTTGCAAGTATATTTATGTCGTCGGCATATGCTACTAGTTGTGTGGATTTGAAGCATAGTGTTCCGTTGGTGTCAACGGGCAGTTTCCGAACAACATATTCGAGTGTCAAATTGAAAAGCATTGGTGCCAGGCCATCACCTTGTTTAAGCCCGTTGTCAGTTCTAAAGCTGGAAGTCAGATCATTTTCCACTCTGACTTGTGACAGAGAATCGGTCATTGTCATTTTTGTAAGCCGAACTAGTTTCGGTGGAACTCCAAAATCTATCATTATTTTATACAGTACGCGCCTGTCGATACTGTCGTATGCCTGCTTGAAGTCCACAAATATCTGGTGCACATCAATGTTAAATTCCCAGCACTTTTCAAGCACCTGTCTAACTGAGAATATTTGGTCCGTGGTCGATCGCCCAGCTCTAAATCTGCCCTGGTATTCACCAATTACTTTGTCCGCAAACGGCTTTATTCTCTTTTCTAGAATTTTCGTCAAGATCTTATAAGACGTACACAACAGGGATATTCCTCGGTAGTTGTCACAGCAGAGTTTGTCACCTTTTTTATAAATTGGGTGTATGATACTCCTGCGCCAATCTTCAGGAAGTGTTTCTTGCATCCATATGTCCGAGATCAATCTGTGTAGGAGATGTGGTATGCAGGTGTCGCCTGTTTTCATGAGTTCAGCTGGAATTTGATCAGTGCCCGGCGCTTTGTTGTTTGGGTGGTTCCTCAGGGCTGTTTTTACTTCTTCGAGTGTGGAAGGACTCGAAGAGGATCCTTCCTCAGCTGTTACCTCGGCTGTTGTTATGTCTGCTGCTGCTGTTCGTGCGGATGATGGGCTCGGGTTGAGAAGGTGTTCAAAATATTGTGCCCATCTTAGTTTTATCTCTTCCGCATTACTTATAATGTTGCCTTCTGCATCCTTGCAGAGGCTCGTTTTCGGTTTGTATCCCTCTTTCATCCTTTTAACTAGGGAGTATGCGGCTCTTGTGTTGTATAATTTAAATTGTTCGTCCATGTTTTTAATTTCGTCATTATTGTACTTCCGTTTTTTCTGTCTGCAGATTTTGTTTGCAAATCGTCTAAGATCATTATATTTGTCCTGTTTGGCTCGTGTCGGCCGTTCCGTTAATATTTTGTAAGCTTCGTCTTTTCTCTTTAATGCATCTTGGCATTCGTTGTCGAACCACTCATTTCTTTTGCGCCGGGGTTGATGTCCTATCACCTCCTCTGCGACGGATGTTATGCCATCTTTGATGTTTTGCCACATTTCACCGATTGGTATGCTGGTGTTGTTAAGCATTGTCGCGAAATGCCTCTCCAAGGCTGAAGTGTATTTCGCAACTATTTTCTCATCTTTGAGCTTTCCAATATCGAATTTAGGGACCGGTTGTGTTCTTGGGTGTCCTCGATTTGCTATTCGACATCGGAACTTGGTCTTGACTAAGTAGTGGTCTGTGTCACAATTAGCACCTCGAAAGGTACGTACGTCGAGAAGGCTGGAGGCTGCCCTTTTTTCTATTAGAACGTGGTCTATTTGGTTGAATGTTCGTCCGTCGGGAGACGCCCACGTTCTCTTATGAATGTTACGATGCGGGAAGCATGTCGAGCTTACAATTAGGTTTTTGCTGCTGGCGAAATCAGTCAGCCGTTGGCCGTTGTCGTTACTTATATCATGAAGACTGTGCCTTCCAATTGTCCCTATATAGGTTTCCTCTTTGCCCACTTTCGCGTTAAAGTCACCTAATACTATTTTTATATCGTTCGACGGGAAGGAGTCGAATGTTGATTCTAAGGTGCTGTAGAAATCATCTTTAACTTCGTCGTCTTTGTCTTCCGTTGGGGCGTGGACATTAACAAGCCAAACATTAAAGAATTTTGTCTTAATGCGGATTGCACACAATCGTTCATTAACGGGTTTGAAGTTGGTAACTTGATGTTTAAATTTGTTGTCGACGATGAACGCAACTCCAAACTCGCGGCTTCCCGAAGATTTCCCACTTTTGAAAATTGTGTGCGATCTAATGTCGGTAATCTCGCTACCTAACAATTTAGTTTCTTGGAGTGCGATGATGTTTATCTTGTATCTGTTCGCCTGTTCCAGGAGCGCTCTCACTGCTCCAGTTCTGTACAGGGAACGCACGTTCCAAGTTCCGAAAGAATAGTCAGTTTTTCGTTTGCGTGGTCGTTGCCGTTGAAACAATTCAGTCCGAGGCGGTGGATCAGGTTTCGAAACTAGATTGTTTTTCCAAGGATGAGTAGTTAACACATCGCTCAACCCCCTAGCCTGGAGGGTCGGTCCTACTTCTTTATTACACCCTGGTAGGCAAAGGGCGGGAGTTTTCAGCTGGATATGGTATGCTGGAGTTCTCGCAGCTATGCTGCGAGTCCAACTATATCATACATACTTATGCCTACTTCCTGAGACGCACTGGTGTTCCTGGCCATTCAGGATAACTCCATACCCCTCCTCCTTTCTCAACCGGGCTTGGGACCGTCTATGGCGGAGTTACCATGCCACTACTATAGTTCTATCTAAATACCAAGTTTCAGCTTCCTATCATTATAGATTCTTAAGATATAAGCATCGGAACTTTTTCTTTCTCACCCTTCCTTACCCTCACCCTCTACACCCGCACTCCCAAACTTTTTTTTCTTCTTAGGGTTCTATTAGGCCTACTTCTGGTAAAAATTTGAAGCATCCATCTTACACTGTTATTGAGATATGAAACGTGTTATTATTGAAAAATTCTTATCCTTTCCACTTACGTACTCCCCCGCCCCCTTCAAAGATTTTACTTTAAGCAATCTTTATTTATCACGCTTTATATCCAAACCGAATTTTGTTTTTCTGATGCCAGTGGTTTGGGAGATATCGTAATGTTAAGTATTTCAAACCCCACTCCCGTACGCCACTACCCCCACCCAAAAATTTTGTTTCAATCTACTCTCCTAGTATAACTACAGATATTTGTTAAGTTTTAATTGCTTGCTATTAACGGTTTAGGAGATATGGATTTTAGAATGTGTCGATCTCGACTTTTTTGCGTTTCGGACGCATGCCTTTTCCCTCTACTCCCACACCCCTTCACCCATATCATGAATTTTTTTGCAAATGGGTCCACTATCAAAGCTTTTTAGAAATTCCAAGTTTCAGCCTCCTAACATATGTGGTTGCTGAGATCTAGAAACCAAAATTTTTCGTCTAAAACGCTTCTCCCACCTTCCCCCTCACACCCCCACCCCTGAAAATAATGTCAATTCAAGGGGTCTACCCAGTCTATTCCTAAAAAATTTTTAATTTAATAGCTCCACTGGTTTGAGAGCTACGAGTCTTCAAAGGATTTTGGCGGTCGACGTACGGCGTACGGCGGACAGACGGGTTGAAAATTTTTATTGCTTTTTTCGTGTCTACTGGTCATGAAATGTACACAACAAAATTTTGAAGGAAGTAAAATTTTTTTTTTTTTAAATCAATAATAATACTGTATTATTACTAATAAAGTAAAATGAGATGGAAAAAAAATTGAAACTATATTTTTTTTTTCACTAGTTCTTCAAGCAAAAAAATTTTCAAAAGAATCGGCGATGGTCAGGTCACAACTTTTGCGGTTTTTGATGGAATGACCCTATAAGACCATAGGGGCTCGTAACTGGCATTAGATGTCTCGGAATAGGGAACAGGGAGGCTCGGAATTGGGACAAAGGGCATTTTACACTTTGTATTGATTTTCCTTTAACTATAATAATAATTTTTTTGTTGAGTAGGTGTTATAACAAACAAGAATAAAATATTAAGAGTTTGTTGTTCTTTCCAGTGTCAGTGGAGTGAAGCTCCAATACGAAATCCCCGACTGTTGATTGACCGTAGTACTTGACGAATTTTTGGAAAGAACTTTCACTGGAGAGGCCAGTTTATCATAAGATTTTGTGTTGGACTAGGTCCGAAGGAGCTGTTTCGTCATCGGAATGCAGAAGACTCTTCAGAGGGTGTATTCTAGCCAACTTCCGAAACACCCTGACAGCTGGTGGAATTGCTGAGGCAAATTCTATATAGCCACATCGTAATCCAAGTTCATTTCCACGAATAATGTAATCGGGAACTCGCCGGACATCTACCTTATACTAAAGGCGGGACGTATATGGCTATGAAATGGTTGTAACCTTGGATAACCATATGGCTATGAATCTTGAAAATCTGTTGTTAAGTCCGGGGCCCAGTGGGTCCAACGCAAAACTTATTTTTACCAATACTTTTATGTTACTAGTTTTTCATGGTCATGCTACCATTGAAGCTATTAAATGTTAAGAGTTTGTTGTTCTTTCCAGTGTCAGTGGAGTGAAGCTCCAATACGAAATCCCCGACTGTTGATTGACCGTAGTACTTGACGAATTTTTGGAAAGAACTTTCACTGGAGAGGCCAGTTTATCATAAGATTTTGTGTTGGACTAGGTCCGAAGGAGCTGTTTCGTCATCGGAATGCAGAAGACTCTTCAGAGGGTGTATTCTAGCCAACTTCCGGACTTAACAACAGATTTTCAAGATTCATAGCCATATGGTTATCCAAGGTTACAACCATTTCATAGCCATATACGTCCCGCCTTTAGTATAAGGTAGATGTCCGGCGAGTTCCCGATTACATTATTCGTGGAAATGAACTTGGATTACGATGTGGCTATATAGAATTTGCCTCAGCAATTCCACCAGCTGTCAGGGTGTTTCGGAAGTTGGCTAGAATACACCCTCTGAAGAGTCTTCTGCATTCCGATGACGAAACAGCTCCTTCGGACCTAGTCCAACACAAAATCTTATGATAAACTGGCCTCTCCAGTGAAAGTTCTTTCCAAAAATTCGTCAAGTACTACGGTCAATCAACAGTCGGGGATTTCGTATTGGAGCTTCACTCCACTGACACTGGAAAGAACAACAAACTCTTAACATTTAATAGCTTCAATGGTAGCATGACCATGAAAAACTAGTAACATAAAAGTATTGGTAAAAATAAGTTTTGCGTTGGACCCACTGGGCCCCGGACTTAACAACAGATTTTCAAGATTCATAGCCATATGGTTATCCAAGGTTACAACCATTTCATAGCCATATACGTCCCGCCTTTAGTATAAGGTAGATGTCCGGCGAGTTCCCGATTACATTATTCGTGGAAATGAACTTGGATTACGATGTGGCTATATAGAATTTGCCTCAGCAATTCCACCAGCTGTCAGGGTGTTTCGGAAGTTGGCTAGAATACACCCTCTGAAGAGTCTTCTGCATTCCGATGACGAAACAGCTCCTTCGGACCTAGTCCAACACAAAATCTTATGATAAACTGGCCTCTCCAGTGAAAGTTCTTTCCAAAAATTCGTCAAGTACTACGGTCAATCAACAGTCGGGGATTTCGTATTGGAGCTTCACTCCACTGACACTGGAAAGAACAACAAACTCTTAACATTTAATAGCTTCAATGGTAGCATGACCATGAAAAACTAGTAACATAAAAGTATTGGTAAAAATAAGTTTTGCGTTGGACCCACTGGGCCCCGGACTTAACAACAGATTTTCAAGATTCATAGCCATATGGTTATCCAAGGTTACAACCATTTCATAGCCATATACGTCCCGCCTTTAGTATAAGGTAGATGTCCGGCGAGTTCCCGATTACATTATTCGTGGAAATGAACTTGGATTACGATGTGGCTATATAGAATTTGCCTCAGCAATTCCACCAGCTGTCAGGGTGTTTCGGAAGTTGGCTAGAATACACCCTCTGAAGAGTCTTCTGCATTCCGATGACGAAACAGCTCCTTCGGACCTAGTCCAACACAAAATCTTATGATAAACTGGCCTCTCCAGTGAAAGTTCTTTCCAAAAATTCGTCAAGTACTACGGTCAATCAACAGTCGGGGATTTCGTATTGGAGCTTCACTCCACTGACACTGGAAAGAACAACAAACTCTTAACATTTAATAGCTTCAATGGTAGCATGACCATGAAAAACTAGTAACATAAAAGTATTGGTAAAAATAAGTTTTGCGTTGGACCCACTGGGCCCCGGACTTAACAACAGATTTTCAAGATTCATAGCCATATGGTTATCCAAGGTTACAACCATTTCATAGCCATATACGTCCCGCCTTTAGTATAAGGTAGATGTCCGGCGAGTTCCCGATTACATTATTCGTGGAAATGAACTTGGATTACGATGTGGCTATATAGAATTTGCCTCAGCAATTCCACCAGCTGTCAGGGTGTTTCGGAAGTTGGCTAGAATACACCCTCTGAAGAGTCTTCTGCATTCCGATGACGAAACAGCTCCTTCGGACCTAGTCCAACACAAAATCTTATGATAAACTGGCCTCTCCAGTGAAAGTTCTTTCCAAAAATTCGTCAAGTACTACGGTCAATCAACAGTCGGGGATTTCGTATTGGAGCTTCACTCCACTGACACTGGAAAGAACAACAAACTCTTAACATTTAATAGCTTCAATGGTAGCATGACCATGAAAAACTAGTAACATAAGAATAAAATATTAAATCAGAATAGTAAAATATCAGATTGGTAACTGTATATTCTGATTTTTAACGATTTCTCAAAGTCAACATTTTTCTTAAGGGGCTCGGAACTGGGAACCTTACCCTATATTGCAAACATTCTTAAACAAAAATCTCTGGAAGTAGGTATATTGTATTTTGGGAAATTATTCTGGAATGAATTCTAAAAATTACGTAAGAAGCTGCTCGTCATAAATCCAGTTATTACGTTTACGGTTCCATCTCACTAACTACTTACTTCTTTTGCCCGAAATTAGTTTACTCTTTGGAAATTGATTTGGTAGCCCTGAGAAGGACTTTTTGGTTTTTGTAAATTTTCCCTCGGGAAAACATTTCAACTTTGCATCAATCGCAAAATTTACTTACTTCTTCGATGCCGCTTTCTTGGGAGCGGCCTTCTTTGTTGGTCCGTTCACCTTCTTTGCTTTTGGTGCCTTGGTTTTCATAGCTTTCGACGCACTTTTTGGGGCTTTGGTGGCCTTTTCCATTAATAAAAAATTTCAGGTTCATTCTAGTCCTACACTTCCCATTCTGCTGGTTTTTAGTCGCGCGAAGAAGTGTATGATCCCTTTGACATTGCGTGGCCACAACACGGTCGCCGTACGGCCGCCGTGTAGCATCCATCCGGCCGCGCCACTGCAACATACGGCGACCGGACGGCGACCGAGGACCTAGTTGCCCATGTGATCAAATGGATGCTTTCACATTGGACGGTGCGCCGTGACGGTTTCTTAAGTGCATGTTTGGAAAATTTTATTGCACTGCATACAATTCAATCAAGACAGAACAAACGGTTGAAATAGCACGGTCAATTGGGATAGAAACCGTACGGCGCAAACCGTGCAGTGTGAAACTAGCCTGACGGTGCAAATTATTTTATTGGCACGAAGAAGGTCCCTTTCACATTGCGCGGCCACGGCACGGTCACCATTCAGCCGCGGTGTGGCAACAACCGTACGTTTCTTCCAGTATCTAGGTATCGCCGTCCAGTTGCACTGGACAAGTGAATCTAGTTATGTGACTCTAGTTATGTAGAGCGAATGAACGACAGAAAAATTCCCAAACGAACACTGAAAGGAAGAGCTCTTATAATTAAATTAAAGTTTTTGATAATCAAAGTACGTACTTACCTTTGGTAAAGATGACATTTCGTTTGACATTCCCACAATTTTGGGAAATATCAATCAAAAATATATGGGTTGGTACATGTACACACACTAACACTATTTAATTTTAGAAACCTGCGAATTTTGGAATTCGCAGGTTTTAAAAGTACTAAATATGTACCAAAAGTGGTCATAGTCCGTACTCATAATAATGAATGTTTACGTGTTAGTTCGTTTACAGTGACTCTAGTCAAGACTTATGCAGAACATACATCATCATGTTCATCAATGGCGCGACAGCCCAAATCGGGCCAGGGTCTGCAGGATACATTGTCTGAAGTCATCTCGGTTCAGCGCCCGCGTCCTCCAATTTGTGCATCTACATCTGTAAGAAGCGATTTGCAATGTGCGACAACTGAGTCCTCGTATCTTTTTCGCGGTTCTCCCACCGGACGCTTGCCATGAGCTCTACCTTTCATTGTGCGCTTGGGAATTCTTCCGTCATCCATTCGCTTCACATGACCTGCCCATTGTCATGCAGAACATACGTCAACGTCAATTTTCAAAAATCAATTGAAAAGCTATTTATAAAATATTTAAAAGTGTCCACAATATTTAAAGTAGCAATATTATTGTTAAGTGTTATTCGAGATCTCGAAGGATATCAATTTGTTTTAATTCGGAAAGAATTAAGCTATCTTTGCTTAAATAATACGTGCGTGGATGGTGGTCTACATTTGATTTGTTACTATGTAAGTTGAAATGTTTGTTTCTCTATTCAGCATTTGATGTAATTGGTTTGGAAAAACTTTTTCCTCGATAGCTAGATCCAGGAACAAAAAATTGTCTCATGTAAATGAATAATCGAAGAAAACCGATGCTGATCAATGGTCACAACGGAATTCGAAACAAGTTTGCTGTTCGTTACAAGATTGCAAATATATTACTCTTGGTATTTGTGTTGGTTGTGTTTTAAAAATAATTACTGTTTTTGGTTTTTTCTTCAATTCAGCACTGGGATAGGGATTTAGAGGATATAGCACGAGGGTATCTAAGACATTGTTCCATTGTCAAGGACAAATGTAATTTTATTTGTAAATTAACTTAAATTTGGTTTTAGTTAATTCATTTCAAAGCGGTTTCTTTTCGATGCAGACAATGAAATAATTACAGTTGCAATGACTTATTCCTTGAGTCCAAGGTTTCCATTGAATCGGTTTGTTATATCGATTATGAGATCATGGTTTTTAGAAATTAACGAAATCAGCACATTTGGGAAATTCCAAACGTTAAAGTAATTTTGTTTAATATTGAAATTTTCTAAATTTCATATATGCAAGTTTTCATTAAAATTTTTATATTTAGACCGGTATTAACATATCCCGCTGCGAAAAAGAAATGATATAAAAAAAAACATTTTAAAAACGTAAAAAAAGGTGTCGGGTCCAACAAAAAGTGATGATATTCACAGCTCAAGAAACCCGACAACGGCTCGGAGAAATATCACCTCCAAATTTCCAGATTAAAATCAACTAAACAGTAAACTTTGCACATCATTATTTTTCCATACGACGAGCGATTTTCGAGTTTCTTGAAAAAAAATATTAATATCACAAATTTGTATACAAACGTAAGTGGAAATATTTAGTAGAAAGAAAGCCGACTCTGAGCAGATAACCTATTTTTTTTTGCTCACACGAATTACTCAATAAAGTAACGAATACTAGTAACGAATACTAAATTGAACGTATTCAGTAATTATTCGTTACTCCAAAATAATCGCTTTGCACATCATTAGTGTTTACTATACTAAAGTTAAAGAAAACTCACTTGTTTTAGAAAATAAGGTAATTGATTATGCCGAATTATATGCAGGAGCAATTGCAGGTTGATTTAGAGGAAATAAGGAGAGGTTCAACAATTCGTTCTGTAGCTAAGAAATATGGGATTCCGCGTGGTACAGTTCAAAACCGTTTGCATAATCGAACGAATAAACCAATCAGTGGCCCTCCACCTATTTTTGACCTTACCTTTTTGCGACCTTACCATCGCCGATTCTTTTGAAAATTTTTTTGCTTGAAGAACTAGTGAAAAAAAATACACTTTTCATTTTTTTTTTCTATCTCATTTTACTTTATTAGTAATAATACAGTATTGTTATTAATTTAAAAAAAAAAAAAATTTGCTGCCCTCAAAATTTTTTTGTCCACGTTTCATGACTAGTAGACACGAAAAAAGCAATAAAAATTTTCACTCCGTCTGTCCGCCGTACGCCGTACGTCGACCGCCAAAATCCTTTGAAGGCTCGTAGCTCTCAAACCAGTGGAGCTATTAGATTAAAAATTTTCTAGGAATAGACTGGGTAGACCCCTTGAACTGACATTATTTTCAAGGGTGGGCGTGAGAGGGGGAAGGTGGGAAAAGGGTTTTAGACGAAAAATTTTGGTTTCTAGATCTCAGCAACCACTAATGTTAGGAGACTGAAACTTGAAATTTCTATAAAGCTTTGATAGTGGACCCATTTGCAAAAAAATTGATGATATGGGTGAAGGGGTGTGGGAGTGGAGGGGGAAGCAATGCGTCCGAAACTCAAAAAAGTCGAGATCGACACATTCTAAAATCTATATCTCCTAAACCATTAATAGCAAGCAATTAAAACTTAACAAATATCTGTAGTTATACTAGGAGAGTAGATTGAAACAAAATTTTTGGGTAGGGGTAGTGACGTACGGGGTTGGGGTTTGAAATACTTAACATTACGATATCTCCCAAACCAGTGGCACCAGAAAAACAAAATTCGGTTTGGATATAAAGCTTAATAAATAAAGATAGCTCAAAGTAAAATCTTTGAAGGGGGCGGGGTAGTACGTAAGTGGAGGGGATAAGAACTTTTCTAAAATAACACGTTTCATATCTAAATAACAGTGTAAGATGGATGCTTTAAATTTTTACCAGAAGTAGGCCTAATAGAACCCTAGTAAGGAAAAAAAGTTTGGGGGTGTGGGTGTAGAGGGTGAGGGTGGGGAAGGGTGAGATAGAAAAAGTTCCGATGCTTATATCTTAAGAATCTATAATGATAGGAAGCTGAAACTTGGTATTTAGATAGAGCTATAGTAGTGGCATGGTGGAAAAATAAAATTTTGTTAGGGGTAGTATGGTACGGTGGTGGGGGGTGTTTTTCCTAACTTAAGAGTGGCTTATGCTAGGAAGTTGAAACTCGGTACGTATATGTAAATAAACCATTCATTGGCGTTCAGAAGGGGGGGTAAAAAAAAATATCAGTTAATATAAAATGCATATATTTTCACGATTTTCGTCATATCTACTAGTTTTTTCGAAATATTGAATTCATTTTTATTCAACGGATTCTTCAATTAGAAAATAAATAAAATTTGCATTTTGAGATATTCAAGGATAAAGGACAAAATCGTTATTCTTGAAAAAAAATTTGAGGATAAATTTGATTTGTATTTTTCTTATTTTGCGACAACCTTCCCCTTTAAAATAAAGTCCCATTTTATTATTATTCTATGATAAAAACTAACAGAGATATGAGTTTTCAAAGAGGACTTGGACACCATTTGTATGAAAGCTTTAACATACTATACTAACATACTTACATACTTAACATCCTACACTAACAAAAAAAAATCTGCCAACAGTCAGGGCGCAACTTTATTATTTTTCCGGCAGAAGTACGGAACGAGTTTAATTCGGGGATGCGGTGTATGTTACCATGTGACTGAAAACCTAACAAAAACTTCGGAAAGCGGTTAGAAAAGGGTGTAACGTATGAATTAAATAATTGGGTCATATTCCGGGATGCGGTCTAGAGGTTGAAAAAAACAAAAATTAAAAAAAAAGTGATTATTAAACAAGCATGGGGAAGTGAAAAGATATTCGGTATCTGATCAAACCTGAGAAACATAGTGGAATTCATGGAAAAGTATACAACCACTTTACACCCTCTTAGGGGTTGAATTTCAAAAAATCTTGAAAAATCGTTCTAGGTATTCATATGTAGAGTCCGTAGAATGAAAATGAATTCAATATTTCGAAAGACCTAGTAAATATGACGAAAATCGTGAAAATATATGCATTTTATATTAACTGATATTTTATTTTGCCCCCCCTTCTGAACGCCAATGAATACTCGAATTTTTTTTTATCAGAATTACTTTTCTAGTTAATTTACATATACGTACCGAGTTTCAACTTCCTAGCATAAGCCGTTCTAAAGTTTGGAAAAACACCCCCCACCGTCGTACCATGCTACCCCTAAAAAACATTTTATTTTTCCACCATGCCACTTACTTACTTACGATGGCGCTACAGTCCAAATCGGACCTTGGCCTCCTGGATGTTTCGCCTCCAGCCTTCTCGGTTCAGTGACCGCGTCCTCCAGTTTCTACATCTTAGAAGAGATTTGCTGTCTGCGTCAATAGAGTCCTCCCAGCGCTTTCGTGGTTTCCCAACTGGTCTTTGTCCATAGACTTTTCCCTTCAGTGTGCGTTTGGGGATTCTTCCGTCATCCATACGCTCCACATGACCAGCCCATTGTAGCTTTTTAAATTTGATGAGGATCGATACTTCTGGATTGTCGAAGATGGCATACAATTCTCTATTGTATCGTATTCTCCAGATCCAGTCTTCCCTCACAGGTCCGAGGATTCTTCTGAGGACTTTTCTTTCAAAGGCGTTTACTAATTTTTCGGACGCCTGAGTCAATGTCCACGTTTTGCTGCCATAGCATAGCACAGGTCTTATTATTGTTTTGTACAGTTTAAGCTTTGTTTTTCTGTGCACATTTTTGTTTTTAATTATTGGAAGTACCGAATAATACGTCTTGTTTGCCATCATTATTCTTCTTTTAATTTCGATGGGTTCGCTTCCATCCTTCGATATGTTTGCCCCGAGATATACAAAGTTGTCTACGTTTTCTAGGTTGAAGTCTCCTATTGTAATATTTTGTCTGATTGGCATGTTTTTCCTAGTTTGTGTCATAACTTTGGTTTTGTTTTCGTTAATACGTAGTCCAACTTCCCTTGCTACCGAATCAAGGTTAACAAATATTTCTTTGGCACTCTCCAGGGATCTTGCAAGTATATTTATGTCGTCGGCATATGCTACTAGTTGTGTGGATTTGAAGCATAGTGTTCCGTTGGTGTCAACGGGCAGTTTCCGAACAACATATTCGAGTGTCAAATTGAAAAGCATTGGTGCCAGGCCATCACCTTGTTTAAGCCCGTTGTCAGTTCTAAAGCTGGAAGTCAGATCATTTTCCACTCTGACTTGTGACAGAGAATCGGTCATTGTCATTTTTGTAAGCCGAACTAGTTTCGGTGGAACTCCAAAATCTATCATTATTTTATACAGTACGCGCCTGTCGATACTGTCGTATGCCTGCTTGAAGTCCACAAATATCTGGTGCACATCAATGTTAAATTCCCAGCACTTTTCAAGCACCTGTCTAACTGAGAATATTTGGTCCGTGGTCGATCGCCCAGCTCTAAATCTGCCCTGGTATTCACCAATTACTTTGTCCGCAAACGGCTTTATTCTCTTTTCTAGAATTTTCGTCAAGATCTTATAAGACGTACACAACAGGGATATTCCTCGGTAGTTGTCACAGCAGAGTTTGTCACCTTTTTTATAAATTGGGTGTATGATACTCCTGCGCCAATCTTCAGGAAGTGTTTCTTGCATCCATATGTCCGAGATCAATCTGTGTAGGAGATGTGGTATGCAGGTGTCGCCTGTTTTCATGAGTTCAGCTGGAATTTGATCAGTGCCCGGCGCTTTGTTGTTTGGGTGGTTCCTCAGGGCTGTTTTTACTTCTTCGAGTGTGGAAGGACTCGAAGAGGATCCTTCCTCAGCTGTTACCTCGGCTGTTGTTATGTCTGCTGCTGCTGTTCGTGCGGATGATGGGCTCGGGTTGAGAAGGTGTTCAAAATATTGTGCCCATCTTAGTTTTATCTCTTCCGCATTACTTATAATGTTGCCTTCTGCATCCTTGCAGAGGCTCGTTTTCGGTTTGTATCCCTCTTTCATCCTTTTAACTAGGGAGTATGCGGCTCTTGTGTTGTATAATTTAAATTGTTCGTCCATGTTTTTAATTTCGTCATTATTGTACTTCCGTTTTTTCTGTCTGCAGATTTTGTTTGCAAATCGTCTAAGATCATTATATTTGTCCTGTTTGGCTCGTGTCGGCCGTTCCGTTAATATTTTGTAAGCTTCGTCTTTTCTCTTTAATGCATCTTGGCATTCGTTGTCGAACCACTCATTTCTTTTGCGCCGGGGTTGATGTCCTATCACCTCCTCTGCGACGGATGTTATGCCATCTTTGATGTTTTGCCACATTTCACCGATTGGTATGCTGGTGTTGTTAAGCATTGTCGCGAAATGCCTCTCCAAGGCTGAAGTGTATTTCGCAACTATTTTCTCATCTTTGAGCTTTCCAATATCGAATTTAGGGACCGGTTGTGTTCTTGGGTGTCCTCGATTTGCTATTCGACATCGGAACTTGGTCTTGACTAAGTAGTGGTCTGTGTCACAATTAGCACCTCGAAAGGTACGTACGTCGAGAAGGCTGGAGGCTGCCCTTTTTTCTATTAGAACGTGGTCTATTTGGTTGAATGTTCGTCCGTCGGGAGACGCCCACGTTCTCTTATGAATGTTACGATGCGGGAAGCATGTCGAGCTTACAATTAGGTTTTTGCTGCTGGCGAAATCAGTCAGCCGTTGGCCGTTGTCGTTACTTATATCATGAAGACTGTGCCTTCCAATTGTCCCTATATAGGTTTCCTCTTTGCCCACTTTCGCGTTAAAGTCACCTAATACTATTTTTATATCGTTCGACGGGAAGGAGTCGAATGTTGATTCTAAGGTGCTGTAGAAATCATCTTTAACTTCGTCGTCTTTGTCTTCCGTTGGGGCGTGGACATTAACAAGCCAAACATTAAAGAATTTTGTCTTAATGCGGATTGCACACAATCGTTCATTAACGGGTTTGAAGTTGGTAACTTGATGTTTAAATTTGTTGTCGACGATGAACGCAACTCCAAACTCGCGGCTTCCCGAAGATTTCCCACTTTTGAAAATTGTGTGCGATCTAATGTCGGTAATCTCGCTACCTAACAATTTAGTTTCTTGGAGTGCGATGATGTTTATCTTGTATTTGTTCGCCTGTTCCAGGAGCGCTCTCACTGCTCCAGTTCTGTACAGGGAACGCACGTTCCAAGTTCCGAAAGAATAGTCAGTTTTTCGTTTGCGTGGTCGTTGCCGTTGAAACAATTCAGTCCGAGGCGGTGGATCAGGTTTCGAAACTAGATTGTTTTTCCAAGGATGAGTAGTTAACACATCGCTCAACCCCCTAGCCTGGAGGGCCGGTCCTACTTCTTTATTACACCCTGGTAGGCAAAGGGCGGGAGTTTTCAGCTGGATATGGTATGCTGGAGTTCTCGCAGCTATGCTGCGAGTCCAACTATATCATACATACTTATGCCTACTTCCTGAGACGCACTGGTGTTCCTGGCCATTCAGGATAACTCCATACCCCTCCTCCTTTCTCAACCGGGCTTGGGACCGTCTATGGCGGAGTTACCATGCCACTACTATAGTTCTATCTAAATACCAAGTTTCAGCTTCCTATCATTATAGATTCTTAAGATATAAGCATCGGAACTTTTTCTTTCTCACCCTTCCTTACCCTCACCCTCTACACCCGCACTCCCAAACTTTTTTTTCTTCTTAGGGTTCTATTAGGCCTACTTCTGGTAAAAATTTGAAGCATCCATCTTACACTGTTATTGAGATATGAAACGTGTTATTATTGAAAAATTCTTATCCTTTCCACTTACGTACTCCCCCGCCCCCTTCAAAGATTTTACTTTAAGCAATCTTTATTTATCACGCTTTTTATCCAAACCGAATTTTGTTTTTCTGATGCCACTGGTTTGGGAGATATCGTAATGTTAAGTATTTCAAACCCCACTCCCGTACGCCACTACCCCCACCCAAAAATTTTGTTTCAATCTACTCTCCTAGTATAACTACAGATATTTGTTAAGTTTTAATTGCTTGCTATTAACGGTTTAGGAGATATGGATTTTAGAATGTGTCGATCTCGACTTTTTTGCGTTTCGGACGCATGCCTTTTCCCTCTACTCCCACACCCCTTCACCCATATCATCAACTTTTTTGCAAATGAGTCCACTATCAAAGCTTTTTAGAAATTCCAAGTTTCAGCCTCCTAACATATGTGGTTGCTGAGATCTAGAAACCAAAATTTTTCGTCTAAAACGCTTCTCCCACCTTCCCCCTCACACCCCCACCCCTGAAAATAATGACAATTCAAGGGGTCTACCCAGTCTATTCCTAAAAAATTTTTAATTTAATAGCTCCACTGGTTTGAGAGCTACGAGTCTTCAAAGGATTTTGGCGGTCGACGTACGGCGTACGGCGGACAGACGGGTTGAAAATTTTTATTGCTTTTTTCGTGTCTACTGGTCATGAAATGTACACAACAAAATTTTGAAGGAAGTAAAATTTTTTTTTTTTTAAATCAATAATAATACTGTATTATTACTAATAAAGTAAAATGAGATGGAAAAAAAATTGAAATTATATTTTTTTTTTCACTAGTTCTTCAAGCAAAAAAATTTTCAAAAGAATCGGCAATGGTCAGGTCACAACTTTTGCGGTTTTTGATGGAATGACCCTATAAGACCATAGGGGCTCGTAACTGGCATTAGATGTCTCGGAATAGGGAACAGGGAGGCTCGGAATTGGGACAAAGGGCATTTTACACTTTGTATTGATTTTCCTTTAACTATAATAATATTTTTTTTGTTGAGTAGGTGTTATAACAAACAAGAATAAAATATTAAATCAGAATAGTAAAATATCAGATTGGTAACTGTATATTCTGATTTTTAACGATTTCTCAAAGTCAACATTTTTCTTAAGGGGCTCGGAACTTGGAACCTTACCCTATATTGCAAACATTCTTAAACAAAAATCTCTGGAAGTAGGTATATTGTATTTTGGGAAATTATTCTGGAATGAATTCTAAAAATTACGTAAGAAGCTGCTCGTCATAAATCCAGTTATTACGTTTACGGTTCCATCTCACTAACTACTTACTTCTTTTGCCCGAAATTAGTTTACTTTTTGGAAATTGATTTGGTAGCCCTGAGAAGGACTTTTTGGTTTTTGTAAATTTTCCCTCGGGAAAACATTTCAACTTTGCATCAATCGCAAAATTTACTTACTTCTTCGATGCCGCTTTCTTGGGAGCGGCCTTCTTTGTTGGTCCGTTCACCTTCTTTGCTTTTGGTGCCTTGGTTTTCATAGCTTTCGACGCACTTTTTGGGGCTTTGGTGGCCTTTTCCATTAATAAAAAATTTCAGGTTCATTCTAGTCCTACACTTCCCATTCTGCTGGTTTTTAGTCGCGCGAAGAAGTGTATGATCCCTTTGACATTGCGTGGCCACAACACGGTCGCCGTACGGCCGCCGTGTAGCATCCATCCGGCCGCGCCACTGCAACATACGGCGACCGAACGGCGACCGAGGACCTAGTTGCCCATGTGATCAAATGGATGCTTTCACATTGGACGGTGCGCCGTGACGGTTTCTTAAGTGCATGTTTGGAAAATTTTATTGCACTGCATACAATTCAATCAAGACAGAACAGACGGTTGAAATAGCACGGTCAATTGGGATAGAAACCGTACGGCGCAAACCGTGCAGTGTGAAACTAGCCTGACGGTGCAAATTATTTTATTGGCACGAAGAAGGTCCCTTTCACATTGCGCGGCCACGGCACGGTCACCATTCAGCCGCGGTGTGGCAACAACCGTACGTTTCTTCCAGTATCTAGGTATCGCCGTCCAGTTGCACTGGACAAGTGAATCTAGTTATGTGACTCTAGTTATGTAGAGCGAATGAACGACAGAAAAATTCCCAAACGAACACTGAAAGGAAGAGCTCTTATAATTAAATTAAAGTTTTTGATAATCAAAGTACGTACTTACCTTTGGTAAAGATGACATTTCGTTTGACATTCCCACAATTTTGGGAAATATCAATCAAAAATATATGGGTTGGTACATGTACACACACTAACACTATTTAATTTTAGAAACCTGCGAATTTTGGAATTCGCAGGTCTTAAAAGTACTAAATATGTACCAAAAGTGGTCATAGTCCGTACTCATAATAATGAATGTTTACGTGTTAGTTCGTTTACAGTGACTCTAGTCAAGACTTATGCAGAACATACATCATCATGTTCATCAATGGCGCGACAGCCCAAATCGGGCCAGGGTCTGCAGGATACATTGTCTGAAGTCATCTCGGTTCAGCGCCCGCGTCCTCCAATTTGTGCATCTACATCTGTAAGAAGCGATTTGCAATGTGCGACAACTGAGTCCTCGTATCTTTTTCGCGGTTCTCCCACCGGACGCTTGCCATGAGCTCTACCTTTCATTGTGCGCTTGGGAATTCTTCCGTCATCCATTCGCTTCACATGACCTGCCCATTGTCATGCAGAACATACGTCAACGTCAATTTTCAAAAATCAATTGAAAAGCTATTTATAAAATATTTAAAAGTGTCCACAATATTTAAAGTAGCAATATTATTGTTAAGTGTTATTCGAGATCTCGAAGGATATCAATTTGTTTTAATTCGGAAAGAATTAAGCTATCTTTGCTTAAATAATACGTGCGTGGATGGTGGTCTACATTTGATTTGTTACTATGTAAGTTGAAATGTTTGTTTCTCTATTCAGCATTTGATGTAATTGGTTTGGAAAAACTTTTTCCTCGATAGCTAGATCCAGGAACAAAAAATTGTCTCATGTAAATGAATAATCGAAGAAAACCGATGCTGATCAATGGTCACAACGGAATTCGAAACAAGTTTGCTGTTCGTTACAAGATTGCAAATATATTACTCTTGGTATTTGTGTTGGTTGTGTTTTAAAAATAATTACTGTTTTTGGTTTTTTCTTCAATTCAGCACTGGGATAGGGATTTAGAGGATATAGCACGAGGGTATCTAAGACATTGTTCCATTGTCAAGGACAAATGTAATTTTATTTGTAAATTAACTTAAATTTGGTTTTAGTTAATTCATTTCAAAGCGGTTTCTTTTCGATGCAGACAATGAAATAATTACAGTTGCAATGACTTATTCCTTGAGTCCAAGGTTTCCATTGAATCGGTTTGTTATATCGATTATGAGATCATGGTTTTTAGAAATTAACGAAATCAGCAGATTTGGGAAATTCCAAACGTTAAAGTGTTGTGTTTGAGGCCTTGGAAGGACTATTTCGACTTGAAAAAGTCAAAATAGTCGAAAGGAAAAAGAAGGTTCGGGACAGAAGGGCCAATTCCACCTAAGTCCGAATTGGTGTCTGAGTTCAGCTGGTGCGACGCTCTTGCTGGCGGCCGGGACTAGCTACGGCAGTGTGGAGGGGTACTTGCTTGAACTCAGGCTATTAAACCCTAGGCCTATACAACAAAATTGTAAGCGCCGACTTATCCAAGGGTAGGTAAAAATTGGGATTATTTTCCCAATTGGTCGTGAAAGACCAAGAAGCGGTTGGATGGCGCGGCTCCGCGATTTGTCAGGGCGCTCTGGTGTCAATAGCGCCCTGCTCTGCCCACCCTACCTCAGCCACGACTGTCCTCTAAAACATTTCGCGTCGTGGCCCCTTATTGAGGTTCGGGGCGAAGGAGCTAGACGCTCGGGTTCATTACAATGGCTCTTCTAGCCTTCAACCATCTTTAGATAGAAAGTATATCAAAATATCAAAAGAAATGTCAACGCGAAAAGAAGAAGGAAAAAAAAAACCTAGATAAAAAAAATATATGAAAAAAACCAAAGAAAATTCAAAATATATGTAGAAGCAATATGTAAATAGACTCACCTCATTTCTTTTCTTTTTCTTCTGGTGTGTTGTTAAGTTATTTTATTTTTTTAAAGTTAATTGCAATTATATTTTAAATTATTCCGTCCCGTCTTTGTCTACGTCTGTCATTTTAATAAAATTTTTTTTTTTCTTTATTCAAACATTACGATATTTTCTCTTTTTTTTTTTTTTAAGATTGATATATTTTTATTCCAAATTCATTTTAGTTCACTTAATTCGAATTTCTTTTTTCCTCTTTCTTCTTTTTTTTTTCTTTTTAAATTTACTTTATTCTGCGTTCATTTGTTTTTTTTTTTTTCTTCCTTTAGCCAATTCAGATATTTTTCCAATAAGAAATGGTAGCTACGACGCAGCTTTATTCACGTAAAAATTAATGATCTTTAAGTGCACCGGATACTACAGATAAAGTCAACAGTGAAGGTACGGTCAGAGAGCGGTATTTTCCTTTTTTTTCCAATTGTATGGTTGAAAACTAAGCGCAAAATTATTAAACCGAACAAACAAACTCTTCCGAAACGTGATACTCAATATGAACTCAACTTCGCGTATCGGTGCTCCAATCGTCCAATCGTTTTTTTCTGTCGTATCGACGCGCGCAACCGGCCTCTAACTCCTAGCGGTGCTTTTCCCGTCGCCAAGCCGGTTTCGTTTTGTTCGTTCCAGTGCTTACAAGTGCGCTCGGTACTTTATTAGTATCGAAAGCACCTGTAAGCACCGGAAACGAAATTCCGGCGGCACTCAACAACATAGGCGATTCGCCGATGATTTTCATCGCCGAAACGACTACAGAAAGTGGCCGCGTAGAAGAGTCTCGTGCGCACGACTGAGTGCCGGGCAATCGGTGTTGTACCCCTCGGATCACTGCCTTAGATCCTTGGAGTGGTAAGTCCCCAGACGTTTGCCTCCTAGATCCTCCAATTCGTATCGTGAGTTGCCTAGCACCCGACGAATCCTGCACTTGAGGTACTTCTTCGCCAGCTTGGCGTTATAATTCTGCGCGGCTGTGGACAAGGAAAAATTTCTTCGGAATACTTCTTGACCTACACATAATTGTGTTTTAGCAGCACGCAGATTATAACGCCTGCTACTGTCCTCATGTGCAACCCTTATTTTCGTCTGCGCCAGTTGCCTCACGATAGGAATTCCCTCTCGAGGTCGAAGCTGTACATTTGACTCTCCCAACGCTCGCAAATGCTTCAGCAGTTCGTAGTCCTTCCCGTGCAACATCATGTGATTCCCAAACAAAACCTGATAAGGAGAAAATCCAGTGGCTTGGTGGAGTGAGCTACGAAGAGCACATCCAATTTTGCTTAGACTCTCATCCCATCGTGTTTGGTCATCAGTGATGAATGCTCGAATTCCGGCCAGGATGGACTGATTGACACGCTCCGAAGCATTCGCTTGCGGTGAGTAGCTCGGGGTGTACAGGTGCTTAACTCCGTATTTGTTCAGCATAGTGTTAAACACATTCGACCTAAATTGAGAGCCGTTATCGGAGAGGATTGTCTCAGGTGTTCCAAACGTATGGAAGACCTGCCCCTCCAAGTAGTTTGTGATCTCTTCAGCAGTGATCCGCCCCAAATGATGTAACATGGGAAATTTTGTGAAGTGATCCAAGACGATCAAGATCGCGATCTTACCCCGTTTGGTACGCGGATATGGTCCAAGCACGTCGATGTAAAGGTGCTGGAATGGCTGATCTGTCTGGAAAGGTTCTCCCATTGGCGCTCGTAGAGGTCTGTTCGGGGACTTTGTCTCTTTACAAGTGTCGCACGCCAGAACGTAGGTGCGTACTTGTGTAGCCATTCCGGGCCAGTACAAAAATCGCCTGACTCGCTCTAGCGTTTTGGCATAACCACCATGGACCGTGGTGTCTGCCTCGTGCGCCTGAGCGATCGCAGCTGACGTAAGACTCGATGGAATCCATAATTTCCAGGCTCTGTCTTCAGCAATCGGGTCACCATTGTGAGGCTCTGTGCGCTTATACACGAAGCCGTCTCGCACGCATACGTCAGGAAGCCGATCGGCGTTCGCATCGACAGTGGACACTAATTCTTTGTATTCTTTGCCAGAGAATTCTGGTGAATCCATGTCCACCATCGGTGCCACGTCGATCAGCGCATTTAATCCCTCTTCGTATACACGAGAGAGAGCGTCGGGTACCACGTTCAGGCTCCCTCTTCGGTGCTCGATTGTGAAGTCGTAACCTTGGAGTTTTAAACTCCATCTTGCCAACCGTCCTTGTAGGTCTTTCTGCGACATGAGCCATTTGAGACTTGCGTGATCCGTAATGATTTTGAACGCAGTCCCTTCTACATAGGCTCGAAATTTTTTCACGCTCAACACAGCTGCATAACACTCGAGTTCGGTTACGCTGTAGTTGCGTTGAGCGGAAGTGAGCTTCTGTGACATATACGCCACTGGAGATTCCGATCCGTCGTCGTTTTCCTGAAAGAGAACGCTACCCACCCCTGACTTACTGGCATCGCATTGGATTACGAAAGACCTCTTAAAATCAGGATTGATTAATAAGGGGGCTTTCGTCAACAAGTCTTTCACTAATAGGAAGGAAGTTTGTGCCTCTGTAGTCCAAGCAAACTGGTTGGACTTCTTTAGAGTGTCTGAAATTGGTGAAACAGTCGCAGCAAAGTTGGGAACGAATCGTCGATACCAGCCTGCCATACCAAGAAAGCGTCGAACTTGACGTGCGGACTTAGGCGAAGGGTAATCGACGATGGCTGAAACTTTGTTGGGATCAGTTTTCAGACCTCCTTCTCCAACGATGTATCCGAGATATTTCACCTCTTTCAGACAAAACTTGCTCTTGTTGACGTTAATGGTTAAGCCAGCCTTTCGCAAACATTCTGCGACTTCTGCCCATAAAACCAGATGTGAATCGAAATCCTCAGAAATTAACAGCAGATCGTCCAAATATACGAATACCTGCTCCTTCAGCTCGGGTAGGATGACTTTGTCCATCAAACGACACATCCTTTGCGGCGCGTTGCATAACCCAAAAGGCATGCGAGTGTAGTGATATAGAGGCCGGCCAGGAATGGTAAACGCTGTATACTCCCGGGATTTGTTCTCGAGAGGAATCTGCCAAAAGGCGTCTTTGAGGTCCAGGCTAGTAATAAAATTGGCTCGCGGCAAACGACTTAAGATACCATCAATGTGTGGTAATGGATAAGCATCCTTCTTCGTCACACTATTGACTTTGCGCGAGTCCAAACATAACCTGACCTTGCCTGGCTTCCTCACGAGAACCACAGGCGAGCTCCATGCACTCTGGCTGGTTTCTATCACGCCTAGTGCCCTCATGCGATCGATCTCGTCATATAAGAGTTTTTGGATCGCAGGAGACACAGGATAATGTCGCTGTTTGATGGGACTTGCATCACCAACGTCTATACTGTGTTGTTCGACGTTGGTCACACCGAGTCCGTATACTTCGTATGATGGAAATTTGGACTTTACCATTTCCAACCTCTTTACATCTGTGGGCGTTAAATGGTGGGCATCCGGAGCTATCAGTTGCGATGCAGTATCGGGAGTATCGACCGCGCTGATAATGCTAGGAGCTAGTTGGAATGATCGCCAGAAATCTACCCCTAGGTACAATTTCTGCGACAGGCTCGGCACGATGTATAGTGTAATGGGTTTGGTAATACCACGAAATGTAATATCGGTAGTTACTGTGCCCAATACCTTTTGCGCTGCACCATCAGCGGTCTTCACCTCCTGACAGACCGGTCGATAATTCACCTGTGCATCTCGGAGACGTTGTAAAGCGTTTGCCCCCAGGCAACTGATGCTCGCCCCACTATCGAGGAGTCCTTCAACGTCCACTCCGTACAAGGATACCATGGCGTACGGACGTATGTCCAACGGATTGGTAATGATGGTAGAGAGGATCGCTTTCTTTTTTTCACGCACCATCCTCCAGAATGTACGAAGGCGCAAGATTGACTTTTTGCGACCGGATCCACTCGTTAGTGTTGATGCGTGATCAACACTTGCGACTGAAGTAGGCGCAAAAATTCGCTCTCGAGCCTCCATATATTCCTTTAGCCGAAGGTGGTATGGCTTGAGAGGATGGTGGGAATGTCGTCTTGGATGTTCTTTTGCGATAAGGGCATCTTCAGGCCGGGAAACAGCCGGCTCCGTTTTATCGCTTGGTCTCGTTAATAATTTGACGTGCGGAGTATTTAATGCAGAGGAATTGGGTAGGGATGATTTTACGCTAAAAGGATGGGAATTGGGTTCAGAAAATGTTGTAGGTAGGGTATTAAAATTTGGAGGGGTATTTGTAGGGGTTGAATAATTGGGTAAAGTTTTTTTATTCGGGAGTTCTGAATGAAATTGGGAATTGACATTAGGGTGTTGACTGAGTGTAACTACTGCTGTCGGGATGCAGTGTTCGGACGGGAGGGACCCGCTGTCCTTCCGTCCTGTCGGCCGTTTCCCGCCTTGCAATGGATGCAGTTGGGCTTTAGAACGTCAGCCCGCCCACATCCATAGCAGAAGATGCCTTTCGGTGTTTCTTCACACTCACGGTAGCCGTTACCATCTTTCCCGCAGTTCCAGCAGGTCAGAGACTTGGATAGGCCGGCCACTTCGTCGGATTCGGTCTCCGCTACCACTTCAGCCTGGGGATCGCCAATCTCATGTATTCTTCCCTGCTGCCAAGAACTTACCCGCGTAGCCTTCCGCACCTCCTCTACGCGGTTCACAAGATGACGCAACTGTGTCATATTGTGAACCTCGTAGAAGCACATCTGTTGCTGCGTACTCGCCAGCAAGCTCCCGCGCACCAGATCGACGAATTCGCCCTCCAACATGGGATTGCGCAATAATGTTCGGAGTTCCGTCATATCCTGTTCAAATAACAGGAACGGCTCGTTCGGCGTTTGGCGTCGCCCCAGCATCCGCCTGCGTACTTCCCAGTCTGAACTGCGCTCGCCCCAGGCTTGAAGGAAAGCAGGTCTCAGGACTGACCAATGAATATCTGTGATGGAACGCCTCCAGAGTCAGTACCACTGGTTGGGACGCCCATCCAACAATAGGTGGAAATTCTGGGCTAACAGGTCCATTCGCCCGCCCAGATCTCCCATCGCTAAAGCTTCGGCCCTAAAAACGAGTTCTTCCGCTCGCAATGAATGGCTGTCTCCATTGAAGCGTAGTCGCCAGTGCCGGATTGGACTACCAGAGTTGCGGTATCTTGTATTAGGGCCGTTGCCATTGCGATCGTTAATCTGGGCGGTCGCATGGGCCGGTCGACCCCGAATTCGCACGTATTCATCCTGTGTTTCTCGACGAGATGGTGGTGGTGGTGGTGGCAAACCTGCGTTTAAATTGGCTCGTGGTTGTTGCTGAACCAATTCCTCCCGCAACACTGTGCGTATTAGCCGCACCAAATCATCCACCCCCAAAGAATTTACTGCCACCGGCGGCGCGGATACTGACGCTGGCCGCGGTTCGTCTCTCACCTCTGCCCACCTCACTCTGTCTTCTCTCGCCACCCTGTCTGTCTCCGTTTCCACTGTAACTATCAGGTCGGATTCGGGTACTATTGATCCATCCGGGGCATACAAGGCTCGTCCGCCACCTATCTCGGGTGGTACATCTAAATTTAACCTTCTAGGCGACATAACATCTCTTTGAGCATTCGCCTTTGACTTCTTTTTGCCGCGAGTCAATGGGCCTGGATTAGCGGACGCGCCCTCTACGCCCAAGGTGGACCAATAGTCCTGAGGACCCAAATATCCCCGACAATTCGGACAATTGTGGTTGTCCACGATCCACAACTCCAAACATTCCTTGTGGAATCGGTGGCCACATTTGGTACTCACCTCACTTTCTGCGTCTATCGGCTCTCGACATGTAGTGCATATGCCATTTGCTCCCGTCGTTGGTGAGTGTAGCAGAGACATGTTAGATAGAGTGGGTGCTATGGATTATTATTATTATATTAAATGATGGAACGTATGATCAAGTGAGCGAACCAAAAAAATTGAATTTAAAATATTATCTGTTGAATGAATGAAGAATTAAATGTGTGTATAAGTTATGAATGAACGTATGACCAAGAAAAAAAATTGATGAATGGCGAAATGAATATTGATGTGCACTGACAAGAAGGAGTAAACGAGTGCACGAATGAATGAACTTTGATTGTAAAAACATATGACTGAACGAATGTATGAAATGATGTATGATAGAATGAATCATGAATATAATGAATAGCGGTTGTGTATGTTCGATATACCAGACCAAAAGGAATCAATGAACGATATTATGAATGAGTTATTAATGTTTATATGAATTCAAAATAACAAAAATGAACCTTCGCGTCGTCGCATCCTTTCCCCTCCCCTCTATGCAGCAAATCGCGAAGCCGATCTTGATCTTCCTCGCTCCATCGGGAAAATCCGGAACGCGATAAAATTTCAAAAAAAAAAAATGGGAAAAATTAGCAAAACAAAAGAAAATCAAAATAACAAAAATCTACGTTAAAATGTAGTCAAAAGACTAAAAAAAAATCTAATTACCAAAAAAAAATATACTACGTTAGTTCAAAAAAATTTAATCTACTTTAAAAGGTACTCAAAAAGGAAGGATAAGGAAATAAGGTACTTAACAAATTTTCGACGAAATTTCCTATCATCTAACTCACCATTATTTTACAAGTATTTCTCCCAATTGTCTGACGACACGCCCGCCAAGACAGGGCATGCCCAGCTCTCAAAAGGGTACTTGCAAAACAAAGGTGGAAAGAATCAGAAAGATTAAGTTTATCACAACTTACATCACATCAATCTCGTATGCAGGCAATATTTCCCTTTCCTATGGAACCGAGTTGGCGCCTAAAGGTTGCCAAAACGGTTCGTCAATAGGATCGTTACATATTGCCTCCATACAGGTTCGGTGAAAATGTTTTGCTGTTGAAAATCTGAAAAGCTTGTACACTTGGACTTTGATTGCCGTTCAGGCGAAAATTCTGTCGCAGAACGACTAAGTTTTTTTTTTTTTTTTTTTTTGTCCTTTTGCCCACCAACTTTTGTACGGAATTTTTCGGACTCGCACGTGTTGATGAGCTACGCTTTGTGCACTAAGCGTAGCGGTGGCTAGCCCCACGTTGGGCGCCATTTGTTGTGTTTGAGGCCTTGGAAGGACTATTTCGACTTGAAAAAGTCAAAATAGTCGAAAGGAAAAAGAAGGTTCGGGACAGAAGGGCCAATTCCACCTAAGTCCGAATTGGTGTCTGAGTTCAGCTGGTGCGACGCTCTTGCTGGCGGCCGGGACTAGCTACGGCAGTGTGGGGGGGGGGGGGGGTACTTGCTTGAACTCAGGCCATTAAACCCTAGGCCTATACAACAAAATTGTAAGCGCCGACTTATCCAAGGGTAGGTAAAAATTGGGATTATTTTCCCAATTGGTCGTGAAAGACCAAGAAGCGGTTGGATGGCGCGGCTCCGCGATTTGTCAGGGCGCTCTGGTGTCAATAGCGCCCTGCTCTGCCCACCCTACCTCAGCCACGACTGTCCTCTAAAACATTTCGCGTCGTGGCCCCTTATTGAGGTTCGGGGCGAAGGAGCTAGACGCTCGGGTTTATTACAATGGCTCTTCTAGCCTTCAACCATCTTTAGATAGAAAGTATATCAAAATATCAAAAGAAATGTCAACGCGAAAAGAAGAAGGAAAAAAAAAACCTAGATAAAAAATATATATGAAAAAAACCAAAGAAAATTCAAAATATATGTAGAAGCAATATGTAAATAGACTCACCTCATTTCTTTTCTTTTTCTTCTGGTGTGTTGTTAAGTTATTTTATTTTTTTAAAGTTAATTGCAATTATATTTTAAATTATTCCGTCCCGTCTTTGTCTACGTCTGTCATTTTAATTAAATTTTTTTTTTCTTTATTCAAACATTACGATATTTTCTTTTTTTTTTTTTTTAAGATTGATATATTTTTATTCCAAATTCACTTTAGTTCACTTAATTCGAATTTCTTTTTTCCTCTTTCTTCTTTTTTTTTCTTTTTAAATTTATTTTATTCTGCGTTCATTTGTTTTTTTTTTTTTCTTCCTTTAGCCAATTCAGATATTTTTCCAATAAGAAATGGTAGCTACGACGCAGCTTTATTCACGTAAAAATTAATGATCTTTAAGTGCACCGGATACTACAGATAAGGTCAACAGTGAAGGTACGGTCAGAGAGCGGCATTTTCCTTTTTTTTCCAATTGTATGGTTGAAAACTAAGCGCAAAATTATTAAACCGAACAAACAAACTCTTCCGAAACGTGATACTCAATATGAACTCAACTTCGCGTATCGGTGCTCCAATCGTCCAATCGTTTTTTTCTGTCGTATCGACGCGCGCAACCGGCCTCTAACTCCTAGCGGTGCTTTTCCCGTCGCCAAGCCGGTTTCGTTTTGTTCGTTCCAGTGCTTACAAGTGCGCTCGGTACTTTATTAGTATCGAAAGCACCTGTAAGCACCGGAAACGAAATTCCGGCGGCACTCAACAAAAGTAATTTTGTTTAATTTTGAAATTTTCTAAATTTCATATATGCAAGTTTTCATTAAAGTTTGTATATTTAGACCGGTATTAACATATCCCGCTGCGAAAAAGAAATGATATAAAAAAAAACATTTTAAAAACGTAAAAAAAGGTGTCGGGTCCAACAAAAAGTGATGATATTCACAGCTCAAGAAACCCGACAACGGCTCGGAGAAATATCACCTCCAAATTTCCAGATTAAAATCAACTAAACAGTAAACTTTGCACATCATTATTTTTCCATACGACGAGCGATTTTCGAGTTTCTTGGAAAAAAATATTAATATCACAAATTTGTATACAAACGTAAGTGGAAATATTTAGTAGAAAGAAAGCCGACTCTGTGAATATCATCACTTTTTGTTGGACCCGACACCTTTTTTACATATTTTAAAATATTTTTCATACTTACGTCTACCAACAAAGGCTGATGAACTAACGGAACTATATGGCCTCATTACTATCGAAGGACGTTTGGCCGCCAATCATCTGATATGTAGACTCAGAATTCCGTTTCCGTTATATAAGAGGTTTAAATTACTGCATATAGTTTCCGTACCAACCACAATCAAAGAAGTAACCCAGTCCATACAGCTTACTTCCAGTTAGTAAGCCTCCATAGAGATCAGTACTATCCACTGTCCGAAAGAGAAGTAACGTCATGCCAAAGTTTCCGAGCATCGAACTATGTGTACAAGCAGCTCCATCCCGTATACCGCCGAAGACAGTTAGTGTCTGAGGAAGTTGCATTATGCGAAACCTGGAGCACATACCAAGCTACCAGCTAGCAACTCCAAATCAATGGATAACAATAATAATAATAATCAATTGTGCAACAGCCCAAATCGGACCTAGGCCTTGAAGTAATGCTAGAGTTACTTCATTGCGAGACCAACGGAACACTAGGAGGTGAAGTGGGCAGCTACACGCTCGTCCGTGATTGTTACCCCGATTTTAGCTCAGTTACTCATATACAGCTGAGTGAACTGGTAGTCCGGCACCCAATCCCATTTATGAAAATTACTTGTCGCCAAGCAGATTCGATCGTGGTATCAGGTGCACTGAAGGCAAGTGCTCAAACCACTAAGCCACCCAGACTGCCAAATCAATGGATATACTTCGTGAAACCCAAGGCCACAATTAATGTAGTGTGTGATAGCACAATATCCCAATTCATTTTGGAAAACTCCGAAATTATTTATCTTCCGGACACATGCGTCATTAAGTACAAATTCATGACAATACAAGCTCTCTTCACAAATTCAATACGGATGAATCTCAGTTTTCAGCCATTTTCGAATACCATACCTATGGATATTACTGTGGACGACATGGCCCCATCATTTGAACTGAGTTCGAGAGAGGACTTCAGTAGGGTGCCATATGAGCTGAGGGCCAAAATCCACCATCTTCAAAATCAGCAAACGATGCTAACATCTACCGAAGTGAAAGAGATACACCACATCAGTTACATGGGTCTGTTCCTCATCATCATTGCAGCGATATATGCATTATGGTTACAACTAAGGAACCGATGTAAACCCCACCGATCGCAGCACTGAGGACATTACCACCAGAAGCCTACAGACTATCGACAGTTTCAGAAGAATCCCACTAGCCTTGCGACGCGGGAGGATATTCAAGCCAGCATACACTTTTTTCCCAATTTTCTTTAGTTCCAAAATTCATTTCTATGCATTATTGCATTATTACAAGGTCACCAGCCGTAAATATACTTTAATTTTCACAGTCTAGACAAAAGTCAGCAGTTTAGTTTTCCCATGACTCATGTGTCATTTACTGCAGCCGGCATATGTAAGGTGAACCTTCCATATTATGAGAAATTTTTTTTTCACAAAAAATTTTATTTGGAAAATTGGAAAATCTACCTTTATTGTTCAGTATTTTTACTGATCGCCAATGAAAAGGCCATAATTTAAATTAAATCAACAAGTTGAGAAAGTTTGCCCTCGTGTTTCATTTTAACTTAAATGTATTCCCAGGTCAATCGAACGCGTCACAGCAAGGTTTTAGTGTTGTTTTTTCAGTGAAGTTATGAGTGTCATGAAGTGCAACAAAGTTTTGTAGGGTCGGTATACCACCGAACCACAGCTGTGAATACAAGGAGCAGATTTGTATCCGATTCTTACTGGTTGGGCGGTTAGAAGAACAAGTGAAAACGACTCCAATGCGGTTAGACAAAGGTTAGACAGTGACTATTGTGGATGCGTATAATTTCCTTGCTACGAAAGAATATCTTGTCAAAAATATTGACTATCCCATCTCTCATGTCAAAAGAAAAATTTACAATAACAGATACACCGACGAAATGTTTCGATATAATAGCAATCAATACAGTAGGACCCCAGCGTCTCGTGGTTGAGTTGCATAACTCATATATTTGGAAAAATTTATATACAGTATGTACTAATGAAATCGACTTTGTTGATAGTTTCATGAGCAGGTCATAACGGCAATAGATATTTACTATTGCTCGTTAAATATTTTTATTCGAATTATTGTTTAGTTTCGTTTATTTTAATTATTTATATTTAAACGGAATCCTTCTGGTTTTTTGTAGTTATTAGAAAATTCGTTGAAAATCATTAATTATATCATTTTTAAGAATATCGTAAAAAAATTTCCAGTGATTTGGACTTTGATTGATACTATTAAAAAAAAAATTCGTCTGTTGGTGCGAATACTGTAGTCGGACGACAGATTTATTTTTCTTTTTATTATCAATTAAAACTACAAATTTCTGGAGATTTTCTTTCACGATATTCTTGAAAATGTTATAATTGACGGTTATAACTAATTTTACTTTATTAGTAATAATACAGTATTGTTATTGAAAAAATTTGCTGCCCTCAAAATTTTTTTGTGTACATTTCATGACTAGTAGACAAGAAAAAAGCAATAAAAATTTTCACTCCGTCTGTCCGCCGTACGCCGTATGCCGTCGCCGTACGCCGTACGTCGACCGCCAAAATCCTTTGAAGGCTCGTAGCTCTCAAACCAGTGGAGCTATTAAATTTAAATTTTTTCTAGGAATAGACTGGGTAGACCCCTTGAATTGACATTATTTTCAGGGGTGGGGGTGTGAGGGGGAAGGTGGGGGAAGCGTTTTAGACGAAAAATTTTGGTTTCTAGATCTCAGCAACCGCTTATGTTAGGAGACTGAAACTTGGAATTTCTATAAAGCTTTGATAGTGGACCCATTTGCAAAAAAATTGATGATATTGGTGAAGGGGTGTGGGAGTGGAGGGGGAAGCAATGCGTCCGAAACGCAAAAAAGTGGAGATCTACACATTCTAAAATCTTTATCTCCTACACCGTTAATAGCAAGCAATTAAAACTTAACAAATATCTGTAGTTATACTAGGAGAGTAGATTGAAACAAAATGTTTGGGTGGGGGTAGTGGCGTACGGGGGTGGGGGGTAAAATACTTAACATTACGATATCTCCCAAACCAGAGGCACCAGAAAAACAAAATTCGGTTTGGATATAAAACTTAAAAAATAAAGATTGCTCAAAGTAAAATCTTTGAATTGGGCGGGGGAGTACGTAAGTGGAGGGGATAACATTTTTTCAAAAATAACACGTTTCATATCTCAATAACAGTGTAAGATGGATGCTTCAAATTTTTACCAGAAGTAGGCCTAATAAAACCCTAGTAGGGAAAAAAAAATTGGGGGTGTGGGTGTAAAGGGTGAGGGTGGGGAAGGGTGAGAAAGAAAAAGTTCCGATGCTTATATCTTAAGAATCTATAATGATAGGAAGCTGAAACTTGGTATTTAGATAGAACTATAGTAGTGGCATGGTGAAAAAATAAATTTTTTTTTAGGGGTAGTATGGTACGGTGGTGGGGGGGGGGGTTTTCCTAACCTTAGAACGGCTTATGCTAGGAAGTTGAAACGCAATACGTATATGTAAATAAACCAGAAAAGTAATTCTGATAAAAAAAATTTGAATGTTCTTTGGCGTTCAGAAGGGGGGGGGGGGGGAAAAAATTATCAGTATATATAAAATGCATATATTTTCACGATTTTCGTCATATATACTAGGTCTTTCCAAATATTGAGTTCATTTTTATTCAACGGATTCTTCATATGAATACCTAGAATGTGTTTTCAAGATTTTTGAAATTCGACCCCTAAGAGGGTGTAAACTGGTTGTATACTTTTTCATGAATTCCACCATGTTTCTCAGGTCTGATCAGATATCGAATATCTTTTCACTTCCCCAGGCTTGTTTAATAATCACCTATTTTTAAGTTTTTTATTTTTAAACCTCTAGACCGCATTCCGGAATATGACCCAATTATTTAATTCATATGTTACTCCCTTTTCTAACCGCTTTTTGTTAGGTTTTCAGTCACATAGTGACATATGCCGCATCCCCGAATAAACCACGTTCCGAACTTCTGCCGGAAAAATAATAAAGTTGCGCCCAGACTGTTGGCAGATTTTTTAATAGCTTAAGATTTCTCAATTTCTCAGCAGGCCGAGTCAAGACAAAGGCGAGCCGAGACAAATACAAGTTGAGACGAATGCGAGCGAGACGAGAGAATCGAAGCCCAGACGCGAGTACAGCAAAGATGTGAGCAGTGTATACGACCAACAGCGTACAAGATGTGAGCAGCAAGGTGCACAACAACGAACAGGACCAGAGCAGCAAGCAACAACACGCAAGACGAAGACTCGGAAGGAACAACAGATAAATTTAATATGAATTATTATTGGCTGAACTAAATGAAACCTAATATAAGGATTTTACTAATAAAGTGAAATCGATTAAAAAATAAATATTTTGTAACGAACCCTGGCACTCGGCGAGCATACCCTGAAAATGAGTCGTTACAATATTCATTTAGAAACAAATTGTTTTGTTTTGTAAATTATTTTGAAGAATCTAACTAACACTCATCTTTAATTTTTCGAGAGGCTTGTATCTTGAACTGGCTTCAATATTACAACTACACTCTATTATAATGATTAAGTCCAAAGCAAAAACGAATCAACGATTGAAAACTAATTTAAATAAGGTATTCATCGTTAGTTTTTCCTTCTGCACTCTAATAACGATCTCGTATCACCTTTGTACTTATCTGGAAACTAAACAAGATTAAACTTTACATTGATTTTGAAGGAAGAAAGGAATTACTTGTTCCTCTTCCACGATCAGAACTGAAAAAGCTATAACGTTTTTTAACGGCCAAATCAAAATCAAATAAAATGTGCAGTAAATACACTGCGCTATGCGCTTGCGCCGACTAATACGTGGTCTAGTGCAGTCTAATACGTGGGAAAAAATGTTAAAGCTGCATGAATTGAATCGCTAGCAGAAAAACATGCAGAATTTGCAAGCTTCCCCAGGTTTGATTGGGCTGTCTAGACGACAGCACCGATCCCAGTGTGAAAAAATTTACATGAAGCGATCAAAGCTTGAATATTTCCATGTGTGTGTAATTTGGATACGAAAGCGATGTTCGGTCAAGTGCTGCTTGTTTCGACATCCCATGATACGTGAAAGTTTGTTGGGTTTACGCGGTCGACACAACTACCGTCAGCACCGAAACAACTAACGCCAGAACCAAAGGGTAGTTGAGCTTAGCGCAATCTTTTTCGTAAACGCTGTGTAGTTTCGTTGTCAATATGCAAGCTATTGTAAATATGATGTCGACATGAGAATGGTATTATGACTTCAACATGCAACTTTTGATGCAGAAACTGTTGCTGGGATGACTGGGTGTGCAGTGCACAGTGTCACTAGCTCAGAAGGAGAATAGTGTTCGTGCTAGTGCCTAGAAGGACCGAGTTCAGGTACCTGTGAAATTGAGGACAAGAGGAGAAAACCGTGATAGTGTGCGCCACGAAAAACTCGACAACACAGCAACCCAAGAAAAATGCGTACAAGATGCCTCCCATCAAAACGTATAACCAGAACCCAGAGGATATAGTGAAACTTCTGCTGAAAAGTGTCGGCATAGCTGATTTTGAGATAAAAAATATCAGCCACTCAAAAATCGCGATTAAAACGACCAACATCGAAGACTTTAAAAAAGCAAAGGAGATACTTGGAAAGTCCGAGTCAAACTTCTTCACATACACTCCCCGTGAAGAAAAAATCACGACCTTCCTATTGAAAGGTCTTAGCAGCCACGCGGCCCCATCCGAAATTATGGCTGAAATAAAAGTTAAACTACCGGCGATAGAAGTTTTTGTCAGTCTCGCGCTTCTCGACTAGAAGATCATCGCAGGAAAACAGAATCCTGCCGATCCTTATGGTTCAAATCGGACACAATAGCAAGAATCTCACAATGCCGTCGGTGTCAAAGGTATGGTCACTCAGCGGTTAACTGCAGTATGAAAACCGTTGCGTGAAATGCGACCAATCCTACTCACCAGGCGAGTGCAAGTTGGAGTCTACATCGGAGAAGACAAATACGTTTTGCGTAAATTGCAAAACACACAGACACCCAGCATCGTACAAAGGATGCCCATTGCATAAAGCAGCGAAATCCAGGAGGATCATAGCCCAGCAGGAGAAAGCAGCGACAACGAAGGCAGCAACAACAAATCAACAGTACCAGCGTATCATCGAAAGTGTAGTTCGACCTGGAGTGAACTTCGCAGATGCCTTGAAGGGAAAAAATCAAAACACGAAAGCTCTACCAATCCAGGATTGCCTACGAGAGCACACAGGTAAGGACAATAATGCTAATCCAAATTCCTTTAAATCTTTCCAGGAAAACCTCATTAACTTATTAAATAATAAGTTTGAGCATTTCGAACAAGCCATTGGCGCTCACGCTCAACAACTTAGCTATATAAGTAACGTTCTCAAGTACTCCAACGTCTGTTGATGGCCAGGTAACACAAAGCCTTTAGATGACCGAGCTCAGGCTCATCTCCGTCAATGTCAACTCCATTGTGTACCTAAATAGAAGGATGAATTTAGACGATCAGCTAAAAAAAGAAAAACCCGATCTCCTCCTTTTAAACGAAACAAAATTAAAACCACTCCATACCAATTCAATAACTACGATTTTATAAGAACGGACCGACTGAACTCCGGTATTCATATAAAAAAACCTTTAAACTTCTCTACAATAAACCGGCCGGAATTCGCCCTTTTAGAATGTTTAGAACTGACCTGTATAAAAATCTCCCTGCAGAATAATGATAATCTTTTTGTTATTAGCACCTATGCCTCAAAAAGAAATTCCGAAAAATTCAATGATGAATTTCATTCACTATTCCAGACCCTTGAATTAAATAGCCTTAGAAACTACTATATAATAGCAGGGAACCTCAACGCGAAACACAAATCTTGGCTTAACCGAGATAATAACACACGTGGAAATTTTTTGTTAACTGGGTTTTAGACAACCAAATAGAATTCAAATCTGTACTCTACGGCCCCGACTCGCCCACCCTACCAAGAGCAAATTCATACCTTAATATCTGCATAGCAAATGCCCGATTGAACTTCACGTTCGCATGAAGCCCAAGTAAATTAGAAACCATAAATTACGATAGCGACCACCAGGCCATACTCATCACATTTGGTCATGAGAAAGACGATTATTTCATCATTAATTCTCAAGCGGAAAATATTATCCTTAATTATAAAAAAACTAACTGGAAATGGTTTCAAAAGAGAATAGCGAAAGCTCACTCCGAAACAATTCCAGAAGAAGAAGAATTCACGACTCCCACAGATAGGAACCTAACAAACTCGGAGATAGAACACTATCTCCATATATTAGAAAATCTCACAATTGCCACAATAGAACGAGCTGTCCCAAAAACAAAAATCCGAAATACCTCAGACAATTACGAAAACCGTATTATCTGAAAACTGCAAGGACTTAAAAGTCATTTGCTCGCGCGAATTAATAAAATTTATCGTAGATTTTTAGATTACAATAACCCCAACTTGAGTAGACTAAAATCAATCTTAAAAAATGTTAAAACTTTAATTCGACAAAACTTCGCGAACGAAAGTAATACGCAATGGAGGGGAAAAATTCAATCTGTTAGGCCCACCGACTCCCCGGGATGTTTGCCCAAATAAATTCTATATTCAGGAAAAAGAATAGTGCAAGCGTACCCACGGTTATGGTACCGGCCGACTCCCAAAAACTCCTGGAAGACGCGAATATCGATATCACATGTGCAAGTCATGATACAAACGGCTACCTCGTGATAACCGACGAACCCCAAAAGCTAGATCTAATAGGGACCCACTTAGAGGGAATTCATACACAAAACTCCAACTTGGGAGGTGAAAGACTAAATCAATTAGTTACTCAAAAGGCCACAGAATTCAAAAATGATAGCGAAGACAATGAGCCTTTACTCATTTTTAGCGAAAATCTGATGGCCAATCAAATTCCAGACAACCAACTAACAGACTACTTCGTTTCATTTGAAACACTCCAATTTTTATTCAAACACCTCAATAATAAAAAATCATCCGGCTTGGATGGAATTCCAAATTTAGTATTAAAAAATCTGCCGGATGTAATTATTCAGGAATATTGCACCCTTTTTAATAACCTATTAAACCACTCTCACTACCCCGGAAAATGGAAACGCGCGAAAACATTCCCTATCCTTAAGAAAGGGAAAGATCCTCAGATCCGAAAAGCTACAGACCCATAAGTCTTCTACTCAACATAAGCAAAGTCTTTGAATCCATCCTCAATGACTCCCTGAATTCTCACATTCGGCAGAATGTGATGATACCGAATTGCCAATTTGGCTTTCGAAATAGACATTCTACCATACACGCCATAACGAAGGTCACATCCGACATCTGCTGGCATTTGAATAATAAAGAATGCGTAGGTGCCTGTCTAATAGACATGGAGAAGGTCTTCGACACAGTTTGGCTTAACGGTCTGGTCTTTAAATTAATCCAAAAAAAGTTCCCCAAACACTTGATTAATATCCTTGTACATATGATAGTTATACAACAAAAACTTTGTGCTAACAAACGGGAAAATTGTTACCACACAGACATTTAATGTTAGGGAAGGGCTCCAACAGGGAACAGTAACTGCACCCACTTTATTCGCGATCTACATTAGCAATCTTTTGGACACATTTGATTTTAATAAATCACCTAAGAGATCTATTGTAGCCTTCACAGACGACCTAATAATATATACACCCCATTCTCAAGCGACCAAAGCCCAAGAGGAACTTCAGAAAATGTTTAATGATGTTCAGTTCTACACGAACTCTTGGAAGATGAAAATTAGTACACAGAAATGTGAGACTATCCTATTTCGCACCACTTTAGCCCATGCCAGTAGAGATTTGAAGCGCAATTGGAAGAAATTCCATATTGTACTATAGCTGGGGAGGGAAGCAACGAAAAAATACCGCACAAGACTTGTGTTAAATATCTAGGAGTAAACTTAGATCAACATTGTACTTCAACCAACACTCTAATATCCAGATTGTAAAGACGCGTAATGCATTCATGGCTACAAAACGGCTTTTTTACGCGAAACATTTATACCCTCGTGTTAAAATCATTTGTTACCAAGCTTTGGTGAGACCTATTCCCACTTATGGCTGCCCCATCTGGTTCAATATTAGTCCATCTTATATGGAAAAATTTAGACTTTTCGAAAGAAAATGTCTACGCGCGTGTACTGGCATCTAATGAAAGGCAGAGACAGACTTTCTGCATTAAATATCGAATGAGGAAATATATGAAACGGCAGAAATCTTCCGGGTTGATACGACAATCATAAAATTAATTAGGAACCATATAGCTGGAACCACCTCAGATCAAGACCTTAACACCTGGATCCATCAACCCTTCTCCCCAAACCCACAATATATTGAAAAAACCATGTCAACTGGTTTTATTTCACCTGAAGCCTTTGTCTACCTTGACGAAAACGGCTACATCTTAGATTCCGACTACGTACCAATCATTTATCACGCATATAGGCGCGCGACCGATAAAAAAATAGAATACGACCCCAATCTCGAAACCAGCGACCGCCAGCCATTATGGCGTTACTCCACCGCGAACTATGTTGACATTGACAGACATGAGCGTGAGGCTACGAGATACTGGTGGCTTAATCAACGAGATATTAAGTTAGTTTTTCTAGAATAAGTTAATTAAGTTATTAAGCTAACCAAAAAAATAAACGAAACTAGAATAAGGCATGCCAGACCGAGACAATCGCTACAGGAACTGATGGCCTTCAGCTATCGGTCCAGGTGACGAATGGCTCGGCCCGGAATAGTTATAAGGAAAAATTATGTATGAGAAGTTGTTATATTTAAGGAACATTGTAATCAATTAAATAAAGTGATTCGTATCCCACCTAAATATTCCCTTCTCGATGCATTCTTAAATGCAATTATTGTACACTGGACTGAGCTGTCCGCGGCCGAGAACGGTGGTTTCTGCTCTACTATTCTCGAATAGTGGAGCATGATGCTGCTGGCTCCGGTGGTGGAGAGTTCGGCTCGAGCCCTAGTTTTAAGTTAGTATGTAAGATTTGTATATATCGTAGTTTAATTAGAGTTGAGTGAAATTGATGTAATATTGATTTTTTTTTCCATTTTCCCAATAGTTTATTTTAATGATAAGTATTCATTAAGAATATAATTAAATAAAGAGACTCTGATCCCCCCCCCCCCCAAAAAAAACATCCCTGCGATGAAATTTATATCTTAGAGTGCCCATTGAGGCCATTAAGAACGGGAGCAGCTTAGTTATAGACTAATTTTAGCTTTAGGATTAAGATAGAAAACCTGTTAGCATTAAGAACTTATGGCAAATAAAGCTCTTTTTAAAACCTAAAACCTAGCTCGGAAGGATACAGGTACATAGTTACTGCACAATTCGAACTACCAAAATACATCATAGCCATACCAACGAGCACAAAAGAAGCGAAAGAAGTAGCTAAGGAAGACAATATAAGAACACGAAATACTAAAATATGGACATTGTAAAGTCAAAAACAGACCAAGGTACCGAATACACCAACGAGTTATTCAACAAAATATGCCAATCCCAGAACATCAAACACGTATTGTCTACCTCTTACCACAAACCATTTGTCAAATGAACCACCGAGCAATGAATGAGAATTTGAAAACTTTTTGCGATAATTATGAATGGCACACATTGATACCGTATTATGCATTCGCATACAATACACTCCACCCTCAGAAAAAAAAATCTGCCAACAGTCTGGGCGTAACTTTATTATTTTTCCGGCAGAAGTTTGGAACGTGCTCAATTCGGACATGCGGTGTATGTCACTATGTCACTGAAAACCTAACGGGAAGCAGTTAAAATGTGGTGTAACTTATGAATAATATAACTGGGTCATATTCCGGGATGTGGTCTAGAGGTTGAAAAAGACGAAACTAAAAAATTGGTGATTATTAAACAAGCCTGTGGAAGTGAAAAGATACTCGATATCTGATCAGACCTGAGAGATATGGTGGAATTCGTGAAAAAGTATACAACCACTTTACACCCTCATAGGGGTCGAATTTCACAAAATCTTGAAAACGCATTCTAGGTATTCATATGAAGAATCCGTAGAATAAAAAGGAATTCAATATTTGAAAAGACCTAGTATATATGACGAAAATCGTGAAAATATATGCATTTTATATATACTGAACATTTTTTTTTGCCCCTTTCTGAACGCCAATGAATATTCGAATATTTTTTTATCAGAATCACATTTCTAGTCGATTTACATACACGTGCTGAGTTTCAACTTTCTAGAATAAGCCGTTCTAAAGCTAGGAAAAACACATAAAAAAAATTTTATTTTTCCACCATGCCACCACTATAGGTCTATCTAAATACCAAGTTTCAGGTTTATATCATTACAGGTTTTTAAGACATAAAAATCGGAGCTTTTTCCTTCTCACCCCTCCCCACCCTCACAATCTACACGCTATATTGGGCCTACTTCTGAAAAAAATTTGAAGCATCTATCTTACACTGTTCTTGAGATATGAAAAGTGATATTTTTGGAAAATTCTTATCCCTTCCACTTTTTCGCTCCCCAGCTCCCTTCAAAGATTTTACTTTGAGCAATCTTTATTTATCAAGCTTTATACCCAAACCAAATTTTGTTGTTCTGGTGCAACCCCCGTACGCCACAACCCCTACCAAAAAATTTGGTTTCAATCTACTCTCCTTGCTTAACTACAGATATCTGTTAAGTTTTGATTGCTCGACATTAACGGTTTATGAGATATGGATTTTAGAATGTGTCCATCTCCACTTTTTTGCGTTTCGGACACATTATTTCCCCCTCCACTCCCACACCCCTTCACCTACTTCATCAGTTTTTTTGCAAATGGGTCCACTATCAAAGCTCGATAGAAATTTTAAATTTCCGCTTCCTACCATAAGTAGTTGCTGAGATCTAGAAACCAAAATTTTTCGTCTTAAACGCTTTTCCCACCTTCCTCCTCAAGTGTTCCACCTTGTCTATTCGGAAAAAAAAATTTAAGTTATTAGCTCATAGAATTTTTTTTTTAGGGGTAGGGGTGTTAGTGGGAAGGGTGTGAAAGGGGAAGGCGGGAGAAGCATTTTAGACGGAAAATTTTGGTTTCTAGATTTTAGCAACCGCTTGTGTTAGGAGGCTGAAACTTGGATTTCTTTAGAGCTATGATAGTGGGCCCATTTGCAAAAAATTGATAATATGGGTGAAATGGTGTGGGAGTGGTGGGGAAAATAATGCGTCAAAAACGCAAAAAAGTCGAGATCGATATATTTAAAAATCCACATCTCCTAAACCGTTAATGGCAAGCAATTAAACCTTAACAAATATCTGTAGTTATACTAGGAGAGTAGATTGAAACAAAATTTTTTGGTGGGGGTGGTGGCGTACGAGGGTGGGGTGAAAAACTTTAGATTACGATATTTCACAAACCAATTGCACCAGAAAAACCAAATTCGGTTTGAGTATAAAGATTGATAAATAAAGATTGCTTAAAGTAAAATCTTTAAAGGGTGCAGGGAATCACGAAAGTGGAGGGGATAAGAATTTTTCAAAAATAACACGTTTCATATCTCAATAACAGTGTAAGATAGATGCTTCAAATTTTTACCAGAAGTAGACCTGATATAACCCTTGTAGGGAAAAAAAATTGGAGGTGGTGGTGGGGAAGGGTGAGAAGGAAAAAGTTCAGATGTTTATATCTAAAGAACCTATAACGATATAAAGCTGAAACTTGGTGTTTGAACTTTAAATACGTTACATTGAATTTACACAATTAAACTCCTGTCGGCATCTCACCGTACGGAAACAAACAATCATAACGCGCACTGAAATTCCCGTGATTTCGCAAATTTAACTCCGTTCGGCACATCACCGTACGAAAAGCACGAAACATAAAAATTCAGCCGAAATCTCCGTGATTTTGCGCACAGTAATTCCGTCGGTACATCGCCGTACGGAATTCACAACAAAATCAAACCAATTCCGTCGGAATCCCACCGTACGGAACTCGCAAACATTCAACTCGAAATCTCCGTGATCTCGAAAAATAGCTTCCGACGACACACCATCGCACGGAACACATAAATCGCATCTGCGACAGCTTCACATAATTCCACCGACAATTTATCGAGCGGAATCCAAAAAAAACCAACCAAAATCTCCGCGATTTCAAACAAACCATTCCGTCAGCAATTCACCGTACGGAAATTGCACAAGATACACAATCAAAACGAAATCACATTCGTATTCCACGAAACTACAACAATTCCGCACAATTCCGTCACAATTCATTGCATGGAATTCACTAACCACGGCCTGAAATTTCCGTGATCCCGCGTAAACGTTGTCTAGCAGCACGCCACCACTAGAACAACAAAACTTGCTTCCAACAAGCAATTTTGTCGACCTTCGAGCCGGCACGCGAGCAAAAAATTGTCGACAATCAAAGCGGCAAAATTGTCTAAGTAAACAAGCAATCAAAGATCGAGGTGTTTCGACCAACATCGCGCGTTGTCGGCCGACTCCTTGTAAATTCAAAACAAACCGGCCCACGTTCTCTCATACAATTCCGATCGTTTGTCTGTGTTGCACTTGCATTGCACTATTCACAAGCCATGGAGCAAGCAATAGAGAAGCAAACGGGTTTCTTTGCCCTCGTACGACAAGCAATCTCGAATTTCAAGAAGACTAGCGAAGTACGGAGAACCGTCGGCTACGCGAGCGGCCGACTCGAACACATTAACAAAATTTGGTCTCAGTGCGAAGTCGCGCATATGACAATAATAACAAGTTAGAGCGAGACCGATGAATCAGTTAAGGCCCAATACCTTTCAACCTACGGCGAGACAGAACAAGCCGTGTTTGAGTATATTGGTGATCTGCACCAGCTGATTAAAAAGCCCGAAGCAGAGCTTCCCAAACAACATTTCGAGTCGAGACAAGAACCAGAGACGTCATTTAAGCTTCCAACCGTAAGCATCCCAAAGTTTGATGGGAAATTTAAAACCTGGCGTGTCTTCAGAGACACTTTTAAGTCAATGATTCATGACAACCACCATCTTCCGAAGGTACATAAACTTCACTATTTAAAAGGAAGCCTGGTTGGGGACGCCGCTAAAATTCTAAACCAGTTTGAAAGTCTAGACTCAAACTACGAGCCCGCTTGGACTTTACTCACCAAAAGATTCGACAATAAGCGTATCACGTGCAACATCCACTTACAAACTTTGTTCAACACACCCGAAATTCGCTCCGAATCAGAGCAGAAAATTGAAAAATTCATCGAATGTCGCCACAGAACGCTGAAAGTATTAGCTGCATCCAAGACACATTTTCAATCACCGCACAAAGCAACAACAATCAACGCAAAAGTTCAAGCAATTTTACGAAAACAACCCAACCATTTTGTACTTATTGCAAAAAGGATCATTTCCTTTTTAAATGTCAAACATTCCACAATCTCGACACATCTACGAAGTGGAATTTTGTAAAGACCCAACATCTATGATTCAACTGTTTAAACAAACACCCCCCGAACGAGTGCAAAAGTAAGAAAACTTGCTTTACCTGTGACAAGAAACATCATTCTACCCTACACAGAACTGATAAGTCGTCTTTGCACTCAACTGCAACGCCCATAATTACTCCACAACCTGCGCTTGTTTCAAGCACTGAGGCATTTTGTTCAAAGTCTGCAACATTCAACAAGGAAATCATGCAGGCTCTGTTAGCAACCGCCATCGTCACCATCAAAACCGTGGAAGGAAACATCCTTTCCCTTCGAGCATTAATAGATTCTGGGTCAGAAAACTCTTTTATATCCACTGCTGCTTATTAACTTTTACGAACAAAAGCCCAACCTACATCCATAAATATTACTGGTTTAAATTCAACAAATGTAAGTACGTCAACTCAAGAAGTCAGCTTTAACATCATCCCGAGAAATACAAACTCAAGCTTACGTAATCAAGAATATAACGCAGATGCGCTCTTCCTGCAGCATTCCAGCAAAACAATGGATATTGTTCTCGCGGATCCAAAATTCATGGAACCAGGATCAATTGATTTACTCCTTGGAGTCCAGACCTATGCGCAGATTTTGCGATCAGGCCTCCGATATGGACCCAAGAATCACCCGATAGCACAAGAAACCTTACTAGGTTGGATTTTGTTTGGACAAATGCCACAGAATTCTGTAACAAACCTAACGAAATTTGCCGGTTTCACAACGGTCACAAATTCGAACGCACTGTTGAATGAGCAATTAAGAAAATTTTGAGAAATCGAAGAGTTGCAGCCAGAACAACAATTAACCGCCGATGAAAGGTTGTGCGAAGGACTCTATTCGTCCACACATGAGCGTCTTTCAGACGGAACCTACAGAGTATCCATTCCTTTCAAACCAAACGCTCCAATCTTGGGAGAGTCAAGGCACATTGCTGTGAAACGGTTTCAAAGCACTGAACGACAACTCGATAAGAATCCAGAATTGAAAGAGCTGTATTCCAGTTGCATTAACGAATATATAGAACTAAAGCATATGGTGCCCATTCATGTAGGTTCTACAACGAACGAACGCGATAAGCAACATTATTACTTGCCGCATCACGCGGTTATTATGGACAGCACGACTACCAAATTAAGAGTAGTATTCGACGCGGCCGCGAAAACCTTAAACGGAAAATCCTTGAATGAACAGATGTTAACTGGTCTCACCTTGCAAAGAAAGCTGTTTACAACAATCATGAAGTGGAGAATGCATCGATATGCACTTTCCGCCGGCATCGAGAAAATGTACCGAATGATAAAGGTGGATTCAGGAAGTCAACAGTATCAACGGATACTTTGGCGGGAACACCAAACTGACCCTATCAAGGAATATTGCCTTACTACGGTGACTTTTGGGTTAACATCAGCTCCGTATATAGAAATTAAAACATTACAACAGTTAGCAACTGACGATGCTTCAAAATACCTTTTGGGTTCAAAGGTAACTCAAGAAGATTTCTATGGCGATGATCTGCTGATGATCTTCAAACCGAAATTAATAAATTATTGGGCGGTGGGGGTTTCCATTTACGGAAGTGGTCAAGCAACGAACCTAGCCTTCTAAATCACATTCCAGTCGAAGACCGCGAATTCCAGTCGCCAATAAAACTCGGCAAGAAAGACTGTGTGAAGGCATTAGGAATCATCTGGAACCCAGAACGAGACCTGTTCACACTATCCACGAATAAAACAGTAGATCACGAATCAAAACAATCAACAAAACGAACTATCTTATCTGAGATCTCCAAATTATTTGACCCACTTGTGTGGATCTCCCCATCAATCGTCACGGCAAAAATTCTGATGCAAAAATTATGGGTCTCAGGCTGCACCTGGGACGGCCCGGTGCCACCAGAATTAGAACGAGAGTGGCTCGAATACAAGAGCGACGTCAATCAGCTAGGAAAAATCCAAATCCCACGATGGATGCATACAAACATTAAGGACCATAAAACTATGGAACTGCATGGCTTTTGCGATGCTTCTATTCGGGCATATGCAGCGGTTTTATACCTACGAGTCCTTGATTCAAACGACACAGTACCTATCAGTCTGATTGCATCCAAAACAAAGGTGATACCTCGCAAGCTCATCACTTTGCCGCGTTTAGAGTTATGGGCGGCCGAGTTGCTCTCGAAATTAATGAAAAATACAAGAAAAGACCTTGACATGAAAGAAGTTCCAAGTTTTTCATGGACAGACTCTAAGATAACGCTGGCCTGGATACAAGGACACCCTACCAAATGGACAACATTTGTAGCAAATAGAGTGGTGACAATCCAGGACAACACGAACAACAACCACTGGAGGTACGTTCCGTCCAAAGACAATCCTGCTGACATAGCTTCACGAGGGATGAAGCCCAGCGATCTCAGACACAACGCACTATGGTGGAACGGGCCTAACTACCTAGTAAACAACGAGGAAGATTGGCCATCAGATCAACAAAGTTTAGACTTTCTAACTGCCATACTGGAGGCCAAGTCACCCATAGCGCTAATCACTCAACATGAAGACATAAACGCGTTTTCACCATTGGAGAAATTTTCTTCATTAACTTCTTTAATCAGAGTAACAGCTTATTGTTCGCAATTGCCAAAAGCGTGTAAAGGATCAAAGAACGACGGGAATTTTACAAGTAGCAAAATACAACTCGACTAAGAAAGTTTTGGTGAAAGTCATTCAGGCGGAAAAATACGCCAAGGAAATCAGCCTGCTGCAAAGGAAACAACGTTTGCCACCCAGCAACCAACTCAGCAGACTGAATCCATTCATGGATGAAGAGGGAATCCTTCGGGTGGGTGGTAGACTAAAGCATTCCACTCTACACTTCGACAATCGTCATCCCATGATTCTTCCAAAGAAACACCATTATTCTGATCTCGTCATACGTGACTGCCACATAAGAACACTTCACGGAGGTCACAATTTGGTCATCAGCACAATTCGACATGAATATTGGATAATACACATTCGACATGTCGTGCAGCACATCATCTCAAAGTCAACAAATGTCAAGACCATTTCAACATTGCGGTATTGATTTTGCGGGTCCTTTCGAAATTAAGGAATCCAATTTGAGGATGTCACGATGTACCAAAGGGTACTTCTGTCTTTTCATTTGCTTCGCGACCAAAGCAATACACATTGAAGTAGTTTCCGATTTGTCATCGGAAGCTTTTCTCGCAGCCTTTCGGAGTTTCGTGGGAAGACGCGGTTAATGCACCGACATATACTCCGACTGTGAAAAAAAACTTCGTCGGAGCAGATCGAATCATGAAAGAAAATTTAAAGAAAGCCATCAAGGAAGGCTCTCTGCACGCCATGGACAAAACAGTAAAGATGGGATAAAATGGCACTTCAACCCTCCAGCTGCTCCGCATTTCGGCGGGCTCTGGGAATCAGGCGTCAAATCGGTGAAACATCATCTCAAACGCATTATCGGGAATGCAACGCTAACCTTTGAGGAAATAACCACGGTGCTAGTCCATGTAGAAGCTTGATTGAACTCTCGGCCCCTCTGCACCCTTGGTTCTGATTCAGACAACATTGAAGCTTTAACTCCAGGTCATTTTCTTGTAGGATCCTCTATCATATTGCCTCCTGAACCTTCTTTAGAAACGACCAACGACCATACCCTCAAACGTTGGAAATACTGCCAAAAGCTAGTACAAACCTTTTGGAGTACGTGGTCCCAGGAGTATTTACACCGAGTATTTACAACAAAGACAAAAGTGGCGACTATGTAAAAACAACCTCAAACGAAATGATATCGTTTTGGTACGAGAAGACAATGTCCCACCGTCAAAATGGCATCTGGGAAAGATCAAAGATATCCACCCAGGGAATGATGGACTGGTTAGGGTGGTGACGCTAGAAACACAATCTAAGGCCCCACGTACAGTCAAGTGACTAATAAAGGAGAAATCTTCGACGTCACCTACGATGAACTAGAAACAATACCATGAAATCGCATCAAATCGTTCAAACGACCGATTTACACACTGTTTTTTAACGGCGGGGATAAGGTGCGTGTCCGCTTTGCGAAGGGGAAGACAACGTGGTTCGCGTTAAAACGCAAGCACCAACACTAAATGCATCACAACATTATTTTATTTTTTTTCTTCCGCATTCTATCTTGATATTTTTATTATTTTAATTTTTTTTTTTGTTTTTATTTTTATTATCTAAATTTTTTCATTTTTTTTTTTCATTTCTTGTGTTATTGCATTTATCATGAATTCGTGAATACACATAATACTACTATAGACAAGTGATCGGTTTTTTCTCATTTGGTTCATTTATTTTTTTTTTTTTTTTCTGCGCCCGGGAGAATGTTTAAACTTCAAATACGTTACATTGAATTTACACATTAAATTTGAAATTCAAACATACGCGCGTAAACGCTACTCACCACGGCGTGAACTTGATGCACAATTTCACGTGCCACTGTGTCCAGTAGAGTTGGCGCCGGCTATCCGTCGAAAGGATAAACGGTAAATAAAGCTATCCGGCTCTATAAAAGGCCCGGCCGCCGTTGATTCGGCCTCTAGTCGATTATTCAATCACTATTTAAGACTTTGGAGAAGCGTTTCGCTCGGCTGATTTCAACATTTCATTTTAAAGGTATAACCGTTTCCATCGCGGAATCTCATTAGGGATTGTCGTTTTTGCTGTTACAGCAGAAAACAATTTCTCATGGGAAATACGCATTGCACTTATTATTTGTACCAGCCAAGCTGGTTGAACGGTCTGGCATCCCGAAATTGCCTCTGGATTGCCAAAAAGGAAAATAATTCTACGAACCCCGGCGTGTCACCGAAGTACTTCTATTTCGGTGACAATCATTTTTTTTCTCTTCTTCTTCAACCATTTCTTCTTTCTGCTTCTGATCTAGCGTCACCATTAAACATTTCGCAATTCTTTCCTTCGCAACCTCGTTGCATCCACCCCTTCCGCAATTCCTATATTGCATAAAAACTCACTTTCGTGTTCACTTGGTATTTAGACAGAGCTATAGTAGTGGCATGGTGGAAAAATTAAAATTTTTTTTAAAGGTAGCAGGGTACGAGGTTGGGGGTGTTTTTCCTAACTTTAGAACGGCCTCTGCTGGAAAGTTGAAACTCAGTGTGTACATGTAAATGAGCTAGAAAAGTAATTTTGATAAAAAAATTCGAATATTCATTGGCGTTCAGAAAGAGGAGCAAAAAAAAAAATGTAAGTATACTATATAAAAACCAGCCAACAGTCTGGGCGCAACTTTATTATTTTTCCGGTGATGCTGTGTATGTTACTATGTCACTGAAAACCTAACTAAAACTTCGGGAAGCGGTTAGAATAGAGTGTAACATATGAATTATACAATTGGGTCATATTCGGGGATGTGATCTAGTGGTTGAAAAGGAAAAAAACTTTAAAATAGGTGATTATGAAACAAGCCCGTAGAAGTGAAAAGATATTCGATATTCGATCAGACCTGAGATATATGGTAGAATTTATGAAAAAGTATGCAACCACTTTACACCCCGTTTGGGGTCGAATTTCAAAAAATCTTGAAAACACTTTCTAGGTATTCATATGAAAAATCCGTGGAATTAAAATGAATTCAATATATAGAAAGATCTGGTAAATATGACGAAAATCGTGAAATTATTAATATAATATATTAACTGATAATTTTTTTTGCCCCCCCTTCCGAACGCCAATGAATATTCGATTTTTTTTTATCAGAATTACTTTCCTAGTTGATTTACATATCCGTACCGAGTTTCAACTTTCTAGCAGAAGCCGTTATAAAGTTAGGAAAAACACCCCTCATCCCCGTACCATACCACCCCTAACAGAAATTTTTTTTTCCACCATGTCACTACTACAGTTCTGTCTAAATACCAAGTTTCAGATTTCTATCATTATAGATTCGAAAGATATAAGCATCGGAACTTTTTCCTTCTCACCCTTACCCACGCTTCCCCACCATCACCCTCTACACCCTCACCACCAAATTTCCCCTTCTAGGGTTCTCTTGGGCCAACTTCTGGTTAAAATTTGAAGACCCTATCTTACACTGTTATTGAGATATGATAGATGTTATTTTTGTAAAGTTCTTATCCCCTTCACTTCTATGCTCCCCTACCCCCTTCAAAAATTTTACTCTGGGCAATTTTTTTTTATTAAGCTTTATACTTAAACCAAATTTTGTTTTTCTGGCGCAATTGGCTTGTGAGATATCGTAATCTAAAGTTTTTCACCCCCATCCCTAAAATTTTTATATCAATCTACTCTCCTAATATAACTACAGATATTTGTTAAGTTTTAATTACTTGCCATTAACGGTTTAGGAGATATGGATTTTTAAATGTGTCGATCTCACCTTTTTTGCGTTTCTGGCGTATTATTTCCCCCTCCAATCCCGCACCCCTTCTCTCATATCATCAATTTTTTGGCAAATGGGTCCACTATCAAAGCTCTATAGAAATTCCAAGTTTCAGCCTCCTAAGATAAGCGGTTGCTGAGATCCAGAAACCAAATTTTTTCGTCTAAAACACTTCCTCCAACTTCTTCCTCACACCCTCACTCCTCAAAAAAATTTCACTTCAAGAAGTCCACCATGTCTATTCATAAAAAAAAATCAATTTAATAGCTCATAGGGCTTGGAAACTACAACTCCTCAAACGAGTTTGCGTACGGCATACGGCGGACGGCGTACGGTGGACGGGCGGCGTACGGTGGACGGGCGGCGTACGGTGGACGGCGTACGGCGCACAGACGAACTGAATTTTTTTTTTTTGCTTTTTTGGTGTTTAACCTTCCGTCTGTCTTTTGGGGTAGAGAACTACCCCAAGCCTTTTTAAACTATTTTATAATAAAACTTAAACGGAATGGACTTTAGTTTTGTTTTTCCAGGAATGCCTGGCCAGGTAGTCTTAGCATACCTGGTTTATAAAAGAAGTTTAAAATAGATGTAAGAAAATATAGTTTTTAGACCATGTTGTAAAACCTAGCACCGTCTGTCTATAGGGGTAGAAAACTACCCCAATCTCTGCGTATAGTATATATATGCGTATTTTATTTAGACCAGGATTATTTCCAATTTAACCGTTGGGCAAGACTGTGTTACTTCCTCAAAAGTTACTTAGTGAATATTGAAATATTTTTTTTTAAAGTGTAATAAAACGGTTAAAAAAAAAATTTCAGGGTTACAAATTTTTTTTTTTATAAAGCGATAACAATACTTTATTATTAAAATAATAAAGTTAAATGCATATATTTTCACGATTTTCGTAATATCTACTAGGTCTTAAGAGTTTGTTGTTCTTTCCAGTGTCAGTGGAGTGAAGCTCCAATACGAAATCCCCGACTGTTGATTGACCGTAGTACTTGACGAAATTTTGGAAAGAACTTTCACTGGAGAGGCCAGTTTATCATAAGATTTTTGTGTTGGACTAGGTCCGAAGGAGCTGTTTCGTCATCGGAATGCAGAAGACTCTAGCCAACTTCCGAAACACCCTGACAGCTGGTGGAATTGCTGAGGCAAATTCTATATAGCCACATCGTAATCCAAGTTCATTTCCACGAATAATGTAATCGGGAACTCGCCGGACATCTACCTTATACTAAAGGCGGGACGTATATGGCTATGAAATGGTTGTAACCTTGGATAACCATATGGCTATGAATCTTGAAAATCTGTTGTTAAGTCCGGGGCCCAGTGGGTCCAACGCAAAACTTATTTTTACCAATACTTTTATGTTACTAGTTTTTCATGGTCATGCTACCATTGAAGCTATTAAATGTTAAGAGTTTGTTGTTCTTTCCAGTGTCAGTGGAGTGAAGCTCCAATACGAAATCCCCGACTGTTGATTGACCGTAGTACTTGGTCTTTCCAAAGTAAAATAAAAATTTATAATACTCTGTATGTTCATCTAGAGTATAAACATGAATAAAAAGGACCATATAAAATAATAGTCAGAAAATAAGGATAAGCTAATACACAATAATAGACTAAAAAATACGATATACTCTTGTAACTTGTAAAATATATACGTTAAGATAACTATTAATATTACTGTATTATTTATAATACAGTATTGTTATCGATTTTTAAAAAAAAAAAATTTGCTGCCCTCAAAATTTTTTTTCCACGTTTCATGACTAGTAGACACGAAAAAAGCAATAAAAATTTTCACTCCGTCTGTACGCCGTACCCCGTACGCCGTACGCCGTACGTAGTACGTCGACCGCCCCAAAATCTTTGAAGGCTCGTAGCTCTCAAACCAGTGGAGCTATTAAATTAAAATTTTTTCTAAGAATAGACTTGGTAGACCCCTTGAATTTACATTATTTTTAGGGGATGAGGTGTAAGGGGGAAGGCGGGGTAAGCGTTTTAGACGAAAAATTTTGGTTTCTAGATCTCAGGAACCGCTTGTGTAAGGAAGCTGAAACTTGGAATTTCTATAGAGCTTTGATAATGGACCCATTTGCAAAAAAAAAAAAACAGATATGGGTGAAGGGGTGTGGGAGTGGAAGGGGAAATAATGCGTCCGAAACGCAAAAATGCCGAGATCGACAAATTCTAAAATCCATATCTCCTAAACCATTAATAGCAAGCAATTAAAACTTAACAAATATCTGTAGTTATACTAGGAGAGTAGATTGAAACAAAATTTTTGGGTGGGGGTAGTGGCGCACGGAGGTGGGGGTGAAAAACTTTAGATTACGATATCTCACAAACCAATGGTACCAGAAAAACAAAATTTGGTTTGAGTATAATGCTTGATAAATAAAGATCGCTCAAAGTAAAATATTTGAAGGGGTGGAGGAGCACGGAAGTGGGAGGGATTAGAATTTTTCAAAAATAACACGATTCATATCTCAATAACAGTGTAAGATGGATGTTTCAAATTTTTACCAGAAGAAGGCCTAATAAAACCCTAGTAGGGAAAAAAAGTTTGGTGGTGTGGGTGTCGAGGGTGAGGGTGGGGAAGGGTGAGAAAGAAAAAGTTCCGATGCTTATATCTTAAGAACCTATAATGATAGAAAGCTGAAACTTGGTATTTAGATAAAGCTATAGTAGTGGCATGGTGGAAAAATACATTTTTTTTAGGGGTAGTATGGTACGGTGGTGGGGGGCGTTTTCCCTAACTTCAGAACGGCTTATGCTAAAAAGTTGAAACTCGGTACGTATATGTAAATTAACTAGAAAAGTAATTCTGATGAAAAAAAATTCAAATATTCATTGGCGTTCAGAAGGGGGGGGGGGGCAAAAAAAAATATCGGTTAATATAAAATGCATATATTTTCACGATTTTCGTCATATCTACTAGGTCTTTCGAAATAGAGAATTCATTTTTATTCTTCGGATTTTTCATCTGAATACCTAGAAAGTGTTTTCAAGATTTTTTGAAATTCAACCCCTAAGAGGGTGTAAACTGGTTGTATACTTTTTCATGAATTCCACCATGTTTCTCAGGTCTGATCAGATATCGAATATCTTTTTACTTCCCCAGGTTTGTTTATTAATCACCTATTTTTAAGTTTTGTTTTTTCAACCTCTAGACCGCATCCCGGAATATGACCCAATTATTTAATTCGTATGTTACACCCTTTTCTAACCGCTTCCCGAACTTTTTGGTAGGTTTTCAGTCACATAGTAACATACACCGCATCCCCTAATTGAACGCGTTCTGAACTTCTGCCGGAAAAATAATACAGTTGCGCCCAGACTGTTGGCAGATTTTTTTTCTAAAGGTCAGAGGTATAGTGTATAATATCAGTACCCTAAACTACAGCCCATAAATCTCCACGAGCATCAGAAAGATCTAAAGATCATATGCTAACCATAAATAACGACAGAAGAAAGCAAAACATACGTCCGCCCAGCTGGCCCCCCCACTTCCTCCAAACTTAATGAAAAAATTTCAGAATTATGCGCTATTTATGCGCTCTCCAAAACACCAAGAAAAAAATGTTGCGCTCCTTTCGTTTAGTGGAGATAAATCATTTAAAGGTGGGGGCTGAGTGGGTGGCAAGCTAGCCCCCCCCCCACTAAAATATGAAGAAATAAATACACAGGAATTATGCGCTATTTATGCGCTCTCAGAATTCATTACAACTGATTTTTGCGCTATGTCCTTTCAAGGACCTCCAATACAAATCGCAAGTCGAGATTCTCCAAAAGCAAAAATTTCACCAAATAACTATACCAGCTGAGTCTATGATTTATGGGCTCTTAGAATCCGATATTCGCGATTTCCGCAATGCGTCCTTTCAAGGACCTCCCATACATATCGTCAATTTCGAAACAGTAAAACAGAAATGCCTACTCGACCAATGCGAAATCGTACTAAGTAATGATGCACGATCGATACATGATTTATGCGCTCCTGGAATTAAGGAAATTTGATTTTTGCGCTATGTCCTTTCCAGGACCTCCCATACAACTCGCAGGCCGAGATTCTCAAAATGCAAAAACTATACCAAATAACTATACCGGCTGAATCTTTGATTTATGCGCTCCTAGAATCCGCTATTCGCGATTTTCGCACTGCGTCCTGTCAAGGACCACCCATACAAATCATTAATTCCGTAACAGTAAAACAGAAATGCCTACTCGACCAATGCGAAATCCTACTAACTAATCATGCACGATCAATAGATGAATTACGCGCTCCCAGAATGTGGTAAATTTGATTTTTGCGCTATGTCCTTTCTAGGACCTCCCATACAACTCGCAGGTTAAGATTCTCAAAAAGCAAAAATTACACCAAATAACAACACAAGATATATGTATGATTAATACGCTCTTAGAATTTGCAATTCGCGATTTCTACACAGCGTCCTGTCAAGGACCTTCCATACAAATCGTCAATTCCGAAACAGTAAAACAGAAATGCCTACTCGACCAATGCGAAATTGTACCAAGTAATGATGCACGATCGATACATGATTTATGCGCTCCTGGAATTAAGGAAATTTGATTTTTGCGCAATGTCCTTTCCAGGACCTCCCATACAACTCGCAGGCCGAGATTCTCAAAATGCAAAAACTATACCAAATAACTATTTCGGCTGAATCTTTGATTTATGCGCTCCTAGAATCTGCTATTCGCGATTTTCGCACTGCGTCCTTTCAAGGACCTCCCATACAAATCTCTAATTCCGAAACAGTAAAACAGAAATGCCTACTCGACCAATGCGAAATCCTACTAACTAATCATGCACGATCAATAGATGAATTACGCGCTCCCAGAATGTGGTAAATTTGATTTTTGCGCTATGTCCTTTCTAGGACCTCCCATACAACTCGCAGGTTAAGATTCTCAAAAAGCAAAAATTACACCAAATAACAACACCAGCTAAATGAATGATTTATACGCTCTTAGAATTTGCAATTCGCGATTTCTACACAGCGTCCTGTCAAGGACCTCCCATACAAATCGTCAATTCCGAAACAGTAAGACTGAAATGCCTACTCGACCAATGCGAAATCGTTCTTAGTAATCATGCACGATCGATACATGATTTATGCACTCCTGGAATTGGGTACATTTGATTTTTGCGCTATGTCCTTTCTAGGACCTCCCATACAACTCGCAGGTCGAGATTCTCCAAAAGCAAAAATTACACCAAATAAATATACTAGCTGAATCTATGACTTATGCGCTCTTAAAATACGCTATTCGCGATTTTCGCACTGCATCCTTTCAAGGACCTACCATACAAATCGTCAATTCCGAAACAGTAAAACTGAAATGCCTACTCGACCAATGCGAAATCGTTCTAAGTAATCATGCACGATCGATACATGATTTATGCACTCCTGGAATTGGGTACACTTGATTTTTGCGCTATGTTCTTTCTATGACCTCCCATACAACTCGCAGGTCGAAATTCTCAAAAAGCAAAAATTACACTAAGTAACTGTACCAGCTTAATGTGTAAATCTGAATCTGAATCTAAATCTGATTCAAAAACTTGTAAACAAGCCCGTGGAAGTTAAAAGATATTCGATATCAGATCAGGCCTGAGAGATATGAAAGAATTCATGAAAATGTATATAATATATTTACACCCCCTTAAAGGTCGAATTTCAAGAAACTTGAAAACTCTTCTGGGTAGTCATATAGACAATCCGTAGAATACAATATTTTGTAAAACCCTGTAGATATGACGAAAATTATGGAAAAATATGCTTTCTATTTTCTCTGATTATAATTTTGGCCCCCCTTGTCAACATGTACACACTAAGTTTCAACGTTCTAGCATAAGCCGTTCAATAGTTAAAAAAAACACCCCCCACCCCCGTACCATACAACCCTTAAAAAAAATTATATTTTTCCAACATGCCGCTACTATAGGTCTATCTAAACACCAAGTTTAAGGTTTATATCATTACAGGTTCTTAAGATATAAGCATCGAAACTTTTTCCTTTTCACCCTCTCCCACCCTTACCCTTTACACTCACATCTTCAAAATTTCCTCATTAGGGTTCAATTAGCGCTACTTCTGGTAAAAAATTTGTGCATCTATCTTACACTATTCTTAAGATATGAAATGTGCTTTTTTTGAAAAATTCTTATCCCCTCCACTTCTATGCTCCACCGTCCACTTGAAACATTTTGCTTTGATCATTATTCATTTGTCGACCTCTACACCGATACTGAATTTTATTATTCTAGAGCAGTTGGTACAGGAGATATCGTAATCTAAAGTTCTTAACCTTCCACCCTCATACGTCACTGCGCCTACTCAAAAATTTGTTTTCAATCTTTTCTCCTAGTTTAACTACAAATATTTCTTAAGTTTGAATAGTGTGCCATTAACGGTTTAGGAGATATGTATTTTAGAATGTGTCTATCTCGGCTTTTTTGCGTTTCGGTCGCAATATTTTTCCCCTCACATCCACACCCCTTGATAAATATTGACAATTTTTATGCAAATGGGTCTAATATCAGAACTCTATACAAATTCTAAGTTTCAGCTTCCTATCAAAAGTCATTGCTGAGATCTAGAAACCAAAATTTTCCGTCTAAAACGCTTCCCTCTCCTTCCCCTCACACCCCACCCCTAAAAAATTGGTCACTTCAAGGAGCCTACCCCGTCTATTTGTAAAAAAAAACTTCAACTTAATATCTCTAAGCGCTTGGGAGCTACGAGCCTTCCGTACCGCGGACAGCTGGACTGAAAATTCTTATTGCTTTTTTCGTGTCTACTAGTTATGAAACGTCTAAAAAAAAATTTTCAGGGTAGCAAGTTTTTTTTTTAAAAAAATCTATCACAATACTGTATTATTAAAATAATAAAGTAAAACGTTCTAAAATCGTCAGTTTGATTTACAAATGTTGAGCTCGTCAAACAATGAACAAATATATTATTTATTCGTTGTTCTTTGTTGTACTTTGAAATGGCGTCACTGAAAAATTGAAACAGATAAGATCAGATAAATATTACCATCGTATTCAGCTTCGTCTCACCGATCCCTTATACAATCGATCGACCCGATGATGTCCCATCGAGCCACGCACTACTCTACATACATATAAAAATTACTATACGAACGTATAAACGCGCGAAAATTTACGCATAAGTAAAATAGATAATAATTTCTTACTTCTTCTTCGCTATAACTTCTTTTTCTTAGCAGTTAGCGTAAATTTTCATAAGGTGTAATCGATAGAACTCTTTGGGAGGCAAACGGAACTCTAACCAGAACTAAACCAACCCTTACAGGGAAAAAGTTTTATTTCAATCACTCGAAAAATTTTAATTTCAATGCGCTATAACTTCTTTTCATCAACAGTTAGCGTAAATGTTGATAACGTGTTATCGACAGAACTCTTTGGGGGGCAAATGGAACTCTATCTTAAGACACCCCAACCCTAACTAGTAATTTTTTTTCTCACAGACTGAAAAATTTTCTAAGTAGTGCACGATATTTTTTTTTCAGAAATCCAGTCGATATTTTCAGAGTTCTGGGTAGTCAGTTCCTCACAAGTTCTGAAAATTCCTTTATACAGGGTGTTTGGTACCCCGTGTACCACACAGGTCAATTTTCAATAAGAAAAAAGGGTTAACCCTTGAGTGTCCGCGCAGCGGCACTCTGTGCCGCAAATTTACTTAACATGAATTTTCTTATCTGATATTAATAATCAATGACTGAGCGCTCTAGTATCTTTCAAGGACATGTCTAGGAACCACCACAAAAGATTTCAGATTTATCTAACATCTTATCAGTCTACATCAGGGAGTCAAACTAAACTGGTCTTATATATATTCCATAAAAGTGATGAAATTCTTGTTGGATAATTAAATTAAATTAAATTAAATTAAATTATCCAACAAGAATTTCAGTAATGAATGAATTAATTAATTAACATATTAATAATCAATAACCAACTGAAGGTCCAGGACCGGGAAATCAGTCGATTTATAGTAGAAATATAGTTGCGGTACTGAGTGCCGCGCGCGTGTACTGGTGTAGCATTCCGCTGCGCGTGTACACAAGGGTTAAGAAAAGTGTTTTTGACCGGTACCCTCACTCAGCTGAAACGTTTGATCTTGAAAACAAATAATCACGAGGCAAAGTGTTCCAGCTCGTTTTTAAGGGAATCGAATTATCTTTCATTTGACAGTCTAAATTGTAACAGCACCCAATCTTGAGATATTTACTCGAAAGCACAGATTTTTGTTACGTCAACTCTAAAAATTCAGTGATCAACGTAGTTTTTCTCAAAAAACCTCATTATAAGATTGCCATATTTTTATTTTTTTGTTATTTTTCAAGGAATCATACTCATACCTACAAAAGCTGCACACATATTACGATTAATATTTTGGAAGTAATAGGTAAAAATGCATATCCCGCATAAAAATTAAATATTTAAAAAGTCAGTGCCATAAAGTGAACCTCGTTTAAAAACCTGTTTAAATTATTGGTAGTACTGAAGTATTTTTATTGCCCATTTGTTGCTATTTGCAGTATGGAGGAAATCAATGAAATGTAAATGAGTTTCAACATTTTTAATGGGGTACCTTACAAAACAAAAAGCCTATAAAAGTAAAACTACCTTCATATTTTTATCAGTTTTAGTTAAAATGATCCATCAATCAGTATTCGACGCTTGGCACTGCAGTTTAACATCTCTACTTGAAAAGTTTGGAGTATTTTAAAAGTAGAATGCTTCCATGCCTACCATCGCACACCAGTACAGGAGCTGCTACCCATTGATTTCCCCAAAAGGATGGAGTTGTGCAATTAGCTCCTTGAAAAACAATGACGAAAATTTTTTCAATCAAATCCTGTAGACGGTTGAGTTCCAATTTGAGCCTAGTAGTGAGCCTAGTTGAGCCTAGTGTGTTCAGCGAAACGAACACGAACACGAACGAAAAAGTCACTCCGAAGTGGAGTGAAATGTTCTACACAGTTCGCTACTAGTTGTCATTGATAAGAAAGCGCGCGAAATTTGAAAATATTAAAATATTGTCAAGTAATTACTATTCCGGCACATAACACAACAAAATTTCCCGAGCACAAACTAACTGAATTGACAGCGAACTATTGAACATTTTGAGTTGTCAAATATTTCGCTTGTCAAAAAGCCTTCCGTACCATTAAAAACGAAACGAAATTGCCACGAGCGCCATCTATTAGTGACTACGGCAAATGTCCATTCCGTCCACGAACACAGTACTGCAAAACGAACGAAATATTTCGTCGGTGAAATGCCAACGAAAATTCCATTTTTTTATATGAACTTTGACAGTTCATTTCGTTTCGCTCGGAGCACAGTACTAGGCTTTACCAGTGACGGTATCACAAACTTCCATAAACTACATACATACGTGGGCTGAGATCAATCCACAAACAAAAAGAGCGGAATCATTTCAGCACAGATTCAGCGTCAATTTATGGACAGGGGTGATTGGTGACGATTTCCTTGGACTTGGACTTAGGCTTCCGTCTACTCTAAATAGCTATAATTACTTACGTTTTTTAACAAATGATCTTCAGGACTTGTTGGATCATATTCCACTGGTACCATTGGCTTCCAACACGATGGTGCTCCAGCTCATTATGGGCGACAAATCACAGATTGGATAAATTCCAATTATAACAATCGCTGGATCGGTAGAAATGGACCGATACATTGGCCTGCTAGATCGCCTGATCTTACTGTTATTGATTTTTTTGTATGGGGACGGATATCCTTTCTTATCTATGCAACAGCAGTAGAACATTGGAAGATCTAAATGCCAGGATCGAAGCAGCAGCAAGCAGTAGAAGTAAGGCCGCAGTTGTGGAATACGAATACCAAGAGAACACTCGCAAAACGAGCTTTAGCGTACATTTAAAGTGAAGATGGCCATTTTGAACATTTATTATAATAAAAAAATTTAAATAAAACATAAAAACCATTATTAAATTGTTTCAATTTAAGCAACGAGTGTAATTCAACATGTCCTTCTTTTTGTATAAAAGTATGTATTGTATTATATTTTTACCTATTACTTCCAAAATGTTGTTGTATTGTATTTTTACCTATTACTTCCAAAATGTTAATGGTAACTCATACATATGTATGTATGCAGCTTTTGTAGGTTAAAATACGGTGCATAAAAAAATAAAATTAAGGTGACATCTTTATAATGGGGTTTTCTGGGAAAAAACTGTACCGATCACTGAATTTCTAAGGTTGACGTTTTGTTGACGTTTTTGTATTCGAGTAAATACCTCAAGATTGGGTGCTGTTACAATTTAGACTGTCAAATGAAAGGTAATTCGATTCCCTTAAAAACGAGCTGGAACACTTTGCCTCGTGATTATTTGTTTTCAAGATCAAACGTTTCAGCTGAGTGAGGGTACCGGTCAAAAACACTTTTCTTAACCCTTGAGTACACGTGCAGTGGAATGTTACGCCAGTACACGCGCGCGGCACTCAGTACCGCAACTATATTTCTACTATAAATCGACTGATTTCCGGGTCCTGGACCTTCAGTTGGTTATTGTATTGATTATTAATATGTTAATTAATTAATTCATTCATAACTGAAATTCTTGTTGGATAATTTAATTTAATTTAATTTAATTTAATTATCCAACAAGAATTTCAACACTTTTATGGAATATATATAAGACCAGTTCAGTTTGACTTCCTGATGTAGACTGATAAGATGTTAGATAAATCTGAAATCTTTTGTGGTGGTTCCTAGACATGTCCTTGAAAGATACTAGAGCGCTCAGTCATTGATTATTAATAACAGATAAGAAAATTCATGTTAAGTAAATTTGCGGTACATAGTGACGCTGCGCGGGCACTCAAGGGTTAACCCTTTTTTCTTATTGAAAATTGACCTGTGTGGTACTCGGGGTACCAAACACCCAGTATTAAGGAATTTTCAGAACTTGTGAGGAACTGACTACCCAGAACTCTGAAAATATCGACTGGATTTCTAAAAAAAAAGATCACGTGCACTACTTAGAAAATTTTTCAGTCTGTGAGAAAAAAATTACTAGTTAGGGTTGGGGTGTCTTAAGATAGAGTTCCATTTGCCCCCCAAAGAGTTCTGTCGATAACACGTTATCAACATTTACTCTAACTGTTGATGAAAAGAAGTTATAGCGCATTGAAATTAAAAATTTTCGAGTGATTGAAATAAAACTTTTTCCCTGTAAGGGTTGGTTTAGTTCTGGTTAGAGTTCCGTTTGCCTCCCAAAGAGTTCTATCGATTACACCTTATGAACATTTACGCTAACTGCTAAGAAAAAGAAGTTATAGCGAAGAAGAAGTAAGAAATTATTTATACGTTCGTATAGTAATTTTTATATGTATGTAGAGTAGTGCGTGGCTCGATGGGACATCATCGGGTCGATCGATTGTATAAGGGATCGGTGAGAGGAAGCTGAATACGATGGTAATATTTATCTGATCTTATCTGTTTCAATTTTTCAGTGACGCCATTTCAAAATACAATAAAGAACAACGAATAAATAATATATTTGTTCATTGTTTTGTTGTGTTTGTGGCCTTGGAAAAACTATTTTGACTTGAGAAAGTCAAAATAGTCGAAGGATGGGTAAAGGTTCGGGACAGAATCGGCCAGTTCCTCCAACGTCTGAACTGGTGGCTGAAGTAGAACGGAAGCAACACGCTTGCTGGCGGCCGGGACTAGCTACGGCAGTGTGGGGTGGTTCTTGTTCTACCTCAGACCATAAACCCTAGACCTAGACAACAAAATTTCGTGTCGGCTTACTCCAGGGTATTTAAAATTGGAATATCTCCCCAATAGGTCGTGAAAGACCAAGAAGCGGTGGAGTTGCGCGACTTCACGATTTGTCAGGGCGCTTAGGTGTAAGTAGCGCCCTGTTCTGCCCACCCTACCTCAGTCACGACTGTCCTCAAACATTTTTCGTCGTGGCTCCTTATTGAGGTTCGGGGCGAAGGAGCTAGACGCTCGGGTTCATTCTCGGCTGGCTCTTTCTAGCCTTTAATAATTTTTTGTTTTTTCTAAAGTTAATTCAACCATTAAAGCTACAAAAACCAAAAAAAAAAAAAAACCGTCCAGAAGCAGAAAAAAAACTAGACCATAACTTAAAATGAATCAGGAGAAGAATAGACAATATGTAATAAAAATCAACATATACATATATATTTAAAAATCACTCACCCCATTAATTCTGTGGTTTTCTCGTACATATTATTTGCTTTATTATATTATTGATATTAAAATTCGTCCGTCGGTACTGTCATGTCGTTTTATTTAATTCGATTATTACTTTTAATTATTCATTATAATATGTTGCATTTGTTTAAGTTTATTTTTATGTTGTATATTTCATTTAGTTTAGTATATTGTGTATATTTATTTTGTATATTTCATTTATTTGTGTATATTGTGTATATTTATTTTGTATATTTCATTTATTTGTGTATATTGTGTATATTTATTTTGTATATTTCATTTATTTGTGTATATTGTGTATATTTATTTTGTATATTTCATTTATTTGTGTATATTGTGTATATTTATTTTGTATATTTCATTTATTTGTGTATATTGTGTATATTTATTGTGTATATTTCGTCGTGAACTTCATTTTAAGATCTTGTGTTTATTTGCAGTTCCGTAAAGACAAAAAAAAAATCACTCATTCAATTCATTATGCCCGAATTTAATTTACTTGGCCGCGATATAGCCGCAATATAGCTTGACGATGTATGACCGCGACGGAGTCTGTCGCAAGACATTTTCTCACACGAAACGCTGGTAATTTTTCTTGAAGCTGTAATACTTCGCCGCATTCTGGGTGCTCGATTACAGTGACATTACCCGCACGAGTTTTCTCAGGACAGAATCCGGATAGACAATTTAACCACAGACAAGAAATAAAGTTGACCATTGAAATATGAGCGCTCATCATCCAAATTTAAGCCCTGGATTTCGTTTACTTCTTTCGCGGCTTCAATAGCCAATTGTGGAGGACAAGAAATAGAATCAGTATCGTATTTTTCTCTTAATCCGACGAGAACTTTACAAATCCCACCCGCAAATCAATTTTCGTCAAAAGCGACCGGTAGCTAAACCTTACGTCGCGAACTTTATCCGACTTTCCAATTAAATGCACATTCAATTCGTTGTGGACAAATTTTTGACGTTTCCGCCACCCGAGATCCAAGGTAACTGATTTTGCGGCGCGACTACAAATTCGGCCAGCAAAACTGTAGCGGGGGTCGGTGTATCTGACCAACACGTTCGGGAAAACCCACACTGCAGTTGGGGCTCCGCCGAGACTGCTTTGTTGCTTCGCCGAGATTCAAACGCGAGTAGAATAGAGCAGCTCGTATCGCAATATTTTTTTGGCCTTTCACGCACGGTCGGAACTATTTTAAGCCGGTTTACACCCGAATTTACTCAAAAAAGTATGACGCGATATTTCCAGAATTATTCGATTTTCGTCGGAAGGGAAAATTTTTCTAATTCTTGGGCGGAATGCGGCGGAATCCCTCCGCCGGAATTGTCGCGAGGCGAGTCACCCTGCACTGCTGGAATTACACTACCGTACGAAAATGAGGTGTATTAGAACGCGGCACAATAGACCGGAAAATTTGCTGTTTCGTGGCCGGGAATTGTGTGAGATGAAGGCGCGCGCGGTACCGGCAAGCTTTTCCCGAAAATTCACGTTGTGGAAATCGCGAAACCATTTAGGTTTTCCTTTTGCTTAAAGATTCGGTCGCTTCGTAACGTGTGTACTCTCCGATCGCGCTTTTTCTTTTCCTCGCTACATCCGGCATCTCCGAATTCTGTCAAACTTTTTCGTCGTGAAGTTGGCGGCAGTCTCATGTGATCTACTACAGCTGTAGGTCAGTAGCAGCAGTGGCGGACGAAAAATTTGTAGTTGCCCTCGAGGACAACTCAACACCATTAGTCGGTTCGCCGTTGGTTTCCCAGCGCCAAACAGACTAAAAAAGGTTGTCGCTCCAGAGTCTCGTGCGCACGACTGAGTTCCGGGCAATCGTTGTTGTACCACTCGGATCACTGCCTCAGATCCTTGGAGTGGTAAATCCCTACACGTTTGCCGCCTAGATCCTCCAATTCGTATCGTGAGTTGCCTAGCACCCGACGAATCCTGCACTTGAGGTACTTCTTCGCCAGCTTGGCGTTATAATTCTGCGCGGCTGTGGACAAGGAAAAATTTCTTCGGAATACTTCTTGACCTACACATAATTGTGTTTTAGCAGCACGCAGATTATAACGCCTGCTACTGTCCTCATGTGCAACCCTTATTTTCGTCTGCGCCAGTTGCCTCACGATAGGAATTCTCTCTCGAGGTCGAAGCTGTACATTTGACTCTCCCAACGCTCGCAAATGCTTCAGCAGTTCGTAGTCCTTCCCGTGCAACATCATGTGATTCCCAAACAAAACCTGATAAGGAGAAAATCCAGTGGCTTGGTGGAGTGAGCTACGAAGAGCACATCCAATTTTGCTTAGACTCTCATCCCATCGTGTTTGGTCATCAGTGATGAATGCTCGAATTCCGGCCAGGATGGACTGATTGACACGCTCCGAAGCATTCGCTTGCGGTGAGTAGCTCGGGGTGTACAGGTGTTTAACTCCGTATTTGTTCAGCATGGTGTTAAACACATTCGACCTAAATTGAGAGCCGTTATGGGAGAGGATCGTCTCGGGTGTTCCAAACGTATGGAAGACCTGCCCCTCCAAAAAGTTGGAAATCTCTTCAGCAGTGATCCGCCTCAAAGGATGTAACAGGGGAAATTTCGTGAAATGATCCAAGACGATCAAGATAGCGATCTTACCCCGTTTGGTACGCAGATATGGTCCAAGTACGTCGATGTACAGATGTTGGAATGGCTGATCAGTCTGGAAAGGTTCTCCCATTGGCGCTCGTAGAGGTCTGTTCGGGGACTTTGTTTCTTTACAAGTGTCGCACGCCAGAACGTAGGTGCGTACTTGTGTAGCCATTCCGGGCCAGTACAAAAATTGCCTGACTCGCTCTAGCGTTTTGGCATAACCACCATGGACCGTGGTGTCTGCCTCGTGCGCCTGAGCGATCGCAGCTGACGTAAGACTCGATGGAATCCATAATTTCCAGGCCCTGTCTTCAGCAATCGGGTCACTGTTGTGAGGCTCTGTGCGCTTATACACGAAACCATCCCTCTCGCATACGTCAGGAAGCCGATCGGCGTTCGCATCGACAGTGGAGACTAGTTCTTTATATTCTTTGCCAGAGAATTCTGGAGAATCCATGTCCACCATCGGTGCCACGTCGATCAGCGCAGTTAATCCCTCTTCGTATACACGAGAGAGAGCGTCGGGTACAACTTTCAGGCTCCCTCGTCGGTGCTCGATTGTGAAGTCGTAACCTTGGAGTTTTAAACTTTATCTTGCCAACCGTCCTTGTAGGTCTTTCTGCGACATGAGCCATTTGAGACTTGCGTGATCCGTAATGATTTTGAACGCAGTCCCTTCTACATAGGCTCGAAATTTTTTCAGGCTCAACACAGCTGCATAACACTCGAGTTCGGTTACGCTGTAGTTGCGTTGAGCGGAAGTGAGCTTCTGTGACATATATGCCACCGGAGATTCCGATCCGTCGTCGTTTTCTTGGAAGAGAACGCTACCCACCCCTGATTTACTGGCGTCGCATTGAATTACGAAAGGCCTCTTAAAATCAGGATTGATTAATAAGGGGGCTTTTGTCAACAAGTCTTTCACTAACAGGAAGGAAGTTTGTGCCTCTGTAGTCCAAGCAAACGGGTTGGACTTCTTTAGAGTGTCTGAAATTGGTGAAACAGTAGCAGCAAAGTTGGGAACGAATCGTCGATACCAGCCTGCCATACCAAGGAAGCGTCGTACTTGACATGCGGACTTAGGCGAAGGGTAATCGACGATGGCTGAAACTTTGTTGGGATCAGTTTTCAATCCTCCTTCTCCAACAATGTATCCAAGATATTTCACCTCTCTCAGACAAAACTTACTCTTGTTGACGTTAATAGTCAAGTAAGCCTTTCGCAAACATTCTGCGACTTCAGCCAATAAAACCAGATGTGAATCCAAATCTTCAGAAATTAACAGCAGATCGTCCAAATAAACGAATACCTGCTCCTTCAGCTCGGGTAGGATGACTTTGTCCATCAAACGACACATCCTTTGCGGCGCGCGACACATCCTTTGCGGCGCGTTGCATAACCCAAAAGGCATGCGAGTGTAGTGGTACAGAGGTCGGCCAGGTATAGTGAACGCATTGTCCTCCCTGGATTTGTTCTCGAGAGGAATCTGCCAAAAGGCGTCTTTGAGGTCCAGGCTAGTAATAAAATTGGCTCGCGGCAAACGACTTAAGATACCATCAATATGTGGTAATGGATAGGCATCCTTCTTCATTACACTATTGACTTTGCGCGAGTCCAAACATAACCTGACCTTGCCTGGCTTCCTCACGAGAACCACAGGCGAGCTCCATGCACTCTGGCTGGTCTCTATAACGCCAAGTGCTCTCATGCAATCGAACTCGTCATATAAGAGTTTTTGGATCTCAGGAGACACGGGATAGTAACGCCAACGTCTATACTATGTTGTTCGACGCTGGTCACACCGAGTCCGTATACTTCGTATGATGGAAATTTGGACTTTACCATTTCCAACCTCTTTACATCTGTGGTCGTTAAGTGGTGGGCATCCGAAGCTATCAGTTGCGATGCAGTATCGGGAGTATCGACCGCGCTGATGATGCTAGGAGCTAGTTGGAATGATCGCCAGAAATCTACCCCCAGGTACAATTCCTGCGACAGGCTCGGCACGATGTATAGTGTAATGGGTTTGGTAATACCACGAAAGGTAATATCGGTAGTTACTGTGCCCAATACCTTTTGTGCTGCACCATCAGCGGTCTTCACCTCTTGGCAGACTGGTCGATAATTCACCTGTGCATCATGGAGACGTTGTAGAGCGTTAGCCCCCAGGCAACTGATGCTCGCCCCACTATCGAGTAGTCCTTCAACGTCCACTCCGTACAAGGATACCACGGCGTATGGACGTATTTCAAACGTATTCGTAATGATGGTTGACAGAATCGCTTTCTTTTTTTCGCGCACCATCCTCCGGAACGTACGAAGACGCAAGATTGACTTTCTGCGACCGGATCCACTCGTTAGTGCTGATACTTGATCACCACTTGCGAATGGAGTAGGTGAAAAAATTCGCTCTCGAGCCTTCATATATTCTTTTAGCCGAAGATGGTATGGCTTGAGAGGATGGCGGGAATGTCGTCTTGAATTTTCATTTATTATAGGGTCTTCTTCAGATCTAGAAACATCCGGCTCTGTAGTAGCGTTTTCTCTCGCCAATATTAAAAAATTAGGGGAGGATGATTTTACGCTAAAAGGAGGGGAGTTTGGATCGGAAAAGGTTGATGAAGGTGTTGTAAAATTTGGAGGGGCTATTATGGGGGTATTAACAAGGGGTAAAATGTTTTTATTGGGAGTAATCCTTCGGTCCGTTTTTTTAATTACACCGAGTACACTTCGGCTTGATCACGTCGGCCTTCCCGCAACCGTAACAGAAGATGTTTCTTGGCGTCTCTACGCAGTCTCGATAACCGTGACCCTCTTTCCAACATTTAAGAAGAGTGGATAAGCCGGCAACATCTACATTATCTTCGACTTCTTCGTTAGCAACCAACGGCGGTTCCAGCTCGTGAACCCGAGGCTGTTGCCAGGTTGTTACTCGATTCGCCTTTTTAACTTCTTCGTAGCGAGACACTAGAGCGCGAAGATGTGCGAGGTCTCGTATCTCATGGAAGCAGATTAGCTGCTGAATACTGCCTAGTAGATTTCCGTGGACCAGCTCAAAGAATTCTGCGTCTGTCATTGGGACTCGCAATTGCGTTCGAAACCTGGTCATCTCTTGCTCGAATACCAAATACGGTTCACCAGGAGCTTGCCGTCTGGTTATCATCTTTTTCCGCACCTCGAAGTCGGTGCTACGGTCGCCCCAGTATTGCAGGAAGGTGGTTTTAAGCGAGTTCCAAGTCGAATCAGGGTTGGTTCTCCTCCATAACCAGTACCACTGGTTTGGCAGGCCATCCAACAGCATATGGAAGCTCGCGACCAACAAATCCATGCGCCCGCCCAAATCAGACAACGCCAATGATTCCGCTCGGAAAATTAGCTCTTCGGCGCGTAGTGACTGGCCATCACCGTTAAATCGTACTCGCCAATGGCGAATAAGGCCGCCAGCGTTATGGTGAATATAATTCGAGCCGTTGTTATCGCGAATGGGTATTTGGGCGTTCGCATGGGTCTGTCGGTCCCGAACTTGCTCACGTTGTGGTTGTCGAATAGGCGGATACAGTGGTGGCGGAAATTGGTACGCAGTCGATACGCTTGGTCTAGACAAGAATTGTGGCGGTTGTGCGGGATGAATAACAGGCGGTGGTTGAGGAGTGTTTGACACAATTGGCCCTTGCTCTCGTTCTTCTCGTATAACCGAACGAATCACTCGAATCAGGTCACTCAGTCCTAAACTGCTAAGACCCCCCCTCCCCAGAAACTGCTGGTGTATCGACGGGTGTCTGAACGTCATGGATCTCCGCCCACCTAACTCTGTGCTGCTGATCGGTTTCCAGAACATCCGATGGCCTACTACCTAGCACTTGTGTGCCTCGTTCCTGGATGACTGTCCCATCCGGAGTGTAAAGAGTGCATCCACCAGCAGTCTCTAGTGCAGAATCCAAATTTAACCTACCAGGAGAAACTACATCACTTAGTGACCTTGCGACATCCTCGCGAGTCTGTCTTCTGGTTCTCACGCCGGATATAGCGGTCGCACCCTCCACACCCCGAGTGGGCCAATAATCCCCCGGACTCAAATGACCACGACAGTTCGGACAGTTGTGATTGTCCACAATCCACCGCTCCAGACAGTCTCTGTGGAACTGGTGACCGCACTTGGTGGTCATACCCTGGCCCGGATCTACCTTGCTGATGCACGGCGTAAGATCACCTCCGCCTCCCTAGTTGGAGAGTGTTCTAACGGCATCTTGAAGCAATTGTGGGTGCGATGAACGTAGGGATGAAGGAACGAGCAATTGAGTGAACGAGTGCGTGAATATTCGAGTATGTGACTGAATGAATGACCGTGTACGAGTGGGACGAATGAATGTCGAGAGAAAAAAAAATGAAAGAATCGAGTGAATCAATAATTGAAGAAATGCTTGAATACGTGGATGAACGATTTAATGTATGATTGAATGAAAGAACTATTGTGCGAATGCGTTATGAATGAATGATCGACTATTTGAATGTAGTAATTATATATCATGGATTAAATGAATGCAACGCGATGAAGGCATGTATGTTTATAAAAAATGAACGATTGAATGATTGCTTGTATATAAAAAAAAATAAATGAACGATCGAATAAATGTAAGAATCGTATATATGAATGTGTTTATGATTGAATATATATATTGTAATGAATTCCAAAAAAAATGAACCCTCACGTGTTCGCAACCTTTCCCCTCCCCTCATATGCAGAACAAATCGCGAAGCCGATCCTGATCTTCCTCGCTCCATCGGGAAAATCCGGAACGCGATAACATTGCAAAAACAAAAAAAAAAAAATATGGGAAAATTTAGCAAACAAAATCAAAAAAAATCGGCAATAAAAAAAAATCTACGTTAATAATTTGGTCAAAAGACTTATCAAAAGAAAAATTTTAAAGTACAACAAAAAAACTCTACGTTATTTGAAAAAAAAATTTAAACTACGTTAAAAGGTACTCTAAAAGGAAGGATAAGGAAATAAGGTACTTAACAAATTTTCGACGATACCTTCTATCACCAAACTCACCAATTTTTCGCAAGTATCCCAACTGTCTAACGACACGCCCGCTAAGTCTGACCCAACTTGCATCAAATCAATCTTGCATACAGACAATGTTTCCCTTTCCTATGGAACCGAGTTGGCGCCTAAAGGTTGCCAAAACGGTTCGTCAATAGAATCGTTCCACATTGCCTCCATCCAAGGTCGACCAGATGGTTTGCTGTTAAAGTTCGAAAAGCTTGAACACTTGGACTGTTGCCGTTTAGGCGAAAAAAAAATGATGTCGCAGAACGACGAAATTAAGTCCTTTTGCCCACCAACTTTTTGCACGGAATTTTTTCAGAGCTCGCGCGTGTTGATGGGCTACGCTTTATGCTCGAAGCGTAGCTTAGGCTAGCCCCACGTTGGCCGCCATTTGTTGTGTTTGTGGCCTTGGAAAAACTATTTTGACTTGAGAAAGTCAAAATAGTCGAAGGATGGATAAAGGTTCGGGACAGAATTGGCCAGTTCCTCCAACGTCTGAACTGGTGGCTGAAGTAGAACGGAAGCGACACGCTTGCTGGCGGCCGGGACTAGCTACGGCAGTGGGGGGTGGTTCTTGTTCTACCTCAGACCATAAACCCTAGACCTAGACAACAAAATTTCGTGTCGGCTTACTCCAGGGTATTTAAAATTGGAATATCTCCCCAATAGGTCGTGAAAGACCAAGAAGCGGTGGAGTTGCGCGACTTCACGATTTGTCAGGGCGCTTAGGTGTAAGTAGCGCCCTGTTCTGCCCACCCTACCTCAGTCACGACTGTCCTCAAACATTTTTCGTCGTGGCCTCTTATTGAGGTTCGGGGCGAAGGAGCTAGACGCTCGGGTTCATTCTCGGCTGGCTCTTTCTAGCCTTTAATAATTTTTTGTTTTTTCTCAAGTTAATTCAACCATTAAAGCTACAAAAACCAAAAAAAAAAAAACCGTCCAGAAGCAGAAAAAAAACTAGACCATAACTTAAAATGAATCAGGAGAAGAATAGACAATATGTAATAAAAATCAACATATACATATATATTTAAAAATCACTCACCCCATTAATTCTGTGGTTTTCTCGTACATATTATTTGCTTTATTATATTATTGATATTAAAATTCGTCCGTCGGTACTGTCATGTCGTTTTATTTAATTCGATTATTACTTTTAATTATTCATTATAATATGTTGCATTTGTTTAAGTTTATTTTTATGTTGTATATTTCATTTAGTTTAGTATATTGTGTATATTTATTTTGTATATTTCATTTATTTGTGTATATTGTGTATATTTATTTTGTATATTTCATTTATTTGTGTATATTGTGTATATTTATTTTGTATATTTCATTTATTTGTGTATATTGTGTATATTTATTTTGTATATTTCATTTATTTGTGTATATTGTGTATATTTATTTTGTATATTTCATTTATTTGTGTATATTGTGTATATTTATTGTGTATATTTCGTCGTGAACTTCATTTTAAGATCTTGTGTTTATTTGCAGTTCCGTAAAGACAAAAAAAAAATCACTCATTCAATTCATTATGCCCGAATTTAATTTACTTGGCCGCGATATAGCCGCAATATAGCTTGACGGTGTATGACCGCGACGGAATCTGTCGCAAGACATTTTCTCACACGAAACGCTGGTAATTTTTCTTGAAGCTGTAATACTTCGCCGCATTCTGGGTGCTCGATTACAGTGACATTACCCGCACGAGTTTTCTCAGGACAGAATCCGGATAGACAATTTAACCACAGACAAGAAATAAAGTTGACCATTGAAATATGAGCGCTCATCATCCAAATTGAAGCCCTGGATTTCGTTTACTTCTTTCGCGGCTTCAATAGCCATTTGTGGAGGACAAGAAATAGAATCAGTATCGTATTTTTCTCTTAATCCGACGAGAACTTTACAAATCCCACCCGCAAATCAATTTTCGTCAAAAGCGACCGGTAGCTAAACCTTACATCGCGAACTTTATCCGACTTTCCAATTAAATGCACATTCAATTCGTTGTGGACAAATTTTTGACGTTTCCGCCACCCGAGATCCAAGGTAACTGATTTTGCGGCGCGACTACAAATTCGGCCAGCAAAACTGTAGCGGGGGTCGGTGTATCTGACCAACACGTTCGGGAAAACCCACACTGCAGTTGGGGCTCCGCCGAGACTGCTTTGTTGCTTCGCCGAGATTCAAACGCGAGTAGAATAGAGCAGCTCGTATCGCAATATTTTTTTGGCCTTTCACGCACGGTCGGAACTATTTTAAGCCGGTTTACACCCGAATTTACTCAAAAAAGTATGACGCGATATTTCCAGAATTATTCGATTTTCGTCGGAAGGGAAAATTTTTCTAATTCTTGGGCGGAATGCGGCGGAATCCCTCCGCCGGAATTGTCGCGAGGCGAGTCACCCTGCACTGCTGGAATTACACTACCGTACGAAAATGAGGTGTATTAGAACGCGGCACAATAGACCGGAAAATTTGCTGTTTCGTGGCCGGGAATTGTGTGAGATGAAGGCGCGCGCGGTACCGGCAAGCTTTTCCCGAAAATTCACGTTGTGGAAATCGCGAAACCATTTAGGTTTTCCTTTTGCTTAAAGATTCGGTCGCTTCGTAACGTGTGTACTCTCCGATCGCGCTTTTTCTTTTCCTCGCTACATCCGGCATCTCCGAATTCTGTCAAACTTTTTCGTCGTGAAGTTGGCGGCAGTCTCATGTGATCTACTACAGCTGTAGGTCAGTAGCAGCAGTGGCGGACGAAAAATTTGTAGTTGCCCTCGAGGACAACCCAACACCATTAGTCGGTTCGCCGTTGGTTTCCCAGCGCCAAACAGACTAAAAAAGGTTGTCGCTCCAGAGTCTCGTGCGCACGACTGAGTTCCGGGCAATCGTTGTTGTACCACTCGGATCACTGCCTCAGATCCTTGGAGTGGTAAATCCCTACACGTTTGCCGCCTAGATCCTCCAATTCGTATCGTGAGTTGCCTAGCACCCGACGAATCCTGCACTTGAGGTACTTCTTCGCCAGCTTGGCGTTATAATTCTGCGCGGCTGTGGACAAGGAAAAATTTCTTCGGAATACTTCTTGACCTACACATAATTGTGTTTTAGCAGCACGCAGATTATAACGCCTGCTACTGTCCTCATGTGCAACCCTTATTTTCGTCTGCGCCAGTTGCCTCACGATAGGAATTCCCTCTCGAGGTCGAAGCTGTACATTTGACTCTCCCAACGCTCGCAAATGCTTCAGCAGTTCGTAGTCCTTCCCGTGCAACATCATGTGATTCCCAAACAAAACCTGATAAGGAGAAAATCCAGTGGCTTGGTGGAGTGAGCTACGAAGAGCACATCCAATTTTGCTTAGACTCTCATCCCATCGTGTTTGGTCATCAGTGATGAATGCTCGAATTCCGGCCAGGATGGACTGATTGACACGCTCCAAAGGATTCGCTTGCGGTGAGTAGCTCGGGGTGTACAGGTGTTTAACTCCGTATTTGTTCAGCATGGTGTTAAACACATTCGACCTAAATTGAGAGCCGTTATGGGAGAGGATCGTCTCGGGTGTTCCAAACGTATGGAAGACCTGCCCCTCCAAAAAGTTGGAAATCTCTTCAGCAGTGATCCGCCTCAAAGGATGTAACAGGGGAAATTTCGTGAAATGATCCAAGACGATCAAGATAGCGATCTTACCCCGTTTGGTACGCAGATATGGTCCAAGTACGTCGATGTACAGATGTTGGAATGGCTGATCAGTCTGGAAAGGTTCTCCCATTGGCGCTCGTAGAGGTCTGTTCGGGGACTTTGTTTCTTTACAAGTGTTGCACGCCAGAACGTAGGTGCGTACTTGTGTAGCCATTCCGGGCCAGTACAAAAATCGCCTGACTCGCTCTAGCGTTTTGGCATAACCACCATGGACCGTGGTGTCTGCCTCGTGCGCCTGAGCGATCGCAGCTGACGTAAGACTCGATGGAATCCATAATTTCCAGGCCCTGTCTTCAGCAATCGGGTCACTGTTGTGAGGCTCTGTGCGCTTATACACGAAACCATCCCTCTCGCATACGTCAGGAAGCCGATCGGCGTTCGCATCGACAGTGGAGACTAGTTCTTTATATTCTTTGCCAGAGAATTCTGGAGAATCCATGTCCACCATCGGTGCCACGTCGATCAGCGCAGTTAATCCCTCTTCGTATACACGAGAGAGAGCGTCGGGTACAACTTTCAGGCTCCCTCGTCGGTGCTCGATTGTGAAGTCGTAACCTTGGAGTTTTAAACTTTATCTTGCCAACCGTCCTTGTAGGTCTTTCTGCGACATGAGCCATTTGAGACTTGCGTGATCCGTAATGATTTTGAACGCAGTCCCTTCTACATAGGCTCGAAATTTTTTCAGGCTCAACACAGCTGCATAACACTCGAGTTCGGTTACGCTGTAGTTGCGTTGAGCGGAAGTGAGCTTCTGTGACATATATGCCACCGGAGATTCCGATCCGTCGTCGTTTTCTTGGAAGAGAACGCTACCCACCCCTGATTTACTGGCGTCGCATTGAATTACGAAAGGCCTCTTAAAATCAGGATTGATTAATAAGGGGGCTTTTGTCAACAAGTCTTTCACTAACAGGAAGGAAGTTTGTGCCTCTGTAGTCCAAGCAAACGGGTTGGACTTCTTTAGAGTGTCTGAAATTGGTGAAACAGTAGCAGCAAAGTTGGGAACGAATCGTCGATACCAGCCTGCCATACCAAGGAAGCGTCGTACTTGACATGCGGACTTAGGCGAAGGGTAATCGACGATGGCTGAAACTTTGTTGGGATCAGTTTTCAATCCTCCTTCTCCAACAATGTATCCAAGATATTTCACCTCTCTCAGACAAAACTTACTCTTGTTGACGTTAATAGTCAAGTAAGCCTTTCGCAAACATTCTGCGACTTCAGCCAATAAAACCAGATGTGAATCCAAATCTTCAGAAATTAACAGCAGATCGTCCAAATAAACGAATACCTGCTCCTTCAGCTCGGGTAGGATGACTTTGTCCATCAAACGACACATCCTTTGCGGCGCGCGACACATCCTTTGCGGCGCGTTGCATAACCCAAAAGGCATGCGAGTGTAGTGGTACAGAGGTCGGCCAGGTATAGTGAACGCATTGTCCTCCCTGGATTTGTTCTCGAGAGGAATCTGCCAAAAGGCGTCTTTGAGGTCCAGGCTAGTAATAAAATTGGCTCGCGGCAAACGACTTAAGATACCATCAATATGTGGTAATGGATAGGCATCCTTCTTCATCACACTATTGACTTTGCGCGAGTCCAAACATAACCTGACCTTGCCTGGCTTCCTCACGAGAACCACAGGCGAGCTCGATGCACTCTGGCTGGTCTCTATAACGCCAAGTGCTCTCATGCAATCGATCTCGTCATATAAGAGTTTTTGGATCTCAGGAGACACGGGATAGTAACGCCAACGTCTATACTATGTTGTTCGACGCTGGTCACACCGAGTCCGTATACTTCGTATGATGGAAATTTGGACTTTACCATTTCCAACCTCTTTACATCTGTGGTCGTTAAGTGGTGGGCATCCGAAGCTATCAGTTGCGATGCAGTATCGGGAGTATCGACCGCGCTGATGATGCTAGGAGCTAGTTGGAATGATCGCCAGAAATCTACCCCCAGGTACAATTCCTGCGACAGGCTCGGCACGATGTATAGTGTAATGGGTTTGGTAATACCACGAAAGGTAATATCGGTAGTTACTGTGCCCAATACCTTTTGTGCTGCACCATCAGCGGTCTTCACCTCTTGGCAGACTGGTCGATAATTCACCTGTGCATCATGGAGACGTTGTAGAGCGTTAGCCCCCAGGCAACTGATGCTCGCCCCACTATCGAGTAGTCCTTCAACGTCCACTCCGTACAAGGATACCACGGCGTATGGACGTATTTCAAACGTATTCGTAATGATGGTTGACAGAATCGCTTTCTTTTTTTCGCGCACCATCCTCCGGAACGTACGAAGACGCAAGATTGACTTTCTGCGACCGGATCCACTCGTTAGTGCTGATACTTGATCACCACTTGCGAATGGAGTAGGTGAAAAAATTCGCTCTCGAGCCTTCATATATTCTTTTAGCCGAAGATGGTATGGCTTGAGAGGATGGCGGGAATGTCGTCTTGAATTTTCATTTATTATAGGGTCTTCTTCAGATCTAGAAACATCCGGCTCTGTAGTAGCGTTTTCTCTCGCCAATATTAAAAAATTAGGGGAGGATGATTTTACGCTAAAAGGAGGGGAGTTTGGATCGGAAAAGGTTGATGAAGGTGTTGTAAAATTTGGAGGGGCTATTATGGGGGTATTAACAAGGGGTAAAATGTTTTTATTGGGAGTAATCCTTCGGTCCGTTTTTTGAATTACACCGAGTACACTTCGGCTTGATCACGTCGGCCTTCCCGCAACCGTAACAGAAGATGTTTCTTGGCGTCTCTACGCAGTCTCGATAACCGTGACCCTCTTTCCAACATTTAAGAGGAGTGGATAAGCCGGCAACATCTACATTATCTTCGACTTCTTCGTTAGCAACCAACGGCGGTTCCAGCTCGTGAACCCGAGGCTGTTGCCAGGTTGTTACTCGATTCGCCTTTTTAACTTCTTCGTAGCGAGACACTAGAGCGCGAAGATGTGCGAGGTCTCGTATCTCATGGAAGCAGATTAGCTGCTGAATACTGCCTAGTAGATTTCCGTGGACCAGCTCAAAGAATTCTGCGTCTGTCATTGGGACTCGCAATTGCGTTCGAAACCTGGTCATCTCTTGCTCGAATACCAAATACGGTTCACCAGGAGCTTGCCGTCTGGTTATCATCTTTTTCCGCACCTCGAAGTCGGTGCTACGGTCGCCCCAGTATTGCAGGAAGGTGGTTTTAAGCGAGTACCAAGTCGAATCAGGGTTGGTTCTCCTCCATAACCAGTACCACTGGTTTGGCAGGCCATCCAACAGCATATGGAAGCTCGCGACCAACAAATCCATGCGCCCGCCCAAATCAGACAACGCCAATGATTCCGCTCGGAAAATTAGCTCTTCGGCGCGTAGTGACTGGCCATCACCGTTAAATCGTACTCGCCAATGGCGAATAAGGCCGCCAGCGTTATGGTGAATATAATTCGAGCCGTTGTTATCGCGAATGGGTATTTGGGCGTTCGCATGGGTCTGTCGGTCCCGAACTTGCTCACATTGTGGTTGTCGAATAGGCGGATACAGTGGTGGCGGAAATTGGTACGCAGTCGATACGCTTGGTCTAGACAAGAATTGTGGCGGTTGTGCGGGATGAATAACTGGCGGTGGTTGAGGAGTGTTTGACACAATTGGCCCTTGCTCTCGTTCTTCTCGTATAACCGAACGAATCACTCGAATCAGGTCACTCAGTCCTAAACTGCTAAGACCCCCCCCCCCCCCCAGAAACTGCTGGTGTATCGACGGGTGTCTGAACGTCATGGATCTCCGCCCACCTAACTCTGCTGATCGGTTTCCAGAACATCCGATGGCCTACTACCTAGCACTTGTGTGCCTCGTTCCTGGATGACTGTCCCATCCGGAGTGTAAAGAGTGCATCCACCAGCAGTCTCTAGTGCAGAATCCAAATTTAACCTACCAGGAGAAACTACATCACTTAGAGACCTTGCGACATCCTCGCGAGTCTGTCTTCTGGTTCTCACGCCGGATATAGCGGTCGCACCCTCCACACCCCGAGTGGGCCAATAATCCCCCGGACTCAAATGACCACGACAGTTCGGACAGTTGTGATTGTCCACAATCCACCGCTCCAGACAGTCTCTGTGGAACTGGTGACCGCACTTGGTGGTCATACCCTGGCCCGGATCTACCTTGCTGATGCACGGCGTACAGATCACCTCCGCCTCCCTAGTTGGAGAGTGTTCTAACGGCATCTTAAAGCAATTGTGGGTGCGATGAACGTAGGGATGAAGGAACGAGCAATTGAGTGAACGAGTGCGTGAATATTCGAGTATGTGACTGAATGAATGACCGTGTACGAGTGGGACGAATGAATGTCGAGAGAAAAAAAAGTGAAAGAATCGAGTGAATCAATAATTGAAGAAATGCTTGAATACGTGGATGAACGATTTAATGTATGATTGAATGAAAGAACTATTGTGCGAATGCGTTATGAATGAATGATCGACTATTTGAATGTAGTAATTATATATCATGGATTAAATGAATGCAACGCGATGAAGGCATGTATGTTTATAAAAAATGAACGATTGAATGATTGCTTGTATATAAAAAAAATAAATGAACGATCGAATAAATGTAAGAATCGTATATATGAATGTGTTTATGATTGAATATATATATTGTAATGAATTCCAAAAAAAAATGAACCCTCACGTGTTCGCAACCTTTCCCCTCCCCTCATATGCAGAACAAATCGCGAAGCCGATCCTGATCTTCCTCGCTCCATCGGGAAAATCCGGAACGCGATAACATTGCAAAAACAAAAAAAAAAAAAATATGGGAAAATTTAGCAAACAAAATCAAAAAAAATCGGCAATAAAAAAAAATCTACGTTAATAATTTGGTCAAAAGACTTATCAAAAGAAAAATTTTAAAGTACAACAAAAAAACTCTACGTTATTTGAAAAAAAAATTTAAACTACGTTAAAAGGTACTCTAAAAGGAAGGATAAGGAAATAAGGTACTTAACAAATTTTCGACGATACCTTCTATCACCAAACTCACCAATTTTTCGCAAGTATGGTTCCCAACTGTCTAACGACACGCCCGCTAAGTCTGACCCAACTTGCATCAAATCAATCTTGCATACAGACAATGTTTCCCTTTCCTATGGAACCGAGTTGGCGCCTAAAGGTTGCCAAAACGGTTCGTCAATAGAATCGTTCCACATTGCCTCCATCCAAGGTCGACCAGATGGTTTGCTGTTAAAATTCGAAAAGCTTGAACACTTGGACTGTTGCCGTTTAGGCGAAAAAAAAATGATGTCGCAGAACGACGAAATTAAGTCCTTTTGCCCACCAACTTTTTGCACGGAATTTTTTCAGAGCTCGCGCGTGTTGATGGGCTACGCTTTATGCTCGAAGCGTAGCTTAGGCTAGCCCCACGTTGGCCGCCATTTGTTGTGTTTGTGGCCTTGGAAAAACTATTTTGACTTGAGAAAGTCAAAATAGTCGAAGGATGGATAAAGGTTCGGGACAGAATCGGCCAGTTCCTCCAACGTCTGAACTGGTGGCTGAAGTAGAACGGAAGCGACACGCTTGCTGGCGGCCGGGACTAGCTACGGCAGTGTGGGGTGGTTCTTGTTCTACCTCAGACCATAAACCCTAGACCTAGACAACAAAATTTCGTGTCGGCTTACTCCAGGGTATTTAAAATTGGAATATCTCCCCAATAGGTCGTGAAAGACCAAGAAGCGGTGGAGTTGCGCGACTTCACGACTTGTCAGGGCGCTTAGGTGTAAGTAGCGCCCTGTTCTGCCCACCCTACCTCAGTCACGACTGTCCTCAAACATTTTTCGTCGTGGCCCCTTATTGAGGTTCGGGGCGAAGGAGCTAGACGCTCGGGTTCATTCTCGGCTGGCTCTTTCTAGAGTTTAATCATTTTTTGTTTTTTCTCAAGTTAATTCAACCATTAAAGCTACAAAAACCAAAAAAAAAAAAACCGTCCAGAAGCAGAAAAAAAACTAGACCATAACTTAAAATGAATCAGGAGAAGAATAGACAATATGTAATAAAAATCAACATATACATATATATTTAAAAATCACTCACCCCATTAATTCTGTGGTTTTCTCGTACATATTATTTGCTTTATTATATTATTGATATTAAAATTCGTCCGTCGGTACTGTCATGTCGTTTTATTTAATTATTCATTATAATATGTTGCATTTGTTTAAGTTTATTTTTATGTTGTATATTTCATTTAGTTTAGTATATTGTGTATATTTATTTTGTATATTTCATTTATTTGTGTATATTGTGTATATTTATTTTGTATATTTCATTTATTTGTGTATATTGTGTATATTTATTTTGTATATTTCATTTATTTGTGTATATTGTGTATATTTATTTTGTATATTTCATTTATTTGTGTATATTGTGTATATTTATTTTGTATATTTCATTTATTTGTGTATATTGTGTATATTTATTGTGTATATTTCGCCGTGAACTTCATTTTAAGATCTTGTGTTTATTTGCAGTTCCGTAAAGACAAAAAAAAAATCACTCATTCAATTCATTATGCCCGAATTTAATTTACTTGGCCGCGATATAGCCGCAATATAGCTTGACGGTGTATGACCGCGACGGAATCTGTCGCAAGACATTTTCTCACACGAAACGCTGGTAATTTTTCTTGAAGCTGTAATACTTCGCCGCATTCTGGGTGCTCGATTACAGTGACATTACCCGCACGAGTTTTCTCAGGACAGAATCCGGATAGACAATTTAACCACAGACAAGAAATAAAGTTGACCATTGAAATATGAGCGCTCATCATCCAAATTGAAGCCCTGGATTTCGTTTACTTCTTTCGCGGCTTCAATAGCCATTTGTGGAGGACAAGAAATAGAATCAGTATCGTATTTTTCTCTTAATCCGACGAGAACTTTACAAATCCCACCCGCAAATCAATTTTCGTCAAAAGCGACCGGTAGCTAAACCTTACATCGCGAACTTTATCCGACTTTCCAATTAAATGCACATTCAATTCGTTGTGGACAAATTTTTGACGTTTCCGCCACCCGAGATCCAAGGTAACTGATTTTGCGGCGTGACTACAAATTCGGCCAGCAAAACTGTAGCGGGGGTCGGTGTATCTGACCAACACGTTCGGGAAAACCCACACTGCAGTTGGGGCTCCGCCGAGACTGCTTTGTTGCTTCGCCGAGATTCAAACGCGAGTAGAATAGAGCAGCTCGTATCGCAATATTTTTTTGGCCTTTCACGCACGGTCGGAACTATTTTAAGCCGGTTTACACCCGAATTTACTCAAAAAAGTATGACGCGATATTTCCAGAATTATTCGATTTTCGTCGGAAGGGAAAATTTTTCTAATTCTTGGGCGGAATGCGGCGGAATCCCTCCGCCGGAATTGTCGCGAGGCGAGTCACCCTGCATTGCTGGAATTACACTACCGTACGAAAATGAGGTGTATTAGAACGCGGCACAATAGACCGGAAAATTTGCTGTTTCGTGGCCGGGAATTGTGTGAGATGAAGGCGCGCACGGTACCGGCAAGCTTTTCCCGAAAATTCACGTTGTGGAAATCGCGAAACCATTTAGGTTTTCCTTTTGCTTAAAGATTCGGTCGCTTCGTAACGTGTGTACTCTCCGATCGCGCTTTTTCTTTTCCTCGCTACATCCGGCATCTCCGAATTCTGTCAAACTTTTTCGTCGTGAAGTTGGCGGCAGTCTCATGTGATCTACTACAGCTGTAGGTCAGTAGCAGCAGTGGCGGACGAAAAATTTGTAGTTGCCCTCGAGGACAACCCAACACCATTAGTCGGTTCGCCGTTGGTTTCCCAGCGCCAAACAGACTAAAAAAGGTTGTCGCTCCAGAGTCTCGTGCGCACGACTGAGTTCCGGGCAATCGTTGTTGTACCACTCGGATCACTGCCTCAGATCCTTGGAGTGGTAAATCCCTACACGTTTGCCGCCTAGATCCTCCAATTCGTATCGTGAGTTGCCTAGCACCCGACGAATCCTGCACTTGAGGTACTTCTTCGCCAGCTTGGCGTTATAATTCTGCGCGGCTGTGGACAAGGAAAAATTTCTTCGGAATACTTCTTGACCTACACATAATTGTGTTTTAGCAGCACGCAGATTATAACGCCTGCTACTGTCCTCATGTGCAACCCTTATTTTCGTCTGCGCCAGTTGCCTCACGATAGGAATTCCCTCTCGAGGTCGAAGCTGTACATTTGACTCTCCCAACGCTCGCAAATGCTTCAGCAGTTCGTAGTCCTTCCCGTGCAACATCATGTGATTCCCAAACAAAACCTGATAAGGAGAAAATCCAGTGGCTTGGTGGAGTGAGCTACGAAGAGCACATCCAATTTTGCTTAGACTCTCATCCCATCGTGTTTGGTCATCAGTGATGAATGCTCGAATTCCGGCCAGGATGGACTGATTGACACGCTCCGAAGCATTCGCTTGCGGTGAGTAGCTCGGGGTGTACAGGTGTTTAACTCCGTATTTGTTCAGCATGGTGTTAAACACATTCGACCTAAATTGAGAGCCGTTATGGGAGAGGATCGTCTCGGGTGTTCCAAACGTATGGAAGACCTGCCCCTCCAAAAAGTTGGAAATCTCTTCAGCAGTGATCCGCCTCAAAGGATGTAACAGGGGAAATTTCGTGAAATGATCCAAGACGATCAAGATAGCGATCTTACCCCGTTTGGTACGCAGATATGGTCCAAGTACGTCGATGTACAGATGTTGGAATGGCTGATCAGTCTGGAAAGGTTCTCCCATTGGCGCTCGTAGAGGTCTGTTCGGGGACTTTGTTTCTTTACAAGTGTCGCACGCCAGAACGTAGGTGCGTACTTGTGTAGCCATTCCGGGCCAGTACAAAAATCGCCTGACTCGCTCTAGCGTTTTGGCATAACCACCATGGACCGTGGTGTCTGCCTCGTGCGCCTGAGCGATCGCAGCTGACGTAAGACTCGATGGAATCCATAATTTCCAGGCCCTGTCTTCAGAAATCGGGTCACTGTTGTGAGGCTCTGTGCGCTTATACACGAAACCATCCCTCTCGCATACGTCAGGAAGCCGATCGGCGTTCGCATCGACAGTGGAGACTAGTTCTTTATATTCTTTGCCAGAGAATTCTGGAGAATCCATGTCCACCATCGGTGCCACGTCGATCAGCGCAGTTAATCCCTCTTCGTATACACGAGAGAGAGCGTCGGGTACAACTTTCAGGCTCCCTCGTCGGTGCTCGATTGTGAAGTCGTAACCTTGGAGTTTTAAACTTTATCTTGCCAACCGTCCTTGTAGGTCTTTCTGCGACATGAGCCATTTGAGACTTGCGTGATCCGTAATGATTTTGAACGCAGTCCCTTCTACATAGGCTCGAAATTTTTTCAGGCTCAACACAGCTGCATAACACTCGAGTTCGGTTACGCTGTAGTTGCGTTGAGCGGAAGTGAGCTTCTGTGACATATATGCCACCGGAGATTCCGATCCGTCGTCGTTTTCTTGGAAGAGAACGCTACCCACCCCTGATTTACTGGCGTCGCATTGAATTACGAAAGGCCTCTTAAAATCAGGATTGATTAATAAGGGGGCTTTTGTCAACAAGTCTTTCACTAACAGGAAGGAAGTTTGTGCCTCTGTAGTCCAAGCAAACGGGTTGGACTTCTTTAGAGTGTCTGAAATTGGTGAAACAGTAGCAGCAAAGTTGGGAACGAATCGTCGATACCAGCCTGCCATACCAAGGAAGCGTCGTACTTGACATGCGGACTTAGGCGAAGGGTAATCGACGATGGCTGAAACTTTGTTGGGATCAGTTTTCAATCCTCCTTCTCCAACAATGTATCCAAGATATTTCACCTCTCTCAGACAAAACTTACTCTTGTTGACGTTAATAGTCAAGTAAGCCTTTCGCAAACATTCTGCGACTTCAGCCAATAAAACCAGATGTGAATCCAAATCTTCAGAAATTAACAGCAGATCGTCCAAATAAACGAATACCTGCTCCTTCAGCTCGGGTAGGATGACTTTGTCCATCAAACGACACATCCTTTGCGGCGCGCGACACATCCTTTGCGGCGCGTTGCATAACCCAAAAGGCATGCGAGTGTAGTGGTACAGAGGTCGGCCAGGTATAGTGAACGCATTGTCCTCCCTGGATTTGTTCTCGAGAGGAATCTGCGAAAAGGCGTCTTTGAGGTCCAGGCTAGTAATAAAATTGGCTCGCGGCAAACGACTTAAGATACCATCAATATGTGGTAATGGATAGGCATCCTTCTTCATCACACTATTGACTTTGCGCGAGTCCAAACATAACCTGACCTTGCCTGGCTTCCTCACGAGAACCACAGGCGAGCTCCATGCACTCTGGCTGGTCTCTATAACGCCAAGTGCTCTCATGCAATCGATCTCGTCATATAAGAGTTTTTGGATCTCAGGAGACACGGGATAGTAACGCCAACGTCTATACTATGTTGTTCGACGCTGGTCACACCGAGTCCGTATACTTCGTATGATGGAAATTTGGACTTTACCATTTCCAACCTCTTTACATCTGTGGTCGTTAAGTGGTGGGCATCCGAAGCTATCAGTTGCGATGCAGTATCGGGAGTATCGACCGCGCTGATGATGCTAGGAGCTAGTTGGAATGATCGCCAGAAATCTACCCCCAGGTACAATTCCTGCGACAGGCTCGGCACGATGTATAGTGTAATGGGTTTGGTAATACCACGAAAGGTAATATCGGTAGTTACTGTGCCCAATACCTTTTGTGCTGCACCATCAGCGGTCTTCACCTCTTGGCAGACTGGTCGATAATTCACCTGTGCATCATGGAGACGTTGTAGAGCGTTAGCCCCCAGGCAACTGATGCTCGCCCCACTATCGAGTAGTCCTTCAACGTCCACTCCGTACAAGGATACCACGGCGTATGGACGTATTTCAAACGTATTCGTAATGATGGTTGACAGAATCGCTTTCTTTTTTTCGCGCACCATCCTCCGGAACGTACGAAGACGCAAGATTGACTTTCTGCGACCGGATCCACTCGTTAGTGCTGATACTTGATCACCACTTGCGAATGGAGTAGGTGAAAAAATTCGCTCTCGAGCCTTCATATATTCTTTTAGCCGAAGATGGTATGGCTTGAGAGGATGGCGGGAATGTCGTCTTGAATTTTCATTTATTATAGGGTCTTCTTCAGATCTAGAAACATCCGGCTCTGTAGTAGCGTTTTCTCTCGCCAATATTAAAAAATTAGGGGAGGATGATTTTACGCTAAAAGGAGGGGAGTTTGGATCGGAAAAGGTTGATGAAGGTGTTGTAAAATTTGGAGGGGCTATTATGGGGGTATTAACAAGGGGTAAAATGTTTTTATTGGGAGTAATCCTTCGTTCCGTTTTTTGAATTACACCGAGTACACTTCGGCTTGATCACGTCGGCCTTCCCGCAACCGTAACAGAAGATGTTTCTTGGCGTCTCTACGCAGTCTCGATAACCGTGACCCTCTTTCCAACATTTAAGAGGAGTGGATAAGCCGGCAACATCTACATTATCTTCGACTTCTTCGTTAGCAACCAACGGCGGTTCCAGCTCGTGAACCCGAGGCTGTTGCCAGGTTGTTACTCGGTTCGCCTTTTTAACTTCTTCGTAGCGAGACACTAGAGCGCGAAGATGTGCGAGGTCTCGTATCTCATGGAAGCAGATTAGCTGCTGAATACTGCCTAGTAGATTTCCGTGGACCAGCTCAAAGAATTCTGCGTCTGTCATTGGGACTCGCAATTGCGTTCGAAACCTGGTCATCTCTTGCTCGAATACCAAATACGGTTCACCAGGAGCTTGCCGTCTGGTTATCATCTTTTTCCGCACCTCGAAGTCGGTGCTACGGTCGCCCCAGTATTGCAGGAAGGTGGTTTTAAGCGAGTACCAAGTCGAATCAGGGTTGGTTCTTCTCCATAACCAGTACCACTGGTTTGGCAGGCCATCCAACAGCATATGGAAGCTCGCGACCAACAAATCCATGCGCCCGCCCAAATCAGACAACGCCAATGATTCCGCTCGGAAAATTAGCTCTTCGGCGCGTAGTGACTGGCCATCACCGTTAAATCGTACTCGCCAATGGCGAATAAGGCCGCCAGCGTTATGGTGAATATAATTCGAGCCGTTGTTATCGCGAATGGGTATTTGGGCGTTCGCATGGGTCTGTCGGTCCCGAACTTGCTCACGTTGTGGTTGTCGAATAGGCGGATACAGTGGTGGCGGAAATTGGTACGCAGTCGATACGCTTGGTCTAGACAAGAATTGTGGCGGTTGTGCGGGATGAATAACAGGCGGTGGTTGAGGAGTGTTTGACACAATTGGCCCTTGCTCTCGTTCTTCTCGTATAACCGAACGAATCACTCGAATCAGGTCACTCAGTCCTAAACTGCTAAGACCCCCCCCCCCCCAGAAACTGCTGGTGTATCGACGGGTGTCTGAACGTCATGGATCTCCGCCCACCTAACTCTGTGCTGCTGATCGGTTTCCAGAACATCCGATGGCCTACTACCTAGCACTTGTGTGCCTCGTTCCTGGATGACTGTCCCATCCGGAGTGTAAAGAGTGCATCCACCAGCAGTCTCTAGTGCAGAATCCAAATTTAACCTACCAGGAGAAACTACATCACTTAGAGACCTTGCGACATCCTCGCGAGTCTGTTTTCTGGTTCTCACGCCGGATATAGCGGTCGCACCCTCCACACCCCGAGTGGGCCAATAATCCCCCGGACTCAAATGACCACGACAGTTCGGACAGTTGTGATTGTCCACAATCCACCGCTCCAGACAGTCTCTGTGGAACTGGTGACCGCACTTGGTGGTCATACCCTGGCCCGGATCTACCTTGCTGATGCACGGCGTACAGATCACCTCCGCCTCCCTAGTTGAAGAGTGTTCTAACGGCATCTTGAAGCAATTGTGGGTGCGATGAACGTAGGGATGAAGGAACGAGCAATTGAGTGAACGAGTGCGTGAATATTCGAGTATGTGACTGAATGAATGACCGTGTACGAGTGGGACGAATGAATGTCGAGAGAAAAAAAAATGAAAGAATCGAGTGAATCAATAATTGAAGAAATGCTTGAATACGTGGATGAACGATTTAATGTATGATTGAATGAAAGAACTATTGTGCGAATGCGTTATGAATGAATGATCGACTATTTGAATGTAGTAATTATATATCATGGATTAAATGAATGCAACGCGATGAAGGCATGTATGTTTATAAAAAATGAACGATTGAATGATTGCTTGTATATAAAAAAAATAAATGAACGATCGAATAAATGTAAGAATCGTATATATGAATGTGTTTATGATTGAATATATATATTGTAATGAATTCCAAAAAAAAATGAACCCTCACGTGTTCGCAACCTTTCCCCTCCCCTCATATGCAGAACAAATCGCGAAGCCGATCCTGATCTTCCTCGCTCCATCGGGAAAATCCGGAACGCGATAACATTGCAAAAACAAAAAAAAAAAAAATATGGGAAAATTTAGCAAACAAAATCAAAAAAAATCGGCAATAAAAAAAAATCTACGTTAATAATTTGGTCAAAAGACTTATCAAAAGAAAAATTTTAAAGTACAACAAAAAAACTCTACGTTATTTGAAAAAAAAATTTAAACTACGTTAAAAGGTACTCTAAAAGGAAGGATAAGGAAATAAGGTACTTAACAAATTTTCGACGATACCTTCTATCACCAAACTCACCAATTTTTCGCAAGTATGGTTCCCAACTGTCTAACGACACGCCCGCTAAGTCTGACCCAACTTGCATCAAATCAATCTTGCATACAGACAATGTTTCCCTTTCCTATGGAACCGAGTTGGCGCCTAAAGGTTGCCAAAACGGTTCGTCAATAGAATCGTTCCACATTGCCTCCATCCAAGGTCGACCAGATGGTTTGCTGTTAAAATTCGAAAAGCTTGAACACTTGGACTGTTGCCGTTTAGGCGAGAAAAAAAATGATGTCGCAGAACGACGAAATTAAGTCCTTTTGCCCACCAACTTTTTGCACGGAATTTTTTCAGAGCTCGCGCGTGTTGATGGGCTACGCTTTATGCTCGAAGCGTAGCTTAGGCTAGCCCCACGTTGGCCGCCATTTGTTATGTTTGTGGCCTTGGAAAAACTATTTTGACTTGAGAAAGTCAAAATAGTCGAAGGATGGATAAAGGTTCGGGACAGAATCGGCCAGTTCCTCCAACGTCTGAACTGGTGGCTGAAGTAGAACGGAAGCGACACGCTTGCTGGCGGCCGGGACTAGCTACGGCAGTGTGGGGTGGTTCTTGTTCTACCTCAGACCATAAACCCTAGACCTAGACAACAAAATTTCGTGTCGGCTTACTCCAGGGTATTTAAAATTGGAATATCTCCCCAATAGGTCGTGAAAGACCAAGAAGCGGTGGAGTTGTGCGACTTCACGATTTGTCAGGGCGCTTAGGTGTAAGTAGCGCCCTGTTCTGCCCACCCTACCTCAGTCACGACTGTCCTCAAACATTTTTCGTCGTGGCCCCTTATTGAGGTTCGGGGCGAAGGAGCTAGACGCTCGGGTTCATTCTCGGCTGGCTCTTTCTAGCCTTTAATCATTTTTTGTTTTTTCTCAAGTTAATTCAACCATTAAAGCTACAAAAACCAAAAAAAAAAAACCGTCCAGAAGCAGAAAAAAAACTAGACCATAACTTAAAATGAATCAGGAGAAGAATAGACAATATGTAATAAAAATCAACATATACATATATATTTAAAAATCACTCACCCCATTAATTCTGTGGTTTTCTCGTACATATTATTTGCTTTATTATATTATTGATATTAAAATTCGTCCGTCGGTACTGTCATGTCGTTTTATTTAATTCGATTATTACTTTTAATTATTCATTATAATATGTTGCATTTGTTTAAGTTTATTTTTATGTTGTATATTTCATTTAGTTTAGTATATTGTGTATATTTATTTTGTATATTTCATTTATTTGTGTATATTGTGTATATTTATTTTGTATATTTCATTTATTTGTGTATATTGTGTATATTTATTTTGTATATTTCATTTATTTGTGTATATTGTGTATATTTATTTTGTATATTTCATTTATTTGTGTATATTGTGTATATTTATTTTGTATATTTCATTTATTTGTGTATATTGTGTATATTTATTGTGTATATTTCGTCGTGAACTTCATTTTAAGATCTTGTGTTTATTTGCAGTTCCGTAAAGACAAAAAAAAAATCACTCATTCAATTCATTATGCCCGAATTTAATTTACTTGGCCGCGATATAGCCGCAATATAGCTTGACGGTGTATGACCGCGACGGAATCTGTCGCAAGACATTTTCTCACACGAAACGCTGGTAATTTTTCTTGAAGCTGTAATACTTCACCGCATTCTGGGTGCTCGATTACAGTGACATTACCCGCACGAGTTTTCTCAGGACAGAATCCGGATAGACAATTTAACCACAGACAAGAAATAAAGTTGACCATTGAAATATGAGCGCTCATCATCCAAATTGAAGCCCTGGATTTCGTTTACTTCTTTCGCGGCTTCAATAGCCATTTGTGGAGGACAAGAAATAGAATCAGTATCGTATTTTTCTCTTAATCCGACGAGAACTTTACAAATCCCACCCGCAAATCAATTTTCGTCAAAAGCGACCGGTAGCTAAACCTTACATCGCGAACTTTATCCGACTTTCCAATTAAATGCACATTCAATTCGTTGTGGACAAATTTTTGACGTTTCCGCCACCCGAGATCCAAGGTAACTGATTTTGCGGCGCGACTACAAATTCGGCCAGCAAAACTGTAGCGGGGGTCGGTGTATCTGACCAACACGTTCGGGAAAACCCACACTGCAGTTGGGGCTCCGTCGAGACTGCTTTGTTGCTTCGCCGAGATTCAAACGCGAGTAGAATAAAGCAGCTCGTATCGCAATATTTTTTTGGCCTTTCACGCACGGTCGGAACTATTTTAAGCCGGTTTACACCCGAATTTACTCAAAAAAGTATGACGCGATATTTCCAGAATTATTCGATTTTCGTCGGAAGGGAAAATTTTTCTAATTCTTGGGCGGAATGCGGCGGAATCCCTCCGCCGGAATTGTCGCGAGGCGAGTCACCCTGCACTGCTGGAATTACACTACCGTACGAAAATGAGGTGTATTAGAACGCGGCACAATAGACCGGAAAATTTGCTGTGTCGTAGCCGGGAATTGTGTGAGATGAAGGCGCGCGCGGTACCGGCAAGCTTTTCCCGAAAATTCACGTTGTGGAAATCGCGAAACCATTTAGGTTTTCCTTTTGCTTAAAGATTCGGTCGCTTCGTAACGTGTGTACTCTCCGATCGCGCTTTTTCTTTTCCTCGCTACATCCGGCATCACCGAATTCTGTCAAACTTTTTCGTCGTGAAGTTGACGGCAGTCTCATGTGATCTACTACAGCTGTAGGTCAGTAGCAGCAGTGGCGGACGAAAAATTTGTAGTTGCCCTCGAAGACAACCCAACAGTTTGACTAGCTCAACATTTGTAAATAAACTGACGATTTTAGAACGTTTTACTTTATTATTTTAATAATACAGTATTATGATAGATTTTTTTAAAAAAAAAACTTGCTACCCTGAAAAAATTTTTTTTAACGTTTCATAACTAGTAGACACGAAAAAAGCAATAAAAATTTTCAGTCTATCTGTCCGCGGTACGCAAAATCGTTTGAAGGCTCGTAGCTCCCAAGCGCTTAGAGATATTAAGTTGAAATTTTTTTTACAAATAGACGGGGTAGTCTCCTTGAAGGGACCAAATTTTTAGGGGTGGGGTGTGAGGGGAAGGAGAGGGAAGCGTTTTAGACGGAAAATTTTGGTTTCTAGATCTCAGCAATGACTTTTGATAGGAAGCTGAAACTTAGAATTTGTATAGAGTTCTGATAGTAGACCCATTTGCATAAAAATTGTCAATATTTATCAAGGGGTGTGGGTGTGAGGGGAAAAATATTGCGTCCGAAACGCAAAAAAGCCGAGATAGACACATTCTAAAATACACATCTCCTAAACCGTCAATGGCACACTATTCAAACTTAAGAAATATTTGTAGTTAAACTAGGAGAAAAGATTGAAAACAAATTTTTGAGTAGGCGCAGTGACGTATGAGGGTGGGGGTTAAGAACTTTAGATTACGATATCTCCTGTACCAACTGCTCTAGAATAATAAAATTCGGTATCGGTGTAGAGGTCGACAAAAGAATAATGATCAAAGTAAAATGTTTCAAGTTTACTGTGGAGCATAGAAGTGGAGGGGATAAGAATTTTTCAAAAAAAGCACATTTCATATCTTAAGAATAGTGTAAGATAGATGCACAAATTTTTTACCAGAAGTAGCGCTAATTGAACCCTAATGAGGAAATTTTATTTGTATGGGAGGTCATGGAAAGGACATAGCGCAAAAATCAAGTGTACCCAATTCCAGGAGTGCATAAATTGGGTATCGATCGTTCATGATTACTTAGAACGATTTCACATTGGTCGAATAGGCATTTTAGTTTTACTGTTTCGGAATTGACGGTTTGTATGGGAGGTCCTTGACAGGACGCAGTGTAGAAACCTCGAATTACAAATTCTAAGAGCGCATAAATCAAAGATTTAGCTGGTGTTGTTATTTGGTGTAATTTTTGCTTTTTGGAATCTCGACCTGCGAGTTGTATGGGAGGTCCTGGAAATGACATAGCGCAAAAATCAAATTTACCAAATTCCGGGAGCGTATAAATCATGTATTGATCGTGCATGATTATTTAGTAGTATTTCGCATTGGTCGAGTAGGCATTTCTGTTTTACTGTTTCGGAATGGACGATGCGTAAGGGAGGTCCTTGAAAGGATGCAGTGCGAAAATCGCGAATTGCAGATTTTAAATCAAAGGTTCATCTGGTATAGGTATTTGGTGTAATTTTTGCATTTGGAGAATCTCGACCTGGCTCAAAAATCAAATTTACCAAATTCCGGGAGCGTATAAATCATGTATCGATCGTGCATCATTACTTAGTAGGATTTCGCATTGCTCGAGTAGGTATTTCTGTTTTATTGTTTCGAAACTGACGATTTGTATGGGAGGTCCTTGAAAGGACGCAGTGCGGAAATCGCGAATAGCAGATTCTAAGAGCGCATAAATCATAGATTCAGCTGGTATAGTTATTTGGTGAAATGTTTGCTTTTGGAGAATCTCGACTTGCGATTTGTATGGGTGGTCCTTGAAAGGATATAGCGCAAAAATCAGTTGTAATGAATTCTGAGAGCGCATAAATAGCGCATAATTCCTGTGTATTTATTTACTAATTTTTTTCATATTTTATGGGTGGGGGGGCTAGCTTGCCGTCCCTTCAGCCCCCCACCTTTAAATGATTTATCCTTACTAAACGAAAGGAGCGCAAAATTTTTTTCTTGGTGTTTTGGCGAGCGCATAATTCTGTAGTTTTTTCATTAAGTTTGGAGAAAGTGAGGGAGCCAGCTGGGCGGACGTGCAAAACATCAAGTTTCAAAGAAACCGAAACAATTCTTGATCACACAAAGTCAAGCATAGAGCTATCTTCGTTGGGAATTCACTATACCCACCTTTTTTGTTGTTGTACTTGAAATCGGTTCTCCAATTTCATTTTCTTGTACGTAGCAAAATGCATGCAATTAGTATGGGGCTATGACATGCTTAGAATTGCTGGCCATGCATTTGCTATGGACTTCAACCATACGCAAAATCCTTTGAAGGCTCGTAACTCCCGAACGCTATGAGATATTGAATTGAATTATTTTTAACGAGCAGACTGGTTAGGCTCCTTTAAGTGACCAAATTATTAAGGTTGAGGGTGGGAAGGGAAAGAAGGAGAAGCGTTTTAGACGGAAAATTTTTGTTTCTAGATCTCAGCTACCGCTTACGCTAGGAAACTGAAACTTGGATTATATATCACTGCTGTCGTTTTGTTTTTTTGGACAGTAGTATTTTACAAAAAATAGTAGTACATACTTGACCTTTAGGTTCGTAATCGCGTAATAGCACCGAATATTCACACTTTAGCGTCACTTCATTAAAAATCGCCAATAATAACGAAATTTGTGACATTACCTTAAAATTTGTTTACTTAAAGAACTATTTAAAACAAATTATACTTTAATTCTTAATATAATTATACTCTAGATGAACATATAGAGTATTATTAGTTTAATCCAGCCCGAAAAGTTTGTAACGCATAGAATCGAGCCTCGGACGAATAAAAGTTATATAGTATTTTGTGTTTATTTTTGGCCAAAACCCCCAAATCCGTTTTCTGTCCGTCTGTCCGTTTGCACGATAACTCAAGAACGCGTTGACCTAGGAAGGTGAAATTTTGTCACATCTTGTAAAATGGAAAAAGTAAGGCTAAGTTCGTTAATGGGCGATATCCTTCCACTCCTTCGGGTACCTCCCATACAAGAGTCCTTAAAACACGTTTTCACAATTATTGCTCGAATGCTTCAAGTTCGGAACTTGAAATTTAGCATACTTAAGGTTCACTATGTTTGAATCGAAAGTTCCGAATATGATGCAAATCGAATGAGTCCTTCGTGTAGCAGCCTAGAAAAGTCCTACAAAAATGTGTCCTTATTACTGAATTCACTATAACTCCAGAACGAGTAAAAGCAGGAATTTAAAATCTTACTGGAATTAGTTTTATATCCAAACCAAGACGGAGTTCATTAATTAGCGCCATCTGTTGACTCCTTCGGGTAGCTGTCATACAAAAGTCCTTAACCCTTGAGTACACGCGCAGCGGAATGTTACGCCAGTACACGCGCGCGGCACTCAGTGCCGAAACTATATTTTGACTATAATTCGAACGATTTCCGGGTCCTGGACCTTCAGTTGGTTATTATACTGATTATTAATATGTTAATAAATTAATTCATAAATTAATTAATTAATTAATTACTGAAATTTTTGTTGGATAATATAATTATCCAACAAGAATTTCAACACTTTTATAAAAAATATATAAGACCAGTTCAGTTTGACTCCCTGATGTAGACTGATAAGATGCTAGATAAATCTGAAATCTTTTGTGGTGGTTCCTAGACATGTCCTTGAAAGATACTAGAGCGCTCAGTCATTGATTATTAATAACAGGTAAGAAAATTCATGTTTAGTAAATTTGCAGCACGGAGTGCCGCTGCGCGGGCACTCAAGGGTTAATAAACTTGTTCACCAATATTGAACGATAACCTTAGAACGCTTTAAGTTACGACTTTGAAATCTTATACACATTAGTTTTATAATAGTCGCAGCTGAAACTATTAATATGAAAAATATCCCATGAGTCAGTCCTTCATGTAGTTGCCATACAAAAATTCTGTAAAATGTCCCAACTTACTTTATGGAACTCACTATAAATCAAAAAATCGAGTAGCCACTATGTATACAATAGTTTCTACCTGTAAGTAAAAGGTCATGTAATAATTGCTTGTGCACTCCTCATTCTTTTGATATATTTCCAACTAAAAAATAAATCGGAGTTCAGTATTTCATCTAGAGTATCATACGATTGGCTTGCAGCCGATCGTGACTGCATTATGTTTTTTTTTTTCCTACGTTAGAAATTTTGTAAAAATGAAGCCCAAATTCTGTTTGAAAATTCATATCTCCGATAGTTTTTATCAATAATGATTTGGGACTAATTTTAAAGGAGGACTTTACAAGAATTTACAAGAGTTTAAAAAAAAAAAATATTCACAAATTTCTTTCAAGGATAACTGTGTTATATTCAAGAAGCACACTCCATAGTGCGTCTTAAATCGTTGAAGCCATCCTTCACTAGCGTTGGAAGAATGACTTTTTTTCTTCAGTTGTGAATGCAGCTGTTGGCTTAAAAAATAATTCTAGTTCTCCATCTACGGAAGCTTAAGATTTGTTAAGCTTTTAAATTTTGCAAATCCTATAAATGCATTGAACACTAATCTTAACCTGTTGCAGTTTTTACTTTTAAATTTGAATCGCGTACGCGACTGTAAAATTGAAAGAATTGAGCCTTAATTATTATTATTATTATTTATTAATAAGAAGTGTATAAATATACATGATTATTATAAAGCATTAGTAGCTAAGACCATCAGCTGGATTGAGCCTTTAGATAATAATTCGTCCAAAATATCACATTTTATTTTCAATGGTAACAAGCTCGACTCCGCGACCAACGGAAATTTTGACATCTTTAAACAGTATTGTCAACATTTTTGGCCAAATGTTTGACACTTGGTTTCATTCTTTTGATTTAGGCATATAATCGACATGCAGAAAAAAAGTTTACATTATCGAAGCTTTCACTGTCCACTTTATGAGGTGGTCGTTATTAAGAAGCTAAAGTCCATGTTATGCGGTGGTTCACGTTAGGCGTAGTTCCTATTATCGCAACTACACTGCATTATGCAGTTATGATTCCGGCAAGGCTTTTTCTCTTCTAACGTTTTTAAGAATTCAATTTTTGGGAAAAGAGTATATTACGAGTTTGACTCGTAATGTGTCTATTTCCTGTAAAGACAAGAGAGAACAATCGTTAATTTCGGGATTGATAGAAATCAAATCGTAAAAAGAATTACCTTTTATGCACAGTAAATTCCTCCGATGCACTGGCGACGCCTCTCAGCCGGCTACGCTTTCCTAAAAGTAAACGTAAAATAATGCATTAGTAAATATCACTGGATTGGAGGAAAAGCTGAAAATGCGATAATAGCATTGATTAGTATTGTTAGTATGTACTACGTTAGTTAGGTTTTGCTAGTTAATATGTAGGTTTAGTATTAGAATTAACGTATCATTTGAATTATAGAGGTTAGGTTATTATTAAGGTTAGGATTATTTGTATTGTTTGTATTGAAATACGAAGATTTGGTTGTCATCGGAAACTGTGGGTACTGTACCCGAAAACTTTGTCACGCCGAGGGAATAACGCGAGCAGATCGTACTTACCGGGAACAATGACCATACCCGCCTTTTATTCCGTCCTGCGGGCCGGGGTTACTCCATCCTGCGATCGTCCGAGGGATGTGGCAAGTTGATCTGTGAAAGCAAACACTTCACTCACAAGTCACTATGCTCCTGTACGTTTAGCACCACGAACCGTGTGGAAGACATAAACGGAGCAGATCGTCACGAGCGGAAATAACGCGGAACGCGCACACGATACGACACACGAAAAGTAAACACAAACCCAAAAGTAAACAAACCAAACTGTCATTGGGCAATCAGCCACTGAACGAGCGATTTCCATACGACGATGAACTGGAACGTGGAAAGTGGTGCGAATCTCGGCTAGATACCCGAATGGAATGCTGGAAGTCCGTACGAAAAATGTCATGCGAGTGCAAGTCCGTTGAACTTAAAATTAACTTTGAAAAGCTGGTCGAAGCTAACCGTGGATGAAAAGAACCGCTGGGAGTTTTCATCGAAGCAGCAAGAAAAATGAAACGGTCTCTTTTGGATTGGCAGCGACGGAAGTGAGTTCGAGGTCCCGAGTCTACGGGACGAATTTCTGAGGGACAAGAGGATAACACTGTATTGAAAAGACGGAATATAATTGCCGAGGCGGTCAAACGAATAGTAGGCGAGAAGAACGAGAGAAATCAAGCGATCGTCGTGGGAAGATTAAGATTGCACCAGAGGCGCCCTAATTGTTAAGTAAACTAGGTTACGTTAGAGACCAGTTAGTGTAAGTTTTTTTTGAATTGCGCATTACCTTCACTTATATTATATTATATTCAAATTCATATATTTCTTTTACTTGAGTGTAAACTTTTGTGCCGTGTTCTCAGCAGTTCCTCCAGTGTGTCGCGAGTTTTCGTATCGTAGTGTCGCGACGGACGTTATTTTTCGTAAGAAAACTTCTCTAGACCAGTGATCCGGTCTAGGGAAGGAGAGCAGACCTTTCAAAAAGGATCGCTGGCGCCCACGACCCGTCTCTGGGTTTTAGTCGGACAAAGGTCTGTTCGCCCCTGTGTTGCTACGGGGGTTTAATTGCGGTTGATTCTGTTTTACCGGGTAGTTGCGGTACTGAGACCGTCGACGCGAGCTAAAACCGTAATAATTGGCGCCCAACGTGAATTCGAAAAACAGTTGAAATTACTCGGAATAGACGAAACAATTAACTAGAGCATCGGAGCGAATCTAAAATCAGGATTTAGTTGGTGAGATTTTTTTTTGAGTTATTTTGTGATACGTTTGTTCTTTCTTCGTCGAATTATACTGAAATGTACACGGCATAGTGATACAGTGAGGGATTCGAGATTTGAGATTGGTTAATTTTCCTTTGGTGTGGATTTTCTTGGGATTAAGGGGACGGTGGGTCTAGAACGGATTAATAATGGCTAAAATTCTAGTGGACCGTTTAAGCCAAGATGAGCTGACTTACGAGTTAGCGATCAGGGGCAGTAAGTCCGATACGGTAGACGAAATGAGGAAGGCGCTTAGAGGAGCTATGCGCACAGAATCTGCAACGAAGTCGTCGAAGTTGTCAGTGCGTGTAGGTATTTATCCCTTCAAATTTTCGGAGGATCTAGCTGCTGTAACAGCGAAAATTGGTGAGATTAGCAAATTGTTGGAAGAATTTAAAGGGGATGAGGATAGTGGGGAGTATAAAAATTTTTTTACTAAAATTCATTACAGGGCAAATGTCGTCGGACGAGGAGGATTTGAATAGGTCCGTGTTCAACACAACTTCGGCCATGGCCACAGTCGTATCGGCTGACACCAATAAGGTAGATGTAGCGAAGTGGAAGATCACCTTTGCAGGGGAACAGCACACACTTTGCGCTTTTCTGGAAAGAGTGGAAGAATTGCGGCAAGCACGAGGGGTGTCGAAATCAAAACTGTTTAGATCCGCGGTAAATCTTTTCGAAGGGAAGGGGTTGGTATGGCTGCGATCGATTAAAGGCAGTTGTAAAACCTGGGACAACTTGGTAGCGGAACTTCGCGCCGAGTTTCTACCTCCCGACTACGACGACCGCTTGATGGAGGAGATCAAACAGCGCACCCAGGGGAAAAACGAATCTATTGGGGTATATGTTGCGATAATGGAAAATCTGTTTAAACGGCTCGCGACACCTGTCACGGAGGCGGAAAAATTAAAGATTTTGAAGCGGAATATCACCCCGTACTACCAAACACAACTGGGGTTGACAGAACTTAAATCAATCAAGCAATTGATTGAATTAGGTCGCACCCTGGAGGCCATCCGCTTATCAGTAGAGTCTTTTGTGCCACCACAGGGACGTCGGGGTAACCTTTTGGAGTCGGATTTGGCATATGTGGAGGCCGAAAAACCAGTTAAGGGGTCACAATACAAAAACCATGGACACACCAGTTCGGGACGAACCGAGAATGGTGCTTCCAACGGCCTTATTTGTTATAATTGTCGGAAACCAGGACATGTGTCGAGGAATTGTACGGAAGAAAGACGCTGTTTCGGTTGCGGAAGGATTGGGGTGTACCGTAGTAAATGCCCCGTGTGCGCAGAGGAGGGGGAAGGGAGTACCAACGAAACAATTAAGCGAGATGAGCCTACCCCGGGAACTTCGGGTACGGGAAACGGGGAGCGTGCTCACTAAGAGGCGGTGAAGTGAGTACGAAAGGTGATTCCGTAACAACGACTCAGGTGATCCGAGGCCGCACTTAAGAGTGTCCGCTTTCGACGCAGAGTTCACGGGGTTGTTGGACTCGGGGGCGTCACGGACAATCGTGGGAAGTGTGGGTTGGAAGCAACTACAGAAAATGGGGGTCAGTTTGTCGAAATCCAACACCGAAACTATCAGGGTAGCGAATGGAGATCAATGTCGCATTGAAGGGTCCGTTTGGCTACCTTTGAAAGTGGGGGAGAGGACGAGATGGCTAGAATGTTTGGTGGTGCCTTTGCTACCTCATACATTCATTTTTGGGGCAGATTTTTGGAAAACTTTTGGATTAATAGTCGACCTAAAGCAATACCAATGGGTATTTTCCGAGGAAGTAAACGTGTCTTGCGTCGAATTTCTGCACCCCAAGTCTAAGCTCAGTGAGGAACAGACACAGAGTCTAAATTCGGTTTTGAAGGAGGAATTTTCCAAGATGGGGGAAGGACTGGGGAAGACTTCAGAAGTCGAACACGTAATTGTTACCACCTCGGCCCCGATCAAACAGAGGTACTATCCGGTCTCACCAGTCAGACAGAAGGACATCGACAGTGAGTTAGACAAAATGTTGGAGGAAGAGATAGTGCAACCTTCAAAAAGCCCTTGGGCGTCGCCGATTCTTCTCATCAAAAAGAAAGATGGAACGTTTAGGTTTTGTGTGGATTATCGCAAGGTGAACAAGGTATCGGAGCGAGATGCCTATCCTTTGCCATACGTAACAGCCACCTTGGACAAATTACGTGATGCTAAATTTTTGTCGTCTTTGGACATTAAGTCAGCTTATTGGCAAGTTCCGATGGCGGAGTCTTCTAGACAATACACCGCATTCACCGTGCCTACTCGAGGGTTGTTCGAGTTTCTGCGTATGCCTTTTGGGCTTCAGAACGCACCCGCCACCTGGCAAAGGTTAATCGATAGGGTACTCGGAGGTGACATGGAGCCGTATGTTTTTGTTTACCTCGATGACATAATTATTGTCACTCAGACCTTCGAGAAACATTTACAGATTTTGAGAGAAGTGTTCCGTCGGTTGACAGATGCGGGTTTACGAGTTTCTAGAACCAAGTGTGAATTCTGTCGGTCTGAATTGCGATATTTGGGGTATGTGGTGGACGAAACCGGACTACATGTCGATCCAGACAAGGTTGAGTGCCTGCTAAGATTTCAAGCGCCCACAAATGTAAAGGGAGTTAGGCAATTCTTGGGTATAGTTTCCTGGTACAGGCGTTTCATTCCAGATTTCGCCACGCTAGTGGCCCCTTTAACGGCGCTACTAAAGAAAAATCAGAAGTTTATGTGGAGCGCTGAGTGTGAGCGAGCGTTTTCGGAATCGAAGGTGAAATTGTCAACGGCACCAATTCTGACATGTCCGAATTACGAATTACCATTCACTATTCAAACAGATGCCTCAGATTTTGGGTTGGGTGCAGTTTTAACGCAAGAACAACCCACGGGAGAAAAGGTGGTTTATTATTTAAGTCGTTCTCTAACTAATTCAGAGCGCAAATTCTCCACTACCGAAAAAGAGTGTTTGGCTGTTTTATGGGCAGTTGAAAAATTGAGGCCTTATGTGGACGGAACGCACTTTACAGTGGTAACAGACCATCATTCCCTAGTATGGCTGCATAACCTGAAAGACCCAACTGGCAGACTTGCGAGATGGGCAGTGAGACTCCAACAATACGATTTCAACATTATCCATCGTAAAGGTAAGGAGCATCTAGTGCCGGATGCGTTGTCCAGATCTGTGCCAGTGGTGGAGTCGCTACTTGCAATTACACAGTCGGACCGGTGGTATACTAAGATGCTGGACAAAGTACAGAAACAATCTGCTAAATATCCGTCGTGGCGAGTAGAGGGGGGATTATTGTGGAAGCACGTCTCACCGAGATATCCGGCACTCGAAGACGAGACCGCATGGAAAAGGGTTCCAGCGAAAGGGGAACGGGGGGAACTATTGCGACAGTGTCATGACGATCCAAAGTCGGGTCATTGCGGCGTGAAAGGCACGGTGGACCGAGTTTCGCGAAATTTTTATTGGTCGAAAATGCAGGGGGACATAAAGAAGTATGTTCAAGCATATAAGACTTGCCAAGCAGTTAAACCTGAGCGCAGATTGCCCTCGGGGTTGATGGCTTCGAGGAGTGGAGAGGCAAAGCAACCGTGGGAGATGGTGTGTGTGGATCTGGTAGGACCTCTTCCACGCTCAACGCGAGGGTTTACGTTCATCCTTACGGTTGTGGACTATTCTTCGAAATTTCCGCTTTTGTTTCCGTTGAGGGCGGCTACAGCAAACGCAGTAACGCGGGCTTTAGAAAACGAAGTATTCCTACTTTTCGGTGTTCCAAAATGGGTTGTGTGCGACAATGGCGTTCAGTTTCGATCGAAGGAGTTCCAGGGTATGGTAGAGTCGTATGGGACGCAAATTAAATTCACGGCTTTCTACCACCCTCAAGCGAATCCAGCAGAGCGGATAAACCAATCTATCAAGACTATGCTGAGAGCATATGTTGCCGAAAATCACCGGAAGTGGGACGAACACCTCCCTAAGATAGCGTGCGCCCTGCGAACCGCCAAGCACGAAGTAATGCAGGTATCTCCGTACTTCGTGAATTTCGGAAGAAATATGTCCGTTGGGATAGAACCTCTAGAGAGACCGGGCGAAATATCGATAACCTGCCAGAACCCGTTGGAGCGAGCCAAAGCTCTAGAGGGCGTGCGAGAGGATATTAAGAAGCGTTTTGAACACGCAACAAAACAAACTAAGAATCGATATGACCTTCGACGACGAGACACGAGCTACTACCCGAACGATCGCGTTTGGAGAAAGAACTATGTCCTGTCAGATGCGGCCAAGTATTTCTCAGCGAATCTGGCAGCGAAGTATATTGGGCCGTTTGTAGTGCGGAAACGAGTGTCGCCATGGACCTACGAGTTGGAGGGAGAAGGGGGGAAGCGCGGTGGTGTGTGGCATACAAAAGACCTCAAATCCTATATAGGAGCTCAAGAAGAAACGTGAGTGAGCTACTTCGATAGGACTTCACAGGGCGACCCGGAATTTTTAAATAACACATTGAAAATATTCACCTAATCTTACTCCTGGTCCGAATCTCTTCCATCCGACTCAACCCACTAAGAATTTCGTAAAATTCTTTTCCTCGTAAGGGGGGAGTATTACGAGTTTGACTCGTAATGTGTCTATTTCCTGTAAAGACAAGAGAGAACAATCGTTAATTTCGGGATTGATAGAAATCAAATCGTAAAAAGAATTACCTTTTATGCACAGTAAATTCCTCCGATGCACTGGCGACGCCTCTCAGCCGGCTACGCTTTCCTAAAAGTAAACGTAAAATAATGCATTAGTAAATATCACTGGATTGGAGGAAAAGCTGAAAATGCGATAATAGCATTGATTAGTATTGTTAGTATGTACTACGTTAGTTAGGTTTTGCTAGTTAATATGTAGGTTTAGTATTAGAATTAACGTATCATTTGAATTATAGAGGTTAGGTTATTATTAAGGTTAGGATTATTTGTATTGTTTGTATTGAAATACGAAGATTTGGTTGTCATCGGAAACTGTGGGTACTGTACCCGAAAACTTTGTCACGCCGAGGGAATAACGCGAGCAGATCGTACTTACCGGGAACAATGACCATACCCGCCTTTTATTCCGTCCTGCGGGCCGGGGTTACTCCATCCTGCGATCGTCCGAGGGATGCGGCAAGTTGATCTGTGAAAGCAAACACTTCACTCACAAGTCACTATGCTCCTGTACGTTTAGCACCACGAACCGTGTGGAAGACATAAACGGAGCAGATCGTCACGAGCGGAAATAACGCGGAACGCGCACACGATACGACACACGAAAAGTAAACACAAACCCAAAAGTAAACAAACCAAACTGTCATTGGGCAATCAGCCACTGAACGAGCGATTTCCATACGACGATGAACTGGAACGTGGAAAGTGGTGCGAATCTCGGCTAGATACCCGAATGGAATGCTGGAAGTCCGTACGAAAAATGTCATGCGAGTGCAAGTCCGTTGAACTTAAAATTAACTTTGAAAAGCTGGTCGAAGCTAACCGTGGATGAAAAGAACCGCTGGGAGTTTTCATCGAAGCAGCAAGAAAAATGAAACGGTCTCTTTTGGATTGGCAGCGACGGAAGTGAGTTCGAGGTCCCGAGTCTACGGGACGAATTTCTGAGGGACAAGAGGATAACACTGTATTGAAAAGACGGAATATAATTGCCGAGGCGGTCAAACGAATAGTAGGCGAGAAGAACGAGAGAAATCAAGCGATCGTCGTGGGAAGATTAAGATTGCACCAGAGGCGCCCTAATTGTTAAGTAAACTAGGTTACGTTAGAGACCAGTTAGTGTAAGTTTTTTTTGAATTGCGCATTACCTTCACTTATATTATATTATATTCAAATTCATATATTTCTTTTACTTGAGTGTAAACTTTTGTGCCGTGTTCTCAGCAGTTCCTCCAGTGTGTCGCGAGTTTTCGTATCGTAGTGTCGCGACGGACGTTATTTTTCGTAAGAAAACTTCTCTAGACCAGTGATCCGGTCTAGGGAAGGAGAGCAGACCTTTCAAAAAGGATCGCTGGCGCCCACGACCCGTCTCTGGGTTTTAGTCGGACAAAGGTCTGTTCGCCCCTGTGTTGCTACGGGGGTTTAATTGCGGTTGATTCTGTTTTACCGGGTAGTTGCGGTACTGAGACCGTCGACGCGAGCTAAAACCGTAATAATTGGCGCCCAACGTGAATTCGAAAAACAGTTGAAATTACTCGGAATAGACGAAACAATTAACTAGAGCATCGGAGCGAATCTAAAATCAGGATTTAGTTGGTGAGATTTTTTTTTGAGTTATTTTGTGATACGTTTGTTCTTTCTTCGTCGAATTATACTGAAATGTACACGGCATAGTGATACAGTGAGGGATTCGAGATTTGAGATTGGTTAATTTTCCTTTGGTGTGGATTTTCTTGGGATTAAGGGGACGGTGGGTCTAGAACGGATTAATAATGGCTAAAATTCTAGTGGACCGTTTAAGCCAAGATGAGCTGACTTACGAGTTAGCGATCAGGGGCAGTAAGTCCGATACGGTAGACGAAATGAGGAAGGCGCTTAGAGGAGCTATGCGCACAGAATCTGCAACGAAGTCGTCGAAGTTGTCAGTGCGTGTAGGTATTTATCCCTTCAAATTTTCGGAGGATCTAGCTGCTGTAACAGCGAAAATTGGTGAGATTAGCAAATTGTTGGAAGAATTTAAAGGGGATGAGGATAGTGGGGAGTATAAAAATTTTTTTACTAAAATTCATTACAGGGCAAATGTCGTCGGACGAGGAGGATTTGAATAGGTCCGTGTTCAACACAACTTCGGCCATGGCCACAGTCGTATCGGCTGACACCAATAAGGTAGATGTAGCGAAGTGGAAGATCACCTTTGCAGGGGAACAGCACACACTTTGCGCTTTTCTGGAAAGAGTGGAAGAATTGCGGCAAGCACGAGGGGTGTCGAAATCAAAACTGTTTAGATCCGCGGTAAATCTTTTCGAAGGGAAGGGGTTGGTATGGCTGCGATCGATTAAAGGCAGTTGTAAAACCTGGGACAACTTGGTAGCGGAACTTCGCGCCGAGTTTCTACCTCCCGACTACGACGACCGCTTGATGGAGGAGATCAAACAGCGCACCCAGGGGAAAAACGAATCTATTGGGGTATATGTTGCGATAATGGAAAATCTGTTTAAACGGCTCGCGACACCTGTCACGGAGGCGGAAAAATTAAAGATTTTGAAGCGGAATATCACCCCGTACTACCAAACACAACTGGGGTTGACAGAACTTAAATCAATCAAGCAATTGATTGAATTAGGTCGCACCCTGGAGGCCATCCGCTTATCAGTAGAGTCTTTTGTGCCACCACAGGGACGTCGGGGTAACCTTTTGGAGTCGGATTTGGCATATGTGGAGGCCGAAAAACCAGTTAAGGGGTCACAATACAAAAACCATGGACACACCAGTTCGGGACGAACCGAGAATGGTGCTTCCAACGGCCTTATTTGTTATAATTGTCGGAAACCAGGACATGTGTCGAGGAATTGTACGGAAGAAAGACGCTGTTTCGGTTGCGGAAGGATTGGGGTGTACCGTAGTAAATGCCCCGTGTGCGCAGAGGAGGGGGAAGGGAGTACCAACGAAACAATTAAGCGAGATGAGCCTACCCCGGGAACTTCGGGTACGGGAAACGGGGAGCGTGCTCACTAAGAGGCGGTGAAGTGAGTACGAAAGGTGATTCCGTAACAACGACTCAGGTGATCCGAGGCCGCACTTAAGAGTGTCCGCTTTCGACGCAGAGTTCACGGGGTTGTTGGACTCGGGGGCGTCACGGACAATCGTGGGAAGTGTGGGTTGGAAGCAACTACAGAAAATGGGGGTCAGTTTGTCGAAATCCAACACCGAAACTATCAGGGTAGCGAATGGAGATCAATGTCGCATTGAAGGGTCCGTTTGGCTACCTTTGAAAGTGGGGGAGAGGACGAGATGGCTAGAATGTTTGGTGGTGCCTTTGCTACCTCATACATTCATTTTTGGGGCAGATTTTTGGAAAACTTTTGGATTAATAGTCGACCTAAAGCAATACCAATGGGTATTTTCCGAGGAAGTAAACGTGTCTTGCGTCGAATTTCTGCACCCCAAGTCTAAGCTCAGTGAGGAACAGACACAGAGTCTAAATTCGGTTTTGAAGGAGGAATTTTCCAAGATGGGGGAAGGACTGGGGAAGACTTCAGAAGTCGAACACGTAATTGTTACCACCTCGGCCCCGATCAAACAGAGGTACTATCCGGTCTCACCAGTCAGACAGAAGGACATCGACAGTGAGTTAGACAAAATGTTGGAGGAAGAGATAGTGCAACCTTCAAAAAGCCCTTGGGCGTCGCCGATTCTTCTCATCAAAAAGAAAGATGGAACGTTTAGGTTTTGTGTGGATTATCGCAAGGTGAACAAGGTATCGGAGCGAGATGCCTATCCTTTGCCATACGTAACAGCCACCTTGGACAAATTACGTGATGCTAAATTTTTGTCGTCTTTGGACATTAAGTCAGCTTATTGGCAAGTTCCGATGGCGGAGTCTTCTAGACAATACACCGCATTCACCGTGCCTACTCGAGGGTTGTTCGAGTTTCTGCGTATGCCTTTTGGGCTTCAGAACGCACCCGCCACCTGGCAAAGGTTAATCGATAGGGTACTCGGAGGTGACATGGAGCCGTATGTTTTTGTTTACCTCGATGACATAATTATTGTCACTCAGACCTTCGAGAAACATTTACAGATTTTGAGAGAAGTGTTCCGTCGGTTGACAGATGCGGGTTTACGAGTTTCTAGAACCAAGTGTGAATTCTGTCGGTCTGAATTGCGATATTTGGGGTATGTGGTGGACGAAACCGGACTACATGTCGATCCAGACAAGGTTGAGTGCCTGCTAAGATTTCAAGCGCCCACAAATGTAAAGGGAGTTAGGCAATTCTTGGGTATAGTTTCCTGGTACAGGCGTTTCATTCCAGATTTCGCCACGCTAGTGGCCCCTTTAACGGCGCTACTAAAGAAAAATCAGAAGTTTATGTGGAGCGCTGAGTGTGAGCGAGCGTTTTCGGAATCGAAGGTGAAATTGTCAACGGCACCAATTCTGACATGTCCGAATTACGAATTACCATTCACTATTCAAACAGATGCCTCAGATTTTGGGTTGGGTGCAGTTTTAACGCAAGAACAACCCACGGGAGAAAAGGTGGTTTATTATTTAAGTCGTTCTCTAACTAATTCAGAGCGCAAATTCTCCACTACCGAAAAAGAGTGTTTGGCTGTTTTATGGGCAGTTGAAAAATTGAGGCCTTATGTGGACGGAACGCACTTTACAGTGGTAACAGACCATCATTCCCTAGTATGGCTGCATAACCTGAAAGACCCAACTGGCAGACTTGCGAGATGGGCAGTGAGACTCCAACAATACGATTTCAACATTATCCATCGTAAAGGTAAGGAGCATCTAGTGCCGGATGCGTTGTCCAGATCTGTGCCAGTGGTGGAGTCGCTACTTGCAATTACACAGTCGGACCGGTGGTATACTAAGATGCTGGACAAAGTACAGAAACAATCTGCTAAATATCCGTCGTGGCGAGTAGAGGGGGGATTATTGTGGAAGCACGTCTCACCGAGATATCCGGCACTCGAAGACGAGACCGCATGGAAAAGGGTTCCAGCGAAAGGGGAACGGGGGGAACTATTGCGACAGTGTCATGACGATCCAAAGTCGGGTCATTGCGGCGTGAAAGGCACGGTGGACCGAGTTTCGCGAAATTTTTATTGGTCGAAAATGCAGGGGGACATAAAGAAGTATGTTCAAGCATATAAGACTTGCCAAGCAGTTAAACCTGAGCGCAGATTGCCCTCGGGGTTGATGGCTTCGAGGAGTGGAGAGGCAAAGCAACCGTGGGAGATGGTGTGTGTGGATCTGGTAGGACCTCTTCCACGCTCAACGCGAGGGTTTACGTTCATCCTTACGGTTGTGGACTATTCTTCGAAATTTCCGCTTTTGTTTCCGTTGAGGGCGGCTACAGCAAACGCAGTAACGCGGGCTTTAGAAAACGAAGTATTCCTACTTTTCGGTGTTCCAAAATGGGTTGTGTGCGACAATGGCGTTCAGTTTCGATCGAAGGAGTTCCAGGGTATGGTAGAGTCGTATGGGACGCAAATTAAATTCACGGCTTTCTACCACCCTCAAGCGAATCCAGCAGAGCGGATAAACCAATCTATCAAGACTATGCTGAGAGCATATGTTGCCGAAAATCACCGGAAGTGGGACGAACACCTCCCTAAGATAGCGTGCGCCCTGCGAACCGCCAAGCACGAAGTAATGCAGGTATCTCCGTACTTCGTGAATTTCGGAAGAAATATGTCCGTTGGGATAGAACCTCTAGAGAGACCGGGCGAAATATCGATAACCTGCCAGAACCCGTTGGAGCGAGCCAAAGCTCTAGAGGGCGTGCGAGAGGATATTAAGAAGCGTTTTGAACACGCAACAAAACAAACTAAGAATCGATATGACCTTCGACGACGAGACACGAGCTACTACCCGAACGATCGCGTTTGGAGAAAGAACTATGTCCTGTCAGATGCGGCCAAGTATTTCTCAGCGAATCTGGCAGCGAAGTATATTGGGCCGTTTGTAGTGCGGAAACGAGTGTCGCCATGGACCTACGAGTTGGAGGGAGAAGGGGGGAAGCGCGGTGGTGTGTGGCAT